>CP136055.1:7057000-8479000 GCA_032464435.1 Aegilops umbellulata | reverse complement strand
TCAGTGGGTAAGTCCTGTCCATTATGTCCCTAAGAAGGGAGGTATTACTGTTGTTCCTAATGATAAAGATGAATTGATCCCACAAAGAATTGTTATAGAATGGTAATTGACTTCCACAAATTAAATAAAGCTACTAGAAAGGATCATTACCCTTTACCTTTTATTGATCAAATGCTAGAAAGATTATCCAAACATTCACATTTTTGCTTTCTAGATGGTTATTCTGGTTTCTCTCAAATACCTGTGTCAAAAGAGGATCAGGAAAATACCACTTTTACTTGCCCTTTCGGTACCTTTGCTTATAGAAGTATGCCTTTTGGTTTATGTAATGCACCTGCTACCTTTCAAAGATGTAGGACTGCTATATTCTCTGACTTTTGTGAAAAGATTGTTGAGGTTTTCATGGATGATTTCTCTGTGTATGGAACTTCTTTTGATGATTGCTTAAGCAACCTTGATCGAGTTTTGCAGAGATGTGAAGAAACTAATCTTGCCTTGAATTGGGAGGAGTGCCACTTTATGGTTAATGAAGGTATTGTCTTAGGGCATAAAATTTCTGAAAGAGGTATTGAAGTTGATAAAGCTAAAGTTGATGCTATTGAAAAGATGTCGTGTCCTAAGGACATTAAAGGTATAAGAAGTTTCCTTGGTCATGTCGGTTTTTATAGGAGGTTCATTAAAGACTTCTAAAAAATTTCTAGGCCTTTGACTAATCTCTTACAAAAACATGTTCCTTTTGTCTTTGATGATGATTGTGTAGAAGCATTTGAAATACTTAAGAAAGCCTTGATTTCTGCAGCTATTGTTCAGCCACCTGATTGGAATTTACCCTTTGAAATTATGTGTGGTGCTAGTGATTATGTTGTAGGTGCTGTTCTAGGACAAAGAGTTGATAAGAAATTAAATGTTATCCAATATGCTAGTAAAACTCTAGACAATGCCCAGAGAAATTATGCTACTACTGAAAAGGAATTTTTAGCAGTTGTATTTGCTTGTGATAAGTTCAGACCTTATATTGTTGATTCTAAAGCAATTGTTCACACTGATCATGTTGCTATTAAATATATTATGGAAAACAAAGATGCTAAACCTAGACTTGTTAGATGGGTTCTTTTGCAACAAGAATTTATTTTGCATATTATTGATAGAAAGGGAGCTGAGAACCCCGTTGCAGACAACTTATCTAGGTTAGAGAATGTTCTTGATGACCCACTACCTATTGATGATAGCTTTCCTGATGAAAAATTAGCTATCATAAATGCTTTTCGTACTGCTCCATGGTATGCTTATTATGCTAATTACATTGTTGCTAAATTTATACCACCTAGTTTCACATACCAGCAAAAGAAAAAGTTTTTCTATGATTTAAGACATTACTTCTGGGATGACCCACACCTTTATAAAGAAGGAGTAGATGGTTTTATTACACATTGTGTACTTGAGCATGAACAGGAACAGATCCTATGCAAGTGTCACTCCGAGGCTTATGGAGGACACCAAACTAGAGATAGAACTGCACATAAGGTATTGCAATCCGGTTTTAATTGGCCTACTCTTTTCAAAGATGCCCGTAAGTTTGTCTTGTCTTGTGATGAATGTCAAATAATTGGTAATATTAGTAGATGTCAAGAAATGCCTATGAACTATTCACTTGTTATTGAACCATTTGATGTTTGGGGCTTTGATTATATGGGACCGTTTCCTTCCTCTAATGGGTATACACATATTTTAGTTGCTATTGATTACGTTACTAAGTGGGTAGAAGCTATTCCAACTAGTAGTGCTGATCATAGCATCTCTATTAAGATGCTTAAAGAAGTTATTTTTCCGAGGTTTGGCGTCCCTAGATACTTAATGAATGATGGTGGTTCACATTTTATTCATGGTGCTTTTGGTAAAATGCTTGCTAAGTATGATGTTAATCATAGAATTGCATCTCCATACCACCCACAGTCTAGTGGTCAAGTAGAACTGAGTAATAGGGAGATTAATTTAATTTTGCAAAAGACTGTTAATAGATCTAGAAAGAATTGGTCCAAGAAACTTGATGATGCATTATGGGCCTATAGAACTACATATAAAAATCCTATGGGTATGTCTCCATATAAAATGGTTTATGGAAAAGCATGTCACTTACCTCTCGAACTAGAACATAAGGCATATTGGGCCATTAAAGAGCTCAATTATGATTTTAAACCTGCTGGTGAGAAGAGACTATTTGACATTAGCTCACTTGATGAGTGGAGAACCTAGGCCTAGGAGAATGCCAAACTGTTTAAAGAAAAGGTTAAAAGATGGCATGACAAAAGGATACAAAAGCGTGAGTTTAATGTAGGTGATTATGTTTTGTTATACAACTCTTGTTTAAGATTTTTTGCAGGAAAGCTCCTCTCTAAATGGGAAAGTCCTTACGTTATCGAGGAGGTCTATCGTTTCGGTGCCATAAAAATCAACAACTTCGAAGGCACAAATCCAAAGGTGGTGAACGGTCAAAGAATCAAACATTATATCTCAGGTAATCCCATAAATGTTGAAACCAATGTTATTGACACCGTAACCCCAGAGGAGTACATAAGGGACACTTTCTAGAACGTTTCAGACTCCGAAAAGGAATAGGTATGTAGTACGGTAAGTAAACCGACTCCAAAACAGTTCTAGTAGCAATTTTTCTCTGTTTTGGAATATTTAAGAAAATAGGAAAATAAGAAGCAGTGTGAAAGGGACACGAGGCACCCACGAGGGTGGAGGGTGCGCCCCTGCCTCGTGGGCACCTCGTGTGCTCTCTGGACTCCGTCTTCTTGCACGATACTTCTTTTGGTCGGCAAAAAATCATTATATAATCTGCCGAAGGTTTTTACCACCGTACCATGACACAGTCCTCTGCTTTTGTTTCGAGCTATTTTTCTGACAGATCTAGATCACCATGTGGTCTTCAAGCGCCCCAAGGACAAATTTTTCGAGAAGGTCATCAACCCCTACCTCACGGAGGTGTTGCAATATCCTCAACCATTGAGATGCGTGAGGGGGTGCTGCACATCCACGATGTTGAGGGACCAAGGAGGACCGGAAGCGTGGAGACAAGACTCAAAGCAATGGAGCAACAAGTTTTCAAGTGCCAGGGGATGGTGGAACGCGGACTCAACGCCAACCACATGATGATCGCTGAGTTCACCAACAACCACAAGACGGATGCCAAGAACATTTGGGAGACAATCTTCAAGCTTCACGAGAAAATCGAGCACCTCCAAGCCCAGATATATGACCTGCAAAACCAAAACTGTGAGTATGGATATAGATTCAAGAGGATGAGTTTGGCTGCAGATTTGAGGATCCCGGGGACTCGATCATCCTTCTACGATGGTGAGCCTATGCCTTGGAAGATGGACGACAAGCCTACATCATCAACAACTCCATCATCACCACCTCCGAAGAAAGAGACATAAATACATGGGTATGGGCACTCCCCTTGGCAACTGCCAAGCTTGGGGAGGTGCCCCGGTATCGTATCACCATCACACTTCTATCTTTACTGTTTTCCTTAGTTCGATCCTTTTGATTATATCTTGATCTAGTAGAATAAAGTTTAGTATGATGTTGTCGGATCACGGGTTCCGGCAAAACCCTCAAGGTTCAAACACTGGGGTGCGCGCAAGATTTCCTCCCTACCGATCCGCGTCCTAACTAACTAAGATCTCAAGAACGAACTCGACAAACTCACAACACAAAGGACACAAGATTTATACTGGTTCAGGCCACCGTTGTGGTGTAATACCCTACTCCAGTTTGGTGGTGGTGGATTGCCTCTTGGGCTGATGACGAATAGTACAGGGGGAAGAACAACCTCCTGAGGTTGAGGTGTTCTTGTACTCGGTGTGTGGCTAAGGATCAGGTGAGATGCCTCTGAATGAGTTATCCCCTATGGTGGTGGCTAGTTCTACTTATATAGGCCCTGGTCCTCTCCCTAAATATTGAGCGGGAAGGGAGCCAACAACGGCCAATTTGAAAGGGGACAACTAGTATAGCTTATCCTGACAAAAGCGGTCTTCGCCTGCAAAAGGCTCTGGTGGTGAGCCGCCTTGGGCTCCATGGTGACCTCTGTCTTGTTGCCCCGCTGGTCTTGGTTTCGTTGCATCGATATGGAAACCTTTGCTTGATGCCTCGGTACTCCGCGCCTACGCTTGCCTCCTTAGCACCAAAGGGGAAACAAGGACGCTGCACGCGCTGGTGCCCGCCTAGTCTCGATCGTCATGGCTCACGTCACGAGAACCTCGTGAGGTCTGCCTTGCCTTGATCTCTCCGCCCCTCGCGAGACTGCCTGGTTAGGCCGCTCCTGAGGAGGTCTTGCATCGTCCGCCTCGCGAGGCTTGGCCCCTCGTGAGGGTCTTGAATGCCTTATTGATGAAGATGGGCCGTACAGGCCTGCTAGCACAGCCACGCCGTGGGCCGCAGGCAGGCAGGCCTGGGGACCCACGTTCCTAGAACACCGACAGTAGCCCCCGGGCCCAAGGCGCGCTCGGGTTTGGCTTCAAGGCGAAGCCAAAGGTCAAGTGCGGAGCACCGCGGGCCCTAATAGCCTACGGCCTCGGTCGACGTGTGGCGGTTGATTGGACGTGGGCGTCTCCGCTTCCCCACGCTGCCTCGGCAACTGCCCGACTTGACAAGTCCCTGCGACATGCAAGGAAAACCATCATTACCTGTTATCATGGGGGGCGCTGGTTGGCCTTCTCCTGCTATAAATGAGGGTGGGGGTGGATCCCCCGTCGCCTATTCTTTCCCATTCCTCTTGCTTCTTCCTCCTCTACTCCACCACCGACTCCCATGGCACCGTCAAAGAGGTTCTCTGCCGCAGAGAAGGGAAAGGCCCCTCGTGAGGGGCCCGGCTCCCCGGCGCCCAAGCGGGGACGCGACCGTCCCCGTAAGCACACCGCGACTCCTGCCGCGCCCCCTGCTCCCGGGTGGCGCCGCTGCGCGTGGCAGGGGTCGCTCCGGTCGCGGTAGTCCCGTCGATGAAGGGAGACGTGTCGTGGTTGTGCGGACTCCTCGGCCGCGCTTCCACTCGGCAGAGGTGCTGCCGGAGTTTGTTGTCTGGTCGGAGGATCCGGCCGACAACTGGCTTCAGCTTCCGCGCTTCTTTGTCGACGAGTTACCAGCCTATGCTCCAGGCGGACGGCTGCTGCAGCAGGGCCTCTTGGGTCGTGGTTGAGGTCTCCGCCGCGGGCAACATAGCTCTGGCCCGCGGTTGGCAGACGTTCGACCGCGCGCGCGGCCTGGGCAGGCGGTGCACCCTCCATTTCAAGTATGATGGTGATGCGACCCTCTACGCGAGGGTGTTTGGGGAAGATGGTCGCAGCGCCAGGTGCTGCCCCGAGATGAACGACGACGAGGAGGTGCTCGGCCTCGGCGATGATACATCCATTTTGCATCATGCTTTTATATTGATATTTATTGCATTATGGGTTGTTATTACACATTATGTCACAATACTTATGCCTATTCTCTCTTATTTTACAAGGTTTACATGAAGAGGGAGAATGCCGGTAGCTAGAATTCTGGGCTAGAAAAGGAGCAAATATTAGAGACCTATTCTGCACAACTCCAAAAGTCCTGAAACTCCACGAAAGTTATTTTTGGAAATAATAAAAAATATTGAGCGGAAGAAATACGAGAGGGGGCCCACACCCTGGCCACGAGGGTGGAGGCGCCCTACCCCCTGGGCATGCCCCTGCCTCGCAGGCCCCCTGGTGGCCCTCCGGTGTCCATCTTCTGCTATATGAAGTCTTTCATCCGAAGAAAAACCGGAAGCAAGCTTTCGGGACGAGACTCCGCCGCCATGAGGCGGAACCTTGGCGGAACCAATCTAGGGCTCTGGCGGAGCTGTTCTGCCGGGGACACTTCCCTCTGGGAGGGGGAAATCATTGCCATCATCATCACCAATGCTCCTCTCATCGGGAGGGGCCCAATCTCCATCAACATCTTCACCAGCACCATCTCCTCTCAAACCCTAGTTCATCTCTTGTATCCAATTCTTGTCTCTAAGTCTGGGATTGGTACCTGTAGGTTGCTAGTAGTGTTGATTACTTCTTGTAGTTGATGCTAGTTGGTTTATTTGGTGGAAGATCATATGTTCAGATCCTATATGCATATTAATACCCCTCTGATTATGAACATGAATATGCTTTGTGAGTAGTTACGTTTGTTCCTGAGGACATGGGAGAAGTCTTGCTATTAGTAGTCATGTGAATTTGGTAGTCGTTCGATATTTTGTTGAGATGTATGTTGTCTCTCCTCTAGTGGTGTTATGTGAACGTCGACTACATGACACTTCACCATTATTTGGGCCTAGAGGAAGGCATTGGGAAGTAATAAGTAGATGATGGGTTGCTAGAGTGACAGAAGCTTAAACCCTAGTTTATGCGTTGCTTCGTAAGGGGCTGATTTGGATCCATGTATTTCATGCTATGGTTAGGTTTACCTTAATACTTCTTTTGTAGTTGCGGATGCTTGCAATAAGGGTTAATCATGTTGGGGAACGTAGTAATTTCAAAAAAAATTCCTACGCACACGCAAGATCATGGTGATGCATAGCAACGAGAGGGGAGAGTGTTGTCTACGTACCCTCGTAGACCGTAAGCGGAAGCGTTATATCAACGCGGTTGATGTAGTCGTACGTCTTCACGATCCGACCGATCCAAGCACCGAAAGCACGACACCTCCGAGTTCTGCACATGTTCGGCTCGGTGACGTCCTCGCCTTCTCGATCCAGCAAGAGGGGCGAAGTAGTAGATGAGTTCCGGCAGCACGACGGCGTGGTGACGGTGTTGGTGAAAAACAATCTTCGCAGGGCTTCGCCTAAGCACTACAAAAACTATGACGGAGGATAAACTAGAGGAGACGGGGTTGCCGACACACGGCTTGGCGTTTCTTGATGTGTCTTGGGTGCTAGCCCTACCCCTCTATTTATATGTTGAGCCTTGGGGTCGAAACTTGGAGTAAAAGTCTCCACAAAGTCGGTTTCACCCGAAAGGCAAGAGTCCTTCTCGGACTCCAGGGCCAGACGCCAGGGTCCCTGGCGTCTGGGACCCTAGCGTTTGGCCTCTGGACTCCGCAAAACGCACTTTCCAAAAACTTCGTGGGCTTTCCCCTTTGGCCCAGATAAAGTGTTCTCGTGCCCAAACATTTTGGGAAACATCCGGAACCCCTTCCGATGGATTCCAGAACCTTTCCGGAGATCAAACACTACTATCCACATATCAATCTTTACTTCCGGACCATTCCGGAGTTCCTCGTCATATCCGTGATCTTATCCAAAACTCCGAACAACATTCGGTCACCAACATACATAACTCATAGTACTATATCGTCAACGAACGTTAAGCGTGCGGACCCTACGGGTTCAAGAACTATGTAGACATGACCGAGACACCTCTCTTGTCAATAACCAATAGCGGGACCTGGATGCCCATATTGGCTCCTACATATTCTACGAAGATCTTTATCGGTCAGACCGCATAACAATATACGTTGTTCCCTTTGTCATCGGTATGTTACTTGCCCGAGATTCGATCGTCGGTATCCCAATACCTAGTTCAATCTCGTTACCGGCAAGTCTCTTTACTCGTTCTGTAATACATCATCCCGCAACTAACTCATTAGTTGCAATGCTTGCAAGGCTTATAGTGATGTGCATTAGCGAGTGGGCCCAGAGATACCTCTCCGACAATCGGAGTGACAAATCCTAATCTCGAAATACGCCAATCCAACATGTACCTTCAGAGACACCTGTAGAGATCCTTTATAATCACCCAGTTACGTTGTGACATTTGGTAGCACACAAAGTGTTCCTCTGGTAAACGGGAGTTGCATAATCTCATAGTCATAGGAACATGTATAAGTCATGAAGAAAGCAATAGCAACATACTAAACGATCGGGTGCTAAGCTAACGGAATGGGTCATGTCAATCACATCATTCTCCTAATGATGTGATCCCATTAATCAAATGAAAACTCATGTCTATGGCTAGGAAACATAACCATCTTCGATCAACGAGCTAGTCAAGTAGAGGCATACTAGTGACACTGTTTGTCTATGTATTCACACATGTATTATGCTTCCGGTTAATACAATTCTAGCATGAATAATAAACATTTATCATGATATAAGGAAATAAATAATAACTTTATTATTGCCTCTAGGGCATATTTCCTTCAGTCTCCCACTTGCACTAGAGTCAATAATCTAGTTCACATCGCCATGTGATTTAACACCAATAGTTCACATTATCATGTGATTAACACCCATAGTTCACATCGTTATGTGAGCAACACTCAAAGGGTTTACTAGAGTCAATAATCTAGTTCACATCGCTATGTGATTAACACCCAAAGAGTACTAAGGTGTGATCATGTTTTGCTTGTGAGAGAAGTTTAGTCAATGGGTCTGTCACATTCAGATCCGTAAGTATTTTGCGAATTCTATGTCTACAATGCTCTGCACGGAGCTACTTTAGCTAATTGCTCCCACTTTCAATATGTATCCAGATGAATACTTAGAGTCATCTGGATCAGTGTCAAAACTTGCATCGACGTAACCCTTTACGACGAACCTTTTTGTCACCTCCATAATCGAGAAACATATCCTTATTCCACTAAGGATAATTTTGACCAATGTCCAGTGATATACTCCTAGATCACTATTGTACTCCCTTGCCAAAATCAATGTAGGGTATACAATAGGTCTGGTACACAGCATGGCATACTTTATAGAACATATGGCTGAGGCATAGGGAATGACTTTCATTCTCTTTCTATCTTCTGCCGTGGTCGGGCTTTGAGTCTTACTCAATTTCACACCTTGTAACACAGGCAAGAACTCTTTATTTGACTGTTCCATTTTGAACTACTTCAAAATCTTGTCAAGGTATGTACTTGTTGAAAAAACTTATCAAGCGTCTTGATCTATCTCTATAGATCTTGATGCTTAATATGTAAGCAGCTTCGCCGAGGTCCTTCTTTGAAAAACTTCTTTCAAACACTCCTTTATGCTTTGCAGAATAATTCTACATTATTTCCGATCAACAATATGTCATTCACATATACTTGTCAGAAATGCTACAGAGCTCCCACTCACTTTCTTGTAAATACAGGCTTCTCCAAAAGTCTGTATAAAACCAAATGCTTTGAACACACTATCAAATCGTTTATTCCAACTCCGAGAGGCTTGCACCAGTCCATAAATGGATCGCTGGAGCTTGCACACTTTGTTAGCTCCCTTTGGATCGACAAAACCTTCTGGTTGCATCATATACAACTCTTCTTCTAGAAATCCATTCAGGAATGCAGTTTTGACATCCATCTGCCAAATTTCACAATCATAAAATGCGGCAATTGCTAACATGATTCAGACAGACTTAAGCATCGCTACGGGTGAGAAGGTCTCATCGTAGTCAATCCCTTGAACTTGTCGAAAACCTTTCGCAACAAGTCGAGCTTTGTAGATAGTAATATTACCGTCAGCGTCCGTCTTCTTCTTGAAGATCCATTTATTCTCAATTGCTTGCCGATCATCTGGCAATTCAACCAAAGTCCATACTTTGTTCTCATACATGGATCCCATCTCAGATTTCACGGCCTTAAGCCATTTTGCGGAATCTGGGCTCACCATCGCTTCTTCATAGTTCGTAGGTTCATCATGATCTAGTAGCATGACTTCCAGAACAGGATTACCGTACCACTCTGGTGCGGATCTTACTCTGGTTGATCTACGAGGTTCAGTAATAACTTGATCTGAAGTTTCATGATCATCATCATTAACTTCCCCACTAATTGGTGTAGGTGTCACATAAACCGTTTTCTGTGATGAACTACTTTCCAATAAGGGAGCAGGTACAGTTACCTCATCAAGTTCTACTTTCCTCCCACTCACTTCTTTAGAGAGAAACTCCTTCTCTAGAAAGGATCCATTCTAAGCAACGAATATCTTGCCTTCGGATCTGTGATAGAAGGTGTACCCAACTGTCTCCTTTGGGTATCCTATGAAGACACATTTCTCCGATTTGGGTTTGAGCTTATCAGGATGAAACTTTTTCACATAAGCATCACAACCCCAAACTTTAAGAAACGACAACTTTGGTTTCTTGCTAAACCACAGTTTATATAGTGTCGTCTCAACGGATTTAGATGGTGCCCTATTTAACGTGAATGCAGCTATCTCTAATGCATAACCCCAAAACGATAGTGGTAAATCGGTAAGAAACATCATAGATTGCACTATATCCAATAAAGTACGGTTATGACGTTCGGACACAGCATTATGCTGTGGTGTTCCAGGTGGCATGAGTTTGTGAAACTATTCCACATTGTTTTAATTGAAGACCAAACTCGTAACTCAAATATTCGTCTCCGTGATTAGATCGTAGAAACTTTATTTTCTTGTCACGATGATTTTCCACTTCACTCTGAAATTCTTTGAACTTTTCAAATGTTTCAGACTTATGTTTCATCAAGTAGATATACCCATATCTGCTCAAATCATCTGTGAAGGTCAGAAAATAACGATACCCGCCGCGAGCCTTAACACTCATTGGATCGCATACATCAGTATGTATTATTTCCAATAAGTCAGTTGCTCGCTCCATTGTTCCGGAGAACGGAGTCTTAGTCATCTTGCCCATGAGGCATGGTTCGCAAGCATCAAGTGATTCATAATCAAGTGATTCCAAAAGCCCATCAGCATGGAGTTTCTTCATGCGCTTTACACCAATATGACCTAAACGGCAGTGCCACAAATAAGTTGCACTATCATTATTAACTTTGCATCTTTTGGTTTCAATATTATGAATATGTGTATCACTACGATCGAGATCCAACGAACCATTTTCATTGGGTGTGTAACCATATAAGGTTTTATTCATGTAAATAGAACAACAATTTATTCTCTTACTTAAATGAATAATCGTATGGCAATAAACATGATTAAATCATATTCATGCTCAACGCAAACACCAAATAACACTTATTTAGGTTCAACACTAATCCCGAAAGTATAGGGAGTGTACGATGATGATCATATCAATCTTGGAACTACTTCCAACACACATCGTCACTTCACCCTCAACTAGTCTCTGTTTATTCTGCAACTCCTATTTTGAGTTACTAATCTTAGCAACTGAACTAGTGTCAAATACTGAGGGGTTGCTATAAACACTAGTAAAGTACACATCAATAACATGTATATCAAATATACTTATGTTCACTTTGCCATCCTTCTTATCCACCAATCACTTGGGGTAGTTTCGCTTCCAGTGACCAGTCTCTTTGCAGTAGAAGCACTTAGTATCAGGCTTAGGACCAGACTTGGGCTTCTTCACTTGAGCAGCAACTTGCTTGTTGTTCTTCTTGAAGTTCCCCTTTTTCCCTTTGCCCTTTTCTTGAAACTAGTGATCTTGTCAACCATCAACACTTGATGCTTTTTTTTATTTCTACCTTCATCGATTTCATCATCATGAAAAGCTTGGGAGTCATTTTCGTCATCCCTTGCATACTATAGTTCATCACGAAGTTCTACTAACTTGGTGATGGTGACTAGAGAATTCTGTCAATCACTATCTTATCTAGAAGATTAACTCCCACTTGATTCAAGTGATTGTAGTACCCAGACAATCTGAGCACATGCTCACTAGTTGAGCGATTCTCCTCCATCTTTTAGCTATAGAACTTGTTGGAGACTTCATATCTCTCAACTCGGGTATTTTCTTGAAATATTAACTTCAACTCCTGGAACATCTCATATGGTCCATGACTTTCAAAACGTCTTTGAAGTCCCGATTCTAAGCCGTTAAGCATGGTGCACTAAACTATCAAGTAGTCATCATACTGAGCTAGGCAAACGTTCATAACGTCTGCATCTGCTCCTGCAATAGGTCCGTCACCTAGCGGTGCATCAAGGACATAATTCTTCTGTGCAGCAATGTGGATAAACCTCAGATCACGGATCCAATCCGCATCATTGCTACTAACATCTTTCAACACAATTTTCTCTAGGAACATATCAAAATAAACACAGGGAAGCAACAATGCGAGCTATTGATCTAGAACATAGATATGCTAATACTACCAGGACTAAGTTCATGATAAATTTAAGTTCAATTAATCATATTACTTAAGAACTCCCACTTAGATAGACATCCCTCTAATCCTCTAAGTGATCACGTGATCCAAATCAACTAAACCATGTTCGATCATCACGTGAGATGGAGTAGTTTCAATGGTGAACATCACTATGTTGATCATATCTACTATATGATTCACACTCGACCTTTCGGTCTCCGTGTTCCGAGGCCATATCTGTTATATGCTAGGCTCGTCAAGTTTAACCTGAGTATTCCGCGTGTGCAACTGTTTTGCACACGTTGTATTTGAACATAGAGCCTATCACACCCGATCATCACGTGGTGTCTCAGCACGAAGAACTTTCGCAACGGTGCATACTCAGGGAGAACACTTATACTTTGATAATTTAGTGAGGGGTCATCTTATAATGCTACAGTCAATCAAAGCAAGATAAGACGCATAAAAAATAAACATCACATGCAATCAATATAAGTGATATGATATGGCCATCATCATCTTGTGCTTGTGATCTCCATCTCTGAAGCAACGTCATGATCACCATCGTCACCGGCGCGACACCTTCATCTCCATCGTAGCATCGTTGTCGTCTCGCCAATCTTATGCTTCTACGACTATCGCTACCGCTTAGTGATAAAGTAAAGCATTACAGGGCGATTGCATTGCATACAATAAAGCGACAACCATATGGCTCCTGCCAGTTGCCAATAACTCGGTTACAAAACATGATCATCTCATACAATAAAATTTAGCATCATGTCTTGACCATATCACATCACAACATGCCCTGCAAAAACAAGTTAGACGTCCTCTACTTTGTTTGTTGCAAGTTTTACGTGGCTGCTACGGGCTTAAGCAAGAACCAATCTTACATACGCATCAAAACCACAATGATAGTTTGTCAAGTTGGTGCTGTTTTAACCTTCGCAAGGACCGGGCGTAGCCACACTCGGTTCAACTAAATTTGGAGAAACTGACACCCGCCAGCCACCTGTGTGCAAAGCACCACTAGTAGAAAACCGGCCTTTTGTCCCGGTTCGTAAGGGCCTTTAGTCCCGGTTCCCGAACTGGGACTAAAGGGTCGTTACTAATACCCTCACCCTTTAGTCCCGGTTCAAACCAGAACCGGGACAGATGGGCCTCCACGTGGCCGCTGCCGGCAGCCCAGGCAGGGGCACCTTTGGTCCCGGTTTATGACATAAACCGGGACCAAAAGGGTTCCACGCGTCAGCAGGAGGTTTTTCTTTTTTTCTTTTAAAAAAATTGGCCGTTTTAGGGGTTTAGGGGGTTATTTTTAGGTTGTTATTAGCTAGCTAATAGAGAGAAGTGTCCTCTCTTATATGTAGTCCTTTTTTTTACGTACCTACGCTACTGCTATGTTCATTTCACCCGCAGATATATATATAATAACTCATGCATGCTCGCATCATACATCATCATATATAATAACAAGTCCTACTAATTAATCAAGCATCATCATACAACTTCTATTCGTTATTAATAATAAGTCATACGATCATCATCCTCATAGTCATCGAACCCAACCCTACATAATTGTTCTTAGCACATGATCATCAAGTATCAGGTAGGATCGGACCTAAACACACTTAAGGTAAAATAGCATAAAACAATATAGACCCTGACTCTCCATTATGAAGAATGGAGATCATCCTGTCTCCAATTCTTGCGCCTCGCTTCCTTTTGCTTCCAAGAAGCTCCTTACGACTGTCCATACATTTTTTCCATCCTTTGACTGTCATGTCTCCACTTCTTTTAGAAATCCGGTATGGACAGTTGAGATTCGTAGGATGACCTGGATATATGTTCAAAACATGAAGGCTGCCGCCATTCTGATACATCAAATGAGGCACACAATCCTCTGGGATAAGCTGTTGAAAAACATAGTAATAACTTTGTAGTTAGCAATGATGTACTAGTTTTAGAAGTATGCAAAAAGATGCACGGATGTCGTAATAGTAAAAAAACTTACCAGGGTATCTCCATGGTAGTTACCGTAGTTCAACACGTGCACTAGTGGCACGTATTGACCATAATGTTGAGGAGTTCGATTGTAGATATTGTAATTCTCAATATCATTACAAAATCCAACCAGATGAGTTTTCTCCTTGTAAGTTAACTCAGAGCCATCGGTGTAGTAAGTTCTATCTACCATCTTCTGCACATTCTTCGATACTCCAAAATAAGCTGTCAATAGAAATAAGTTGTCAACTATTTTGAAATGAACAATATAAGTTCTATTAATAATTAACTATGTTTGGGAAACTCACATAGCGGTAGAACTGGAGGAGTATCAACAAGGACCCAAATGTCCATATTGTCTTGCTCGATTTCAGGATCACCAAGATCCATGGTGACAAGCATACCCTCATCAAAACCATACAATTTGCAAAATGCTTCCCAATTTTTGCAACCAAAATGGGTTACGCTCTCAGCATTATACAACTTTACTTCAAAATCCACATCATGATGGGTCCTTAGGTGAATTTTCTTCGTTTCAAAATTTTCATGGTCTTCAAAATCCATCCTCTCCAAGACATAGCGTCTTGCATGGCATGGGATCAACTATAATCGAATTGTAAAAGATGAAAATTACACGTTGAAATAGTTGAAGTCATGCTTAATTATGAAAAAAAAACACTTGTCGTCGTTGCGTACCGTTTCAACTTCGAAGGTCTCCTCGAGCTTAATGCTGAAGCGCCGACCATCGTCCAGGTGAGGCCTGTCACACTCACCTCGATCGTCGTGGCACCAGTCGCACTCCCCCGGGAGACTTTCGTCGTCCGATGATGACATTTCCTATACGTTCATAATTCAAAGACTAAATTAGATCATTATTATTCAACTAATCATATGCATATGCCTTGCATAGTGCTCTCCAATTTGAGCATTCAATAAGAAAAATCAAATCGCAAAATTAAGTAGTATTCAAATTAGGATGCCTTCAATTATAAGAAAAACTACATCATCTCCATTTGTCCGTACATCGAATATTATCAATAATAGACGTCGAATACTATATATCATACATATCGCCAGTACAGCTAGAACAGTAGCGCCCGACGGGTATCGGCGCGGGCGGTGGACACCCACAGAGAAGGAACCATCACGGGATCATAGCTCCAGTGAGATCCCTGGAGAACCTGCCAGGTATTGGAGAACCTGTGCTCCAACGCAAACAAGTAGCGACGGACGTGCGCGTCCTCCTCACTGACACGGTGACGCACCACCTCCGCGGAGTCCTCGAGCCTCTGGACCGTCACTGGCCCACGCGACCGCCACCAAAGAAGGTTCGGGTCAACGACAGGCTGGCTCCTCACCAACCTGCGCCCCCTGGTAGGTAGCGCCTCCCAGTACCACCCCGGCGGAGCCCAGTCCCGGACATGGCCCATCTGGTCAAGCAGGTGTCGTCCGCCCCCGACTCGACGACGAGGATGCGGGATAGGCATCGTCCACGTCGATGCGGGAATAATTGCTTTAACTAAAAAAATAAACTAGTTCTATTACTTTTCTTGCTAAAAATAAACTACTTCTATAGTAAAATAAACCAGTTTTATTAAATCAATTAGCTAGTTCAACTACGAAGCACTTACTATAAATAAAATAAAATAGTACGACTTACTAAAAATAAACTAGTTTAACTATAGTTATATTATTTTTCTAACTAATTATATTAAACACTTTCTCTTCTTATTTTTTTTCCTTTTTCCTCTATTCTAAATATGAACTTATTCATAAATGACATATATCATTCACAATTTTCCTATACATACACAATAAATTGACAAAGAAAATACTATGAACAAAAAAATCATTAATAAATCTAAATTACAACAGAAAAAATCATAAACAAATCTAACACAATATGAATAAATTAATTACACAATATGAAAAAAATCTAACAGAAAAATCTATGAACTACACATCTAAATTACTACACATCTAACAAAAAAATCTATGAACTACAAAAAGAATCTAACAAAATCTAACTCAATTAACTATACTAGTAACATCAAATTAAATCAGTTGCTCACAACGACGGTGTCGGGGACGGCGACGGCGACGATGATGGCGAGGTGCGGCGCGGGGCGGCTTGGCGACGGGCAGGGGCGGCGCGGGGCGACGACGGCGACGACGGGGCGGCGCGGGGCGACGACGGCGACGACGGGGCGGCACGGGGCGACGACGAGGCGGATACGGCGGGCAGCCTGGTGGCGTCAGGAGGGCGGGAAGAACGAGCTGAACCAAAATTTCACGAGTGTTGCTTATATAGACGGCGCATTGGTCCCGGTTCGTGGCACAAACCGGGACCAATGCCCCCCTTTAGTCCCGGTTGGAGCCACCAACCGGGACCACCCATTGGTCCCGGTTCGTCCTACCAACCGGGACCAAAGGCCTTCTACTGCCCCGCGCCCAAAAGTTTAGTCCCACCTCGCTAGTTGAGAGGGCTCGGGAGTGGTTTATAAGCGCTGCTGCGCCCACCCTCTCGAGCTCCTCTCAACTGCAGGCTTTCGGGCCTAATTTGTCGCTGCAATGCCTGTGGGCCTATTGGGCCTGCTGCGGGCCTGAATCCTGGCCCATAGTTGGGTTTCTAGTCGTATTCAGGCCGTGGTGGCCCAGTAGGTGGCATTTTTTTGCTATTTATTCTACTTAGAACTAATTACTTATAGTTTTTTAGTGATTTCTTTTTTCTTTTAGGTCACAAAAATTATAAACTTTCTGTTAGTGCCATTAGCTTTAAAATTTGAATAGTTTAAATTTGAATTTTTTAAAATTTGTGTGAATCACTAGTTTATGAATCACTAGTTTCCTAAATTTATGTGAAAACACTTTGTGTATTATATTTACTATGTACAATCTTTCTGCACAGAGATACCAAAAATTATAAACTTTCTGTTAGTGCCATTAGTTTTCAATTTAGAATAGTTAAAATTTGAATTCTTTGAAATTTGTGTGAATCTCAAGTTTGTGATTAACTTTACTAGTGCCATTAGTTTTCAAATTAGAATAGTTAAAATTTGAATTCTTTGAAATTTGTGTGAATCTCAAGTTTGTGATTAACTTTACTAGTGCCATTAGTTTTCAAATTAGAATAGTTAAAATTTGAATTCTTTGAAATTTGTGTGAATCTCAAGTTTGTGATTAACTTTACTAGTGCCATTATTTTTTCATTTATACTTAGAACTAAATGCTTATAGTTTTTTAGTGATTTCTTTTTTATTTTAGGTCACAAAAATTATAAACTTTCTGTTAGTGCCATTAGTTTTAAAATTTGAATAGTTTAAATTTCAATTTTTAAAAATTTGTGTGAATCACTAGTTTATGAATAACTTTACTATAAACTTTCTGTTAGTGCCATTATACTCAATTTGGTAATTTTAGTTAGTCATAACAAATATTATAGGCATTTTTTTTCTTTTTTGCTACTTATTTTTTCATTTCCACTACTTAGTGTGAATCACTACTTAGTGCATATAGGCATTTTTTTCTTTTTCTTTTTTAGTCATTTCTATTTATACTAAATACTAATAGTTTTTAGTGATTTCTTTTTTCTTTTAGGTCAAAAAAAACTTCTCTGTTAGTGAACATAGATGCACTTATAGAGAAAATTAAACATAAATTCATAATCAATTTCTATTTATGAATTTATGTCCAATTTTCCTCTATAGGTGCATCTATTTTCACTTTGAGAGGAGCTCAACAATGCAGAGAGGGACGGGCTTATAAACAGGTGTCGGCGCCCTTCGGTTGGCGAGGTGGGACTATACTGGGGGTGCAGCGAGGGCCGACCCTTTAGTCCCGGTTCGTGGCATGAACCGGGACTAAGGGGGAGCCTTTGGTCCCGGCTCATGCCACGAACCGGGACCAATGGTGGTGGGCCAGGAGCCAGGCACATTGGTCCCGGTTCGTCCCACCAACCGGGACCAAAAGGTCCAGACGAACCGGGACCAATGGCCCACGTGGCCCGGCCGGCCCCTTGGGCTCACGAACCGGGTCCAATGCCCCCATCGGTCCCGGTTCTAGACTGAACTGGGACTAATGGGCTGCCCCGGCCTGGACCATAGCCCCCTTTTCTACTAGTGCACGTCGGTAGAACCAGTCTCGCGTAAGCGTACGCGTAATGTCGGTCCGGGCCGCTTCATCCAACAATACCGCCGAACCAAAGTATGACATGCTGGTAAGCAGTATGACTTATATCGCCCACAACTCACTTGTGTTCTACTCGTGCATATAACATCAACACATAAAACCTAGGCTCTGATGCCACTGTTGGGGAACGTAGTAATTTAAAAAAAAAATCCTACGCACACGCAAGATCATGGTGATGCATAACAACGAGAGGGGAGAGTGTTCTCTACGTACCCTCGTAGACCGTAAGCGGAAGCGTTATACCAACGCAGTTGGTGTAGTCGTACGTCTTCACGATCCGACCGATCCAAGCACCGAAAGCACGGCACCTCCGAGTTCTGCACACGCTTGGCTCGGTGACGTCCTCGCCTTCTCGGTCCAGCAAGAGGGGCGAGGTAGTAGATGAGTTCCGACAGCACGACGGCGTGGTGACGGTGTTGGTGAAAAACAATCTTCGCAGGGCTTCGCCTAAGCACTACGAAAACTATGACGGAGGATAAACTAGAGGAGACGGGGTTGCCGACACACGGCTTGGCGTTTCTTGATGTGTCTTGGGTGCTAGCCCTACCCCTCTATTTATATGTTGAGCCTTGGGGTCGAAACTTGGAGTAAAAGTCTCCACAAAGTCGGTTTCACCCGAAAGGCAAGAGTCCTTCTCGGACTCCAGGGCCAGACGCCAGGGTTCCCGGGGTCTGGGCCCAGACGCCAGGGACCCTGGCATCTGGCCTCTGGACTCCGCAAAACGTGCTTTCCAAAAACTTCATGGGCTTTCCCCTTTGGCCCAGATAAAGTGTTCTCGTGCCCAAACAGTTCGGGAAACATCCGGAACCCCTTCCTATGGATTCCAGAACCTTTCCGGAGATCAAACACTACTATCCACATATCAATCTTTACTTCCGGACCATTCCGAAGTTCCTCGTCATATCCGTGATCTCATCCAAAACTCCGAACAACATTCGGTCACCAACATACATAACTCATAGTACTATATCGTCAACGAACGTTAAGCGTGCGGACCCTACGGGTTCGAGAACTATGTAGACATGACCGAGACACCTCTCTTGTCAATAACCAATAGCGGGACCTGGATGCCCATATTAGCTCCTACATATTCTACAAAGATCTTTATCGGTCAGACCGCATAACAACATACGTTGTTCCCTTTGTCATCGGTATGTTACTTTCCCGAGATTCGATCGTCGGTATCCCAATACCTAGTTCAATCTCGTTACCGGCAAGTCTCTTTACTCGTTCTGTAATACATCATCCCGCAACTAACTCATTAGTTGCAATGCTTGCAAGTGATGTGCATTACCGAGTGGGCCCAGAGATACCTCTCCGACAATCGGAGTGACAAATCCTAATCTCGAAATACGCCAACCCAACATGCACCTTCGGAGACACCTGTAGAGCTCCTTTATAATCATCCAGTTACGTTGTGACATTTGGTAGCACACAAAGTGTTCCTCCGGTAAACGGGAGTTGCATAATCTCATAGTCATAGGAACATGTATAAGTCATGAAGAAAGCAATAGCAACATACTAAACGATTGTGTGCTAAGCTAACAGAATGGGTCATGTCAATCACATCATTCTCCTAATGAGTGATCCCGTTAATCAAATGACAACTCATGTCTATGGCTAGGAAACATAACCATCTTCGATCAACGAGCTAGTCAAGTAGAGGCATACTAGTGACACTCTGTTTGTCTATGTATTCACACATGTATTATGCTTCCGGTTAATACAATTCTAGCATGAATAATAAACATTTATCATGATATAAGGAAATAAATAATAACTTTATTATTGTCTCTAGGGCATATTTCCTTCAAATCATAAGTGGGATGCTTGTCCAAGTAAGGAAAACACCCAAGGACCGATCCACCCACATATCAAATTATCAAAGTACCGAACGCGAATCATATGAACGTGATGAAAACTAGCTTGACGATAATTCCCATGTGTCCTTGGGAGCGCTTTCCTTTATATAAGAGTTTGTCCAGGCTTGTCCTTTGCTACAAAAAGGATTGGGCCACCTTGCTGCACCTTGTTTACTTTTGTTACTTGTTACCCGTTACGAATTACCTTATCATAAAACTATCTGTTACCGATAATTTCAGTGCTTGCCGAGAATACCTTACTGAAAACTGCTTGTCATTTCCTTCTGCTCCTCGTTGGGCTCGACACTCTTACTTATCGAAAGGACTATGATAGATACCCTATACTTGTGGGTCATCAAGACTCTTTTCTGGCGCCGTTGCCGGGGAGTGAAGCGCCTTTGGTAGGTGGAATTTGGTAAGGAAAATTTTATATAGTGTGCTGAAATTTACTATCACTTGTTACTATGGAAAGTAATCCTCGAGGGGCTTGTTTGGGGTATCTTCACCCCGACCAGTAGAGCAAAGAGTTGCCCCACAACCTACTGAACCTACTGAAAATGAAAATGTCTACTTTGAAATTCCTTCGGGTATGGTAGAAAAACTGCTAGCTAATCCTTTTGCAGGTGATGGAACATTACATCCTGATTAGCACCTAATCTATGTGGATGAGGTTTGTGGATTATTTAAGCTTGCAGGTATGCCCGATGATGTTATTAAGAAGAAGGTCTTCCCTTTATCTTTGAAGGGAGATGCATTGACATGGAATAGGCTATGTGATGATATGGGATCATGGAACTACAAACGATTGAAATTGGAATTTCATCAGAAGTTTTATCCTATGCATCTTGTTCATCATGATCGTAATTATATATATAATTTTTGGCCTCGCGAAGGAGAAAGCATCGCTCAAGCTTGGGGGAGGCTTAAATCAATCTTATATTCATGCCCCAATCATGAGCTCTCAAGAGAAATGATTATTCAAAAAATTTATGCTCGGCTTTCTGATAGCAATCGCAACATGCTCGATACTTCTTGTGCTGGATCTTTTATGATGAAGACTATTGAATTCAAATGGGATTTATTGGAAATAATTAAACGAAACTCTGAAGATTGGGACCTCGATGAAGGTAAGGAGTCAGGTATGACACCTAAGTTTGATTGTGTTAAATCTTTTATGGATACCGATGTTTTCCGTAAATTTAGCACTAAATATGGCCTTGACTCTGAGATAGTAGCTTCTTTCTGTGAATCTTTTGCTACTCATGTTGATCTCCCTAAGGAGAAGTGGTTTAAATATCATCCTCCCATAGAAGTAAAAGTAGCTGCACCTATTGAAGTTGAAGAAAAGACTATCACTTACAATGATCCTATTGTTCCTACTGCTTATGTTGAGAAACCACCTTTCCCTGTTAGAATAAAGGATCATGCTAAAGCTTCAACTGTGGTTCGTAAAAGCAATATTAGAACTTATACACCTCCTGAGCAAGTTAAAGTTGAACCTAATATTGTATTGTTAAAGATCTCTTGGCTGATAATATTGGTGGGCATGTTATTTATTTCTGTGATGAAACTGCTAGAATTGCTAAACCTTGTGCTAAAGATAAACATAGACCTGTGGTAGGCATGCCTGTTATTTCTGTTAAAATAGGAGATTATTGTTATCATGGCTTATGTGATATCGGTGCTAGTGCTAGTGCAATACCTATTGACTTATATAAAGAAATTATGCATGATATTGCACCTACTAAGTTAGAAGAAATTGATGTTACAATTAAAGTTGCTAATAGAGATACTATTTCACCAATGGGAATTGTTAGAGATGTTGAAGTCTTGTGTGGGAAAACTAAATATCCTGCTGATTTTCCTGTTCTTGGTTCCCCAGAAGATAGCTTTTGTCCCATTATATTTGGTAGACCCTTCTTGAACACTGTTAATGCTAAGATAGACTGCGAAAAGGATGTTGTTACTATTGGTCTAGGTGATATCTCTCATGATTTTAATTTCTCTAAATTTCGTAGACAACACCGTGAAGAGGAATTGCCTAGTAAAGATGAAACTATTGGTCTTGCTTCTATTGCCATACCTCCTAGTGATCCTTTAGAACAATATTTGCTAGACCATGAAAATGATATGTTTATGAATGAAAGAAGCGAAATAGATGAAGTGTTCTTTAAACAGGGTCCTATTCTGAAAAACAACTTGCCTGTTGAAATCCTAGGGGATCCTCCTCCACCCAAGGGTGATCCCGTGTTTGAACTTAAACCATTACCTGATACTCTTAAATATGCCTATCTTGATGAAAAGAAGATATATCATGTTATTATTAGTGCTAACCTTTCAGAGAAGGAGGAACAAAATTTTTTGAAGACTCTGAAGAAGCACTGTGCTGCTATTGGATATACTCTTGATGATCTTAAGGGCATTAGTCCCACTAAATGCCAACACAAAATAAATTTGGAGAAAGATGCCAAACCAGTCATTGATCACCAACGACGACTAAATCCTAAGATGAAATAAGTGGTGAGAAAAGAAATACTAAAGCTCCTTGAGGCAGGTCTAATTTATCCTGTTGCTGATAGTCACTGGGTAAGTCCTGTCCATTGTGTTCCTAAGAAGGGAGGTATTACTGTTGTTCCTAATGATAAAGATGAATTGATTCCGCAAAGAATTATTACAGGTTATAGGATGGTAATTGTTCCGCAAATTAAATAAAGCTACTAAAAATATCATTACCCCTTACCTTTTATTGATCAAATGCTAGAAAGATTATCCAAACATACACATTTTTGCTTTCTAGATGGTTATTCTGGTTTCTCTCAAATACCTGTGTCAGCTGATGATCAAGCTAAGACCACTTTTACTTGCCCTTTCGGTACTTTTTCTTATAGACGTATGCCTTTTGGTTTATGAAATGCACCTGCTACCTTTCAAAGATGCATGATGGCTATATTCTCTGACTTTTGTGAAAAGATTTGTGAGGTTTTCATGGACGATTTCTCCGTTTATGGATCCTCTTTTGATGATTGCTTGAGCAACCTTGATCGAGTTTTGCAGAGATGTGAAGAAACCAACCTTGTCTTGAATTGGGAGAAGTGCCACTTTATGCTTAATGAAGGTATTGTCTTGGGGCATAAAATTTCTGAAAGAGGTATTGAAGTTGATAAAGCTAAAGTTGATGCTATTGAAAAGATGCCTTGTCCCAAGGACATCAAAGGTGTAAGAAGTTTCCTTGGCCATGCCGGCTTTTATAGGAGGTTCATTAAGGACTTCTCAAAAATCTCTCGGCCTCTGACTAATCTATTACAAAAAGATATTCCATTTGTCTTTGATGATGATTGTTGTCGGTGTCAAAACCGGCGGATCTCGGGTAGGGGGTCCCGAACTGTGCGTCAAGGCCGGATGGTAACAGGAGACAAGGGACACGACGTTTACCCAGGTTCGGGCCCTCTCGATGGAGGTAAAACCCTACTCCTGCTTGATTAATATTGATGATATGGGTAGTACAAGAGTAGATCTACCACGAGATCAAGGAGGCTGAACCCTAGAAGCTAGCCTATGGTATGATTGTGTATGATGATGATTCTTCTCCTACGGACTGCAACCCTCCGGTTTATATAGACACCGGATAGGGTTAGGGTTACACGGAGTCGGTTACAATAGTAGGAGATCTTGAGTATCCGCATCGCCTAGCTTGCCTTTCATGCCAAGGAAAGTTCCTTCCGGACACGGGATGAAGTCTTCATTCTTGTATCTTCATAGTCCAGGAGTCCGGCGAAGGTATAGTCCGGCTACCCGAACACCCCCTAATCCAGGACTCCCTCAGTAGCCCCTGAACCAGGCTTCAATGACGACGAGTCCGGCGCACAGATTGTCTTCGGCATTGCAAGGCGGGTTCCTCCCCCAAGTCCTTCATAGAAGATTGTAAACACCAAAAATAGTGTCCAGCTCTGCAAAAATAAGTTTCCACATATTGCCATAGAGAGAATAGTATTGACACAAATCAAATCTGCTGACGTACTCCGCAGTGCGTCAACACACTATGGCCAAGCTCTTTATACAAATTGTTTTTACTTTTCCACCTCAGTGCATTTAGCGAGGCGGTTTCCTTGGCACGTCTTGTCAAAGCAAAGATCGTGTGCCCCTTTTAACGGGATTCTCATCAATACGGACGTGGGTAACCCAATCGCGCCATTTACCATGATGCTTGGGAGGCAAGCGAGTTTTATTAGGTAGGTGGGGACGCATAACCGCATCCGCCCATATAAGGGGATAAGGATCCACCTTTTCACCTACACCTTCTTCCTCCTTTGCCAATCCATCTCTCGCGCACTCAAGCTCCAGCGCCCAAGCCCGCTCTTCCCACCTTAACCTTCTCCAGCAATGTCCGGAGCGGGAGGCAAGTGGATGGTCTCCTCCGTTACGGAGGCTCAAGTAAAAAAGCTAAGGAAAGCCGGATACCTGTCCAAGGACATCCCGCACTGGCTTCCCGAGGAGGGGCAGCTTATCCCCACCCCAAGGCCCCATGAGAGGGTTGTTTTCCTTCCCCACTTCCTTCGCGGACTGGGTTTTCCATTTCACCCATTTGTCCGGGGACTCATGTTCTACTATGGCCTAGATTTCCATGATCTGGCCCCGAACTTCATCCTCAACATCTCCGCGTTTATCGTCGTGTGTGAGGCCTTCCTCTGCGTCCGCCCCCATTTCGGCCTTTGGCTCAAGACCTTCAACGTCAAGCCCAAGGTGGTGCGCGGCAGCCAAGCGGAGTGCGGAGGTGCTATGGCTAGCAAGATAGCCAATGTCCTGTGGTTCGAGGGCTCCTTTGTGGAGACCCTAAAGGGGTGGCAAGCCGGGTGGTTTTACATCACCGAGCGCCGCGATCCGGAATGGGTCGCAGCCCCCGAATTCGGATCTGGACCCCCCACGCGGCTTGTGTCTTGGAAAGAGACGGGCCTATCGTGGGGCAACGAGGAAGAGGTGACTGGACTGAAGACCTGCATCAATATAGTCCAGGTCATGCTCGTTCGTCTGATCCTCCCGTGCCAACAACGGGATTTCAATTTGTGGGAGTTCGACCCGGCGCAGCACCGAACCCTCAACAAGCTCTTCGACACGTCGTATGAAGACGTCTGGAAGGTGCTAACCAAAGGCGCCGGAGCCCCCGCATCCGCTTCCGAGGACCGCGGATACAGCTCGCAGCGTCATGCTAGCGAGGTAAGCTATCTATGCCTTTGACGGGATTATTAAGCTCTTTTTTCATAGATTAACTCTATGCGGGATCTAAACTCCCTTACCTTTGACAGGCTTGGCAGGCGATATCCAGACCAATTAACTGTCCGGCTCCCCTGCCCGAAGACCCAACCCCAGCTCTCCTGGTGCAGCTGCTGACTCCGGCACCTTATGTGGTGCCGGAGAAGAAGGTCAAGAAGAAGAAGACCACCGGGACTCGAAAGAGTGCCCGTAACTTGGTGGTGTCGGACTCGTCGTCTGACGAGTCCAAGGCGCCCTCCTCTCGTGAAAACGAGTAGGAGGGAGAAGAAAGCTCTCCCCCCCAATGGGGGGGAGAAAAGAAGAAGAAGAGGGCCGCCCCATCGGGGGAGGCCGAGGGGTCTAGGAAGAGGAAGACCCCTCCGCCGGACTACTCCCACGACGCCGCAGAGAGCGGAGAGGAGTGGCCGGACAGGGCCAAGCGTCCAGCGAAATCCTAAGTATTCGCATACCAGAGTGACTCATGATATTCCTTTAATGCACAGCTCTCCCTAATGTCGAATGTGATTTATGCAGCCCACCCCAGGCCGAACTCGACGATTCGTCGAGTGGCTCCCTGGATACGTCGGACGTGAACTCAGTTCCGCCCGCTGTCTCCCCCCGCACTGCAGACGATGCCAAAGTAGCGTCGCGACAAGCTCCGGGGCAGGAGGAGGTGGTCCTGGAGGAGCCGAAAGGCGACCTCCCGGACCCCAGGAATAAAGGGGACAAGACCCCCCAGGGCTCCGAGTCCGGCTTTGTGCCGGACGCCGCGCCGGACTCTTCAACAGTTCCGGTTCGCGGTAGGCGAACTCCTTCCAAGAGGAGCAAACCTTCTGAGCCGGCAGCCTCCGTCCAACCGGAGGTGCCGGATAATCTGCTGGAGGTGCTTGACGGCGCCTCCATCGACGAGGAACACCGTACTATTATGAGTACGTTGATTCGAAGGGTTCAGTCCGCCAAGAGCGGACTGACTGAAGCTTGCGCTAGCCTTCTGACAGGCTTCGAGGTAAGTAGAAAATATGTCAAAATATGACCGCATAGACAGTAGCCCCTGATGCTTTGTTCGGCGTTCGAAAAGAAATGCCGAATAGAGGATCTATTAATTTTCGCAGGAGTCTAACAATAAAGAGTCAATATGCGTATGTAGGCTTCGCTGCTATCCACCGCTGCACTGACTGCACAGGTGGAAGTCCTAAAGAAGGACCTCGGGCGGACCGAGCAAGAGCTCGGCCTTGCCAAACGTCAGCTCGAGGAAAAAGAAGGTAAGAAATGCCCTATAAAGGAAAAAGGTGCCTATAGAGAGGCGTGATTGCAAAAAAAAAATGACAGGATCGTGCTGCTTATTGTAGGGGCCACAAATGAGGTGGCGACCCTCAAGCAGGCGCTCACTGAGGCCGAAAAAAAAACGGCCGAGGAGCGCACCGAGCGAGAGAGGCTTGGGGCTCAGGTTGGCGAGGTGCAGCAAGAGCTGCAGGCTCTCATGAAAAAATATGAGAGCTTGGAGCTTGAGTGAAAGGCGCAAGCATCCGAGCTCGCGTCGGCCCTCGAGACCGCCAAGGGTGCCAAGGCCGAAGCCCAAAAGGCCCTCAAAGAGTTGGAGGAGATGAAAAAGATAGCAACGGGTAAGGCATTCTTAATGCAAAGTAGGAATATAAAAGTAAACTACTTGTCACTTACCCGAATCCGGAGTTCTCCAGGGGCGTTCGCAGATCTTCCCCGCAGCGTATCTGACGCCCCCACATTCTACCGAGCTGAAGAGGGCAGCTCGACGGAGAGTGTGTTCTGGTCTTAGTATTCTGAGGCCGGACACCCTGTGCCTTTGAGCGATCAGCTGAAACAGCTTATCGAGCTCCACAAGGCGGCCGAACAAGCCATGAAGGGCTTCCTAGTTTGGCTGTGGCCCGGAGAGGCCCTGCCTGGGAGCTACTTCGGGCTGGTGCGGCGGCTGGTGGAGGCCTGTCCACGGCTTGAGGTCATCAAGCGTTCCTCCTGCATCGAAGGTGCCCAGAGGGCCCTTGCCCGTGCAAAGGTGCACTGGGGTAAGCTTGACGGAGAGAAGCTGGTGAAGGACGGGCCACCGCAGGGGAAGGAGCATCGCAAGCCCGAGAACTACTACAAGGATGTTCTTGCCGGTGCCCGCCTTATTGCGGATGAATGTACTAGAGATGTAATATTTGAATGAACTCGCTCGTGTTTATCCTGTGCGCTGAAAACTTGTTCATATGCGCTAAGCAATGCTTATGGAATTTAAAATATTATTTTCTGTGCGGCCGTTTATCAAAAATTGAGAGATGGCCAGTCGTCGGCTTCTGCCCCCATGCCGCTAGTGTTGGGGTGTTCGGGATAAACCTGAGCGCTCTTTTTCCCATGGTTGGGTCCTTCGAGGGAGGCGCTCAGCACAACGAACCAGGCAATCGGACTATAATGCTTGAACACTCTCACTTAGCCATAGAACTTTATAATTTTAAATTTCGGCGAAGCCCCTAGTTCGGAAGACCGAATTCGGGGCGCTATCCACGCCCTTGGCCGGACAGAGCCAGCTCCTCGCTCGAAGCGGCATAAGTCTTTAGGGACTCGAAAAACCTCTCGAACAGCGACCGGTCTCTCGCCTTATCATGACAGTCAGTTTTAGCTTTCTCCACTAAGGTGCTTAACCCAGCTGAACCGGGGCACAATCGCAGTGGTTCTCCTAGTGCTACCTTAGCCGATATAGCGGAACGTAAGGCACCAAAACATAGGAGCCGGGCAAACCCAACTATTGACCCAAATCATGATTCGGAGCCGATGCATATAATGCTATAAGTTCGGGGTGCCGCACTTGTGAAAGTGTACGGACTTCTCACGCTAGATTGAAGGGTACTGAAGCCCCTGGCGTGTTTGCCGTACCATGGTGTACGGGTGCGATCATGTTATTTGATAAACATAAAAGAGAATAATGCGAAAAATAGGCGAAAAGCTATGCATTGTTTATAAAGAGGCTATTTATCAAAGCCGAACGATACAAGTAGTGCGATAAGCAAAAAGATATCAGACTATTTAACATGTCCTGACCAGGGGCAGGCCGCGGAATTGAGTTCGGAACAGATATACCGCTCGTAATAGAGACCACCTGAGAATTCCATAATGCGGCGTAGCTTTGTCTGCTTCCCTGGATCTTGCATCCTTTGTGCGGCAGCCGAATTGCCGAACAGGTCGTCCGATGTGTGGAGTCCTGAAAGTAATAAAAAGAATCCGGCAGCCCCTAGTACGTTTTAAGCCGTATTGTGAGCATGCCGTTACTGTGCCCCTTCCCCAGCGCCCATGGTATTTCCAGGGCGTAATTATGTACGCGAGGTACTAGCTCCGCTATGTCGCGATGGCTGGGGTTGGGGCCGCATTGCTACGCCTGCTCAGAACGTGCAAGGCAGTCTTGTTGTAGGTTACTCCGGGCGCGCTTGGCAATGTCTGGCTTTTTAACGGCCGGACTGGAGAGTTGCCTAAAAAGGCTGCTTTGTACTTCCGCTGCGAGAGCTGCCGTGTGCTCCTCCGGACGGAGGGAGCGTTCGGTGTTTCCGTTGACCGTGATTACTCCTTGAGGGCCTGGTATCTTGAGCTTGAGGTAGGCATAGTGCGGCACCGCATTGAATTTGGCAAATGCGGTTCGTCCGAGCAGGGCGTGATAGCCACTGCGGAACGGGACTATGTCGAAGATTAACTCTTCGCTTCGGAAGTTATCCGGAGATCCGAAGACCACATCAAGTGTTACGGAGCCTGTACAGTTGGCTTCCACACCTGGTATAACGCCTTTAAAGGTCGTTCTTGTGGGCTTAATCCTTGATGGATCTATGCCCATTTTCCGCACTCTATCCTGATAAAGCAGGTTCAGGCTACTGCCGCCGTCCATGAGGACTCTTGTGAGATGAAATCCGTCAATGATTGGGTCGAGAACCAATGCGGCAAAGCCGCCATGACGGATGCTAGTGGGGTAGTCCCTTCGATCAAAAGTGATCGGGCAAGAGGACACTGGGTTGAACTTTAGGGCGACTGGCTCCATCGCGTATACGTCCCTTAGCGCACGCTTCCGCTCCTTCTTGGGAATGTGGGTTGCGTATATCATGTTCACCATCCGCACTTGTGGGAGAAGCCCCTTCTATCCATTGCTGTTCGGCGGCCTGGGCTCCTCCTCTTCATCGCTATGGAGCCCCTTGTCTTTGTTTTCGGCTCTTAACTTGCCTGCCTGCTTGAACACCCAACAATCCCTGTTGGTGTGATTGGCCGGCCTTTCGGGGGTGCCATGGATCTGGCACAAGCGGTCGAGTATTCGGTACAAACTGGACGGGCCCTGAGTATTCTTTTTAAATGGCTTTTCTGCTGACCGGATTTATAAACTCTGAATCCGGCGTTGACTATCGTATCTTCATTGCTGTCGCTGCTAACGCGGTGCTTTTGCTTATTTCGACGTGTCCTGCCACTTTTGTCCTTGGTATCCGAATTACCAGGGTTCTTTGATAAGTTGTTGCTGCGAGCTAGCCAGCTATCTTCGCCCGCGCAAAAGCAGGTCATGGGTGTCGTGAGGGCTGCCATAGATTTCGGCTTTTCCTGTCCCAGGTGCCGGGCAAGCCACTCGTCGCGGATGTTATGCTTGAAGGCTGCTAGGGCCTCTGCGTCCGGACAGTCGACTATCTGGTTTTTCTTTGTTAGGAACCGTGTCCATAATTGCCTGGCCGATTCCTCTGGCTGCTGAATTATGTGACTTAGGTCGTCGGCATCCGGTGGTCGCACATAAGTGCCCTGGAAGTTGTCGAGGAATGCGGCTTCCAGGTCCTCCCAAGAACCGATTGAGTCCGCTGGCAGGCTGTTAAGCCAGTGCCGGGACGGTCCTTTGAGTTTGAGAGGGAGGTATTTGATGGCGTGTAGATCATCGCCACGTGCCATGTGGATGTGAAGGAGATAATCCTCGATCCATACCGCCGGGTCTGTAGTGCCATCGTATGATTCGATGTTTACGGGTTTGAAACCCTCTGGGATTTTATGATCCATTACTTCATCTGTGAAGCATAGTGGGTGTGCGGCGCCCCTATACTGGGCTATGTCACGACGCAGCTCGGAAGAGCTATGCCTGTTGTGTTCGGCCCGGCCGGATTTATTGTGTTTGGAGTGAAGATCATCATCACGTGTCGTCGGGCGCCTGCGCGATCCGTAGATCGATCTTGTTTGCCTTGCTTTATCCTCCAGTACATCTCGCAGGTCTGGCGCATTTTCCTTTGCCTTGGTTGAGCGGCGTCGGGGCATGTCTTGGGTGGAGGTTCGACAGGCCTCTCTGTCGCGGCCGTGAGGTGGCCAGTCTGCCGTGTCGTGCGCTGGTGATGTAGGTGCTTCCTCCTTTGATTGGGGGAGTGGCCTGCACTTAGGATAATTCTTGGAGGGGCGCTCGAGTTCGTACTCTTCGGCCGCAAGGACTTCAGTCCATCTATCAGCTAGCAAATCTTGATCAGCTCTAAGCTGTTGCTGCTTTTTCTTTAGGCTGTTCGCCGTGGCTAAAAGCCTGCATTTGAAACGCTCTTGTTCGGCGGGGTCTGATGGTACGACGAATTCGTCGTCATCGAGGCTTGCCTCGTCTTCGGAGGGAGGCATATAGTTATCATCCTTAACCTCCCGTTCTGCCGCTCTCTCATGAGGGCTGGCTTCTCCATCCTCCTGCGCTGAATCCTGCTGGGTTGGGTGTTCTTCGGCGCTATCCGGGGTAGTATTATCTCCCGTGCCGGAATCACCGTTTTTTCTTTGGCGAGATTTAGAGCGGCGCCGCTGACGTCGGCGCTTTGGCTGTTTCTTGGAGGTGTCATCCCCCGCTGTTCCATCGCCATCTCCATCCTTTGGAGTATCCACCATGTATACGTCATATGATGAGGTGGCCGTCCAGCACCCTACAGGTGCTGGTTCGTGTTCGTCTCCTACCTCGTCGTCCATACCGTCGAAGTCTTCGAAGCCGAAGTCAAGCATGTCGGTGTAATCGTCGACAGTGGCTACCAAGTGGGTGGTGGGTGGGTTTTGAATTTCTTCATCATCCGTATCCCATCCTCGCTGACCGTAATTCGGCCAGGGCTCTCCTGATAAAGAGAGAGACTTGAAAGAATTCAGGATGTCGCCAAGAGGCGAGTGCTGAAAGATGTCTGCGGCGGTAAACTCCATTATCAGCGCCCAATCGGCTTCGACTGGCAGGGGCGCGGGGGGTTCGGAGTCCGAGGAGGAGTCCGGACCCTCGGGATCACGAGTGATGCGGAGTGCGGGGCTGGCGTTCGGCTCGATCGCCTTTGAGATCGCAGCCCCCGAGGTGACGCCCAACCGCTCATCCTCAATTGGCGCAATAGGCTCCGAGTTAAGGGTCGGAACCGGTGCGTGTGCGGCCTCCAGGACACTGTTCGGAGGTAGAGCTAGATCATGCCCCTCGAGATAGTGCGGCGTGCTTGGCTGTGGCTCGAACCCGTCGAAGATCAAGTCTCCGCGGATATCAGCCGTGTAGTTTAAGCTTCCAAACCTGACTTGATGGCCAGGGGCGTAGCTTTCGATCTGCTCCAGACGACCAAGCGAATTGGCCCGCAGAGCGAAGCCGCCGAAGACGAAGATCTGTCCGGGGAGAAAAGTCTCACCCTGGACCTCATCGTTGTTGATGATCAAAGGAGCCATCGGGCCTAAAGGCGACGACATAGAGGAACTCTCAATGAAAGCACCAATGTCGGTGTCAAAACCGGCGGATCTCGGGTAGGGGGTCCCGAACTGTGCGTCAAGGCCGGATGGTAACAGGAGACAAGGGACACGATGTTTACCCAGGTTCGGGCCCTCTCGATGGAGGTAAAACCCTACTCCTGCTTGATTAATATTGATGATATGGGTAGTACAAGAGTAGATCTACCACGAGATCAAGGAGGCTGAACCCTAGAAGCTAGCCTATGGTATGATTGTGTATGATGATGATTCTTGTCCTACAGACTACAATCCTCCGGTTTATATAGACACCGAATAGGGTTAGGGTTACACGGAGTCGGTTACAATAGTAGGAGATCTTGAGTATCCGCATCGCCTAGCTTGCCTTCCACGCCAAGGAAAGTTCCTTCCGGACACGGGACGAAGTCTTCATTCTTGTATCTTCATAGTCCAGGAGTCCGGCGAAGGTATAGTCCGGCTACCCGAACACCCCCTAATCCAGGACTCCCTCAATTGTGTTGAAGCATTTGAAATACTTAAGAAAGCATTGATCTCTGCACCTATTGTTCAGCCACCTGATTGGAATTTACCTTTTGAAATTATGTGTGATTCTAGTGATTATGCTGTAGGTGCTGTTCTAGGGCAAAGAGTTGATAACAAATTAAATGTTATTCAATATGCTAGTAAAACTCTAGACAATGCCTAGAGGAATTATGGTACTACTGAAAAAGAATTCTTAGCAGTTGTATTCGCTTGTGACAAGTTCGTACCTCATATTGTTGATTCTAAAGTAACTATCCACACTGATCATGCTGCTATTAAATATCTTATGGAAAAGAAAGATGCTAAACCTAGACTAATTAGATGGGTTCTCTTGCTACAAGAATTTGATTTGCATATTATTGATAGAAAGGGAGCTGAGAACCCCATTGCAGACAACTTGTCTAGGTTAGAAAATGTTCTTGATGGCCCACTACCTATTGATGATAGCTTTCCTGATGAACAATTAAATGTCATAAATGCTTCTCATACTGCTCCATGGTATGATGATTATGCTAATTACATTGTTGCTAAATTCATACCACCTAGTTTCACATACCAGCAAAAGAAAAAGTTTTTCTATGATTTGAGACATTACTTCTGGGATGACCCACATCTTTGTAAAGAAGGAGTAGATGGTGTTATTAGACGTTGTGTACCTGAGCATGAACAGGAATAGATCCTATGCAAGTGTCACTCCGAGGCTTATGGAGGAAACCACGCTGGAGATAGAACTGCACATAAGGTATTGCAATCCGGTTTTTATTGGCCTACTCTCTTCAAGGATGCCCGTAAGTTTGTCTTATCTTGTGATGAATGTCAAAGAATTGGTAATATTAGTAGACGTCAAGAAATTCCTATGAATTATTCACTTGTTATTGAACCATTTGATGTCTGGGGCTTTGATTATATGGGAGTGTTTCCTGCCTCTAATGGATATACACATATTTTAGTTGTTGTTGATTATGTTACTAAGTGGGTAGAAGCTATTCCAACTAGTGGTGCTGATCATAACACTTCTATTAAGATGCTTAAATAAGTTATTTTTCCGAGGTTTGGAGTCCCCAGATATTTAATGACTGATGGTAGTTCACATTTTATTCATGGTGCTTTTCGTAAAATGCTTGCTAAGTATGATGTTAAACATAGAATTGCATCTCCTTATCACCCACAGTCTAGTGGTCAAGTAGAATTGAGTAACAGAGAACTGAAATTAATTTTGCAAAAGACTGTTAATAGATCTAGAAAGAATTGGTCCAAGAAACTTGATGATGCATTATGGGCCTATAGAACTGCATATAAAAATCCTATGGGTATGTCTCCGTATAAAATGGTTTGTGGAAAAGCATGTCACTTACCTCTCGAACTAGAACAAAAGGCATATTGGCCTATTAAAGAGCTCAACTATGATTTCAAACTTGCCGGTGAGAAGAGGTTATTTGACATTAGCTCACTTGATGAATGGAGAACCCAAGCCTATGAGAATGCCAAGTTGTTTAAAGAAAAAGTTAAAAGATGGCATGACAAAAGAATACAAAAGCGTGAGTTTAATATAGGTGATTATGTATTACTATACAACTCTCGTTTAAGATTTTTTGCAAGAAAGCTTCTCTCTAAATGGGAAGGTCCTTACGTTATCGAGGAGGTCTATCGTTCCGGTGCCATAAAAATCAACAACTTCGAAGGCACGAATCCGAAGGTGGTGAACGGTCAAAGAATCAAACATTATATCTCAGGTAATCCTAAATGTTGAAACTAATGTTATTGAAACCGTAACCCCGGAAGAATTCATAAGGGACACTTTCCAGAACGTTTCAGACTTCGAAAAGGAATAGGTATGTGGTACGGTAAGTAAACCGACTCTAAAACAGTTCTAATGGCAATTTTTCTCCGTTTTGGAATATTTAGAAAAATAGAAAAATAAGAAGCAGTCCGGGAAGGACACGAGGGCTCCACGAGGTTGGAGGGCGCGCCCTACCCCCTGGGTGCGCCCCCCTGCCTCGTGGGCACCTCGTGCACTCTCCGGACTCCGTTTTCTTGCACATTACATATTTTAGTCGGTAAAAATTCATTATATAATCTCCCGAAGGTTTTGACTCATGTATCACGCGAATATCCTCTGTTTTCATTTCGAGCTATTTCTGTAGCAGATTTGGAGTAAGATGTCATCTTAGGATTCCGACGGATAGAGCTATGTCTCACACCTCATTGCTGACCCAAAGACCTATGGGGATCTATCTCCTTGTGGTCAAACTACGGATGAGGTGGATGATGCTCATTTGATGAGGATCAGTGATTCAAGTTCGGAGGAGGAGGATGTCCCTCTACCTAAACCTGGGGATATGCACGTGAAGTTCAAGAAATCTAGTCTCCCTAAGAGGGCTAAACTATGTAACAATCGATCTATTCCCTCTCGTTTTCGGCAGAAGAGCAAAGAAGATTTATGTGACAAGATCTTTAAGCTGGAATCAGAGGTCGATGATTTAAAGGAGGAAATTGCTCTTCTGAATTACAGTATGAAGAGGCTAAAGACACAACTGTCATCATCAAAAACCCCATCATCACCACCTTCGAAGAAGGAGACATAATCACATGGGTATGGGCACTCAACTTGGCAACTGCCAAGCTTGGGGGAGGTGCCCCGGTATCGTATCACCATCACACTCCTATCTTTACCGTTTTCTTAGTTCGATCCTTTTAGTAATATCTTGATCTAGTAGAATAAAGTTTTTAGTATGATCCAGTTTTGAGTTTTTCTTTATGATTCCTCTATGTAATCGAGTCCGTGAGCTATATAATAAAGATTAGTGTTGAGTCAAGGGCTTGATTATTTTGCTATGATCTTGGGGGAATAAAAGAAAAGAGAAAAAGAATAAAAAGAAATAAAGAGATCATATTGATCTTATGGAGAGTAATGACTTCAAATAGAAAGAGTATGATGATTAAAAGTTGTTGAGAGTTGACAAACATAGCTTTGGTCATTGTTGCAATTAATAGGAAGTAATAAAGAAAGAGAGGCTTCACATATAAATATACTATCTTGGACATCTTTTATGATTATGAGCACTCATTAAAATATGACATGCTAAAGAGTTGATGTTGGACAAGGAAGACAACGTAATGGGTTATGTTTTCTTATATCTGAGATAAAGTATATTGTCATGGATCATCCAACATGTTGAGCTTGCCTTTTCCCCTCATGCTAGCCAAATTCTTTGCACCAAGTAGAGATACTACTTGTGCTTCCAAATACCCTTAAACCCAGTTTTGCCATGAGAGTCCACCATATCTACCTATGGATTGAGTAAGATCCTTCAAGTAAGTTGTCATCGGTGCAAGCAATAAAAAATGCTCTCTAAATATGTATGATTGATTAGTGTGGAGAAAATAAGCTTTATACGATCTTGTGATGTAGAAGAAATAAAAGCGACGGACTGCATAATAAAGGTCCATATCACAAGTGGAAATATAAAGTTACATTCTTTCGCATTAAGATTTTGTGCATCCAACCCTGAAAGCGCATGGCAACCTCTGCTTCCCTCTGTGAAGGGCCTATCTTTTACTTTTATCTTCTACCTTAAGCAAGAGTCATGGTGATCTTCACCTTTCCTTTTTACATTTTATCCTTTGGCAAGCACAATGTGTTGGAAAGATCCTGATAGATATATCTAATTGGATGTAAGTTAGCATGAACTATTATTGTTGACATTACCCTTGAGGTAAAAGGTTGGGAGGTGAAACTATAAGCCCCCATTTTTATCTGTGTCCGATTAAAACTCCGTAACCACAAGTATTGCGTGAGTGTTAGCAATTGTGAAAGACTAAATGATAGTTGAGTATGTGGACTTGCTGAAAAGCTCTGACATAGAATATTTCTGATGTTATGATAAATTGCAATTGCTTCAATGACTGAGATTATAGTTTGTTGGTTCCCAATAAAGTTTTCGATTCATACTTTGCATTGTGAATAGTTTATTACTTGAGCATAAGAAATCATATGACAATATCCATATATGTTGTTGTTATAAGAATGATCATGATGCCCTCATGTCCATATTTTATTTTATCGACACCTCTACCTCTAAACATGTGGACATATTTATCATTATCGGCTTTCGCTTGAGGACAAGCGAGGTCTAAGATTGGGGGAGTTGATACATCCATTTTGCATCATGCTTTTATATTGATATTTATTGCATTATGGGTTGTTATTACACATTATGTCATAATACTTATGCCTATTCTCTATTTTACAAGGTTTACATGAAGAGGGAGAATGCCGGCAGCTGGAATTCTGGGCTGGAGAAGGAGCAAATATTATAGACCTATTCTGCACAACTCCAAAAGTCCTGAAACTCCACGAAAGTTATTTTTGGAAATAATAAAAAATATTGAGTGGAAGAAATACCAGAGGGGGCACACACCCTGGCCACGAGGGTGGGGGGCGCGCCCCCTGCCTCGTGGGCCCCTGGTGGACCTCCGGTGTCCATCTTCTGCTATATGAAGTCTTCGTCCGAAGAAAAATCGGAAGCAAGCTTTCGGGACGAGACTCCGCCACCACGAGGCGGAACCTTGGCGGAACCAATCTAGGGCTCTGGCGGAGCTGTTCTGCCGGGGACACTTCCCTCTGGGAGGGGGAAATCATCGCCATCATCATCACCAAAGCTGCTCTCATCGGGAGGGGGCCAATCTCCATCAACATCTTCACCAGCACCATCTCTTCTCAAACCCTAGTTCATCTCTTGTATCCAATTCTTGTCTCTAAGTCTGGGATTGGTACCTGTAGGTTGCTAGTAGTGTTGATTACTTCTTGTAGTTGATGCTAGTTGGTTTATTTGGTGGAAGATCATAAGTTCAGATCCTATATGCATATTAATACCCCTCTGATTATGAACATGAATATGCTTTGTGAGTAGTTACGTTTGTTCCTGAGGACATGGGAGAAGTCTTGCTATTAGTAGTCATGTGAATTTGGTATTCGTTCGATATTTTGATGAGATGTATGTTGTGTCTCCTCTAGTGGTGTTATGTGAGCGTCGACTACATGACACTTCACCATTATTTGGGCCTAGAGGAAGGCATTGGGAAGTAATAAGTAGATGATGGGTTGCTAGAGTGACAGAAGCTTAAACCCTAGTTTATGCTTGCTTTGTAAGGGGCTGATTTGGATCCGTATGTTTCATGCTATGGTTAGGTTTACCTTAATACTTCTTTTGTAGTTGCGGATGCTTGCAATAGGGGTTAATCATAAGTGGGATGCTTGTCCAAGTAAGGACAACACCCAAGCACCGGTCCACCCACATATCAAATTATCAAAGTACCTAACGCGAATCATATGAACGTGATGAAAACTAGCTTGACGATAATTCCCATGTGTCCTCGGGAGCGCTTTTCCCTATATAAGAGTTTGTCCAGACTTTTCCTTTGCTACAAAAAGGATTGGGCCACTTTGTTGCACTTTATTTAATTTTGTTACTTGTTGCTCGTTACAAATTATCTTATCACAAAACTATCTGTTACCTAAAATTTTAGTGCTTGTAGAGAATACCTTGCTAAAAACCGCTTATCATTTCCTTCTGCTCCTCGTTGAGTTCGACAGTCTTACTTATCGAAAGGACTACGATAGATCCCCTATACTTGTGGGTCATCAGGCGACAGCCGCGACGAGGGTGAGGGCGAGCCTGCCGGCCGTGCCTCGTCCAGTTATGGTGGCTCTTCTCTCGGCGACAGCTCCAGCAGCGGCGGCTATGACCAGCCGCCGCGCTCGCTTCGAAGGTGGTAGCGGGTCGTCGCGCCTCCGTGAAGTGCGAGGAGGGATCCGGCTAAGCTCGAGACGTTGCTAGGGGCCTGCCCCCGTGGACTGCTGCAGGGGCGAGCGCCGCTTTTGTTTTGTTCTTCTTTTGTTTCCTGCATCAAAATGAAACTAGTATGGGCCCGGAGGGGCGTGTATTGAACTATGATTCCTCAATCATTACGCTATGCTTGTTGTTTCCGTGCTATGTCGTTATTTTGTGCAGAGATAACTTAGCTTGGCGCGTTCAGGGCAGCCTCCTCTTCACGAGGCACTCGTTTCCTCGTGCCTGTCTTGACTTAGTGGTCGCTCAGGAACTGAAAAAATTCGTTAGGAAGCTCGCTAGGAGACTTATCGTTCACCCGAGCCTTGACCCAGTGCTTCATATCGCGGTACCCGAGGGGCACGGATTAGGAAAGATGCGCCAGCTTGTGGGCTCGAACGAGGGTGCCTCGCGAGAAAGCAAACGGAAGGCAGAGAGAAGGAAAAACGCAGAAGGAAAAATGCTCGCGAGGGCACCTGCCTAGCCCCGTCGCGAGGTATGCGAGAGAGAGAATGCTACCTCTTGAGCACTGCGTTGGATTTCCTTGAAGAGGAAAGGGTGATGCAGCAGAGTAGAGTAAGTATTTCCCTCAGTTTTTGAGAACCAAGGTATTAATCTAGTAGGAGGCTACGCGCGAGTCCCTCGTACCTACACAAAACAAATAGCTCAACGCAACCAACGCGATTAGGGGTTGTCGATCCCTTCATGGTCACTTACGAGAGTGAGATCTGATAGAGATGATAGATAATATTTTTGGTATTTTTGGTATAAAGATGCAAAGTAAAATAAAAGGCAAAGTAAAAAAGCAAAGCAATAATAAAGTGATGGAAGATTGATATGATGAGAATAGACCCGGGGGCCATAGATTTCACTAGTGGCTTCTCTCAAGAGCATAAGTATTCTACGGTGGGTGAACAAATTACTGTTGAGCAATTGACAGAATTGAGCATAGTTGTGAGAATACCTAGGTATGATCATGTATATAGGCATCACGTCCGAAACAAGTAGACCGACTCCTGCCTGCATCTACTACTATTACTCCACTCATCGACCGCTATCCAGCATGCATCTAGAGTATTCAGTTCAAGAAAACAGAGTAACGCCTTAAGCAAGATGACATGATGTAGAGGGATAAATTCATGCAATATGATAAAAACCCCATCTTGTTATCCTCGATGGCAACAATACAATACGTGCCTTGCTGCCCCTACTGTCACTGGGAAAGGACACCGCAAGATTGAACCCAAAGCTAAGCACTTCTCCCATTGCAAGAAAAACCAATCTAGTAGGCCAAACCAAACTGATAATTCGAAGAGACTTGCAAAGATAACCAATCATACATAAAAGAATTCAGAGAAGATTCAAATATTGTTCATAGATAATCTTGATCATAAACCCACAATTCATCGGTCTCAACAAACACACCGGAAAAAGAAGATTACATCGAATAGATCTCCACGAGAGAGGGGGAGAACATTGTATTGAGATCCAAAAAGAGAGAAGAAGCCATCTAGCTACTAACTATGGACCCGAAGGTGTGAGGTAAACTACTCACACTTCATTGGAGAGGCTATGGTGTTGATGTAGAAGCCCTCCGTGATGGATGCCCCCTCCGGCGGAGCTCCGGAACAGGCCCCAAGATGGGATCTCGTGGGTACAGAAGGTTGCGGCGGTGGAATTAGGTTTTTGGCTCCGTATCTAATCGTTTGGGGGTACGTAGGTATATATAGGAGGAAGGAGTACGTCAGTGGAGCAACAGGGGGCCCACGAGAGTGGAGGGCGTGCCCCCTACCTCGTGGCCTCCTCCCTTGTTTCTTGACGTAGGGTCCAAGTCTCCTGGATCATAATCTTCCTAAAAATCACGTTCCCGAAGATTTCATTCCGTTTGGACTCCGTTTGATATTCCGTTTCTTCGAAACACTGAAATAGGCAAAAAACAACAATTCTGGGCTGGGCCTCCGGTTAATAGGTTAGTCCCAAAAAGAATATAAAAGTGGAAAACAAAGCCCAATATAGTCCAAAACAGTAGATAATATAGCATGGAGCAATCAAAAAATATAGATACATTGGAGACGTATCAGGCATCCCCAAGCTTAATTCATGCTCGTCCTCGAGTAGATAAATGATAAAAAAGAATTTTTGATGCGGAGTGCTACTTGGCATAATTTCAATGTAATTCTTCTTAAATTTGGCATGAATATTCAGATCCGAAAGATTGAAGACAAAAGTTTATATTGACATAAAAATAATAATACTTCAAGCATACTAACAAAGCAATTATGTCTTCTCAAAATAACATGGCCAAAGAAAGTTATCCCTACAAAATCATATAGTCTGGCTATGCTCTATCTTCACTACACAAAGTATTTAAATCATGCACAACCCCGATGACAAGCCAAGCAATTGTTTCATACTTTTGACATTCTCAAAACTTTTTCAATCTTCACGCAAACATGAGCGTGAGCCATGGATATAGCACTATATGTGGAATAGAATGGTGGTTGTGGAGAAGACAAAAAAGAGGGGAAGATAGTCTCACATCAACTAGGCGTATCAACGGGCTATGGAGATGCCCATCAATAGATATCAATGTGAGTGAGTAGGGATTGCCATGCAACGGATGCACTAGATCTAAAAGTATATGAAAGCTCAACAAAAGAAACTAAGTGGGTGTGCATCCAACTCGCTTGCTCATGAAGACCTAGGGCATTTTGAGGAAGCCCATCATTGGAATATACAAGCCAAGTTCTATAATAAAAAATTCCCACTAGTATATGAAAGTGACAAAATGAGAGACTCTCTACCATGAAGATCTTGGTGCTACTTTGAAGCACAAGTGTGGTAAAAGGATAGTAACATTGTCCCTTCTCTCTTTTTCTCTCATTTTTTATTTTTTTATTTGGGCCTTTTCTCCCTTTTTTTTATGGCCTCTTTTTTTTCTTTTTTTTCCGTCCGGAGTCTCATCCCGACTTGTGGGGGAATCATAGTCTCCATCATCCTTTCCTAACTTGGGACAATGCTCTATAAATGATGATCATCACACTTTTATTTTTCTTACAACTCGACAATTACAACTCAATACTTAGAACAAAATATGACTCTATGTGAATGCCTCCGGCGGTGTACCAGGATATGCAATGAATCAAGAGTGACATGTATGAAAGAATTATGAATGGTGGCTTTGCCACAAATACTATGTCAACTACATGATCATGCTAGCTATATGACAATGATGGAGCATGTCATAATAAACGGAACGGTGGAAAGTTGCATGACAATATATCTCGGAATGGCTATGGAAATGCCATGATAGGTAGGTATGGTGGCTGTTTTGAGGAAGGTATATGGTGGGTGTATGATACCGGCGAAAAGTGCTCGGTATTAGAGAGGCTAGGAATGGTGGAAGGAAGGTAAGTGCGTGTAATCCATGGACTCAACATTAGTCATAAAGAACTCATATACTTATTGCGAAAATCTACAAGTTATCAAAGCAAAGTATTACGCGCATGCTCCTAGGGGGATAGATTGGTAGGAAAAGACCATCGCTCGTCCCCGACCGCCACTCATAAGGAAGACAATCAATAAATAAATCATGCTCCGACTTCATCACATAACCGTTCACCATACGTGCATGCTACGGGAATCACAAACTTTAACACAAGTATTTCTCAAATTCACAACTACTCAACTAGCATGACTCTAATATCACCGTTGGTGTCAAAACCGACGGATCTCGGGTAGGGGGTCCCGAACTGTGCGTCAAGGCCGGATGGTAACAGGAGATAAGGGACACGATGTTTACCCAGGTTCGGGCCCTCTTGATGGAGGTAAAACCCTACTCCTGCTTGATTAATATTGATGATATGGGTAGTACAAGAGTAGATCTACCACGTGATCAAGGAGGCTGAACCCTAGAAGCTAGCCTATGGTATGATTGTGTATGATGATGATTCTTGTCCTACGGACTACAACCCTCCGGTTTATATAGACACCGGATAGGGTTAGGGTTACACGGAGTCGGTTACAATAGTAGGAGATCTTGAGTATCTGCATCGCCCAGCTTGCCTTCCACCCCAAGGAAAGTTCCTTCCGGACACGGGATGAAGTCTTCATTCTTGTATCTTCATAGTCCAGGAGTCCGGCGAAGTTATAGTCCGGCTACCCGAACACCCCCTAATCCAGGACTCCCTCAGTAGCCCCTGAACCAGGCTTCAATGACGACGAGTCCGGCGCGCAGATTGTCTTCGGCATTGCAAGGCGGGTTCCTCCTCCAAGTCCTTCATAGAAGATTGTAAACACCAAAAATAGTGTCCGGCTCTGCAAAAATAAGTTTCCACATATTGCCATAGAGAGAATAATATTAACACAAATCAAATCTGCTGACGTACTCCGCAGTGCGTCAACACACTGCGGCCAAGCTCTTTATAGAAATTGGTTTTACTTTTCCACCTCAGCGCGTTTAGCGAGGCGGTTTCCTTGGCACGTCTTGTCAAAGCAAAGATCGTGTGCCCCTTTTAACGGGATTCTCATCAATACGGACGTGGGTAACCCAATCGCGCCATTTACCACGGCGCTTGGGAGGCAAGCGAGTTTTATTAGGTAGGTGGGGACGCATAACCGCATCCGCCCATATAAGGGGATAAGGATCCACCTTCTCACCTACGCCTTCTTCCTCCTTTGCCAATCCATCTCTCGCTCACTCAAGCTCCAGCGCCCAAGCCCGCTCTTCCCACCTCAACCTTCTCCAGCAATGTCCGGAGCGGGAGGCAAGTGGATGGTCTCCTCCGTTACGGAGGCTCAAGTAAAAAAGCTAAGTAAAGCCGGATACCTGTCCAAGGACATCCCACACCGACTTCCCGAGGAGGGACAGCGTCTCCCCACCCCAAGGCCCCATGAGAGGGTTGTTTTCCTTCCCCACTTCCTTCGCAGACTGGGTTTTCCACTTCACCCATTTGTCCGAGGACTCATGTTCTACTATGGCCTAGATTTCCACGATCTGGCCCCGAACTTCATCCTCAACATCTCGGCGTTTATCGTCGTGTGTGAGGCCTTCCTCCGCGTCCGCCCCCATTTCAGCCTTTGGCTCAAGACCTTCAACGTCAAGCCCAAGGTGGTGCGCGGCAGCCAAGCGGAGTGCGGAGGTGCTATGGCTGGCAAGATAGCCAATGTCCTCTGGTTCGAGGGCTCCTTTGTGGAGACCCTAAAGGGGTGGCAAGCCGGGTGGTTTTACATCACTGAGCCCCGCGATCCGGAATGGGTCGCAGCCCCCGAATTCAGATCCGGACCCCCCACGCGGCTTGTGTCTTGGAAAGAGACGGGCCTGTCGTGGGGCAACGAGGAAGAGGTGACCGGACTGAAGACCTGCATCAAGTCCCTGGTAGACAAGCCAATACGGCTGGCCAATATAGTCCAGGTCATGCTCGTTTGTCTGATCCTCCCGTGCCAACAACGGGATTTCAATTTGTGGGAGTTCGACCCGCGCAGCACAGAACCCTCAATAGGCCCTTCGACACGTCGTATGAAGACGTCTGGAAGGTGCTAATCAAAGGCGCCGGAGCCCCCGCATCCGCTTACGAGGACCGCGGATACAGCTCGCAGCGTCATGCTAGCGAGGTAAGCTATCTATGCCTTTGACGGGATTACTAAGCTCTTTTTTCATAGATTAACTCTATGCGGGATCTAAACTCCCTTACCTTTGACAGGCTTGGCAGGCGATATCCGGACCAATTAACTGTCCGGCTCCCCTGCCCGAAGACCCAGCCCCAGCTCTCCTGGTGCAGCTGCTGACTCCGGCACCTTACGTGGTGCCGGAGAAGAAGGTCAAGAAGAAGAAGACCACCGGGACTCAAAAGAGTGCCCGTAACTTGGTGGTGTCGGACTCGTCGTCTGACGAGTCCGAGGCGCCCTCCTCTCGTGAAAACGAGGAGGAGGGAGAAGAAAGCTCCCCCCCCAATGGGGGGAGAAAAGAAGAAGAAGAGGGCCGCCCCATCGGGGGAGGCCGAGGGGTCTAGGAAGAGGAAGACCCCTCCGTCGGACTACTCCCACGACGCCGCAGAGAGCGGAGAGGAGTGGCCGGACAGGGCCAAGCGTCCGGCGAAATCGTAAGTATACGCATACCAGAGTGACTCATGATATTCCTTTAATGCACAGCTCTCCCTAATGTCGAATGTGATTTATGCAGCCCGCCCCGGGCCGAACTCGACGATTCGTCGAGCGGCTCCCTGGATACGTCGGACGTGAAATCAGTTCCGCCCGCCGTCTCCCCCCGCACTGCAGACGACGCCGAAGTGGCGTCGCGACAAGCTCCGGGGCAGGAGGAGGTGGTCCTGGAGGAGCCGAAAGGCGACCTCCCGGACCCCAGGAATAAAGGGGACAAGACCCCCCAGGGCTCCGAGTCTGGCTTTGTGCCGGACGCCGCGCCGGACTCATCAACAGTTCCCGTTCGCGGTAAGCGACCTCCTTCCAAGAGGAGCAAGCCTTCTGATCCGGCAACCTCCTCCAACCGGAGGTGCCGGACAATCTGCTGGAGGTGCTTGACGGCGCCTCCATCGACGAGGAACACCGTACTACTATGAGTACGGTGATTCGAACGGTTCAGTCCGCCAAGAGCAGACTGACTGAAGCTTGCGCTAGCCTTCTAATAGGCTTCGAGGTAAGTAGAAAATATGTCAAAATATGACCGCATAGACAGTAGCCCCTAATGTTCTGTTCGGCGTTAAAAAAAAGCCGAATAGAGGATCTATTAATTTTCGCAGGAGTCTAACAATAAAGAGTCAATATGCGTATGCAGGCTTCGCTACTATCCACCGCCGCACTGACTGCACAGGTGGAAGTCCTAAAGAAGGACCTCGGGCGGACCGAGCAAGAGATCGGCCTTGCCAAACGGCAGCTCGAGGAAAAAGAAGGTAAGAAATACCCTATAAAGAAAAAAGGTGCCTATAGAGAGGCGTGATTGCAAAAAAAAAGACAGGATCGTGCTGCTTATTGTAGGGGCCACAAATGAGGTGGCGACCCTCAAGCAGGCGCTCACTGAGGCCAAAAAAAACGGCCGAGGAGCGCACCGAGCGAGAGAGGCTTGGGGCTCAGGTTAGCGAGGTGCAGCAAGAGCTGCAGGCTCTCATGAAAAAACATGAGAGCTTGGAGCTTGAGTCAAAGGCGCAAGCATCCGAGCTCGCGTCGGCCCTCGAGAACGCCAAGGGTGCCAAGGCCGAAGCCCAAAAGGCCCTCCAAGAGTTGGAGGATATGAAAAAGATAGCAGCGGGTAAGGCATTCTTAATGCAAAGTAGGAATATAAAAGTAAACTACTTGTCACTTACCCGAATCCGGAGTTCTCCAGGGGCATTCGCAGATCTTCCCCGCAGCGTATCCGACGCTGCCGCATTCTACCGAGCTGAAGAGGCAGCTCGACAGAGAGTGTGTTCTGATCTCAGTATTCTGAGGACGGACACCCTGTGCCTTTGAGCGATCAGCTGAAACAGCTGGTCGAGCTCCACAAGGCGGCCGAACAAGCCATGAAGGGCTTCCTAGTTCAGCTGTGGCCCGGAGAGGCCCTGCCTGGGAGCTACTTCGGGCTGGTGCGGCGGCTGGTGGAGGCCTGTCCACGGCTTGAGGTCATCAAGCGTTCCTCCTGCATCGAAGGTGCCCGAAGGGCCCTTGCCCGTGCAAAGTTGCACTGGGGTAAGCTTGACGGAGAGAAGCTGGTGAAGGACGGGCCACCGCAGGGGAACGAGCATCGCAAGCCCGAGAACTACTACAAGGATGTTCTTGCCGGTGCCCGCCTCATTGCGGATGAATGTACTAGAGATGTAATATTTGAATGAACTCGCTCGTGTTTATCCTGTGCACTGAAAACTTGTTCATATGCGCTAAGCAATGCTTATGGAATTTAAAATATTATTTTCTGTTCGGCCGTTTATCAAAAATTGAGAGATGGCCGGTCGTCGGCTTCTGCCCCCATGCCGCCAGTGTTGGGGTGTTCGGGATAAACCTGAGCGCTCTTTTTCCCATGGTTGGGTCCTTCGAGGGAGGCGCTCAGCACAACGAACCAGGCAATCGGACTATAATGCTTGAACACTCTCACTTAGCCATAGAACTTTATAATTTTAAATTTTGGCGAAGCCCCTAGTTCGGAAGACCGAATTCGGGGCGCTATCCACGCCTTTGGCCGGACAGAGCCAGCTCCTCGCTCGAAGCGGCATAAGTCTTTAGGGACTCGAAAAACCTCTCAAACAGTGATCGGTCTCTCGTCTTATCTTGACAGTCAGTTTTAGCTTTCTCCACTGAGGTGCTTAACCCAACTGAACCGGGGCACAATCGCAGTGGTTCTCCTAGTGCTACCTTAGCCAATATAGCGGAACGTAAGGCACCAAAACATAGGAGCCGGGCAAACCCAACTATTGACCCAAATCATGATTCGGAGCCGATGCATATAATTCTATAAGTTCGGGGTGCCGCACTTGTGAAAGTGTACGGACTTCTCACGCCAGATCGAAGGGTACTGAAGCCCCTGGCGTGTTTGCCGTACCATGGTGTACGGGTGCGATCATGTTATTTGATAAACATAAAAGAGAATAATGCAAAAAATAGGCGAAAAGCTATCCATTGTTTATAAAGAGGCTATTTATCAAAGCCGAACGATACAAGTAGTGCGATAAGCAAAAAGATATCGGACTATTTAACATGTCCTGGCCAGGGGCAGGCCGCGGAATAGAGTTCGGAATAGATATGCCGCTCGTAATAGAGACCACCTGAGAATTCCATAATGCGGCGTAGCTTTGTCTGCTTCCCTGGATCTTGCATCATTTGTGCGGCAGCCGAATTGCCGAACAGGTCATCCGAAGTGTGGAGTCCTGAAAGTAATAAAAAGAATCCGGCAGCCCCTAGTACGTTTTAAGCCGTATTGTGAGCATGCCGTTACTGTGCCCCTTCCCCTGCGCCCATGGTATTTCAAGGGCGTAATTATGTACACGAGGTACTAGCTCCGCTATGTCGCGATGGCTGGGGATGGGGCCGCATTGCTACGCCTGCTCAGAACGTGCCAGGCGGTCTTGTTGTAGGTTTTTAACGGCCGGACTGGATAGTTGCCAAAAAAGGCTGCTTTGTACTTCCGCTGCGAGAGCCGCCGTGTGCTCCTCCGTACGGAGGGAGCGTTCGGTGTTTCCGTTGACCGTGATTACTCCTCGAGGGTCTGGCATCTTGAGCTTGAGGTATGCGTAGCGCAGCACCACATTGAATTTGGCAAATGCGGTTCGTCCAAGCAGGGCGTGATAGCCACTGCGGAACGGGACTATGTCGAAGATTAACTCTTCGCTTCGGAAGTTATCCGGAGATCCGAAGACCACATCAAGTGTTACGGAGCCTGTACAGTTGGCTTCCACACCTAGTATAACGCCTTTAAAGGTCGTTCTTGTGGGCTTAATCCTTGATGGATCTATGCCCATTTTCCGCACTGTATCCTGATAAAGCAGGTTCAGGCTACTGTCGCCGTCCATGAGGACTCTTGTGAGATGAAATCCGTCGATGATTGGGTCGAGAACCAATGCGGCAAAGCCTCCTTGACAGATGCTAGTGGGGTGGTCCCTTCGATCAAAAGTGATCGGGCAAGAGGACCATGGGTTGAACTTTGGGGCGAGTGGCTCCATCACGTATACGTCCCTTAGCGCACGCTTCCGCTCCTTCTTGGGAATGTGGGTTGCGTATATCATGTTCACCATTCGCACTTGTGGGGGAAACCCCTTCTGTCCATTGCTGTTCGGCGGCCTGGGCTCCTCCTCGTCATCGCTATGGAGCCCCTTGTCTTTGTTTTCGGCTCTTAACTTGCCTGCCTGCTTGAACACCCAACAATCCCTGTTGGTGTGATTGGCCGGCCTTTCGGGGGTGCCATGGATCTGGCACAAGCGGTCGAGTATTCGGTCCAAACTGGACGGGCCCTGAGTATTCTTTTTAAATGGCTTTTTCCACTGACCGGATTTATAGCCTCTGAATCCGGCGTTGACCGCCGTATCTTCATTGCTGTCGCTGCTAACGCGGCGCTTTTGCTTATTTCGACGTGTCCTGCCACTTTTGTCCTTGGTATCCGAATTACCAGGTTTCTTTGATAAGTTGTTGCTGCGAGCTAGCAAGCTATCTTCGCCCGCGCAAAAGCGGGTCATGAGTGTCGTGAGGGCTGCCATAGATTTTGGCTTTTCCTGTCCCAGGTGCCGGGCAAGCCACTCGTCACGGATGTTATGCTTGAAGGCTGCTAGGGCCTCTGCGTCCAGACAGTCGACTATCTGGTTTTTCTTTGTGAGGAACCGTGTCCAGAATTGCCTGGCCGATTCCTCTGGCTGCTGAATTATGTGACTTAGGTCGTCGACATCCGGTGGTCACACATAAGTGCCCTGGAAGTTGTCGAGGAATGCGGCTTCCAGGTCCTCCCAAGAACCGATTGAGTCTGCTGGCAGGCTGTTAAGCCAGCGCCGGGCCGGTCCTTTGAATTTGAGAGGGAGGTATTTGATGGCGTGTAAATCATCGCCACGTGCCATGTGGATGTGAAGGAGATAATCCTCGATCCATACCGCCGGGTCTGTAGTGCCATCGTATGATTTGATGTATACGGGTTTGAAACCCTCTGGGATTTTATGATCCGTTACTTCATCTGTGAAGCATAGTGGGTGTGCGGCGCCCCTGTACTGGGCTATGTCACGACGCAGCTCAGAAGAGCTATGCCTGTTGTGTTCGACCCGGCCGGATTTATTGTGTCCGGAGTGAAGATCATCGTCATGTGTCGTCGGGCGCCTGCGCGATCCGTAGATCGATCTTGTTTGCCTTGCTTTATCCTCCAGTACATCTCGCAGGTCTGGCGCATTTTCCCGTGACTTGGTTGAGCGGCGTCGGGGCATGGCTTGGGTGGAGGTTCGACAGGCCTCTTTGTCGCGGCCGCGAGGTGGCCGGTCTGCCGTGTCGTGCGCTGGTGATGTAGGTGCTTCCTCCTCTAATCGGGGTAGCGGCCTGTGCTTAGGATAATTCTTGAAGGGGCGCTCGAGTTCGTACTCTTCGGCCGCAAGGACTTCAGTCCATCTATCAGCTAGCAAATCTTGATCAGCTCTAAGCTATTGCTGCTTTTTCTTTAGGCTGTTCGCCGTGGCTAAAAGCCTGCGTTTGAAACGCTCTTGTTCGGCAGGGTCTGATGGTACGACGAATTCGTCGTCATCGAGGCTTGCCTCGTCTTCGGAGGGAGGCATATAGTTATCATCCTTAACCTCCCGTTCTGCCGCTCTCTCATGAGGGATGGCTTCTCCATCCTCCTGCGCTGAATCCTGCTGGGTTGGGTGTTCTTCGGCGCTATCCGGGATAGTATTATCTCCCGTGCCGGAATCACCGTTTTTTCTTTGGCGAGATTTAGAGCGGCGCCGCTGACGTCGGCGCTTTGGCTATTTCTTGGAGGTGTCATCCCCCGCTGTTCCATCGCCATCTCCATCCTTTGGAGTATCCACCATGTATACGTCATATGACGAGGTGGCCGTCCAGCGCCCTACAGGTGCTGGTTCCTGTTCATCTCCTACCTCGTCGTCCATACCGTCGAAGTCTTCGAAGCCGAAGTCAAGCATGTCGGTGTAATCGTCGACAGTGGCTACCAAGTGGGTGGTGGGTGGGTTTTGAATTTCTTCATCGTCCGTATCCCATCCTCGCTGACCGTAATTCGGCCAGGGCTCTCCTGATAGAGAGAGAGACTTGAAAGAATTCAGGATGTCGCCAAAAGGCGAGTGCTGAAAGATGTCCGCGGCGGTGAACTCCATTATCGGCGCCCAATCGGCTTCGACTGGCAGGGGCGCGAGGGGTTTGGAGTCCGGGGAGGAGTCTGGACCCTCGGGATCATGGGTCACGCGGAGTGCAGGGCTGGCGTTCAGCTCGATCGCCTTTGAGATCGCAGCCCCCGAGGTGACGTCCAACCGCTCATCCTCAATTGGCGCAATAGGCTCCGAGTTAAGGGTCGGAACCGGTGCGTGTGCGGCCTCCAGTACACTGTTCGAAGGCAGAGCTAGATCATGCCCCTCGAGATAGTGCGGCGCGCTTGGCTGTGGCTCGAACCCGTCGAAGATCAAGTCTCCGCGGATATCAGCCGTGTAGTTTAAGCTTCCAAACCTGACTTGATGGCCAGGGGTATAGCTTTCGATCTGCTCCAGACGACCAAGCGAATTGGCCCGCAGAGCGAAGCCACCGAAGACGAAGATCTGTCCGGGGAGAAAAGTCTCACCCTGGACCTCATCGTTGTTGATGATCAAAGGAGTCATCGGGCCTAAAGGCGACGACACAGAGGAACTCTCAATGAAAGCACCAATGTCGATGTCAAAACCGGCGGATCTCGGGTAGGGGGTCCCGAACTGTGCGTCAAGGCTGGATGGTAACAGGAGACAAGGGACACGACGTTTACCCAGGTTCGGGCCCTCTCGATGGAGGTAAAACCCTACTCCTGCTTGATTAATATTGATGATATGGGTAGTACAAGAGTAGATCTACCACGAGATCAAGGAGGCTGAACCCTAGAAGCTAGCCTATGGTATGATTGTGTATGATGATGATTCTTGTCCTATGGACTACAATCCTCCGGTTTATATAGACACCGGATAGGGTTAGGGTTACACGGAGTCGGTTACAATAGTAGGAGATCTTGAGTATCCACATCGCCCAGATTGCCTTCCACGCCAAGGAAAGTTCCTTCCGGACACGGGACGAAGTCTTCATTCTTGTATCTTCATAGTCCAGGAGTCCGGCGAAGGTATAGTCCGGCTACCAGAACACCCCCTAATCCAGGACTCCTCAATCACCATCTTCATATCTCAAAACAATTATCAAGCATCAAACTTTTCTTAGTATTCAACGCACTCAAAAGAAAGTTTTACAAATATTGAATACCAAGCATATTAATATTAAGCAATTACCATGATACTTAAGACTCTCAAAATAATCTAAGTGAAGCATGAGAGATCAATAGTTCCTATAAAACAAATCCACCACCGTGCTCTAAAAGATATAAGTGAAGCACTAGAGCAAAACTATATAGCTCAAAAGATATAAGCGAAGCACATAGAGTATTCTATCAAATTCCAATTCATGTATGGCTCTCTCAAGAGGTGTGTACAGCAAGAATGATTGTGGAAAACTAACAAACAAAGACTCAAATCATACAAGACTCTCCAAGCAAAACACATATCATGTGGTGAATAAAAATATAGCTCCAAGTAAAATTACCGATGGAAGTAGACGAAACATATCTCGTGGGTCCAAGTAAAATATATCTAAGGATACCGACTTTTTGGTGTCCTTAGATTATCTTTGGGGTGCCATGGGTATCCCCAAGCTTAGGCTCTTGCCACTCCTTGTTCCATGATCCATCAAAAGATTTCAGCCAAAACATGAAAACTTCACAACACAAAACTCAACAGAAATCTCGTGAGCTCCGTTAGCGAAAGAAAACAAAAGACCTCCTCAAGGTACTGTAATGAACTCATTATTTATTTATATTGGTGTTAAACCTACTGTATTCCAACTTCTCTATGGTTTATAAACTATTTTACTAGCCATAGACTCATCAAAATAAGCAAACAACACACGAAAAATAGAATCTGTCAAAAACAGAACAGTCTGTAGTAATCTGTAACTAACGCAAACTTCTGGAACTCCAAAAAATCAGACAAAATAGGAAGAGCTAGGAATTTTTTTATTGATCAGAAGCAATTGGAATCAGTATTTTATCACGTTCTGGTGAGTTTTAATAATTGTTTTCGTGAATAGAAATTTTCTGGATATTACAGCAAGATCAAATAACAATCATCCAAGAAGATCCTATAGGTTTAACTTGGCACAAACACTAATTAAAACATAAAACCACATCTAAACAGAAGGTAGATGGATTATTTATTCCTAAACAGAAGCAAAAACAAACAACTAAAAATAAAATTGGGTTGCCTCCCAACAAGCGCTATCGTTTAACGCCCTTAGCTAGGCATAAAAGCAAGGATAGATCTAGGTATTGCCATCCTTGGTAGGAAATTCTTCAATGAGGCATCTACCTTCCTTAGAAATTTCTTTCTTTCCAGTAATTATAAAACTTTTAGGCACAAAATCTAAAAATTCATTCGTAGCAAAAGGTTCCTTAATGATAGCAAAGAGATTGGGATGAATGCTTATAGATTTAAGATCCGCGGTTTCCTTACTAGAGGATTCACCCTTATTCTTAGGAACATACATAAGCTTGGAATTTTTAGTAGGTGGACTTGGAGTATTCTTTACGGAAGAAAAACTGGTTCCCAAATTAGTAATGATACCCTCAAGTTTACCGATTCTAGTGGAATCTTGATTTATTCTTTCATTAACTATAGGTTCCTTTTCCTTCATATTTTTCAAAGTTACTCCCACCTTAGATCCATATTGGGTAATTTGATTGTGGATCTTTTTATCTAGATTTTCAATTAATTCAACGGTAGCAAGTTTATTTTCAATAATTTCAAGCGTTTGCATTACATGCTCCAAAGTTAACATAGTTCCATTAACCAAAAGAGGTGGTGAGCCAAATAAATCTATCATAGCATTATAAGAATCAAAAGTATGGCTACCCAAGAAATTCCCTCCGGTAATGGTATCCAGAATATATCTATACCAAGGATTAGCACCTACATAAAAATTGCGAAGGAGAATTGAAGTAGATTGCTTCCTGGTAGATTTATTTTGAGCATTGCAAATTCTATACCAGGCGTCTTTTAGATTTTATCCCTCCCTTTGTTTAAAATTTAGAACTTAGTTCTCAGGAGACAACGGAGAAGATATAAGACTAGCCATAACGACAAGCAAGCGAGAGAAAGGCAAAGGGAAAAGAGAGGGCGAATAAAACGGCAAGGGTGAAGTGGGGGAGAGGAAAACGAGAGGCAAATGGCAAACAATGTAATGCGAGAGATAAGGGATTGTGATGGGTCCTTGGTATGTTGACTTTTGCGTAGACCTCCCCGGGACGGCGCCAGAAATCTTCCTGCTGCCTCTTGAGCACTGCGTTGGATTTCCTTGAAGAGGAAAGGGTGATGTAGCAGAGTAGAGTAAGTATTTCCCTCAGTTTTTGAGAACCAAGGTATCAACCAGTAGGAGGCTACGCACGAGTCCCTTGTACCTACACAAAACAAATAGCTCAACGCAACCAACGCGATTAGGGGTTGTCAATCCCTTCACGGTCACTTACGAGAGTGAGATCTAATAGAGATGATAGATAATATTTTTGGTATTTTTGGTATAAAGAAGCAAACTAAAATAAAAGGCAAAGTAAAAAGCAAAGCAATAATAAAGTGATGGAAGATTGATATGATGAGAATAGACCCGGGGGCCATAGATTTCACTAGTGGCTTCTCTTAAGAGCATAAGTATTCTACGGTGGGTGAACAAATTACTGTTGAGCAATTGACAGAATTGAGCATAGTTATGAGAATATCTAGGTATGATCATGTATATAGGCATCACATCCGAGACAAGTAGACCGACTCCTGCCTGCATCTACTACTATTACTCCACTCATCGACCGCTATCCAGCATGCATCTAGAGTATTCAGTTCAAGAAAACAGAGTAACGCCTTAAGCAAGATGACATGATGTAGAGGGATAAATTCATGCAATATGATAAAAACCCCATCTTGTTATCCTTGATGGCAACAATACAATATGTGCCTTGCTGCCCCTACTGTCACTGGGAAAGGACACCGCAAGATTGAACCCAAAGCTAAGCACTTCTCCCATTGCAAGAAAAACCAATCTAGTAGGCCAAACCAAACTGATAATTCGAAGAGACTTGCAAAGATAACCAATCATACAATTCAGAGAAGATTCAAATATTGTTCACAGATAATCTTGATCATAAACCCACAATTCATCGGTCTCAACAAACACACCGCAAAAAGAAGATTACATCAAATTGATCTCCACGAGAGAGGGGGAGAACATTGTATTGAGATCCAAAAAGAGAGAAGAAGCCATCTAGCTACTAACTATGGACCCGAAGGTCTGAGGTAAACTACTCACACTTCATCGGAGGGGCTATGGTGATGATGTAGAAGCCCTCCGTGGTGGATTCCCCTTCCGGTGGAGCTCCGGAACAGGCCCCAAGATGGGATCTCGTGGGTACAGAAGGTTGCGGCGGTGGAATTAGGTTTTTGGCTCCGTCCCTGATCGTTTGGGGGTACGTAGGTATATATAGGAGGAAGGAGTATGTCGGTGGAGCAAAGGGGGGCCCACGAGGCAGGGGGCGCGCCCTAGGGGGGGCGCCCTCCACCCTCGTGGCCGCCTCCCTCCTTTCTTTACGTGGTGTCCAAGTCTCCTGGATCATATTCGGTGAGAAAATCACGTTCCCGAAGGTTTCATTCTGTTTGGACTCCGTTTGATATTCCGTTTCTTCGAAACACTGAAATAGGCAAAAAACAGCAATTCTGGGCTGGGCCTCCGGTTAATAGGTTAGTCCCAAAAGTAATATAGAAGTTGAAAATAAAGCCCAATATAGTCCAAAACAGTAGATAATATAGTATGGAGCAATAAAAAATTATAGATACGTTGGAGACATATCAGAGAACACAGGTGAACTAGAGTCGGGAATAGCGACAAACGGCGACGGAACCAAATCAGCAACGAACACCAGAAGCAAACTTCGATTAAAAGAAGGCGAGCCAACTACGGAAAGCAAATGAAAAGCCGCGTCCGGCACCTAGTCTAGTCTTCAAGTCTTCTCACCAGCGCGGAGCTAAGTGCTGCCACTAGGCATGGGAGGGAGCCCCCGAGGCCCGAGGGCGGCACTCCTGAGACTCCGGGGCATGTACAACCCCACTCATTATTGCGTGAGAGTGTCACGGGCGGCAATTCTTCATAGGCACCGGGCCTTCTTCACAGGCACTGGGCCTTTCTTCATAGGCACTGGGCCTTGCTTCATGGGTAGAACTTCCGGGGGTGCTGGATGTTCCAAGCGTTCTGGATGGGTACCCCGTCCTGCGTCTCTAGGCGTGCGGCGCCAGGCCTAGAGACATGGACGACCCTGAACGGGCCCTCCCACATAGGTGAGAGCTTGTGCAACCCTTCCCTGGAGAGGACCCGCCTCAGGACGAGGTCGCCCGCCTGGAGCGTCATGGACCAGATGTTGCGGCAGTGGTATCGCCGCAGCGCCTGCTGGTACCTTGCCGCCCTCAGTGCAGCTTCGCGGCGACGTTCCTCCCCCAGCATGAGGTCCATCCCCCGCGTGGCATCCTGCTGCATTTCATCAAACGCCAAGACCCGTGCGTAGTGATGCTTGACCTCGTGAGGGAGGACCTCTTCGGCTCCGTAGACAAGGAAGAACGGGGTCTCGCCCATTGGCTTGGTGGCGGTGGTGCGGATGGACCACAGCATGGACTGGAGCTCGTCGTGCCAGCCCCTGCCGCAGGCCTCGAGCTTCTTCTTGGAGGTCATGTTCTTGAGGCCCTTCAGGACCTCTGCGTTGGCGCGTTCGGTCTGACCATTGCTCCTGGGGTGTCCCACCGAAGCGTAGCAGATTTGCGTTCGAAGGTTAGCACAATATGTTTTGAAGAGGTTACTAGTGAATTGCGAGCCGTTATCTATGATGATGCGGTTGGGAACCCCAAAGCGGCTCACGAGACCCTTGATGAACTTGACTGCGGAGCCAGCTGGGATAGTGCGGACGGCTTCCACTTCTGCCCACTTGGTGAACTTGTCGATGGCGACATAGAGGTAGCAGTAGCCCCCAGGCGCTCGAGGGAACGGGCCCAAGATGTCCAGCCCCCAGACCATGAACGACCATGTTAGCGGGATGGTCTGGAGCCCCTGAGCCGGCTGATGGATCTGCTCGGCGTGGAACTGGCAGGCTTCATAGGACTTCACTAGCTCAGTCGCGTCATTGAGCGCCGTGGGCCAGTAGAATCCGCTGCGGAATACCTTGCTAACGAGGGTCCGTGATGACGAGTGGTGCCCACAGTCCCCACCGTGTATGTCAGATAGCAACTCCTCCCCTTGATCTCTGGAAATGCAATGCAGTGAAACATCATTGGGCCACCTCCTGTACAACTCACCGTCCTGGATGCAGTATGCCATGGCCTGCTGGGCCACGCGCTCTGTGTCCTCCTCCTTCTCCGGCAGTGCCCCTTGCATCAGATAGTCCCTGAATTCCTTGGTCCAGCATCCCTCCTGGGGCTCGAGCACCAAGAGTAGGCGTGCTCCCGAAGTCGGGCCACAGGCTGGGGCTCCTGTGGCAGGCGGCTGCGGGAGCTCCTCCCGAGGCTGAGTTGTCCTTGAAAGTGGTGGTGTTGCTGACGGCTTGAAGAGCCGCTCCTCGAAGACGCCAGGCTCTTGGGGCTGCCGCTTGGACGCCCTCTTGGTGATGTCGTTAGCTTCCTTGTTGGTGCCACGAGGCACGTGCTGCAACTCCAGGCCCAGGAACTGCTTCTCCATCTTGCGCACCTCCGCGAGGTATGCCTCCATGTGCTCGTCCTTCGGCTCGTATATCTTGTTGGAGAATTTTGCGAGGAGCTGTGAGTCGCCCCTAACGGTGAGGCGCTTCACCCCCAGGGCTGCTGCAGCTTTTAGGCCGGCTATTAGGCCTTCGTATTCTGCGATGTTGTTGGAGACCTTCTCGCCCTGCTGGAAGCAGAGCTGCACAACGTAGTAGAGCTTGTCTTGGGTGGGTGAGACGAGTACTGCTCCAGCCCCCGCACCCTGGTATGCGAAGGCCCCATCGAAATACATGACCCAGCCGTCGGGCCCTCACTTCCCGGCGAGGTGGACCAGTCCTCGCCTACTTCCAGCGTCGGGGCATCCGTCCATTCTGCCGTGAAATCAGTGAGTGCGGCTCCCTTGATGACCCTGGTAGTGCTAAACTCCAACTGGAATGCATGCAGCTCGATGTTCCACTCAGTGACCCTTCCAGCAGAGTTTGGGCTCCTGAGCACTCTCTCCAATGGGTAGGCTGAGACGACCTTGATGGGATGGCCCTGGAAGTAGTGCCGCAACTTGTGCGAGGCCACCAAGAGCGCGAGCAGGAGCTTCTGAGGCATGGGATATCGTGCTCTCACGTCCCGCAATACCATGCTGAAGAAATACACCGGGTGCTCGACGAGGGCTGGCGCGTTGGTGAGGCTCGTATCTTGCGGGAGTTGGGGCGTCTCCTGAGGTGGTGGAGCCTCCGGTGCCTGATCGCTTGCCTGGGCCTTGGCGGCGGTGTCCTGCTGAACTTGGTCCCCTGTTGAGGCCACTACGGCTCTTGCTACGCCTTCCTGATCTTGTGTTACCTCGGCTGTAGCTTGGCGCAGCGCGCCCTTGGCTTGGTGCTCTTCCTGAACCGCCACCAGTGCTGCGCTGGCAGAGTACGGGGTGGCGGCAAGATAGAGTACTAGAGGCTCGAGAGGTCATGGCGCCACCATCATCGGAGGGTTGTTCAAGTATCTCTAGAGGTCTTGAAAAGCTCGGTCGGCCTCCGGGGTCCACTCGAATGGGCCTTTCTTCTTCATCAGCTTGAAGAAGGGTAAGGCACGCTCTCCTAGCTTGGAGATGAAGCGTCCCAACGCAGTCACGCGACCAGCCAGCTTCTGCATTTCCTTGAGGGTCTGCGGTGGGCTCATGTCCTCAACGGCCTTGATCTTCTCTGGGTTTGCCTTGATCCCTCTGTGGGACACGAGGATCCCAGTAGCTTGCCGGAAGGGACACCGAACACACACTTCTCCGGGTTAAGTCGCAAGTTCACCTGGCGCAGGCTCACGAAGGTCTCCTACAGATCTTGGATCAAGGTTCTTTCCTCCCGAGACTTTACCACAATGTCGTCGACGTAGGCCTCCGTGTTTCTCTCGAGTTGCCGCCCTAAGGCGATGTGCATCAACCGCTGAAAGGTTGCGCCCGTGTTGCGCAGTCCGAAGGGCATGCAGGTGTAGCAGTACACCCCACACGGGGTCAGGAAGGTTGTCTTCTCTACATCTTCTACCGCCATCTTCATTTGGTGATACCCTGAGAACGCATCCAGGAAGCACAACATGTCGCACTCGGCGGTGGAGTCGACGATTTGGTCGATGTGTGGGAGAGGGAACGGATCTTGAGGGCACGCCTTGTTGAGGTTGGTGAAGTCGATGCACATTCGCTCCTTCCTGCCTTTCTTCGGCACTACGACGGGGTTCGCCAGCCATTCGGGGTACCGAACCTCGCGATTGGCACCCGCTGCCTCTAACTTGCGGGTCTCCTGGACGATGAAGGCCTGCTTCTTTGTGGACAGCCATCTCGCCCATTGCTTGATAGGGCGCACATTGGGGCATACCCTTAAGTGATGCTGGATCACCTCGGGACCCCCACCAGCTGATCGGGCTCCCATGCGAATATATCCTTGTTTGCGCGCAAGAATTTCACAATGCTTCCTCTTGGCTTGGGTCGAGGCCGACACCTATGGTAAAGGTGGCTCCTGAGGACCCTTCCTCGTTGACCGGCACCTGCTTGGTTTCCGCCTTGTCTTGGGTAAACAACTGCCTCTTCTTGGTTGGTGTGGCTCCCTCTGCTCGGGGGTGCCCGCGTCATCGGGCTGCGCCGCCGCAGCGGTCTTGAGGGCAAGCTTGAGTGCTGCCAAGGCTTCTTTGGCGTCCCCCTTGATGGTGAGGACACCCTTGCTTCTAGGCATCTTCATGAGGTTGTAGGCCGGATGGGTCGCTGCCATGAATTGGGCCAGTGCCGGGTACCCGAGGATGGCGTTGTACGGGAGGCCGATGCGGGCGATGTCGAAGTCGACCAGCTCTGTACGGTAGTTGTCGCGCGTGACGAAGGTGACGGGGAGGCGGATCTGCCCCAGGGAGCGGGCAGTGCCGCCGCCAACTCCCGGGAAGGGCTTGCTAAGGCTGAGCCGCTCGAGCGGTACGTGAAGAAGGCCGAAGGCCTCCACGGAGAGCAAGTTGAGGCCGGCACCGTCGTCGATGAGGGTCTTGGTAAGGCCACGTTGCAGATGGTGGGCATGCAGAGCATCGGAAGCATGCCCGAGCCGGCGGTAGTGACGGGGTGGTCTTCTGAGTCGAAGGTGAGGTCGGCTTCGGGAGCAGCCCAGCCCGGCGGAGCCCCCGAGCGCTTGGAGGCGGCGCCGATCTGGCGAAGGAATGGCTTGATATGGCGATCTGAAGGTGGCGCTTGAGAGCCGCCTAGCAGGGCCGTGACCGCGTGGTGCACCGGCGCCGCATAGCGCGCAGTGAAGAGGTCGCGGATCTCCTCCCAAGATGCGATTGTGGATCCGGGGAGGTTGAGCAGCCAGGCGCGCAGCGCGCCGGTGAGGGCCATGGGAAACCAGTTGGCCATGACCTTGTCGTCGCGCCCGGCCTCGAGGATGGCCTCTTCATACGCCAGCGGGAAAGCCGATGGGTCCGCCGCGCCATCATAGCACGGCGGCATCTCCGGCTTGAACTTGGGTGGCCACTGCACCTGCCGCAAGGCGGGGGCCAGGGCCCGGAGCCCCTGGCCCCATCGTCAGCACCGGTCGTCGGAGTCGGTGGCAGGGCGCCTGCGATGAGTGCGGAGCGTGGTGGCGGCGGAGCGTAGATTGGCGGAGGGAGGGCTACGGCGCACCCCTACCTGGCACGCCAAATGTCGGATCACGGGTTCCGGCAAAACCCTCAAGGTTCGAACACTGGGGTGCGCACGAAGATTTCCTCCCTACCGATCCACATCCTAACTAACTAAGATCTCAAGAACGAACTCACAACACAAAGGACACAAGATCTATACTGGTTCGGTCCACCATTGTGGTGTAATACCCTACTCCAGTTTGGTGGTGGTGGATTGCCTCTTGGGCTGATGACGAACAGTACAGGGGAAAGAACAGCCTCCTGAGGTTGAGGTGTTCTTGTACTCGGTGTGTGGCTAAGGATCAGGTGAGATGCCTCTAAATGAGTTATCCCCTACAGTGGTGGCTAGTTCTACTTATATAGGCCCTGGTCCTCTCCCCAAATATTGAGCGGGAAGGGAGCCAACAACGACCAATTTGAAAGGGGACAGCTAGTACAGCTTATCCTGACAAAAGCGGTCTTCGCCTGCAAAAGGCTCTGGTGGTGACGTCGCCTTGGGCTCCATGGTGACCTCCGTCTTGCCGTCCCGCTAGTCTTTGTCTCGTTGCACCGATATGGAAACCTTTGCTTGATGCCTCGGTACTCCGCGCCTGTGCTTGCCTCCTTAGCTCCAAAGGGGAAACAAGGACGCAGCGCGCGCTGGCGCCCGCCTGGTCTCGATCATCATGGCTCACATCACGAGAACCTCGCGATCTCTGCCTTGCCTTGATCTCTCCGCCCCTCGCGAGCCTGCCTGGTTAGGCCGCTCCTGAGGAGGTCTTGCATCGTCCGCCTCGCGAGGCTTGGCCCCTCGCGAGGGTCTTGAATGCCTTGTTGATGAAGATGGGCCGTACAGGCCTGCTAGCACAGCCACGCCGTGGGCCGCAGGTAGGCAGGCCTGGGGACCCCCGTTCCCAGAACGCCGACATATGTAGCTTTGAGTTTTTGTGTTGATCCTTATCTATGTAATCGAGTCCGTGAGCTATATATAATAAAGATTAGTCTTGAGTCGAGGGCTTGGTTATCTTGCTATGATCTTGAGGAAAAAAAGAAAAAAGGAGAAAGAATAAAAAGAAATAAAGAGATCATATTGATCTTATGGAGAGCAATGACTTCACATATAAAGAGTATGATGAATAAAAGTTGTTGAGAGCTGACAAACATTGTTTTGGTCATCGTTGGAATTAATAGGAAGTAATAAAGAAAGAGAGGTTTTCACATATAAATATACTATCTTGGACATCTTTTATGATTGTGAGCACTCATTAAAATATGACATGCTAAAAAGTTGATGTTGGACAAGGAAGACAACGTAATGGGTTATGTTTACTTATATCCGAAATAAATTATATTGTCATGGATCATCCAACATGTTGAGTTTGCCTTTCCCCCTTATGCTAGCCAAATTCTTTGCACCAAGTAGAGATACTACTTGTGCTTCCAAATATCCTTAAACCCAGTTTTGCCATGAGAGTCCACCATATCTACCTATGGATTGAATAAGATCCTTCAAGTAAATTGTCATTGTTGCAAGCAATAAAAATTGCTCTCTAAATATGTATGATCTATTATTGTGGAGAAAACAAGCTTTATACGAGCTTGTGATATGGAAGAAATAAAAGCGACGGACTGCATAATAAAGGTCCCTACCACAAGTGGCAATATAAAGTGACATTCTTTTGCATTAAGATTTTCTGCATCCAACCATAAAAGCACATGACAACCTCTGCTTCCCTCTGCGAAGGGCCTATCTTTTATTTTTGTCTTATACCTTATACAAGAGTCATGGTGATCTTCACCTTTCCTTTGCACACTTTATCCTTTGGCAAGCACTATGTGTTGGAAAGATCCTGATATATATATATATATATATATATATATATATATATATATATATATATATATATATATATATATATATATATATATATATATAATTGGACATGGGTTTTCAAAAAGCATTATTGTTGACGTTACCCTTGAGGTAAAAGGTTGGGAGGCAAAATAATAAGCCCCTATCATTCTCTGTGTCCGATTAAAACTTCATACCCATAAGTATTGCGTGAGTGTCAGCAATTGTGGAAGACTAAATGATAGTTAAGTATGTGGACTTGCTGAAAAGCTCTTATATTGACTCTTTTCGATGTTACGATAAATTGCAATTGCTTCAATGACTGAGATTATAGTTTGCTAGTTTTTCAATGAAGTTTCTGATTCATACTTTACATTGCGAATAGATTCTTACTTTAGCATAAGAAATCATATGACAAAATATATATATGTTGCTCTTCTAAGAATGATCAAGATGTCCTCATGTCCGTATTTTATTTTATCGACACCTCTATCTCTAAACACGTGGACATATTTTTCTATATCGGCTTCCGCTTGAGGACAAGCGAGGTCTAAGCTTGGGGGAGTTGATACGTCCATTTTGCATCATGCTTTTATATCGATATTTATTGCATTATGGGATTTTATTACACATTATGTCACAGTACTTATGCATTTTCTCTCTTATTTTACAAGGTTTACATGAAGAGGGAGAATGCCGGCAGCTGGAATTCCGGGCTGGAAAATGAGCAAATATTATAGACCTATTCTGCACAACTCCAAAAGTCCTGAAACTCCACGAAAGTTAGTTTTGGAATATATTAAAAATATCAAGCGAAGAATGCACCAGAAGGGGGCCACCCACTGTCCACGAGGGTGGAGGGTGCACCCTACCACCCTAGGCGCGCCCCTGCCTCGTGGGCCACCTGGAATCCCCCCGATGCCCATCTACCGGTATAAGGTGTCTTTTGCCCTGGAAAAAATCAGAAGGAAGCTTTCGGGACGATGCGCTACCGTCTCGAGGCGGAACCTTGGAGGAACCAATCTAGGGCTTGGGCGGAGCTGTTCTGCTGGGGAAACATCCCTCCAGGAGGGGGAAATCGTCACCATCGTCATCACCATCGATCCTCCCATCGGGAAGGGGTCAATCTCCATCAACATCTTCAACAACACCATCTCCTCTCAAACCCTAGTTCATCTCTTGTATCCGATCTTTGTCTCAAAACCTCAGATTGGTACCTCTGGGTTGCTAGTAGTGTTGATTACTCCTTGTTGTTGATGCTAGTTGGTTTATTCGGTGGAAGATTATATGCCCAGATCCTTTATGCACATCAATACCCCTCTGATAATGAACATGAATATGATTTGTGAGTAGTTATGTTTGTTCCTGAGGACATCGGAGAAGTCTTGTTATAAGTAGTCATGTGAATTTGGTATTCGTTTGATATTTTGATGAGATTGTGACCCCCCCCCCCGATTCAATTGTACACTAATCATGCACGCAAACGTGTACGATCGAGATCAGGGACTCACGGGAAGATATCACAACACAACTCTAAAACATAAATAAGTCATACAAGCATCATAATACAAGCCAGGGGCCTCGAGGGCTCGAATACAAGTGCTCGATCATAGACGAGTCAGCGGAAGCAACAATATCTGAGTACAGACATAAGTTAAACAAGTTTGCCTTAAGAAGGCTAGCACAAACTGGGATACAGATCGAAAGAGGAGCAGGCCTCCTGCCTGGGATCCTCCTAAACTACTCCTGGTCGTCGTCAGCGGCCTGCACGTAGTAGTAGGCACCTCCGGTGTAGTAGGAGTCATCGTCGACGATGGCGTCTGGCTCCTGGGCTCCAGCATCTGGTTGCCACAACCAGAAAGAAAGGAAAGGGGGAAAGGGGGGGCAAAGCAACCGCGAGTACTCATCCAAAGTACTCGCAAGCAAGGATCTACACTACATATGCATGGGTATATGTGTAAAGAGGCAATATCGGCGGATTGAACCGCAGAATGCCAGAATAAGAGGGGGATAGCTAGTCATCTCGAAGACTACGCTTCCGGCAGCCTCCATCTTGCAGCATGTAGAAGAGAGTAGATGGTAAGTTCACCAAGTATCATCGCATAGCATAATCCTACCCGGTGATCCTCTCCTTGTCGACCTGTGAGAGAGCGATCACCGGGTTGTATCTGGCACTTGGAAGGGTGTGTTTTATTAAGTATCCGGTTCTAGTTGTCATAAGGTCAAGGTACAACTCCCGGTCGTCCTTTTACCGAGGGACACGGCTATTCGAATAGATAAACTTCCCTGCAGGGGTGCACCACATAACCCAACACGCTCGATCCCATTTGGCCGGACACACTTTTCTGGGTCATGCCCGGCCTCGGAAGATCAACACGTGGCAACCCCACCTAGCCACAACAGAGAGGTCAGCATGCCGGTCTAAATCCTATGGCGCAGGGGTCTGGGCCCATCTCCCATTGCACACCTGCATGTTGCGTGGGCGGCCGGAAGCAGACCTAGCCTCCCTAATACAAGAGCAGGCGTTCCAGTCCAATCCGGTGCGCGCCGCTCAGTCGCTGACGTCAAGAAGGCTTCGGCTGATACCACGACGTCGAGTGCCCATAACTGTTCCCGCGTGGTTGGTTAGTGCGTATAGGCCAGTGGCCAGACTCAGATCAAATACCAAGATCTCGTTAAGCGTGTTATTATGAAGTAACCACGAACGTCGACCAGGGACAGGCCCACCTCTCACCTAGGTGGTCTCAACCTGCCCTGTCGCTCCGCCACAAAGTAACAGTCGGGGGCCGTCGGGAACCCAGGCCCACCTCTACCGGGATGGAGCCACCTGTCCTTTCCGCCCCCACAACGGAATCACATGCGGGTACTCAATGAGCGGACCTGACTTTAGTCACCACCTGTATAGTAAGTATGTATATATGTATAAACCCGTGATCACCTCCCGAGTCATCACGGCCCGATAGTATAGCATGGCAGATGGACAAGAATGTAGGGCCACTGATGGATACTAGCATCCTATACTAATCATTTAGGATTGCAGGTAAGGGTAACAACTGTAGCAACAATGACAAGCTATGCAGCAGAATAGGATTAACCGAAAGCAGTAACATGCTACACTACTCTAATGCAAGCAGTAGAGAGAAGGAATAGGCGATATTTGGTGATCAAGGGGGGGGGGGCTTGCCTGGTTTCTCTGGCAAGAAGGAGTCATCAACAACGTAGTCAAAATGAGTAGCAGTGACGTCGGTCTCGGGGTCTACCGGAGAAGAAAAGGGGGAAGAAACAGTAAATACGGAGTAAACAAAGCATCACAAAACATAACGAGGCAATACGCGGTGCTAGGTATGCCCTAACATGGTACTAGGCGATGCCGGCGAAGGGGGGAAACATCCGGGAAAGTATCCCTGGTGTTTGACGTTTTCGGGAGATGAACCAAAGGTAGATTGTTGCATGTTCGCTATGCTAGGGACCTGTGACAGACAAACGGACCGCGTATTCAGATTCGTCTCGTCGTTCTGAGCAACTTTCATGTACAAAGTATTTTCATCCGACTTACCAATTATTTTATATGAATTATCGAAGTTTATTGCATTTTTAGAATTTGTTTTATTCCTTTTTTAAAGGAAATTGCTAAGTGCACACAGCTGCAGCTTACCTACAGTGGCTTACAAGTGGGGTCTAGTGGTTGGGTTGACCCAGTCAACAATTGACTGGTCAACATGTGAACAGTAGAAGTGGGTCCAGCATGTCATGGGCTTATATATTTTTATTTGTTTTAACCTTTAATTAGCAGCATGGTCCACATGTCATTTGGCTATACTTAACCACACGACCATGCGCAAAGGCACAAGGCCATGGCCACGACACCTACAGGAGGCCTAGGTGCCTGCGGCCTCAATCAACAACAGCATTAGCTATGGCACCACAAGCAACGACGGCTAGCAGCCGCAAGTGCGTAGCAGCAGCTAGCGGGAGCAGTAGTAGAATGGAAGCAGCAGCAGCAGCCGAGCAGCAGCAACAGGAGCAGTACAAGCGGGTAGCAGCAGCGGCTAGCGAGCAGCAGGGGAGCAGCGGTAGCAGCTCGCAAGGCAGCACGAAGCAGCATGCGGACGCGGGCGACATGCAAGGTCGACGAGGACAGTGCGGCGCGGCATGGGCGCAGAGGCTGCACGCGCGGGCGGGCGCAAGTCACGCCAGGGGCGTGGACTAGACCCGGGCTGGGTGTTGGGCGCGGTCGCGGGGACCGCGGCCACTGGACGGAACGTGGACGGCACGGGGCGGCGCAACAGAGCGACGAACGGAAGGGGTAATGAGGGGAATGGGGGTGCCGCTCACAAGGGGAGGCAGAGGACGTGTCCGGCGAGGCGGAGAAGCTCCGGTGAGGCAGATCGGGTGCGGGGCAGTGACGGCCGTAGATGAGGAAGACGCTCGATCCCGTCGGTGTAGCATGGTTCTCGTGGTTCCCTGGTACGGATGCGACGTAGTCGAGGATGACGGAGCTCCTGGACCTCTTGGCACGGCGAGTGGAGGCTGGTGGCCGCGGGATCGACGAAGGCAAGGCGGTGACTCTGCTTCGGTGGAGACGAAAACGAGGAGGAAAACGAGAGTGAGGGGAACAGGGGATGGCTAGGGCTTGCAGGGGTCACGGGGTTCATCTTGTAGGCATCCAGGGGGAGCTGGATGTTTGGCATGTGGAGATCACCGTCCATGGACGTGCTCAGATCATCCACGGGGTGTGCTGTGAACAGGAAGAAGAGGATGAGGTTAGTTGGGTTGTGCCTTGTACTATTCATGGTGGGCCAAGTGCACAGGAGACTTTCTTTTTTTTAGGTTTTGTATTTTCTTTATACACTAACTGGCTTTTGTAAAACATGTAACTAGTCCCATAAATAACACTGCATTATATGGCACTGCCACAAAAAGGAATTTTTTATAATTTTAAAAGTGGTTAAAATATTGTTTTGGCCCCTGTTTTAATTATTTTAGGGCATCTAGTATTTTATAAAATGTTGGTTTTGTTTTTATAATTGCTTTGGGATTATTTGCAATATCATGAACTATTTTGTATAATTAACTTAAGAAGTAATTATTTGACTTTATTTCGAATTTGAATTTGAATCGGTTCCGAACCAATGTGAGTTTAACAACAGTAACCGTGGTGACATGGCATCATTAGCAGTGAATTACTGTAGCTTAATTATCCGTGCGTCACAATTCTCTCCACTACAAGAAATCTCGTCCCGAGATTTTTAAGAGGTGGAGCAAGGGGGGAAAGTTCTGGTTACGAAATTCTAACGGATCTTCTCGGTCTTGGTTGCTCTTCTCGAAGAGATCGATCCATTACGTTGATGTCTTCATTTCTCTGCTTCAGGTCATCATGATGAATTCGGCATCCTTTCTTCGAGAACTCCATCGTACTTACGAAAGAATAAAGGATGGGTATTCTGGGAGAACGAACCTCTGGAAGGTTGACTATCTGGTCGATAACATCGGGGAAGGTGTCGGAAAGTAACTCTTGAATTGAAACTTAAGAAAATATCGAGAGCAAAGTAAGGAGGTATCATTGGAAGTTTCGAGCGGGCAGGCAATCGTTCGATGCCTGAAACAGGGCATGAAAGGGGCTCAAAGCAACGGGAATAAGTATTGCGTCCGGTAACAGATTTGATGATCTCTCGGAAGGTGGCTCGTGAATTACATATGAGGCCACACGCGAGGAACAACCTTGGGAACAGGGGGTGCAGGAGATTCAAGTTTCGATCCTGTGGAACCGTGGGTTATGGGCCCACCATGTGGGTTAAAAGTAGGAAGGCGATGACGTCTTACACGATCATGTAAGGAAGGCATGTCAGGGTATAGCCTGTCGGTTATGTCGGTAACAACATCGATACCAAGGGCGAGGGACAAAGAGAACCATTTTTCCTGCTCATTGAACGAGGTGGTGCACTAGGCAAAGTTCTCGTCCATTGGTGGTTACCTGAATGTCATCATCAATAGTAACAGGGTCTTAGTGACAGAGTGGTACAACAAGGTGCTTACCTAAGCAGGGAATTGTTTCTGCTCAGTTAAGTCAGGTTATAAGAAAGGTTAAACAAAACAATGGAAAGGAAAATGTGTTTAAACACATATTTCAGGGGTATATCCTTCCCAAGGACAAGCAGAGCATGATAACCATGACAGGATATAAAATAGAAAACCATTTAGGTGAGGGGAGAGAAATTTCATGACATTACCCATACAACGGTGTTTGGATAAATGAGCAAGAAACATTTAGCATTGGGCTTCAAATGCTCTTGTTGAAAATCGGAGTACCACAGACATGCTATGAGATAGCATTGACATGGTCATTGGGTAAAGATCAGACTTTGGAAACACAAAGGATCCATCAGGAACAACTTATAGAATAAGTCTTACAATTTCCTCATGGAAGATTGGATAACCTTGCTGAAAAGGAATCTATAACAATAGGTCCTCCGGCCAGGTGTGCTAGGCACGACATCACCTTACCGGTTCACATAAAGACCAATGTTACGACTGTTGGAAAATGTCCCAACCACCTTCTTTGTTTGCGGGGTTGCAGCTCCATGGGGAAGAAGAAGATGACTTGAACCTGTCCGGCGAGGTCGAGGAACTGATCAAAGGTGTCCGATAGCTGGGGCTTTTTAGGGTTTACACAACCAAGCCGTTCAGCCACGCTGCGCTCCTGAAGCAGATGAGGAACGCGCGGTCGCCAGCACAAGGAGTAACTTCCAACATTAAAGGCCCGAATCTTTTCTTGGTGCAATGTCACTGTCTTGGCGATTGGAAGAGAATCATGGAAGGAGGCCCGTGGCTTTTCCACAACGCTGCGCCAATTATCATACATGAGTACAATGGTTTCACCGATGTGAATGAGTACAAGTTAAACAAGATCCCTTTATGGGCAAGGGTGCAGGGTTTGCCGGATGGGCTTACGACAAAGAAGGAACTTGCAGAGAAGGTGGCAGCTAAGGTGGGGGAACAACCATTTACTGTGGTTGTGAACGAGGGCAAGATCAATCCGGCAAGCACTTTAAGGGTCAGAGTCTATGTGGATATCAATAAGCCTTTGGTGCGTTTTGTGCCAATCACAATCAAAAAGAGCAAGAGGTACCCCGTGTTTTATGACAAACTGCCCGTGTTCTGCTATTTTTGTGGTCTGATTGGGCATACGGTGGAGGAGTGTGGCAACGGTATTCATGAGCTTGAGTCATGTGATTGGGGGATTGGCTGTTGTGGAGCAATGAAGGAGTGAGGGCTGGCATGGAGGGTAGAGTAGGTAGGGAGGGAGGAGGTGTGAGAGGCAGTACAGGAGGAAGAGGAGCTAGAGGGGGTCGTCAAGGGAGAGGATGAGGTGCGGCTGTAGGGAGGGGAGCCCATGTTGATGCTTCTTATGCAGAAGAAGCTGAGTATAGCCAGAACCCCGCGAAAAATCACAATTCTACGCGTAAGAGGTTGGTCTGAGCTGATGGCACTATTAGCATCTGTGGGCAGGATCTACCAAACTTGGCGGGCAAGGTGGCTGATACAGTTTTGCTGTTGGAGAACGGGGCTAGGAGCACAAGTGGGGTGGTGCAGACTAAGGCATAGCCTAGTGGTGGGAAGGGGCTGATGCCTTCCCACCCACCCAGGTTCAAGGCATGGTACTTGCAATTTGGGGTTGTTGCACCAATTATACTGTAGGGGGTTCCCTTACAGTCTTTCTATAAAAAAAACAAGTGGGGTGGTGGCATCTAACCCAAAAAAGGATCCTATCGTGAAAAGGAGAAGGCAGGACGAAGAGAATGTGGTGGAAGATATGGACACCTCTGGTCAGGCGGCCTCCCTAGAGGAGAGCCGCCGAGCTCAATGAGGACTCTATGTTGGAACTGTCGCGGGATTGGCGACCCCGCGACAGTACGTGAGCTCCGCGATCTCGTGGAGGCTTGTGCTCCGGTGGTGCTTTGTATTGTGGAAACTCAAATTGCGAAGTACCGGGTGGAAGGTCTGGCTGGTAGTTTAGGTTTCGATAATGGTTTTGGAGTGGATAGTAGTGGAGGTCTTTGCTTGTATTGGAAGAACACTATCAATTTTGAAATAAAAACTTTTTCTCAGTATCATATAGACTCACTGGTGAATGAACCAGGCAAGGGGATGTGGAGGCTCTCATGTTTTTACGGGGCTACAAGTAGGAGTATAAGGTATAAAACTTGGGATACGATGAAGATATTGAAGGGAGAAAATACTTTACCATGGGTGTGCATAGGTGATTTTAATGAGATCCTAAGGCCTGAGGAGCAAATGGGTCCGAACGAGCGTGACATCTCTCAAATAGCTGGATTCCGGGAAGAAGTTGATGTGTGTGAATTGGCAGACATTGGCTAGAAGGGCCTGGATTGGACGTTTGAAAAGAGGATAGTTGGAGGGGAGTATTGCAGGGTCCGGCTGGACCGAGCTTTAGCTACTCAAAGCTGGTCTTCGATGTTTCCCTTTGCGTCATTGGAACACCTTACTCCAGCGAAATCAGATCATAGCCCCATCCTCCTTCTCAATGATCTAGAAGCGGGTAATCTGAGAGTAGCATTGAAAAAACCTTTCCGCTATGAGTGTATGTGGGAGCAGGAGGAAACCTTTAGTAGTACGGTTGACCAGGCCTGGCAGAAGGTTCAACCGGCGACTACAGTGGCTGAAGTAGCAGCAAAAATGACTATGGTAGGTGCGACACTGAAGCACTGGGGACGCACAACCTTTGGCTCGGTCCGCAAGGAGCTGCGGGAGTTGCGTCAACAATTAGCTGAGCTTAGAGCTGACCCTTTGAGGGTTGGACCGGGTGCAGAAGAGAAAAGAGTCCAGGACAGGATTGTAGAGCTCTCGTACAGAGAAGATATCATGATGAGGCAACGATCTCGAGTCAAGTGGCTTTGTGAAGGAGACAACAACACCCAATATTTCCAGAAAAAAGCAAGTGCGAGAAGAGCAAAATAACAGAATTACAGCGTCAATATGGTACAATTTGTAACTATCCGAGAGAGTTGGCTAGTATGGCTAGCAACTTTTATGAAAACTTGTACACTTCAGAGGGAACTATTGGGATGGAAGAGGTTCTCTCTCACATACCGGCTCGAGTTGGCGCGGATATGAATGTTCGTCTTAATGCTCCTTACACCAATGAAGAAGTTAAAACCGCTTTATTTCAAATGTTCCCAACAAAAGCACCGGGGCCGGATGGTTTTCCAACGCACTTTTTTTAGAGGCATTAGGAGCTTTGTGGAGAGGAGGTGACAGATATGATCATTAGATTGCTCAATGGAGATGACTCGCCAGAGGATATCAACCGCACGTTCATCGTTCTTATTCCCAAGATAGCAAGTCCAAAATTGTTAGGACAGTTTCGGCCTATAAGCCTTTGCAATGTGGTCTACAAGATAGCATCGAAGGTCTTAGCGAACAGGCTGAAATCCATTCTCCCCGAGGTAATTTCTGTGGAGCAGTCCGCGTTTGTCCTTAGTCGGCTAATCACGGATAACTTCATTATGGCGTATGAGTGCTTGCACTATATGAAAACAAGGAGAGTTAAGGGCAATAGATATTGTGCACTTAAGTTAGACATGATGAAGGCATGTGACAGATTAGAGTGGGCTTATTTGAAGGAAGTGATGCTCAAGTTGGGAATCAGTCCTCGCCTTACTGACACTGTTATGAGGTGCGTCTCTTCTGTTTCATTTTCAGTTATCTTTAATGGAGGCAATATGGAGGAGTTTACACCATCTAGAGGACTACGGCAAGGAGATCCAATCTCTCCCTACTTATTTATGCTTGCAATAGAAGGGCTATCTTGTTTACTTAAAGCGCATGACAGTGGAGTGGGAGGCATCCATGTTGCTCCCATGGCTCCTTCTGTAAATCGCCTACTGTTCGCGAATGATAGTCTCTTGTTCTTTGATGCCACAAGTGTTACAGCAGGAAGGGTAAGGGACATTCTGAAAATTTATTGTGATGCGTCCGGACAACGCATAAATACCGACAAGTCCTCTATTTATTTCAGCAAAGGGGTCCCGGAGCAAGTTAGAATGGAACTTAAAAACCTACTTGATGTGCACAATGAGGCCTTGTCGGAAAAATATTTGGGCCTACCAACTGATGTTGGGAAAGCAAAAGAGGCCTGTTTTAGATACTTGAAAGATAGAATTTGGAAACATATTCAGGGTTGGATGGAAAAGTGTCTGTCTGCTGGTGGGAAGGAGGTATTGATAAAATCTGTTGCCCAGTCCATTCCAACCTATTCTATGGCATGTTTCAAAATGCCTCGCGGGCTGTGTGAACACATCAATGGGCTACTCCGGAAATTTTGGTGGGGTAGCAAGGGAGGCCAGAGGAAGCCGGCGTGGGTATCCTGGAGAACTATGTGCAAGCCAAAGCACATGGGAGGGATGGGGTTCCGGGACATTGAACTTTTTAATCTTGCTTTGCTGGCAAGGCAAGTGTGGAGATTGCTTCAGGAGCCGGACACCCTAAGTGCAAGGGTTTTAAAGGCCAGATACTATCCCAACACGGACATCCCGCAAGAAACTCTAGGGGCTCACCCGTCCCAAGTTTGGAGGTCTTTATTGGAAGGGAGAGATATTCTAGAACTAGGAATTATAAGGAGAATTGGGACAGGCGCAGAAACCCATATTTGGAACAACAATTGGCTACCACAGGACTATAAGCTCAGGCCAATCTGCCCTATCACACCAAACCCACCACAAATGGTCTCCGAGCTGATTGATCATGTGACACGTTCGTGGACAGACAAGTAATTAACGAGCACTTCCTTGCGCCTGATGTGGACGTGATCTTAAACATTCCTTTGAGTATAAGGGTGCAACCAGACTTTTGGGCATGGCACTATGAGCAGAGGGGATCCTTCTCCGTTTGATCGGCATACAGGATGATAAGTGGTATTAAACACTAAAGAGAAGACTGGTTGGAGCATAGGGCAGGACACTCTAACTTGATACAGGAGAAGCAGTCTTGGTCACTCCTTTGGAAGACAAAGGTCTCGTCCAAGGTAAGGGTTTTCGTTTGGCGACTTTCACATATGTCCTTACCTACAGGAGCAACGCGGCACCAACGGAAGATGGCAACCACTCCGGCGTGCTCCTTATGCGGCGCGGAGTCTGAATCTTGGAGGCACTCCCTTTTCGAGTGTGGATGACATGGTGCGTGTGGGCTTTGGGAGACGAGGAGATTGTTGAGGTCTTGCTATCCAATCGGCCGGAAGACGCAAGGTTGTGGCTTTTCTGGTTGTTTGAAACAATGAAGATCTAGCGAAGGTTCTTATATCAATGTGGGCTATTTGGTGGGCGAGAGGAAGAGCCATACATGATGATGAATATCAAAGCCCTCTGTCCACTATGTGTTTTATAAATCATTATCTGGAGGATCTGAATATAGCTACAGCTTTGAAGCCAGCATCCAATACTAGAGCTCCTATGCAGCGAGTTCATAAGTGGATCGCACCGGGCGCTGATGCAGTAAAAATTAAAGTTGATGGGGCCATATCCCGCAACGGCAACACGGGGGCGGCTGCAGCGATTTGCAGGGACAGAGATGGCAACTATTTGGGTCATCAGCAGTCACCTTTGAAGGCTTGGTTGATCGAACGAGTCTTGAAGCACATGCATGCAGCGACGCTCTTGATCTGGCGCGAGATTTAAACGTCACACATGGTATCATAGCCTCATATTGCATGCAGGTAGTGACGGATATCCATGGGAGGACACTATCTTCATATTCTTTGGTTATAGATGAAATAAAGGAGTCTATGAATGACTTTGTAAACATTAGTTTTTGTTATGAGTGTAGGGAAGCAAACGTGGAAGCTCACGCCATTGCTAACGCGGCTTCAGTGTTTCCCTTTGGTTGCCATTTGTGCCTAGGGACCTTCCCAGACATTGCATGTATCGCTCCGGCTTTGAACCTTGAATAAATTCCCAAGTTACCCTAAAAAAACTAACTGGCTTTTGTAAAACATGTAACTAGTCCCATAAATAACACTGCATTATATGGCACTGCCACAAAAAGTTTGGGAGGCATTTGAAAAGCTTTGTAATTTTTTATAATTTTAAAAGTGGTTAAAATATTGTTTTGGCCCCTGTTCTAATTATTTTAGGGCATCTAGTATTTTATAAAATGTTGGTTTTGTTTTTATAATTGCTTTGGGATTATTTTCAATATCATGAACTATTTTGTATAATTAACTTAAGTAGTAATTATTTGACTTTATTTCGAATTCGAATTTGAATCGGTTCCGAACCAATGTGAGTTTAACAATAGTAACCGTGGTGACGTGGCATCATTAGCAGTGAATTACTGTAGCTTAATTATCCGGGCGTCACAGAGATGTATGTTGTCTTTCCTCTAGTGGTGCTATGTAAACGTCGACTACATGACACTTCACCATTGTTTGGGCCTAGGGAAAGGCATTGGGAAGTAATATGTAGATGATGGGTTGCTAGAGTGACAGAAGCTTAAACCCTAGTTTATGTGTTGCTTCGTAAGGAGCTGATTTGGATCCATATGTTTCATGGTATGGTTAGGTTTACCTTAATTCTTTTTCGTAGTTGCGGATGCTTGCGAGGGGGGTTAATCATAAGTGGGATGCTTGTCCAAGGAAGGGCAGTACCCAAGCACCGTCCACCCACATATCAAATTATCAAAGTAACAAACGCGAATCATATGAGCATGATGAAAACTAGCTTGACGATAATTCCCATGTGTCCTCGGCAGCGCTTTCCTTTATATAAGAGTTTGTCCATGCTTGTCCTTTGCTGCAAAAAGGATTGGGCCACCTTGCTGCACCTTGTTTACTTTTTTTACTTGTTACCCGTTACGAATTACCTTATCATAAAACTATCTGTTACGATAATTTCCGTGCTTGCAGAGAATACCTTACTGAAAACTTCTTGTCATTTCCTTCTGCTCCTCGTTGGGTTCGACACTCTTACTTATCGAAAGGACTATGATAGATCCCCTATACTTGTGGGTCATCAAGACTCTTTTTTGGCGCCGTTGCCGGGGAGTGAAGCGCCTTTGGTAGGTGGAATTTGGTATGGAAAATTTATATAGTGTGCTGAAATTTACTGTCACTTGTTACTATGGAAAATAATCCTTTAAGGGGCTTGTTCGTGGTATCTTCACCCTGACAAGTAGAGCAAAGAGTTGCTCCTCAACCTACTGAACCTATAGAAAATGTTTACTTTGAAATTCCTTCGGGTATGATAGAGAAACTGCTAGCTAATCCTTTTACATGAGATGGAACATTACATCCCGATATGCACCTAATCTATGTGTATGAAGTTTGTGGATTATTTAAGCTTGCAGGTATGACCGAGGATGTTATCAAGAAGATGGTCTTCCCTTTATCTTTGAAGGGAAAGGCATTGACATGGTTTAGGCTATGTGATGATATTGGATCATGGAACTACAACCGATTGATATTGGAATTTCATCAGAAGTTTTACCCTATGCATCTGGTTCATCGTGATCGTAATTATATACATAATTTTTGGCCTCGCAAAGGAGAAAGTATCGCTCAAGCTTGGGGGAGGCTTAAGTCAATGTTATATTCATGCCCCAATCATGAGCTCTCAATAGAAATTATCATTCAAAAATTTTATGCTCGGCTTTCTCTCAATAATCGCTCCATGCTCGATACTTCTTGTACTAGTTCTTTTATGATGAAGACTATTGAATTCAAATGAGATTTATTGGAAAGAATTAAATGAAACTCCAAAGATTGGGAAATCGACGAAGGTAAGGAGTCAGGTATAACACCTAAGTTTGATTGTGTTAAATCTTTTATGGACACAGACGCTTTTCATGAATTTACCAATAAATATGGACTTGACTCTAAGATAATAGCTTATTTCTGTGAATCATTTGCTACTCATGTTGATCTCCCTAAGGAGAAGTGGTTTAAATATCATCCTCCCATTGAAGTAAAAGTATTTGAACCTATTAAAGTTGAAGAAAAGACTATCACTTATAATGTTGATCCTATTGTTCCTACCGCTTATATTGAGAAACCACCTTTCCCTGTTAGAATAAAGGATCATGCTAAAGGTTCAACTGTGGTTCGTAAGAGTAACGCTAGAACACCTACACCCCCTGAGCAAACTAAAGTTGAACCTAGTATTGCTATGGTTAAAGATCTCTTGGTTCATAATATTGATGGGCATGTTATTTACTTCTGTGATGAAGCTGCTAGAATTGCTAGACCCGATACTAAAAATAAGCATAGACCTATTGTAGGCATGCCTGTTGTTTCTGTCATTGCTATCATGGCTTATGTGATATGGGTGCTAGTGTGAGTGCAATACCTCATTCCATATACGAAGAAATTATGCATGATATTGCACCTGCTGAGATAGAAGATATTGATGTTACAATTAAGCTTGCCAATAGAGATACTATTTCACCAATTGGGATTGTTAGAGATGTTGAAGTATTGTGTGGGAAAGTTAAATATCCTACTGATTTTCTTGTTCTTGGTTCCCCACAAGATGACTTTTGTCCCATTATATTTGGTAGACCCTTCTTGAATACTGTTAATGCTAAGATAGACTGCGAAAAGGATATTATTACTATTGGTTTAGGGGATATGTCTCATGATTTTAATTTTGCTACATTTCGTAGACAACCCCATGATAAAGAATTGCCTAGTAAAGATGAAATTATTGGTCTTGCTTCTATTGCCGTGCCTCCTAATGATCCTTTAGAACAATATTTGCTAGACCATGAAAATGATATGTTTATGAATGAAAGAAGGGAAATAGATGAAGTATTCTTTAAACAGGGACCTATTTTGAAACACAACTTGCCTGTTGAAATTCTAGGGGATCCTCCTCCACCCAAGGGTGATCCCGTGTTTGAGCTTAAACCATTACCTGATACTCTTAAATATGCTTATCTTGATGAAAATAAGATATATCCTGTTTTTATTAGTGCTAACCTTTCAGAGCAGGAAGAAGAGAAATTATTGAAAACTCTGAAGAAGCACTATGCTGCTATTGGATATACTCTTGATGATCTTAAGGGCATTAGTCCCACTCTATGCCAGCATAAAATAAAATTGGAGAAAGATGCTAAACCGGTTGTTGATCACCAACGACGGTTAAATCCTAAGATGAAAGAAGTGGTAAGAAATGAAATACTAAAGCTTCTGGAAGCAGGTATAATTTATCCCGTTGCTGATAGTCAGTGGGTAAGTCCTGTCCATTCTGTCCCTAAGAAGGGGGGTATTACTGTTGTTCCTAATGATAAAGATGAATTGATCCCACAAAGAATTGTTATAGAATGGTAATTGACTTCCGCAAATTAAATAAAGCTACTAGAAAGGATCATTACCCTTTACCTTTTATTGATCAAATGCTAGAAAGATTATCCAAACATACACATTTTTGCTTTCTAGATGGTTATTCTGGTTTCTCTCAAATACCTGTGTCAAAAGAGGATCATGAAAATACCACTTTTACTTGCCCTTTCGGTACCTTTGCTTATAAAAGTATGCCTTTTGGTTTATGTAATGCACCTGCTACCTTTCAAAGATGTAGGACTGCTATATTCTCTGACTTTTGTGAAAAGATTGTTGAGGTTTTCATGGATGATTTCTCTGTGTATGGAACTTCTTTTGATGATTGCTTAAGCAACCTTGATCGAGTTTTGCAGAGATGTGAAGAAACTAATCTTGCCTTGAATTGGGAGAAGTGCCACTTTATGGTTAATGAAGGTATTGTCTTGGGGCATAAAATTTCTGAAAGAGGTATTGAAGTTGATAAAGCTAAAGTTGATTCTATTGAAAAGATGCCGTGTCCTAAGGACATTAAAGGTATAAGAAGTTTCCTTGGTCATGCCGGTTTTATGGGAGGTTCATTAAAGACTTGTAAAAAATTTCTAGGCCTTTGACTAATCTCTTACAAAAATATGTTCCTTTTGTCTTTGATGATGATTGTGTAGAAGCATTTAAAATACTTAAGAAAGCCTTGATTTCTGCAGCTATTGTTCAGCCACCTGATTGGAATTTACCCTTTGAAATTATGTGTGATGCTTGTGATTATGTTGTAGGTGCTGTTCTAGGACAAAGAGTTGATAAGAAATTAAATGTTATCCAATATGCTAGTAAAACTCTAGACAGTGCCCTGAGAAATTATGCTACTACTGAAAATGAATTTTTAGCAGTTGTATTTGCTTGTGATAAGTTCAGACCTTATATTGTTGATTCTAAAGTAACTGTTCACACTGATCATGCTGCTATTAAATATCTTATGGAAAAGAAATATGCTAAACCTAGACTTATTAGATGGGTTCTCTTGCTACAAGAATTTGATTTGCATATTATTGATAGAAAGGGAGCTGAGAACCCCGTTGCAGACAACATATTTAGGTTAGAGAATGTTCTTGATGACCCAGTACCTATTGATGATAGCTTTCCTGATGAACAATTAGCTATCATAAATGCTTCTCGTACTGCTCCATGGTATGCTGATTATGCTAATTACATTGTTGCTAAATTTATACCACCTAGTTTCACATACGAGCAAAAGAAAAAGTTTTTCTATGATTTAAGAAATTACTTCTGGGATGACCCACACCTTTATAAAGAAGGAGTAGATGGTGTTATTAGACGTTGTGTACCTGAGCATGAATAGGAATAGATCCTACACAAGTGTCACTCCGAGTCTTATGGAGAATACCACGCTCGAGATAGAACTGCACATTAGGTATTCCAATCCGGTTTTTATTGGCCTACTCTTTTCAAAGATGCCCGTAAGTTTGTCTTGTCTTGTGATGAATGTCAAAGAATTGGTAATATTAGTAGACGTCAAGAAATGCCTATGAACTATTCACTTGTTATTGAACCATTTGATGTTTGGGGCTTTGATTATATGGGACCATTTCCTTCCTCTAATGGGTATACACATATTTTAGTTGTTGCTGATTACGTTACTAAGTGGGTAGAAGCTATTCCAACTACTAGTGTTGATCATAAGACCTCTATTAAGAAGCTTAAAGAAGTTATTTTTCCGAGGTTTGGAGTCCCTAGATACTTAATGACTGATGGTGGTTCGCATTTTATTCATGGTGCTTTTCATAAAATGCTTGCTAAGTATGATGTTAATCATAGAATTGCATCTCCATACCACCCACAATCTAGTGGTCAAGTAGATTTGAGTAGTAGGGAGATTAAATTAATTTTGCAAAAGACTGTTAATAATCTAGAGAGAATAAACTTTATGATGCATTATGGTCATATAGAACTGCATATAAAAATCCTATAGGTATGTCTCCGTATAAAATGGTTTATGGAAAAGCATGTCACTTACCTCTCGAACTAGAACATAAGGCATATTGGGCCATTAAAGAGCTCAATTATGATTTCAAACTTGCCGGTGAGAAGAGACTATTTGACATTAGCTCACTTGATGAGTGGAGAACCTAGGCCTATGAGAATACCAAACTGTTTAAGGATAAAGTTAAAAGATGGCATGACAAAAGGATACAAAAGCGTGAGTTTAATGTAGGTGATTATGTTTTGTTATACAACTCTCATTTAAGATTTTTTGCAGGAAAACTCCTCTCTAAATGGGAAGGCCCTTACGTTATCGAGGAGGTCTATTGTTCCGGTGCCATAAAAATCAACAACTTCGAAGGCACAAATCCAAAGGTGGTGAACGGTCAAAGAATCAAACATTATATCTTAGGTAATCCCATAAATGTTGAAACCAATGTTATTGACACCGTAACCTTGGAGGAGTACATAAGGGACACTTTCCAGAATGTTTCAGACTCCGAAAAGGAATAGGTATGTAGTACGGTAAGTAAACTGACTCCAAAACAGTTCTAGTAGCATTTTTTCTCCGCTTGGGAATATTTAAGAAAATAGGAAAATAAGAAGCAGTCTAAAAGGGACAGAAGGCACCCACGAGGGTGGAGGGCGTTCCCTACCCCCTGGGCGCGCCCCCTGCCTCGTGGGCACCTCGTGTGCTCTCCAGACTCCGTCTTCTTGCACGATACTTCTTTTGGTCAGTAAAAATTCATTATATAATCTCCCGAAGGTTTTGACCACCGTACCACGACACAATCCTCTGCTTTTGTTTTGAGCTGTTTTTCTGACAGATCTAGATTACCATGACGTCTTCATGCGCCCCCAAGGACAAATTTTTCGAGAAGGTCATCAACCCCTACCTCGAGGAGGTGCTGCAATACCCTCAAACCATTGAGATGCGTGAGGGGGTGCTGCACACACTGGTGCGCGTCGGTCCTAAACAAACGGTCTTTTACCCCTTTCCGCGACGACATTTGGAACCGTCGCCAAGTGAGTGTGTGCGATAGGGTGTCCTTCCCACACGACCCAGAAATTGTCAGGGATAGGCCCTCCTGGGACCCAGGCTGGGGCCGTGTGCGATCGGGCGAGGCATCGAAACCCAATCATTTCCGTAGGTATGTACATCCCACACGGTGAATCCCAAAAATCATTTCCGTAGGTATGTACATCCCACACGGTGAATCCCAGAAATCATTTCCGTAGTTATGTACATCCCACACGGTAATCCGAGAAAATCATTTCCGTAGGTATGTACATCCCACACGGTGGATCCCAGAAAAACATTTCCGTTCGTATGTATATCACACACAGTCAATCCATGGAATACGTTTCCGTTCTTATGTACATCCCACACAGTCAATCCAATGAAAACGTTTCTGTTCGGACGTAAATCCCACACAATTTTATGTGTAGGATCGTGTGTGAAAGGTGTAACTATCACACACGGTCTTCCTTGGTTAACTGTTTGCTTTTATCAACTATATCACACACGATTTGATGAAGAAAATTATGTGGCATTGGGCTATCCATCGCAACCGCTTTTACTGCTAGAACCATTTGCAAAGGTTCATGACACATTTAGCAAGTTTATTAGTTTACAATTAATAATTCCAGTATTACGCAAATTCACATTTCATATCGAACAGCTGTTTGCCAATTTCATATCAGGCACATAAATATATTATAACATCACAGTACGGTAGCTACATGAAAACAACACAGTACAACATATAGCTAGTTCAACTTCATAAGAACAATATATTCATTTCCCTAATCGAGATCATCTAGGCTCGTCTTATCCATCTCTGCTTTCAGTTTAGTAAGAACCCGTTTTGCGCAGGCCAACTAGGGAAGTGCCTCCTCCTTCGCCAACACCATCTTAGCAAAGTCTTTTAGAAAAAATCTGAGCTCATTCTCCACCTTCAACTTTTTATCCCGCATCTTGAAATATGCTTCAACGTTGACAAGACTTTCTCTAAGCCTAGCTGTGTTCACTTCCTCATACATACTCTAGAGCTTCATTAGGCACATCTTCAAAGACTGTGGCCACTCTTGATCAACCCACTCCAAGTAAGAACACTTCCATTCATCCTATAATATTTAAAACTAGATCAGTAACAATTGTAGGGGAAATGGGTTTATAGCAACATAGAAAATCACCAATGCTTATTTTGAAAAACTGAAGAAACATGTTAATTATGACATATCTTCTAAAAAAGATCAATGTGCAAATGAAATAATTGGTACTGAGACAACAACCAAATTCCAGAACATCATAAGCTATAATTAACTACAACGATGCTACAAGTTCTTACTCATGTACAATAAATAACAAATTGAACATTTTGTAAGGAAGGTAAATATAACTGCAACAGCATAGCGACAGTGTTTGGATAATAGAAAATTGATACTAACAGGTGTGTACATGCACAAATTTAGTAACATAGAACTAATAGCACTAAGGTCGTCCACTATGTATGCCAAAACTGGTGTAAAGACAACTGTTGCTACATCTTGCACCGGTGCCCTGAACTGGCGAGCCGATGCAGGGGAAAAAATCAAGGACCTGGACTCCGGAGCATGTAGTTGCTCCGATACCCAGTTCCTTCGTGCCATAAAGATTTAGTATTTTACTGCTTGGCTGCTCGGATGTGTGGACCAAAGTTGGCTGCACAAACTACTGAAACGGTGCCAAATAATTTTCTAATGGCACCGCTGATGAGATGGCAACAATTTAAGATACTAGGTACAAACTGTGACACTGTGTTAGGATGCGTTTGGTTGAGGGTGTGGTATGAATGGGTTGGGACCGTGACAGTGTCTGAATCACATCTAACAAATGATTTGTAACAACGGAAGAGGGTCTAACCTTCTCTGCACATGCCAGAAACTTCCTCCCAGTGTCCATAGAATCAAACGCAAGTAGCTTCAGATTGATGGTGACAACGAGCAGATAGATCTTCAGCCACCCCGCTCCATTCTTTGCCACTGATGGTCTTAGGGAGCTACAAGAGGAAGAAATGACTCAAATCGACCTCCAGGTAAAAATCCTTCATTCCAAGTCATAGCCTGAGAGAGAGAAGAGAGGCATACCCAGGTGGTGAAGGAGTAGTCGCCGAAGGAGGAACCGCTGGAGATGTCTTCGAAGAAGACCATGGCGACCCCGACAGTAGGCACTACAAAAAAAGACACATCCGTGACATTTTGGGCCGAACGAAAAAAAATTCTGTCATACTTATGACACTTCTATGACGATAATTGTGACAAAACCCGGTATCATCATAGATGTGGTGGGCTCCTACTTCTATGACAAAAATCATGACAGAAAATGGGTTTTTCATCCTGGGCGGGCCGGAGACGCAGATGCATGACATTCTTTGGGTCGTCCATGACGGAAAAAACCGTGGTAGGAGCGAGGGCGTGGAAAATATCGGGGTGTTCCCGGTTACGGTGGGTGGTCGGGGCCGAGCAATGCGCGTTTCTCTCGTACACGCACGTGCGTGGGTGCGAGGCATTGGGCTCTAACTGAACCCGAGCAAGGCATTGGGCACTAACTCAACCCGAGTGATCGATCGATGGCTGTTAACTGAACCCGATCGAGCGATTCCTTCGCTACTGCTGCTAACCGAAGCCGATTGATGTTGCCTCTGGATGAACAGTGAGTGTTGCTGGGGGGTTTGGATGAACAGTTCCTGGTGGGGGTGGATGAACAGGACCCCTGGTGTTGCCTCTGGATGAACAGGACCCCGATCGATCGAGCCAGTTGGGGTTGGATGAACAGGACCCCGTGGAGGGCTGGATGAATAGGACCACCCTGTGGAGGGCTGGATGAACAGTAGACGATGGAGGGCTGGGTGAACAGTAGCCCGTGGAGGGGTGGTTGAATAGGAGCCCGTGGAGAGGGCTGGTTGAACACTAGCTGGTGGAGTAGCGCGTGGTGGAGGCTGGATGAACTGGAGTCAGTGGATGAACAGTCGCATGTCGAGGCTGGAGGAGGTCGACAGTGGATGAACAGTAGCCCATGGAGGCTAGAGGGGTTGACGGTGGAGATGAACAGTATCCCGTGGAGTCTAGTTTTGCAGTACACCACACCCCTCCCAATGAACAGGACCCCCGTTTCGACCGTAGCGCTCCAACACAAGTCCGTTTCCTCCATTTTGCGGTACGCCACACCCCTCCTAATGAACATGACCCCCATTTCGACCGTAGGAGGTCTGTTTCATCCATTTTGTGGTACGCCAAACCCCTCCTGATGAACAGGATCCCCTTTCGAACGTGGTCGGTCGAACACAACGTTCTTTCCTCCGTTCTGCGGTACGCCAGGCCTCGTTTCCATCGGCTATTCCGTCCAAGCCCTCCCGATGAACATGACGACGCATTCCGTTCCGACCCAGCTGGTGATAAACCACAAGTATAGGGGATCGCAACAGTTTTCGAGGGTAGAGTATTCAACCCAAATTTATTGATTTGACACAAGGGGAGCCAAAGAATATTCTCAAGTATTAGCAGTCGGGTTGTCAATTCAACCACACATGGATAACTTAGTATCTGCAGCAAAGTATTTAGTAGCAAAGTAATATGGAAGTAACGGTAACAGTAGCAAAAGTAATATTTTTGGGTTTTGTAGTAATTGTAACAGTAGCAACAGAAAAGTAAATAAGCAGAGAAAAATATGTGAAAAGCTCGTAGGCATTGGATCGATGATGGAGAATTATTCCGGATGTGGTTCATCATGTAACAATCATAACATAGGGTGACATAGAACTAGCTCCAATTCATCAATGTAATGTAGGCATGTATTCCGAATATAGTCATACGTGCTTATGGGAAAGAACTTGCATGACATCTTTTGTCCTACCCTCCCGTGGCAGCGGGGTCCTAATGGAAACTAAGGGATATTAAGGCTCCTTTTAATAGAGTACCGGACCAAAGCATTAACACATAGTGAACACATGAACTCCTCAAACTATGGTCATCACCGGGAGTGGTCCCGATTATTGTCACTTCGGGGTTGCCAGATCATAACACATAGTAGGTGACTATAGACTTGCAAGATAGGATCAAGAACTCATATATATTCATGAAAACATAATAGGTTCAGATCTGAAATCATGGCACTCGGGCCATAGTGACAAGAATTAAGCATAGCAAAGTCATAGCAACATCAATCTCAGAACATAGTGGATACTAGGGATCAAACCCTAACAAAACTAACTCGATTACATGATAAATCTCATCCAACCCATCACCATCCAGCAAGCCTACGATGGAATTACTCACGCACAGCGGTGAGCATCACGAAATTGATGATGCAGGATGGTTGATGATGACGATGGCGACGGATTCCCCTCTCCGGAGCCCCGAACGGACTCCAGATCTGCCCTCCCGAGAGAGTTTAGGGCTTGGCAGCGGCTCTGTATCGTAAAACACGATGAATCTTTCTCTCTGATTTTTTTTCTCCCTGAACATGAATATATGGAGTTGGAGTTGAGGTCGGTGGAGCGTTAGGGGGCCCACGAGGCAGGGGGCGTGCCCAGGGGGTAGGCGCGCCCCCACCCTCGTGGATAGGTGGTGGGCCCCTTGACCTTGATTCGTTCGCCAATATTTTTAATATTTTCCAAAAATAGGTTCCCTGGAGTTTTAGGTCATTCCGAGAACTTCTTTTTCTGCACATAAATAACACCATAGCAATTCTGCTGAAAACAGCGTCAGTCCGGGTTAGTTCCATTCAAATCATGCAAGTTAGAGTCCAAAACAAGGGCAAAAGTGTTTGGAAAAGTAGATACGACGGAGACGTATCAACTCCCCCATGCTTATACCTTTGCTTGTCCTCAAGCAATACAGTTGATAAACTGAAAGTGATAAAGAAAAACTTTTACAAACTTTGTTTGCTCTTGTTGTTGTAAATATGTAAAACCAGCATTCAAGTTTTCAACAAAGATTATGACTAACCATATTCACAATAACATTTAGGTCTGCATGTCAATGGCATAATCAACTAGCGAGCAATAATAATAAATCTCAGATGACAACACTTTCTCATAACAATCATAATATGATATAACAAGATGGTATCTCGCTAGCCCTTTCTAAGACCGCAAAACATAAATGTAGAGCACCTTTAAAGATCAAGGACTGACTAAACATATTAATTCATGGTAAAAGAGATTGAGGGAGTCCTGGATTAGGGGGTGTTCGGATAGCCGGACAATACCTTCAGATGGACTCTTGGACTATGAAGACACAAGATTGAAGACTTCGTCCCGTGTCCGGAAGGGACTTTCCTTGGCGTGGAAGGCAAGCTTGGCGATGCAGTTATTCAAGATCGCCTACCATTGTAACCGACTTTGTGTAACCCTAACCCTATCCGGTGTCTATATAAACCGGAGGGTTCTAGTCCATAGGACAACTTCATCATACAACAATCATACCATAGGCTAGCTTCTAGGGTTTAGCCTCCTTGATCTCGTGGTAGATCTACTCTTGTACTACCCATATCATCAATATTAATCAAGCAGGAGTAGGGTTTTACCTCCATCGAGAGGGCCCGAACCTGGGTAAACTTCGTGTCCCCTGTCTCCTGTTACCATCCAGCCTAGACGCACAGTTCGGGACCCCCTACCCGAGATCCGCCGGTTTTGACACCGACATTGGTGCTTTCATTGAGAGTTCCTCTGTGTCGTCACTTTTAGGCCCGATGGCTCCTTTGATCATCAACGACGATGCGGTCCAGGGTGAGACTTTTCTCCCCGGACAGATCTTCGTCTTCGGCGGCTTCGCACTGCGGGCCAATTCGTTTGGCCGCCTGGAGCAGATCGAAAGCTACGCCCCTAGCCATCAGGTCAGGTTTGGAAGTTTAAACTACACGGCTGACATCCGCGGGGACTTGATCTTCGACGGATTCGAGCCACAGCCAAGCGCGCCGCACTGTCTCGATGGCATGATTTAGCTTTGCCGCCGAACAGTGCCCTAGAGCCCGCACGCGCGTCGGTTCCGACCCTTAATTCGGAACCTGCGGCGCCGATCGAGGGTGAGCGGTTGGACGCCACTTCAGGGGCTGCGATCTCAAAAGCGATCGAGCCAGATACCAGCCCTGCACTCTGCATGACCCATGACTCCGAGGATCCGGATTCCCCTCCGGACTCCGAACCCCCCGCGCCCTTGCCAATCGAATCTGATTGGGCGCCGATCATGGAGTTCACCGCCGCGGACATCTTTCAGCACTCGCCCTTCGGCGACATCCTGAACTCACTAAAGTCTCTCTCTTTATCGCGAGAGCCCTGGCCGGACTATGGTCAGCAAGGATGGGATACGGACGACAAAGAAATTCAAAGCCCACCCACCACCCACTTCGTAGCCACTGTCGACGAATTAACCGACATGCTCGACTTTGACTCCGAAGACATCGACGGCATGGACGATGATGCAGGAGACGAACAGGAACCAGCACCTGTAGGGCGCTGGAAGGCCACCTCGTCTTATGACATATATATGGTGGACGCTCCAAAAGATGGAGATGGCGATGGAAAAGCGGGAGATGATACTTCTAAGAAACATCCCAAACGCCGACGTCAGCGGCGCCGCTCTAAATCCCGCCAAAGCAAAAACGGTGATTCCGGCACCGGAGATAATACTACTCCGGATAGCGCTGAAGGACACCCCCTCCAGCAAGATTCGGCACAGGAAGATGGAGAAGCCAGCCCTCATGAGAGGGCGGCAGACCGAGAGGTTGAGGACAATAACTACAGGCCTTCCTCCGAAGACGAGGCAAGCCTCGACGACGACGAATTCATTGTGCCATCAGACCCCGCCGAACAAGAGCGTTTCAAACGCAGGCTTTTAGCCACGGCAAGCAGCCTCAAGAAAAAGCAACAACAGCTTAGAGCTGATCAAGATTTGCTAGCTGACAGATGGACTGAAGTCCTTGTGGCCGAAGAATATGAACTCGAACGCCCCTCCAAGCATTACCCAAAGCGCAGGCTGCTACCCCGATTAGAGGAAGAAGCACCTACATCACCAGCGCATGACATGGCCGACCGACCACCTCGTGGCCGCGACAGAGAGGCCTCTAAGCCCTCCACTCAAGCCATGCCCCGACGTCGCTCAAAACATGCTAAGGCATGGGAAAACGCGCCAGACCTATGAGATATACTAGAGGACAAGGCAAGGCAAATTAGATCGATCTACGGATCGCGCGCGCGCCCCACGACACGTGACGGTGATCGTCACTCCGGATACGATAAATCCGGCCGGGCCGAACACAATGGACAAAGCTCCTCTGAGGTGCGCCGTGATATAGCCCAGTATAGAGGCGCCGCACACCCACTATGCTTCATAGACAAAGTAATGGATCATAAAATCCCTGAGGGCTTCAAACCCGTAAACATCAAATCATACGATGGCACAACAGATCCCGCGGTTTGGATCAAGGATTATCTCCTTCATATCCACATGGCCCGTGGTGACGATCTACATGCCATCAAATACCTCCCACTCAAACTCAAGGGACCGGCCCGACATTGGCTCAACAGCTTGCCAGCGGACTCAATCGGTTCTTGGGAGGACCTGGAAGCCGCATTCCTCGACAACTTCCAGGGCACTTATGTGCGACCACCGGATGCCGATGACTTAAGCCTCATAATTCAGCAGCCAGAGGAATCGGCCAGGCAATTCTGGACACGGTTCCTAACAAAGAAAAACCAGATAGTCGACTGTCCGGACGCTGAGGCCCTAGCAGCCTTCAAGCATAATATCCGTGACGAGTGGCTTGCCCGGCACTTGGGACAGGAAAAGCCGAAATCTATGGCAGCCCTCACGACACTCATGACCCGCTTTTGCACGGGAGAAGATAGATGGCTTGCTCGCAGCAACAACTTAACGAAGAACCATGGTAACTCGGATACCAAGGACAAAAGTGGCAGGACACGTCGGAACAAGCAAAAGCGTCGTGTTAACAGCGACAGCAACGAGGATACGGCAGTAAATGCCAGATTCAGAGGCTATAAATCTGGTCAGCGGAAAAAGCCATTCAAAAAGAATACTCAGGGCCCGTCCAGTTTGGACCGAATACTCGACCGCTTGTGCCAGATACATGGCACCCCCGAAAGGCCAGCAAATCACACCAACAGGGATTGTTGGGTGTTCAAGCAGGCAGGCAAGTTAAGAGCTGAAAACAGAGACAAGGGGCTGCACAGCAATGACGAGGAGGAGCCCAGGCCGCCGAACAGCAGTGGACAGAAGAGTTTTCCCCCACAAGTGCGGACGGTGAACATGATATACGCAACCCATATTCCCAAGAGGGAGCGGAAGCGTGCGCTACGAGACATATACGCGTTGGAGCCAGTCGCTCCAAAGTTCAACCCATGGTCCTCCTGCCCGATCACTTTTGATCGAAGGGACCATCCCACTAGCATCCGTCATGGCGGGTTTGCCGCATTGGTTCTTGAGGGAGTCCTGGATTAGGGGGTGTTCGGATAGCCGGACTATACCTTCAGCCAGACTCCAGGACTATGAAGATACAAGATTGAAGACTTCGTCCCGTGTCCGGAAGGATCTTTTCTTGGCGTGGAAGGCAAGCTAGGCGTGCGGATATTCGAGATCTCCTACCATTGTAACCGACTCTGTGTAACCCTAACCCTATCCGGTGTCTATATAAACCGGAGGGTTGTAGTCCGTAGGACAACCATCATCATACACAATCATACAATAGGGTAGCTTCTAGGGTTTAGCCTCCTTGATCTCGTGGTAGATCCACTCTTGTACTACCCATATCATCAATATTAATCTAGCAGGAGTAGGGTTTTACCTCCACCGAGAGGGCCCGAACCTAGGTAAAATAAAGTGTCCCTTGTCTCCTGTTACCATCCGACCTTGACGCACAGTTCGGGACCCCCTACCCGAGATCCGCCGGTTTTGACACCGACATTGGTGCTTTCATTGAGAGTTCCTCTGTGTCGTCGCTTTTAGGCCCGATGGCTCCTTTGATCATCAACAACGATGAGGTCCAGGGTGAGACTTTCCTCCCCGGACAAATCTTCATCTTCGGCGGCTTCGCTCTGCGGGCCAATTCGCTTGGTCATCTGGAGCAGATCGAAAACTACGCCCCTGGCCATCAAGTCAGGTTTGGAAGCTTAAACTACACGGCTGATATCCGCGGAGACTTGATCTTCGACGGGTTCGAGCCACAGCCAAGCGCGCCGCACTATTTCGAGGGGCATGATATAGCTCTGCCTCCGAATAGAACCCTGGAGGCCGCACACGCTCCGGCCCCGATCCTTGACTCGGAGCCCGCTGCGTTCTCTGAGGATGAACGTTTGGACGTCACCTCGGGGGCTGCGATCTCAAAGGCGATCGAGCCGAACGCCAGCCCCATACTCCGCACGGCCCAGGACTCCAAGGAGCCGGACTCTTGTCCGAACTCCGAGCCTTCCGTGCCCCCGCCGATCGAATCTGATTGGGCGCCTGTAATGGAGTTCACCACCGCGGACATCTTTCAGCTCACCTTTCGGTGATATCCTGAATTCTCACAAGTCTCTCTCTCTATCAGGAGAGCCCAGGCCGGACTATGGGCTGCGAGGTTGGGATTCGGACAACGAAGAAATTCAAAGCCCACCCACCACCCACTTAATAGCCACTGTCGATGATTTAACCGACATGCTTGACTTCGGATCCGAAGACTTCGACGGTATGGACGACGAAGATGGAGACGAACAGGAACCAACACTTATAAGGCGCTGGACCACCACCCCACCTAACGATGTATTCATGGTGGATACCCCTAAAGTAAATGACAACAAGGAAAAAGGGGCGGAAAAAGGGATAAACCCTTCGAAAAGCAGTCAAAGCGGCGACGTAGACGCCAAGCCAAGCCCCGCCTCGATCAAGACCCAGCCGTAGAGCAGGATGAGCCGGTAGACGACGAGCATGCCTTAGAGCAGCCGTCCGAACAGGGCAACACGGATGGAGAGGACAGACAGCCCTCCCCCGGCCATAACAGAACTCCGGACGATCTCACGCCGGATAAAACCACGGAGCAGAAGAATCTCCACGAAAGGCTCGTTGCTACAGTACGCAGCCTGAAAAAGCAGAAGCGGAAGCTAAAGACGGCGGAAGATGCACTCAGAATAAGATGGAGCAAGTTAATCAACACCGCAGACAAATACGGCGGCAGCCGCCGCACTAAAAGCTATCCGAAGAGAAAACTACTGCCCGAATTCGACCAAGAGGCCCTAGAGCCCTCGCATTCAAAAAATAAAAAAGCCATACGGTCGGATAGACGACCCCACGGCCACCATAAAACGGCAAGCGGCGCCGCACTCAATGCGGCATGCGACCCAATTAGAGACTCGCATCATGGCCCAACCAGGTCCATTTACGGGCCAAGAAAGCAAGCTCTCACAAGCAATGCAAAAAAGCCATCATCAGAATCCGGCACACCCAAATACAGGGGCGCCGCACACCCCCTATGTTTCACCGATGAGGTCCTGGAATATGAATTTCCAGAGGGATTCAAACCCGTAACATAGAGGCGTATGATGGAACAACAGACCCCGGAGTCTGGATCGAGGACTATATCCTCCACATACATATGTCTAGAGGAGATGATCATCAAATATTTACCCCTTAAGCTTAAAGGGCCAGCCCGGCACTGGCTTAAAAGCCTTCCCGAAAACACAATTGGAAGTTGGGAAGAGCTCGAGGATGCTTTCCGAGCAAATTTTCAAGGGACCTATGTCCGCCCTCCGGACGCAGACGATCTCAGTCACATAACTCAACAGCCCGGAGAATCAGCACGGTAGTTCTGGAATAGATTCCTTACTAAAAAGAATCAGATAGTCGATTGTCCGGACGCCGAAGCCTTAGCAGCTTTCAGGCATAATGTCCGAGACGAATGGCTCGCCAGACACCTCGGCCAGGAAAAGCCAAGAACAATGGCTGCACTCACAAGCCTCATGACCCGCTTTTGCGCAGGAGAGGACAACTGGCTGGCACGATGCAACCCCAGTGACCCAAGTACATCAGAAATCAGGGATGGAAACGGAAAACCGCGGCGAAATAAGGATCGTCGCAAAATCAAAGGAAAAAGTACGAAGAGCACGGCAGTCAATGCCAGATTCAAAAGCTCGCGGCAAAATCAAATAAAACCACCCCCTCAGGATAATTGGGATGATCCGTCCAGCTTAAATAGAATCCTGGGCAGAATATGTCAGATACAAAGTACTCCTGGGAAGCCTGCCAATCACACCCATAGAGATTGTTGGGTTTTTAAACAATCCGGACAGCTTAACGCCGCACACAAGGGGCTCGATACACAAAGTGAAGAAGAGGACGAACCCCAAAGGCAGAATACCAGGAAACAAAAGAACTTCCCGCAAGAAGTCAAAACAGTGAACTTACTTCACGTAACAAAACGTGTGGCACCCATAAAGGTACGCACAATCAAGCTTTCCCCTCAGGAGTCCCGCCACTGGTCACTAAAGCCAATCATTTTTGATCAGCTAGATTATTCTAGAAATATCAAAAACGCAGGCCGGACTACCCTGATACTAGATCCAATAATTGATGGATTCCAGTTTACCAATGTCCTTATGGACGGCGGCAGTGGACTAAACCTGATATATCAGGATACAATCCACCGCATGGGCATCAACCCAGCAAGAATCCGCCACAGCAAAACCTCCTTTCAAGGGGTAGCACCAGGCCCAGACACCCATTGTGTGGGCTTTCTCCGGCTTCTTGTCATATTTGGCTCTCCCAATAACTTTCGTCACGAAAAGCTGACCTTCCATGTAGCCCCGTTTTCAAGTCGCTATCAAGCACTAATGGGACGCGGAGCTTTCGCTCGCTTTAACGCAATACCGCATTACGCATCTCTCACGCTTAAGATGCCCGGTCCTCGAGGCATCATCTCTCTAAAGGGAGCGCACTAAAATACGCCTCCTCCAAACGGAGGATTGCGCGGCCGCTTAAACAGCCGCACAATAAAGTGGCTCGCCAGCCAAAAAACTTTTTTTATAAGTCATCAAAGGCCACGGACCCGGACTCAACGAGTTCGGCATAAGTAGTAGGGACCCGTCCTAAAGGATTCTTTTTAGATTAAGACCCTGCGTAAACCTTTTTTACTGTCTCTTGCTGCTATACATCCCCTGGTTTTTTCTTTTATGATATAACCAAGGAGGAGGCTGGCGTTTTGGCATGTGGCCACGCCAGAATTCTTGCTCGTACCTAGACACTAAGGGCTTTTTTCTCTTTTGTTTAAGGGTGTTGTTTTACACGCACTCACAAAGACCGAACACCTTAGGGAGTGTTCGGCGTCGCGAGTTTTGGCACTATATGCATCAGCTCCGAATCATGATTTTGGTCATATGTTGGGTTGCCCGGCTCCTGAGTTCGGCTACCTTACATTCCGCTCTATCGTCTAAGGTAGCACCAGGAGAACTACTGCGATTGTGCCCCGGTTCAGTCGGGTGAGCACCTCAGTAGAGAAAGCCGAAAACCGACTATCATGATGTAGCGCGAGACTGGTCGCCACTCGATGACTCATAGGAATTTATCGAATTCCTCCACTTTGATGAAGGGTCGTTTCCCGGTCAGGCACGTACGCGCTCCGAACTCAGGCAAAGCGCAGTCGCCACTAAAGGGCTACCTAAAGAGTCCCACTGTGAAGCTCCTATGGCTAAGTGAAAGTGTTAAAGCATTATAGTCCGGTTGCCTAGCCCGCTACGCTATCACCTCCTTTATAGGACCAAGACGTTGGGTTAAGTGTGAAAATGCGTCTTCTGCGCGCACCCCTGCACTATGTGCGTGGGGGCTGAAGCCAACGACTGCAATCTTTCAGAATTTATATATTTAAACGACCGCACAGGAGGTGTTCCTAATACTTGAAGGCACAAGTCTAAATATATGCCCCTACAATTTATCAAAATACTGTTTCATGATTACATATGCTATCATAACATAGCATCCTTCGAGCACTGCGTCTCTATTATGCGAGCGCCTTCGAGGACTTCCTCAAAATATTGCTCGGAAGGTATTCGGCTTTTATCCGAATCCCGGGACGCAACAACGGTGGGCTCCATATCTTCCCAGTATGTCTTGACACGGGCAAGAGCCAACTGAGCTCCCTCTATGCACGCTGACCTCTTCATAGCATCGACACGTGGCACCACGTCTAGCAATTGCTGCACCAAGCTGAAATAACTCTTCGGCTTCGATCTCCCCGGATACAGATGATCCATGACGTACTCATGGCGAGTCCGGACAACCTATTCAGTTCGTCCCATTGGGCCAGGCGATCGTCCACTGCCAGCGGACGCTCTGGATTGATGAATTGCGACCAAAAGAGCTTCTCCACTTCATGATCCTTTTTATCTCAAAAGTGTTCGGTCGCATCAGTGGCACTAGCCGCCAAATCCAGATAGGTGTCCTCTATACTCCACATCCGGTTTAACGGGGCAAACTTCGGATCACAAAATTTTCTCCGCAGCGAGAAGGGCTTTCCATCCGCAATTTGTCCGGCTTGACGCAACTCTTCCTTTGCCGCTCTCATTATAGAGCGGGCGTCCTTGGCGTCAGCAACAGCCTTCTCTAAGCTCGTTTGCCTCGCCCGATCTTCTTCTTCAAGAAGCTTGCAACAGTCCGTAGCACTCTTTAACTTTACGGCCATATCAGCCATTTCCTCCTTGCTTCGGCAATGGGCAGCCTGTTCGGCTTTCAGCTCTTCAAGGGCTTTCACGGTAGCCGCGTCGCTTTTCCTGGCTTGTTCCTTCTCTCGGGCGAGTTCGGCCCTAAGACCTTCCACGGCGGCCGCACCATCTGCGTCAAGCATACACACGGTAAGATATTGGCATAAAGCTCCTCTTACTAACCATCGCCCGATGATTTCAATACCTTGAGCATCATCAAGCCGCTTGTTAACAAGCGCGATGTCGGCTTCTGCCTCATCAATATGTTGCTTCAGTTTGGCAAATTCACGAGTCCGGCTTGACTCTGGACAATCCGCCACCTACATATAAAGGTGCCACTTAAAGGACCTGGGATTAAGATCCTCTGCGCGCCGTCAATTTTAACGACGCACAGAGTCTCAGGGGCTACTATCTACACAGGGCGCACTTTATTTATGCGCAATTAGTACAAATATACGTTATTTAAAACGTACCTCAAGGCCTGCCACTAAACTCTTGACGGCCTCGTGCAGTCCGCTTTCTGCGGATGAAATCTTTTCAATCACCGTGCTCATTAACGCACGATGCTCCTCTGAGATAGAGGCTCGCCCCAGCAGAATCTTTAGCTCCTCCGACCGAACACCAGATGGTGCCGGACTCGTCCCATGGCCTGCCTCAAAGGCCGGACATGGAGAACCTCGGGGGGCTGCACCATCCACCCCTAGCAGATCCGGAGAAATCCCCCACGACGACACTTCAGCGTCGCCCGCCTTGCTAGGCGATACAGAAGGAGGAGGCGTTCCGCTCTCTATCATCTCCGAAAGAAGATCCCCTGAGGACGAGTTCTGCTGAGAAGGGCAGAGGTCCGAACTACAAAGTAAGGTTTCGGTTAAAACTTCTCAGATATAAATCAAGGATTTCTCTTAAAAAAAAAACTCTTCTTCTACTTACGGCTCGCTGGAGAGCTGGTCCCTTTGAGGGCTTAGTTCGGCCGAGGGGCTCCCCGGCGTCCGGCCCTCTGACAAGGATTCTTTCCCCCGCTTCGAGGCTACGGTCTCCGGGTCGTCAGAGGCGGCCCTTTTCTTTCCCTTAGGAGAGGAATTATCGATTCCCCCCTTCGGAATGGCTTCTTTCGAAGAGGCCACGGTTTCCTTGTCCTCCCCCTTATTTCCCTCCAAAGGCACTACCTCCAACATCCTGACTAGCACGGGATCCAGCCTGGTTTCGAGAAGGGGGGCCGGACACCTGATCAGCTTCGCCTTTGCTATCCACTCCTGCTTAAAAGGAGAAGCGCATATAAGAGCAAGTCAATTATGCGGATAGAAGGTCCGGGCACAGGGTCACTTACTTGAGTATCCGGGCGATTGCGGCTTAAACCCACATCCTCAGTCAAATCCGGACTCACTTCTTGTGGTTCGAAGAACAGTTTATACATCTCCGCGAGCGTCGCGCCCATAAAATCCCGGAGAACTCGCGGTCCCTCTGGATTGAACTCCCATAGGCGAAGGGGGCGACGTTGGCCGGGCAGTGTCCGGCGAATCAGCATGACTTGTGTCACCTTGACCAGGTTGAGGTCTCCTTCCAAGAGATCCTTAATGCGGCCCTGCAGCATAGGTACGTCTTTGGGCAAGCCCCGATCTAACCCTGTGTTGATCCACGACGCTAACCGCGGTGGGGGACCCGAGCGAAAGGCGGGAGGCGCCACCCATGCGGTGCCCCGAGGAGAGGTGATATAGAACCACTCCTGTTGCCATAAGCCAAGCTCCTCTTGAAAAACGCCCTCGGGCCATGGAGCATCGGCATTTCTTTTTATAGCAACGCCTCCACACTCTGCGTGGCGCACCTCGATCATCTTCGGTTCTACTTTGAAGGTCTTGAGCCATAATCCGAAATGAGGGGTAACACGGAGGAACGCTTCGCACACAACAATGAACGAGGAGATATGGAGGATGGACTCCGGAGCTAAGTCGTGGAATTCCAGCCCATAATAAAACATCAGCCCCCTTACAAAGGGATCCACGGGGAAGCCTAATCCCCGAAGGAAGTGGGATATGAACACCACACTCTCACCGGGCTGAGGGCTAGGGATCACTTGTCCTTGAACAGGCAACTTGTGCGAAATCTCGCTGGTCAGGAACTTAGCTTCCCTCAACCTTAATACATCCTCCTCCGTAACGGAGGAGGGCATCCATCGGCCTTGGAGGTCGGAGCCGGACATTGTCGAAGGTCCGGTGCGCCTGGAATCTGGAAGCCTAGGGTGTTGGAACTCGAGGCGACGGGCAAGCTCGTTTTGAGAATAGAAGAGGGGAACAGGGTCTTGGTCTCTTTATAAGAGGCAGAATACCAAGAGCCCTCCCCGTAACCATCTTGGACTAGCCTTTAATTAAGGCAAAAACGTGCTAACGGGCACGATTGGGTTACCCACGTCCGTATTGATGAGAATCCCGTTAAAAGGGGCACACGATCTCTGCTTTGACAAGACGTGCCAAGGAAACCGCCTCGCTAAACGAGCTGAGGTGGAACAATGATTTATATAGAAGGCTTGGTCGCAGTGTTATGACGCACTGCGGGAAACGTCAGCAGATTTGATTTGTGTTAATATTATTCTCTATATGGCAATATGTGGAAACTTATTTTGCAGAGCCGGACACTATTTTTTGGTGTTTATAATCTTTTTGAAGAACTTGGAGGAGGAACCCGCCTTGCAATGCCGAAGACAATCTGCACGCCGGACTCGTCGTCATTGAAGCCTGGTTCAGGGGCTACTGACGGAGTCCTGGATTAGGGGGTGTTCGGATAGCCGGACTATACCTTCAGCCGGACTCCAGGACTATGAAGATACAAGATTGAAGACTTCGTCCCGTGTCCGGAAGGATCTTTTCTTGGCATGGAAGGCAAGCTAGGCATGCGGATATTCGAGATCTCCTACCATTGTAACCGACTCTGTGTAACCCTAACCCTATCCGGTGTCTATATAAATCGGAGGGTTGTAGTCCGTAGGACAACCATCATCATACACAATCATACAATAGGCTAGCTTCTAGGGTTTAGCCTCCTTGATCTCGTGGTAGATCCACTCTTGTACTACCCATATCATCAATATTAATCTAGCAGGAGTAGGGTTTTACCTCCACCGAGAGGGCCCAAACCTGGGTAAAATAAAGTGTCCCTTGTCTCCTGTTACCATCCGACCTTGACGCACAGTTCGGGACCCCCTACCCATGATCCGCCGATTTTGACACCGACAGTTCTTGACCCAATTAACGACGGATTTCATCTCACAAGAGTCCTCATGGACGGTGGCAGCAGCCTGAACCTGCTTTACCAGGATACAGTGCGGAAAATGGGCATCGATCCCTCGAGGATCAACCCCACAAAAATGACCTTTAAAGGCATTATACCAGGTGTAGAGGCCAGCTGCACAGGCTCAGTAACACTTGAAGTGGTCTTCGGATCTCCGGATAATTTCCGAAGCAAAGAGTTAATCTTCGATATAGTCCCATTTCGCAGTGGCTATCACGCCCTGCTCGGGCGAACCGCATTTGCAAAGTTCAATGCGGTGCCGCACTACGCATAGCTCAAGCTCAAGATGCCAGGCCCTCGAGGAGGAATTACGGTCAACGGAAACACTAAGCGCTTCCTCCGAACGGAGGAACACACGGCGGCCCTCGCAGCAGAAGTACAAAGCAGCGTTTTTAGGCAATTCTCCAGTCCGGCCGTTAAAAAGCCAGACACTGCCAAGCGCGCCCGGAGTAACCTACAGCAAGACCGCCTGGCACGTTCTAAGCAGGCGTAGCAATGCGGTCCCAACCCCAGCCCTCGCGACATAGCAAAACCAGTGCTTCGCGTACATAACTACGCTCTTGAAATACCATGGGCGCAGGGGAAGGGGCACAATAATGGCAAGCCCAAAATACGGCCTAAAACGTACTAGGGGCTGCCGAATTCTTTTTCTTTTTACTTTCAGGACTCCATACTTCGGACGACCTGTTCGGCAATTCAACTGCCGCACGAACGATGCAAGATCCAGGGAAGCAGACAAGCCATGCCGCACTATGGAACTCCCAGGTGGTCTCTGTTACGAGCAGTATACCTGTTTTGAATACAATTCCGCGGCCTGCCCCTGACCAGGACATGTTAAATAGTCCAATATCTTTTGCTTATCGCACTATTTGTATCGTTCTGCTTTGATAGCAGCCTCTTTATAAACAATGCATAGATTTTTGTCTATTTTTCGCATTATCCCCTTTTTATATATAGGTTCATTAATGACATGTGGCACCCGTACACCGTGGTACGGCAAATACACTAGGGGCTTCAGTACCCCTTAATGTGGTGTAAGAAGTCCGAACACTTCATAAGTGCGGCACCCCGAACTTATAGCACTATATGCATCGGCTCCGAATCATGATTTGGGTCAATAGTTGGGTTTGCCCGGCTCCTATGTTTTGGTGCCTTACGTTCCGCTATATCGGCTAAGGTAGCACTAGGAGAACCACTGCGATTGTGCCCCAGTTGAGCTGGGCTGAGCACCTCAGTGGAGAAAGCTAAAACTGACTCTCATGATGAGGCGAGAGACCGGTCGCTGTTCGAGAGGTTTTTCGAGTCCCTAAAGACTTATGCCGCTTCGAGCGAGGAGTCGGCATTGTCCGGCCAAGGCGTGGATAGCGCCCCGAACTCGGTCTTCCGAACTAGGGGCTTCGCCAAAATTTAAAATTATAAAGTTCTATGGCTAAGTGAGAGTGTTCAAGCATTATAGTCCGATTGCCTGGTTCGTTGTGCTGAGCGCCTCCCTCGAAGGACCCAAACATGGGGAAAAGAGCGCTCAGGTTTATCCCGAACACCCCAGCACTAGTGGCATGGGGGCGGAAGCCGACGACTGGCCATCTCTCAATTTTTTGATAAACGGCCGCACAGAAAATAATATTTTAAATTCAACAAGCATTGCTTAGCGCATATGAACAAGTTTTCAGCGCACAGGATAAACACGAGCGAGTTCATTCAAAAATTACATCCTTGGTACATTCGTCCACCACAAGGCGGGCACCTGCAAGAACATCCTTGTAATAGTTCTCGGGCTTGCGATGCTCCTTCCCCGGCGGCGGCCCGTCCCTCACAAGCTTCTCACCATCCAGCTTACCCCAGTGCACCTTTGCACGGGCAAGGGCCCTACGGGCACCTTCGATGCAGGCAGAGCGCTTGATGACCTCGAGCCTTGGACAGGCCTCCACCAGCCGCCGCACCAGCCCGAAGTAGCTCCCAGGCAGGGCCACTCCAGGCCACAACCGAACTATGAAGCCCTTCATGGCCTGTTCGGCCGCCTTGTGGAGCTCGACCAGCTGCTTCAGCTGGTCGCTCAAGGGCACAGGGTGTCCGGCCTCAGCATACTGAGACCAGAACACCTTCTCTGTCGAGCTGCCCTCTTCGGATCGGTAGAATGCGGCGGCATCGGATACGCTGCGGGGAAGATCTGCGAATGCCCCTGGAGAGCTCCGGATTCGGGTAAGTAACAAGTAGTTTACTTTTATATTTCTGCTTTTCATAAAGAATGCCTTACCCGTCGTTATCTTTTTCATCTCCTCCAACTCTTGGAGGGCCTTCTGGGCTTCGGCCTTGGCAGACTCAGCAGTCTTGACGGCCGCGGCGAGCTCGGACGCTCGCGTTTTAGAGTCAAGCTCCAAACTCTCATGTTTTTTCATGAGAGCCTGAAGCTCTTGCTGCGCCTCGCCGACCTGCGCCTCATACTTCTCTTGCTCGGTGCGCTCCGTGGCCGCTCTCTTCTCGGCCTCGGACAGCGCTTGCTTCAAGGTCGCCACCTCAGTCGTGGCCCCTACAATAAGTAGTACAATCCTGTTATTTTTTACAATCGCGTCTTTTTATAGGCACTTTCTCTGTAAGGTATCTCTTACCTTCTTTCTCCTCGAGTTGCCGCTTGGCAAGGCCGAGCTCTTGCTCGGTCCGCTCGAGGCCCTGTTTCAGGGCACCCACCTCCGCAGTCAGTGCGGCGGTGGCTAGCAGCGAAGCCTGCATACGCATATTGACTCTTTTTTGTTAGACTCCTGTGAAATTTAATAGATCCTCTATTCGGCTTTTCTTTCCGAACGCCAAACAGAGCATCAGGGGCTGCTGTCTATGCGGTAATATTTTTACATATTTTTACTTACCTCGAAGCCTGTTAGAAGGCTAGCGCAAGCTTCGGTCAATCCGCTCTTGGCGGACTGAACCTTCTGGATCACCGTACTCATGATAGTATGGTGCTCCTCATTGATGGAGGCGCCCTTAAGCACCTCCAGTAGATTCCCCAGCGCCTCCGGTTGGACGGAGGACGCCGGCTCATTAGGCTTGCTCCTCTTGACAGGAGTTCGCCTGTCGCGGTTCGGAACCGTTGAAGATTCCGGCGCGGTGTCCGGCTCAAAGCCGGACTTGGAGCCCTGGGGGGTTTTGTCCCCTTTACTCCTGGAGTCCGGGAGGTCGCCTTGCGGCTCCTCCAGGACCACCTCCTCCTGCCCCGGAACGTGTCGCGGCGCCACTTCGGCATCGTCCGCAGTGCGGGGGGAGACAGCGGGCGAAACTAAGTTCACGTCCGACGAATACAGGGAGCCGCTCGACGACTCGTTGAGTCTGGCCCGGGGCGGGCTGCATAATTATGTTCGACATTAGGGAAAGTTGTGCGACAGAGGAATATCACGAGTTACTCTGGTATCCGAATACTTACGATTTGGCCGGACGCTTGGCCCTGTCTGGCCACTCCTCGTCGTCCTCATCGGCGTTGGGGGAGAAGTCCGGCGGAGGGGTCATCCTCCTCTTGGACCCTTCGGCCTCCCCCGTTGGGGCGGCCTTCCTTTTCTTTCCTCCCCCCGCTGGAGGGGGAGAGGTTTCTTCTTCCTCCTCCTCGTTCTCATGGGAGGAGAGCGTCTCGGACTCATCGGATGATGAGTCCGACACCACCACGTTACGGGTACTCTTTCGAGTCCCTGTGGCCTTCTTCTTTTTGGCCTTCTTCTCCGGCACCACATAAGGCGCCGGAGCCAGCAGCTTCGCTGGGAGAGCAGGGGCTGGGTCCTCGGGCAAGGGAGCCGGACAGTTAATCGGTCCGGACTTCACCTGCCATGCCTGTCAAAGGTGAGGGAGTTTAGATCCCGCATAGAGTCAAACTATGAAAAAAACTTAACATCCTGTAAAAGGTTAGAATGGCTTACCTTGCTAGCGTGACGCTGCGAGCTGTATCCGCAGTCCTCGGAAGCGGATGCGGGAGCCTCGGCGCCCTTAGTTAGCACCTTCCAGACGTCTTCGTACATCGTGTCGAAGAGCCTGTTGAGGGTTCGGTGCTGCGCCGGGTCGAACTCCCACAGATTAAAGTACCGTTGTTGACACGGGAGGATCCGGTGGACGAGCATAACCTGGACTACATTAACAAGCTTGATCGGCTTGTTCACCAGGGACTGGATGCATGTTTGCAGTCCGGTCACCTCTTTTTCGTCGCCCCACGACAGGCCCGTCTCTTTCTAGGACATAAGCCGCGTGGGGGGTCCGGATCGGAACTCAGGGGCTGCGATCCATTTCGGATCGTGTGGCTCGGTGATGTAAAACCACCCGGATTGCCACCCCTTTAGGGTCTCCACGAAGGAGCCCTCGAGCCATATGACGTTGGCCATCTTGCCCGCCATGGCGGCGCCGCACTCCGCCTGGCTGCCGTGCACCACCTTGGGCTTGACGTTGAAGGTCTTGAGCCAGAGGCCGAAATGGGGCGAATGCGGAGGAAAGCCTCGCACACGACGATAAACGCCGAGATGTTGAGGACGAAGTTCGGGGCCAGATCATGGAAATCCAGGCCGTAGTAGAACATGAGCCCCCAGACAAATGGGTGGAGTGGAAAACCCAGTCCGCGGAGGAAGTGGGGAAGGAAAACTACCCTCTCATGAGGCCTTGGGGTGGGGAGAAGCTGCCCCTCCTCGGGAAGCCGGTGCGCGATGTCTTTGGACAAGTATCTGGCCTTCCTCGGCTTTTTGACATGGCCCTCCGTGACGGAGGAGACCATCCACTTGCCTCCCGCTCCGGACATTGCTGGAGAAGGTTGAGGTGGGAAGTGTGGGCTTGGGCGCTGGAGCTCGGGTGCGCAGAAGATGGATAGGCAAAGGAGGAAGAAGGCGTAGGTAAAAAAGGTGGATCCTTATCCCCTTATATGGGCGGATGCGGTTATGCGTCCCCACCAGCCTAGTAAAACTCGCTTGCCTCCCAAGCGCCATGATAAATGGCGCGGTTGGGTTACCCACGTCCGTATTGATGAGAATCCTGTAAATGGGGGACACGATCTCTGCTTTGACAAGACGTGCCAAGGAAACCGCCTCCCAAAATGTGCTGAGGTTGAGAAGCGAAAATGATTCGAGTAAAAGACTTGGCCGTAGTGTGATGACACACTGCGGAATACGTCAGCAGATTTGATTTGTGTTAATATTATTCTCTCTATGGCAATATGTGGAAACTTATTTTGCAGAGCCGGACACTACTCTTGGTGTTTACAATCTTTTATGAAGAACTTGGAGGAGGAACCCGCCTTGCAATGCCGAAGACAATCTGCGCGCCGGACTCATCGTCATTGAAGCCTGGTTCAGGGGCTACTGAGGGAGTCCTGGATTAGGGGGTGTTCGGATAGCCGGACAATACCTTCAGCCGGACTCCTGGACTATGAAGACACAAGATTGAAGACTTCGTCCCGTGTCCGGAAGGGACTTTCCTTGGCGTGGAAGGCAAGCTTGGCGATGCGGATATTCAAGATCTCCTACCATTGTAACCGACTTTGTGTAACCCTAACCCTATCCGGTGTCTATATAAACCGGAGGTTCTAGTCCGTAGGACAACTTCATCATACAACAATCATACCATAGGCTAGCTTCTAGGGTTTAGCCTCCTTGATCTCGTGGTAGATCTACTCTTGTACTATCCATATCATCAATATTAATCAAGCAGGAGTAGGGTTTTACCTCCATCGAGAGGGCCCGAACCTGGGTAAACTTCGTGTCCCCTGTCTCCTGTTACCATCCAGCCTAGACGCACAGTTCGGGACCCCCTACCCGAGATCCGCCGGTTTTGACACCGACAGAGATCCAGTCATAGTCATACCCAATATAAATTAACAGTAATGCATGCAAATGACAGCGGTGCTCTCAAGCTGGTAATGACTCAACTAGGGTGATGACCCAACATAAAAGTAAATAGATAGGCCCTTCGCAGAGGGAAGCAGGGATTTGAAGAGGTGCCAGAGCTCGGTTTTAAAGAAGAGATAAATAATATTTTGAGCGGCATACTTTCATTGTCAACATAACAATCGAGAGATGGCGATATCTTCCATGCTACACACATTATAGGCGGTTCCCAAACAGAATGGTAAAGTTTATACTCCCCCTCCACCAATAGGCATCAATCCATGGCTGGCTCGAAACAACGAGCGCCTCCAACTAGCAACAGCCCCGGGGGAGTTTTGTTTGCAATTAATTTGATTTGATTTGCATAAAGCATGGGACTGGGCATCCCGGTGACCAGCCATTTCCTCATGAGTGAGGAGCGGAGTCCACTCCTCTTGAGAATAACCTGCCTAACATGGAAGATACGGACAACCCTAGTTGATACATGAGCTATTCGAGCATACAAAACAGAATTTCATTTGAAGGTTTAGAGTTTGGCACATACAAATTTACTTGGAACGGCAAGTAGATACCGCATATAGGAAGGTATAGTGGACTCATATGGCATAACTTTGGGGTTTAAGGGATTGGATGCACAAGCAGTATTCCCGCTTAGTACAAGTGAAGGCTAGCAAAAGACTGGGAAGCGACCAACTAGAGAGCGACAACAGTCATGAACATGCATTAAAATTAATATACACTGAGTGCAAGCATGAGTAGGATATAATCCACCATGAACATAAATATCGTGAAGGCTATGTTGATTTGTTTCAACTACATGTGTGAACATGTGCCAAGTCAAGTTACTCGAATAATTCAAAGGAGGATACCACCCTATCATACCACATCACAACCATTTTAATAGCATGTTGGCACGCAAGGTAAACCATTATAAGCTCCCAGCTAATTAAGCATGGCATAAGCAACTATAATCTCTAATTGTCATTGCAAACATGTTTATTCGTAATAGGCTGAATCAGGAACGATGAACTAATCATATTTACAAAAACAAGAGAGGTCGAGTTCATACCAGCTTCTCTCATCTCAATCAGTCCATCATATATCGTCATAATTGCCTTTCACTTGCACGACCGAACGGTGTGAATAATAATAGTGCACGTGCATTGGACTAAGCTGGAATCTGCGAGCATTCAATAAACAGGAGAAGATGAGGCAATATGGGCTCTTGGTTAAATCAACAATAATGCATATAAGAGCCACTTCAACATTATAATCATGGTCTTCTCCTATCGACCCCCAAAGAAAAGAAAATAAATTATTTACATGGGAAAGCTCCCAACAAGCAAAAGAAGAACGTGAAATCTTTTTGGGTTTTCTTTTTAATTATTACTACTACAACATGGAAAGTAAACTAGCTAAAGCTACAACTAATTTTTTTTGGTTTTCCTTAAGGTTTATCAAACACACAAGGAGAAAGCATAAAAAGGAAATAAACTAGCATGGATATTACAGTGAAAAAGTATGAGCACCGACATCTAGCAATGAGTGTGTGAACATAAATGTAATGTCGGTGAGAAATACGTACTCCCCCAAGCTTAGGCTTTTGGCCTAAGTTGGTCTATTGCCACGGATGGCCTGGCGGATATCCAAAGTTGTAGTTGGGGTCGTACTGACATGAGGAAGACTCTGATTGCCACTGGTTGGCAATCATCTCCGGATCCTGCTGGTAATTAGACTGTCGTGGAGGATCAAACTGTGGTTCCGGCTCTGGCTCTGTAGCTGATGTAGGGTTTCGGTAGGCGTGGATGGCCGCCAACGGAACGAGATACTGGCCTGCAGATAAATCAAACAAGGAAGGAGCAGGCAAGGTAATAGCCTCAGGATGATGTTTATCAAAGAACAATTTGTATTTAAGCGCCCCTTCCCTATTCTTAACAATAAAATCATGCGCTACCATACTCTTATAATCTAAATAAACAGTAGGCAGCAATTTTTCTACTTTTTCATAGTGCCTAATAGGTATGTTATAGTATGCAGCAAGGCGTGAAGCATAGACACCTTCAAAGATGGGGCCCTTTGTACGGTTCAGACTTAACCGTTTGGCAATAATACCGCCCATACTAATAGAGTCATCACGGAATAAACCGTGGAACAAATAATAATATCAAGAACACTAAGGTTTCCACAGTTTCCATGACCAATTAAGCAACGACTAGCAAATATTGCAAAGTAGTGTAAAACAGGGAAATGTATGCTAGTGATTCTTGCATCCGAAAACTTCCTAGTTTCCCCCAGAGTAATAGTATCAATAAACCCGTCCACATCTTTACGATGTGGTTCCTCTAAGCTACCCTCGAAAGGTATTTTGCAAACCCTGCAAAATTCATATAATGACATCTTCTTAACCACATCATATAAATGAAACTCTACTGAAGGAGATGATTCCTTAGGATAATAGTAGAAGTTTTGCACAAAAGTATTAGTGAGTAAGAGATGTTGTTCGCGTTGGTCGCGGAGGAAGTCGGTGAGGCCTGCATTCTCAGCCAATTCATAAAAATCATCATAAATCCCGGCTACTCTCAAGAAATCATTGGAAGGCCATTCGCACGGTCAAACCTCCGCGGTGCGAGGCAAATTATATTTAGGCCTCTCGGCTTCTTCACCTTGCTTTTCCTTCGATCTTAGGCTCGATTAGCCCCTCAAAAATCTCTTCATTATTTTCTGAAAAATTCTGAAATTTTTAGTAACTTCAAATAAAAGTGAACCAAGCTCAACAAAATTGATAGCAACTAATCCTACAAGTGCCTAGAGCCTATTTCATGCATTAGAACTACTTGGAACCATATAAATTTGGCATGCAAGCTCAAGAACATGGTCACCTAGGCAACACAAATTTGTAATGAATAAAGCACTATAAGAAAAACTAATTGGACCAATGGAGGAGCCACATACCAAGAAACAATCCCCCAAAGCAGTTTTATGAGAGGTGCTTTGAGCAAGGAGATCGAAAATCGCAGCAAAATGAGCTAGAACTCGTGCTTGAGCTGGATGGTGATTTTTTGGGGAGGAAGAAGAAGTGTGTGGGTGCAGGAATATGTGGAGGGGGCCACCATGGGCCCACGAGGCAGGGGGTGCGCCCAGGGGGGTGTGCGTGGCCAGGTGCCAGCTCCCCCTAATGTGTCCTCAGTGCCAGATATTCTCAAATATTCCATAAAAAATCATATTAAATTGGCAGGGCATTTGGAGAACTTTTATTTTCGAGGCATTTTTATATTGCACGGATAATTCAAAAATCAGACAGAAAAAAATACTATTTTTAGTTTATTTCAACTAAATAACAGAAAGTAGAGAGGGAGTATAGAAGGTTGTGCTTCTAATTTCATCCATCTCATGCTCATCAAAAGGAATCCACTAACAAGGTTGATCAGGTCTTGTTAACAAACTCATTCTGAATTGCATGAAGCCGGAGAAATTTCGAATAACACTATGTTACCTCAACGGGGATATGCACATCCCCAATAATAAGAATATCATATCTCTTTTTGACAGTAGGAAGAGGAAATTCAAAACCTCCAAAAATAATCGATGGAATTTTTCCAATAGAATTGATACTATGAACTTGAGGTTGTTTCCTCAAAAAGTGTACCGTATCCTCATTACCATTAACATGAAAAGTGACATTGCCTTTGTTGCAATCAATAACATCCCCTGTAGTATTCAAAAAGGGTCTTCCAAGAATAATATACATACTATCGTCCTCGGGAATATCAAGAATGACAAAGTCCGTTAAAATAGTAATGTTTGCAACCACAACAGGCACATCCTCACAAATACCGACATGTATAGAAGTTGATTTATCAACCATTTGCAAAGATATTTCAGTAGGTGTCAACTTATTCAAATCAAGTCTACGATATAAAGAGGGTGGCATAACACTAACACCGGCTCCAAGATCACATAAAGCAGTTTTAACACAATTTCTTTTAATGGAGCATGGTATAGTGGGTACTCCTGGATCTCCAAGTTTCTTTGGTATTCCACCCTTAAAAGTGTAATTAGTAAGCATGGTGGAAATTTCAGCTTCCGGTATCTTTCTTTTATTAGTAACAATATCTTTCATGTACTTAGCATAAGGATTCATTTTGAGCATATCAGTTAATCACATACACAAAAAGATAGGTCTAATCATTTCAGCAAAGCGCTCAAAATCCTCATAATCATTTTTCTTGGATGGTTTAGGAGGAAAAGGCATGGGTTTCTGAACCCATGGCTCCCTTTCTTTACCGTGTTTCCTAGCAACAAAGTCTCTCTTACATAACATTGCATTGATTCTTTGATTGTGGGTTATCAAGATCAACAACAGGTTCAGTTTCTACATCATTATCATTACTAGGTTGAGCATCATCATGAACATCATCATTAACATTATCACTAGGTTCATGTTCATTACCAGATTGTGTTTCAGCATCAGAAATAGAAATATCATTTGGATTCTCAGGTGGTTCAGCAATAGGTTCACTAGAAGCATGCAAGGTCCTATCATTTTTCTTTTTCTTCTTTTTAGAAGGACTAGGTGCATCTATATTATTTCTCTGAGAATCTTGCTCAATTCTCTTAGGGTGACCTTCAGGATACAAAGGTTCCTGAGTCATTTTACCAGTTCTAGTAGCCACTCTAACAACATAGTCATTATTCTTACTATTTAATTCATTGAGCAAATCATTCTGAGCTTTAAGTACTTATTCTACTTGAGTGGTAACCATAGAAGCATATTTACTAATGATTTTAAGTTCACCTTTAGCATTGTAACGCCCGGATAATCTTGCTACAGTAATCTCACGTTAATGGTGCCACGTCACCTCTGTCACTGTAGTTAATCTCGGGTTAATTCGAAACCGCTTCAAAATTCAAATTCAAATTAATGTCAATAATAAAAGTTTTCAAATTATTAAACAAAAATGTTCGGTGTGTGACAAATATTGCTACGGTAACTATTTTGAAGAAAACATAATTTTACAAAATACCTAAATGCCCTAAACTAAATAAAACAGAAAAGGGAAAGAAATAAAAGAAAACAGAAAACAAACTAAGAGAAAGAAAAAAAAGAAAAAGAGAGAAAGGCCCCCCGGGCCACGGCCCAACAGGCCACCAGGCCGGGCCCAACTGGCCCGCCGGCCTCCCCCACTCCTCCTTATCCACTCCCTTCCCCCCACCCGAACCACCACCGACACTCCACTCCCCCCCCCCCCCGCAAAATATCTCGCCCCCCCTCTCCCCTGATTGGATCGGGATCGAGGGAGGAGGCCACCGACGCCAACGCCCGTCGCCGCTAGGAGCCCAAGCCACCATGCCGGAGCTCCTCCACCGGCCTGTAGCTGCTCCGCCCCGTCATCCTCGTCCTCCTCCCCAAGTCGCTCCCCGCACACCGTTGCCCCGTGCCCTACATCCCCCCCGTGAGCTCCCCCTCTCCTCCCCCGTCCACCGTCTCGCTCGCGCGCACTTGCCCCCGCACGCGCCTAGCCCACGCCCGCCGCTGCCACGCTCCTCCCCAGGGCCGCGCCGACCTTCTCCTCCCCGTCACTGCTCGCTTCCCCGCCGGCGCCCGCGCCCTGGAAGCCCGCATCGCGCCCCGCCTCGCCTTGCTATAGCCACTGTTGCTGCTGCTCAACATCGCCGACGCACGCCCCCGCCCCGTACCCTATGCGCACCAGGCTCGTCCGTGCTCGCACGCCCCCTGCTCCTAGACGCCGCGTCGCGGCCCACATCCTGCTGCAGCGTTGCTGCCGTAGCCGCCCGTCGTCCCGCCGACAGCACTCCGCCTCCACCTCTCCCCCCGCGCGCGCCCCTCCAACTCCAGCCGTCGCGCCTGCAACGCGCCCGCTAACCCACTAATGCCCCAGGGGCCTATGACATGGGGGCCCCACGCCCCACAGAACATTTACAAAAAATATTATTATTATTATTATTATTATTATTATTATTATTATTATTATTATTATTATTATTATTATTATTATTATTATTATTATTTTATTTAATTAATTAAAGAATTATTTAACTTAATTAATTTTGATTAATTAAACTAATCAAATAGCTAACTAATTAAACTATTAGTCAATTAATTAATTACTCAATAACAGTGGGGCCCACACCCTAATTAATACTAATTAGGGTAATTAAATTGTTTAATTAAAATGTGTCTCTGACCAGTGGGACCCACTGGTCAGGTTGACCAGTCAACCATGTTGACTGCTGACGTCAACTTGACCTCATGCTGATGTCATAAATCCATTTTCAAATTAAATTAAATAATTAATTAAATTCCAGAAATTAATAAAATCTTTAAAAAAATCATATCTTTTAATCCGTAACTCGGATTAAATTATTTTCAACATGAAAGTTGCTCAGAACGACGAGGCGAACCCGGATACGCAGCCCATTCGTCCGCCACACACCCCTAACATATCCAACTCGCTACTTTCCCCCTCCGGCTCCTCTGCCCGAAAAAAACGTGAAACACCAGGGATACTTTCCCGGATGTTTCCCCCCTTCACCGGTATCACCTCATACCGCGTTAGGGCACGCCTAGCATCACGCTTTGCTTTGTCATGCATCGTTATGCATCTGTTTGCATTGTATTTATTGTTTCTTCCCCCTCTTCTCTCGCTAGACACCGAGACCCACGCTGCTACTACCCAGTACGACTACGGAGTTAACGACCCCTCTCTCTTGCCAGAGCAACCAGGCAAGCCCCCCCCCTTGATCACCAGATATCGCCTACTCTACTCTCTACTGCTTGCATTAGAGTAGTGTAACATGTTACTTCTTTCCGTTTATCCTATCCTGATGCATAGCCTGTCCTTGCTACTACTGTTGTTACCTTTACCTGCAATCCTACATGCCTAGTATAGGATGCTAGTATTCCATCTGTGGCCCTACATTCTTGTCCGTCTGCCATGCTATACTATCGGGCCGTGATCACTCGGGAGGTGATCACGGGTATATACTATATACTTTATACATGATACATGTGGTGACTAAAGACGGGTCGGCTCGTAGGAGTACCCGCGAGTGGATCTTTGTGGCGGAGCGACAGGGCAGGTTGCGACCACCTAGGAGAGAGGTGGGCCTGGCCCTGTTCGGCGTTCGCGGATACTTAACATGCTTAACGAGATCTTGGTACTGGATCTGAGTCTGGCTACTGGCCTATACGCACTAACCAACTACGTGGGAAAGATATGGGCACTCAGCGTCGTGGTATCAGCCGAAGCACTTCGTGACGTCAGCGACTGAGTGGCGCGCGCTGGATTGGACTGGAACGCCTGCTAGGCTAGGTATGCTTCCGGCCGTGTACGCAACATGCAGGTGTGCAATGGGCGATGGGCCCAGACCCCTGCGCGCATAGGATTTAGACCGGCGTGCTGACCTCTCTATTGACCCTAGGTGGGACTGTGACGTGTTGATCTTTCGAGGCCGGGCATGACCCAGAAAAGTGTGTCCGGCCAAATGGGATCAAGCGTGTTGGGTTATGTGGTGCACCCCTGCAGGGAAGTTAATCTATTCGAATAGTCGTGATCTTCGGTAACAGGACGACTTGGAGTTGTACCTTGACCTTATGACAACTAGAACCGGATACTTAATAAAACACACCCTTCCAAGTGCCAGATACAACCCGGTGATCGCTCTCTAACAGGGCGACGAGGAGGGGATTGTCGGGTAGGATTATGCTATGCGCTGCTACCTGGAGGACTTCGGTCTACTCTCTTCTACATGCTGCAAGACGGAGGCTGCCAGAAGCATAGTCTTCAACAGGATTAGATATCCCCCCTTACTCTGGCATTCTGCTGTTCAGTCCACCGTTATGGTCCTTTACACATATACCCATGCATATGTAGTGTAGTTCCTTGCTTGCGAGTACTTTGAATGAGTACTCACGGTTGCCTTGTTTCCCCTTTTCCCCTTTCTTTACCCGATTGCTGCGACCAGACGTTGGAGCCCAGGATCCAGACGCCACCGTTGACGACGACTCCTACTACACCAGAGGGGCCTACTACTACGTGCAGCCCGCTGATGACAACCAGGAGTAGTTAGGAGGATCCCAGGCAGGAGGTCTGCGCCTCGTTCGATCTATATCCCTGTTTGTGCTAGCCATCTTATGGCAACTTGTTTAACTTATGTCTGTACTCAGATATTGTTGCTTCCGCTGACTCTTCTATGATCGAGCACTTGTATTCGAGCCCTCGAGGGCCCTGGCTTGTATTATGATGCTTGTATGACTTTTTTTATGTTTTATAGTTGTGTTGTGATATCTTCCCGTGAGTCCCTGATCTTGATCGTACACATTTGCGTGCATGATTAGTGTACGATTGAATCGGGGGCATCACAAGCATTAGCCATGCAATTACTCAAGTGTTCAAGCATATAATAATTATGTTTTAATTCTCTGCCAAAATAAGCATTGAAGTTTTCTTGTTTAACAATAAAATTGTCAAACTCATCTAAGCATTGTCTAGCAGACTTATAGTGAGGAATATCACCTTCATCAAATCTATAGAGAGAATTTACCTTTACTACCTGTGTTGGGTTATCAAGACCATGTGTTTCTTCAATAGGAGGTGAATTAAAATCATGTAGTTCTTCAACATGCGGTAAATTAAGACCATGTATTTCTTCAATAGGAGGTGAATTCTTAACATCTTCAGCTTTAATACCTTTTTCCTTCATAGATTTCTTTGCCTCTTGCATATCTTCAGGACTAAGAAATAGAACACCTCTCTTCTTCGGAGTTGGTTTAGGAATAGGCTCAGGAAGTGTCCAATTATTTTCATTTGTCACCATATTATTCAATAGAATTTCAGCTTCATCCGGTGTTCTTTCCCTGAAAACGGAACTAGCACAACTATCCAGGTAATCTCTGGAAGCATCAGTTAGTCCATTATGAAAGATATCAAGTATTTCATTTTTTTGAGAGGATGATCAGGCAAAGCATTAAGTAATTGGAGAAGCCTCCCCCAAGCTTGTGCGAGACTCTCTTCTTCAATTTGCACAAAATTATATATATCCCTTAAGGCAGCTTGTTTCTTATGAGTAGGGAAATATTTAGCAGAGAAGTAATAAATCATATCCTGGGGACTACGCACACAACCAGGATCAAGAGAATTAAACCATATCTTAGCATCACCCTTTAATGAGAATGGAAATATTTTAAGGATATAAAAGTAGCGAGTTCTCTCATCATTAGTGAACAAGGTGGCTATATCATTTAATTTAGTAAGATGTGCCACAACAGTTTCAGATTCATAGCCATAAAAAGGATCGGATTCAACCAAAGTAATTATATCAGTATCAATAGAGAATTCATAATCCTTATCAGTAACAAAGATAGGTGAAGTAGCATAAGCAGGATCATATTTCATTCTAGCATTCAGAGTTTTTGTTTAAGCTTAGCTAATAATTTCTTAAGATCACTTCTATCATTGCAAGCAAGAAAGTCGCTTTTAGTTTCTTCATCCATAACATAGCCCTCAGGCACAATAGGCAATTCATATTTATTGGGAGAGCCTTCATCATCACTATCATCAAAATTATCAGTTTCAATAATTTCATTCTCTCTAGCCCTAGCAAGTTGTTCATCAAGAAATTCACCAAGTGGCACAGTAGTATCAAGCATAGAAGTAGTTTCATCATAAGTATCATGCATAGCAGAAGTGGCATCATCAATAACTTGCGACATATCACAATGAATAGCAGAAGCAGGTTTAGGTGTCGCAAGCTTACTCAAAACAGAAGGTGAATCAAGTGCAGAGCTAGATGGCAGTTCCTTACATCCCCTCGTAGTTGAGAGATAAATTTTTGTTTTCTCGTCTTTCAAGTTCTTCATAGTGACCAGCAGATATAAATCCCAAGTGACTCAAAGAATAGAGCTATGCTCCCCGGCAACGGCGCCAAAAAATAGTCTTGATAACCCACAAGTATAGGGGATCGCAACAGTTTTCGAGGGTAGAGTATTCAACCCAAATTTATTGATTCGACACAAGGGGAGCCAAAGAATATTCTCAAGTATTAGCAGTCGAGTTGCCAATTCAACCACACCTGGATAACTTAGTATCTGCAGCAAAGTATTTAGTAGCAAAGTAATATGGAAGTAACGGTAACAGTAGCAAAAGTAATATTTTTGGGTTTTGTAGTAATTGTAACAATAGCAACAGAAAACTAAATAAGCGGAGAACAATATGTGAAAAGCTCGTAGGCATTGGATCGGTGATGGAGAATTATGCCGGATGCGGTTCATCATGTAACAATCATAACATAGGGTGACACAGAACTAGCTCCAATTCATCAATGTAATGTAGGCATGTATTCCAAATATAGTCATACATGCTTATGGAAAAGAACTTGCATGACATCTTTTGTCCTACCCTCCCGTGGCAGCGGGGTCCTAACGGAAACTAAGGGATATTAAGGCCTCCTTTTAATAGAGTACCGGACCAAAGCATTAACACATAGTGAACACATGAACTCCTCAAACTATGATCATCGCCGGGAGTGGTCCCGATTATTGTCACTTCGGGGTTGCCAGATCATAACACATAGTAGGTGACTATAGACTTGCAAGATAGGATCAAGAAATCACATATATTCATGAAAACATAATAGGTTCAGATCTGAAATCATGGCACTCGGGCCCTAGTGACAAGCATTAAGCATAGCAAAGTCATAGCAACATCAATCTCAGAACATAGTGGATACTAGGGATCAAACCCTAACAAAACTAACTCGATTACATGATAAATCTCATCCAACCCATCACCGTCCAGCAAGCCTACGATGGAATTACTCACGCACGGCGGTGTGCATCATGAAATTGGTGATGGAGGATGGTTGATGATGATGATGGCGACGGATTCCCCTCTCTGGAGCCCCAAACGGACTCCAGATCAGCCCTCCTAAGAGAGTTTAGGGCTTGGCGGCGGTCCGTATCGTAAAATGTGATGAATCTTTCTCCCTGATTTTTTTCTCCCCGAACACGAATATATGGAGTTGGAGTTGAGGTCGGTGGAGCGTTAGGGGGCCCACGAGCCAGGGGGCGCTCCCAGGGGGGCAGGCGTGCCCCCACCCTCTTGGACAGGTGGTGGGCCATTTACCTTGATTCTTTCGCCAATATTTTTAATATTTTCCAAAAATAAGTTCCGTCGAGCTTCAGGTCATTCCGAGAACTTTTGTTTCTGCACATAAATAACACCATGGCAATTCTGCTGAAAACAACGTCAGTCCGGGTTAGTTCCATTCGAATAATGCAAGTTAGAGTCCAAAACAAGCGCAAAAGTGTTTGGAAAAGTAGATACGACGAAGACGTATCCGCCGGTTCGCTCCCCATGAACACGATAACGATGCAGTTTCTCCATTCCGACCCAGCCATGTACACGAGCCCTAGCCGTACGTACACGCAAGTAGGTGTTCGAGAGCCCGCCCGTATGTACGTATGTGGCCGTGTTTTCTTTCTTGCACACTGGCCGATGTACGTACGTGTACATGCTACATGCGCGCCTCTACTACAACACGTGCGCGCTCTACATTGACCAGTATGTGCGTACACGTTCGCGACCAGAATGACAACACTATGTACGCTTCGACCGGGTGGGTCCCGACTGTCAGGCACTTCCTTGCTTGCGAAGATATAGCTGGTGGGTCCCAGCAGTCAGGGGGGCGAATTGTTTTTTTTTGCCCGGATGCAATTCCTTGCGTGCGAAGATGTAGCTGGTGGGTCCCGGTAGTCAGGGGGAACCGTTTTTTTCGCGAAATATGGTGGCCCGTCCAGTGGGTCCCTGCTGGCAGGTGCAGGAATAATTATTTTGTGCGTAATAAGGAGGTACTTCCTTGCGGCCGCCGTGGACCCAGCTGTCAGCCTCTCCACGTACAATACTCTTCCAATGGAAGTCGTTCCTTGACCATGTTGACCACGCCGCGCCGAGAGCACCAGGGCGGTGGACGACGGCAAGGCCTAGGAAGGGGACGATGCTACCTCTTGAGCACGGCGCTGGATTTCCTTGAAGAGGAAAGGATGATGTAGCAAAGTAGCGTAAGTATTTCCCTCAGTTTTTGAGAACCACGGTATCAATCCAGTAGGAGGCTACGCGCGAGTCCCTCGTACCTGCACAAAACAAATAACTCCTCGCAACCAACGCGATAAGGGGTTGTCAATCCCTTCACGGTCACTTACGAGAGTGAGATCTGATAGATATGATAGGATAATATTTTTGGTATTTTTGTGATAAAGATGCAAGGTAAAATAAAAGCAAAGGAAATAACTAAGTATTGGACGATTGATATGATGAAGATAGACCCGGGGGCCATAGGTTTCACTAGTGGCTTCTCTCAAGAGCATAAGTATTTTACGGTGGGTGAACGAATTACTGTTGAGCAATTGACAGAATTGAAAATAGTTATGAGAATATCTAGGTATGATCATGTATATAGGCATCACGTCCGAGACAAGTAGACCGACTCCTGCCTGCATCTACTACTATTACTCCACTCATCGACCGCTATCCAGCATGCATCTAGAGTACTAAGTTCAAGAAAACAGAGTAACGCCTTAAGCAAGATGACATGATGTAGAGGGATAGATTCATGCAATATGATAAAAAAACCATCTTGTTATCCTCGATGGCAACAATAAAATACGTGCCTTGCTGCCCCTACTGTCACTGGGAAAGGACACCGCAAGATGGAACCCAAAGCTAAGCACTTCTCCCATTGCAAGAAAGATCAATCTAGTAGGCCAAACCAAACTGATAATTCGAAGAGACTTGCAAAGATAACCAATCATACATAAAAGAATTCAGAGAAGATTCAAATATTGTTCATAGATAATCTTGATCATAAACCCACAATTCATTGGTCTCAACAAACACACCACAAAAAGAAGATTACATCGAATAGATCTCCACGAGAGAGGGGGAGAACATTGTATTGAGATCCAAAAAGAGAGAAGAAGCCCTAGCTACTAACTATGGACCCGAAGGTCTGAGGTAAACTACTCACACTTCATTGGAGAGGCTATGGTGTTGATGTAGAAGCCATCCGTGATGGATGCCCCCTCCGACGGAGCTCCGGAACAGGCCCCAAGATGGGATCTCGTGGGTACAGAAGGTTGCGGTGGTGGAATTAGGTTTTTGGCTCCGTATCTAATCGTTTGGGGGTATGTAGGTATATATAGGAGGAAGGAGTACATCGGTGGAGCAACAGGGGGCCCACGAGGGTGGAGGGCGCGCCCCCTACCTCGTGGCGTCCTCCCTAGTTTCTTGACGTAGGGTCCAAGTCTCCTGGATCATAATCTTCCTAAAAATCATGTTCCCGAAGGTTTCATTCCGTTTGGACTCCGTTTGATATTCCTTTTCTGCGAAACTCTGAAATAGGCAAAAAACAATAATTCTGGGCTGGGCCTCCGGTTAATAGGTTAGTCCCAAAAAAATAATATAAAAGTGGATAATAAAGCCCAATAATGTCCAAAATAGTAGATAATATAGCATGGAGCAATAAAAAATTATAGATACATTGGAGACGTATCAGGCATCCCCAAGCTTAATTCCTGCTCGTCCTCGAGTAGGTAAATGATAAAAACATAATTTTTGATGTGGAGTGCTACTTGGCATAATTTCAATGTAATTCTTCTTAATTGTGATATGAATATTCAGATCCGAAAGATTCAAGACAAAATTCTAATATTGACATAAAAATAATAATACTTCAAGCATACTAACAAAGGAATCATGTCTTCTCAGAATAACATGGCCAAAGAAAGTTATCCCTACAAAATCATATAGTCTGGCTATGCTCTATCTTCACCACACAAAGTATTTAAATCATGCACAACCCCGATGACAAGCCAAGCAATTTTTTCATACTTATGACATTCTCAAACTTTTTCAATCTTCACGCAATACATGAGCGTGAGCCATGGATATAACACTATGTGGAACAGAATGGTGGTTGTGGAAAAGACAAAAAGGGATAAGATAGTCTCACATCAACTAGGCGTATCAATGGGCTATGAAGATTCCCATCAATAGATATCAATGTGAGTGAGTAGGGATTGCCATGCAACGGATGCACTAGAGCTATAACTATATGAAAGCTCAACAAAAGAAACTAAGTGGGGGTGCATCCAACTCGCTTGCTCACGAAGACCTAGGGCATTTTGAGGAAGCCCATCATTGGAATATACAAGCCAAGTTCTATAATGAAAAATTCCCACTAGTATGTGAAAGTGACAAAATGAGAGACTCTCTATCATGAAGATCAAGGTGCTACTTTGAAGCACAAGTGTGGTAAAAGGATAGTAACATTGTCCCTTCTCTTTTTTCTCTATTTTTTTATTTGGGCCTTCTCTTTCTTATGGCCTCTCCTTTTTTTTATTTAGTTCGGAGTCTCATCCCGACTTGTGGGGGAATCATAGTCCCCGTCATCCTTTCCTCACTTGGGACAATGCTCTAATAATGATGATCATCACACTTTTATTTTCTTACAACTCAACAATTACAACTCGATACTTAGAACAAATATGATTCTATATGAATGCCTCCGGCGTTGTACCGGGATATGCAATGAATCAAGAGTGACATGTATGAAAGAATTATGAACGGTGGCTTTGCCACAAATACAATGTCAACTACATGATCATGCAAAGTAATATGACAATGATGGAGCGTGTCATAATAAACAGAACGGTGGAAAGTTGCATGGAAATATATCTCGGAATGGCTATGGAAATGCCATGATAGGTAGGTATGGTGGCTATTTTGAGGAAGGTATATGGTCGGTGTATGATACTGGCGAAAAGTGTGCGGTATTAGAGAGGCTAGCAATGGTGGAAGGAGGAAAAGTGCGTATAATCCATGGACTCAACATTAGTCATAAAGAACTCATATACTTATTGCAAAAATCTACAAGTTATCAAAGAAAAGTATTACGCGCATGCTCCTAGGGGGATAGATTGGTAGGAAAAGACCATCGCTCGTCCCCGACCGCCACTCATAAGGAAGACAATCAATAAATAAATCATGCTCCAACTTCATCACATAACGGTTGACCATACGTGCATGCTACGGGAATCACAAACTTTAACACAAGTATTTATCAAATTCACAACTACTCAACTAGCATGACTCTAATATCACCATCTTTATATCTCAAAACAATTATCAAGCATCAAACTTTTCTTAGTATTCAACACACTCAGGAAGTTTTACAAATCTTGAATACCAAGCATACTGGGATTATTTAAGAAAATTACCATGCTATTTAAGACTCTCAAAATAATCTAAGTGAAGCATGAGAGATCAATAGTTTCTATAAAACAAATCCACCACCGTGCTCTAAAAGATATAAGTGAAGCACTAGAGCAAAACTAAATAACTCAAAAGATATAAGTGAAGCACATAGAGTATTCTAACAATTTTCAAATTATGTATGGCTCTCTCAAAAGGTGCGTACAGCATGGATGATTGTGTCAAACTAACAAATAAAGACTCAAATCATACAAGACGCTCCAAGCAAAACACATATCTTGTGGTGAATAAAAATATAGCTCCAAGTAATGTTACCGATGGAAGTAGACGAAAGAGGGGATGCCTTCCGAGGAATCCCCAAGCTTTGGCTTTTTGGTGTCCTTAGATTATCTTGGGGGTGCCATGGGCATCCCCAAGCTTAGGCTCTTGCCACTCCTTGTTCCATAATCATCAAAATCTTTCACCCAAAACATGAAAACTTCACAACACAAAACTTAACAGAAATCTCGTGAGCTCCGTTAGCGAAAGAAAACAAAAGACCACTTCAAGGTACTGTAATGAACTCATTCTTTATTTATACTAGTGTTAAACCTACTGTATTCCAACTTCTCTATGGTTTATAAACTATTTTACTAGCCATAGATTCATCAAAATAAGCAAACAACACACGAAAAACAGAATCTGTCAAAAACAGAACAGTCTGTAGTAATCTGTAACTAACGCAAACTTCTGGAACTCCAAAACATCTACCAAAATAGGAAGACCTAGACAATTTGTTTATTGATCAGCATCAATTGGAATCAGTATTTTATCACGTTTTGGTGATTTTTAACAATTGTTTTCGTGAACAGAAAGTTTCTGGAAATCACAGCAAGATCAAATAACTATCATCCAAGAAGGTCCTATAGGTTTAACTTGGCACAAACACTAATTAAAACATAAAAACACATCTAACCAGAGGCTAGAACAAATATTTATTCCTAAACAGAAGCAAAAAGCAAAAAACTAAAAATAAAATTGGGTTGCCTCCCAACAAGCGCTATCGTTTAACGCCCCTAGCTAGGCATAATGGCAAGGATAGATCTAGGTATTGCCATAATAGTGGTATGACAAGTCATGAAAACTTTTCTCATATTCTCTACGTTCAGCAGCAAGTTTTCTTTGAGGCAAGCTAAATAATCAAAAGGGCTAAATTTAATGGGACAAAAGTCCCCAAGATCAATCTCGGGAGGTATGGGTTCCTCCCTAGGCCCTTTGTAATGCACAACAAATTCATCATTAAGAGCATTCTTTTGGCAAAAAGTCACAAGCCTTTGTTCAAGAGGAAAACCTAATCCATTATTTTGGATAGCAAAATCATCATTAAGCTCAGAAATTCTATCAACTAGAACATTGGCGGGAACCTTTTTCCTAAGATTTTCGTTATAAGCAATATAATCTAAAGATTGTAAACGCATCATGTCTTCTTGATTAAAAAGGATAGCTTCAATGGGACGATGACTAGCATCTACCCTGTAATGCGCAAAGATTTCTTTGGCCTCTTTTATTATAAATCTAAAGTCATGAGCTAAAAAGATAGTGGCGGCACGCTTAACAGAAGAATGGTCAATATTAGAGAATTCTAGAAAAATTCTTTCTATGCAAGGATGCAAGTGCATAAATTGCCTTTCAAGTTCAACTATAAGCATGGTAATAGCGTCTGCAAGACTACTAGTTCTATGGAGAATAGAACCACCCATAGAAGGCAAAGTACCGGCACAAGTAAAGAAATCTTGAATAACTCCTTTTCCAATAATATTACCACTACCAATTTGAATGCAAGGTAGGGGGTTCTTCAGCAGGAGCATCAGAATTTTCTATGATATTATTATTGTCCATATCGGCAATAATTTCCCCAATTTCAAACATAATGACAGAGAGAGCGAGAAGGCGAACGAAAAAGAGAGGGCAAATAAAATGGCAAGGGTGAAGTGGGGGAGAGGAAAACGAGAGGCAAATGGCAAATAATGTAATGCGAGAGATAAGGGATTGTGATGGGTACTTGGTATGTTGACTTTTGTGTAGACTCCCCGGCAACGGCGCCAGAAATGGCTTGTTGTTGGGAGTCCAAATCTTGACTTTGCGAAAGCCTCCCCGGCAACGGCGCTAGAAATTCTTCTTGCTACCTCTTGAGCACTGCGTTGGATTTCCTTGAAGAGGAAAGGATGATGCATCAAAGTAGCGTAAGTATTTCCCTCAGTTTTTGAGAACCAAGGTATCAATCCAGTAGGATGCTATGAGCGAGTCCCTCGTACCTGCACAAAACAAATAACTCCTCGCAACCAACGCGATAAGGGGTTGTCAATCCCTTCATGGTCACTTACGAGGGTGAGATCTGATAGATATGATAGGATAATATTTTTGGTATTTTTGTGATAAAGATGCAAGGTAAAATAAAAGCAAAGTAAAAAAGCAAAGGAAAACTAAGTATTGGAAGATTGATGATGAAGATAGACCCAGGGGCCGTAGGTTTCACTAGTGGCTTCTCTCAAGAGCATAAGTATTTTACGGTGGGTGAACGAATTACTGTTGAGCAATTGATAGAATTGAGCATAGTTATGAGAATATCTAGGTATGATCATGTATATAGGCATCACGTCCGAGACAAGTAGACCGACTCCTGCCTGCATCTACTACTATTACTCCACTCATCGACCGCTATCCATCATGCATCTAGAGTATTAAGTTCAAGAAAACAGAGTAATGCCATAAGCAAGATGACTTGATGTAGAGGGATAGATTCATGCAATATGATAAAAACCCCATCTTTTTATCCTCGATGGCACAATACAATACGTGCCTTGCTGCCCCTACTGTCACTGGGAAAGGACACCGCAAGATTGAACCCAAAGCTAAGCACTTCTGCCGTTGCAAGAAAGATCAATCTAGTAGGCAAAACCAAACTAATAATTCGAAGAGACTTGCAAAGATAACCAATCATACATAAAAGAATTCAGAGAAGATTCAAATATTGTTCATAGATAATCTTGATCATAAACCCACAATTCATCGATCTCAACAAACACACCGCAAAAAGAAGAGTACATCGAATAGATGTCCACGAGAGAGGGGGAGAACATTGTATTGAGATCCAAAAAGAGAGAAGAAGCCAGCTAGCTACTAACTATGGACTCGAAGGTCTGAGGTAAACTACTCACACTTCATTGGAGAGGCTATGGTGTTGATGTAGAAGCCCTCCATGATGGATGCCCCCTCCGGCGGAGCTCCGGAACAGGCCCCAAGATGGGATCTCGTGGGTAGAGAAGCTTGCGGCGGTGGAATTAGGTTTTTGGCTCCGTATCTGATCGTTTGGGGGTATGTAGGTATATATAGGAGGAAGGAGTACGTCGATGGAGCAACAGGGGGCCCACGAGGGTGGAGGGCGCGCCCCCTACCTCGTGGCCTCCTCCCTTGTTTCTTGACGTAGGGTCCAAGTCTCCTAAATCATAATCTTCCTAAAAATCACGTTCCCGAAGGTTTCATTCCATTTGGACTGCGTTTGATATTCCTTTTCTGCGGAACTCTGAAATAGGCAAAAAACAACAATTCTGGGCTGGGCCTCCGGTAAATAGGTTAGTCCCAAAAAATAATATGAAAGTGGATAATAAAGCCCAATAATGTCCAAAATAGTAGATAATATAGCATGGAGCAATCAAAAATTATAAATACGTTGGAGACGTATAAGACGACGAGGAGCCGGGGAAGACGCGGCAGTGGAAGCCCGCGTGGAGAGGAGTACGTGGGTTCACTCGTTCGGCTGCGGTGTGAGGTTGTCGTCGCCGCAGAATAACATGTGGTGTGGGTGAGTGGAGGGATGGCCTGGCCAGCGGTGGGAGTAGTAGGGAGCGTTGAGGCCTCCGCGGCAGCACAGCCAACCACGGGAGGCAGGAGCAGGCAACACGACCGACGCTGGTTTGGGCGGCTGGAGCAAGAAGACCAGAGGTTGAAGAAGCACTACGGCCGTTGGATGGACATCATACGGTTACTGCAGCTAGAATCATTTATATTGACTAAGTTGACAAAGCCCTTGGTACGCGTCAACTTAGTATGCCCATAGGTCAGCTTCTGAAACGGTGCACCCCAGATGTTAGGGGGAGGAATCATTTTTTGGGCAGGTGAAGCTAGAATATCCGAGATTGAAGAAGAAGCACGGCATCCGTTGGATGGACATCCAATGGCCATTGCTGCTAGAACCGTATGTTGACTATAATAAGTTGACAAAGCCTTGCATACGCGTCAACTTGTTTTTTTAGGGGACGCGTCAACTTAGTAGGCCCAGAAGTGTGTGGCAGAGAACTTATAGCCCATTTGCGATTTGTAAGAATGTACAACCCATTTTTGAATTATAATGGAATTTACTACAGCCCATTTACAGTTTGTTAAAAGTACATCCCATTTTCTAGCTAGGACAACAATTAATAATTTCAACCAACCGTTCAAGATAGAATTCAATTAAATTTCCCACATTTTGATGGGATCCGAAATATTTTTATCCCAAAATTTCTAGTCAGATTAAATATAAATTTGTATTACGTAAAAATCTAACGAAACATTGCGCGCACAACAATTAAAAAATAAGATTTTCAAAATCCATCAATAATATTTTATAAACTAATTTTGTGTTTGGTGCATTTTTTTATAGTTACTGCCCAGTTTTTATAATTACATCCCATTTATTATTTTTAAAACACATTTTCCTGTTAAGCCTAATGCATCCCTCCGAGGAAAGATTTGCAGCCCAGCGGGGCGGAGAACAACAAGTTGACCTTGCCTGGATATTCCTCAAAAAACGTATAGCTGGGCTAGCCATTTTCATCTTGAAAAAATTAATATATGGGCTGAATATCTGTCCTGGGCTAGACGGGCCACAGCCCGCCCAGTTAATACCCTGCTCTCCTCTGAACAACAACGAAAACATCGCCAAGAAAAACTCTGCAGTGCTCACGCCTCAAAAACACAAATAATGCTCGAGCTGCTTGGTCCCAGCTGTCGGCCGCACCTTGTGCAATTCTCTCATTTATATTGACTACATAGGTTGACAATGGTGTGGGACCGTGATGTCAAGAAACCAGGAGGAAGCAAAAAAATATAGTTGTAGATAATAAGGAGGCACTTGCGTACGTATGGCTATGGCCCTAGTGGGTCCCTACTGTCATCCAGTCAAAATAAATTCATCTCCTGAATCCTCATGTTCATTGACCATGTTAACAATGCTCGGCGCCACGGCGAGCGCAACAACTCGAAGGACGACGGAGAGGCTCTCGCGGGCCCTACGGATGGTCGGATACAGCGCCCGCTGCTCATTCAGGAAGCCAGGATCATCGGACACCTATGAGCACCTTCGAGAGACTGAGACGACATGAAACGGTAAGGCCGCGCTTGGGAGATTTGGTTTATTTCACACTTGTATTAAGATACAAGTGTAATTTACTCATCATCGGAAACAAGGTGTAAAATACAAGCGTTTCAAACCGAGGGCCCGAGGTCTGTAAGTAAAACCAGCGGATTACGCGTGTAATTTGAGAGACCGGTGTATATTTTACTAGTCGAAATCAACCAACCAAGCGCTTCGCCCGAGACCATCTGCTTTTATTTACAAGCGTTGGTTTTACAAGCGGTTTTGGTTGTAAAACGACGATCCAATCACGGCCTAAGATGACGAGTTGGTCGGAAGATCATATGGTTTCACGTCTAACCTACCCGACTTGTCGTATAGGCTATGAATGAAACATAGGACGATGAACTTCTTAAGCACGGAAACAACATAAGAGGATGATCTTCCTAACAAGAAAATCACTGGCATTAGATCGACATGCAAAACAATACGAAGCATTATTCTCAGGAGGCACGGTGAACAGCTCGTGATGCCGCATGCCACAACATTCCAAGCTCAACTTTGCAATCAAACACAAGGCCTGGCATTACATAGACAATATTCAGAACAAACTCTTAAAATATCTTACATAAGTCAACATTCATGTGACTATGCATCTCAGCAGAGTAAATATTTACTTCTAAACTAAAGACAGGAATAGGAAAAAACAATCGATGTTGCTCACAGCAAAGGTCGTCCCACTGAAAAATATCAAATGCATGTCTTCTTGCTAACATCAATGAGCAAAATTTGACAAGGTTTTCCAATTCCAATATATTAAACTAATGTCAACTTTGACAAGCTTTTCCCATTCAAAATATGTAATGCCTATGATTGTGGAACGGGCAGGGTTTGTCATCAGTTTGTCATCTGATAGTCCGGTGGCTCAAGGTGACGACGAATGATTAGAGAACCATTCGATGTATTATGCATGATGAAGTATTATGGAGGACATAAACCATCTGAACATTTTGTGCAGCTCCACTAAAATCAAGCTGAGCATCCCTATGGATTTCGTATTTATATGCTGCCAGAAAACAAAGACACATCAGCACACACATGAATATTGGCCCCAGTGTCAACCCACCAATCGGTGGACTAACAAACTGAAAGTACGGTAAACAGATTACAATACCCAGATGCCCCATCATTGTTGCTTAGAGTGACATTGACGGACTTGGAGTCCTATCCTGGCTTCTTGGTACTTGTTTGGGCACTTGTTTGCCTAGTGTTCCTCTGAACCACAAGTAAAGCAGCCATATCTCCTTTTGTATTTCTTCTTACCCTTCTTAATGGTTGATGCTGGCAGCACCATTCAAACATATAGTCCGGTGGCTCAAGGTGACGACAAATGATTAGAGAACCATTCGATGTATTGTGCATGATGAAGTATTATGGAGGACACAAACCATCTGGACATTTTGTGCAGTTCCACTAAAATCAAGCTGAGCATCCCTATGGATATCGTATTTATATGCTGCAGGAAAACAAAGACACAGCAGCACACACATGAATATTGGCCCCAGTGTCAACCCACGAATTGGTGGACTAACAAACTGAAAGTACAGTAAACAGATTACCATACCCAGATGCCCCATCATTGTTGCTTAGAATGACATTGACAGATTTGGAGTCCTGTCCTGGCTTCCTGTTCTTGTTTGGGCACTTTTTGCCCAGTGCACTCCACATGTTGTAGAATTTCCTATGCTCTCTGCAGACTAGTCATGTCACAAGTGTCTACTAATACTCTGTAAAGCTTCTCGATCATTCCTTATGTAATTTAGCGCAAATAGTGACTGCTTCTTTCTGCAAAGTGGTAAGACCAACCGGACCCACTAATGCAGCAGTTTGCCTTAGACACATTGGCTCCTTTTGTGCAGTTCAACTAAAATCAAAGTCAGAATAAAACCGGGCTTTAATTTTGGTATCCCAGTAAGCAACAAAAGGTATAAGGGAAACAATTACTGAGAAATAACGGTTGATGACTTGTACTCCCAGAAGAAAAACATCTACTGATCTACCTTATCTTAATGGGAAACAAAGCAGGAGAGTAGCAATTCTCAATCAGGGTGATTCATTCATATTAACTGAGACATTATCTTAACAATGCCTTGTTTCAACATGTATAAAGAACGACAAAGCAGAAAAGTATCATTCCTAAAACAATGCGACTGATTCATTTTAACAGAGACATTATCTTAACAATACCTTGGTTAAACATGTAGAAAGAACTACAAAGCAAGATAGTACCATTTGTAGAACACTGTAACTGATATATAATAACGAATACATTATCTAAACAATACATTTCTTAAACATATACTCCGACCGATCCCTAACAGAAATGGTACTCCTACCGATCCCTAACAAGTGTTGCAGTTTTGAACTAAGATTCAGTAGTTAATTCTGAGGAAAGTCGGTACTGACCTTTCAAGATCAAGATTTGAAACAACTCCTGAGGAAGATCTAAAAGAGATCTCAACACATATATGGAAATCTGGTCTCGTTTTGTGCAGTTCCACCAAAATTAAGCGAAGCAAAATGTCGCAATAGCAACAAGTTGAATAGATATCCCTGTTTTAACAGAGGCAAAAAAAGAATCAATTACTGGCCAATAAAGGAGGATGAAACATGAGGCCACAAAAATGGTAATCTCGCTAATCCCTAACAAGAGTTGCAGTTTTGAAATAAGATTCAGTAGTTAATTCTGAGAGTGGCATTGCTTAATTTTACCAGCGGCATTAGATTAACAAAAAGCATAAACAGTTCCAGGGGAGAGTGGGCGCAACAACATGTGCTTCCATCTACTTATAAAGGGGGTGATGCAGAGTTTGTTGTAACAAAGCAACAAACATAATGTCTGGGTTGGTCTCATTTTTGTTCACTACTTAATGAGAAAAGACAACAATACAATAGCTTCAATTCAACATTTATTTAAAACAGTACCAATACAAGTAGCACAGCATCTCAAAACACACTGCATGATCATGTGGATGAAGGCAAGTACCAACCTTTCATGACGCACACAAGATCACGTACGAATCTGCCAAGATGAATAGGAAATCCAATCTCGTTTTGTGCAGTTGCACTGAAATCAAGTAAAGTCGCCGGTGTGACATTTAAGTTTGCTATAGAAACAAGTTGAATAGATATCCCTGATTTAACAGAGGCAAAAAAAGAGAAACAATTACTACCAATAAAGGAGGATGAAACATGCGGCCACAAAAAGAAGCATCTACCTTATCTTGATGGAAAATAAAGTATAGGACAGTAGCATTTCTAAAACGGTTGCATTGATTCATATTAACAGAGAAATTCTCTTAAAATAGTTCAGTAGTTTATTCTGGGAGTGGCATTGCTTAATTTTACTATCAGCATTAGATTAAGAAAAAGCATAAACAGTTCTAGGGCGAGTGAGTGCAACAACACCATGTGCTTCCATCTACTTATAAAGGGGGTGACGCAGAGTTTGTTGTAACAAAGCAACAAGCATCATGTCTGGGTTGGTACCATTTTTGTTCCCTACTTAATGGGAAAAGAGAGCAATATAATAGCTTCAATTCAACATTTATTTAAAACAGTACCAATACAAGTAGCACAACATCTCAAAACAAATTGCACGATCATGTGGATGGGACATGGGACATGGGACATGCCGGCACCATGTGCGTCCACACGTATAAATGGGTGATGTAGAGTATGTAGCCAAGCAGCATATCTGCATTGGTCCCATATTTGTTCTCTTTGAAACTTTTTCCGATGTGAGGGTAGAAAATCTAGTCCTGCACAAACTACCCAACCCCCCGGTTTCTTTCCCTTTTCAACAAAGAGTTCGGTTCCTTACAGATGTGTGTGCTGGGTTACCCCCTTTTCCCCTTTTCGACCAACAAAGCGGCTGGATAGCTAGTCTATACTACTTTCCCTCCCTCCTTTCCTCATTGAACCACGTCCTAGATTCATGCTCCACCCCACCGCACCCTTCTTTCCTCTTTGAACCAAGACCTAGATTCGACTACAGAATCGAAAAAGATCAGCATGCAACTAGACCAACGACGGTTTCAAAGAAACTTATACCTTAGGGTTGTCGGGATGTGGCAAGGCATGCGATGGGAGGTCGGATCTGCCCACACTACATACGACAGTGAGGAAGAAGGGGTTGGTTACCCTCCCGCACAGGCGCTGGGTGAAAGAGAAAAGCGCAGCCGTCAGTGGATTGCCTCCCTCGCCGAAGGTGATAGAGTGAACGCTGCACCTCCTCCCCTTCCCGGTGCGACGGGATCCGGACGCCTCCTTCGCCAGCTGTGAGGGGGTGAGAGAGACAGAGGCCACAACGCAGTCTTGTTTAGATCTGGTGAAGAGGGTGAGAGACAGTGAATATAGCAAACCCTAGCAAAGGAACGCTGAGCCTCCAGCGTGTATATATATATGTAGTGTGGCGAGAGTGTCGAGAGTGCAAACCCTAGCAAACAAACGCTGAGGCTCCAGCTTATATATATATTGTAGTACGGACTGAGCTCTGGTGCTTTAACTGCACCTGCTTTTGGCTGTATGATAGGTGGGGCAGCCACATTTTGGGCCCACCTGTCATAAACCAAAAGGCAGGTGCTCTAAAGTCAATGAAGTTGCGTCCATATAGTACTCGTGTATACGACTAATATATAGTGGAGTGGTTTTCTTATTCTCTCCATAACAATCGTTTTAAATGGTGTAAGTACGAAACAAAACTCTTTATTTAACGTACCAGTGAAGAAAACTACTACTCCCTCTGTTCCTAAATATTTGTCTTTCTAGAGATTTCAACGAATGACTACATACGGAGCAAAATGAGTGAATCTACACTATAAAAAATGTCTATATACATCCATATGTGGTAGTCCATTGCAAACCACTTGAAAGACAAATATTTAGGAACGGAGGGAGTACTTTCGATGAACTAATGATCCACGCTTCCTAGTCGCACTTCCTGTCCTTCACGTGCGGTACAATGCACTTTTTATGAAAGGGCAATGCACTGTACTGAAGAGGCTAGCAATGATGGAAAGGTGAGAGTGCGTATAATCCATGGACTCAACATTAGTCATAAAGAACTCACATACTTATTGCAAAAATCTACAAGTCATCAAAAACCAATAATTACGCGCATGCTCCTAGGGGGATAGATTGGTAGGAAAAGACCATCGCTCGTCCCCGACCGCCACTCATAAGGATGACAATCAAAGAACACCTCATGCTTCAAATTTGTTACACAACGTTTACCATACGTGCATGCTACGGGACTTGCAAACTTCAACACAAGTATTTATCAAATTCACAACTACTCAGCTAGCACGACTCTAATATTACCATCTTCATATCCCAAAACAATCATCAAGTATCAAACGTCACAACGTAACTGGGTGATTATAAACGTGCTCTACAGGTGTCTCCCAAGGTACTTGTTGGGTTGGCGTATTTCGAGATTAGGATTTGTCACTCCGATTGTCGGAGAGGTGTCTCTGGGCCCTCTCGGTAATGCACATCACTTAAGCCTTGCAAGCATTGCAATTAATGAGATAAATGCGGGATTATGTATTATGGAACGAGTAAAGAGACTTGCCGGTAACGAGATTGAACTAGGTATTGAGATACCGACGATCGAATCTCGGGCAAGTAACATACCGATGACAAAGGGAACAACGTATGTTGTTATGTGGTCTGATCGATAAAGATCTTCGTAGAATATGTGGGAGCCAATATTAGCATCCAGGTTCCTCTATTGGTTATTGACTCGAGACATGTCTCAGTCATGTCTACATAGTTCTCGAACCCGTAGGGTCCGCACGCTTAACATTACGGTGACAGTTATATTATGAGTTTATATGTTTTGATGTACCGAAGGTTGTTCGGAGTCCCGGATGTGATCACAGATATGACGAGGAGTCTCGAAATGGCCGAGACATGAAGATTGATATATTGGATGACTATATTCGGACACCAGAAGTGTTCTGGAGAAGTTTCGGATTAAATCGGAGTGCTAGAGGGTTATCGGTAACCCCGGGGGAACTAATGGGCCTTGATGGGCCTTAGTGGAGAGAGAGAGGGGCGGTGAGGGCTGGTCGCGCGCCCCCTCCCCCTCTGGTCCGAATTGGACTAGGAGAGGGGGCGGCGCCCCCCTTTCCTTCTCCCTCTCCCTCTCCTTCCTTCCCCCTCTCTCCCTTTAGGTGGAAACCTACTAGGACTTGGAGTCCTAGTAGGATTCCCCTCTTGGGGGCGCGCCATAGAGGGCCGGCCGGCCTCCCCCTTCCTCCTTTATATACGAGGGCAGGGGGCACCCCATAGACACAACAATTGATTTGTTTGATCTTTTAGCCGTGTGCGGTGCCCCCCTCCACCATAGTCCACCTCCATAATACTGTAGCGATGCTTAGGCGAAGCCGTGCGTCGGTAGAACATCAACATCGTCACCACGCCGTCGTGCTGAGAAACTCTCCCTCAACACTCGGCTGGATCAGAGTTGGAGGGACATCATCGGGTTGAACATGTGCTGAACTCGGAGGTGTCGTGCGTTCGGTACTTGATCGGTTGGATCGTGAAGACGTACGACTACATCAACCGCATTGTGCTAACGCTTCCGCTTTCCGTCTACGAGGGTACGTAGACAACACTCTCCCCTCTCGTTGCTATGCATCACCATGATCTTGCGTGTGCGTAGGATTTTTTGAAATTACTACGTTCCCCTACAGTGGCATCCGAGCCTGGTTTTATGCCTAGATGTCATATGCACGAGTAGAACACAAGTGAGTTGTGGGCGATATAATTCATACTGCTTACCAGCATGTCATACTTTGGTTCGGCGGTATTGTTGGATGAAGCGGCCCGGACCGACATTACGCGTACGCTTACGCGAGACTGGTTTTACCGACGTGCTTTGCACACAGGTGGCTGGCGGGTATCAGTTTCTCCAACTTTAGTTGAACCGAGTGTGGCTACGCCCGGTCCTTGCGAAGGTTAAAACAGCACCAACTTGAAAAACTATCGTTGTGGTTTTGATGCATAGGTAAGAACGGTTCTTGCTAAGCCTGTAGCAGCCACGTAAAAACTTGCAACAACAAAGTAGAGGACGTCTAACTTGTTTTTGCAGGGCATGTTGTGATGTGATATGGTCAAGACGTGATGCTAAATTTTATTGTATGAGATGATCATGTTTTGTAACCGAGTTATCGGCAACTGGCAGGAGCCATATGGTTGTCGCTTTATTGTATGCAATGCAATCGCCCTGTAATGCTTTACTTTATCACTAAGCGGTAGCGATAGTCATAGAAGCATAAGATTGGCGAGACGACAACAATGCTACGATGGAGATCAAGGTGTCGCGCCGGTGATGATGGTGATCATGACGGTGCTTCGAAGATGGAGATCACAAGCACAAGATGATGATGGCCATATCATATCACTTATATTGATTGCATGTGATTGCATCTTATCTTGCTTTGATTGACGGTAGCATTATAAGATGATCCCTCACTAAATTATCAAAGTATAAGTGTTCTCCCTGAGTATGCACCATAGCGAAAGTTCTTTGTGCTGAGACACCACGTGATGATCGGGTGTGATAGGCTCTACGTTCAAATACAACGGGTGCAAAACAGTTGCACACGCGAAATACTCAGGTTAAACTTGACGAGCCTAGCATATAACAGATATGGCCTCGGAACACGGAGACCGAAAGGTCGAGCGTGAATCATATAGTAGATATGATCAACATAGTGATGTTGACCATTGAAACTACTCCATCTCACGTGATGATCGGACATGGTTTAGTTGATTTGGATCACATGATCACTTAGAAGATTAGAAGGATGTCTTTCTAAGGGGGAGTTCTTAAGTAATATGATCAATTGAACTTAAATTTATCGTGAACTTAGTGCCTGATAGTATCTTGCTTGTCTATGTTTGATTGTAGATAGATGGCCCGTGCTGTTGTTCCGTTGAATTTTAATGCGTTCCTTGAGAAAGCAAAGTTGAAAGATGATGGTAGCAATTACACGGACTGGGTCCGTAACTTGAGGATTATCCTCATTGCTGCACAGAAGAATTACGTCTTGGAAGCACCGCTGGGTGCCAGGCCTGCTGCAGGAGCAACACTAGATGTTATGAACGCCTGGCAGAGCAAAGCTGATGACTACTCAATAGTTCAGTGTGCCATGCTTTACGGCTTAGAACCGGGGCTTCAACGACGTTTTGAACGTCATGGAGCATATGAGATGTTCTAGGAGTTGAAGTTAATATTTCAAGAAAATGCCCGGATTGAGAGATATGAAGTCTCCAATAAGTTCTATAGCTACAAGATGGAGGAGAATAGTTCTGTCAGTGAGCATATACTCGAGATGTATGGGTATAATAATCACTTGATTCAACTGGGAGTTAATCTTCCGGATGATAGCGTCATTGACAGAATTCTCCAATCACTGCCACCAAGCTACAAGAGCTTCGTGATGAACTATAACATGCAAGGGATGGATAAGACGATTCCCGAGCTCTTTGCAATGCTAAAGGCTGCGGAGGTAGAAATCAAGAAGGAGCATCAAGTGTTGATGGTCAACAATACCACTAGTTTCAAGAAAAAGGGCAAAGGGAAGAAGAAGGGGAACTTCAAGAAGAACAGCAAGCAAGTTGCTGCTCAGGAGAAGAAACCCAAGTCTGGACCTAAGCCTGAAACTGAGTGCTTCTACTGCAAGCAGACTGGTCACTGGAAGCGGAACTGCCCCAAGTATTTGGCGGATAAGAAGGATGGCAAGGTGAACAAAGGTATATGTGATATACATGTTATTGATGTGTACCTTACTAGAGCTCGCAGTAGCACCTGGGTATTTGATACTGGTTATGTTGCTAATATTTGCAACTCGAAACAGGGACTAGGAATTAAGCGAACACTGGCAAAGGACGAGGTGACGATGCGCGTGGGAAATGGTTCCAAAGTCGATGTGATCGCGGTCGGCACGCTACCTCTACATCTACCTTCGGGATTAGTATTAGACCTAAATAATTGTTATTTGGTGCCAGCGTTGAGCATGAACATTATATCTGGATCTTGTTTGATGCGAGACCGTTATTCATTTAAATCGGAGAATAATGGTTGTTCTATTTATATGAGTAATATCTTTTATGGTCACGCACCCTTGAAGAGTGGTCTATTTTTGATGAATCTCGATAGTAGTGATACACATATTTATAATGTTGAAGCCAAAAGATGCAGAGTTGATAATGATAGTGCAACTTATTTGTGGCACTGCCGTTTAGGTCAGATCGGTGTAAAGCGCATGAAGAAACTCCATACTGATGGACTTTTGGAACCACTTGATTATGAATCACTTGGTACTTGCGAACTGTGCCTCATGGGCAAGATGACTAAAACGCTGTTCTCCGGTACTATGGAGAGAGCAATACATTTGTTGGAAATCATACATACAGATGTATGTGGTCCGATGAATGTTGAGGCTCGTGGCGGATATCGTTATTTTCTCACCTTCATAGATGATTTAAGCAGATATGGGTACATCTACTTAATGAAGCATAAGTCTGAAACATTTGAAAAGTTCAAAGAATTTCAGAGTGAAGTTGAAAATCATCGTAACAAGAAAATAAAGTTTCTACGATCTGATCGTGGAGGAGAATATTTGAGTTACGAGTTTGGTCTACATTTGAAACAATGCGGAATACTTTCGCAACTCATGCCACCCGGAACACCACAGCATAATGGTGTGTCCGAACGTCGTAATCGTACTTTACTAGATATGGTGCGATCTATGATGTCTCTTACAGATTTACCGCTATCGTTTTGGGGTTATGCTTTAGAGATGGTCGCATTCACGTTAAATAGGGCACCATCGAAATCTGTTGAGACGGCACCTTATGAACTGTGGTTTGGCAAGAAACCAAAGTTGTCGTTTCTGAAAGTTTGGGGCTGCGATGCTTATGTGAAAAAGCTTCAACCTGATAAGCTCGAACCCAAATCGGAGAAATGTGTCTTCATAGGATACCCAAAGGAGACTGTTGGGTACACCTTCTATCACAGATCCGGAGGCAAAACATTCATTGCTAAGAATGGATCCTTTCTAGAGAAGGAGTTTCTCTCAAAAGAAGTGAGTGGGAGGAAAGTAGAACTTGATGAGGTGACTGTACCTGCTCCCTTATTGGAAAGTAGTTCATCACAGAAACCGGTTTCTGTGACACCTACACCAATTAGTGAGGAAGTTAATGATGATGATCATGAAACTTCAGATCAAGTTGTTACTGAACCTCGTAGATCAACCAGAGTAAGATCCGCACCAGAGTGGTATGGTAATCCTGTTCTGGAAGTCATGCTACTAGATCATGATGAACCTATGAACTATGAAGAAGCGATGGTGAGCCCAGATTCCGCAAAATGGCTTGAAGCCATGAAATCTGAGATGGGATCCATGTATGAGAACAAAGTGTGGACTTTGGTTGACTTGCCCGATGATCGGCAAGCAATTGAGAATAAATGGATCTTCAAGAAGAAGACTGACGCTGACGGTAATGTTACCGTCTACAAAGCTCGACTTGTTGCAAAAGGTTTTCGACAAGTTCAAGGGATTGACTACGATGAGACCTTCTCACCCGTACCGATGCTTAAGTCTGTCCGAATCATGTTAGCGATTGCCGCATTTTATGATTATGAAATATGGCAGACGGATGTCAAAACTGCATTCCTGAATGGATTTCTGGAAGAAGAGTTGTATATGATGCAACCGGAAGGTTTTGTCGATCAAAAGGGAGCTAACAAAGTGTGCAAGCTCCAGCGATCCATTTATGGACTGGTGCAAGCCTCTCGGAGTTGGAATAAATGCTTTGATAGTGTGATCAAAGCATTTGGTTTTGTACAGACTTTTAGAGAAGCCTGTATTTACAAGAAAGTGAGTGGGAGCTCTGTAGCATTTCTGATATTATATGTGGATGACATATTACTGATTGGAAATGACATAGAATTTCTGGATAGCATAAAGGGATACTTGAATAAGAGTTTTTCAATGAATGACCTCGGTGAAGCTGCTTACATATTGGGCATCAAGATCTATAGAGATAGATCAAGGCGCTTAATTGGACTTTCACAAAGCACATACCTTGAAAAAGTTTTGAAGAAGTTCAAAATGGATCAAGCAAAGAAAGGGTTCTTGCCTGTGTTACAAGGTGTGAAATTGAGTAAGACTCAATGCCTGACCTGTTGGGGATCGTAGCAGAAATTTAAAATTTTCTACGCATCACCAAGATCAATCTATGGAGTAATCTAGCAACAAGGGGAAGGCGAGTGCATCTACATACCCTTGTAGATCGCTAAGCGGAAGCGTTCAAGTGAACGGGGTTGATGGAGTCGTACTCGTCGTGATCCAAATCACCGATGATCCTAGTGCCGAACGGACGGCACCTCCGTGTTCAACACACATGCAGCCCGGTGACGTCTCCCACGCCTTGATCCAGCAAGGGGAGAAGGAGAGGTTGGGGAAGACTCCGTCCAGCAGCAGCACGGCGGCGTGGTGGTGAAGGAGGAGCGTGGCAATCCTGCAGGGCTTCGCCAAGCACCGCGGGAGACGAGGAGGGAGAGGGGTAGGGCTGCGCCAACAGGAGAAGAACTCGTGTGTTGGGCTGCCCCTTTGCCTCCACTATATATAGGGGGAGAGGGAGGGATGCGCCCCCACCTAGGGTTTCCACCCTAGGGGCGGCGGCAGCCCCAACCCCCATCTGGGGTGGCGGCCAAGTGGGGGGGAGAGGGAGGCGCTCCAGGCATGGGCCTTTAGGGCCCATCTGCCCTAGGGTTTGCCCCCTCTTCTCTCCAGGCGCATGGGCCTTGGTGGGGAGGCGCCCCAGCCCACCTAGGGGCTGGTCCCTTCTCACACTTGGCCCATGTATGCCTCCGAGGCCCGTGGCCCCTCCCGGTGGACCCCCGGACCCCTCCGGTGGTCCCGGTACACTACCGGTGATGCCCAGAACACTTCCGGTGGCCAAAACCATACTTCCTATATATATATCTTTACCTCCGGACCATTCCGGAACTCCTCGTGACATCCGGGATCTCATCCGGGACTCCGAACAACATTCAGTAACCACGTACATCTATTCCCTATAACCCTATCGTCACCGAACCTTAAGTGTGTAGACCCTACGGGTTCGGGAACCATGTAGACATGACCGAGACACCTCTCCGGCCAATAAACAACAGCGGGATCTGGATACCCGTGTTGGCTCCCACATGTTCCACGATGATCTCATCAGATGAACCACGATGTCGAGGATTCAATCAATCCCGTATTCAATTCCCTTTGTCTAGCGGTATTGCACTTGCCCGAGATTCGATCGTCGGTATCTCGATACCTTGTTCAATCTCGTTATCGGCAAGTCTCTTTACTCGTTTCGCAACACATCATCCTGTGATCAACTTCTTGGTCACATTGCGCATATGATGATGTCCTACCGAGTGGGCCCAGAGATACCTCTCCGTTACACGGAGTGACAAATCCCAGTCTCGATTCGTGCCAACCCAACAGACACTTTCAGAGATACCTATAGTGCACCTTTATAGCCACCCAGTTACGTTGTGACATTTGGCACACCCAAAGTACTCCTACGGTATCCGGGAGTTGCGCATTCTCATGGTCTCAGGAAATGATACTTGACATTAGAAAAGCTTTAGCATACGAACTATACGATCTTGTGCTAGGCTTAGGATTGGGTCTTGTCCATCTCATCATTCTCCTAATGATGTGATCCCGTTATCAACGACATCCAATGTCCATGGTTAGGAAACCGTAGCCATCTATTGATCAACGAGCTAGTCAACTAGAGGCTTACTAGGGACATGGTGTTGTCTATTTATCCACACATGTATCTGAGTTTCCTATCAATACAATTCTAGCATGGATAATAAACGATTATCATGAACAAGGAAATATAATAATAACTAATTTATTATTTCCTCTAGGGCATATTTCCAACAGTCTCCCACTTGCACTAGAGTCAATAATCCAGTTCACGTCGCTATGTGATTAACACTCAAGGTCACATCCCCATGTGACTAACACCCAAAGAATTCTGGGTTTGATCATGTTATGCATGTGAGAGATGTTATAGTCAACGGGTCTGAACCTTTTATATCCGTGTGTACTTTACATATCTCTATGTCATCTTGTAGATGCAGCTACCACGCTCTAATTGGAGATATTCCAAATAACTGTTCTACTATACGAATCCGGTTTATTACTCAGAATCATCGAGATTAGTGTCAAAGATTGCATCGGCGTAACCCTTTATGACGAACTCTTTTACCACCTCCATAATCGAGAAAATTCCTTAGTCCACAAGCTACTAAGGGTAACCTTGACCGTTGTCCTGTGATCCATTCCTAGATCACACTTGTGCCCCTTGACTAACTCATGGCTTGGCACACTTCAGGTGCGGTACACAACATAGCATACTTTAGAGCCTACGTCTGAAGCATAGCGGACGACCTTCGTCCTTTCTCTCTATTCTGCCGTGGTCAGGTCTTGAGTCTTACTCAACACTCATACCTTATAACATAGCCAAGAACTCCTTCTTTGCCGATCTATTTTGAACTCCTTCAAAATCTTGTCATGGTATGTGTTTGTTTGAAAGTACTATTAAGCGATTTTGATCTATCCTTATAGATCTTGATGCTCAATGTTCAAGTAGCTTAATCCAGGTTTTCCATTGAAAAACACTTTTCAAATAACCCTGCATGTTTTCCAGAAATTCTACATCATTTCTGATCAACAATATGTTAACAACATATACTTATCAAAAATTCTATAGTGCTCCCACTCACTTCTTTGGAAATACAAGTTTCTCATAAACTTTGTATAAACCTAAAATCTTTGATCATCTCATCAAAGCATACATTCCAATTCCGAGATGCTTACTCCAGTCCTTAGAAGGATTGCTGGAGCTTTGCATACTTGTTAGCATCTTTCAGGATTGACAAAACCTTCTGGTTGTATCACATACAACCTTTCCTCAAGAAAATCGTCGAGGAAACAATGTTTTGACATCCTATCTGCAAGATTTCATAAATAATGCAGTAACTGCTAACATAATTCCAACAGACTTTTAGCATCGCTACGAATGAGAAAGTCTCATCGTAGTCAACTCCTTGAACTTGTCGGGAAACATCTTAACGACAAGTCGAGCTTTCTCAATGGTGACACTTACCATCATTGTCCGTCTTCCTTTTAAAATCCATCTGCACCCAACAGCCTTACGACTATCAAGTAGTTCTTTCAAAGTCTACACTTTGTTTTCATACATGGATCCTCTCTCAGATTTTATGGCCTCGAGCCAATTTTCGGAATCCGGGCCCACCACCGCTTCTCCATTGTTGTCTAGCAACATGACTTCCAAGGCAGGATTACGTGCCACTTTGAAATAGCACGCATCCTTGTCGTCCTACGAGGTTTGGTAGTGACTTGATCCGAAGTTTCATGATCACTATCATAAGCTTCCACTTCAATTGGTGTAGGTGCCACAGGAACAACTTCCTGTGCCCTGCTACACACTAGTTGAAGTGACGGTTCAATAACCTCATCAAGTCTCCACCATCCTCCCACTCAATTCTTTCGAGAGAAACTTTTCCTTGAGAAAGGACCCGATTTCAGAAACAATCACTATTGCTTTCGGATCTGAGACAGGAGGTATACCCAACTATTTTGGGTGTCCTATGAAGATGCATTTATCCGCTTTGGGTTCGAGCTTATCAGCCTGAAACTTTTTCACATAAGCGTCGTAGCCCCAAACTTTTAAGAAACAACAGCTTAGGTTTCTCTAAACCATAGTTCATACGGTGTCATCTCAACGGATTTGTGTGGTCCCCTATTTAAAGTGAATGTGGTTGTCTCTAATGCCTAACCCATAAACGATAGTGGTAATTCGACAAGAGACATCATGGTATGCACCATATCCAATAGGGTGCAGTTATGATGTTTGGACACACCATCACACTATGGTGTTCCCGGCGGTATTAGTCGTGAAACAATTTCCACATTGTCTTAATTGTGTGCCAAACTCGTAACTCAGATATAAATCTCTATGATCATATCATAGACATTTTATCCTATTGTCACGACGATCTTCAACTTCACTCTGAAATTACTTGAACCTTTCAATAATTCAGACTCATGATTCATCAAGTAAATATACTCAGCATCTACTCAAATCATCTGTGAAGTAAGAACATAACAATATCCACTACATGCCTCAGCACTCATTGGACTGCACACATCAAGATGTATTACTTCCAACAAGTTGCTTTCTTGTTCCATCTTACTGAAAACGAGGCCTTTCAGTCATCTTGCCCATGTGGTATGATTTGCATGTCTCAAGTGATTCAAAATCAAGTGAGTCCAAATGATCCATCAACATGGAGCTTCTTCATGCGTTTTATACCAATATGACTCAAATTGCAGTGCCACAAGTATGTGGTACTATCATTACTATCTTATATCTTTTGGCATGAACATGTGTATCACTACGATCGGGAAGGTATTATTCAAATAAACAGAGTGACCATTATTCTCCTTAAATGAATAACCGTATTGCAATAAACATAATCCAATCATGTCTATGCCCAACGCAAACACCAAATAACAATTATTTAGGTTTTAATACCAATCTCGATGGTAGAGGGAGCGTACGATATCTGATTACATCAACCTTGGAAACACTTCCAACACATATCGTCATCTCACCTTTAGCTAGTCTCCGTTTATTCCGTAGCCTTTTATTTCGAGTTACTAACACTTAGCAACCGAACCGGTATCTAATACCCTGGTGCTACTAGGAGTACTAGTAAAGTACACATTAATATAATGTATATCCAATATACATTATGTTGATCTTTCCAGCCTTTCTTATCTACCAAGTATCTAGGGTGGTTCTGCTTCAGTGACCATTCCCCTTATTACAGAAGCACTTAGTCTCGGGCTTGGGTTCAACTTTGGGTTTCTTCACTGGAGCAGCAACTGATTTGTTGTTTCATGAAGTATCCCTTTCTTGCCCTTGCCCTTCTTGAAACTAGTGGCTTTACTAACCATCAACAATTGATGCTCCCTTTTGATTTCTACTTTCGCGGTGTCGCGAATAGCTCAAGGATCATATCTATCCCTGATATGTTATAGTTCATCATGAAGCTCTAGTAGCTTGGTGACAGTGACTTTGGAGAACCATCACTAGCTCATCTGGAAGTTTAACTCCCACTCGATTCAAGCGATTGTAGTACTCATACAATCTGAGCACATGCTCAACGATTGAGCTTTTCTCCTTAGTTTGCAGGCTTAGGAAACTTGTCAGAGGTCTCATACCTCTTGACGCGGGCACTAGCCTGAAATCCCAATTTCAGTCCTTAGAACATCTCATATGTTCTACGATGTTTCAAAAATGTCTTTGGTGCCTCAATTCTAAACCATTTAGCATTACGCACTGAACTATCATGTAGTCATCAAAACGTGTATGTCAGATGTTCGCAACATCTACAACTGACGCTTGAGGTTCAGCTCACTGAGCGGTGCATTAAGGACATAAACCTTCTGTGCAGCAATGAGGACAATCCTCAGTTTACGGACCCAGTCCGCATACATGCTACTATCAACTTTCAACTAAATTTTCTCTAGGAACGTATCTAAAACAGTAGAACTAAGGCATAAGCTATGACATAATTTGCAAAGTCCTTTTGACTATGTTCATGATAATTGAGTTCATCTGATTATTTCATGAACTCCCACTCAGATAGACATCCCTCTAGTCATCTAAGTGATACATGATCCGAATCAACTAAGCCGTGTCCGATCATCACGTGAGACGGACTAGTCATCATCAATGAACATTTTCATGTGGATCGTATCTTCTATACGACTCATGTTTGACCTTTCGGTCCTCCGTGTTCCGAGGCCATGTCTGTACATGCTAGGCTCGTCAAGTCAACCTAAGTGTTTCGCATGTGTTCCGAGGCCATGTCTGTACATGCTAGGCTCGTCAACACCCGTTGTATTCGAACGTTAGAATCTATCACACCCGATCATCACGTGGTGCTTCGAAACAACGAACCTTCGCAACGGTGCACAGTTAGGGAGAACACTTTTCTTGAAATTTTAGTGAGGGATCATCTTATTTAAGCTACCGTCATTCTAAGCAAATAAGATGTAAAACATGATAAACATCACATGCAATCAAATAGTGACATGATATGGCCATCATCACTTTGCTCCTTTTGATCTCCATCTTTGGGGCTCCAAGATCATCATCGTCACCGGCATGACACCATGATCTTCATCATCATGATCTCCATCATCGTGTCTTCATGAAGTTGTCTCGCCAACTATTACTTCTACTACTACAGCTAACGGTTAGCAATAAAGTAAAGTAATTACATGACGTTTATGTTGACACGCAGGTCATAAATAAATTAAGACAACTCCTATGGCTCCTGCCAGTTGTCATATTCATCGACATGCAAGTCGTGATTCCTATTACAAGAACATGATCAATCTCATACATCACATTCTTTTTGGCCACATCACATCACATGGCATACCCTGCAAAAACAAGTTAGACATCCTCTAATTGTTGTTGCATGTTTTTACGTGGTTGCTATGGGTTTCTAGCAAGAATGTTTCTTACCTACGCAAAACCACAACGTGATATGCCAATTTCTATTTACCCTTCATAAGGACCCTTTTCATCGAATCCGATCCGACTAAAGTGGGAGAGACAGGCACCCGCTAGCCACCTTATGCAACTAGTGCATGTCAGTCGGTGGAACCTGTCTCACGTAAGAGTACGTGTAAGGTCGGTCCGGGCCGCTTCATCCCACGATGCCGCCGAATCAAGATAAGACTAGTAACGGCAAGTAAATTGACAAAATCGACGCCCACAACAACTTGTGTTCTACTCGTGCATGGAAACTACGCATAGACCTAGCTCATGATGCCACTGTTGGGGATCGTAGCAAAAATTTAAAATTTTCTACGCATCACCAAGATCAATCTATGGAGTAATCTAGCAACGAGGGGAAGGAGAGTGCATCTACATACCCTTGTAGATCGCTAAGCGGAAGCGTTCAAGTGAACAAGGTTGATGGAGTCGTACTCGTCGTGATCCAAATCACCGATGATCCTAGTGCTGAACGGACGGCACCTCCACGTTCAACACACATGCAGCCCGGTGACGTCTCCCACGCCTTGATCCAGCAAGGGGAGAAGGAGAGGTTGGGAAAGACTCCGTCCAGCAGCAGCACGACGGCGTGGTGGTGAAGGAGGAGCGTGCCAATCCTGCAGGGCTTCGCCAAGCACCGCGGGAGACGAGGAGGGAGAGGGGTAGGGTTGCGCCAACAGGAGAAGAACTCGTGTGTTGGGCTGCCCCTTTGCCTCCACTATATATAGGGGGAGAGGGAGGGCTGCGCCTCCACCTAGGGTTTCCACCCTAGGGGCGTCGACAGCCCCAATCCCCATCTGGGGTGGCGGCCAAGTGGGGGGAGAGGGAGGCGCACCAGGCATGGGCCTTTAGGGCCCATCTGCCCTAGGGTTTGCCCCCTCTTCTCTCCAGGCGCATGGGCCTTGGTGGGGAGGCGCCCCAACCAACCTAGGGGCTGGTCCCTTCTCACACTTGGCCCATGTATGCCTCCGGGGCCCGTGGCCCCTCCCGGTGGACCCCCGGACCCCTCCGGTGGTCCCGGTACACTACAGGTGATGCCCAGAACACTTCCGGTGGCCAAAACCATACTTTCTATATATAAATCTTTACCTCCGGACCATTCTGGAACTCCTCGTGACCTCCGGGATCTCATCCGGGACTCCGAACAACATTCGGCAACCACGTACATCTATTCCCTATAACCCTATCGTCACCGAACCTTAAGTGTGTAGACCCTACGGGTTCGGGAACCATGTAGACATGACCGAGACACCTCTCCGGCCAATAAACAACAGCGGGATCTGGATACCCGTGTTGGCTCCCACATGTTCCACGATGATATCATCGAATGAACCACGATGCCGAGGATTCAATCAATCCCGTATTCAATTCCCTTTGTCTAGCGGTATTGCACTTGCCCGAGATTCGACCGTCGGTATCTCGATACCTTGTTCAATCTCGTTATCGGAAAGTCTCTTTACTCATTCCGCAACACATCATCCCGTGATCAACTTCTTGGTCACATTGCGCATATGATGATGTCCTACCGAGTGGGCCCAGAGATACCTCTCCGTTACACGGAGTGACAAATCCCAGTCTCGATTCGTGCCAACCCAACAGACACTTTCGGAGATACCTGTAGTGCACCTTTATAGCCACCCAGTTACGTTGTGACGTTTGGCACACCCAAAGTACTCCTACGGTATCCGGGAGTTGCACAATCTCATGGTCTAAGGAAATGATACTTGACATTAGAAAAGCTTTAGCATACGAACTATACGATCTTGTGCTAGGGTTAGGATTGGGTCTTGTCCATCACATCATTCTCCTAATGATGTGATCCTATTATAAATGACATCCAATGTCCATGGTTAGGAAACCGTAGCCATCTATTGATCAACGAGCTAGTCAACTAGAGGCTTACTAGGGACATGGTGTTGTCTATTTATCCACACATGTATCTGAGTTTCCTATCAATACAATTCTAGCATGGATAATAAACGATTATCATGAACAAGGAAATATAATAATAACTAATTTATTATTGCCTCCAGGGCATATTTCCAATACGACCACCGCAAAAGATAGAGAGAAAATGAAAGATGTTCCCTATGCTTCAGCCATAGGCTCTATCATGTATGCAATGTTGTGTACCAGACCTGATGTGTGCCTTTCTATAAGTCTAGCAGGGAGGTACCAAAGTAATCCAGGAGTGGATCCATGGACAGCGGTCAAGAACATCCTGAAGTACCTGAAAAGGACGAAGGATATGTTTCTCGTTTATGGAGGTGACAAAGAGCTCATCGTAAATGGTTACGTTGATGCAAGCTTTGATACTGATCCGGACGTTTCTAAATCGCAAACCGGATACGTGTTTACATTGAACGGTGGAGCTGTCAGTTGGTGCAGTTCTAAGCAAAGCGTCATGGCGGGATCTACGTGTGAAGCAGAATACATAGCTGCTTCAGAAGCAGCAAATGAAGGAGTCTGGATGAGGGATTTCATATCCGATCTAGGTGTCACACCTAGTGCATCGGGTCCAATGAAAATCTTTTGTGACAATACTGGAGCAATTGCCTTAGCAAAGGAATCCAGATTTCAAAGAGAACCAAGCACATCAAGAGATGCTTCAATTCCATCCGGGATCTAGTCCAGGTGGGAGACATCGAAATTTGCAAGATACATACGGATCTGAGCGTTGCAGACCCATTGACTAAGCCTCTTCCACGAGCAAAACATGATCAGCACCAAGACTCCATGGGAGTTAGAATCATTACTTTGTAATCTAGATTATTGACTCTAGTGCAAGTGGGAGACTGAAGGAAATATACCCTAGAGGCAATAATAAAGTTATAATTTATTTCCTTATATCATGATAAATGTTTATTATTCATGCTAGAATTGTATTAGCCGGAAACATAATACATGTGTGAATACATAGACAAACAGAATGTCACTAGTATGCCTCTACTTGACTAGCTCGTTAATCGAAGATGGTTATGTTTCCTAGCCATTGACATGAGTTGTCATTTGATTAACGGGATCACATCATTAGAAGAATGATGTGATTGACATGACCCATTATGTTAGCTTAGCACACGATCGTTTAGTATGTTGCTATTTCTTTCTTCATGACTTATACATGTTCCTATGACTATGAGGTTATGCAACTCCCGTTTACTGGAGGAACACTTTGTGTGCTACCAAACGTCACGACGTAACTGGGTGATTATAAAGGTGCTCTACAGGTGTCTCTGAAGGTACTTGTTGGGTTGGCGTATTTCGAGATTAGGTTTTGTCACTCCGATTGTCGAAGAGGTATCTCTGGGCCCTCTCGGTAATGCACATCAGTTAAGCCTTGCAAGCATTGCAACTAATGAGATAGTTGCGGGATGATGTATTACGGAACGAGTAAAGAGACTTGTCGGTAACGAGATTGATCTAGGTATTGAGATACCGACGATCGAATCTCGGGCAAGTAACATGCCGATGACAAAGGGAACAACGTATGTTGTTATGCGGTATGACCGATAAAGATCTTCGTAGAATATGTGGGAGCCAATATGAGCATCCAGGTTCCGCTATTGGTTATTGACCGGAGATGTGTCTCGGTCATGTCTACATAGTTCTCGAACCCGTAGGGTCCGCACGCTTAATGTTACGATGACAGTTATATTGTGAGTTTATATGTTTTGATGTACCGAAGGTTGTTTGGAGTCCCGGATGTGATCACGGACATGACGAGGAGTCTCGAAATGGTCGAGACATGAAGATTGATATATTGGAAGACTATATTCGGACACCGGAAGTGTTCTGGAGAAGTTTCGGATTAAACCGGAGTGTCGGAGGGTTATCGGTAACCCCGGGGGAACTAATGGGCCTTGATGGGCCTTAGTGGAGAGAGAGAGAGGGGCGGCGAGGGCTGGCCGCGCACCCCCTCCCCCTCTGGTCCGAATTGGACTAGGAGAGGGGGGCGGCGCCCCCCTTTCCTTCTCCCTCTCCCTCTCCTTCCTTCCCCCTCTCTCCCTTTAGGTGGAAACCTACTAGGACTTGGAGTCCTAGTAGGATTCCCCTCTTGGGGGCGCGCCATAGAGGGCCGACCGGCCTCCCCCTTGCTCCTTTATATACGAGGGCAGGGGCACCCCATAGACACAACAATTGATCTGTCTGATCTTTTAGCCATGTGCGGTGCCCCCCTCCACCATAGTCCACCTCGATAATACTGTAGCGGTGCTTAGGCTAAGCCCTGCGTCGGTAGAACATCAACATCGTCACCACGCCGTCGTGCTGACGAAACTCTCCCTCAACACTCGGCTGGATCGGAGTTCGAGGGACGTCATCGGGCTGAACGTGTGCTGAACTCGAAGGTGTCGTGCGTTCGGTACTTGATCGGTCGGATCGTGAAGACGTATGACTACATCAAGCGCGTTGTGCTAACGCTTCCGCTTTTGGTCTACGGGGGTACGTAGACAACACTCTCCCCTCTTGTTGCTATGCATCACCATGATCTTGCGTGTGCGTAGGATTTTTTTTGAAATTACTACGTTCCCCTACAAGTTCAACCACTCCCGGCGCGGAAATAGCAACCCGGCTTCCGCCGCCCACTCCGTACACCTACAAAGTTTGTACCGCGCACACATCATTATGCACTCAAGATACCATGGGTATTGGCAGAAGTACAATACAGACAAGCCTGCAAGCACTCCAGTAACTTCTTTTATTATTATTATTTATTTTCTCCTTATTTCCTCTTTCTCTATCCTTTAAAAATAGGTGGCGAATAGGATAAACATCTAAAAACCAGCTCTATCGGAGTCCGGATCCGTACACTCACTTAAGGGGCTATTTCCATCAAGGATTGCCCCCACCGAGGACTGGCGGCGCAGACGTGCGACAGGAGGTCCAAAATAACCTTTGTAGACTGCACTCTCTCTCTCTCTCTCTCTCTCTCTCTCTCTCTCTCTATATATATATATATATATATATATATATATATATATATATATATATATCATAAGTAATCATTGGCATATCGCTCAGTTCCCAGTAAACAATATCTGAACTAACCACCCGCGGTGTTTCCCCAACAAGTATTATCCTACGGTATTTTCACACAAATACCTTGGCATAACCTGCCAGGGGCTTGGTGGGGGAACAAATGAGTTGCCAGTAAAAGTCCGAACAGCTCTATAGCATACTTCGGCGTCGCAAGTTTGGCCTTATATGCATCAGCACCGAATCATTGTCTTGGGTCAATAGTTGGGTTGCCCGACTCCTGTGCTTGCTACCCTACATTCCGCTATATCGGCTAGGGTAGTAAAGGGAGAACTACTGCAATTGTGCCCTGGTCTAAACCGGACGAGCACCCAGTAGAGAAAGCCAAAAACTGACTGTCATGATGCGGCGTGAGCTGGTCAACCACTTGACGACTTCTTGGAATCTCCAGTGATTCCCTGTGTCACACGAAGGATCTTTTTCAAATCAAATATGTAAGGCACCATACGCCGTATACATACCAAGGGCTATGTCGTAGTCCCACCATAAAACTCCTATGGCTAAGTGAAAGTGTTAACGCCCTATAGTCCGATTGCTTGGTTCGCCACATTATCACCTCCTTCATGGACCAAGACGTTGGATAAAGAGCGATTAAATGCTTTTCTGAACACCCCCGTACTTCCTACGAGGGGGCTGAAGCCGACGACTGGAAAACTTTCATATTATATTAAAACGGCCGCATAGGAGGAATTCACGCTTTCGAGCAAAACATAAAAATAGATTAACTATAAAATTGTCTTTTACAATTCCCATACATCTCACTCGAACATTATGTCTTTCGAGAACTGACCCTCTATCAAGCGGGCGACCTCTAGGACGTCTTCAAAACAATGTTGTGGTTCCGGACGGTCCTTGCCTTCGGGTGGACTCCTCGTCGCAACATCGATGGCCTTCATCTTCCCCCAGAACGTCTTGACTCGGGCAAATGCCATTTGTGCACCCTCAATGCACGTTAACCGCTTCACAGCGTCGATACACGGCACCGCGTCAACAAGCCTTTGCACCAAACCGAAATAGCTATTCGGAACAGGCTTTGTTGGCCACAACTGGATTATGACATCCTTCATGGCAGCGCCGGACATCCTATGAAGTTCGGCCCATTGGGATAGCTGTTCATTGAGCAACAGAGGGCACTTCGATGCGCCAAACTACGACAAAAAAAGCTTCTCCGTTGCATAACCATCTCGCGCTTGGTAATATTGCGCCGCATCAGAAGAACTCTTTGGCAAGTCTAAGAACTCGTCCAGAGAACTCCACACTTGGTTAAGTTGAGCATAGTTCAGGTCACCGAACTTAGTTTGCAGCAGAAATAGCTTTCCAGCCGCAATCTCCCTAGCCTGCCGAACCTCCTCACGGACTACTCTGGATTCCGATCGCGCTCCCCTCGCCTCTTGTAAGGCCTGGTCCAGTTCAGACGTTAAGGCTTTATTCTCCTTCGCCAGAAGTTCACAGCGGCTAGTAGCACCTTCCAGTTCAAGCGCCACCAGGGATATCCTCTCCTCGCCCTGGCGCCGTGCAGCTTGTTCCGCTTTCAGCTCGGCGGCTGCCTTTTCGGCCGTAGCATGACTACGATGGGCCTGATCCTTGGCCTGGGCCAGCTCCGCTCGAAGAACTTCAACGGTGGCAGCACCATCTGCAGCCACGCATACTCCAGCATACAAATTTTAGTGTCATGCTTATACAACAAAAATGTAGGGGGGATTGCATCGAATACATACCTTGCGACTCGTCAAGACGCGTATTGATTAATGCAAGATCATCCCCTGCCACGTCAAGCTTTCGCTATAGCTCGGCAATTTCCATAGTCTGGGAAGTGACCAAAGGGGGAGCAACCTGTGTTCAAGCTCATCGGGTTAGTCCTCAAAACGATCATTGTTGATCCTATGTTTGCTTCCTAATGGAAGAAAACCTGAGTCTCAGGGGCTGCTACCTATATACAAGCGCATCTTTGCAAAGGAAGCATAACTGAAAACATTATGTCACATACCTCGAAGCCCTTTAGTAGGCTCATGAAGGCTTCATTTCATCCGCTTTTCGCGGACGAAATCTTCTCAATCATCGTACCCATCAAGGTACGCTGTTCCCCCGAGACAGATGCTTTTTGCAACATGTCCCGCAATATATTCGGAGCCCCCTGGTCTCTGGGAGCCGCTCTAGGAGCACCACCATCCTCTAAAGGAATCTGTTCACCCATCTCCAGAATCACTGTCGGCTGCGAGCCAGACAGTCTGGGCCTTTGCTATCATCAACCTCGGACTCCCGGACGGTCGGAGATCCACCTTCGGGCACTGCAGCCTTTGTCCCTGGTGCAACTGGTTGATTAAAAGGGACCCTCCGCGATGACACTTCAGAGTCATCTGCCTTATTGGGCGAAGAGGTTCGAGGAGGCATCTCGCTCTCCATCATCTCTGGGAGGAGACTTCCCGAAGAAGAGGATTGCCCAGAAAAACTCTGTGCCGACCTGTAAAAATGCATGAACGCGTTACGAATATTTTCGGTTAACAACCACGAAGCGGACGCTATCAAAGTACCCCAGATTCACTTACGGTTTGGCCGAGGGCTTGTCCCCTTGTTGGAGCTGTTCAGCAGCATCGCTTCCCAAACCCAAGCCGCTCGCTGGTGGCATCTTGCCCCTCTTAGAAGACCGCCCCTCCCAATCTTCGGAGGCGGCCCTTTTCCTCCTGCTAGGAGAAGGGATACTGGATCCTTTTTCGCCCCTGTCTTCAGGCGAGGAAAGGTCGATCTCTCCGGACTCAGTGTCTGACTTAACTCCAGAACCAAGGTCCTCTTGGGCTTTCTCGCTCTCCTCTTTGCTCTCCCTTACCGGCACCTGGCGTGGTGCCAAGGCTAGCATCCTTATTAGCACTGGAGTAGCTGAGTCTTCAGGAAGAGGAGCCGGACACCTGACCCATTCCACCTTCTTTATCCAGCCCTGGAAAAAGATGGATTGCTCAGTATCTTATTATGGACGCTCGACTACAGGGTGTTCGGAAGTATAATACTTACCGGGGTGGTCGAATGATTGTTGTGGAGGCCGATGTCTTCGGTGGTGGCTGGTCATTGCTCTCGTTCCCCAAAAATAACCTCCTCATTCCTTCGTGCGTAGTGCCGAAGAAGTGCTGAAGAGTCCGCGACCCTTTTGGGTTAAACTCCCACATGCGGCAAGGCCGCCGCTGGCACGACAAAATTTGATGGACCAGCATTACTTGAATAACGTCAACAAGATCGACGCCCTTCTTAGCAAGACTTTGGATGCGGCCCTGCAGAGTCCGCACTTCATCAACGGATCCCCAGTCCAACCCCTCATTGACCCATGAAGCAAGCCGAACTTGGGGGCCAGATCGGAACGCATGCGCAGTTGCCCACTTAGAGCCACAAGGCTTGGTGATGTAGAACCACCCATGTTGCCATAAGTCGGAAGATTCGGCGAAGGATCCTTGAAACCAAACAGTGCTAGCAAGCTTGCCCACTGTGGCGCCACTGCACTCTGCCTGTTCCCCCTCTATCACTTGCGGCTTCACATTGAAGGTCTTGAGCCACAAGACAAAGTGCGGAGGAGTTCAGAGGAAGGCTTCGCACGCGACGATAAACGCCAATATAAGAAGAATAGAGTCCGGGGCTAGATCGTGAAAATCTAGCCCGTAACAGAACATGAGCCCCGGACGAAGGGGTTGAGTGTGAACCCTAACCCGCGGAGGAAGTGGGACAGGAACACGACCCTCTCGCCAGATCTGGGGGTAGGAATAATCTGCCCCTCGCAGGAAGCCGGTGAAGAATTTCTGCGGTCAGATATCTGGCCGCTCGAAGCTTTGCAATATCCTCCTCTGTGACAGAAGAGGCCACCCACCGGCCTTGACGGTTGGATCTGGACATGATCGGAGCTTGTGCTGGTCGAAACCCGGGTGTTGGAACTCGAGGTATCAAGGGTTGAGGAAGAAGCAAGCCTGATGGAAAAATACGGAGCGGTACCCCTATATAGAGGCCGTGAATATTAAGCGCCTCCTCCCGGTCCTCAAAACTTGCATGTTTCCAAGGAGTTGTACCCAAACGACGGTTGGGTAACCCACGTCCGGGTTGACAAGAATCCCCTGAAAAAGGGGAGACACGATCTCTGCTCGGATAAGACACGCCAATTAAATCGCGTCTTAGGGCATGGGGCGACGAGCCAGCTAAAAGGCGGTTCACAAATAATGGCTGAAGCAGGCGTGATGTCATATTACCAAAGAGTTGTCGGGGGATTGGACTCGTAGGATATTATATCCTCTATAATTATATATGCAAGTCCGGATACAATCAACACATATGAAGACTATCTTGGAGTTCGGAGAAAGGGGAACCCGCCTTGCAATGCCGAAGATAATCTGCGCGCCGGACTCCTCGTCATTGAAGCCAGGTTCATGGGCTACTGAGGGAGTCCTGGACTAAGGGGTCCTCAGGCATCCGGCCTGTTATCCATGGGCCGAACCGATGGGCTGTGAAGATATGAAGGCCGAAGACTGTACCCGTGTCCGGATTGGACTCTACTTGGCGTGGAAGGTAAGCTTGGCGACCAATTATGAAGATTCCTTCTTATGTAACTGACTCTATGTAAACCCTAAATTCCCCCGGTGTCTATATAAACCGAAGGGGTTAGTCCGGAAAGGACACACATTACCATAGTCATATAGGCTAGACTTCTAGGGTTTAGCCATTACGATCTCGTGGTAGATCAGCTCTTGTAATACTCATATTCATCAAGATCAATCAAGCAGGAAGTAGGGTATTACCTCCATAGAGAGGGCCCGGACCTGGGTAAACATCGTGTCCCCTGTCTCCTGTTACCATCGATCCTAGACGCACAGTTCGGGACCCCCTACCCGAGATCCGCCGATTTTGACACCGACACCCATCGACTCTCATCAGAATTAGGGAATCGTCCGCAAAGAGTAAATGTGAAATTTGTGGTGCATCTCTACAGACTCTCACACCTACTAGATTCCCATTGTTCTCTTCCCTTTGTAGCAAACTTGATAAGGCCTTAGCACACAACAAAAATAGGTAAGGAGACAAGGGGTCTCCCTGCCTTAGCCCTCTCGTCGGGTGGAACACGTCCGTAGTTGTCCCGTTGAAGCAAACATTGTATGAAACTGATGACACACAAGCCATTATCAACGAGACCCATCTGTTATCAAAACCCAACCTCTCCATCATTCTCTTCAGGAAACACCATTCCACCCTATCGTATGCCTTATGCATATCTAATTTCACCGCACATAGGCCTGACTTGCCTTGTTTCCTCTTTATAGTGTTCATACATTCATACGCAATAAGTATGTTATCCATGATCAATCTTCCGGGGACAAAAGCGCTTTGCGCCGGGCTGATGATTTCCGGTAAGATTCCTTTCAAACTATTAGCTAGCATCTTGGAGATGATCTTGTAGGCCACATTACATAGACTAATCGGTCTAAACTGCGTGATATTAGTCGGGGCTGCCACTTTCGGCATCAACACTATCGTGGTACTATTCCACCCTTCTGGGATCGTACATGTGTTTAATGCTTCCAACACTTCCTTCACCAGATCCTCCTTAATCATATTCCAAAACCGTTTGTAAAATGCAGCATGTAATCCGTCCGGTCCAGGGGCCTTGAAATCTCCAATACTGAACAGTGCTCGACGGACATCTTCTTCAGTGAACGGAGCTAGAAACGCTTTGTTCATTTGCACCGATACCTTAGGCACCACTTTTTGAATTACATTCTCATTTGGAATATTCACCTGCGAGGTAAACAAGTTAGTAAAATAATTTTGTACAATCTTCTCCATTTCTGCTTGCCCTTCATGCACCACTCCATTCTCATCTTGTAAACTCTTGATAGTATTCTTCTTCCTCCTAGCTGGGGCATACATGTGAAAAAAATTGTGTTATGATCACCATGTTTCAACCAATTTGCTCGGCCTCTCTGCACCCACTCGATTTCCTCCTGTTCCAACAAGTTCTCAATGACAAGAAGTATCTCCTTCTGCCTATCTATAGCTGCATCTGTAGCCGGACCCCTTCTCAAGTCCTCCAGCTCCGCCTTAAGGGCCGCCATCCTCTTCTGCGGTCTCTTCAACACATCCCTATCCCACTGGTGCAGCTCTGTGTGTACGACATCGACTTTATACTTGAAAGGCCCAATGCCTAACATCGCAGCCCGTTGCCACGCCGTTCGAACCACCTCCTCCACCGTTTCCTCCTTGAGCCATCTTGCTTCAAACCTTCTTTTAGTTCCCCTCGGTCTACTATGTTCCACATAATATTCCGTATTCACCACTAAGGGTCGATGATCAGACTTCGTCATCTCCCCATTCAGTACTCCTGCATGTGGGAAGAGATTACTCCACCGCGAATTGCAAACCGCTCTATCCAGTCGCTCTTTGATCCGACCTCTGCTCCAAGTAAAACTATCTCCTGAAGCCCCCATATCATCTAGATCACAATCGGCCAAAGCATCTCTAAACCCTTGCATCTGTGCTGCTCCCGAGCTGCTCCCCCTCCTTCTCACGAGCAAAAAGAATCTCATTAAAATCTCCAAAAACCATCTAGGGAACATCCATAACCTGGTGCAACGACCTAAGATAGTCCCATGATTTATGCTTATTCTCTCTTGCCGGTTCTCCATAGAATGTTGTACATCTCCACTTCTTCCCATCATCAATAATGACATCAATGAAATTACTCGTAACCTCAATTTTTGTAATATTCATCTTGCGTCTCCAAAACATCACAAGACCCCCCGCCCTACCATCACTTGGGTCGACCAGCCTCTCCTGGAACCCTAACTTTGTCATCAACTTTTCCGCCTCTACGTCAGACAGGTGTGCCTCTGAAAGAAAAAGCACATCTGGTTTGTAGCACCTCTAGACCTCCCGAAGTGCTCGAACTGCCTGTGACTGACGCATCCCGCGACAGTTCCATCCTAACAGTATCATTAGGCCTGGCGGTCCCCCGAACCGGGGGCCGCCAATGTTGCCAAGTCCATAGAAATTGTATCATCCACCTTATGCCTCTTGCTTCCCTGCGAGCTTGTGTCATCCTCCCCCTCCTCCCCTCCTTTAATGCTTGCTTCACTCGATTCCAGCCGCTCTCCTCCTTTGCCATCAGTTTGCAACAACTGCGTTCCTGCCCCCTGCTCCTTCTCTTCAAACTCCAACCTTCTTTTAAATGACCCCGCAGGTTGGGCACTACTAGGACATTTGACCGGGCTGCTAGCCGTGCTACGTAGGTCCTCATCATCCCTCTCCTTAGCAGCCTGGTTCCTCCAAGCTCCCCCACCTCGCCCTCCTCTTCCTCCCCGACTATCCCATGTGCCTCTCTCCTCCTGGCATGTTTGCGCCCAATGTTCATCTCTTATAAACTCCGGAGCAATCAATGAAATAGGGTAAACAATAGCACTATCCTCATGGACACCATTACCATGCTCCTTGGCGACATGACTAACCAGGCCACAAACACCACAAAATACTGGCATCTTCTCATATTCAAACTCAAAGTACACCTTCTTCTGCCTTAATGTAAGGCTTGCACATCTCATCAAAGGTTTCCGCACGTCCAAGGTGACTCTCACTCGGATCCCTCCCCCTTGGCCCTTCACTGACCGCTCATCCACACGCACCACTTCCCCTGCCTTTCTCGCTAATTGCCTCGCAATACTCGCAGTTGTCATCTTCTCCTTGAGCCCCATCACAATACCACTTGAAGCGGAATACAATAAGAATCGTGGGGTTGAAACCAAAACCAAACATGACGCCCACGAGGAGCGACAGCTGAATACAGGATTCCGCAGGCACCTCTCTACAATTGGTTCCACCTCCGGCCGACGGCCCGGCCCCACCTGTCAGTACCCCTTTTGCCCGCCGGGCCGCTTAACCCAAAAGCTTCGACCCGGCGGCTCCCTCCTCTCCCCCTCCCCACCTCCGATCTCTCTGCAATTCAAACCCCCACTCCTCCTCCCTCCACGCGCGCCGGCGACGAGCACCCGCCGCCGGCTAGGGTTCCGCGCCCCGCGATGGAGGCATCCGGCTTCGGCCGCGACGCGGGGCCCCTCAACCGCGGCCCGGGCTCCGCGCCCCTCGCCTTCGGCGCCGGCGCGGCCACCGCCCCTTCTCCCGCGGCGCAGCCCACCCCCGTGCAGTTCCCCTCGGCTCGCCCGGCCGCCCCCTTCGTGCCCCCCTCCTCGCGCTTCCCGAGCGCTCGCCCCCAGCTCTCCGCAGCGGCCCCCATCTCTCGCCCTACTTCTCCCATCCCCATACCGTCATCCTCCGCGCGGCCGGCGGCAGCTGCTCCCGGCGCCCCCGGTCCCGTGAGGTTTCCGAGCCCTCTTCGTGCCGTCGACCCAGGCGCGGCCGCTGCTACCGCTCGCCATCTTCAGTCCCAGCCCAGGTGAGTGCTCCCCAACCCCCACACCCCCAAGTGGCATCTGTGTTGTTTGAGCTTTGCTGTCGAGCTGGCTGGCTAGTGTCGGTTAGGTTTCTGTTTTGTACTTGCTTTGCTGTTGCATCCAAGTAGCTGTAACTGTAAGTACAGGCGTGTAGTAGCTTCAGAATCTGAAGCATAGTGTAGTTGGCGTTGTGCATATATATATTCCACTCGCCCTAGTTTCACATATTTGGTGATTGCATAGAGCATGATTTCCCCATTGGAGATGGCTAAATGCGCATATGAGTTTTTATTTGGTCGGATGCCTGCAACATTTGAGTATTAGCGCGTCATAGCAGCTCTAGTGATCTAGTTTCTACAATAGGGATTGTCCTAAGTTGATCGTTAGAGATCGTGGCATGGCACGAGGCAACCATGTAGCCAATTCACAAGACTTGGCATGGCACGAAGCAACCATGTACTGCCTCTGTATCAAAATATAAGACGTTTTTTGGTTTTGCATAGGGCATAAAATAAAGCATCTTATATTTTGTTACGGAGGGAGTTGCCAATTCACAAGACTTAGGCACACTGGTGACTGTGTACCAAGTGAATGATATTCAGCAGGGTATAGCACATAAAAAGGAACATCTAAAATTGCATGTTGTTCAAGTCAACTCAAAATATCTGATAAGGTGCCTTGCTGCTGGAATGGTAGACTAAGATCTAACTTTTTTGGTGGTTAATCACCTAATCCTAGCGCATCTGATTGCAGTTCCAAACCTGCGATACCCATGGTACATTATTGATGGATTGTTTTCGTGTTTGCATTCAGAGTAGCTGCACCATCCATAGGCAGGCCCATGCATCCTTGTATTTCCTCAAGGAGCAGGTCCCCGCCGAATCTATCAAATCAGCGTGTGAATGTTCCTCCAGAAAATGATAATGGTATGGGGCAAAGAAGGTAAAACTACTTCATGTTGTATCTCTCGTCAAGCTATCTGAATTCATAATGGACATCCAATATATTCCAGTCAATATCTTTAAAACATTTGTATACATGGCGTGCAGAAAGAGAAAATTTGTACATAAGGGCTTGATACGTAGATATAGGTCACTTAGCAACTGTTCTCCTTTAAGTCGTCCAAATGTTGTAGGTGGGACAATTCGTGTCAGTACAATGCAATCTTCTTCTGAAAGTTGCGCAATGAGCCACTGAACCAAATATTCATCACTCTCTGCTGAACTCTAGGGTATGTTTGGATGGTGGACAAAGCTCACCCTGCCAATTTTCAGGCCATGACCAAAATTTTGGTCTTTGCTTGGATAGTTGCCAGTACTTTTGAAATGCCAACTTCTCTTTTGCCCACTCTAGTTCATTTTTCTTGCCAATGTTAGCAAACTCATGGGTAAGCAAAAGCTTGACCAAACTTTGGCTAGCCAAATACTCCCTCCGTTCCCTAATATAAGACCTTTTAGCTATTTCAAAATATTGAATACATACATACTAAAATGAGTGTACATACATACTAAAATGTGTCTAGATACATACGACTCAAGAAAAAGCTAATAGGTCTTATATTAGGGAACGGAGGTAGTATTTGGTAGGGCAGCCTTGGGCTAAAACCAAAGGTACCAATGCTGTTGTTTATACGTTATTTTGCCAGAAGGCCATGGTCGGAGAACAATACATCAATCACCGTCAGTTCTTAAATGAAAAATGGTGCATATCATTATACTAGGATACGCTACATGTTGTGTAGTTGATCTTAGCTGGCATGCTTGACATGTCTTTGTATGGACCACCCTACATGGATTATGGTTGCGTAGGTCTGGAGAGGATTTTTCTGTTGGGTGCGAGTTCAGTTGGGTTTCCCTGGAGCTTGCAACTATAACCTTGTGGGTACAGCTATCAGGGTTTTTAAATCTGATGTCTCTTCCATCGATAGGTTGGTAAACTATGCAGACCCGTTGTTTGAAAATGAAAGTGCGCAATCTTCAGTGCAAATGAGAATGCAACCTCCAGAGACCGGAAAGACAGCAAGATCACCACCATTAGACATGAGCAAACAGTTTAGACCATCATCAAGCCTTCCAAAATTTCCTCCTACGCAGCGTGCTGAGCCTCATGATCATGTGCAAATGTGAGTTCTTAGATAGAAATTGTCAACTAGTAATTGTTTACTCTAATTGTATTTTAAGTTTTATTAGTGTATCACTGCAAATTATCTCATAAAAGAGTGTAGTACTGGTTACTTAGCTACTAATTAGTATTTCAGTACTAAATGTCACTGGTCATGCTGTGCTGCTTATCTCCCTGTTTTTACTGATATTTCAGGCCTAATCTATCACCTTCCAAGTTTGGAATCCAGAACCAGTCTCCTTTTCATGATGCACGTGCTACATTCTCTCCTCTTCTGAATAGCAATTTAGTTCCTGGTAGTGGGAGGCCCCGTCCTGCCTCAGGGACTAGTACATCTTCTTCATCAGTGCTTGGTGGTGCGGCTCAACAAGAGATGAACGATCATATGAGAGAACAAAGGTGCTGTCGGCTAGACTGTCGTAAACTGCCACATAGTTGATCTGAGCACCATTCTATTTTTGATTTTTTTGTGTTCATCAGTAGTATGCAGCCTGTATAGTCTTTATTTAAATAGTCTTTGGTGATACTAATTTGAGTCGAGAAAAGGAAAAACTTTTAGATAAAAATATATTTATTGTGATTGTCTTGCGAGCTGTTCAAGTTTTTTTACTAGAAATATGCTCAACCTTGTGATGCTGGTAGGTTTGCATGGAGTAACCCTTCTCCCCCTGCTGGGACATTCTTCCTATTCAAAAGAACTTTAGCAATGGATATAACGAACTTCCGCGCTGTAACGTAATACTGCAAATTGAACGTAAATTTGCTTCTGTGATCACATTTATTACCTGGATCACTGTAAAATCATTGGTTAATGCCATCTCTTGTGCTTGTGCTCCTGTTGGTACTTATGCGTTTATGGCTCTGTAATATTTTCTTCCTTTTATCCTTCTGTAGATTCTCAGCTCCACTTCAAAGTCGAACAATGGATCATAGCATTTCAAAAAGGTCTAGGTCACCTACTTTATCCTATCAGGATGTTGATGGTGCTGAAGCTCGTCATGGCACTGGTGCAAATGCTAGAAGGTACTATTATCTACTGATTGCCATTTCTTTATGGCGTGCCTGTTTTCTTCTGTTGCTGCATAAATAATTAAATATACATGTGATCTCCTAACTCCTAAGTGTTACCTATCTACTGATTATATATAGGTAATCACTGCTACTTTGAATTCGTATAAATATCCTTGACTGGAGAAAGTTAGATAATCATGATCAATCCATTGGAAAATCAATTCAGTATGGAAATGGGTAAAATGCTGGGCATAGTCATTTTTGGGCATGGGTTACCAAACAAAACATGACACCTGTTATTATGTAACGTGTTCTCTTTACTTGGTCGGTGTGTTACCAAACTGAATCAAGAATACGAACATGGAGACAGTCTTCTCTACACAGTTTTTGGAAAATTTATTTTCCTTGTAGCTTTTAGTCTCGCTAAAGGAATATTAAGCAACTAGTGTTTTATTCGAGCTCTTAAAATGTGGAAACCCTCAATAGTATGCACTAACCTTTCGTGCTAATCCTTTTTTTCTCTTCATTTTTAGTGACTTCTTTTTTCGAAATGTGAGCTGTGAAATTCTTCTTTACTATTTGTCTACTAACCGTTTTCGGTTTAGGGTTTGGTTCCTGTGAGCGCTAATTCTAAAGCCTGAAATCTGTCATTTAAAATGACTAGTTGCATTAGTGATGTATTGTGGACTTGTGGCTAATGCATAAAGCATTTTCCTGCTGCTTCCTTTGCAGACTGATAAACTATGCGGATACCTTGGTTGATGATGTAAGTATTGAAACTTCAAAAAGGATGAGGGCACCTTCATCTGAATTCACGAACATGCCCAAGTCTCCACCTTCAGATATTAGAGACAACATTAGGCCGGCACCTGCAGGTTTTGGCAGCAGTAATGTTGCAGCCCAGAATCTTCGTTCACAGGCTGATATCCAGAGGTAAATCCTTCGAGTTTATTTTGCTGTATGTCAGTTTTACTTATTAGTTTTGATAAAAGATGCAATAACGACTAAAATAAATAAATTATGACCAGTAAGAGCACAATCTAACACATCTACCATATTTATGCCTAGGAGCGGTAGTTAGTAAACGAATTGATCTTTTACTGTGCTTGCTTATCTTTTACTTTATGGCATTTAGCAGTTGACTTTGTTGCTATTATTACAGGTCTGAAGCATCCCTTCTCAAGGTTGGAAGTCAAATAAAATCTCGCATTGGTGATGTGCGTTCACCACCGTATCAGCAGTTCCGTCCTTCAGATACTTATTCAAAAGAATATAGTACACCTACATTTTCTCCACCAAAGCCTTTGATTCTCAATTCTAGGAGCGTGACCCCTCCTTTGGATGACGGTGACGACTTTATCCCTTCAACTGAACTTGAGAGGTGCTTATGCCAGCTTCATAATGTGGCAAACCCTTTTTTTTTCCATCAAATATACTGTTTATTGTTATTGACTCATGTAACATTTGCTGTAGAGAAAAACAGGCAAAAGCCAAGCGTTTGGCTCGTTTCAATGTTGAACTAAGCAGGCCAGTGGAAAATATCAATGATCTCGCAAAAGCGGACAAACAGAAACAAGCCTCTTCAATGGGAAAAGTTCCAGTCAGATCAAATGATAGTACCATGGCTGACATGGACCCCCCAGAGTTAGCCGCAATTCTTGGGCTTTGTTCCTATATGTGCCCAGGTGATTCCTGCACTAGATCATATCACTTGTTTTCGCGCAATGTTATTTTGGTCACTCTCAACTCTTCAATATATTTTCTTAACCATGCTACTTACAAACATGTATTCATGCTTTGTTTCTAGAGCCTGAAAGGGCGGAGCGCGAGAGAAAGGGAGATCTTGATAGGTACGAGAGGTTGGGTGGAGACAGAAACCAAACCACCGAGCTTCTTGCTGTTAAAAAGGTATATAATGTTTACCTTATCACCTGCCAGTATGACAGGATTCTATCTGAATTTATCTCTCATCACCAGTAACAGGAAGCATGATGGAAGTTATTATCTAATTGATACAGTATACTAGGACTGCTGAGAGAGATGCAGAGTTGATCAGGCCTCTGCCAGTTCTGCAGAAGACCATGTCATACCTTCTTAGTTTGCTGGATCACACATATGATGATAGTTTTTTGGGCTTATACAACTTCTTGTGGGATAGGATGCGAGCGATAAGAATGGATCTTAGAATGCAACATTTCTTCAATCAAGAGGCTATTTCTATGCTCGAGCAAATGGTAATTCCAATTTATTATTATTTTTCCCACTGTCCGTAAATGTTTTTTTTCTTTGGGTAAACTTATTTCCCAGTAAGTTTCATCGTGAACTTTTCTTTTCTTTTCTTGACCAGATAAGGCTCCACATTGTAGCAATGCATGAGTTATGTGAGTACAGCAAAGGAGAAGGTTTTTCAGAGGGTTTTGATGCACACCTCAACATTGAGCAGATGAACAAAACATCAGTTGAGCTATTTCAAATGTATGAAGACCATAGGAGAAATGGTGTGCTCTTCTCAACAGAACAGGAGTTCCGGGGTTATTATGCACTGCTCAAGTTAGACAAGCATCCTGGTTACAAGGTGAGGTGAATTGAGTGGGTCTTGTTGTTTTCTGCTGTTTTGCTGACTTCTGTGTACATCTGAATCAGGTTGAACCTTCGGAGTTATCTCTGGACCTTGCTAAGATGTCTCGTGAAATTAGAGGCAGCCCAGACGTCTTGTTTGCAAGAGAAGTTGCAAGGTAGTCATACCTTATGGCATAATTTGAATTCTTGAGTCTTCACTAACTTTGATTTGACTTAACACCAACTTTTGTTATGCAATTCAGAGCATGCAGAATGGGAAACTACATTGCTTTCTTCCGGCTTGCAAGGAAAGCAACATATTTGCAGGCTTGCTTGATGCATGCTCACTTCGCGAAGGTAGAATAGTTTGTCGATGAAAGGCTGTTCATTTTTGTACCATATCTTTTTACTGAAATTATTTGTTCAAATATGCACATACTTCTAGTTCTCTATTGTGCATCTATGCTGTCAAGTAACCTTGTAATAATAAAACGTGTTACCAGAATTCAGAACTGACAGTTTCTCATTGTAATTAGTAGGACCTGCTGTTGTTTTTCACAAGACAAAAGGTGCTTGGTAGCACAATAAAATTCTTAACTTTTGTCATGTTTCCATTGTACTGTAAGCTGATTCAGCCCTAGCTAGCTAGAGGAAGTAGTGAGATCTATCAACCCTTCAAATTTTTGAAACGACCATTGTACTTGACTACTTGTTACAGTTTACATATACGTCTAGATAGTGTATGAAAATGTGACAGTAATAATTGATCGCACAGGGTAAAAATTATGGATCCGCCACTATCTGGCATTGACGAGTTCTCCCTGGCCAGTATTGTACGCCCTCCGTATCAAAATATAAGACGTTTTGGTGGGTTAGTTTAGCCTACAAAAACGTCTTATATTTTGGTACAGAGGTAGTACTTCTTTACATTTATAATACGTTCTGTATTAGTTAAAGTATTCTTATGTTTTGACAAGTCATTAATCAAAATTTCTGGAAACAATGGTTGATGTGAACATTAGTTCATGGCACTGCTGCCATAGAGAGTAGAGCCAAGCAGTATGACTTAAAGCCCAAAGGGAATGAAGCCAATATGGTATTAGAAGGAGATAGAATGACATAAATTTGGATGAGAGAACTAGACGGGTTCAGAGTTAGCAAATGGAGGTGTGCATGATTCATTTCTTGCTTGATCTGAAAGATTATCAATTTATCATGTTGCTACTTAACCTCACCCTTAATACTTGAGACTCTTTCTTGTAAACGAATTGAACTCTTATCTCTACCTCTTCCCTAATTATCCTCCATACTACTGATGCATCATCCGTTCCTGCTAATTGATAAACTACGCATGCTGGACTTAATATCTTTAACATCGAGCTTTCCTAAATCCTACAGTAATAAACTACCATCTTGCTTTAATCTCTACTTCGTTGTCTGTACTCTCAAACATTAGTATGGCCATTGTTTTGTCCCTGCCGTTTTCTCGGCGCTGTCAATCGAAGCCATGCTGTATGTGTGGTGAGATCACAATGGACAGGTCAGGATGTCCTCACGTTGCTGCTGTCTGGTGCACGTTCGCCGTGCCGTGGGCAGTTTCCACGACATCTGGCCATGCTAAGGGCTGCTCCTCATCACCATCAACTGTCGTTGGAGTTTTGCTGATATCACGTGAAATGCAACACTGGCATTGAGCCCTTGGCTTGCTGAGGTCACCAAGGATTTCAATGTAGCCGCCTGGCCAACATCCTGTAGGTCGATGACTACCTGCTTTTACAGGAAGGGTGTAATGACATGAACCTCAGAGGACGTCATTGCGTTTTGTTCAGAACTTCCGATCAACCAAGACAGAATTAAGTCTCTCACACCTAATGTCGTCTAGCGTGAGTTTTAGTCTACCTCTTCCATACCATGATCCTCTTCAAGTTATGGTGCAACACTGGTAGACCTATTCTGTCCCTTTATGAATTGTGGATATGCCTGTTTGACCATAGACCACAATTCTGCTCCTATACTATATTAGGGCCACTTATCAGATATACTTCGTTGTTCTGTGCACAGGAAATTGTTTTAATAGTATTATCTTTCACTATTCGCTACCTCTGGTGTACTCCCAGCTTCCATGTAGTAGGCTAATTGTTTGTCAGTTCACACTTTTGTAAAGCTTAACACATTTCTTCTACCCAGGTAAGAAGGCAAGCTCTGGCTTCCTTGCACAGTGGTCTGCAGATTGGCCAAGGCATCCCTATTTCACATGTCGTGGAGTGGCTTGCAATGGAGGTAAGTGTTCTCTTATTCAAACAGTAAATTATTCATTATGGAAAAATTGATATCATCTTGTGTCTTTCTTTTTCAGGATGAGGACATTGAAAGTCTCTTAGAATACCATGGTTTTGGATCGAAGCAGTATGAAGGACCGTACCTAGTGAAAGAAGGGCCTTTTCTTAACAGTGAGAGCGATTTTCCATCTGGTTGTTCTGAACTTGTGCACTCGAAGAAATCACAGAGAATAGTCGATGATGTATCTTCTGGTCCAGTTTGTGCTCCCACTGGTCAAAAAGCGACTGTTGCACCATATTCTGTCGGGTTTCCTTCCCCAGCTAGCAAAAGAGAGCCGGTTCCACCACGGTCTGCCCTTGTGATTCCTAGTGCGAAAAAAGAGTTTGGCCCATCGTTTTCTGGACCTGTTTCTCCCACTTCTAGCAGACAGATTACCTCGCCGTATTCTGGTCTGTTTTCTCCAAAAGCTGGCAATAAACAGTTCAATTCAACATATTCAAGTCCTATTTCCCCAACTGGTAGCAGAAAGGGAAGTGTTCCAGTTATTCTTAGCACTTCTCCGCGTGCTACCAAGCACGCACTCTCGCACACAGGATGGATGGATGACCAGAGAGTAGCTTCACCGAAAGCAAAAGGCAAGATCACGATGACTGATGATTTCATAATATCTGAAGACCAGAATGGTGATTTTGTGGACTTCTCGAGAGAACAAATGGAGATACCGCAGTCAGAAGCCTACACTCAACATGTTGATGCTTTGGTGGCAACCATAGTCTCACATCCTCTAGCAGATGTTGTATCCTCAGATTACGCCCATATGCATGAAGAGGAAGATGAGCTCAGGGCACATGGCTCTGGCAGTGATACAGATTTGGATGATGAAAGTCCATCATGTCATCAAGTCAATCTAATAGAACGTGTGTGGCCTACAGGTTCCCTATTGCCTGGTCATGAGGATGGAGATTACCAAAATAATAATGAAACAACATATGAGTCGTTACCAATTGTTGTGTCTCCAAAGAAAACAATTTCAGATGAAAGGCTAAAGATGATACTGAGGTTGGTTTTGTTATCCTTGATCTATGTCACTAATTCTTTAATGTACCAAACCTTTGTCCTACTGTGATCATACAGGAAATGGAGGCAGCGTGCTGCGGATCAGAGATCTCTGAGAGAGCAGAAAAATGCCCTTGCTATTGCAGCATTGAATTCTCTGTCACTTGGACCACCAGTTCACCAAACCGCAGTGGTAAGTCTACCATAGACATGTTCTATTTATTTCAAGGCTTGGTGTTTTCTGCAATTTATTTCGATGATTTGTAAGTCCATGATAAATGATCGCTTTCCTACAATGAAGGTGCCAAAGCATGCAGTCCACGAGCTAGATATTGGCCATGCCTTTAAAGAAAGATACACACGGCAACAAAGATCTTGGTCACGACTAAATGTCTCAGAGTTGGTTGGTCCTATTTTAACTGAAAGGAAACCTGATGCTAGGTGTATCTGCTGGAAGATGCTAGTACTTGTTCCACCAGGTGCCATGAAATCTCAGAGCAACAATGTTGCCTCAAGATGGTTACTCAAAAAGCTCATGGGTTCTGGAAATGAAGATAATGGATTGCTTCTTACTTCAGCAGACCTCTCAATTTGGAGAACGTGGCTCAGTTCTCCGAGTGTATGCTGCCTATCCGTTGTCAGGGCCAGTGACCAACAGGTTATTGGTAACGAAATTGCTGACAGCATGAACTGTATAGTATTTGTGGTATCTGAAAGCATCCCGTGGGAAATGCAGAAGGCACGATTTAGCAGTCTGTTAGCCTCCATACCTCCTCAATCTTGTCTCCCTCTTCTGATTTTAAGTGGTGACACATATAATGAAGGGTATGATTATGCGTCACAAAATGTCATTGATAAGCTTGGCGTCAGCGGTCTGAGTGAAGGAAAGATTGCTTCATCCTTGGTTGTTTTTCTAGCTGGAAGCTGCACTGAAGGTTATATCAATGGCTTCTTTGACGATGACAAGCTGCGAGAAGGTTTAAAGTGGATGGCGAACAGTTTTCCTCTACAGCCTGATGTCATCCTCGTGAAGACACATGAGTTTCTTCTGAATTACTTGAACCCATCACTTGAGCTACTTAACAGGCATGTTGTGCCTGAAGTTGGTCCTGAGCATTGCATCTCAGTATTCAACAACGCTGTCAGCCAGCTTGGAGAAGAGATTTTAGCTGCAGCATACAGAAGTCCTAATCAGTGGCCAGCTCTTGAGATTGATCTTCTGGAGAGATCGAGCAGCGAGAGGATGTTGACAGAACTGTTGTTACCTAGCATTGGATGGTCATCGCCGTCAAGAATCCAGCCGCTGGTAGAAACCGTAAAGAGTTTGCAGCTTCCAGAGTTCAGTGACGACTTGTCTTGGCTAAAACAAGGATCTTACATGGGCAGGCAGATTCAAGATCAGAAGCTATATCTTGAGGAGTGCTTGACGAGATATCTGACCCAATCGGCTCGGTTGTTAAATGGAGCCCAGGCAGTTGCGGAGGCAAAGATTATGGTGCAGAAAGGTGTCGATCTTGAGCTCCGTGACTCGAATCACCATCTTGTGCCCAACTGGGTTACTATCTTCCGGCGGATCTACAACTGGAGGTTAGTGAGGCTTTCTACCGGAGATTTCTCAGAAGCTTATGTCCTGAGTCAGCGTCTTTACCAGCCCCCTGCAGCTGATTCCAATGGCGCAACACAGCACGGGCTCACTGCCAACAGCGATACTATAGGCGAGGCGCCCATTTTGGAGGACCATGACATGATGCCCGCTGTGCCATCTGGGCTCTCGCTAGACGAGATGATCGAGGCGAGTTGTGACCTTGATTCTGACAGTCCTCCACCGCTGAGACCTCCGCCACCACCACTGCCAACCCCAGCATACGACGAACCTCAGGCACTGGCACACATCAATGGTGAGGTAAGCCCAGTGCATGGAGCTACCGATGACAACATGCACGACGCACCAAGAAGAGATTTGGTTCCACTCAAATGGGACGATGAGCTTGCCAAGCTAGAGCAGCAGTGCGCCAAGCTGCAGTCCAAGATTGATGAGAAGCTCTTTATATACTTCTGAGCTGCCGAGCCTTTGAAAGGTAACATTGGATATCATTGAGTGATAGAACATTGTTTTGTTAATTATTAGGTCGTGTCATTATTCGACGAGAATGTCATGGTGTTGTAGACATATGTAGCGCAAATATCCAGAGATGTTTTGTTGCAACTCTAGCTGTTAGCTTTCCCAGTAGTTCAACTCAGAAATCTCATACTCATGGCTGGTGTTTTAGAAGCCGCAACGAATTTCAATCGACTCGACTTGCTACCACCAATTCCAAGCCACCGTTTTGACATGGAAATGTACCTTCAAAATTACTTTTTGGTTTTACAAATATGTTAGTACAATATTCTCCCCACCCGTAAGGTGTATTCTGACTTGTTAATATTTTTTGACCAACCATCGCTTTTTAAATGTTTGCTTCTATGGCATAAAACTGATGTCACAAGATTCATGTGTAAAACTACCTAGGGCGTGTTTGGTTGCCTGCATAGAGCCCAACCAGGCCCGAGGAAGGCTAAAGCAGCCGCCTAGATGCTGGCTCGCTGGAAACGCACAGGCCGAGCGCAAGCGAGTGGGCCCTTGCACGAGTGGAAACGGAAGGGACATAAGGTGATTACTTGAGGTCTTCTTCAACCTACATTAACTTGCGCGAGTGGAAACGGAAGGGACATAAGGTGATTACTTGAGGTCTTCTTCAACCTACATTAACTTGCACGAGTGGAAACGGAAGGGACATAAGGTGATTACTTGAGGTCTTCTTCAACCTACATTAACTTGCACGAGTGGAAACGGAAGGGACATAAGGTGATTACTTGAGGTCTTCTTCAACCTACATTAACTTGCACGAGTGGAAATGGAAGGGACATAAGGTGATTACTTGAGGTCTTCTTCAACCTACATTAACTTGCACGAGTGGAAACGGAAGGGACAGGTGATTACTTGAGGTCTTCTTCAACCTACATTAACTTGCACGAGTGGAAACGGAAGGGACATAAGGTGATTACTTGAGGTCTTCTTCAACCTACATTAACTTGCACGAGTGGAAACGGAAGGGACATAAGGTGATTACTTGAGGTCTTCTTCAACCTACATTAAGCTCCTATCTAATCTCCTCCATTTGATCTAAACAACGGTGCTTCGCTTCGAGGTAAGCTCTACATGAAAAAGATGCACCTCGATGCTACGATTCCATTCAGGCAATCGGTTCATAGTTTCGTCGGCTGTAAGTTCTTAATTTCGTCTTTCTGTTGGGAGCTATTCTGCACGAATTTTGTCAGATTCATCGCGCATGATGGATAATTTGAAATTTACTTTGACCAGCAGTCTAATCTCGCAGTTCCTCACAACATTCGTGTTCGAAGTTTTTGGTTTCGACGATCGTAGCTTCATCTCTCTTTGAACAACAGTCTACTGCAACGCCGCCATGTCGAGCTCCTCTGTCCTCTTCTCAAAGCCATCATATTCGTCCCTCTCGACGCCGACGCCCTTCCCCTTGATCTCCTTGCCCGCGTCCTACTACACTAGAGTCGTTTTTGGCGTCGCTCATCTCGGCCTACTCTTTGTCGTCCTCCTACTGCACTGACGCTGCAATGGCACGCACACTGCAGTTCGCCGCGCCGTCGACGGGGTCGATCATCTTGGCCTCCTCTCGACCTCCTCTCTCTCTCTCTCTCTCTCTCTCTCTCTCTCTCTCTCTCTCTCTCTCTCTCTCGTCCCACTACACTAGAGTCGTTTCCGGCGTCGATCATCTCGGCCTCCTCTCTCGTCCTACCGCACGAACGATACCATGGCGCGAGCACTGCATTCTCCTCCCCTGTCCACTGTCTTTGCGCGAGCACCGCAACTAGTTCGCCGACGGGGTCGCTCGCCGTGCCGCCGATGGGGTCACTCGCCCACGACTTCATGCTCGTCATGTTGGACACGGCGCCACGACCACTATCCATCGCAGTCGCCATGGTCCGGCGCACACTGCATTTCTTCTCCCCCTTCCTCTGCTAGCTCTTAACCCTGTGTGCTAAGTGCAAGTGCTAGCTCTTAATCATGCCCCATGCAGGCAACCAAACAGCGTGTAGCTGTATGCGCCGAGACAATGCACACAACCAAACAACATGCCAAAGTTGATCCCCTAATGCAGGAAGTCCATATGCAGGCAACCAAACAACTCGCAGATGTTGCATATGAGGTTGTTTTTTCAGAGCCAGGCTGAGTGGAGAAGTGTATGAAACTCAGGTACTGTGGCACACGGCAACCAAACACGCCCCTATGGTTGCAATTTTCTACCACAAAATCTACAATTTTGAGACATAAGAGCATCTACAACCAGACTGGGCAAATCCGGACCCCTATATGTCCCCGGACAATGACCGATCACTCCTTAAAGGCCCGCCTCCACAACCGTTTCCCTCAAACCAAATCCTCAAATCCATACTTGTCATGCAGTTTTTAATTTATACACGTTGAGCACACACATGTCATCGGACTACCAAAAATTGATATCTTCTACTAACTACGAATGAAACAACAATAAAAGAAGTTCATCCACGGCCGTCCTTGCCCGTGTCGTCTTTGTTGCGGAAGTAATGGTCGAAGACACAAAACAGATTGAGGCGGATCTGCTCACTGCCGAAGCTGTCTGATCCGCCGCCGTTCTCCTCCTCATCTTTGGGGCAGTCCGAACATGACACAGACCGCCTGGCTTTGCCCCCTTGCGAGGTTGCAACATCTTCTGATGAGGGTTTGCACCGTCGTCGCTGTGACGCCCGGATAATCATGCTACAGTAATCCCAAGCTAATCATGCCACGTCACCTCGGTTACTGTTGCTAACCTCGCGTTGATTCGAAACCGTTTCAATATTTAAATTCAAAATAGGTCAAACAACAAAAGTTTTCAAAAGTTGAAACAAAAATGTTCGGGCGGCGCTGAATATTACTAGGGTAATTATGGTGTAGTAAACACATTCTTATAAAATGCCTAAATAATTTAAAATGATTTAAAAACAGAAAAGGAATAAAAATAAAAAGAGCAAGAAAAACAAAACAGAAAAAAAAACAAATGTGGGGCAACCCCCCGGCCCAACTAGGCCACGGCCCAGCAGGCCACCAGGCCGCCAGGCCGGCCCACCTCACTCCCCTTACCCCCCACCGAAACCCTAGCCACCACTGACCGCACCCAATCCCCCCACTCGTCCCACTTCCCCCTTCTATGGTGCCTCCCCGATCCAGATCGGGATCGGAGGCACCCGCCCCCCCGCCCCGCTCGGTCACCACGGCGCCACCCTCCCGGTCTCCTTCCTCCCCCTCCAACACCGCGCCGTCCTCCCCGACGCCGCTGCTCGACCACCGCGCGACCCGCCGCCGTCGCGCCCGACCCCGACGCAAGCGCCCATCCCCAACGCCCCAGGACCGCCTCGCCGTCGTCGTTCGCCAGAACCACGTCCTCGACCCCCCCTCGACGGACTCCGTCAACCCTCGCCGCCCGTACCCCTGCATCGGGGGTGAGCTCCTCCCCCCGCTACTTTCCTCGCACACACACGTCGCCAGAGCGTGGCCACGCGCTTGCGCTGTCCCCGTCGCAGTCACCATCCCCTCCCAGCTCCAGCGCGCGCACCGCACCACCCGCCCCACGCTGCGCGGCCCCGTTCCCTGGCCTCCACGCCCGCCCGCGGCGTGCACCGCCGCCCCTGACGGCGTCCACCCCGTCCACCCCGTGCTGCTGCTGCCTTTGCTCTGCTGTCGTCCCGCCGCATCTGTGGCCGCCCAGCTCGCCCTGCTCGCGTTGGACCCGCCCTGGCCGCGCCTGGCCTTTCCCGTGCTCCGCCCCGCCTGCTGCCTTCGTCCGCCGCTCACCTACACCCCGCGCGCATTGCTCTGCGCCGCTCGGGTCGCGCCCCCTCCGGCCCCAGTCGGTGCCCCGACGGCCTCCGCGCCGGCCAGCGCCGTCTCGCGTCGCCGTGCTTGCAACCGCCGGCCGGGTTCGCCCCGCGCCCACACGCCCGTGCCCCCGTGCCCGTAGCCCGTTCGCCCATTAGGCCCCTGTGAGCAAATGACAGGTGGGCCTAGCCCCCAGAACGAAAATAGATAAAAAAAAGGAATCCAAAAATAATAATAATAAATGAATAGTTCATTAATTAATTAGAGAATTAATTAACATAATTAATCCTGATTAGAGTAACTTAATCAATCAATTAAACTTATTTAATCCTGCTTAATAAAACCCTGATTAACATGTAGTCTATGACAGGTGGGTCCCACTTGACCCGCATGTCAGTTTGACCCAGTCAACTCTGTTGACTGCTGACGTCAGCATGACATCATGCTGATGTCATAAATCTAATTTCAAATTAATTAATTAATTAATTAAATTCCAGAAATTAAGAAAACCTTTAGAAAATCATATCTTTTAATCCGTAACTCGGATTAAAATATTTTCAACATGGAAGTTGCTCAGAACGACGAGACGATTCCGGATACGCAACCCGTTCGTCCGCCACACCTCCCTAACCTATCCAACTCGCAACTTTCCCCCTCCGGCTCCTCTGCCCGAAAACGCGAAACGCCGGGGATACTTTCCCGGATGTTTCCCCCCTTCACCGGTATCGTCCCATACCGCGTTAGGGCACCTCTAACGTCGTTACTTGTCATGTCATGCATCACTATGCATCTGCTTGCTTAAATATTTATTGTTTCTTCCCCCCTCTTCTCTCGATAGACACCGAGACCGACGCTGCTGCTGCCCCGTTCGACTACGGAGTTGACGACCCCTCTCTCTTGCCAGAGCAACCAGGCAAGCCCCCCCCTTGATCACCAGATATCGCCTACTCTCCTCTATACTGCTTGCATTAGAGTAGTGTAGCATGTTACTGCTTTCGTTATTCCTATCCTGATGCATAGCCTGTCTTTGATACTGCTGTTGGTACCTTTACCTGCAATCCTACTTGCTTAGTATAGGATGCTAGTGTTCCATCAGTGACCCTACACTCTTGTCTGTCTGCCATGCTATACTACTGGGCTGTGATCACCTCGGGAGGTGATCATGGATATATACTATACTTTAAACATGATACATGTGGTGACCAAAGTTGGGTTGGCTTGAGGAGTACCCGCGAGTGATTCACGGATTGGGGGCTGAAAGGACCTTTGTCCCGACGGCCCTCTGTGTGGATCTTTGTGGCGGAGCGGCAGGGCAGTTCGGGGCTACCTGGGTGAGAGGTGAGCCTGGCCCTGTCAGCGTTCGCGGATACTTAACACGCTTAACGAGATCTGGGTATTTGATCTGAGTCTGGCCATTTGGTCTATACGCACTAACCAACTACGCGGGAAAGATATGGGCACTCGGCGTCGTGGTATCAGCCGAAGCACTTCTTGACGTCAGCGACTGAGTGGCGCGCGCCGCATTGGATCGTAAGCTCGCACTTGTATTAAGGGGGCTAGATCTGCTTCCGGCCGCGTACGCAACGTGCAGGTGTGCTCAGGGCGATGGGCCCAGACCCCTGCGCGCATAGGTTTAGACCGGCGTGCTGATTGCTCTGTTGTGCCTAGGTGGGTGAAAGATCGTGGATGTCGCCTAGAGGGGGGGGGTGAATAGGCGCTTTAAAATAATTACGGTTGAGGCTTGAACAAATGCGGAATAAACCTAGCGGTTAATTTGTAAAGCACAAAACCTAAAACAACTAGGCTCACCTATGTGCACCAACAACTTATGCTAAGCAAGAAAAACTACTTAGGTGATAGGAAGATATATGACAAGAAACAATATGGCTATCACAAAGTAAAGTGCATAAGTAAAGAGCTCGGGTAAGAGATAACCGAGGCACGCGGAGACGACGATGTATCCCGAAGTTCACACCCTTGCGGATGCTAATCTCCGTTTGGAGCGGTGTGGAGGCACAATGCTCCCCAAGAAGCCACTAGGGCCACCGTAATCTCCTCACGCCCTCGCACAATGCAAGATGCCGTGATTCCACTAAGGGACCCTTGAGGGCGGTCACCGAACCCGTACAAATGGCAACCCTTGGGGGCGGTCACCGAACCCGTACACTTTGGCAACCCTTGGGGGCGGTCACCGGTACCCGTCAAATTGCTCGGGGCGATCTCCACAACCTAATTGGAGACCCCGACGCTTGCCCGGAGCTTTGCACCATAATGATTGAGCTCCGAACACCAACAACCGTCTAGGGCGCCCAAGCACCCAAGAGGAACAAGCTCAAGGGTACCAAGCACCCAAGAGTAATAAGCTTCTCAACTTGTAACTTCCACTTATCACGTGGAGAACTCAAACCGATGCACCAAATGCAATGGCGAGGGCACACGGAGTGCCCAAGTCCTTCTCTCTCAAATCCCACCGAAGCAACTAATGCTAGGGAGGAAAATGAGAGGAAGAACAAGAAACAGAACACCAAGAACTCCAAGATCTAGATCCAAGGGGTACCCCTCACATAGAGGAGGAAGTGATTGGAGGAAATGTGGATCTAGATCTCCTCTCTCTTTTCCCTCAAAAACTAGCAAGAATCCATGGAGGGATTGAGAGTTAGCAAGCTCGAAGAAGGTCAACAATGGGGGAAGAACACGAGCTGAAAGAATTAGGTTCATTGGGGAAGAAGACCCCCTTTTATAGGAGGGGGAAAATCCAACCGTTATCCCCCACTCAGCCCCGCAGAGAGCGGTACTACCGCGGAGGCAGGGCGGTACTACCGCTCATAAGCGGTACTACCGCTCCCCCTCAGCGGTACTGCCGCTCCAGAAGAAAAAGGGGCTGGGGCTGGGACCCAGAGCGGTACTACCGTGGAGGCAGGGCGGTACTACCGCTAATAAGCGGTACTACCGCCACTACTACCGCAGCTAGTGCCGCAAAACCCGACACGAGAAAATGCGCACTCGAGTCGAGGCGGTAGGAGCACGGAGCCACAGCGGTACTACTGCTGAGACCATCAAGCGGTACTACCGCTCTGAGGAGCGGTACTACCGCTTAGTGAGCTTCAGCGGTACTACCGCTGTGGCCCGCGGTACTACCGCTGGGACCCTGACAAAAACCACACTCAAGAAAACCAAAACTACCATAACTTCTGCATATGAGCTCCGAATTGAGCAAACTCAAGCTTGTTGGAAACAAGACGACGAGTAGCATCAAAACAGCGACTGGTGATAGAAAGAAGAGGCAGGGGAGGTATGCCTAACAAAAAGAGGAGTGAAACCTCCAACCGAGAAGAATCGGCAAAACCTCCAACATCGAAAACATCATAGAAGATGCATGCGAACTCCGTTTTTGATGAACTCAAGCTTGTCATCAAGATGACCATAAGCTCTAAGACTCTCAAAGAGAACCAAACAAGAACCAAGAAATATGATGCAAGGATGCAATGGTTTGAGCTCTCTACGAACGATACGATCAAGCTACTCATCGAGAGCCCCCCTTGATAGTACGGCAACCGATCCTATAACCCGGTCTCCCAACTACCATCACGAGACCGGTAAAATAGAAAACCTATCAAGGGCAAACCTTTGCCTTGCACATGGTCCACTTGAGCTAGATGGTGACGATCTTGACTCCCTCAAGTTGGACCACCTTTCTTGATTGGGTTGACTCGATGAAGACTAGTTGATTGCTCCCCCATACTCCACTATGGGTGAGCCACTCTTCCGCACATCTTCACAAGTCCATTGTCACCACAAAGGACGGCAAGCTTCAAGCATTTGATCTCTTCGTGATGCTCCACTTGAACTTGCACACCGCAACCTAACCCCACAAAGAACCCTCACGAATACCATGGGTTAGTACACAAAGCGTAATTGACAATGCTTACCATACCATGGGATGACTTGATCCCTCTCGGTACATCTTCTACGCTTTGTGGGTTGATCAACTTGATTCACTCTTTAACTTAGTCTTGATCAACCTCTCACAAGACCAATCTTTAGGTAATTCCTTGAATAGCACCTTGGTCGACACAAACTCTCCTTGAAACCAACACATGTACTCCAAGAAAAGCCTATGGACAAAACCTTCAAATATAACTCAAGGCAACCATTAGTCCATAGAGATTGTCATCAATTACCAAAACCAAACATGGGGGCACCGCATGTTCTTTCAGCTGCGACGTGTTGATCTTCCGAGGCCGGGCATGACCCAGGAAAGTGTGTCCGGCCAAATGGGATCAAGCGTGTTGGGTTATGTGGTGTACCCCTGCAGGGAAGTTTATCTATTCGAATAGCCGTGTCCCTCGGTAAAAGGACGACCCGGAGTTGTACCTTGACCTTATGACAACTAGAACCGGATACTTAATAAAACACGCCCTTCCAAGTGCCAGATACAACCCGGTGATCGCTCTCTAACAGGGCATCGAGGAGGGGATCGCCGGGTAGGATTATGCTATGCGATGCTACTTGGAGGACTTCAGTCTACTCTCTTCTATATGCTGCAAGACGGAGGCGACCAGAAGCGTAGTCTTCGATAAGACTAGTTATCCCCCTCTTATTCTGGCATTCTGCAGTTCAGTCCACTGATATGGCCCTTTACACATATATCCATGCATATGTAGTGTAGCTCCTTGCTTGCGAGTACTTTGGATGAGTACTCACGGTTGCTTTTCTCCCCCTTTTCCCCCTTTCCCTTCTACCCGGTTGCCGCAACCAGATGCTGGAGCCCAGGATCCAGACGCCACCGTCGATGACGACTCCCACTATTCTAGAGGTGCCTACTACTACGTGCTGCCCGCTAACGACGACCAGGAGTAGTTAGGAGGATCCCAGGCAGGAGGCCTGCGCCTCGTTCGATCTGTATCCCAGTTTGTGCTAGCCTTCTTTAGGCATCTTGTTTAACTTATGTCTATACTCAAATATTGTTGCTTCCGCTGACTCGTCTATGATCGAGCACTTGTATTCGAGCCCTCGAGGCCCCTGGCTTGTATTATGATGCTTGTATGACTTATTTCATTTGTAGAGTTGTGTTGTGATATCTTCCCGTGAGTCCCTGATCCTGATCGTACACATTTGCGTGCATGATTAGTGTACGATTGAATCGGGGGCGTCACAAGTTGGTATCAGAGCCGACTGCCTGTAGGAATCCCCCTTTCACACTCCTTGGCCGAAGTCGAGTCTAGGCATTGCAAAACTTTTACTAACTTGGTCGTGTGTCTTACGGGCACACGTCGCCATCGGGTGGTAGTAGGATCTTTTACTCCTTGACCTATAATCTGGGACTCTGACATCTCTTCTATTCGGGTTAAATGATTTTGCTAAAATCTAACTCTAGGTTCTCGTTACCACTTCCTGCCGGAGAGCCCTTTAATACGGATGATCGACTGCTTCAACGGAAGATTCTGACAATACTCTCGGATGTTCCCTCGATACTTTGTGCCATCCCTCTTGCAATTCCCCTTCCACCGTAAACCCTTAAGGATAACTACTTAAAGTTGTTATTCTTACATTCATCCCCAGTTGGTCTTGTTATTACAAGATACCCCGAAACACTCGTCGTTGTTTCGATAATCCTTTGAGCTTACTGCCTTGCAGTTCTTGACACATGAATATCCGTACGGATAATTTCTCACACTTACCGAGTATCCACTCATCCCCAGTTGATTCATGTATGTCATCAATCTTCGAAATACCATTCAATCTTCCAAAAATCCTCAGGAGCCTATTGCTCTTGAAATTCTTGCTTGCTTACATTTTGGTTAATTCCATAAGTCTAGTAATCTTATTGGCATCCTTGGCCACGATCATTTTGAGTCCACTGATTCAATAAGTTGCGAACGTTCACAATCATCAGTCGTAATTAGAATTCCTCCTTCCGGCTCGGATGTCATTTTTGAACATGAGCTGGTTCTTGACCAAACTATTTGTCGTCAATTGTGCCTCTGGTCTATCCAACTTATCCATCCTTGATCAGAGCGTCTGCTTCTGATCCCTTGTTGTGGAACTCATAATTCCTTTGTTATCTAAGCATTGAATTATTCGGATGTTCTATAATATGATGCCCGTGCATTCTTCTTCCTCTGGTTGAGTACCGATGCTCACCTCAGATCCCTTGTGGACCATCGGTTCCTTTGTTGGATTTTATCCGATAGTGTCCTTCATATTGAATAACCTTGAGAGCCTTTCCATGCCTTTGGTAAATCGTATCATCTGCTTTTGAAGCATGCTCTACTTTCGAGCTTGTATTATTTACTCCGAAGTTTGTGGTATATGTTCCTAAGATGCCCTGATGGGTTGAATCTATGCCTTCCTTAATATGTGTGAACTCGGAAGTTTTCACGGGTCATACTCATCTGGTATTTCACCAGGTAAAACTTTCAACACTAATGCCATTATTGAAACGAGAAGTGAATGTAAGGTTATGCTTTGGAGAAGTGGGAGTCGACCTTGAACTTTGTGTTCATGCCCATGGACCCGAGGTGGAACTTATCATGGAAGCTTCTTGTAGTAATAATAATCCCCTTGTGATAACTTCTTCTCTTATCTATGCTTGGTCCCTTGCAACCGTGGTTCCGACCATGATTGTTTTTCTTTGGTCCCATTTCTCGGACAAGTTAAATCGCTTGTCTTATCCAGATCAATGTGCCTGCCCAACCTCGATTCTGCTCAACCTTCGAGTATTCCCCTATGGTATCTCGAGAATATAATGGAACTGCATAACTTCTTATGGGTTCTTCATCAACTGTTATTTCTCACTGGTCCCAAATTTCTTGGGTTCTGGATTGTCGTCAACCGAGAACACCGAATAGTGAATCGGGTCCGCACTCTGATTCAGTAACTCTAAGTGATTCTCATTGCTTACGAGTTTATTAACCCTTCAAGTCATCCCCAGGCCTGATCGGCTATATCATTTTCGTACTAAATTTTAACTGTGCTACCTGGCCCTTCTCCCCGTAGCAAAATTTTCAACGATGAGGTTGTTGGGGAACGTTGCAGAAAACAAAAATTTTCCTACGGTTTCACCAAGATCCATCTATGAGTTCATCTAGCAACGAGTCATGGGAGAGAGAGATTGCATCTACATACCACTTTGTAGATCGCGAGCGGAAGCGTTCAACGAACGGGGATGAGGTAGTCGTACACACCATGATCCAAATCACCGGAGATCCTAGTACCGAAAGCACGGCACCTCCGCGTTCAACACACGTACGGTCAGCGTAACGTCTCCTTCTTGATCTAGCAAGGCAAAGGAGAGGTTGGGGAAGATGGCTCCAGCAGCAGCACGACGGCGTGGTGATGGTGGAACTACAGTACTCCGGCAGGGCTTCGCCGTGCTCAACGGAGGAGGAGGAGGTGTTGGGGAGGGAGAGGGAGGCGCCAAGGCAAGGGGTGCGCAGCCCTCCCTTCACCCCTCTATTTATAGGGGAAGGGGCAAGGGGGGCCGGTCCCTCTAGATGGGATCTAGAGGGGGGGGCGGCGGCCTAGGGGAGGAGGCTTGCCCCCCAAGCAAGGGGGGCGCCCCCCTCAGGGTTTCCCCCAACCCTAGGCGCATGGGCCCTTGGGGGGGGAGGCACACCGGCCCACTTTGGGCTGGTTCCCTTCCTCATACAGCCCATGAGGCCCTCCGGGAGAGGTGGCCCCTCCCGGTGGTCCCCCAGAACCCCTCCGGTGGCCCCGGTACAATACCGATATGCCCCCGAAACTTCCCGGTGTCCGTATGACAACTTCCCATATATAAATCTTTACCTCCGGACCATTCCGAAACTCCTCGTGACGTCCGGGATCTCATCCGAGACTCCGCACAACATTCGGGTTACTGCATATACATATCTTCACAACCCTAGCATCACCGAACCTTAAGTGTGTAGACCCTACGGGTTCGGGAGACATGCAGACATGACCGAGACGGCTCTCGGGCAATAACCAACAGCGGGATCTGGATACCCATGTTGGCTCCCACATACTCCACGATGATCTCATCGGATGAACCACGATGTCAAGGATTCAATTAATCCCGTATACGATTCCCTTTGTCAATCGGCATTTTACTTGCCCGAGATTCGATCGTCGGTATCCCAATACCTCGTTCAATCTCGTTACCGGCAAGTCACTTTTCTCGTACCGTAATGCATGATTCCGTGATCAAACACTTTGATCACATTGAGCTCATTATGATGATGCATTACCGAGAGGGCCCGGTGATACCTCTCCGTCAAGCGGAGTGACAAATCCCAGTCTCGATCCATGTCAACCCAACAGACACTTTCAGAGATACCCGTAGTATACCTTTATAGTCACCCAGTTACGTTGTGACGTTTGGTACACCCAAAGCACTCCTACGGTATCCGGGAGTTACACGATCTCATGGTCTAAGGAAAGGATACTTGACATTGGAAAACTCTAGCAAACGAACTATGCGATCTTATGCTATGTTTAGGATTGGGTCTCGTCCATCACATCATTCTCCTAATGATGTGATCTCGTTATCAATGACATCCAATGTCCATAGTCAGGAAACCATGACTATCTATCGATCAATGAGCTAGTCAACTAGAGGCTTACTAGGGACATGTTGTTGTCTGTTATTCACACATGTATTACGATTTCCGGATAACACAATTATAGCACGAATAAAGACAATTATCATGAATAAGGAAATATAATAATAATGCTTTTATTATTGCCTCTAGGGCATATTTCCAACAGTCTCCCACTTGCACTAGAGTCAATAATCTAGTTACATTGTCATGAATCGAACACCCATAGAGTTCTGGTGCTGATCATGTTTTGCCTTAGGGAGAGGTTTAGTCAACGGATCTGCGACATTCAGATCCGTGTGTACTTTACAAATTTCTATGTCTCCATCTTGAACATTTTCACGAATGGAGTTGAAGCGACGCTTGATGTGCCTGGTCTTCTTGTGAAACCTGGGCTCCTTGGCAAGTGCAATAGCTCCAGTGTTGTCACAGAAGAGTTTGATTGGCCCCGACGCATTGGGTATGACTCCGAGGTCGGTGATGAACTCCTTCACCCAAATTGCTTCATGTGCTGCCTCCGAGGCTGCCATGTACTCCGCTTCACATGTAGATCCCGCCACGACGCTTTGCTTGCAACTGCAGCAGCTTACTGCCCCACCATTCAAAATATACACGTATCCGGTTTGTGACTTAGAGTCATCCAGATCTGTGTCGAAGCTAGCGTCGACGTAACCCTTTACGACGAGCTCTTCGTCACCTCCATAAACGAGAAACATTTCCTTAGTCCTTTTCAGGTACTTCAGGATATTCTTGACCGCTGTCCAGTGTTCCTTGCCGGGATTACTTTGGTACCTTCCTACCAAACTTACGGCAAGGTTTACATCAGGTCTGGTACACAGCATGGCATACATAATAGAACCTATGGCTGAGGCATAGGGGATGACACTCATCTCTTCTATATCTTCTGCCGTGGTCGGACATTGAGCTGAGCTCAATTTCACACCTTGTAACACAGGTAAGAACCCTTTCTTAGATTGATCCATATTGAACTTCTTCAATATTTTATCAAGGTATGTGCTTTGCGAAAGACCTATGAGGCGTCTCGATCTATCTCTATAGATCTTGATGCCTAATATATAAGCAGCTTCTCCAAGGTCCTTCATTGAAAAACTTTTATTCAAGTAGGCCTTAATGCTGTCCAAGAGTTCTATATCATTTCCCATCAAAAGTATGTCGTCTACATATAATATGAGAAATGCTACAGAGCTCCCACCCACTTTCTTGTAAACACAGGCTTCTCCATAAGTCTGTGTAAACCCAAACGCTTTGATCATCTCATCAAAGCGAATGTTCCAACTCCGAGATGCTTGCACCAGCCCATAAATCGAGCGTTGGAGCTTGCACACCTTGTCAGCATTCTTAGGATCGACAAAACCTTCCGGCTGCATCATATACAATTCTTCCTTAAAGAAACCATTAAGGAATGCCGTTTTGACGTCCATTTGCCATATCTCATAATCATAGTATGCGGCAATTGCTAACATGATTCGGACGGACTTCAGCTTCGCTACCGGTGAGAAAGTCTCATCGTAGTCAATTCCTTGAACTTGTCGATAACCCTTAGCGACAAGCCGAGCTTTATAGATGGTCACATTACCATCCGCGTCCGTCTTCTTCTTAAAGATCCATTTATTTTCTATCGCTCGCCGATCATCGGGCAAGTCTGTCAAAGTCCATACTTTGTTTTCATACATGGATCCTATCTCGGATTTCATGGCTTCCAGCCATTTGTCGGAATCCGGGCCCGCCATTGCTTCCTCATAGTTCGAAGGTTCACCGTTGTCTAACAACATGATTTCCAAGACAGGGTTGCCGTACCACTCTGGTGCGGAACGTGTCCTTGTGGACCTTCGAATTTCAGTAGGAGCTTGATTAGAAGTATCTTGATCATCATCATTAATTTCCTCTCTAGTCGGTGCAGGCACCTCAGAAACGTTTTCTTGAGTTTCGCCATTTTCCGGTTCAAGAGGTAACACTTCATCAAGTTCTACTTTCCTCCCACTTACTTCTTTCGAGAGAAACTCTTTCTCTAGAAAGGATCCATTCTTGGCAACAAAGATCTTGCCTTCGGATCTGAGGTAGAAGGTATACCCAACAGTTTCTTTAGGGTATCCTATGAAGACGCATTTTTCCGACTTGGGTTCGAGCTTTTCAGGTTGAAGTTTCTTGACATAAGCATCGCATCCCCAAACTTTTAGAAACGACAGCTTAGGTTTCTTCCCAAACCATAATTCATACGGTGTCGTCTCAACGGATTTAGACGGAGCCCTATTTAAAGTGAATGCGGCAGTCTCTAAAGCATAGCCCCAAAAAGATAGCGGTAAATCGGTAAGAGACATCATAGATCGCACCATATCTAATAGAGTGCGATTACGACGTTCGGACACACCATTACGCTGAGGTGTTCCAGGCGGCGTGAGTTGTGAAACTATTCCACATTTTCTTAAGTGTGTGCCAAATTCGTGACTCAAGTATTCTCCTCCACGATCTGATCGTAGAAACTTGATCTTTCTATCACGTTGATTTTCAACCTCACTCTGAAATTCCTTGAACTTTTCAAAGGTCTCAGACTTGTGTTTCATTAAGTAGATATACCCATATCTACTCAAGTCATCAGTGAGGGTGAGAACATAACGATAGCTACCGCGAGCCTCAACACTCATTGGACCGCACACATCGGTATGTATGATGTCCAATAAGTTGGTTGCTCGCTCCATTGTTCCTGAGAACGGAGTCTTGGTCATTTTACCCATGAGGCATGGTTCGCACGTGTCAAATGATTCATAATCAAGAGACTCTAAAAGTCCATCTGCATGGAGCTTCTTCATGCGTTTGACACCTATGTGACCAAGGCGGCAGTGCCACAAATATGTGGGACTATTGTTATCAACTTTAACTCTTTTGGTAGTCACACTATGAATATGTGTATCATCACGTACGAGATTCATTAAGAATAAACCATTAACCATCGGAGCATGACCATAAAACATATCTCTCATATAAATAGAACAACCATTATTCTCGGATTTAAATGAATAGCCATCTCGAATTAAACGAGATCCAGACACAATGTTCATGCTCAAACTTGGCACTAAATAACAATTATTGAGGTTTAAAACTAATCCCGTAGGTAAATGTAGAGGTAGCGTGCCGACAGCGATCACATCGACCTTGGAACCATTCCCGACGCGCATCGTCACCTCGTCCTTCGCCAGTCTCCGTTTATTCCGCAGCTCCTGTTTTGAGTTACAAATGTGAGCAACTGCACCGGTATCAAATACCCAAGAGCTACTACGAGTACTGGTAAGGTACACATCAATTACATGTATATCACATATACCTTTTGTTTTGTCGGCCTTCTTGTTCGCTAAGTATTTGGGGCAGTTCCGCTTCCAGTGACCACTTCCCTTGCAATAAAAACACTCTGTCTCAGGCTTGGGTCCAATCTTTGGCTTCTTCCCGGCAACTTGCTTACCGGGCGCGGCAACTTCCTTGCCGTCCTTCTTGAAGTTCTTTTTACCCTTTCCCTTCTTGAACTTAGTGGTTTTATTCACCATCAACACTTGATGCTCCTTCTTGATTTCTACCTCTGCTGATTTCAGCATAGCATATACCTCAGGAATGGTCTTTACCATCCCCTGCATATTGTAGTTCATCACAAAGCTCTTGTAGCTAGGTGGAAGCGACTGGAGGATTCTGTCAATGACCGCTTCATCCGGGAGATTAACTTCCAGTTGAGTCAAGCGGTTGTGCAACCCAGACATTTTGAGTATGTGTTCACTGACAGAGCTATTTTCCTCCATCTTACAGCTAAAGAATTTGTCGGAGACTTCATATCTCTCGACCCGGGCATGAGCTTGGAAAACCATTTTCAGCTCTTCGAACATCTCATATGCTCCATGTCTCTCAAAACGCTTTTGGAGCCCCGGCTCTAAGCTGTAAAGCATGCCGCACTGAACGAGGGAGTAATCATCGCAGCGTGACTGCCAAGCATTCATAACGTCTTGTTCTGCAGGGAGAATAGGTGCGTCACCCAGCGGTGCTCGTAGGACATAATCTTTCTTGGCAGCTATGAGGATGATCCTCAGGTTCCGGACCCAGTCCGTATAGTTGCTGCCATCGTCTTTCAGCTTGGTTTTCTCTAGGAACGCGTTGAAGTTGAGGACTACGTTGGCCATTTGATCTACAAGACATATTGTAAATATTTTAGACTAAGTTCATGATAATAAAGTTCATTTAATCAAATTATTTAATGAACTCCCACTTAGATAGACATCCCTCTTCTAGTCATCTAAGTATTACATGATCCGAGTCAACTAGGCCGTGTCCGATCATCACGTGAGACGGACTAGTCAACATCGGTGAACATCTTCATGTTGATCGTATCTTCTATACGACTCATGCTCGACCTTTCGGTCTTCTGTGTTCCGAGGCCATGTCTGTACATGCTAGGCTCGTCAAGTCAACCTAAGTGTTTTGCGTGTGTAAATCTGTCTTACACCCGTTGTATGTGAACGTTAGAATCTATCACACCCGATCATCACGTGGTGCTTCGAAACAACGAACTGTCGCAACGGTGCACAGTTAGGGGGAACACTTTCTTGAAATTATTATGAGGGATCATCTTATTTACTACCGTCGTTCTAAGTAAACAAGATGCAAAACATGATAAACATCACATGCAATCAAATAACAAACGTGACATGATATGGCCAATATCACATAGCTCCTTTGATCTCCATCTTGGGGCTCCATGATCATCTTGTCACCGGCTTGACACCATGATCTCCATCATCATGATCTCCATCATCGTGTCTCCATGAAGTTGCTCGCCAACTATTACTTCTACTACTATGGCTAACGCGTTTAGCAATAAAGTAAAGTAATTTACATGGCGTTTCTCAATGACACGCAGGTCATACAAAAAATAAAGACAACTCCAATGGCTCCTGCCGGTTGTCATACTCATCGACATGCAAGTCGTGATTCCTATTACAATAGCATGAACATCTCATACATCACATATAGATCATTCATCATTCATCACAACTTTGGCCATATCATATCACAAAGCACTTGCTGCAAAAACAAGTTAGACGTCCTCTAATTGTTGTTGCAAGTTTTACGTGGCTGAATTAGGGTTCTAGCAAGAACGTTTTCTTACCTACGTGAAAGCCACAACGTGATTTGTCAACTTCTATTTACCCTTCATAAGGACCCTTTTCATCGAATCCGCTCCAACTAAAGTGGGAGAGACAGACACCCGCCAGCCACCTTATGCAACTAGTGCATGTTAGTCGGTGGAACCGGTCTCACTTAAGAGTACGTGTAAGGTTGGTCCGGGCCGCTTCATCCCACAATACCGCTGAAGCAAGATAAGACTAGTAGCGGCAAGAAAGTTGACAACATCTACGCCCACAACAAATTGTGTTCTACTCGTGCAATAGAGAACTACGCATAGACCTAGCTCATGATGCCACTGTTGGGGAACATTGCAGAAAACAAAAATTTTCCTACGGTTTCACCAAGATCCATCTATGAGTTCATCTAGCAACGAGTCATGGGAGAGATAGATTGCATCTACATACCACTTTGTAGATCGCGAGCGGAAGCGTTCAACGAACGGGGATGAGGTAGTCGTACACACCGTGATCCAAATCACCGGAGATCCTAGTACCGAAAGCACGGCACCTCCGCGTTCAACACACGTACGGTCAGCGTAACGTCTCCTTCTTGATCTAGCAAGGCAAAGGAGAGGTTGGGGAAGATGGCTCCAGCAGCAGCACGACGGCGTGGTGATGGTGGAACTACAGTACTCCGGCAGGGCTTCGCCGTGCTCAACGGAGGAGGAGGAGGTGTTGGGGAGGGAGAGGGAGGCGCCAAGGCAAGGGGTGCACAGCCCTCCCTTCACCCCTCTATTTATAGGGGAAGGGGCAAGGGGGGCCGGTCCCTCTAGATGGGATCTAGAGGGGGGGCGGCGGCCTAGGGGAGGAGGCTTGCCCCCCAAGCAAGGGGGGCGCCCCCCTCAGGGTTTCCCCCAACCCTAGGCGCATGGGCCCTTGGGGGGAGGCGCACCGGCCCACTTTGGGCTGGTTCCCTTCCTCATACAGCCCATGAGGCCCTCCGGGAGAGGTGGCCCCTCCCGGTGGTCCCCCAGAACCCCTCCGGTGGCCCCGGTACAATACCGATATGCCCCCGAAACTTCCCGGTGTCCGTATGACAACTTCCCATATATAAATCTTTACCTCCGGACCATTCCGAAACTCCTCGTGACGTCCGGGATCTCATCCGAGACTCCGAACAACATTCGGGTTACTGCATATACATATCTTCACAACCCTAGCGTCACCGAACCTTAAGTGTGTAGACCCTACGGGTTCGGGAGACATGCAGACATGACCGAGACGGCTCTCGGGCAATAACCAACAGCGGGATCTGGATACCCATGTTGGCTCCCACATACTCCACGATGATCTCATCGGATGAACCACGATGTCAAGGATTCAATTAATCCCGTATACGATTCCCTTTGTCAATCGGCATTTTACTTGCCCGAGATTCGATCGTCGGTATCCCAATACCTCGTTCAATCTCGTTACCGGCAAGTCACTTTTCTCGTACCGTAATGCATGATCCCGTGATCAAACACTTTGGTCACATTGAGCTCATTATGATGATGCATTACCGAGAGGGCCCGGTGATACCTCTCCGTCAAGCGGAGTGACAAATCCCAGTCTCGATCCATGTCAACCCAACAGACACTTTTAGAGATACCCGTAGTATACCTTTATAGTCACCCAGTTACGTTGTGACGTTTGGCACACCCAAAGCACTCCTACGGTATCCGGGAGTTACACGATCTCATGGTCTAAGGAAAGGATACTTGACATTGGAAAACTCTAGCAAACGAACTATGCGATCTTATGCTATGTTTAGGATTGGGTCTCATCCATCACATCATTCTCCTAATGATGTGATCTCGTTATCAATGACATCCAATGTCCATAGTTAGGAAACCATGACTATCTATCGATCAACGAGCTAGTCAACTAGAGGCTTACTAGGGACATGTTGTTGTCTGTTATTCACACATGTATTACGATTTCCGGATAACACAATTATAGCACGAATAAAGACAATTATCATGACTAAGGAAATATAATAATAATGCTTTTATTATTGCCTCTAGGGCATATTTCCAACAGATGTAAGCTTACGCCCATCTTCCTCGTCATATCATTTCTCCTTGAACAACAAACTTGATTTCGAGTTTGTGTTGTACCCTTGGTTCCAATAACCTTTCGCTTCATCATTCCTGTGACTTGATGACATCACCAGTCGATTACATCTTCATGAAATCTCTCAACAAATGTGTCATGATCATCATCAGCATTCTGAGATCTTCTAGGATATCAATTGAATTCATGATGAGAAATACCATCCTTGCCCTCGATGAATTTTATTATCATCGACCACTTTATTGCCTTCCCTCCAACACAAACTTGTTCGTGTTCTGTGTTATACCTTGAGTTCCTTGCTATCCAGCATTTGTTCTTCTTTACCTTGGAGTATTACTGTCTTCTATATCAAGAAGGTGGTGAGGATTGCTCCACCACTTGAAAATTCTTGGTATAGTGATACTTCTCACCATCATCGTTCTTCCTTGGTTTCCGTGTTGATTCTAGCCGGGATACCAACAGGTGAACGCTGTTGCTTGGATTCTGTACTTCTAGCAACCATATCGCTTTGTAGTTAATGGTCGACATTTCATTCTTAGACCATTGGTTATCGAATCACCATTCTAACATCGGTCATGCTACCTAAGCCCATATTTCGGTACACCTTTCAACCAATGTTTAGATTGTGTATGTTTCCCTCTAGGATACATCATTATGTCATTTGATCTGAAAAATGTTATCTCCTTGTTCACATGATTGTGGAAATCCGTCTTTTTGGAATTCTCGATGAATGGTCGCCGAGTCTATCAGCCACCCCCCTCATCCTCTCCTTGGTTTAATGATGATGAACCCTTGTCTCGGAACTCACTTCCATAGTCATTTCCCGAGAATCTTACATTGTCATCTCGTCAGTTGGTGTTGCACCTTTTCTTCTCAAGCATCCTGAGTCTGAGGTATCCTGACGCCAATCAGATCTGAATCTCGGTCAGATATGATGGTTGGAACATATTTCCAAGAGTTATAACATTGGTCTTTATATGACCCGGTAAGGTGATGGCATGCCCATCACACCTGGCCAGATGACCTGTTGTTATAGTTTCCTTATTAGCAAGGTTATCCATTCTTCCATGAGAAAATTGTAAGACTTATTCTACAAGTTATTCCTAATGGATCCTTCCTATATCCAAAGTCTGACCTTTGCTTGAAGACCATGTCAATACTATCTCGAAGCATGTCTGTGGTAATCCGATTTTCAATAAGAGCATTTGAAGCACAATGCTAATTTTTATTTATCATTTATCCTAACACCATTGTATGGGTAATGTAATAAAAATTCCCTCCGCTACTAAAGAGTTTTCTACATGGTATCCTGTCTTGGATATCATACTCTGATTGTCCTTGGGATGGATATATCCTTGAAAAATGTGTTTAAACACATTTTCCTTTCCATTGTTGTTAACCTTTCTTGCGATTAATATGATCTAACCAGTAATAATTCCTTGCTCATGTAAAGGTGTACAACTCTGTCAGTAAGACCCTGTTACTATTGTTGATGACATCCCGGTAACCACCGATGGATGGGAACTTTGCCTATTGGTCCGCCTCGTTTCAACGAGCGGGAAAATGGTTCTCTCTGTCCCTCGCCCTTGGTACCGAGGTTGTTGCCGACCTAACCGACAGACTATCCTCTGACATGCCTTGCTTTCATGACCGTGCAAGACGTCACCGCCCTTCCTTCTTTTAACCCACATGGTGGGCCCATAACCCATAGTTCCTCAGGATCGAAACCTGACTCTCCTGTACACCCCCTGTTCCCAAAGTTATTCCTCACGCGTGGCCTCGTGTGTAATTCACGAGCCACCTTCTGTTGAGATCATCAATCTGGTATCAGACGCAATACTTATTCCCATTGCTCTGAACCCCTTTCACACTTCGCTACAGGCAACAAACGATTGCCTATGCGCTTGAAACTTCTATTTTGCACCTTCTTGCTTTGCTCTCGATATTGTCTTAAATTTCAACTCGAGAGTTACTTTCCGCCACCTTCCTCGTTGTTGTCTACCAGATAGTCTACCCTGCAGAGGTCCATTCCTCCGGTATACCCCCTTAATCTTTCGTTAGTATGATGAAGACTCCGAAGGAAGGATGGCCACTTCATCATGATGACCTGGAGCAGAGAAATGAAGACATCACCAAAAAGGGATCCACTACTTCGGAAAGAGCAATTAAGACCGAGAACACTCGCTAGAATTTCGTAACTAGAATCTTCTTCCCCCTTACGCCTCCTAAATCTCGGGATGAGATTTCTTGTAGTGGAGGAGAATTGTGACGCCCGGATAATCATGCTATAGTAATCCCACGCTAATCATGCCACGTCACCTCGGTTACTGTTGCTAACCTCGCGTTGATTCGAAACCGTTTCAATATTTAAATACAAAATAGGTCAAACAACAAAAGTTTTCAAAAGTTGAAACAAAAATGTTCGGGCGGCGCTGAATATTACTAGGGTAATTATGGTGTAGTAAACACATTCTTATAAAATGCCTAAATAATTTAAAAACAGAAAAGGAATAAAAATAAAAAGAGAAAGAAAAACAAAACAGAAAAAAAAACAAATGTGGGGCAACCCCCCAGGCCCAACTGGGCCACGACCCAGCAGGCCACCAGGCCGCCAGGCCGGCCCACCTCACTCCCCTTACCCCCCACCGAAACCCTAGCCACCACTGACCGTACCCAATCCCCCCCACTCGTCCCACTTCCCCCTTCTACGGTGCCTCCCCGATCCAGATCGGGATCGGAGGCACCCGGCCCCCCGCCCCGCTCGGTCACCATGGCGCCACCCTCCCGGTCTCCTTCCTCCCCCTCCAACACCGCGCCGTCCTCCCCGACGCCGCTGCTCGACCACCGCGCGACCCGCCGCCGTCGCGCCCGACCCCGACGCAAGCGCCCATCCCCAACGCCCCAGGACCGCCTCGCCGTCGTCGTTCGCTGGAACCACGTCCTCGACCCCCCCTCGACGGACTCCGTCAACCCTTGCCGCCCGTACCCCTGCATCGGGGTGAGCTCCTCCCCCCCCGCTACTTTCCTCGCACACACACGTCACCAGAGTGTGGCCACGCGCTTGCGCTGTCCCCGTCGCAGTCACCATCCCCTCCCAGCTCCAGCGCGCGCACCGCACCACCCGCCCCACGCTGCGCGGCCCCGCTCCCTGGCCTCCACGCCCGCCCGCGGCGTGCACCGCCGCCCCTGACGGCGTCCACCCCGTCCACCCCGTGCTGCTGCTGCCTTTGCTCTGCTGTCGTCCCGCCGCGTCTGTGGCCGCCCAGCTCGCCCCGCTCGCGTCGGACCCGCCCTGGCCGCGCCTGGCCTTTCCCGTGCTCCGCCCCGCCTGCTGCCTTCGTCCGCCGCTCACCTACACCCCGCGCGCATTGCTCTGCGCCGCTCGGGTCGCGCCCCTCCGGCCCCAGTCGGTGCCCCGACGGCCTCCGCGCCGGCCAGCGCCGTCTCGCGTCGCCGTGCTTGCAGCCGCCGGCCGGGTTCGCCCCGCGCCCACACGCCCGTGCCCCCGTGCCCGTAGCCCGTTCGCCCGTTAGGCCCCTGTGAGCAAATGACAGGTGGGCCTAGCCCCCAGAACGAAAATAGATAAAAAAAGGAATCCAAAAATAATAATAATAAATGAATAGTTCATTAATTAATTAGAGAATTAATTAACATAATTAATCCTGATTAGAGTAACTTAATCAATCAATTAAACTTATTTAATCCTGCTTAATAAAACCCTGATTAACATGTAGTCTATGACAGGTGGGTCCCACTGGACCCGCATGTCAGTTTGACCCAGTCAACTCTGTTGACTGCTGACGTCAGCATGACATCATGCTGATGTCATAAATCTAATTTCGAATTAATTAATTAATTAAATTCCAGAAATTAAGAAAACCTTTAGAAAATCATATCTTTTAATCCGTAACTCGGATTAAAATATTTTCAACATGGAAGTTGCTCAGAACGACGAGACGATTCCGGATACGCAACCCGTTCGTCCGCCACACCTCCCTAACCTATCCAACTCGCAACTTTCCCCCTCCGGCTCCTTTGCCCGAAAACGCGAAACGCCGGGGATACTTTCCCGGATGTTTCCCCCCTTCACCGGTATCGTCCCATACCGCGTTAGGGCACCTCTAACGCCGTTACTTGTCATGTCATGCATCACTATGCATCTGCTTGCTTAAATATTTATTGTTTCTTCCCCCCTCTTCTCTCGATAGACACCGAGACCGACGCTGCTGCTGCCCCGTTCGACTACGGAGTTGACGACCCCTCTCTCTTGCCAGAGCAACCAGGCAAGCCCCCCCCTTGATCACCAGATATCGCCTACTCTCCTCTATACTGCTTGCATTAGAGTAGTGTAGCATGTTACTGCTTTCGTTATTCCTATCCTGTTGCATAGCCTGTCTTTGATACTGCTGTTGATACCTTTACCTGCAATCCTACTTGCTTAGTATAGGATGCTAGTGTTCCATCAGTGACCCTACACTCTTGTCTGTCTGCCATGCTATACTACTGGGCTGTGATCACCTCGGGAGGTGATCATGGATATATACTATACTTTAAACATGATACATGTGGTGACCAAAGTCGGGTTGGCTTGAGGAGTACCCGTGAGTGATTCACGGATTGGGGGATGAAAGGACCTTGTCCCGACGGCCCTCTGTGTGGATCTTTGTGGCGGAGCGGCAGGGCAGTTCGGGGCTACCTGGGTGAGAGGTGAGCCTGGCCCTGTCGGCGTTCGCGGATAGTTAACACGCTTAACGAGATCTGGGTATTTGATCTGAGTCTGGACATTTGGTCTATACGCACTAACCAACTACGCGGGAAAGATATGGGCACTCGGCGTCGTGGTATCAGCCGAAGCACTTCTTGACGTCAGCGACTGAGTGGCGCGCGCCGCATTGGATCGTAAGCTCGCACTTGTATTAAGGGGGCTAGATCTGCTTCCGGCCGCGTACGCAACGTGCAGGTGTGCTCAGGGCGATGGGCCCAGACCCCTGCGCGCATAGGTTTAGACCGGCGTGCTGACCGCTCTGTTGTGCCTAGGTGGGGCTGCGACGTGTTGATCTTCCGAGGCCGGGCATGACCTAGGAAAGTGTGTCCGGCCAAATGGGATCAAGCGTGTTGGGTTATGTGGTGCACCCCTGCAGGGAAGTTTATCTATTCGAATAGCCGCGTCCCTCGGTAAAAGGACGACCCGGAGTTGTACCTTGACCTTATGACAACTAGAACCGGATACTTAATAAAACACACCCTTCCAAGTGCCAGATACAACCCGGTGATCGCTCTCTAACAAGGCATCGAGGAGGGGATCGCCGGGTAGGATTATGCTATGCGATGCTACTTGGAGGACTTCAGTCTACTCTCTTCTATATGCTGCAAGACGGAGGCGACCAGAAGCATAGTCTTCGATAAGACTAGCTATGCCCCTCTTATTCTGGCATTCTGCAGTTCAGTTCACTGATATGGCCCTTTACACATATATCCATGCATATGTAGTGTAGCTCCTTGCTTGCGAGTACTTTGGATGAGTACTCACGGTTGCTTTTCTCCCCCTTTTCCCCCTTTCCCTTCTACCCGGTTGCCGCAACCAGATGCTGGAGCCCAGGATCCAGACGCCACCGTTGACGACGACTCCTACTATTCTGGAGGTGCCTACTACTACGTGCTGCCCGCTGACGACGACCAGGAGTAGTTAGGAGGATCCCAGGCAGGAGGCCTGCGCCTCGTTCGATATGTATCCCAGTTTGTGCTAGCCTTCTTAAGGCATCTTGTTTAACTTATGTCTGTACTCAGATATTGTTGCTTCTGCTGACTCGTCTATGATCGAGCACTTGTATTCGAGCCCTCGAGGCCCCTGGCTTGTATTATGATGCTTGTATGACTTATTTCATTTGTAGAGTTGTGTTGTGATATCTTCCCGTGAGTCCCTGATCTTGATCGTACACATTTGCGTGCATGATTAGTGTACGATTGAATCGGGGGCGTCATAGTCGAGGAGGTGGACAAGCGATACATAACCAACTTTGGGATGATGACCCAGCTCAAGACGCTCTCGGAGGTCATGTACCGAGGATACGGTGTGCTGGACAACTCAAGGTACCGAACTCTCCAGGATGGTGCAGAGGTTAGCAACAATGAGTCATCTAGCATCATCTTGTATTTAGTCAAGCGTTCCCGAACAATAACTGATAAGGCCATGCGCCCCGAGTCACATGGTGCCTTGGAAAGCTTAGAAATTGCTGTTGCTAATATGATAGAATTTGTTCTGCTTCTGGGTGGTTGCGAGCGCATGTCTCGTAGACCTTACGATGTGTATATTTACACCGAAAACATCATGTTCAGTCGATATGCTGAGAAGCAAAAGCTCTTGAGTTTCTTAATGCAGCACGACGACCCTCCTGGTGATCATGCACCACCCATTCTTCCAATCATAGGAGGCGCTGCAGTTGGGAAGAAGACTTTGGTTGCTCATGCGTATGACGATGAAAGGGTTCACTCATGCTTCTCTATTTTGCACTTGAGCGGAGATAACCTTTTGAGAATACTTGAGTATGAAAGGGTCATGTTTGGGATAAAAAATTTGAAAAAGAGGAAAGCCCCCGACCTCTCTGCATCAGAATGATGTATGCAGCCATTTGATTGATCAAATGTGTAAAAAGTCTAAGGTTCAATACTGTCTCACAAAAGGAGCCCAAAAGTAAAGATAAAAAAAGCACCACAACCGGCGAAAAGTTTCTCTGCTTTGTCATAACAATGGGTAGAAGCAAGATCATCATCACAAGTAGACTTCAAAGACTAGCTCGATTTGGATCAGTGAAACCTATTTTCCTAACTGTTCTATCTTATGACGAGTTGAGATACCTTTTCAAGACACTTGTGTTGGGAAGCGTAGAGCCTATACAACATCCACGACTCCTAGAAATAGCAGATGAATATGCCAAGGTGTTCCACAGTGCGCAAGGTTCACTTGTCGCTACAAATATATTCACGGATGTGTTGAGAAGGAACCTTGATGTTCAGTTTTGGCGTGGCATATTGGAAAAGGGGATAAGGATGAATGAAAGAAACCTATCCATATTGCCAACCATGCTTATAGAACAAGGCCATCCGATGGACATAATGGTTTTTGCTTTGCATCCACTTAGCATGACACGTTGTACAGTTCATGTTTCGATAATGAAAGAATTGCCAAGTGTGACATTTGGGGAATTGCTAACAGATCCTAGTGTTAGACCAAAACAAGACTTTATTTTAATTTCATGGGAATCAAGAATACCTCCTCATAGCTCATTTGCTCATTTTGTTACAAGTCATGCTCAGGATACACATGAAGGTAGTGCCTTGCCAGGGAGGAAGCGACGAGGAGCGCCAATCTAATTTTGTTTCAGAACTCACATGATGTAACCATTGTTGTATTTTTTTGATACATGATAAACAGAAGTGTTCACGTAGCCATTAAACTAAATGTATTATAGATCTCGACTAAAACTTGCTGTAACAAGACTCAAGTGTTGTCTTTAAGGACTCTGAAACTTCCGAATATTCAGAAGACACTCAAGATTCATTCGCTTCACCGCCTTCACTTAAGATTCATCAACAGTTCAGGATTGACCAAGTGAATCCAACTTCACTTAAGATTCATCACTTAAGATTCATCAACAGTTCAGGATTGACCAAGTGAATCCAACTTCACTTAAGATTCATCGACAGTTCAGGATTGACCAAGTGAATCCAACAGCCTGATTCTATTCGTCACATTGTTGAGAAAATCGTTAAGTGATAGCTGCTCGGTTGGGTGTCGAGTAGGAGATTAATAGGCTAATTGGCAAGTTAATCAGCCATTTAATCAATTAATTGGCTGATTTATCAGCTATTCGGTGACCCTGCAAGTGCAGGGATTAATCGGCAAGTTAACTGGTTAATCGGGTGAATTCTTAAACACAGAATTCGTCATTTACCATTTCCTTATTTTAACTCACAAAAATTAGTACATACTCCCTCTGTACCATGATATATATTGTTTTAGCAGCTCAAATTGAACTGGTAAAGCAATCTATATTATTGTACAGAGGGAGTGTTAATGAGTCATTGCTTTGTAACCATTTTAAAATAAGGAGTAAATTAATAGCCAAAGTAAGAGATTTTAGATGCAAGCATAGTAATGGAGTTAAGCATTTTGGAATAAAGCTAATGTGTTTCTTTCAGCAAGCTCTGAGCATTTCTCACTGATATCCAACTCACATAGACCCCTCCCGTTAAGAAAGCGGCAACTATTCGTTGTGGTATCCACACTGCACTGCAGCTCATACCATATGACTACAGGTCTGCAATCATCAACTCAACATGATGTGATAAATAGTACGTACAAATTATCTGACACTTTACTCCATTTCCAGTTAACTCTTGGCGGCGTCCAATGCCACAAGCTCAAGCCCATCAATCCCTATATGTTAAACGACCCTGTTTGGGTCAGAATCCCTTTCATCGTCATTCAGCAGGTGCTCTAAGAAAACACGAGCAACTTGCAACCGGCGCAGAACAAGCATTGCGAGCCTGCATCACACCCACTGTTCTGGAAGTCAGCCCCCCTGTAAATGTCAACAGCTTTTTAAGCGAATCGCTCCAGAAATACAATGAAAAGAAACTTGATTAGGGCGAGACCTTACGGAGGACGACGATGGTTGTGCTGCCGCTTCTGTTGTGAGATTTAAGATCAAGGACTGCAATGAAACAGGTGAACTGATATGAGCTTGTTAGCATTTACCCCATTCCCCGGTTTGAGGGAGACTGGTGACATTACCTCATGCAAGGTCAGCAAGAGACTGCCCGCTCAATCTTGTTACCACCTTCCCTTGGATGCCAAGCTTCCACTGGTTGGGATATGGCAATGTCAATCTGGGTCGACCTGGAAGCTTCCAATGCTTTGCCGCCTTCCAACAAAGGGTGTGTAGGCGAAGGAGCGACGCACGAGAGGCGTCGCTCTGATGGAGAGCCAGAGGAGGATGGCCGCCGCAGTTCAGCAGTAGCTACTCCGTTCAGGTGACTTCCTTCTGACGGTACAAATACAGGTAGCTCCGACGGTACAAATACAGGCAGCTCTGGCTGTACTGTGTGCAATGCTATCGGCGCCCCGGTGCTGCTGGAGTTCTCTTTGTCGCTCCCTGCAGGACCTGACTGAGTAAATTTTGGAAAGATAATGAATCTCTGCAAAGCCACCAACAATTGTGGTATCATGTCTACATAATCGAAGGTTTGTGCACCTACATTTTGAGCATCACGGATATGCACGATGATTATTGTTATATCATCTGTCCTGTTTTCATGCTCTAGCCATAGTTTGTATGACTCTGCAGCGATTGCTGCGCAAGCATCTCGAGGGTCTTGATGCATAGCCACCTGTAGCAATTGAGACAAATGTTATAGCATTTCGGACATGGAGGCGGAGAACACCAAAAGCATACCAGAGCAAGCAAAACCACATACATTTTTACATGAGATTGATACTAAAGAACTTTAAATGGTGCATGATATGGCATAGAGAGTAGAGACCACCATCTAAAATATATCTCTAAAATATAACTATCATAGTTTGATCACTCCAAAATGGTGGATCGCACATGGGTGCACTTCATGGAGATGCATACTGTGACAAGGAGGGCATCATGCGCAGGAAAGATGAAAGAACTTGGAAGAACATAAAGGCTGTTACCAGCCTGGTTTCGTTAAGTGCACTAGTTAGGGAAGTGGTGGAAAGGAAAAGAGAGGGTTTACAGGGGGACCATCCCATTAAGAACTCCAGACCATGTTAATCAGAACATAATTGACAACATGCAAGCATATCACTAGTGATTCAGCAATCAGCAGTCAATTCTGAAGTGGCTTGTCAGTTTCAAGACCAATAAAATGGCCATTATCTTTTTCTTCATCGGCAGTACAACAGGAAAGTGGTATAATAAATCATGAACCTTCAGTCCATTTTATCACGTTCTTTTTGCAGGACACATTTCGGATTAGTCAATTCACCAATGCAGCTCAGATGCTAGTCCACTATTCATCTATTACTCAGTAAAGGTACATCCACTTATGCAGAACTTTATCTAGAGTGGTAGCTTTCATAATGGCAACATCAATCAACCTCAAATTCCTGACCATTTCATAATCATTACACCAACCTACACATCCAGCTTTTTGAATGAGTAGCTTTTTAGTACACACAAGAATGGAGTAAAAATGTGATATGCAGGACCATTTGCATCTGTTTCCTGCATATAAAAGTTGACCCCACGAGTTATTTTTAATTCCTTGTACCAACTGAACTACATCTTACTAGATTCCCACCAACTCAATACTAAGCTCATAACCTTACATGGGAATATAACTCCACGATAATCAGTAAAAGGCTGAAATAATTGTGCAGTCTGCAGACTGTCAATATTCTCATCCGTGATCATTTTAGGTATCCCTGTATGCATTACTGGCTCGCGAACATATTATCAGAACATCCACTTCTCAACACATTCCACTGAAATTATCACCAAATATTATCTTATTTTTTGTTTTTATGATTATGCTTATATCTTCTCCGACTACAGGTTTAATGCTTAACATCCCATGCCCTACTATTCGACCTAACAAGTTAATAATAATCTCATCAGAGATGTCATACTTATAAAGGTAACAATTTCATACTACTTTCGCTGGACAGAGCAAGTCAAGGTCAACGTCCAGTTGGGCTTCAATATCATCATAGGTCAGACAGACTTGATGAAGTCTATAAACTCATAAGTGTATGATATATAAGAATATTTACTGTGTATGTTGCCACAAAACATGTTTGGACCTAAAATGATACTTAAAGAGCAACTCCAACTATCCCCTGTTTTAGGGTTCTGAGCAACAAACTCACTCTAACCCTACGCCACTCGCCTCCCCCCTAATGGGGTTTTGGGAGGCAAATTCAGGGGAGATAGTTGGAGTCGCTCTACATTTTATTAGCTCATTAAAGGTAGTAGCGGACATGTCAAGAAACTTGCAGCTAGTTATAATATGAAGAACAGAAAAAACAATGAAGTGATAATTTTCTTCAACTCCTATGTGCTACTAATAAGCATGCGTAGTACTGAGGAAATGGGAATTCATGGCAGGCAGTTGGTTCACTATTATTGGCTACTTTCCAATCCAAAGCTTTATGTCAAGGCTCTAGGTTATTCGAACAAATCTACAAATATGAGTAACTGGTGTTGTGATTGAAAGTCATTCTTAATTACCAATTTACTGCTGTCAAAAAAGATGTTGGTGTGGTGTCAAAAAAGATGTTGCATTATGGGACAGAGGGAGTACTTGCTACCTACATTCACCACACCAGAAGTACGTTCACTAGCGTTGGCTACTTCCAAGATCCAAAGTTTTACATCAAGGCTCTAGTTAATCAGACAAGGATCAACAAATATGAGTAACTGGTGTTGTGACTGAAAGTCTTACCAATTTACTAGTGTACTTGCTAGCCAGATTCACCACACTAGAAGTTTAGAGGCACACACTAGGAATTTCTTTCCAAGAATACTGTATGCGGTAGGTAAGACACCAACTTCCAAAAAATGTATCAGCTCAGCAAACGCAAAGGGGCAAGGAAATTAAAGAGGGGGAAAATCATCACCATGTCGACGACTTCCTGGCTGGAGAGGAACTCGAAGACGCCATCGCTTGCGACGACGAAGAAGAGGTGGGCCGGGGTGATCTCCACGGTCTTCACCTCAGGGTCGGCGATGACCCCGACGCCCTCGGCGGCGAGGTCGCCGAGGCTGCGCGTGAAGGCCGTGCCCGGGTAGAGCCCGTCGCGGGCCCAGACGCGGGGCGGGTCCCCCTCGTCGGCGAGCCAGCCCTCGGCGTCCGGGTCGCGCACGCCCTCCACCTGCTCGACCGACATGACCCGCGCGCCGCAGGCCTTGACGCGCGCGCGCTCGTCGGCGCGGAACGGCGTCTGGTCCCAGGACAGCTCCTCGGCGGCGACGCGGCCGTCGCGCCAGACCCCGGCGACGGCGCGCGAGTCCCCGACGTTGGCCACGTGGAGCGCGCCGCCGGCCACGAGGGCGGCCACGGCGGTGGTGCCGCTCATGGAGTCGTCCACGGCCGGCGCCGCGTGCATCTCCTCGTTGACCCCAATCATCGCCGCCCGGAACGCGCCCGCGGGGTCCGTTCTGAGGAGGCTCCCGCCGGCGCCGTCGTCCTCGGCCGGCGCCGCGTGCATCTCCTCGTTGACCCCAATCATCGCCGCCCGGAACGCGCCCGCGGGGTCCGTTCTGAGGAGGCTCCCGCCGGCGCCGGCGTCCTCGGCCGCGAGGAGGAGGAGGAGGCGGGGGAGCGCGTCCCGCGCGAACCCGGAGCAGGCGGCCCCGCAGGCGCCGTGGCCGTCGAAGACGGCGAAGAGGTGGAGATCGGGGTCGCCCGCGAAGCGCGTGGCCACGAGGTACGCGTCCTGCGTCTCCCGGCCCGGGGAGTCCGGGTAGAGGCCGTCGACCGTCAGCGTGGCGTACTCCAGCGCCAGGCCCGCCCCCGGCACCGCGGCGCGGCCGAGGGTGGAGCCGCCGCGGCCGCCCGGCACGCCGCCGCCCTCCCGCCGCCCCCCGCCGTCGCCCCGCGGCAGGCAGCACTTGCCGTGCGCGCACCCCATGGCCTGCGTGCGCGTGGGGGCTAGGGTTTGGGGCCCTGGGCGCGTGACGGACGGAGTGGGGGATGGGAGTTTGGAGAAATGGAAGGGAGGGAAGGGGAAGGAGGAAGGAAGGGAGGTTGGGTGGAATGGAATCGAATGATTCAAACGCGACTCCACACCGCGGCCACGGGAGTGTAGAAAAGTGGCGATGGCCGGCGCAAAAATGCTGGGGGTTTTCCTGTTGCCCGTAGGCCAAGCTGCAAAAGGGGAAGATTATCGGGGGTAGCTAGATTCATGAATTATTCTGGCAGATTTACTTACATTAATTCAGTTGTTGCTTCAATGCCAATATTTGCCATGTGCTCTCTCAAAGTGTATATCATCATTCTAGATCATGTTGATAAATCAAGCACAAGTTTCTTATGGCATGAAAATGATATTAATAGAGGAGGCAAATGTTTGGCAAACTGGCAGATGATATGCAAACCAAAAAAATCAAGAGGGTCTTGGTGTCTTGAATTTGAGAGAACAAAACAAAGCCCTGCTTATTAAGCATCTTTACAGATTTTACAATAAGATGGATGTACCTTGGATTAAACTAATCTGGGAGGCTCACTATCAGAATAATGAAGCCCCCTCATGCCAACAGAAACAAAGGCTCTTTTTGGTGGAGAGATTGTATGAAAATGTATGATTACTTCAAAGATATGACAACTTGTGATATTAAAACTGGGGATACCAATATGCTATGGGAGGATAAATGGAATGATGACATTATGAAGATAAAGTTTCCTGAGCTACATTCTTTTACTTATAAAGAAAATATATCTATCAAGGATGCCAAGGATATGGATAATTTGTATAGTTTATTTCAGCTACCCCTATCCATCCAAGCACATCAGCAATTTCATCAACTTTCTGATGAATTAAATAGCATCAGGCACAACCAAGAGCATGACATTTGGAATTTCAATTGGAGCAACAACAAGAACATGACCAAGAGGATTTATCAACACCTTATGAGTGGTGAAGATGCTGCTGATACTTTTAAATGGATATGGAAATCATGCTGCCTTCCTAAACATATTTTTTCTACTGGCTTATGCTTAATGACAGGATAAACACATGTGACCTTTTAACTAGAAAGAGCATGCATCTTGATTCCACTACATGTGTGTTATGTAATGCAGAAGAAATGGAAGACAGAATGCATCTCCTCTTCACTTGCCCATTTAGTCAAGGTTTCTGGTGGGATATTGGACTTGAATGGAATTCAGATTTGGACATTCACAATATGATCATGGATGCCAATCACAGATATAAAATCAAACATTTTATGGAAATTATGATATTGGGCTGTTGGAGCATTTGGAATCAAAGAAATGGAAGGATATTTGAGGGGATACCTTGCTCAATTAATGAATGCAAATATGATTTCATCAGATCTTTCATGATTACCATGATGAGAGCTAAGCCATCTCTGAAAGATGGCATGTCATCTTGGATTGACAACATTTAATCTCAATAAATAAGATTACCCTTTCTTTTCTTTTTCCTCATTTATTGTATTTCTTTCATTATCTGGTTGTCTCCCCAACAACCATTGTAAGGACTACTTTATTTGTTTCCCATTATAAATGAAAAATGACATACAGTAGGGTTGTTGCCCTACTGTTCTTTGGTCAAAAAAAACATATTTAAAATAATAAAATATTATATATAGTAACACATGGTAATTTTTGACACATGTGGAGTAACTACCACCAGGTGGTAATATATATAGTTACTATTCATCACCTAGGGTGCAGAATAAATTATTCTTCACCCGAGGTAATCTTACGGTCGCTTCGTAAATAATTTATGATTCGAATATAAATAATTTTGGTATAAAAATAAAAATATAGGTTATAAGACCAGAAAAATTAAATTAAATTATATATATAGGGCCTAGTGCGTTTTTTGAGAATAATTTTGACCAGATGTTAAAGCAATAATATATGACATGCAAGTTACACAAAATATATCGTCAAGTTCGTACGGGAAAGAAGCTTCCAATGATATAATTTTTTAATTATACATCTCATAAACTATTAATCTTATCAATAGTCAAGGGCAATCTCGAAAGAAGCATTAGGCCCTATATATGGATAGAGGGGCATTCTAGAGTGCAGTGATTCGGTGCCCAGGCTCATCTGCACTCGATCAGGAAAAAAATCGAAAAAAATACTAGAAGAATTCAAAAAAGTTCAATTTTTTTTCATGGTAGACAATTTATTGCGTGAGGTTCGCTCCAAATATTAGCTCATTTGGACATCTGAGTAACTCTCAGCAAAAATGATAAATCGGGTCAAAACAGTACGTGAAGAGTAAACTGTTTTACAGACCCCGAATTTGTCTTTTTTGCCGAGAGTTTCTCTGTTGTCCAAATCATATGAAAATTGGGTCGGACCTCACGCACCAAATTGTGTACCATGGGAAAAAATTGGATTTTTTTTAATTTTTTTAGTATTTGTTTTGAATTTTTTTATTCAACACGAGTGCAGATGAGCCCGGGCTCAGAAAAGGATTTTCGGGCATTCTAAGAGCAACTCCAAAAACAGCTCCCTTATTAGCAAACCAATCTGTGTTTGAATGGTTATGAGGGCAGTGATATCTCTAGCCCACTAGGGTTCAAGTCCTAGACTTGACACAGGCGTTCACATTTTTCTGAATTTATTTCAGGAGTTTCGGCAAGGTGCGTTCAATGAGAGGAGCTCGTCGACTACGAAGGCATTTGTGGCGACTTCATCAATTTCAAGATGATGTACCGGCTCAGTCTCCCGAAGGTCCTTATAGATGTAGGTTGTGCGTGTGTGCGTGTATCCATAGGGGTAAGTGTATGTGTGTGTATGAGCGTCAACGTGTGTATTGTGTTAAAAAACATCTCCATTCAAACACTTCACGTAAAAACTGGTTACGAGATGATCCTAAAATTTAAGGGAAGTAGTCCAAGAGCTACTTTTGTCAGTTCTCGTAAACTTCTTCCCCTGAATTTATTTTTATTTTATTTTTCATTTTAAAAAATTTAGATAATGTCCTAGGGCTCATCAGTCAGTGAAACACATGACGACAGCCAACGAGGGGCGGCACGACGCGGCGGGCGGCGACGCGGTCGTGGCAGCGGCATTCCCGCGGGATTCTAGCATTGAGGGAGGGGGTGAAGTTTTAGGTGGTTACTAGCCCGCCAAGATGTTAGCAGGAAGAAAGGATCAATTTTACGGGATCCTTTGAAGTTATGGTCAATTTATGAGAATTGTTTGATCCCAAAAACTTAAACGCGCAGCTGCGCTATCTGGCGGAGCCGAGCGCACACGTTAGCTGTCCAATGATTGCGCACCTACTACGCGACAAAACTATTAAGAAAACGGCCTCCTTCCTCCTCGTGATGTACTGATGTTGTCAGGTGATGGATGGTCACTAAGGATTACTTGCATGCATGTGCTGATGTCATCTCACATTATTCCGTCTCATTTTTTAAAAAGCTATAACTTTTGAACCGAGTGTCAAAATGAAAATCCGTTCTCACCATTAGGTTTCTCGCGACGAGATCTTCAAAACTAGATCTCATATGTACATGTTTGGATGAATTTTTTTAAAGCAACTTTGGTTCTAGTTGAGGCAATTTTAGTACTAAACAGAAGCAACTTTCTTGTATCATGTGTACTAGTGAATTTACCTATCAAGTATATCTTAGACAACATAAAAATCATGTGGGATAAATTTTCAATGTATGTAGGCAACTGAGCATCATTCGTAGGCAACTTTATAGTATTGTAGGCAACTTAGTTTTCAAGGTAGGCTAACAGTATCCTAAGGGGGCTACCATGACTAGCTAGTAGCTTAACATCATCCTTAGTTGCATACAACTTAGCTTCATACATAGGCGGCTCTGGACCTAAGTTGCTAACGCTACTTAGTTTTAAAAACAACTTTGATGCTAGATGAGGCAGCTTCAATGCTAAACAGAAGCAACTCCACTCCTAAAAATAATTAATTAGCAACAATAAGCAGCTAACTAATAATACAGAACAACTACCAAACTAAGGTATATAATATCACATCACGTTTATGAGCAACTTTCCTTCCACAAGAGGCAACTCTAGTGCTAAAAGTGGGCAACGTCACTACCTTGTGTGTACTAGTTAAATTTGTCTAACATTCTCCTAACTTCCTCATCGGTACTTCTAAGTTGCCTATTGTTCATGCTCGTATGTCGTTGTTTCTAAATTGCCTATAATACTATGATGTCATCTACCGATGATGCTCTTGTGTTTGCTATATATTGCTAGTTATGGTAGGAAACAAGATGATGAATCTTGGCCACTTCAGAGTGTTTGTAGGCAACTTAGAAAAACAATGATAAACAACTTCATAATATTCTAGGCAACTATTTTAACAAAATTAGGCAACTGAGCAGCAATTGTAGGCAACTAATTACCAGTAGCAGGCAACTAGGCATCAATTATAGGCAATTGACCATCAACCGTTTGCAACTAACCATCAACAATAGGCAATTGAACGGCCATGATACACAAGTTGGAATAACGTTAGCAAAACTGACAAATATACATAGTGCAGTGAAGTTGCTTTGTATGTACACTAAAGATGTCTTATGTTTTGTGTGATTTTTCTTGTTTTTATGCAAACCAACCTAATAGTGAGTCCAACTAGGACAAAAAGAAGTCCAACTAGGCCAAAAAGAAGAAGTTGCTCCTCAATAGCACTATAGTTGCCTCCATTGCACCCAAAGTTGCCCTCAAAAAAAAGTTTGACAAAACCAACTCATATGAGATCTCGTTTTGAAGAACTCGTCGTCAGAAACCTGACTGTGAAAACGGAACTTGATTTTGATGCTTGAATCAAAAGTTATGGCTTTTACAACTTTTAAACCCTAAATAAATGCACATGGGAGATGATCTAGGCTGATTCAATCGGTAGCCACGTGCGCTACGGGATGTGACCAAACAATTTCCTTTTCTACACTGGACAGTTGGACATAACGACATGCACTTACTATATACGGCAATGCGCTCAAATCAACAAACGAGCGCATCGGCGCTCCCTAGCCTCATCCTTGTTTGATACGCTTTTTTGACCCAACATCCAGTAAAATGGTGGTTTTTCTCGAGATAGGACAGCTGTTGGAGATGCACTAAGGTGAATGGGTCTCGGGTTAGGGTTTTCAGGAGAGGGATACAATCGGAAATAGACCAGGTTGACACATTTGGTCTCTATGACATGCCAAGGTGGACGATTCTCAAGTTAGATTTTCGGCGCCGGAAGGGAGGGTTCACACAAACTAGTAGGTTTTTTATCACAGGGTTGAGCTCAATTTGCCACATGTGTGAACTACAAAACAAATAGTCTATTTTGGAATGTGTTTGCTCCGGTAATTCAATTTTTTTGTACATTAGGACAATGCTCGTGCGTTGTAACGGGTTATAAATATGGATCACAATATATAGGGAACGTTTCTTAGGAGTGTTTTTTCCAGCGACCGCCCAACTTGCCATGCCAAAACAATTGAAATTGCCATGGCAGTTTTGTACAATATACCATGTTCGGAGGCGAAACTGCCATGTAGCATGTTAAGGACATGTACGATGGTTCATAAGATAGTTTTATATTAAGTCTTGCATGTAATTTAGAGATGGTAAAAAATAATGTCTACAATGGGTCATTTCTTAGTCTTATCTTCAATAACTAGTTATTCCTAAAAACGTGGTGAGACATATTGTGCTACGAGATCATCTCTTGTCTTCTCTTAAATAAGAGAAGACAAGCCTTTTTTTACGAGTTCTCTTTCCTCTACCTCATCATTTATCCTACGTGTCACTCCTAAGATAGCACCATTGTACATGCCCTAACAGGAAATTTGCCGTTCATTTGATCGTGATCAAATGGAAGGCGTTCCGTGGAATCTCCCTCACTGGAATGTTTCCGAGTTATCTTCTTCGTATAAATATTTTAGCATGTTAGCACGCGATTTACCTGCATATATTATTGTGATTGTCTAAATAAAAGTTTATAAATCTGCTTGTGGTTTACCTTATAATAAAATAGAGTGAGTTAAAGTAACACATGCTATTGTCACAAAACAACAATAACTATAGAGATTATTTTCAAAGGTTCATTCAACTTTGCAAATGCACGCAGTAAAATGTCATCATTTCTAGGATTTCTAATTATGCCACAACAGGTGCCAATATGTTCCTCTCATTTCTCATACCTCACATATATTTAGAATTTGCAATGCTTTCAGTTCAACATGTCAATTGTCATGATGAAAGGACATCATATGTCCCTTGAATTCTGCAGCTGATGAAACGGAAAAAATGCACATACACACTAACATGGGAGGCTAGTGGCATCCTAAACATATGCATAGTCACCAATAAGCTCCACCTCCAGCCCGCACACCATCCATTGCTAGAAGGGATACTTGTCGTCTATTCCTCGCCCTCCTCTACATCTTCTACTACTATCATCAACGCGAACCTGTTTCGTTGGCGCCAACCAGCATCACATCAACATCAATGCGTTCCTCAGCGACGTGGTCATCTTCTTTCTTGCTTCTTCACCACTAGCTTTAATTCTCGTTCCTGTTTATTTCTTAGAATATTGTTTCTTTCTTTTTTGTTTTTTTTCTGGAACACTCTTTCCTTCTCCAACATCATGGATCACTTGGTCGCTTTAATTATTTTTCCTTCTTAGTCTTAGAACACTCTTACTTTCTACTATAGCATGAACCACCTGATCAATGTGGTGTCGTGTTGTTCTCGCCCATGAATGTTTCAGCAACCGTTATTTGTGTGGACACCCTGCAGAGCATGGTGAACGCTTGGTCGCCATGTCGCGAGCGCATGGTGGCTGTTTCCATGTTGGCAAGCGGTGCTCAGTGTCGGTGTACAAAAAGAGGGGTACACTTTTTGTACCCCTATAACTGTGCACGGGCAGTCAGAGCCGCGCCCACGGCCACACCAAGCAAGGCAAGGGAGGTGAGCCAGGGTAAGATCGAAGCTCAAAGGAACTAGAACGACGCCAAGGCCAAGACCATGAAGAGCCAAGGGACGAGGCGGGCTCCCCCGGCAAGATCCTTGCCGGGGCCAGCTTTAGCAGCCCCGACAAGACCCTTGCCGCGGCAACTCGCCCCATGCCTATGGAACAAATCACCCTTGGGTCCACTGCCCCCATAGGGCAAGGATTCGGGAGACATCCTCGTGGTGGCATGCAGATCTTTGCGAAGGCATTCACAATCAGATATAGAAGATGACGACCCTTGGCGGGATCCCAGCCGAGGAAGACTACAAGACCCCCGGCAAGCGCCTTGCTGGGGATAACAGCAGGCGCCTCGGCAAGACCCTTGCCGGGGCCCCGACAATGGCCCTTGTAGAGGACATCCGCAGGGCCACCATCAGGCCCACGCAGACTAAACCTCCACCGCCGTACGCATGCGGCTGCCGACCCAACCAGCTGGGCAGGCACCTGCGTGGCAGCATGCAGATCTTCGTGAAGACCCACCACTACGCCACCTCAGCTGCCTGCCTACCTACATGGCATCATAGGCATCGCTGGCCAGGGCGCGTGTCGACACAAGAAGGAGCGGCGACGGACAAGACGGATTTCTCCCCCGTCCCTGATAAAGCAAGGACACCTAAGCAGACGCATTAAATGCGCCTTGTCATGTAATGCGAGGGATAACCTTGCATCACTGTACCCTTTCCACCTCCTGTGTGCCACTGTGGCGATCCCTTTTTCTATAAAAGGAGGCCCGAGGCGACCATAAGGAGGATTCGGCTTTTTGGAGCTCCTAACGCCCCAGAGCTAGTTCAAGAACAGGAATATACATCCACCAAAGCAGGAGTAGGGTTTTACGCATCCTCGCGGCCCGAACCTGGATAAAAAAACTGTGTACTATCTATTTGATCCGCTCTTCTCACGACCCCGCGCCCCGCTAACCGTAGTAGGGATTCTCGTGATCCCATAGGTGTCGTTCCCACCGACATCTTTGGCGCGCCAGGTAGGGGGCGCAGTTGTGAGAATTGGCTCTAACAGTTAGTCCAGCGCTTCTTCATCGTCATGGCGCCCAAGAAGAAGACGACGGTGGCGGTTGGCCAGTCGGAAGCCAGACAGCCCGTCCCGACGCGGGCGAGCAGCGGACCGGTCGCAGAAAGGACCCGGGGCGCCGCCCGCGAACACCAACACCGTCCCAGCAGCCGGAGTTTGGGAGGCGGCGATGTTCGTGCGCCTGGTAACGGGCCACACACCACCAAATCCAAAGACGGAGCCAGGCCCTCCGCGGGTGGCGTGGGGCCTTCCAAGATCGCTGCCGCACCACCCGAAGGCGACGCAAGGGCCTCCAAGACTCCCACGCCAGTGCCAACAGCGTGCTACTCTCATGCAGCGCACGACGAACGGCGTCATCACGCCGAAGATCCCGGGCGTCGCCGCGGGAAGAGCCCCGAGCGCCACCCCCGGGACGTAGAAGACCTGCCCGCTCGCCGAAGCACTGGTGAAAACGGCATGCGACCGCGGGATCGTGATAGAGCTCCTTCTGACATGGTCAGAAGTCGAAGCGCGTCACGATCCGTGTAGGTTCCGCTGCCACCGACGCCAGCAGAGGCCCTAGCGCGTGCGTAGTTGCTCCTCGACTTTCCTCCCACTACGGGGAAACTCGACGAATGGAGAGCCACTATCCGAAGCCTTGTTGCGGTGGCCAACAAAGACGAACCAAGTCCGGTGGAACCCCCGGGTCGACGCTCCGATGGAGTCCCATGCACCAGTGGCGGAAAAGCTGGTGGCGTCGCGACCATGGTGCATTCACCTCCTCCCCATCCGGTACTGGGGACGCCGGCTCGTCGCGACATCACGGGCGACGACATCTCCATAGCGTCGTACGACCCACGGACCCACTATGAACAGCGCCAAGTTCTTCGGGAACGAGCCCATGAAGACGCTCGAACCACTATCGAGCGCCGGCGCGGAGCGCGTCACCAGTCAGACAGGCGAGCAGGGCCTGCTGCGAACCACCCGGCCCCAGAGAGCCCTGGAGGTCTACCTTACGAGTTAGGTTGTCCGGCTTTTACCCGTGAGCTGCGGCAGTTCCAGTGGCCCACTCACCACACCTTCAAACCTGACGTTGGCGAGAAGTACAACGGCAAGACCCACCCGTCTGAGTTCCTCAGCATCTACACCATCGTGATGCAAGCTGCCGGAGCCCGCGACGATAAGGTGCTTGCGAATTACTTTCCATTGGCTCTTAAACCCAACGCCATGTCGTGGTTGATGCATTTGCCGGTAGACTCTATTTCCTCTTGGTCGGATTTGTGCCATGAGTTTGTTGTCGCCTTTACTGGAGGTCACCAAGCCCATGGCCAAGCAAGCGACCTGCACGTCATTCCCCAGAAGGGAGGCGAGAGTCTGCGCAAGTATATACAGAGGTTCAGCCGGGTACAGTACAATATCCCTGATGTTCATCCTGCCGCCATCATCAGCGCGTTTCATCAGAACATGCGTAACCGCAAGATGCGCGAAGAGCTGGCAATGAACAAGGTGAAAGATGTGGCAGAACTCTATGTTCTTGCTGACAGATGTGCCCGGGATGAAGAGGGAAGGAAGTACCCTGGCGAAGATGCCGGCGTGGAAACCGACTCTTCAGATGAGGATACTGTCGCCCCGGCAAAGAAAGGCCGGCGCCGCAATAGGAAGCGCAAAGGTAGAGCCGTGCTTGCCGTCGAGGGATCTGATGACGCCGGCTCCACCAAGAAAACCAAGGCAGATGACCCCGGCAAGGAAATTGCCGGATGTGTCGCCTGCCGGGCCTTGGCGGCTGTCGAGAAGCCAGGAAACTCCGACAAGCAATACTGCAAGATCCATCGCACCAAAGGCCATGATCTCCAGAACTGCCGACAGGTTGAGCTCCTTGCTGAGAAGCAGAGGGCTGAATATGAGAGGCGGGACAAGGAGAAGGGCCAGGACGGTGCTGAGGGGTCCGACAAGAAGCGTGATGGCCAGGCGGGCCGTCGCGGCAAGGATAAACAACAGGAGAGGCCCGCCCGGGGCTGTGACAAAAAGCCAGAAGACGATGATCACGAAGAGGACGATGAGTCTGGTGACCAAGAATTTCAGAAAGCTACAGAGGCCATGTGCGTCGATGGCGGCGCCTCGCTGCATACCTCTCACCGCCAGCTTAAACAGTGGGCGCGTGAGATTACAGCGGCAGAGCCGTCGTTTGATGCCCAAAGGCCACTGAAGTGGTCCAGCACACCTATCATTTTTGACACTGAGGATCACCCTGATCGCACCACTGCAGTCGGGTGCTTGCCATTGTTGGTTTCACCAACAATACGCAACCTTAAGGTGACAAAGATGCTAGTCGATGGCGGGGCCGATCTGAACTTAATCTCGCCTACCGTGATCGAGAGGCTGCAGATTCCTGATGGAGACCTCGAAGAGACGGGCACATTTCAGGGGGTCAACCCGGGAAGAAGTCAACCAAAGGGAAAGGTCACGTTGCCCATGACTTTTGGGAGTGATCTGAACTACAGGACAGAAAGGGTTGTGTTCGACGTTGCCAAGATCCCCTTGCCTTACAACGGGATCCTTGGCCGCCCAGCGCTGGCCAAGTTCATGGCGGCGTCACATTACGCCTACAACACCCTGAAGATGCCGGGGCCTGTGACAATCATCACCGTCCCATCGGACAAGAAGGACTCACTAATTTGTGTTGACCAACTCTACCAACAAGCAGCTGCAGCAGCCGCCACTGCTAAGGCGCTTGCTCCTGCCGCTGGAGCCCCGGGAAGGAAAAAGAAGAAGACCGGTGAGACCTCAGGCACCCACTTCAGCAAGCGCACCTCTTCGGAGTGTAGTGCTCCCGTCGAGGACGTGCCAGAGAGCTCCACCGGCAGAAACAAGAAGACCAGGGCCACACTGCTGGGAACCAAGAAGGTTTCTGTCAAGGAGGACGACACGGGAGGGGCTTTCACCATAAGCTCCGCCCTTGACGACAAATAGGAAGACGCGCTCGTCACCTTCCTGCGGACGAATGTCGATGTGTTTGCATGGCAAGCATCCGACATCCCCGGCGTTCCCAGGGAGGTGATTGAGCACCACCTTGCTGTCTGTCCTCATGCACGGCCCGTCAAGCAGAAGGTCAGAAAGCAAGCCTTGGAACGACAAGAGTTCATCACAGAGGAGATCCGTAAACTGGAAGCAGCGGGTTTGGTAAGAGGAGTGCTCCATCCAACGTGGTTGGCCAATCCAGTGGTAGTGCGCAAGGCAAATGGGAAGTGGAGGCTGTGTATTGATTACACAGACATCAATAAGGTTTGTCCCAAAGACCCCTTCTCGTTGCCGCGCATCGACCAGATTGTTGACTCCATGGCTGTGTGTGATCTGTTGTCATTCCTCGATGCCTACTCCGGCTACCACCAGATCTTCATGACAAGAGAAGACGAAGAGAAAACGACATTCATCACCCCATGTGGTACGTATTGTTTCATACGGATGCCATTCGGGTTGAAGAGTGCTGGTTCAACATTTGCAAGGGCGGTCCAGATTGGTTTTGAACCCCAGCTCCATAGAAATATGGAAGCTTATATGGATGATACAATGGTCAAAACCAAGAACAGGGCAACCCTTATACCGGATTTACAAGAAACATTTGCAAACCTACGCAAGATCAATCTCAAGCTGAACCCTGAGAAGTGCGTCTTCGGTGTCCCATCTGGCAAGCTTCTCGGGTTCTTTGTGTCGCAGAGTGGGATAGAGACCAATCTGGACAAGATCAAAGCTATAGAACAGATTAAAGCGCCCAAGCCGGTCAAGGATGTACGTCGGCTCGCTCGTTGCGTTGCCGCCATGAGCAGGTTCATTTCCAAGTCCGCCAAGCGCGCCCTTCCCTTTTTCAAGATTTTGAAAAAAGGCGAGCCCGATGGAATGGACGCCAGAAGCCGAAGCAGCATTGGAAGATTTGAAGAGGTACCTTTCCTCCACGCCAGTACTAGTTGCGCCTAGGCCACAAGAATCGTTGCTGCTATACCTGGCGGCAACGAACCAGGTGGTCAGCGCCGCGCTAGTGGCGCAGAGAGAAATTGATGACGAGGTGATAGCAGCGATAGAGCCTGATGCCGTTGATGCAGAGACAACACAGCCGGTTGGAGTGCCGCCAAGGAAGAAAATGATGCAGCACCCGGTCTACTTTGTTAGCTCCCTCCTGTAGGGGACTAGATCAAGGTACTCCGGAGTCCAGAAACTGCTCTTCGGCCTTCTTATGGCCTCGAGGAAGCTGCGTCACTACTTCCAGGCGCATGAGATCACCGTTGTTACTCGCCTCCCTCTGCAACGGATATTGCACAATCCAGACGCAACAGGAAGAATTGTAGAATGGGCACTGGAGCTGTCCAGCTTTGGCCTCAAGTTTGAGAGTACCTCGACGATTCAAAGCCGAGTCCTGGCGGAGTTCGTTGCAGAGTGGACCGTGACGCCTGATGAAGAAACCTAGGAGACTGTTCTCCTTGGCAAAGAGGCAAGTTGCAACTGGGTCATGTACTTTGATGGAGCTTTCTCCTTACAGGGCGCCGGGGCTGGCGTACTGCTTGTCGCGCCCACCGGAGAGCACCTCAAGTACGTGGTCCAGATGCACTTCCCCAGGGAGGTGTCGACAAACAATACTGCTGAGTACGAGGGGCTGCTTGCTGGTCTTAGGATCACGGCAGACCTCGGAATCAAGAAACTCATTGTCAGGGGCGTCTCGCAACTTGTCCTCAAACAAGTCAACAAGGATTACCAGAGCCCGTTGATGAAGGCCTACGTCGATGAAGTGAGGAAGCTGGAAGAGCGTTTTGATGGTATACAGGCAGAGCACATTCCCCGAGCGGAGAACGACATCGCCGATTACCTGTCGAAATGCGCTGCCCTCAAGCTACCTGTGGAACCAGGTACCTTTGTGCTTCAGCTAACTCAGCCATCCGTTGATCCATCAACAGAACAAAACAAGAGGAGGAAATCAGGGCCCGGCAAGTACTTTCCCGCCGAGCTCCCCGGAGCTGCCGGCAAGGATGTTGCCGGAGACACTGAGCCCGCCACGGGACGGCTAGCTCCGACGGAGCATCAAGCTCTTGCCGTGGAGACAGCCGCTCCTATAGCGGAGGAAATGCCTTTGGTCCTCGCCGTCGAGCCCCAGGCTCCAGCGTGGGCACAACATACCGTCCGATTCCTCCAAACAGGGGAAGTTCCTGAGGAGCAGGAAGAAGCGGAAAAAGTAGCCCGTCGATCTACTATGTACCAGTTCGTCGATGACGTCCTGTATAGAAAGAGGCCGAACGGTGTGAAATTGAAGTGTATCCCTCGAGAGGAAGGACTGGGGCTGTTGGCAAAGATACATGGAGGCATATGTGGATCCCACATAGGGTCGAGGGCCCTTGCCGGCAAAGCATTTCGGCAAGGCTTCTTCTGGCCCACCGCCCTCCAGGATGCGACGACACTAGTCACCAGGTGTGAAGCGTGTCAGTTCCATTCAAAGAAGCTTCATCAGCCAGCTCAAGCCCTTCAAACCATTCATCTCTCCTGGCCTTTCTCGGTCTGGGGGCTCTACATACTGGGCCCTTTCCCCTGCGCTGTCGGGGGCTGTGAGTACTTGTACGTTGCAATCGACAAGTTCACAAAGTGGCCAGAAGTGGAAGCAGTGAGGAAGGTCACAGCACAGTCAGCCGTCAAGCTCTTCAAAGGACTGGTATGCCGTTTTGGTGTACCCAATAGGGTCATCACCGACAACGGCACGCAGTTCACAAGCCACACCTTCATGCAATATATTCAAGACCTCGGCAGCAAGGTCTGTTTCGCTTCCGTTGCTCACCCACGAAGCAATGGTGAAGCTGAGAGGGCAAATGCTAAAGTACTGCGAGGCCTGAGGACAAAGACCTTTGACAAGCTGCGCAAGAGTGGAAGGCACTGGATTGATGAACTGCCGGCGGTTCTTTGGTCAATCAGAACGACACCAAATCGAGCCACCTGCCAGACACCCTTTGCCCTGGTATACGGGGTAGAAGCAGTTCTCCCCACAGAACTCATATACGGGTCACCTCGAGTACTCGCTTATGACGAGCTTGAGCAAGAGCAATTGCGGCAAGATGACGCAACGCTCCTTGAGGAAGATCGTTTTCGGGCGGCTGTGAAAGCAGCGCGCTACCAGCAAGCCTTGCGCCGCTACCATAGCCGCAAGGTTCGTGCCCGAAACTTTGAGGAAGGTGACCTTGTTCTTCGGCGCGTTCAATCGGCCAAGAATTCCAACAAGTTGATGCCAAAGTAGGAAGGCCCTTATCGGGTAATACGAGTCACCAGGCCCGGCGCAGTCCGCCTGGAGACCGAAGATGTCGTTCTGGTGAGTAACTCTTGGAACATTGAGCATCTTCGCAAGTTTTACCCATGAGGCGCGGCTTGTTGGGCCCCCCGGCAAGCCACCTTTTGTACAAGCCTTGCCGATGACGCATGTAACCCTTTGTACAAAGCCAGGCGCAGACCCTGAGCATAAATAAATGAAGCGCTGGCGCCCTAAGTTATAGCATGCATGCTAGGTCGAGTCTCGTCCTCGGTTAGGGTTGGTAGTGCTTAGCGGCGGCTAACCCCTAGCTTAGAGGTCGAGTTTGCATCTCTTTGTCTTTCTTTTGTCTTCTTTGGTTCGCAGGACACAGAGATATCCTTGCCGGACCGCTTGGGGAGAAAAAATGGAACAGACCAGCATCTAGGCCCCGGCAAGCCAGTATTGCCTGGGGATGCAAGAGCAAAGATCCACCCACGGCAAACCAGGGTTGCCGGGGGCTGCAGATTCAGATAAGTTTTTCATCCCTTATCATGCATTTCCTTACGGACTGAGGTATGTGAAACCTCGTTTTATCCTCAAACTACCGTGCTCCCCTAACTCTAGGCCCTAGGGCCCGTTCCTGGGACCGAGTTTGGTCGTAGTCGCGGCAGCAAAAATGATACAACGAGGAGCCTAAACCCACTTCATCCCGGCCTCCGCCAAAGGCGTGAGGAAGAACGAGCGAAGTGGGGAGATGGCAAGGCCTGTTGCTGGGCAAGAAAATGTTTATCTTAGAGATATCAAGGATTTATTCCTTGTCGTGGGTTCCACCCGCAAACAAATGACCCGACAAACATCCCTTTTTCATTAAAAACATTCCACTCAGGTACAGTCCATAGGGAATGAAAAACATGGATGAGAGGATTACAAGTTTTAAATTCAACAAAGGCCCGAAGGCTTACAAACTAAAAAGAGATAAGGTGCCCGTAATCCCTTTCTTGTCCCTCTCCTCAGGAGGCAGGTCAAGGAGGCGAGAAGGGCAAAAGGAGCGCCTAGGCGAGCTACGGGTGGCAGAAGACACCAAGAGAACATCTTGGTGGCCGTCCAAAGGCTGGATGGTGATGGTGGCGCCGGAAGCGGAGCTCGAAGACGAGGCGGCAGGACGTCAGTACGCGTCGAAGGCGTTGGTGCCCGCGTACTCCGACTTGACGGCCTTGCCGCCCGCCCTCTTCCTCTTCCGCAGCCTCCCAACGCTAGCCGCCAAAGGAGACGACCCCGAGAAGTTCAAGGAGCCGGCAGCACGGATGATGGGGTCACCGGTGCCGCACGGAGCGACATCCGACACCTAGTCGGACCTGTCATCCTGCCGCCTACCACCCTCGTCGTCACTGCCGCTGTCCTCCTCGTCACTCTCGCTCGAGGAGGAATCTTCACTATCAGAAGAGCTCTCCACGCAGCACCTTGCACGAGTCCCAAAGTGCCCGAAGACCTTGATGGAGAGAAGGCCACCCTCCATCAGCTTAAAATGGAGAGTGAGCCCCTCCGCCAAGTTGTGGATACGAGCGAACGACTTCCATCCTCGACGAAGATACATCACGTGAGGAGCAGGGAAGTCGACGCGGACCCGCGTACCACTGATCCCGCAGCCCCTCATGTGCAGTCGCAATGACTCCGGCGGATCCAGCTCCATCGCCCGCGCAAATAGGGTGGGGAGACGAAGGCGACGGTGCGGCGGCCGGCGCAGCCTGACGAAGAACTCACAAGGGTCATCCCCAACATGGCCCTCCATTGGAGGTGGAGCTGCTGGCGGGGGCGAGGCCTGCGCGCCACCCCGTCCTCCTCTTCCCCGAGCGCCCCGGCCTCGCCCACGGCCTCGCCCCCTCCCCCTTCCCCTCGCGGCCGGCTCTGCCACCACAGGCGCAGGAGAAAGAGGGACGCGTTGTCAAGCAGCGACCCTCGCCGCCACCGTTGAAGGACCGGGATTTCCTCTCTCCATGACGGGTGGAAGAGAGGAGCAGAAACTGAAGGAAGAAGAAGATGGAAGAATGTGGGACACCATCCCCCCTCCCGCTCTTTATAAAGGAACGGGGTTGGGGCTCGGCCGCCCCGCTCGGCCAATCAAGACACGGGAGGCGCAGGGAGCCAGGGCCGACCCGCTGCCCCAACCAGCAACGGCCCAGTTCCCCGCCTCCACCGTTTGCCACCAGAAGCGCATGGGAGACACGTGGCAGGCGTGCGGAACCGAGGGGACATGTGAGGCGACCTCTCCCCACCCCGTGATCGTGGGGAGTGGACGCCTTGAAGACCGTGCCTTGGCCCCATTCAGTTAAATGGGCCGCGTCTCCACGCCTCCCTCCGTTTACGGGGAAGGCGCGAAGCCACCTCTTTACTACGATGTGACGCATGCCTGCAGGGACCGCCGCACGCATGCCGCCCACGTCACACCCACCTCCCCATGCCGCGCCACGCGCGCGAGTCGTGGGAAGTGCAGCGCGTGAAAAATCTTACCACGGTAAAAACCGCCCCGCCTGCCCGCGCACCGTTTTTGGGCCTAGCCCAACAACACGTTGCGCTTATGTGTGGCCCAGGCCCGGGGGCTCCTGTCGGTGTACAAAAAGAGGGGTGCACTTTTTGTACCCCTATAACTGTGCACGGGCAGTTAGAGTCGCGCCCACGGCCACACCAAGCAAGGCAAGGGAGGTGAGCCAGGGTAAGACCAAAGCTCAAAGGAACTAGAACGACGCCAAGGCCAAGACCACAAAGAGCCAAGGGACGAGGCGGGCTCCCCCGGCAAGATCCTTGCCGGGGCCAGCTTTAGCAGCCCTGACAAGACCCTTGCCGCGGCAACTCACCCCACGCCTACGGAGCAAATCACCCTTGGGTCCACTGCCCCCATAGGGCAAGGTTTCGGGAGACATCCCCGTGGTGGCATGCAGATCTTTGTGAAGACATTCACAATCAGATATAGAAGATGATGACCCTTGGCGGGATCCCAGTCGAGGAAGACTACAAGACCCCCGGCAAGCGCCTTACTGGGGATAACAGCAGGCGCCTTGGCAAGACCCTTGCCGGGGCCCCGGCAATGGCCCTTGCCGAGGACATTCGCAGGGCCACCATCAGGCCCACGCCGACTAAACCTCCACCGTCGTACGCATGCAGCTGCCGACCGAAAAGCTGGGCAGGCACCTGCATGGCGGCATGCAGATCTTCATGAAGACCCACCACTGCGCCACCTCAGCTGCCTGCCTACCTACATGGCATCATAGGCATCGCTGGCCAGGGCGCGTGTCAACACAAGAAGGAGCGGCGACGGACGAGATGGATTTCTCCCCCGTCCCCGATAAAGCAAGGACACCTAAGCAGACGCATTAAATGCGCCTTGTCATGTAATGCGAGGGATAACCTCGCATCACTGTACCCTTTCCACCTCCTGTGTGCCACTGTGGTGACCCCTTTTTCTATAAAAGGAGGCCCGAGGCGACCAGGAGGAGGATTCGACTTTTTGGAGCTCCTAACGCCCCAGAGCTAGCTCAAGAACAGGAATATACATCCACCAAAGTAGGAGTAGGGTTTTACGCATCCTCGCGGCCCGAACCTGGATAAACAAACTATGTACTATCTGTTTGATCCGCTCTTCTCATGACCCCGCGCCCCGCTAATCGTAGTAGGGATTCTCGTGATCCCATATGTCGTGGAATTGTCACGGCAGATGTCTTCATGCAAGGACTTAGTCGTGGAGCCATCGCAACTAGGAAGCTTAAAGGGGTTAATCGGGACAAAGGACACGAGAGGTTTATACTAGTTCAGCCCCTTGCGGTGAAGGAAGGCCTACGTCTAGTTGGTTTGGTATTGCTTGAGGTTTCGATGACCAGGGAGCGAGATACGCTATGCCCGGTTCTCGATGTGTTGTTTCTTGCCCTAAGCCGCCATCGGGTCGTCCCCTTATATACACGGGTTGACGCCCTGCGGCCTATAGAGTCCCGGCCGGCTCATAGACAATGTCTGGCTCGGTGACTAGTTAATTCTACCTTACGACACAAGTCATGCCATCATGGCGGTTTACCACTACGGGCCCTCAATCGTCTGTGGGCCTTAGACCCTTTATTGAACCGCCATCTTCATGCTTGGTCTTGGGCTTCTTCTTATGAATACTCATTGTGTAACCCGGCCCCTCCTGGGCGGCTTACTCAATTAGTCATATCCCCAACATTAGGCCCCAGATTGATTTGAACCGGTTCATGTCAATCTTAAAATACCTTTAAAAATAAATCTTCAGCCTTCTGCCTGTACTAAGGTGTTAACCCGCCATGACGTCATCTTCTGGATCTGCTTTAACCCGCCGTGACGTCATCTTTAATTAAATTCATATTTTACTCCGTCATATCCTCCAACGGATCTTTGCCTTTACTGACCCTTCCGAAAACCGAGGCGTCGGGGCCGCTGGATAATGATGTTGGCCTCCTCGTTTCTCGCGCCATCTCAGTCGGCCTTTCCTTATAAATAGGCACGACCTAGGTCTTCCATTTTCCCCTCTTTCAGTCGTCTTCTTCCTCTTGCTGCCTCTCTGTCTTCTCGAGCTCCGCCGTCTCCACCGTCGAACCCCTCGTCTTCACCAACTCAGGCCGCTGCATCAACTTGAATCCGACCAGAGACCAACGATGAACCTCCGCAGCTCATCCACATATGTGAGTTCTTCTCCTTTACTTTCTTAGATCTGCTTTGGGACTTTCTTGAGTTCGTCGGTGTTCATTGCCGCCCGCTGCAAACCCTTGATAGTTTTTGCCTCGAATGCCCTGTTTAGATCGTAAAAATGGCGTAGAACTGCTGTGGTGATTGCTTGTACTTATTTTGCATAGAAACAGATCTCATCTCCCTTGTTTGAAAGCCCTCTTCGACTGTATGAGCCTCTCTGTACTGTTTTAGGTCTAGAATTTTTTCTTTTCAGAGCGACCGTTTGATCCAAAATAATAACTGCAACTTGTGAAACCTGTTTGTTCCACACTTAGCGGAAAAGTCGGATCTGTTGAATCTGTTCTAGCCATAGTAGTCCATGTGATCGGTTTAGGACAACACCGGCTGTCGTCACCGCTTGCCTCTGGCGACTTAAGAAAACCTTAATCATCTTTAATTCCTGCACCTGTTAAACATTACCACTTAGTTACCTGTATGTCATTAGGCCCCTTCTTAAGCCGCCATTTTGAATAAACCCACAACGTTTTCCTCCGGGTTATAATTAAACCGGAAAATTCCTTTATCTTGTTGTAGGCGTCGGTTTACGCAATGGCACCCAAAACTGTCAAACCTCCGGTGACTTGCAACTGGGTCTAATCCACTGTTACGGAGAGTTATTTAGCTGGGTTTGTGAAAACCGGCCATCTGCCCCAAAAGGAAATTATGTCCTATCGTGCTCCTAATTCATCAGAGGAGAAACCTCAACCCAAGGAAGGGGTGGTAATTGTGTTCACAGATCACATGATCCGGGGCTTTGCCCCACCCGAGTCAAAATTCTTCAGAGATGTTCTACATTTCTTTGACCTCAGACCTCAAGACATCGGGCCCAACTCTGTGTCGAACCTATGCAACTTCCAAGTGTTTTGCGAGGTGTATCTTGGAGAGGAGCCAAATTTGACTTTGTTTAGAGAGCTGTTTTATTTGAACCGGCAAAATGAACGTGCCAATGGGCCCAGTCTGGAACTCGGTGGCATCTCAATTCAACGGTGAAGAGACTGCCTATTTCCTTATGCAGAGCTGCTAAGTCATCCGAAAGAGTGGAACCAGACATGGTTCTATTGCCAAGATACCTCTCCGGCTGGTGAGAATTCACTACCCGGCTTCCGTGCCCTGCGCTTGGAGTCCAATCACCCATTGGCCAACAAGTTATCTCCTGCTAAACGCATTCCACTTGCCCCCACCATAAAAAAGATTAAGGCTCTGTTGGGTAATGGTTTGGACGGCATTGATTTGGTCCGGACCTGGATTACCTGGCGGGTGATTCCGTTAAGCCGCCGACCCGGCTTAATGCGTACTTACTCGGGGGAAAAGGATGACCCGCTGCGTCACAGCTCTGATGACTTACCAAATGACACGGTCGAGGCTATGATCCAGTCACTGTTGAAAGAGGGGACTGTGGTGAACAATACCTTCAGCTTACTCCCCTTCTGCAGGAATAACCCGGCCCCCGTAGCAAGTCATCGACCTCAATGATCCCTTTTTATCATATTTACCTTAATTTTACTCATACCCCCTCACAACTCTTTACAGGCAAATGACAAATTCTGGAAAGTCCCGTATGATCATGAGGCGGCCAAACAGGCCCGGGCGGCAAAGAGGGCCGAAAAGAGAACCACCAGACCTTCTACTTCAAAGAAGAGAAAACCAAGTGCTTCAGAGATGTTTCAGCTCGATGATTCTGGTGATAACGAGGAAGAGGTAACCTTTCAACTTCCCTCACTCTTTTGTCATTACCTTACTAACACTATTCTCCTTTTTCAGGAAGACACGGGGAACAACCAACCCGTCGAGGAAGAGGTAAATATCATCTCCTCCGACTCCGAGCCTCGGCCGCGTTAGAAAATTCGAAGAGTAACCCAGAAAGTAAGATTTTCACACCCTTTGGCTTATCAAGACCCTGATTTTCTTTTGAAGCAACAACAATTTGAAAACCGGAGGCAGACCCGGACCAGCAAGGATGCAGAGCTCTCCTCCGGCTTACCTGATGTAACCCGGAAGCATCGGTCTGAGGTTATCTCCGATTTATACCCTTTTTTACCTTTGGCTGGTCAAATCCGTCAACCTCTCAATTCCTCTGACTCCAATTATCAGGATACCTCTCCTTCATCCGGCGAGTCCATGCAGTCAAACATGCCGGCTTTTAAGACTGCTCCTGGGTAATATCAATTTATTTACCTTATGTTTGTCCTTCCTCATGTTTCTGTACTCATTCTTCTGCTTTGTTCATAGCATGCAAGTTAAGCCCAGGAAGAAAACGAAGAAAGATAAACCGGCGGAAGACCCTGTGGTAACTGAACAGGAACTGAGCACAGCTGCCCCCGGCTCTCCCACACATCAATCGCCACTTGAACCGGCTCAGGATACTGTAGTACCAACCTCTGATCCGCCCGCTGAAGATATTTTGGCTGGTTCTGTTAATCCGGAAGCACCTAGCCCGGCCAAGACAATTGATCCAGAAGTAGAAATACTCAAGATACAGTTTGTCGAGCCGGGCCGGCCCATAGTTCTTTCCAAATGTTCTGCTAAGGAGGAGTTATTAGAACATCGTAAAGCCAAATCAGCCATCACTGACTATACTCATTTAAGTATTGGAGAGCTTGTCTCGGGTTATATTAACCAGGTGCATAGCAGGCGTGACCTGGAAATTGACATGGTGAAGCAGATACAACAAAAATCTGAGGTACGACTTATGCTTCCTTACTTTCAATCATACTTACAGTACCAGCCCCCAAGTCTACTGCTTATTAAGAAATATGCTGTAGACTTAGAAAAACTGTGAGAACTGCTTGTCCGGCTTAAAGAAACTATACTTAAACCTTATGTAACCCGATACCTTTAACGTTCGATACACATTAGCCCCCAAGTGCCAAGCATTTTTGCTTGCAAAGTGCTTGGGACTTTAATATTCAGGACCGGCTTAATAATGTAGAAAGCTTCGGTACACATTAGCCCCCAAGTGTCAAGTATGTTTGCTTGCAAAGTGCTTGAGACTTTGAATTTATTTATCATGATGCTAACTGTAACCTGGGATAACGCAGGCTACTATAAGTCAATTTGAACTCAGCGTCTCTGAACAAGAGAAGTTGAAGAAGAATTTTGAGTCGGAGAAGAAATCCTGGGCTGATGAGAAGGCCTCTCTGGTGACCCGGGCCGAGGCAGCCGAAACATCCCTTGCAAAGGCAAACACCGAGCTGTCCGGCTTGAAGCGTCAAATATCTCGAATGGTCTCAGCGATATGTTTCTTTGTATGAACCTCAAATACTGTTATCCTTCCTTTGACGACCAAGCTAATTATCACTTCCGGTTTACTCTTTGTTTAACAACACATGCCCCAGAAGTAAAACCCTCCAGCAGGACATGGTAGTCAAGCTGAAAACCGTCTATACGCTGGTGGAACAATTATACATCGGGTCACAACCCGCTTTGGCTGTTGTGGCCTTATCAAATGACGTGCCCCACCTCTTGCAAGATGTGTTACGTCGGCTTGCTGTGCTCCCCTAGCGGATTCAAGAGTTGAGACGGGCCCAAGCAAGAGCCGGAGCAATAGCTGCCTTGAGCCGGGCCAAGGCCTGGTTACCAGAGCTAGACCCGACCGACATCGCTCTTGGGTATCCAAGTTTAAAGGAGGATGGCACAACGTTTGATCAAAAAGACTTCACCAGCTGCGTGAGGGACATACGCCCTGTGGCCACTCAAATTGGGAATGACACTGACCTCTCCAAGTATCAGCCGGGTTATGATAAAGAGAATCTGAGAATTCCCACACCGCATTACGATGATGTCAGCCTGATCCCTCCAATTCGTAAGCATACCTTTGCCCCTGAAGTAGACCCAACCGGTTTAATAGATGATGAAGCTGAGTTTGAAGCCTTGAGTGGCATTGACTGGGCATCATCATCCTTCCAGGACAAGGCAACTGGCGAAGAGGCGGAGAAGGATAACCCGGAAGCTTCAGGTCAACCCCAAGAGTAAATTGCAAGGCGTCACCTGCATATGTCTCATATAAAAACAATGCCTCATCATTCAGACTCGAGGAGTCTTGTAATAGAGCCGAAAACACTCTGAGTTTGTCATGCCTTCGCGCATGCTTATGGTTCTTAAGACTTGCATAAGCCGCCATTGTTATGCACTTCATAGTTTATGCAAATTTGTTCTATTCTTGCAGAAATGTCTTGCATTGCCCTGCACAGAAGATAGAAAAAAATCCCTTGGCGACTTATCGCATTGAGAGTTACATAAGCTTTTGATAACCCGGAGTGTTACGGGAAAACCAACTTATGATTGAACTTAGCAGATGTAATCATAATGATATGCTTGTGATGCTTATGTTTACCTCTGAAAGTAAATGTAACTCCTGATGATTTCTATATATAAAGGTTCACCTGGTATTTAGTAACCCGGAGTAACCAATATTCACCCGAAGGGTTGTGATTCACACTATGGTATTTTGAAGAGGATCTTAATATAACCAAATAGTGATACTTATAAAGCATGATGAATAATAAACAAATTTCAAAGGCTTCTGATTCGAATACGATCAGTGAACCGTTCCAAAGGGGTTAAGCTAAGATTCAGATGCGATCATATAGCCCCTAGTGGCTGTGGCGATGCCGATCAAGTGGGTATCGACAGCTATGTTCTCTTTGGTTCGAATACAACCTATATTTGAACCCTTCCACCCTTCCGAGGCGACTCCCATGGCGATGGTGACTCCTTGCCCTAGCTACCCCTCCCGGCGACCTCAATGGATGGCCTCCTCCATTGGGATTTCTCCCCCGGCCTCAAGGTCGAGGGCCAGGTGCGTGCTTGCTTTGGATCTACGGTTCACTTCGACCCCCACCCCAACTCCAAGGAGTTATTCCTTGAAGTCTCTTTCTCCTCGGCCTCTTTTCCTCTCTCGGTGGAATCTGTTGGATTGGCTCTGCAATCTTGCATTGGTGGAATCGGTGCTGGTTTCAACGTACTTCGTCTGAGTGATCGGCGTTTCTGGTTTTCTGTGGCATCCAATCGTGTTGGCCATTTTATTTATGGCCTTCGTTATCGTGTTTGGCCGGATTTCGTTTGTCACTTTCACCTCCACCGTGGTTCTCGAACCCTTGTTCAACCATTTGGTTGGAATGCGGATTCTGAGATTAAGGATCTAGCCTCTTCACCCGGCCCGGCTGTCAAGTCTAATTGGTTAGCATCAAAATCTGTGATAGCCCCCGATCCAGTTTCACTCTCTGTTTTTGAGAAGTTTGGGTTGATCACCTCGCCGACGGCAAGACATTCCGGAGACGATGCACCGGATCTCACATTTGGAAGGCTATCTTTTCCGGTTTCTCGGGATAATCACCACTCTTTTCGTATTGGTGCTGTCAGCCTGCCTATCCGGTCGGACTCATCAGATCAGTTACCATCTTTTCAGGGCCTGCGGTTTAAGCAAGGTTTATGGGATTCCATTCCAACTGATAAGCTGCATGATATCTTGGATGGATGGCAGGCGGGTTATGACGATGATAGTGTCTCGCTCATGGTCCAAATTCCTTCGATCCCAACAAAGGATTATATCTATAATCGGCTCCAACATTGCACAAAATGTGATCGATTTGGACATTTGGAATCACTATGCATGGGTGTTTTCTGCCAACGTTGCGGAGATTACACAGGGAAATGCTCTTGTTCTGCTCCAAGAATTGATATGACCTTGCCTGCCTCTTCACGTCATGTGCCATGCACTCTGGGCCCGTCTAGCTAGGTTATCTGCTCTGCATGTCTGGCCTCGGGCCACCAGTCTGTGAAATGCCCGGGTCTTATTAGATGTGGCTTTTGTCAACATTTTGGTCATCGGGCCCACAAGCCCGCTATGTGTCGACATCTACCCAAGCTATGCTGGGCACCGACCACAGCCTACGCGTCCAAATTTAATGAGATCTTGCCCAACAGTGTGACCGGATCTTCTATGGTAGATAATCCTATGTTGGTTCATGCATCACGTAGAAAACGGGGTACGAAGACTAATCTCGTTTGGATACGGAAACACAGAATCCCGCATGCCTCGGACGTGGCTCCCTCCCATTGCTCGACGATACGCCTCCCTTGTGCAGGTGTAGTCAAGTCCGCCTGCCAAAAACCCCAATCGGGCGTAGAGCCTTCCTCCTCGAGTCTGCCTCCACTGCCGCCCCTGCATCCGCACAAGACCGCAGTTTGCTTCGCCTCGCCGCCCGCTCCACTTCCAATCTGTCGTTCCTCCAAGGCAGCAGCCATGGCGAACTTTGCGGTGCGCCCGTTCGCTTTTGCTCCTGAAGGATCTTCTTTCGAGCGAGGGCCTGCTCACCGCATCCAGCGCCAGGTCATGGTGGTTGACGACCCACCGCGCAACCATGATAGGTATGCCATCGTCACCATTGACCCCCCAGTACCAGACCACTTGAAGGAATATTGGCTTGCTGAGGTCTGCCGGATCATCACAGTCGATCTTGAATATGAGCTGCTAGATGATTTTATTTATCTGCTGGGCATTGGTTGTGTGGTCTTCTCTGATATGGAAAGTAGGGATAATGCGATTAGGGAAGGTCCTCATGCTTTGACTGAAGACTCCAACTTCTCTTTGGTGCCACATGACGAAGGACCAAACATGCGCATGCCTGCGTTTGAATATGAAGTTTGGATCATGCTGCTGGCCTTTCCCATGGATTATCAGACTGAGCATTATGTGCATAAGGCCATATCCAACTTCGGTAAACTTCTGGTGTGGCCTTGGCCTGGGCAAAACAAGGCCAGAGTGCTGGTTAAATGTCACATCAAGGATGTTGCCGAGGTTCCACATAGTCTGCTTGTTACCAGAGTTGGCATGCTGCCAGGTTTAGGTCGCTCATGGTCTGTACCTGTGTATGTTCTCAATGGTCGCAATACCATTCCAGGTCTGGTGGGAACGGAGGAGCCACCACCACTGCTGAATGCTTCGCCGCACCCCTACCAGCTCCCTTTCTACACCCTCATGCAGCAAGCTCACCTGGATGACTTGGCTGCCCAACAGGCTCAGAATGAGGAAGCTTGGAATGCCCCTGCCCCTGAACCAGAGCAACTGCAGGAAAATGGATGTAGAGTCTGGCCTGTTGTTCCTCCTCCATACACAGGTTTTAGCTTCAGGTCTTTCTTCCAATATGATGGCCCCTCCCTGATGGATGGGGTGGACCCCGAACACAATGTGCAGGACAATCTTTCTGATGTTTGGGCCTCTGAAGATGAAATTGCTGCAGTTGAAAGTCTACCTGATGGTTTTATCAATGGGAACCCGGCTGCTAGAGATGCATTTGCTCGTGCTGGAGGTGTTTCGGTGCATGCCACCGTTGCTTTGGACCATGAATTGCTGCTGTGGATTGGCTCTATGCTGAAACGTATTTACACACGGGCCATCACTCATGCTCCAGCTGGGACTGCTATGTTTCCTGCTAACCCTTTCAAGCTCATTCAGAAGCACTTGGAACTGGTTCGTGTACTGCTGCTGCAGAACCTCAAACCTGAACCTGATTACATGACCATGATTTTCAGTGCTCGCTTACACCTGGGCGTTTGCGTTGGCCCTCTGCACTTTCCTGTACCTTCAGATGCTGCACCTCATATGGGTCTGGTGGATGATGGTTTTGTGACTCAGCAGGAGATCGCACCCTCGGCGCCCTCGGTTTCTTCGGTACCACACAGCAGCGTTGATCAGGCGGATCAGATCGCCCATCCTACTGGTAATGCTCTTCAACTGCTGGCATCCTCTTCCTCGCTTAATGTTGCTGCATCCCACACTGTCAAGGCCCCTCTTGATATCACTGCAGTCCGGAGGAGCGCTCGTTCGAACAAATATGATGGCTTCAAGGTGCATAATGTCTCTAATGTCAAGCACAGTCGCTCGCGGGTGAGGGCCAGGGTCGTTCCATCCATCAATGCTGTCTCCTGGGCTGCTGCTCCAGTCGAGCCAACCCCTCCACCGACCTCTATCCAGGAGCTCCAGCAGGTGGGCGACCGATGCGGCATTGCTCCTGAAGACATCTCGGACGAGAAGCTGCTGGCTACCCAGCAGGCAGCCCCAGAGGAGGCGACTTAATTTTCCTTTCTGCTCATGAATAAATCGTGGAACGTTCTGTCGTGGAATATCAGAGGGATTAACTCTGATAGTAAACTTTTGGCACTTAGGAATGCCATCGCCTCTAGTGGGTGTTTAGTTATATGCATTCAGGAAACAAAGCGGGAATCTTTTGATTTAGCGTTTATTAAATCTTTCTGCCCCAAGCGTTTTGATAAATTTGCTTTTGCGCCATCGATTGGTGCCTCTGGCGGCATTATTACTATCTGGAATGGCTCTGTTTTTGTTGGGACACCATGGCATGTGGAGTCTTTTGCGGTGGGTGTCTCATTCGTGGCCACCCAATCGAATGAATCTTGGAACCTGGTGAATGTCTATGGCCCTTGTACGGGCCAGAGACGGGCAGATTTTACCGCCTGGCTATTCGATCTTAATATTCCAGATGATGAGAATTGGTTAATTTTGGGCGATTTCAACTTCATACGGTCCACTGATAACAGAAACAAACCGGGAGGAGATGCTTCTGACATGCTGTTATTCAATGAACTGATTCGTGCACAATCATTAATGGAAATTCCAGTCAAGGGCAGAGCTTTCACATGGAGCAATATGCAGGATGACCCGCTACTGGAACAACTAGATTGGTTCTTCTCCTCCTCGAACTGGACTACATCCTTTCCTAACACAATGGTTCTCCCGCTGGGCAAACCGGTCTCAGATCATATCCCCTGCGTGCTTTCTATCGAGTCCAAAATCCCAAAATCAAACCTCTTCCGGTTTGAAAATTTCTGGGTCAATCATTCTGGTTTCTCTGAAGTCGTGGCCAGATCCTGGAATAAACCTTGTCACGCCTCCAACTCTGCAGCGGTAATCTGCAAGAAACTCAAAACGCTTCGCTACGATATCAAGCGTTGGAGTAGAGGTATCTCCAATTTGAAAATCATGATCCAGAACAACAATGAAGCCCTAGTCAATCTCGACACCCTCGAAGACAAGAGGAGATTGTTCGTCCATGAGGCAAATTTCAGACGTATTTTGAAAAGACACCTTAACTGTCTTCTCAAATACCAAAATGAATACTGGAGGAAAAGATGCACTGTCAGATACTTCAGATTCGCTGATGAGAATACTAAGCTATTCCAATCGCTTGCCACTGAAAGATTCAGACACAACTCAATTGCCACGTTGCAGGATGGGGATGTTGAAATCTCTGACCATACAGGCAAAGCTGGGCTGCTGTTTAATACATACAAAGATCGTTTGGGGACCTCTAAGCCCACAAATATGCGCTTTGATCTTAACCGTATCATCAAAAAGGTGGATGGTTTGGAGGTGCTTTCGGCACCATTCTCCACAGGTGAAATTGACGCGGTGATCAAAGAGATGCCCAGTGACAGGGCTCCTGGTCCCGATGGTTTTAATGGTTGCTTCCTCAAAAGCTGCTGGCACATTATCAAGGAGGATTTCTACAAAATGTGTGGTGATTTCCATGAAGGTAACCTTGACATAACCAGTATCAGTGAGGGATATATTACCCTCATCCCGAAAATTCCCTCTCCTGTGACAGCTAATGATTTCAGACCCATAACACTGCTCAACTGTTGTCTGAAAATCGTCACGAAAATCCTAGCCAATCGCCTGCAGAAAGTCATTCTTAAGATCATCCACAAGAATCAATATGGTTTCCTCAAAGGGCGTACCATCCAGGACTGCTTGGCCTGGTCCTTTGAGTACATCCACCAATGCCAAACATCATCGAGGGAAATTATACTGCTCAAGCTTGACTTTGCCAAAGCCTTTGACACAATAGAACATGAACCGATGCTGCGGATTATGAAACACATGGGCTTTGACGAAAAATGGCTTGGTTGGATGAAATCTATCTTTGCTTCAGGGGTTTCTTCGGTTCTCCTGAATGGGACCCCGGGCCGGAAGTTTCCGTGTAAATGTGGAGTAAGGCAGGGAGACCCTTTGTCGCCACTCATCTTTGTTTTAGCGGCTGACCTTCTTCAGGCGGCGATCAATGATGCGTACCGCCAAGGGCTAATTGATCTACCTTTCCCTGGCAATCGGAGAGGGGACTATCCAGTGATCCAGTACGCCGATGACACGATCTTGGTCATGCCTGCCTGCCCAGATCAAGCAGCACGAATGAAATCCATCCTGGTTGCTTACGCTGAGTCTGTTGGCCTAAAGATAAACTTCCACAAGTCAACGTTGATCCCCATCAACCTTGACACGCAGCAGGCTTCGGCCTTGGCCCAAATCTTTGGCTGCACTATTGGATCACACCCGTTTGCTTACCTGGGCCTTCCCATGGGAACGACAAAACCAACGCTGCTCGACATGATGCCGATGGTGTGCGGTGTGGAAAGGAAACTATCCACTGCGCTATCCCTGCTCTTAGCTGGCGCCAAACTCACGCTGGTTAATTCCACCATCACATCCATGTTGATATATGCCATGTGCACACTCAAGTTACATCCGAAGGTGATCGAACACATCGACACAGATACTGCTTGTGGGCCAAGAATACTGAAGATGGTGTCAAAAACAACTCCTTGGCCGCTTGGGAGCTGGTTTGTAGACCAAAACGCAAAGGCGGGCTTGGGGTGGTTGACATCAAAACTCAAAATGTGGCGCTGCTCCTTAAACACCTTTACAAGTTCTATAACCGCGAGGATGTACCGTGGGTGACAATGATCTGGGATACGTACTATACAAACACGGTACCGCATGCAATTGATCCGGTTGGGTCTTTTTGGTGGCGCGATATCATGCAGCTCAGTAATATCTTTCGAGGGATTTCAAGGGCTGTAATTGGTGATGGGACCTCGGTTCTGTTCTGGAAGGACGTGTGGTTTACACACGACCAGGAAACCCAGCTCTCTGAAATCTATCCCCGAGCCTTCTCGTTTGTCACAGAGGAAGATGTGACCGTCAGTGATGCCCTACAAGAAACAAGCCCTGCCATGCTCTTCCATTTACCTCTCTCTGTACAAGCGCGAGATGAGGTCAGAGCGATCCAGAGAGGCTCGATGCATGGCATTCCAGAGAGGGGGATTGCAGACACATGGGTCAGCACCCTAAATGGCAATTTCTCGGCCAAGAATTACTACAACCACTGCTTCAGAGAGATAGTTGCTGATGATGCTTTCATCTGGCTTTGGAAGGCCAAAAGCCCAATCAAATTCAAGATGTTTGGCTGGCTGCTCCTTGTTGACCGCCTGAACACGCGAAACATGCTGAAACGCAGGCACTATGTCGTGATGGATAATAACTACGCATGTATGCTTTGCCAGAACCCTCCCTAGGAAACATTGGAACATCTCTTTTTCTGGTGCTCCTTCAGTCAGCAATGCTGGGATAAGGTTGGCCTCAGTTGGCCGCATAATGGGAATAGGATCTCCCTCCTGCATCATGGTAAAACCCGCTGGAGGCAACCTTTATTCATGGACATCTTCCTGATGGCCGCTTGGAGCATATGGAAGGAGAGAAACAACGAGCATTTTAGAGGGATACCACACTCCTTCACCTCGTGGCTGGATAGGTTCAAAAATCTATTGGAACTGCTAGCCCATAACTGTAAAGAAGAGCTTCGCCTCTTCCTAGACTCTTATATTCAAAACATGTAAGCAGCAAAACTTCTTTTATGTCGCTGATGGGTTGAGGGGAACCCTACAAAACCCCCACATGTAATTATGTACAGTCGGTTGGTGAGTTAATATACAAGTCAGTGGGAGCCTCTCCCACTGTCGTTCGATGTCAAAAAAACCTATATTTGAACAGGAAGCCCCCAAGTGACCATAAGAGTTGTTTAATGACGCTGATTCGAATACGATCCATGTCAGACCCAAAGGGGTGAAGCTATGATTCAAATATGATCAGGAAGCCCCCAAGTGGGTTTGGCAGTATGCCGATCAAGTGGGTATCGACAGCTATGTTCTCTTTGGTTCGAATACGACCTATGTTTGAACAGGAAGCCCCCAACTGATCATGGCTAGATTCAGATATGATCATAAGCCGGACCAAAGGAAAGCCGGATTCAGATGTGACCCGCTTCCTCTTGGTTATTTCCACCACCTGACAAAGGAAACACATAAAACCTTTTTTGGGATGGAAAAAAGGACAGAGGTCCTGCTTTATTGCTTTATGTAATATATACATAGGATAAATATACATATATTATAGCCGGTGGCTCAAGTATAATAAGGCCGAAGATGAGCGATATTCCATGGCCGGCGGGTCTCCTCCTTCGACTTACGTGAGTCTTTATGCTCTCGAACATCGACAAGGTAGTATGACCCGTTGTTCAGATTCTTGCTGACCACAAAGGGTCCTTCCCAAGGAGGGGATAGCTTGTGCATGTCAGATTGATCCTGGATGAGCCGGAGCACTAAGTCGCCTTCCTGAAAGGTTCTGGACCTAACCCGACGGCTGTGGTAGCGGCGCAGGTCTTGCTGGTAAATCGCCGAGCAGGCTATTGCCAAGTCTCGTTCCTCGTCCAATAGGTCCAGTGCATCTTGCCGAGCTCGTTCATTGTCCGCCTCAACATAAGCCGCCACACGGAGTGAATCATGACGGATGTCACTTGGTAGAACCGCCTCTGCTCCGTACACCATGAAGAAAGGTATGTAACCCGTGGACCTGTTAGGTGTGGTATTGATGCTCCAAAGTACCGAAGGTAACTCCTCCACCCAACAACCCGGCGTCTGCTGTCAAGGGACTAAGAGCCGGGGCTTGATACCCTTCAGGATCTCTTGATTAGCTCGTTCTCCTTGACCATTGGATTGAGGATGAGCCACAGCCGAAATGTCAAGCCGGATATGCTCTCGTTGATAGAACTCTTCCATAGCTCCTTTGGAAAGGTTAGTGCCATTATCAGTTATGATGCTGTGTGGAAAACCAAAGCAAAAAAATCACCTTTTTCATGAACTGGACCGCCGTGGCTGCATCACACTTGCTGACTGGCTTTGCCTCAACCCACTTTGTAAACTTGTCAACCGCTGCCAAGAGGTGCGTCTTTTTATCCTTAGACCTTTTGAAAGGCCCGACCATATCAAGCCCCCAGACTGCAAACGGCCAAGTAATTGGAATCATCCTCAATTCTTGAGCCGGCACATGGGCTCGCCGTGAGAACTTCTGACATCCACCACACTTACTGACCAAATCTTCCGCATCAGCATGAGCCGTCAGCCAATAAAACCCATGACGAAAAGCTTTGGCCACAAGAGATTTTGAACCGGCGTGATGACCACAATCGCCTTCATGAATCTCACGAAGGATCTCCTGACCTTCTGTAGGTGACACGCAACGTTGAAACGCTCCAGTGACGCTACAGTGATGTAACTCGCCATTGACAATTGTCATGGACTTGGATCGCCGGACGATTTGTCTTGCCAAGGTCTCATCCTCCGGCAACTCTCCCCGGGTCATGTAAGCCATATAAGGCACTGTCCAGTCCGGGATAATGTGGAGAGCCGCCACCAGTTGTGCCTCCGAGTCTGGTATTGCCAGATCTTCCTCTGTAGGTAACTTAACAGAAGGATTATGCAAAACATCAAGAAAGGTGTTAGGCGGCACCGGCTTACGTTGAGATCCTAGCCGGCTTAAGGCATCAGCCGCCTCGTTCTTCCTTCGATCAATGTGTTCCACCACATAACCCTTGAAGTGTCCAGCCACAGCATCAACCTCACGATGGTAAGCCGCCATAAAAGGATCTTTAGAATCCCACTTGCCTGACACCTGTTGAGCCACCAGGTCCGAGTCTCCTAAACATCTCACCCGGCTTAAGTTCATCTCTTTGGCCATCCGGAGACCATGGAGTAGAGCCTCGTACTCTGCTGCATTGTTAGTACAGGGAAACATAAGCCGGAGCACATAAGAAAATTTGTCACCTCGAGGGGAAGTTAACACGGCTCCAGCCCCCGAGCCTTCCAGCTGCCTGGACCCATCAAAGTGAATAGTCCAATATGTGCTGTCGGGCTTCTCCTCAGGTGCCTGTAGCTCTGTCCAGTCATTGATAAAATCGACCAGGGCTTGAGACTTAATGGCAGTACGTGGCACATACTTCAAACCATGAGGCCCGAGCTCAATTGCCCACTTGGCGATTCGTCCTGTGGCTTCTCTATTCTGGATGATGTCTCCCAAAGGGGCAGAACTTACCACAGTGATAGGGTGACCTTGGAAGTACTGTTTCAACTTCCGTCTTGCCATGAACACCCCGTAAACCAGCTTCTGCCAATGAGGGTACCTTAACTTTGACTTGATGAGCACCTCACTGACATAATAAACCGGCCGTTGAACCGGATGCTCCTTACCAGCCTCCTTGCGCTCCACCACAATTACAACGCTGACAGCTCGTGAATTAGCAACTACATATAATAGCAAAGGCTCCTTGTCAATGGGAGCTACAAGAACCGGCGGCTTAGATAACTGCCTCTTCAAATCCTCAAAAGCAGTATTGGCAGTACTCCAGACAAAGGTGTCTGCCTTCTTCATCAGTTGGTACAACGGTAGGGCCTTCTCACCTAACCGTCTTATGAACCGGCTTAAAGCAGCAACACGACCCGCCAGTCGCTGAACATCGTTGATACACGACGGTTTAGCCAAAGAGGTGATTGCTTTGATCTTCTTCGGATTGGCTTCAATGCCCCTGTTTGAGACCAAGAATCCCAAAAGCTTGCCAGCAGGTACACCGAACACACACTTCTCCGGGTTAAGCATCATCTTGTAAACCCGGAGGTTATCAAAGGTTTCTCTGAGATCAGATATCAGGGTTTCCGTCTCTCTAGACTTCACCACTATGTCATCCACATAAGCATGTACATTGCGCCCAATCTGATTGTGGAGACAATTCTGTACACACCGTTGATAAGTCGCTTGGGCACTCTTGAGCCCAAAAGGCATAGACACATAACTAAAGGCTCCAAACGGAGTGATGAAAGCCGTCTTCTCCTGGTCCTTAACTGCCATCTTGATCTGATGATAACCAGAGTATGCATCCAAAAAGCTCAAACGCGCGCAACCCGCCGTAGCATCAATAATATGATCAATACGGGGGAGAGCGAAGGGATCAGCCAGACAAGCCTTATTTAAGTCCGTGTAATCCACACACATCCGCCAGGTGCCGTTTTTCTTGAGCACGAGCACTGGGTTAGCCAACCACTCCGGGTGAAAGACTTCAATAATGAACCCAGCTGCCAAGAGCCGGGCGACCTCCTCTCCTATGGCTTTTCGTCGTTCCTCATTGAATCACCGCAGAAATTGTCTGACCGGCTTATACTTCGGATCAATATTAAGAGTGTGCTCAGCGAGTCCTCTCGGTACACCTGGCATGTCAGAAGGTTTCCATGCGAAGATGTCCCGGTTCTCACGGATGAACTCGATGAGCGCGCTTTCCTATTTAGGATCCAAATTGGCACTGATGCTGAATTGCTTAGACGAATCGCCTGGGGTAAAATCAACAAGCTTAGTCTCCGCAGCCAATTTAAACTTCATGGTTGGGTCATGTTCCGTCGTCGGCTTCTTGAGGGAGGTCCTATCCGCCGGGTCAACGTTATCTTGATAAAATTTGAGCTCCTCCGCTGCACAGACAGACTCGGCGTAAGCTGCATCGCCTTCTTCGCACTCCAGGGCCACCTTTCGGCTTCCATGCACAGTGATAGTGCCCTTGTAACCCGACATCTTGAGCTATAAATAAACATAACACGGCCGCGCCATGAACTTGGCATAAGCCGGCCGCCCGAACAAAGCGTGATACGGACTTTTGATTTTGACCACCTCAAAAGTTAACTTTTCAGCCCTAGAATCATGCTCATCTCCAAAAGCCACCTCTAGCTCAATCTTACCCACAGGATACGCCGACTTACCAGGCACCACTCCATGGAAGACGGTATTGGAAGTTTTTAAATTCTTGTCAGTTAAGCCCATGCGCCGAAAGGTCTCGTAATAGAGGATATTGATGTTGCTACCTCCATCCATAAGAACCTTAGTGAATTTATAACCACCAACCTGCGGCGCTACCACCAGGGCTAGTTGACACGGATTATCAACCCGGGGAGGGTGATCCTCCCTGCTCCAGACAATGGGCTGTTCTGACCACCTCAAGTAACGAGGGACTGCCGGCTCAACAGAATTCACAGCCCTCTTATGAATTTTCTGATCACGTTTACACAAACTTGTGGTAAACACGTGATACTGCCCACTGTTGAGCTGTTTTGGATGGCTCTGATAACCCGACTGCTGCTGCTGCTGACCTCCTTGACCAGACTGCTGTTGGTTATAACCGCCCAGGTGTCCTTGGAAACCGGAACCTGAACCGCCGCCCGGGCCATGAAAGTCGCCAGCTCCTGAGCCGCCGCCCGGGCCTTGATTGCCATCAAACGTATTAGAATTCTTGAAAGCCTTCATGATTGCACAATCCTTCCACAAGTGAGTTGCTGGCCGTTCCCGGGTGCCGTGTTTCGGGCAGGGCTCATTGAGTAGTTGCTCAAGAGACGGACCTGAACCGCCAAACGGAGGTGGTGGCTTTCCTTTTCGCTTCTGATTGTTACCCTGTGCATTGGCCACAAACTCCGGGTTACCGTCCGTCTTACGCTTGTTGCCTCCCTGGTTCGCCGGGTTATGCTGCTGACCCTTTCCATTGCCGTTCTTCTTTCCCTTCCCTGTCTTTTCCTTGTCAGACGCGGGATCCTTGGTACTATCAGAATCGGCATACTTGACTAAAGCCGCCATCAGCGTCCCCATATCGTTGCAATCATGCTTAAGGCGCCCAAGTTTCTGTCTTAGAGGCTCAAAGTGGCAATTCTTCTCCAGCATGAGAACTGCTGAGCCAGCATCCATCTTGTCAGACGAATGTATTATATCTTTGACCCGGCGCACCCAATGAGTCGTGGACTCACCTTCCTCCTGCTTACAATTTGTCAAGTCCACAATCGACATAGACTGCTTGCAAGTATCTTTGAAGTTCTGAATGAAGCGGGCCTTGAGCTCTGCCCATGAACTAATGGAATTGGGTGGCAAACCCTTTAGCCAAGAACGGGTCGTCCCGTCCAACATCATGGTGAAGTATTTAGCCATTGCTTCATCACTAACCTCCAGCAGCTCCATGGCCATCTCGTAACTTTCAATCCACGCCCCAGGCTGTAAGTCGGCCGTATAATTCGGCACCTTTTGAGGTCCCTTGAAATCCTTGGGCAGACGTACATTACGTAGAGCCAGTACCAGACAAGGAACTCCTCCGGCTCTAGTAGCAACTCCCGCCTCCACAGAAGTCGTCGGATAAGCCGGTACGTCCTGCTGATCTGCTAGCTAAGCCGCCCGTTCATCCTCCTGACGTATAAGATCCTGCACTGGGTTATATCCGCCGGGCTGGTTCCGTCGCTGAGCGTTGCTTGACAGGGCCTCCGACTCCATGCGTCTGCTATAACTCGGGCTCCGGTATTGACGAGGCGGAGCTAACCATGGCGTAGGAGTTGAGTGAATCCTATCCTGGCTGTAGGAGTAGGTCTCTTGCTGAGCCAGCGTTGTTTGGACAAGTTCCCTGATCCTCCGGGTTTCCACCGCTGTCGGATCATCACCATCTGCTGGAAGAGCCGCCAAACATGTTGATGCTGCAATTAAGTTCTCCATGGGGTTGGAGAAGTGACCCGGTGGTATTGGTATGTAACAGGGTGGTGCCATATTGCCGTGACGAGGCGCCGTCACCTGAGGCTGAACCGGGCCTCCTGCTCCGGATGTCATGAACTGATCTGCACCTGGCGGGTTACTTGGGCCGGCTCCGGGTGTAGTAAAGAGATTCCGCGGATCATAGATATGAGGTAAGCGGGACTGCGTCTTCTGATGTCTCCTCCTCAATACCTCATTAGACGCGTTCAGGCTCAACGTGAGCTGAAAAGCCTCTGCCTGAAGCTGCTGCGCCCGTGCATCCAAAGCCGCCCGCTCTATGGCCAATCTAGTATCTTCGGCTGATAAGGTTTCCTTGGCCTGAGCGATCTCTTCACGAACCCATGCCACCTCTGCATTATGCTCATCTTGATTCGCAGGGATGACCGTAACAGTCAACAAGGCTGTAAGCCTATCCATAAGATCCATCAACACCTGAGCCGATGAGCGCACAGGGCCTCCTGCCCCGGCTGCTCCTAACCCGGACGTTATTACTGCTGAGGCCGTAGAATTTTGGCCGGGTTGAGTACCAGCCATGAAGACTCCTGCCCAATTTGGTGGCTTAGAGGGGTCCGGAATAGTGCTGCCATCGGAACAGCCCCCAAGTATACCGTCTTGGACTTGATACAGCGAATCCGTTGAACCGGCGGACGAATCACCATCCGAGAGGACGGCCGGCTCGCCAGCTTCTTCAGATCCTTCAGAAAGTTCACCTCCGTGGATGCAACCCACAAAGGCACGCTTCACGACGGGTTGAGCTCGGGCGGGTCTCGCACGCTGAGCCGTCTCGACGAGGCCGGTGCAGTTGTCCGGCTCAGGGCCCGGCTCACCAATCCGGCCGATGAAGACGTGAATTCCGCCGAAGGGGACCCGGTACCCGTACTCAATTGAGCCGGCGTCGGGGCCCCAGCCTTCGTCGTCGATGTAGATCTTGTCGCGACGACTCTTGGTCATCCGGCCCACTGCATATCCCTTGAGACCTTCGAAGCTGCCCTTCAAGAACTCAAATCCACCGTGCGCTGGCCCCACGGTGGGCGCCAACTGTCGTGGAATTGTCACGGCAGATGTCCTCATGCAAGGACTTAGTCGTGGAGCCATCGCAACTAGGAAGATTAAAGGGGTTAATCGGGACAAAGGACATGAGAGGTTTATACTAGTTCAGCCCCTTGTGGTGAAGGAAGGCCTACGTCTAGTTGGTTTGGTATTGCTTGAGGATTCGATGACCAGGGAGCGAGATACGTTATGCCCGGTTCTCGATGTGTTGTTTCTTGCCCTAAGCCGCCAGCGGGTCGTCCCCTTATATACACGGGTTGACGCCCTGCAGCCTACAGAGTCCCGGCCGGCTCATGGACAATGTCCGGCTCGGTGACTAGTTAATTCTACCTTACGACACAAGTCATGCCATCATGGCGGTTTACCACTACGGGCCCTCAATCGTCTGTGGGCCTTAGACCCTTTATTGAACCGCCATCTTCATGCTTGGTCTTGGGCTTCTTCTTATGAATACTCATTGTGTAACCCGGCCCCTCCTGGGCGGCTTACTCAATTGTTCATATCCCCAACACCATAGGTGTCGTTCCCACCGACACTCAACCATGTCGCTGAGAGCCTGTTGACTGTCCTTGCCCATGATTAACTGCTTGCTTGATTATTTAATTCAAATAATTAACTGCCTACCTAATTTTTTGCATGCCTAATTAATTTTCAACCAAATCAATTAATTATCTGCTTAATTGAAAAAAATCTTTACTCCTAATTATCTATAAGCATAATTAACTGTCTGCCTAATTAATTAATTACATTAACGACTCAGTTTCCAAATCAATTCAGTGCAAAAAAATCTTATTTAAATGGAGCTAATTAATTTCGTATGTAATTAACTGTCTACCTAATTAATTGCATCAATGGTCCGATCTCCAAATTGATTCAGCGTCGATTTCCAAATTATTTTTCCATGAAAGTTTGTTATGAACAACGACTACGTAAATATTCAATTTGATAATAGAGATATTACACATTTGATGTTACTCTTGTACTGGATTCATTTCTGGAAGGCCTACCAAGTCATGTAGCACACATTTCCTTAACGAATTTTTTGACATTTGAATGAACACATTTGAAAGGACATGCGGTGCCCCCATGTGTGGTTTTGGTAATTGATGACATTCTCTATGGACTAATGGTTGCATTGAGTTATATTTGAAGGATTTGTCCATATGCATTTCTTGAAGTCCATGTGTTGTTTTCAAGGAGTTTATGTGTTGACCAAGGTGCTATTAAGGAATTATCCAAAGAGTGGTCATGTTAGTGTTGAGCTTATTGCAAGCATGTCTTGAAGAAGAAGATTGTGTGATCATTCATGTTTACCTTCAAGACATCATCCAAACGAAGAGAGTTGGAAAGATTTAAGGTTAATCAAGACTAAGTCAAGAGTGAATCAAGTTGATCAACTCACAAAGCGTAAAAGATGTACCGAGAGGGATCAAGTGATCCCATGGTATGATAAGCATTGTCCATTGCACTTTGTGTACTAACCCATGGTCTATGTGAGAGTTATATGTGGGGTTAGGTACGTGTCCATGGGCTTGTGTCAAGAGGAAGATATCATACAACCCATGGAAAGGATGACATCAAGTGGTGATCGTCATCAAGATTGCCGTGTGCAAGTTCAGGTGGAGCATCACGAAGAGATCAAGTTCTTGAAGCTTGCCATCCATTGTGGTGTCGATGGACTTGTGAAGATGTGTCGAAGAGTGGCTCACCCATAGTGGAGTATGGGGGAGAAATCATCTAGTCTCCATCGACCCAACGCAATCAAGAAAGGTGGTCCATCTTAAGGAGGACAAGATCATCATCATCTAGCTCAAGTGGATCATGTGCAAGGCAAAGGTTTGCCCTTGATAGGTTTTCTATTTTACCGGTCTCATGGTGGTAGCTGAAGACCGGGTTAAGGATCATTTGCCGTACTATCAAGGGGGACTCTCAAGTTGGTAGCTTGATCGTATCGTTAGTAGAAAGCTCAAACCATTGCATCCTTGCATCATGTTTCTTGGTTCTTGTTTGGTTCTCTTTGTGAGTCCTAGACCTTATGTTCATCTTGATGACAAGCTCGAGTTCATCGAACACGGAGTTCACATGCCTCTTCTATTGCGTTTTCGGTGTTGTAGTTTTTACCGGTCTTATTCGAGGAAGGGTTCTCACCATTTTCTCTTGGGCCTTTTATAATTTGCTTCTTATTTTTATTTCTATCAAGATTGTGTTAGCCCTTGTCGCTAGCTTTCCAACAAACTTGGTTTCGTCGAATTCGGAGTCCGTTTGCAGAAGTTGTGGTAGTTTTGGTGTTCTGAAAAGGCTGTAGCGGTACTACCGCGGACAAGAGCGGATGTAATTTTTTACTACCGCTGTTGGGAGCGGTACTACCGCTTGGAGCGGTACTACCGCGACTACTTCCGTGGCTACTTCCGCTCCGGATGAAAAACTCGTCACAAGTCCAGCGGTGGTAGGCATGGATGTATTTTTTTAGTACCGCTCGCAAGCAGTAGTACCGCTACCCTTAGCGGTAGTACCGCTACCCCTAGCGGTAGTACCGTGAGGATGAGCGGTAGTACCGCTCTATGCGGGCTGTGAGCATAACGGTTGGATTTTTTCCCACCTATAAAAGGGGGTCTTATTCCCCAATGAACCTTATCCTTTGAGCTCGTGTTCTTCCCCCATTGTTGACCTTCTTCGAGCTTGCTAACTCTCAATCCATCCATGGATTCTTGCTAGTTTTTAAGGGAAAAGAGAGAGGAGATCTAGATCCGCATTTCCACCAATCACTTTCTCCTCTATGTGAGGGGAACCCCTTGGATCTAGATCTTGGAGTTCTTGGTGTTCTCCTTCTTGTTCTTCCTCTCATTTTCCTCCCTAGCATTAGTTGCTTTGGTGGGATTTCAGAGAGAAGGACTTGGGCACTCCGTGTGCCCTTGCCATTGCATTTGGTGCATCGATTCGAGTTCTCCACGGTGATACGTGGAGGTTACAAGTTGAGAAGCTTATTACTCTTGGGTGCTTGGTACCCTTGAGCTTGTTCCCCTTCGGTGCTTGGGCGCCCTAGACGGTTGGTGGTGTTCGGAGCTCAATCATTGTGGTGTAAAGCTTCGGGCAAGCATCGGGGTCTCCAATTAGGTTGTGGAAATCGCCCCGAGCAATTTGACGGGTACCGGTGACCGCCCCCAAGGGTTGCCAAAGTGTACGGATTCGGTGACCGCCCCCAAGGGTTGCCATTTGTACGGGTTCGGTGACCGCCCTCAAGGGTCCTGTTGGGGATATTACTACTGGGCGTAAACCGGCCTACCTGGGCTGGGTTAACTTCATCAGTAGTCCCAGAGCGTTAAAGCCCAAGAAGATAGATGAGGGACCAAGGCCGTAGTCGGTTCAACACTTGTAGCCGTAAACCGACTTTGTATGTAAACTGATATTGTAAGTTAGGAATAAGGAGAGACTAACCCGGATACGAATATAAACCGGAGATTGGGACTCTATGAACCGACGGGCGTCACCCGTGTATATAAGGGGACGACCCGACAGCGGATCAAGGACAGACAACCACAACTCGAGGCTTAGGCGAAGCTTGTTTGCTCCCTAGTCATCGAAACCCCATCAATTCCATCACAACTAGACATAGGCTTTTACCTTCATCGAAGGGGCCGAACTAGTATAAACCCTCTGTGTCCCTGTGTCCGCTTTAACCCCTTCGAGTTAACCCGTTGCGATGGCTCCACGACTAAGTCCTTTTGCTAGGATATCTGCCGTGACAAAATGCTTTGGACCGGTTGGATGAAGAGCGAGACATAGCAGCTGCCCGCTCAGCGATTTACCAACAGGATCTTCGTCGCTATCACAGTCGTCGAGTCAGAACCAGAACCTTTCAAGAAGGAGATTTGGTGCTTCGGCTCATTCAAGATCAAACCGATATGCATAAGTTATACCTGCCTTGGGAGGGACCTTTCATGGTCAGCAAGAATCTGCACAACGGGTCATACTATCTGATCGATGTTCGAGAGCGAAAAGACTCACGCAAATCAAAAGAGGAGACCAATAGGCCGTGGAACATAGCTCATCTTCGGCCTTACTATACTTGAGCCATCGGCTCTGCTTATGTACATATCATGACAATGTATATATTATAAATACAATAAACCAGATCCTCAGCTAAAGCGGGGTATCTGTTCTTTTACATCATGCGTGGTTACATGGAGTTGTTCTGTCTTAAAGCGGCCTCCGGTTTACCCCTTGCAAAAATTATAAACATCACTAGGGGGCTCGGTCATATCTGAGCCGATGCAACACCTTTTGATAGGCGAAAGCCATCAGATCACTTGGGGGCTCGGTCGTGTCCGAACCGATGCAAAACCTTTTGATAGGCGAAAGCCACCAGATCACTTGGGGACATGGTCAAGTCTGAACCAGTCACGCCTCTTGATCGGCCTAAAGGCCATAGAGTCACTTGGGGGCTTGGTCGAACCCGAACCATTGCCATGCCACTTGATCGGCATAATGCCATGGTTTCATTTGGGGACCTGGCTGACTTGAACCATAGCTACACCTATTGGGAGCTTGGTCGTGTCTGACCATGGTAACGCCATCTGATCGGCTCAGTAAAGCCTTCTTTTTGCAAACGGTTTTATCATTGCCTTTGCTTCAATATTTTTTCTTGATAAACTGCTGTTTTATCTTGGTTGCGTTCTTAAACCGACAATGTTTTACACCGGTTCAAGCTGCCAATTTGGCAGAACACGGTCCATTTTTAAACCGGAGATTATTTACCCGGTTTGATTTTTTCTGTTAACATCCTTTTTGGAGTAACAAAATGTTTATTATGACCAGGCACGGTTTACATGATAAACCGGCATTGTATATACATGAGTTGTTTTCTCCCATGACGGTGCAGGTTTATCAAACCGCCGTTTCAAGATTGGCTAAGCCTCTTCGTGCCCAATGATGGCAGGTATTTTGTATCATAAAATTTGATCATGTATGTCAAACTCCTTGCATATATATATGAAGTTCATAAACCGGCTGGCGGTATAACCGCCCTGGTAGTTTAAGATTTTATGATTGCAGGAGATATAAATTGGCAGTTTCGATCTCTCAAGCAAAAGTATCAGCACAGATGCACGAAGGCATCTCAGAAGCAAAATTATTTACTATCCGATTACAAGGCAACATGGTGTCCAAATAAGATCATTGTTTTTTCTGACAGAATATAGCAAGGCCGTTTATTAAACTGACATCCGGTTCAAGCTTGGTCACCGCCTTGGTCTGATGGTCGAGGGTCATCCTGCGTCGCTTCAGCTTCTTCTGCCCTACCCAGCGGCTGGAAGTCAACAGTGGTCCAGTCGATTCCCATTAAAGCTTGAAAAACAGCTTCATCATGGATCAGTGAAGATGGTTCAATATCAGGAGCATAAGTATGCTTACGGATTGGCGGGATCAGATTTTCTACTTCGGGAACTGGTGCAGCCACTCGTTTGTTCTGATTGTTATATTGGGCTTGATAATGCGTCAAATCTGCCTCTTCTACCAATTGACAAGCCAGAGGGCGCATCGCTCGATTTATTGCTCTCAGATCATCTTCATTGAACTCTGACCCATCTTCCTTCAAACTGGGATAGCCCTGGGCTGCTTCAACAGGATCGAAGTCTGGCACCCATGCCTTTGCTCGGATTAAAGCGTTGATGGCACCGGTTCGAGCAGCAGATTTTTTCAGCTCTTCAATCCGGGCGGGAAGCATTGACAATCTCTTAAGAGTATCTTGGATTAATGTGGGTGCCGGATTGTTATGTGACGCAGTCGAGATGATCCGCTGCGCTCCAGTATATAGTTGTTCGATTAATGTGTAGGCAGCCTTCAATTTCATTCGAACATCTAACCCCAAGTGGTTAATGCGGGTGCCTGCAACATGATAGAACAGTTCACAAACCGGACCTATCATAGGAAGACCGAAATTATCACAGAAGTCAAAAAACGCTTACCAAAGATGGCGGTAGTCATTGCATGCACTTGTCGCTTTACGCTGGTCAGTTCATCTGTCACCGGTTTAAGGGCAGCTTCAGCAGTTTCAATTTTCTTGATCAAAGCGTTTTTCTCAGTGTCCCAATCCGCCCGATCTTTCTTGAAGCCCTCCTTCAGCTGTTCCATGACGCTTAAAGCGCTGGTCAACTCCTCTTTTGCTTTGGAGGTTTCAGCTTGTTGGGATTTTAAGTTCTCTTGAAGATCGGCGAGTTGGTTTTCTTTGGTCTTCAGCTCAGCCTGCATTCAGACAGTCATATGGTTTAACAAACAGTATAGATATTGAAGTACCAACCACATAACGAGTTATGCACTTGGTACTTGGGGGCTAATGCCTATTTGATCTACAACTGTCAACTGATTGCAAAGTCCCAAGCTCAATACAAGTATTCAACTTGGCACTTGGGGGCTAATGGCTATTTGCTCAAAAATCATCTGTGAAATTCGAAGCATTCAGGTTTATATTAATAAGTCCCAGTTTAATTTCATTCAGTTGAACCGACCCTTGGGGGTTACATCAGCACATTCTGAAGTATGCAGATTTATATGTCACAAGTCCCAGTCTGAAAGAAGCTTACAAACCGACCCTTGGGGGCTAGGAGAATCAGTAAGATTAAAAGATATGCAAGCAGGAGGAGACATATGGAAGTTACCTCAAATTTCTCCTTCATCATGTTCACTAGGCCAGCTTCATGATCACGACTGGTATATAGCCGGTTCAGATAACCAGAATGAAGATCTTGAGCACTCAGTGCAGCATAAGTCGCCAAATCGACATTCCACTTGCCCTTGCCCATTGCGGCAAATTCGTCCTTGGCAGTATGTTTGGACAAAGCGACAGGATTGCTGGGTTCGGTATGACCAACACCAGTGATGACAACTTCATCATCCTGGGCGTCACCGGTTTGCACTGTGGCTGTCGGTTTACCGGTAGCCTTGGATGGACTTGTGGATTTTTCATTCCGGACGGGACTTCCATGCTGGTCAGCAGGACCGGAAGCATCAACATGCCTCTCTTCAGCAATAAAAACCTCATCTTGCGCTGGCGGATCATTGGGCACGTCTTCATGAATGGCCGCTTCAGCATCTGGGGTGGCGCCTGGTTCAGGGGCAGTTTCTTCTTCGGCCGCTTTATCCAGGCGAGCCTTCTTGCTCGACCTCGGTTTGGCCCTGAAAGGAGCAGCACAATCAAAAACAGTATATGTTGAAAGCTACAATACCAGGAATATTATGATAAGTGCAAGCTTACCTAAGCACAGTTTTAAGCGGTGGCAGCTGAGTACCCGTTGACTCGCCGGAGGATGAGTGGGAGGTAACCTGATAATCGGAGTCAGATGGGTTAAGCGGTTGACGAAAACAGCCCGCTTTAGGACAAGTCTGACAAGCAAATTAGAGACCTCTGAACGGCGTCTCCGAACCGGACTGTTCGGTAAACCGGCGGAGGTAACTACCTGGCCGCTGTGCCGAGTCGTGCGGCGCACTTCATGCTGTTGGGTCTTCATAAGAAATTTGGTATCCAAATGAGCAAGAGGATGAGAAAATTTAACTTTCCGGATTGCTTGACAAATTTTTAGTGAAGGCAAAAAGTTCGAATCAGAAGAGAGAATAATTACCTCTGCATCATCAGCATGGCTAGCTTCAGCATCATCCTGACAAGTATTATCATCAATAAGGCGTGTAAAAGAAAGCCAAGTAAACCGAGTTCTACCTCAAGGTCTGGATTACTCACATCATCATCAGCAGGCGGATCAGAGGATGCAGTGGTTTTCCTCTTATGAGCAGGTTTCTTAAGGACCTTTGTCTTTGGACGGGTCGGTCTTTCTGGTTTATCCGCCTTCTCCTGCGGAAGCTTCTTGCTCCAAAACGGATCATCACCCTGCTTTAACAGATATTGGTATTAAGCAGATGTAATATTATCAGAGTTAATGAAAGGGAAAATTCAGACTTACAACTGGTGGTTTGTTGGAAGCACAGAAAGGAAGCAGGCCGGTTCGGGCAGAGACGTATTCCGGTTCGTTCAAAATTTTCTTCACAGCTTCTATGACTTCTTCGTCAGTAAGCTGGATGTTCACGTGCCGCAGAGGGTCGTTAACACTGCCCGTATATTCACACATTAAACCGGAGCGTTGGCTGAGAGGCAGTACGCTCCAGGATATCCAGCAACGAGCGAGATCCACTCCTGTTAACCGTTGGCCATAAAGGCTCTGAGCTTGGACAGTTGGGGAGCATATTTACTCCTCTCTTTAGCAGTCAACCTCTGTGGAAAGGGGTGTGTGTTGCTAAGCCGTTCCGGACGAAAGCCGGGCAAGGGATTTTCATCCGCAGGAGAGGTGTCTTTGCAATAGAACCATGATTGATTCCATTCTTGGGGATGGCTGTGCAGTTTTGCGTGAGGATAAGTGACCTCTTTCCGCTTCTGAATCGCCATGCCACCCAATTCCATATTGGAACCATAAGTAAATTCTGTGCGACGGTTTAGATGGAACAAATCTCGGAATAACTCGACTGTAGGTTCCTCTTGAAAGAACACCTCACAGAGCATTTGGAAATGGCATATGTTGGTGACAGAATTGGGGCCAGTGTCTTGCGAACGAAGTTGGAAGTTGGCCAAGACATCCCGGTAGAATTTTGAACCGGGCGGATTAAAACCTCGGGCTAAGTGATCCGCAAAAACTACAACCTCTCCTTCTCGAGGTGTGGGAGGACATTCTTTGCCTGGGACCCTCCAGTGGATGGTATTCTTGCTGCTTAAAGCGCCAGTCAAGACTAAGTTATTCAGCTGCATCTCTGTAACACGAGAAGGAGCCCAGTTGCACTCATATACTTGTTTGGCCATGGTGGAGTCTACAAAATAAGCGATTCCGGTTCAAGATTGTGTTGGGTACAAAATATACACTGATATGATCAGGGTTAAACCGAGGATAACTATATTCAAACCGAAGCTCCATGAAGCGATGGACTATGGCTAAGGGATCCTGGCGGTTCAATAAGGGGACTAATGGTATATACCGGTTTATTAACCTTTCCTATGGTAAGTTAAACCGCCCGATCTAAACATTGAAAGCACTTGAGGCTGGGAAATGGCTAAGTATGCAGAAACAAGTTTCACAAAAATTCTGTTACAGCAATGGATCTGAGGTAACTTCAGAAAAATAGAAAAAATATTCAAAGGCTTCAAAGCAGAGCGGAAGTGAATCAATGGGCAGATATACACATGAGATCCACGAACTTTAACATGAGACTATAGGTGGATGCGGAAAGCTAAGTGGTATTCAGTACAAGGTTTTACAGATCCATACAGAGGTTAACACATGAACAGGAGCAGTCGATGAACATCGCAAGAACAAGGAACCCTAGAACAGATCTAGGTTAAGAAGAATAGAGGGCTTACCAGAGCTGAGGAGGGTGCGGAAGATCACCGCAGTTTTCTGGTGCGTTCAGGTCGATGCAGCGGCCAAGGTCGAGGCTGAAGGCGACGGCGGCGGCGGAGCTCTGAAGCTGACGACGCGAGGAAGACGAAGATGAGAAGGCAGGAAGGGGAAAAAGGAAATGACCCTTCGGTCCTATTTATAAGACAAAAAGACATGTGTCAGGCGCGACAAACCGGGGGCCACCGAACGGAGCTGTCGCCTCGATTTTCGCAGCTTTATTAAAATGATGAGGTATTACGGATACTTTCTTTATGATAGATGACGTCACCCCGGTTTAACAGCAATTGGAGAAGATGACGTCAAGACAGATCAACAATTACAAGATGTTGAAGATGAAGATTTCTGCTAAGGATTGACATGAACTCGTTCAAATCAATCTGGGGCCTAATGTTGGGGATATTACTACTGGGCATAAACCATCCTACCTGGGCCGGGTTAACTTCATCAGTAGTCCCAGAGCGTTAAAGCTCAAGAAGATAGATGAGGGCCCAAGGCCGTAGTCGGTTCAACACTTGTAGCCGTAAACCGGCTTTGTATGTAAACTGATATTGTAAGTTAGGAATAAGGAGAGACCAACCCGGATACGAATATGAACCGGAGATTGGGACTCTGTGAACTGACGGGCGTCACCCATGTATATAAGGGGACGACCCGACATCGGTTCAAGGACAGACAACCACAACTCGAGGCTTAGGCGAAGCTTGTTTGCTCCCTAGTCATCGAAACCCCATCAATTCCATCATAACTAGACGTAGGCTTTTACCTTCATCGAAGGGGCCGAACTAGTATAAACCCTCTGTGTCCTTGTGTCCGCTTTAACCCCTTCGAGTTAACCAGTTGCGATGGCTCCACGACTAAGTCCTTTTGCTAGGACATCTGTCGTGACAAAACCATGACAAGTCCCTTAGTGGAATCACGTCATCTTGCATTGTGCGAGGGCGTGAGGAGATTACGGTGGCCCTAATGGCTTCTTGGGGAGCATTGTGCCTCCACACCGCTCCAAACGGAGATTAGCATCCGTAAGGGTGTGAACTTCAGGATACATCGTCGTCTCCGCATGCCTCGGTTATCTCTTACCCGGGCCCTTTACTTATGCACTTTACTTTGTGATAGCCATATTGTTTCTTATCATATATCTTGCTATCACCTAAGTAGTTTTTCTTGCTTAGCATAAGTTGTTGGTGCACATAGGTGAGCCTAGTTGTTGTAGGTTTTGTGCTTGACAAATTAACCGCTAGGTTTATTCCGCATTTGTTCAAGCCTCAACCGTAATTATTTTAAAGCGCCTATTCACCCCCCTAGGCGACAGCCACGATCTTTCAATTGGTATCAGAGCCTCATCTCTCTTTATTAGGCTTTACCGCCTAGAGAGTAAAGATGTCGACTAGGGGTTTAGGATCCTTTGACACTCTTAGTTTCGATGGCACAAAATTTGATGTTTGGGTAATTCACATGCTTAATACCTTTAGGGTCATGGACCCAAATTTAGAGCGAACTGTAGATATGGGTTTTTCTCCTCCAAAGGATCCCCAAAGAGTATCTTTAGAGGATGAGAAAAACTCTTATCTCAATGCTCAAGCTTCTAATGTGCTTTTCGATGCTTTGAGCAATGTAGTTATATTTCAACTCACGTCGTTCCGGGATGATCATGAGTTGTGGACAAAGCTTCAAGATAAATATGGTGTGTCCAAGATTTGTGGGGATGATTGTTCTCCCTCCACCTCCGGCCGTGTTGCCTTCTCAACTTCTTCTACTTCACCTACATGTGGATTGCCACAAGGTAATGCTATGGTGAGTAGTGTTCGTCATTGCAATGATGATGGTGTGCTTGTTCTTGGTGATCCTTCATCATTATCTTATTGCAATGGTCTCTCTTTGGACTTTAACACTTCGAGCACCTTACATGTTTCACATGCTTGTGTTGATAGTCCTTGCATATCATGTAGAAATTGCTTGACTAAATCTCATGATGATATGCTTGCTATATCTTATTGCCATAATAAAAGTGCATGCATTTCCTCGAGTTGTTGTGCTAACAATGTAGAGGAAACCCAACACTCCATGGAACAAGATGTGGTCTTGAATGGTGCTTCAAGGGATCCTGCATCATCATCTATTGCATTTTGCCTTATGGACAAGGCTTCAAAGGTATCTCCCACTTTGAATCCCAATATATCTTGTGATGATATTGATGATGGCAAGAGTGATGATGATGTTGATTATGATGAAGATAATGATGATGTCGCCTCCTTAAAAATTAAGGGGGAAATGATTTTTAAAGCTCTTCTTAAGAATAAAATTGCTCGTTCCAACTTGATGGAAATCATGTCTATTGCTATTGAGGGCAAGAAATATATTGATGAGTTGGAATCTCGTCTTGAGGAGCATGAGGTCACCATTGATAAAATGGAAGGTCATGAGCATGATTATGCTAATGAGATTGCGGACCTCTCTCAAGCTCTTGAACTTGAACAAACCACCAAGGAATCTCTTGAGGAGACTTTTGCTCTAGAATTATCTAGAGTGAGGGAATCTCGTGATAGAGCTCTTGAGGTGGCCAATGATTTTGAAACTAAAAATGAGGAGCTTGAAGTTGCGCATGCTAAACTCCTTGAGGACTTTGAGTACCTCGAAAATGGCTCAAGGGTCATTAAGAGTGAGCTCATCAAACTGATCGAGTCTCATGCTCAACTTAAAGCTTCGTATTCAAAAGACCTTGCCACGTTGTCTTCTCCTCTTGTTGTTAATGATGATGCTTGTGCTACTAACTCTATCTCTTGTGAAGCATCCATATTGAAGGAGAATGTTGAGCTAAGGGCTCAACTTGAGTTGCTATCTAGCAATCATGGGATGTTGGAAGAAAATCATGTAAAGCTCACAAGCTCTCATGATGATCTTATAGTATCCCATAATGTGCTAAAGATAGCTCATGAGGCCATGCTTGCTAAGGTAACATCTAGTGAGCCTCATGTGGATACTAGCACTACTTTTAGTCAAAATGCTATATTGCCTTGTGCTAGTCCTCGCAATTCATCCATGCATAACATTGGTACATCTTGTGATGAATTGCTTTCCTTGCCTTGTTGCTTTAACGATGAAGCTTATACTTCCTATAGTGCTTGTGTTGAGACTAACCATGTAGAGGAAATCAAAGAGCTCAAGGCCCAAGTCACTTCTTTGAAGAATGATTTGGAAAAGTGTCATGAAGGGAAGGCCACACTCAACAATATCTTGAGTGTACAAAAATCCCCCAATGACAAAGGTGGACTTGGATTCAACTCCAATAATAAGAAGAAGTCCAAGAGAAACAACAAGAAGGGCCAAAAACAAGTCAAGAATTCGGCCAAGATCATTTGCTTCAAGTGCAAAATTGAAGGGCATCATGTTAGATCTTGCCCTTTGAAGAAGAAGGCCATTAGTGACAAGCAACAAGGGAAGCGGCCACAAGTTCACTCTCATTCTCAACCTCAAGTTGAAGAAAGGCATCTTCCCAATAAAACTTAAGCTAATGCTTCTCAAGTTGAGAAATCAAGTGAGAAGAAAGTAAAGAGTAGACGTTGCTACCTATGTCGTGAAAAAGGTCACGTCGCTTCTTCATGCACAAATGGTACCTTATCCAACCCTATTCTAATTGATGATATCTATTCTCTTGGGAAGGATAAGGTTGGCAATGTGTTTGCCAAATTTGTTGGTGCTCAAAGTGGTGTCAAGAAAAGAACCATTTTGGTAGCCAAGCCTATTCTGACTAACCTCTTAGGACCCAACTTGGTTGGGGACCAACTAGCTCATACTTGATCAATAGGTGTTGTTGGAGGTCATTGGAGACTTGGCTACATTACGAAGAATTACGGGGACTTCATCATTCTTATTGGCTCAAGCCAAGTCATTCGGATTATCAAGTTTGTATCATATATCCAATGTTCCTCCTTGCGGTAACTCGTGCTTAAAGTGTCTACATTGATTGTTACTTGCCCCTTTGCATGTTTGGTTTCGTTCCTTGCATGTGTTTGTATATGTTGTGCTTCCAACTTGATTATCTTGAGCAATCAAGTATGTGTGTGTTGGTTTGCACATCATGTACGTGTGTGTCATGCGTTGAGCCTTTTGCATCTTGTTTATTGTGAGAGATTAATGGAATATCCCATTATGGGGGAGTGATGTGCTTTGTGCACCTCACAATCCTATAAATATGTGTACATGAGTAATACCATCTAGTATTGATATTTCAAGATTATCTAGTCGATATGTGGTATGTCTTCTCATGAGAAATTCAAATTCTAAATACTCCATTAATTATCTCTTGTTGGATCCTTTTATTTGCCTCTTATTTATCCTTAATTGGTATCGCAGTATGGGGGAGTAATATGCTATGTGTATATTACTAGCCTAGAAAATGTGTATATTTGAGATATTGTCACCTAGAGTTGATATTGTAAATTATCTTGTTCCTAGGTGGCATGTTAGCTCTACAAGTTTCAATTTTCTTTTTGTTTGGTGTGAAGATGATGTTGGATATCCTTGCTATCTACCACCGGGAATTATTTCCATTTACTTCTTGTCTTTTGACAATTGGTACTCACTTGTCTGGTAGAATTTATTGATCATCTTTACATTGCCTTTTTCTTTTATTTGCCTTTTATCTTGCCAAGGAATGTATCAACTCCCTTTGTCTTCCATACCACTTGTGGATCTTGTTTATTTCTTGATCTTGTCTAGTGTTTTCTAGATATAGTGAAAGTGATGATCCCACCTTGTGCATTTTGTATTTAAATGCAAATTCTCTATATTGCACTAGTCTTGGGGGAGCTATCCTATTTTCTATAAAACACTCATCTTACGATCCTTATCAAGTGTGTGTTGGTGGAAGGTAAGCCGTTTTCGTTTTGGTACTTTGTGCCATCATGAAACTTTGTAGAGAGCTTGGTTTCTTTGGAACCATCCTCTCTTTTGGGAGTTTGATATCTTTTATTTTGAGTATATCAATGGATATCTCATTCCTTGATGTATCTTTTATGGATATCCTCCAAGTGATGTTTTATTCATTTGGTATCTTTTCTTCACTTGGTTTTTCTTTGTCATTTGGTATCGGTTCTTGAAGGTCTTGAGCATGCATATTTACTTCATGTAGTCTCTGTGGCATGCCTTCTTTATTTGACCCAATATATAGGAAAACTCCACCAAGTCTCAAATTGGATGAGATGTGCATGAAATTCATTTCCATCTCTATATGCACATATTTATGTGGAGTTTGTCCTATGTATATTGGTGTTTCTAACTCTTTGGTCCCAATGAGTTTGGGTACCATTTTGTTTGTGTTGTTGTTCTAGGAACAATTGGAGATGCATTGGATGCTCGGCTCACTCACAAGGAAGGTGGTGTCACCATGTGCTTATTGGAGTCAAGCTAGGATGCTCAATGAACTACTATCTACTACCTTCAATTGGTTTCTTCTACATCCTTCCAATGATATCCCGGTAACAACTATCTATTCATGCATTATTTTCTTGCATTCAACCTTGTGTAGGTTGCATCTTGGCATGTTATTCATTCCATCTTGTGATACTTGTTTCCTTTCTCAAAGCATCTCAACGATGATCTCATGTTGCTAGTTGTAATGTCTTTGATGGTTGTATGGTAGGAATTCATTTATATACAATAAGACCATATCTAGCCATGTGCTATGCTTCCAAGCAAATATCTTATTGGTATATCTATGACTTCCTTTTGGATATCTTGTTCCTTCGTGTTGTAACTATTTCGGGTGTACATCCTTCTTTGTAGATATATATCATCATGATTTCGTCTACCTAGAACCTTATGCACTTGAGAGAAATTACATCTCTAGATGATATCTTTTCTTTCATGTCCACCTTGTCTTTCTTATGTTATTTCTTTGGTGGATCCATGAAAGCTTTTGCCTTGAGTGCGTATCTTATCTCGTTGCATCTTGATGCACTCTTGTGTGGTGCATATTATTTTCCTCATGCTTGTCCTTATGAGGCTTTCGCCATCTTAATTGGTATCCCTCATCTTGATGAGTCTTTCTTCTTCTATCTTCACCATGGGTTGTCGCAAGCTTTGTTGTTATCTTTTTAGTGAGCTTGTGAACCCATTTGCTAGTTGGGTGTGTGTGGGGAGGACATGTCATGCACCGTGTATCTCATTTATCCAAGACTATGTTGATGCTTAATGCTCATCCTTATTTTAGTCTTCTCAAGTGCTTTTCCATGACTCACACACATCATTTTGGTTGAGCCTATTCTTAAGTTGCCTCTTTTACATGTTGCTCAACCATGTGTTTATTGCAAGTGCTAGGCTTTGTTTCCTATTTGCTACCTTGCACTTGTTGTAAGTTTCTATTGATTTTGGGGGAGCTATGATCCTATTTTGTGCACTTTGTATCCAAATACAAAAATTCTTATGTGTGCACAAATCATGGGGAGCTCCTCTAGTTTTCTTTAGAACACTCCTTTACTCATATCGTAATATCCTTATTCATGTGGCTCATAGGATCTTCGATCTAGTTGGTTCAATTGATATCCTTTGTTTGCTTGCTTCAATTGGTATCTTTTGATTGCTTGATTGCCTGTTTCTCTCTTTTTTATGTCTTTGTGGCATATCATTCTTTTGCTATCTTTGTGCCTCAATATAGTTTGTGTTCCTCCAAGTATTTTCCTTTGGATATGTGTGTTGCATTCCAATCACTTGTCTAGAAATACACAATTATGGAGGACCACAATTTACATTGGCCTTCTAAGCTTTTCGCCCATTTTGGCAATCGATGCCAATGGGGGAGAAGTTTCAGAGAGTTTTCTGGAGAAGTTTAGAGAGTTGTCGCTTCTAGCTTTGGTTTGTTCCTAAGCATACGCATCTCCTACGCATGCATTACTGGTTGTTGCATGGCATGGTGATGCATAATTCCTTATATAAACTCTCTTGAAAGTGATTGTCATAAATTACCAAAATGGGGGAGATTGAAAGGACATGCGGTGCCCCCATGTGTGGTTTTGGTAATTGATGACATCCTCTATGGACTAATGGTTACATTGAGTTATATTTGAAGGGTTTGTCCATAGGCATTTCTTGAAGTCCATGTATTGGTTTCGAGGAGTTTATGTGTTGACCAAGGTGCTATTAAGGAATTATCCAAAGAGTGGTCATGTGAGTGTTGAGCTTATTGCAAGCATGTCTTGAAGAAGAAGATTGTGTGATCATTCATGTTTACCTTCAAGACATCATCCAAACGAAGAGAGTTGGAAAGATTTAAGGTTAATCAAGACTAAGTCAAGAGTGAATCAAGTTGATCAACTCACAGAGCGTAAAAGATGTACTGAGAGGGATCAAGTGATCCCATGGTATGGTAAGCATTGTCCATTGCACTTCGTGTACTAACCCATGGTCTATGTGAGAGTTATATGTGGGGTTAGGTACGTGTCCATGGGCTTGTGTCAAGAGGAAGATATCATACAACCCATGGAAAGGATGACATCAAGTGGTGATCGTCATCAAGATTGCCGTGTGCAAGTTCAGGTGGAGCATCACGAAGAGATCAAGTTCTTGAAGCTTGCCATCCATTATGGTGTCAATGGACTTGTGAAGATGTGCCGAAGAGTGGCTCACCCATAGTGGAGTATGGGGGAGAAATCATCTAGTCTCCATCGACCCAACGCAATCAAGAAAGGTGGTCCATCTTAAGGAGGACAAGATCATCATCATCTAGCTCAAGTGGATCATGTGCAGGCAAAGGTTTGCCCTTGATAGGTTTTCTATTTTACCGGTCTCATGGTGGTAGCTGAGAGACCGAGTTAAGGATCATTTGTCGTACTATCAAGGGGGGCTCTCTAGTTGGTAGCTTGATCATATCGTTAGTAGAGAGCTCAAACCATTGCATCCTTGCATCATGTTTCTTGGTTCTTGTTTGGTTCTCTTTGTGAGTCCTGGAGCTTATGTTCATCTTGATGACAAGCTTGAGTTCATCGAAAACGGAGTTCACATGCCTCTTCTATTGCGTTTTCGGTGTTGTAGTTTTTACCGGTCTTATTCGAGGAAGGGTTCTCACCATTTTCTCTTGGGACTTTTCTAATTTTCTTCTTACTAGCTTTCCAACAAACTTGGTTTCGTCGAATTCGGAGTCCGTTTGCAGAAGTTGTGGTAGTTTTGGTGTTCTGAAAGGGCTGTAGCGGTACTACCGCGGACAGGAGCGGATGTAATTTTTTACTACCGCTCTTGGGAGCAGTACTACCGCGGCTACTTCCGTGGCTACTTCCGCTCTGGACCAAAAACTCGTCACAAGTCAAGTGGTGGTAGGCACGGATGTATTTTTTAGTACCGCTCGCAAGCAGTAGTACCGCTGCCCTTAGCGGTAGTACCGCTACCCCTAGCGGTAGTACCGTGAGGACGAGCGGTAGTACCGCTCTGTGCGGCCTGTGAGCATAACGGTTGGATATTTCCCCACCTATAAAAGGGGGTCTTCTTCCCCAATGAACCTTATACTTTGAGCTTGTGTTCTTCCCCCATTGTTGACCTTCTTCGAGCTTGCTAACTGTCAATCCCTCCATGGATTCTTGCTAGTTTTTGAGGGAAAAGAGAGAGGAGATCTAGATCCACATTTCCACCAATCACTTTCTCCTCTATGTGAGGGGAACCCCTTGGATCTAGATCTTGGAGTTCTTTTTGTTCTCCTTCTTGTTCTTCCTCTCATTTTCCTCCATAGCATTAGTTGCTTCGGTGGGATTTGAGAGAGAAGGACTTGGGCACTCCGTGTGCCCTTGCCATTGCATTTGGTGCATCGGTTTGAGTTCTCCATGGTGATACGTGGAAGTTACAAGTTGAGAAGCTTATTACTCTTGGGTGCTTGGTACCCTTGAGCTTGTTCCTCTTCGGTGCTTGGGCGCCCTAGACGGTTGGTGGTGTTCGGAGCTCAATCATTGTGGTGTAAAGCTCCGGGCAAGCATCGGGGTCTCCAATTAGGTTGTGGAGATCGCCTCGAGCAATTATACGGGTACCGGTGACCGCCCCCAAGGGCTGCCATTTGTATGGGTTCGATGACCGCCCTCAAGGGTCCCTTAGTGGAATCACGGCATCTTGCATTGTGCGAGGGCGTGAGGAGATTACAGTGGCCCTAGTGGCTTCTTGGGGAGCATTGTGCCTCCACACCGCTCCAAACGGATATTAGCATCCGCAAGGGTGTGAACTTCGGGATACATCGTCGTCTCCGCGTGCCTCGGTTATCTCTTACCCAAGCCCTTTACTTATGCACTTTACTTTGTGATAGCCATATTGTTTCTTGTCATATATCTTGCTATCACCTAAGTAGTTTTTCTTGCTTAGCATAAGTTGTTGGTGCACATAGGTGAGCCTAGTTGTTGTAGGTTTTGTGCTTTACAAATTAACCGCTAGGTTTATTCCGCATTTGTTCAAGCCTCAACCGTAATTATTTTAAAGCGCCTATTCACCCCCCTCTAGGCGACATCCACGATCTTTCAACATTTGTTTTGAAAATGTAGCATGCCTGAATCTTTACATGACTGACAAGAAACATAATATGACTGCGTCCATGAGCGCCCATTGAAGGAAATATGCCCTAGAGGCAATAATAAAGTTATTATTTATTTCCTTATATCATGATAAATGTTTATTATTCATGCTAGAATTGTATTAACCAGAGACATAATACTTGTGTGAATACATAGACAAACAGAGTGTCACTAGTATGCCTCTACTTGACTAGCTCATTGATCAAAGATGGTTATGTTTCCTAGCCATAGACAAGAGTTGTCATTTGATTAACATGATCACATCATTAGGAGAATGATGTGATTTACTTGACCCATTCCGTTAGCTTAGCACTTGATCGTTTAGTATTCTGATATTGCTTTCTTCATGACTTATACATGTTCCTGAAGGAAATATGCCCTAGAGGCAATAATAAAGTTATTATTTATTTCCTTATATCATGATAAATGTTTATTATTCATGCTAGAATTGTATTAACTGGAAACATAATACTTGTGTGAATACATAGACAAACTAAACGTCACTAGTATGCCTCTACTTGACTAGCTCGTTGATCAAAGATGGTTATGTTTCCTAACCATAGACATGTGTTGTCATTTGATTAACGGGGTCACATCATTAGGAGAATGATGTGATTGACTTGACCCATTCCGTTAGCCTAGCACTCGATCATTTAGTATGTTGCTATTGCTTTCTTCATGACTTATACATGTTCCTATGACTATGAGATTATGCAATTCCCGTTTACCGGAGGAACACTTTGTGTGCTACCAAACGTCACAACGTAACTGGGTGATTATAAAGGTGCTCTATAGGTGTCTCCGAAGATACTTGTTGGGTTGGCGTATTTCGAGATTAGGATTTGTCACTCCGATTGTCGGAGAGGTATCTTTGGGCCCTCTCGGTAATGCACATCACTTAAGCCTTGCAAGCATTGCAACTAATGAGTTATTTGCGAGATGATGTATTACAGAACGAGTAAAGAGACTTGCCGGTAACGAGATTGAACTAGGTATTGAGATACCGACAATCGAATCTCGGGCAAGTAACATACCGATGACAAAGGGAACAATGTATGTTGTTATGTGGTCTGATCGATAAAGATCTTCGTAGAATATGTGGGAGCCAATATGAGCAACCAGGTTCTGCTATTGGTTATTGACCGGAGACGTGTCTCGGTCATGTCTACATTGTTCTCGAACTCGTAGGGTCCGCACGCTTAACGTTACGATGACAGTTTCATTATGAGTTTATATGTTTTGATGTACCGAAGGTTGTTCGGAGTCCCGGATGTGATCACGGACATGACGAGGAGTCTCGAAATGGTCGAGGCATAAAGATTGATATATTGGACAACTATATTCGGACACCGGAAGTGTTCCGGGTGATTTCAGAGAAAACCGGAGTGCCCGAGGGTTACCGGAACCCCCCGGGAGAAGTATGGGCCTAATGGGCCTTAGTGGAGATTGAGGGGGGCGGCCAGGGTGGGCCGCGCCCCCTCCCCCTTTGGTCCGAATTGGACTAGGAGAGGGGGGCGGTGCCCTCCTTTCCTTCTCCCTCTCCCCCTTCCTTTCCCCCTCCTAGTAGGAGTAGGAAAGAGGGGAGTCCTACTCCTACTAGGAGGAGGACTCCTCCTCTTGGCGCGCCCTGCTAGGGCCGGCCGGCCTCCCCCCTTGCTCCTTTATATACGGGGGTAGGGGGGCACCTCTAGACACACAAGTTGATCTTCGTGATCGTTCTCTTAGCCGTGTGCGGTGCCCCCCTCCACCATAATCCTCGATAATATTGTAGCGGTGCTTAGGCAAAGCACTGCGGCGGTAGAACATCGAGATCGTCACCACGCCCTCATGCTGACGGAACTCATCCCTGACACTTTGCTTGATTGGAGTCCGGGGATCGTCATCGAGCTAAACGTGTGCTAGAACTCGGAGGTGTCGTAGTTTCGGTGCTTGATCGGTCGTTCCGTGAAGACGTACGACTGCATCAACCGCGTTGTCATAACGCTTCCGCTTTCGGTCTACGAGGGTACGTGGACAACACTCTCCCCTCTCGTTGCTATGCATCACCATGATCTTGCGTGTGCGTAGGAAATTTTTGAAATTACTACGTTCCCCAAAAGTGGCATCCGAGCCAGGTTTTATGTATTGATGTTATATGCACGAGTAGAACACAAGTGAGTTGTGGGCGATATAAGTCATACTGCTTACCAGCATGTCATACTTTGGTTCGGCGGTATTGTTGGATGAAGCGGCCCGGACCGACATTATGCGTATGCTTACACGAGGCTGGTTCTACCGACGTGCTTTGCACATAAGTGGCTGGAGGGTGTCAGTTTCTCCAACTTTAGTTGAACCGAGTGTGGCTACGCCCGGTCCTTGCGAAGGTTAAAACAGCACCAACTTGACAAACTATCGTTGTGGTTTTGATGCGTAGGTAAGATTGGTTCTTGCTTAAGCCCGTAGCAGCCACATAAAACTTGCAACAAACAAAGTAGAGGACGTCTGACTTGTTTTTGCAGGGCATGTTGTGATGTGATATGGTCAAGGCATGATGCTAAATTTTATTGTATGAGATGATCATGTTTTGTAACCGAGTTGCCGGCAACTGGCTGGAGCCATATGGTTGTCGCTTTATTGTATGCAATGCAATTGCCCTGTAATGCTTTACTTTATCACTAAGCGGTAGCAATAGTCGTAGAAGCATAAGATTGGCGAGACGAAAACGATGCTATGATGGAGATCAAGTTGTCGCGCCGGTGACGATGGTGATCATGACGGTGCTTCGGAGATGGAGATCACAAGCACAGGATGATGATGGCCATATCATATCACTTATATTGATTGCATGCGATGTTTATCTTTTATGCATCTTATCTTGATTTGTTTGACGGTAGCATTATAAGATGATCTCTCACTAAAATTTCAAGATAAAAGTGTTCTCCCTGAGTATGCACCGTTGCCAAAGTTCGTCGTGCCCAGACACCACGTGATGATCGGGTGTGATAAGCTCTACGTCCATCTACAACGGGTGCAAGCCAGTTTTGCACACGCAGAATACTCAGGTTAAACTTGACGAGCCTAGCATATGCAGATATGGCCTCGGAACACTGAGACCGAAAGGTCGAGCGTGAATCATATAGTAGATATGATCAACATAGTGATGTTCACCATTGAAAACTACTCCATTTCATGTGATGATCGATTATGGTTTAGTTGATTTGGATCACGTGATCACTTAGAGGATTAGAGGGATGTCTGTCTATCTAAGTGGGAGTTCTTGAGTAATATGATTAAATTGAACTTAAATTTATCATGAACTTAGTCCTGATAGTATTAGCATATCTATGTTGTAGATCAATAGCTCGCATTGTTGCTTCCCTATGTTTTATATATGTTCCTAGAGTAAACTAAGTTGAAAGATGATAGTAGCAATGATGCGGACTGGGTCCGTGATCTGAGGTTTATCCTCATTACTGCACAGAAGAATTATGTCCTTGATGCACCGCTAGGTGACAGACCTATTGCAGGAGCAGATACAGACGTTATGAACGTTTGGCTAGCTCAATATGATGACTACTTGATAGTTTAGTGCACCATGCTTAACGGCTTAGAATCGGGACTTCAAAGACATTTTGAACGTCATGGACCATATGAGATGTTCCAGGAGTTGAAGTTAATATTTCAAGCAAATACCCGACTTGAGAGATATGAAGTCTCCAACAAGTTCTATAGCTAAAAGATGGAGGAGAATAGCTCAAGTAGTGAGCATGTGCTCAGATTGTCTGGGTACTACAATCTCTTGAATCAAGTGGGAGTTACTCTTCTAGATAAAATAGTGATTTACAGAATTCTCTAGTCACCATCACCAAGTTAGTAGAACTTCGTGATGAACTATAATATGCAAGGGATAACGCAAACGATTCCCAAGCTCTTCGTGATGCTGAAATCGACGGAGGTAGAAATCAAGAAAGAGCATCAAGTGTTGATGGTTAACAAGATCACTAGTTTCAAGAAAATGGCAAAGGGATAGAAGGGGAACTTCAAGAAGAATGGCAAGCAAGTTGTTGCTCAAGTGAAGAAGCCCAAGTCTGGTCCTAAGCCTGAGACTAAGTGCTTCTACTGCAAAGGGACTGGTCACTAGAAGCGAAACTACCCCAAGTATTTGGCGGATAAGAAGGATGGCAAAGTGAACAAAGGTATATTTGATATACATGTTATTAATGTGTACTTTACTAGTGTTCATAGCAACCCCTCAGTATTTGGTACTAGTTCAACTGCTAAGATTAGTAACTTGAATCGGGAGTTGCAGAATAAACAGAGACTAGTTAAGGGTGAGGTGACGATGTGTGTTGGAAGTAGTTCCAAGATTGATATGATCATCATCGCACACTCCCTATACTTTCGGGATTAGTGTTGAAACTAAATAAGTGTTATTTTTGCATTGAGCATAAATATGATTTGTTCATGTTTATTGCAATACGGTTATTCATTTAAGTTGGAGAACAATTGTTGTTATGTTTACATGAATAAAACCTTCTATGGTCATACACACCAACGAAAATGGTTTGTTGGATCTCGAACGTAGTGATACACATATTCATAATATTGAAGCCAAAAAGATGCAAAGTTAATAATGATAGTGCAGCTTATTTGTGGCACTGCCATTTAGGTCATATTGGTGTAAAGCGCATGAAGAAACTCCATGTTGATGGGATTTTGGTATCACTTGATTATGAATCACTTGATGCTTGCTAACCATGCCTTATGGGCAAGATGAATAAAACTCCGTTCTCCGAAACAATGGAGCGAGCAACTGACTTATTGGAAATAATACATACTGATGTATGCGGTCCGATGAGTGTTGAGGCTCGCGGCAAGTATCGTTATTTTTTGACCTTCATAGATAATTTGAGTAGATATGGGTATATCTACTTGATGAAACATAAGTCTTAAACATTTGAAAAGTTCAAAGAATTTCAGAGTGAAGTGGAAATCATCGTAACAAGAAAATAAAGTTTCTACGATCTGATCGTGGAGAAGAATATTTGAGTTACGAGTTTGGTCTTCATTTGAAACAATGCGGAATAGTTTCGCAACTCACGCCACCTGGAACACCACAGCATAATGGTGTGTCCGAACATCATAACCGTACTTTATTGGATATAGTGCAATCTATGATGTCTCTTACCGATTTACCACTATCGTTTTGGGGTGATGCATTAGAGATAGCTGCATTCACGTTAAAAAGGGGCACCATCTAAGTCCGTTGAGACGACACAATATGAACTGTGGTTTGGCAAGAAACCAAAGTTGTCGTTTCTTAAAGTTTGGGGTTGCGATGCTTATAAGAAAAAGTTTCATCATGATAAGCTCAAACCCAAATCGGAGAAATGTGTCTTCATAGGATACCCAAAGGAGACAGTTGGGTACACCTTCTATCACAGATCCGAAGGCAAGACATTCGTTGCTGAGAATGGATACTTTCTAGAGAAGGAGTTTCTCTCGAAAGAAGTGAGTGGAAGGAAAGTAGAACTTGATAAGGTAATTGTACCTTCTCCCTTATTGGAAAGTAGTTCATCACAGAAATCTGTTCCTGTGACTACTGATCCAATTAATGAGGAAGCTAATGATGATGATCATGTAACTTCAGATCAAGTTACTACCGAATCTCGTAGGTAAACCAGAGTGAGATCCGCACCAGAGTGGTACGGTAATCCTCTTCTGGAAGTCATGTTACTAGACCATGACGAACTTGCGAACTATGAGGAAGCGATGATGAGCCCAGATTCCGCGAAATGGTTTGAGGCCATGAAATCTGAGATAGGATCCATGTATGAGAACAAAGTATGGACTTTGGTTGACTTGCCCGATGATCGGGAAGCCATAGAAAATAAATGGATCTTCAAGAGGAAGACGGACGCTGATAGTAGTGTTACTATCTACAAAGCTAGACTTGTCAAAAAAGGTTTTTGACAAAGTTCAAGGTGTTGACTACGATGAGATTTTCTCACTCACATCGATGCTTAAAGTCTGTCCGAATCCTGTTAGCAATTGCCGCATTTTATGAAATTTGGCAAATGGATAAAAAAACTGCAATCCTTAATGGATTTCTTAAAGAAGAGTTGTATATGATGCAACCAGAAGGTTTTGTCAATCCTAAAGGTGTTAACAAAATGTGCAAGCTCCAGCGATCCATCTATGGGCTGGTGCAAGCATCTCGGAGTTGGAATATATGCTTTGATAAGTTGATCAAAGGATACAGTTTTATGCAGACTTACGGTGAAGTCTGTATTTACAAGAAAGTGAGTGGGAGCACTACAACATTTCTGATATGTATATGTAAATGACATATTGTTGATCGGAAATAATGTAGAATTATTCTGCAAAGCATAAAGGAGTGTTTGAAAGGAGTTTTTCAAAGAAAGACCTCGGTGGAGCTGCTTACATATTGAGCATCAAGATCTATAGAGATAGATCAAGACGCTTGATAAGTTTTTCAATAAGTACATACATTGACAATATTTTGAAGTAGTTCAAAATGGAACAGTCAAAGAAAGAGTTCTTGCCTGTGTTATAAGGTTTGAATTGAGTAAGACTCAAAGCCCGACCACGGCAAAAGATAGAAAGAAAATGAAAGTCATTCCCTATGCCTCAGCCATAGGTTCTATAAAGTATGCCATGTTGTGTACCAAATCTATTGTATACCCTACACTGATTTTGGCAAGGGAGTACAATAAGTGATCTAGGAGTAGATCACTGGACAGTGGTCAAAATTTTCCTTACTGGAATAAGGATATATTTCTCGATTATGGAGGTGAGAAAAAGGTTCGCCGTAAAGGGTTACGTAGATGCAAGTTTTGACACTGATCCGGATGACTCTAAATCTCAATCTGGATACATATCGAAAGTGGGAGCAATTAGCTAGAGTAGCTCCGTGCAGAGCATTGTAGACATAGAAAATTGTAAAATACATAACGGATCTGAATGTGAAAGACCCGTTGACTAACATTCTCTCACAAGCAAAACATGATCACACCTTAGTACTCTTTGGGTGTTAATCACATAGCGATGTGAACTAGATTACTGAATCTAGTAAACCCTTTGGGTGTTAGTCACATGGCGATGTGAACCATGGGTGTTAGAATCATTACTGTGTAATCTAGATTATTGACTCTAGTGCAAGTGGGAGACTGTAGGAAATATGCCCTAGAGGCAGTAATAAAGTTATTATTTATTTCCTTATATCATGATAAATGTTTATTATTCATGCTAGAATTGTATTAACCGGAAACATAATACTTGTGTGAATACATAGACAAACTAAACGTCACTAGTATGCCTCTACTTGACTAGCTCATTGATCAAAGATGGTTATGTTTTCTAACCATAAAAATGTGTTGTCATTTGATTAACGGGATCACATCATTGGGAGAATGATGTGATTGACTTGACCCATTCCGTTAGCCTAGCACTCGATCGTTTAGTATGTTGCTATTGCTTTCTTCATGACTTATACATGTTCCTATGACTATGAGATTATGCAATTCTCGTTTACCGGAGGAACACTTTGTGTGCTACCAAACGTCACAACATAACTGGGTGATTATAAAGGTGCTCTACAGGTGTCTCCGAAGGTACTTGTTGGGTTGGCGTATTTCGAGATTAGGATTTGTCACTCCGATTGTCGGACAGGTATCTCTGGGCCCTCTCGGTAATGCACATCACTTAAGCCTTGCAAGCATTGCAACTAATGAGTTAGTTGCGAGATGATGTATTACAGAACGAGTAAAGAGACTTGCCGGTAACAAGATTGAACTAGGTATTGAGATACCGACGATCGAATCTCGGGCAAGTAACATACCGATGACAAAGGGAACAACGTATGTTGTTATGCGGTCTGACCGATAAAGATCTTCGTAGAATATGTGGGAGCCAATATGAGCATCCAGGTTCCGCTATTGGTTATTGACCGGAGACGTGTCTCGGTCATGTCTACATTGTTCTCGAACCCGTAGGGTCCGCACGCTTAACGTTACGATGATAGCTTCATTATGAGTTTATATGTTTTGATGTACCGAAGGTTGTTTGGAGTCCCGGATGTGATCACGGACACGACGAGGAGTCTCGAAATGGTCGAGACATAAAGATTGATATATTGGACGACTATATTCGGACACCGGAAGTGTTCCGGGTGATTTCGGAGAAAACCGGAGTGTCGGAGGGTTACCGGAACCCCCCGGGAGAAGTATGGGCCTAATGGGCCTTAGTGGAGAGAGAGAGAGGGGCGGCCAGGGTGGGCCGCGTGCCCCCTCCCTCTCTGGTCCGAATTGGACTAGGAGAGGGGGGGCGGCGCCCCCCTTTCCTTCTCCCTCTCCCCCTTCCTTTCCCCCTCCTAGGAGGAGTAGGAAAGAGGGGAGTCCTACTCCTACTAGGAGGAGGACTCCTCCTCCTGGCGCACCCTGCTAGGGTCGGCCGGCCTCCCCCCTTGCTCCTTTATATACGGGGGCAGGGGGCACCTCTAGACACACAAGTTGATCTTTGTGATCGTTCTCTTAGCCGTGTGCGGTGCCCCCCTCCACCATAATCCTCGATAATATTGTAGCAGTGCTTAGGCAAAGCCCTGCGACGGTAGAACATCGAGATCGTCACCACGTCGTCGTGTTGACGGAACTCATCCCCGACACTTTATTGGATCAGAGTCCGGGGATCGCCATCAAGCTGAACATGTGCTAGAACTCGGAGGTGCCGTAGTTTCGGTGCTTGATCGGTCGGGCCGTGAAGACGTACGACTACATCAACCGCGTTGTCATAACGCTTCTGCTTTCGGTCTACGAGGGTACGTGGACAACACTCTCCCCTCTCGTTGCTATGCATCACCATGATCTTGCGTGTGCGTAGGAAATTTTTGAAATTACTACGTTCCCCAACAGTTCCTATGACTATGAGATTATGCAACTCTCGTTTACCGGAGGAACACTTTGTGTCCTACCAAATGTCACAACGTAACTGGGTGATTATAAAGGTGCTCCACAGGTGTCTCCAAAGGTACTTGTTGGGTTGGCGTATTTCGAGATTAGGATTTGTCACTCTGATTGTCGGAGAGCTATCTCTGGGCCCACTCTGTAATGCACATCACTATAAGCCTTGCAAGCATTGTAACTAATGAGTTAGTTGTGGGATAATGTATTACGGAACGAGTAAAGAGACTTGCCGGTAACGAGATTGAACTAGGTATTGAGATACCGACGATCTAATCTCGGGCAAGTAACATACCGATGACAAAGGGAACAACGTATGTTGTTATGCGGTTTGACTGATAAAGATCTTCATAGAATATGTAGGAGCCAATATGAGCATCCAGGTTCCGCTATTGGTTATTGACCGTAGACGTGTCTCGTTCATGTCTACATTGTTCTCGAACCCGTAGGGTCCGCACGCTTAAAGTCAGATGACGATCGGTATTATGAGTTTTGTGTTTTGATGTACCGAAGGTAGTTCGGAGTCCCGGATATGATCACGTACATGACGAGGAGTCTCGAAATGGTCGAGAAATAAAGATCGATATATTGGACAACTTTGTTCGGACACCGGAATGGTTTCGGAGAGTTTCAGACATATACCGGAGTACTGGGGGTTACCGGAACCCCCCGGGGAGTTTAATGGGCCAAGATGGGCCTTTGTGGAGAAGAGGAGGGGCAGCTAGTGCTTGCCGCGCGGCCCCTCCCCCTCTAGTCCGAATTGGACAAGGAGGGGGTGGCGCCCCCTTTCCTTCCCCCTCTCTCCTTCCCTTCCTTTCCCCTCCTACTCCAACTAGGAAGAGAGGGAGTCCTACTCCCGGTGGGAGTAGGACTCATCCCCGGCGCGCCCTCCTCCTAGCCGCCGGCCTCCTCCCCTTGATCCTTTATATACAGGGGTAGGGGGCGCCTCTATACACAAGTTGATCAGTTGATCTATTCCAGCCGTGTGCGGTGCCCCCCTCCACCATATTCCACCTCGGTCATATCATAGCGGTACTTAGGCGAAGCCCTGCGTCGGTAGCAACATCATCACCGTCACCACGCCGTCGTGCTGACAGAACTCGCCCGTGAAGCTCTGCTGGATCAGAGTTCGCGGGACGTCATCGAGCTGAACGTGTGCTGAACTCGGAGGTGCCCTACGTTCGGTATTTGGATCGGTCGGATCATGAAGACGTATGACTACATCAACCACGTTGTGGTAACGCTTCCTCTTTCGGTATACGAGGGTACGTGGACACACTCTCCCCTCTCGTTGCTATGCATCACCATGATCCTGTGTGTGCGTAGGATTTTTTTTGAAATTACTACATTCCCCAACAGTGGCATCCGAGCCAGGTTTTATGCGTAGATGTTATATGCACGAGTAGAACACAAGTGAGTTGTGGGCGATACAAGTCATACTGCTCACCCGCATGTCATACTTTGGTTCGGCGGTATTGTTGGATGAAGCGGCCCGGACCGACATTACTCGTACGCTTACGCGAGACTGGTTCTACCGACGTGCTTTGCACATAAGTGGCTGGAGGGTGTCAGTTTCTCCAACTTTAGTTGAACCGAGTGTGGCTACGCCCGGTCCTTGAGAAGGTTAAAACATCACTAACTTGACGAACTATCGTTGTGGTTTTTATGCGTAGGTAAGAACGGTTTTTGCTCAGCCCGTAGCAGCCACGTAAAACTTGCAACAACAAAGTAGAGGACTTCTAACTTGTTTTTGCAGGGCATGTTGTGATGTGATATGGTCAAGGCATGATGCTATATTTTATTGTATGAGATGATCATGTTTTGTAACCGAGTTATCGGCAACTGGCAGGAGCCATATGGTTGTCACTTTATTGTATGCAATACAAATGCCCTGTAGTTGCTTTACTTTATCACTAAGTGGTAGCGATAGTCGTAGAAGCAATAGTTGGCGAGACGAAAACGATGCTACGATGGAGATCAAGTTGTCGCGCCGGTGACGATGGTGATCATGACGGTGCTTCGGAGATGGAGATCACAAGCACAGGATGATGATGGCCATATCATATCACTTATATTGATTGCATGCGATGTTTATCTTTTATGCATCTTATCTTGATTTGTTTGACGGTAGCATTATAAGATGATCTCTCACTAAAATTTCAAGATAAAAGTGTTCTCCCTGAGTATGCACCGTTGCCAAAGTTCGTCGTGCCGAGACACCACGTGATGATCGGGTGTGATAAGCTCTATGTTCATCTACAACGGGTGCAAGCCAGTTTTTGCACACGCAGAATACTCGGGTTAAACTTAACGAGCCTAGCATATGCAGATAGGGCCTCGGAACACTGAAACCGAAAGGTCGAGCGTGAATCATATAGTAGATATGATCAACATAGTGATGTTCACCATTGAAAACTACTCCATTTCACGTGATGATCGGTTATGGTTTAGTTGATTTGGATCACGTGATCACTTAGATGATTAGAGGAATGTCTATCTAAGTGGGAGTTCTTAAGTAATATGATTAATTGAACTTAAATTTATCAAGAACTTAGTACCTGATAGTATATTGCTTGTCTATGTTGTTGTAGATAGATGGCCTGTGCTGTTGTTCCGTTGAATTTTAATGCGTTCCTTGAGAAAGCAAAGTTGAAAGATGATGGTAGCAATTACACGGACTGGGTTCGTAACTTGAGGATTATCCTCATTGCTGCACAGAAGAATTACGTCCTGGAAGCACCGCTAGGTGCCAGACCTGCTGCAGGAGCAACACCAAATGTTATGAACGTCTGGCAGAGCAAAGCTGATGACTACTCGATAGTTCAGTGTGCCATGCTTTACGGCTTAGAACCGGGACTTCAACGACGTTTTGAACGTCATGGAGCATATGAGATGTTCTAGGAGTTGAAGCTAATATTTCAAGCAAATGCCCGGATTGAGAGATATGAAGTCTCCAATAAGTTCTACAGCTGCAAGATGGAGGAGAATAGTTCTGTCAGTGAGCATATACTCAGAATGTTTGGGTATAACAATCACTTGATTCAACTAGGAGTTAATCTTCCGGATGATAGTGTTATTGACAGAATTCTTCAGTCACTGCCACCAAGCTGCAAGAGCTTAGTGATGAACGATAATATGCAAGGGATGGATAAGACTATTCCCGAGCTCTTCGCAATGCTAAAGGCTGCGGAGGTAGAAATCAAGAAGGAGCATCAAGTGTTGATGGTCAACAAGACCACCAGTTTCAAGAAAAAGGGCAAAGGGAAAAAGAAGGAGAACTTCAAGAAGAACGGCAAACAAGTTTCTGCTCAAGAGAAGAAACCCAAGTCTGGACCTAAGCCTGAGACTGAGTGCTTCTACTGCAAGCAGACTGGTCACTGTAAGCGGAACTGCCCCAAGTATTTGGCAGATAAGAAGGATGGCAAGGTGAACAAAGGTATATGTGATATACATGTTATTGATGTGTACCTTACTAGAGCTCGCAGTAGCACCTGTGTATTTGATACTGGTTCTGTTGCTAATATTTGCAACTAAAAACAGGGACTACGGATTAAGCGAAGACTGGCTAAGGACGAGGTGATGATGCGCGTGGGAAATGGTTCCAAAGTCGATGTGATCGCCGTCGGCATGCTACCTCTACTTCTACCTTCGGGATTAGTTTTAGACCTAAATAATTGTTATTTGGTGCCAGCGTTAAGCATGAACATTATATCTTGATCTTGTTTGATGCGAGACGGTTATTCATTTAAATCTGAGAATAATGGTTGTTCTATTTATATGAATAATATCTTTTATGGTCATGCACCCTTGAAGAGTGACCTATTTTTGTTGAATCTCGATAGTAGTGATACACATATTCATGATGTTGAAGCCAAAAGATGCAGAGTTGATAATGATAGTGCAACTTATTTGTGGCACTGCCGTTTGGTCATATTGGTGTAAAGCGCATGAAGAAACTCCATACTGATGGACTTTTGGAATCACTTGATTATGAATCACTTGGTACTTGCGAACCATGCCTCATGGGCAAGATGACTAAAACGTCGTTCTCCGGAACTATGGAGCAAGCAACTGATTTGTTGGAGATCATACATACTGATGTATGTGGTCCAATGAATGTTGAGGCTCGCGGCGGGTATCGTTATTTTCTCACCTTCACAGATGATTTAAGCAGATATGGGTATATCTACTTAATGAAACATAAGTCTGAAACATTTGAAAAGATCAAAGAATTTCAGAACGAAGTGGAAAATCATCATAACAAGAAAATAAAGTTTCTACGATCTGATTGTGGAGGAGAATATTTGAGTTACGAGTTTGTCCTACATTTGAAACAATGCGGAATAGTTTCGCAACACACGCCACCCGAAACACCACAGCGTAATGGTGTGTCCGAACGTCGTAATCGTACTTTACTAGGTGCGATCTATGATGTCTCTTACTGATTTGCCGCTATCGTTTTGGGGTTATGCTTTAGAGACGGCTGCATTCGCGTTAAATAGGGCACCATCAAAATCCGTTGAGACAATGCCTTATGAACTGTGGTTTGGCAAGAAAACAAAGTTGTCGTTTTTTAAAGTTTGGGGCTGCGATGCTTATGTGAAAAAGCTTCAACCTGATAAGCTCGAACCCAAATCGGAGAAATGTGTCTTCATAGGATACCCAAAGGAAACTGTTGGATACACCTTCTATCACAGATCCGAAGGCAAGACATTCGTTGCTAAGAATGGATCCTTTCTAGAGAAGGAGTTTCTCTCGAAAGAAGTGAGTGGGAGAAAAATAGAACTTGATGAGGTAACTATACCTGCTCCCTTATTGGAAAGTAGTTCATCACAGAGATCGGTTCCTGTGACGTCTATACCAATTAGTGAGGAAGCTAATGATGATGATCATGAAACTTCATATCAAGTTGCTACTGAACCTCGTAGGTCAACCAGAGTAAGATCCGCACCAGAGTGGTACTGTAATCCTGTTCTCACCCGTAGCGATGCTTAAGCTTGTCCGAATCATGTTAGCAATTGCCCCATTTTATGATTATGAAATTTGGCAAATGGATGTCAAAACCGCATTCCTGAATGGATTTCTGGAAGAAGATTTGTATATGATGCAACCGGAAGGTTTTCCAACAAAGTGTGCAAGCTCCAGCGATCCATTTATGGATTGGTGCAAGCCTCTCGGAGTTGGAATAAACGTTTTGATAGTGTGATCAAAGCATATGGATTTATACAGACTTTTGGAAAAGCCTGTATTTACAAGAAAGTGAGTGGGAGCTCTGTAGCATTTCTGATATTATATGTAGATGACATATTGTTGATTCGAAATGATATAGAATTTCTGGATAGCATAAAGGGATATTTGAACAAGAGTTTTTCAATGAAGGACCTCGGTGAAGCTGCTTATATATTGGACATCAAGATCTATAGAGATAGATCAAGACGCTTAATTGGACTTTCACAAAGTACATACCTTGACAAAGTTTTGAAGAAGTTTAAAATGGATCAAGCAAAGAAAGGATTCTTGCGTGTGTTACAAGGTGTGAAGTTGAGTAAGACTCAATGCCCGACCACTGCAGAAGATAGAGAGAAGATGAAAGATGTTCCCTATGCTTCAGCCATAGGCTCTATCATGTATGCAACGTTGTGTACCAGACCTGATGTGTGCCTTGCTATAAGTTTAGCACGGAGGTACCAAAGTAATCCAGGAGTGGATCACTGGACAGCGGTCAAGAACATTCTGAAGTACCTGAAAAAGACTAAGGATATGTTTCTCGTTTATGGAGGTGACAAAGAGCTTGTCGTAAATGGTTACGTCGATGCAAGCTTTGACACTGATCCGGGCGATTCTAAATCGCAAACCGGATACGTGTTTACATTGAACGGTGGAGCTGTCAGTTGGTGCAGTTCTAAACAAAGCGTTGTGGCGGGATCTACATGTGAAGCGGAGTACATAGCTGATTCGGAAGCAGCAAATGAAGGAGTCTGGATGAAGGAGTTCATATCCGATCTAGGTGTCATACCTAGTGCATCGGGTCCAATGAAAATCTTTTTGTGACAATACTGGCGCAATTGCCTTGGCAAAGGAATCCATATTTCACAAGAGAACCAAGCACATCAAGAGACGCTTCAACTCCATCCAGGATCAAGTCCAGGTGGGAGACATAGAAATTTGCAAGATACATACGAATCTGTATGTTGCAGACCCGTTGACTAAGCCTCTTCCACGAGCAAAACATGATCAACACCAAGGCTCCATGGGTGTTAGAATCATTACCCTGTAATCTAGATTATTGCCTCAAGTGCAAGTGGGAGACTGAAGGAAATATGCCCTAGAGGCAATAATAAAGTTACTATTTATTTCCTTATATCATGATAAATGTTTATTATTCATGCTAGAATTGTATTAACCGGAAACAAAATACTTGTGTGAATACATAGACAAATAGAGTGTCACTAGTATGCCTCTACTTGACTAGCTCGTTGATCAAAGATGGTTATGTTTCCTAGCCATAGACATGAGTTGTCATTTGATTAACGGGATCACATCATTAGGAGAATGATGTGATTGACTTGACCCATTCCGTTAGCTTAGCACTTGATCATTTAGTATTCTGCTATTGCTTTATTCATGACTTATACATGTTCCTATGACTATGAGATTATGCAACTCCCGTTTACCGGAGGAACACTTTGTGTGCTACCAAACGTCACAACGTAACTGGGTGATTATAAAGGTGCTCTACAGGTGTCTCCAAAGGTACTTGTTGGGTTGGCGTATTTCGAGATTAGGATTTGTCACTCCGATTATCGGAGAGGTATCTCTGGGCCCACTCAGTAATGCACATCACTATAAGCCTGCAAGCATTGTAACTAATGAGTTAGTTGCGGGATGATGTATTATGGAATGAGTAAAGAGACTTGCCGGTAACGAAATTGAACTAGGTATTGAGATACCGACGATCGAATCTCGGGCAAGTAACATACCGATGACAAAGGGAACAACGTATGTTGTTATGCGATTTGACTGATAAAGATCTTCGTAGAATATGTAGGAGCCAATATGAGCATCCAGGTTCCGCTATTGGTTATTGACCGTAGACGTGTCTCGGTCATGTCTACATAGTTCTCGAACCCGTAGGGTCCGCACGCTTAAAGTTAGATGACGATCGGTATTATGAGTTTTGTGTTTTGATGTACCAAAGGTAGTTCGGAGTCCCGGATATGATCACGGACATGATGAGGAGTCTCGAAATGGTCGAGACATAAAGATCGATATATTGGACGACTATGTTCGGACACCGGAATGGTTTCGGGGAGTTTCGGACATATACCGGAGTACCGGGGGGTTACCGGAACCCCCCGGGGAGTTTAATGGGCCAATATGGGCCTTAGTGGAGAAGAGGAGGGGCGGCTAGGGCTGGCCGCGCGGCCCCTCCCCTCTAGTCCGAATTGGACGAGGGGGGCGCCCTCTTTCCTTCCCCCTCTCTCCTTTCCTTCCTTTCCCCCTCCTACTCCAACTAGGAAAAGAGGGGGTCCTACTCCCGATGGGAGTAGGACTCCTCTCTGGCGCGCCCTCCTCCTGGCCGCCGGCCTCCTCCCCCTGATCCTTTATATACGGGGGCAGGGGGCACCTCTAGACACAAGTTGATCAGTTGATCTATTCCAGCCGTGTGCGGTGCCCCCCTCCACCATATTCCACCTCGGTCATGTCGTAGCGGTGCTTAGGCGAAGCCCTGCGTCAGTAGCAACATCATCACCGTCACCACGCCGTCGTGCTGACGGAACTCTCTCGTGAAGCTCTGTTGGATTGGAGTTCGCGGGACGTCATCGAGCTGAACGTGTGCTAAACTCGGAGGTGTCGTACGTTCGGTACTTGGATCGGTCGGATCGTGAAGTCGTACGGCTACATCAACCGCGTTGTGGTAACGCTTCCGCTTTCGGTCTACGAGGGTACGTGGACACACTCTCCCCTCTCGTTGCTATGCATCACCATGATCCTGTGTGTGCGTAGGAATTTTTTTGAAATTACTACGTTCCCAACACCTATATGTGGCGGTCTGACGACCCACTTGCCGCCACCGAGGTGGGAGTGTCCCAGGAAGAAAAAACCACATGGAGGGGTGGTGATGGGAGGTGAAGGCGACAATAAACCGTGCGTACAGGCATACCAACTCCCCTTTAATAGTATAGATATATGTGATTTGATAAGATAAGAAATATTTGTGATTTGATAAAATGAGAAAAAAAATATATGTTATTTTTGTTGTATTAGGAAAGTTATGATTGACATTTAATACTAGAGATAATGATAATAATAGATGACAGCACATTGAGGAATATCTGGTTTTTGTTTTGGAAGGTTATCAGGAAAAAAATCTTATGTCTGTCTTTTAGGAAGGTGATCTCACGTATTTGATGCGATTTCTGATTTCTGAATTATGTATTATTTATGTGATTGAATATAATCATCACCAGCCGAAACAAGACCTCCCCTTTAGTGATATTTGATTTTTAATGGCAGAGGGTGGTGAGAGGTGAGGCGAAAATAAACCAGTGAGGGATGATGGGAGTGGAGACGAAAATAACCTGGTGAGTAGAGGCTACCACCCCCTTTAGGAGTAGAGATACATTATTTTCAATTAGTATAAGAGATAAGAGATTAAAACAATATCTGCATGTTGCAGCGAGATATAAATATTATAATATGTTAATTTGTGATTTATCTGTCCATGTTTATGCAATTGCGTAAATAGATGCTGACCAAATATGCCCGTGATTTACCTTATAGTTTGAGAAGAAGTTTGGCAAGTAAATTAATGGGTAATTACTTTGAAAGGTAAATAAATTAAGATGATTGATTAGCATATGAGAAAGGTGCAGATAAAGGGCATGATGGGACAAAAAAAGTGCCGGATGAGAAACATCGATGAAGAAACGTGATGGGAGGGAGAGAACAGGTTAACGAAGCATTCTGTCGACATAAAAAAGATATTTTTTTAAAGCGTTTGTGGTGACTTTGTCAATCTTATAAGATGTTCTGCCGACTCGATATCTCTACTATTTAAAAAGAACATAAGTTTTCCATTTGACATTTCTTTTCACCACCCCTCCGTCCAACCTTCCATGTACTTACCTTATTAACCGATTTCACTTTAATTTACTTGTCAAACTTCTAATCATAAATGTATAAGTTAACTCACGGGTAAAATATGATGAACATTTATTAACACAATCACATTATTATTGACAGATAAATCACAAGCTAACGCATTAGAATATTTATATCCCGTTGCAACACAAAGACATTGTTCTAGTCTCAAAGATGTTAATAAAGATAGATGTGTGTGAGTGCGTTCATATGGTCAGCGTATGCGTGTGTATGTGGGCATCTCCATTGTACTGCCATGATTGAAGATGAATAGATTGGAAGTTTTTTCGAAAAAGAAAAGAAAAGAAAAAAAATCGATGACAACGAAGGCGGCCTAACCCTTGCGGAGAAAAAGAATAACGTGTTTCTAAATGTGACATGTCCAGTTTTCTGCTAAGTCTGAAATCTGTAACGAAACTTGTTTTTTTTACATGGGTGTTATTATATTTTCTGATCCTTTTTGGCTTATGGTCAGTAAGGGACTTTTTTTAAGTGCTTTGAGTAGATTCATGCCATGCCTTGCTTTGCTATGTACTGTTTCTGTAGCAGGTTGTTTCCTTGCTCTAAACATGTCATCCTGATGTTAATTCTGGCATGTTAGTATTTTCACTAAGTCTGTGAAGCTGATATGTTTTGCATTTTTGCCATGCTTGTTTGAACCTGTTATGGTGTGATTTAGCCGTAGCTCAGTGTTCATCTTTTGTCAAGGATCTTGAGTAGATCACTGCCATATGCTTTTCTGTTATGTTTGGGTGCAGTAGCTTAATTTCTTGTTGCTTGCTAAGTAGCATCATGCTGTTAATGGCCGAATCTTGTCATTCTTGTTTTGCTTGCCATTTGCAAACCGTGCATCCGATTCCGGTGATCCTTATATCGATTTCAACCGAAATCATCTCATCTTTCCAATGGCATACTTGGTTTGCCAATATTATGCCCGGTTCATATTTTTCCTTCCGAAGCATGCATATGCATTGCATACCACATCTCGCATATCATGCCATGTTTATGTGGTGGTTGTTTACCTTGTTGTTTACTTCTTTCCGGTGTTGCTTCTTCGGGTTAGTTCCGATAACGTTGCGATTGTGAGGATCCGTTCGTCTACGTCCGTTTGTCTTCTTCATGGACTCGTTCTTCTTCCTTGCGGGATCTCAGGCAAGATGACCATACCCTCGAAATCACTTCTATCTTTGCTTGCTAGTTGCTCGCTCTTTTGCTATGCCTATGTTGCGATACCTACCACTTGCTTATCATGCCTCCCATATTGTTAAACCAAGCCTCTAACCCACCTTGTCCTAGCAAACCGTTGTTTGGCTATGTTACCGCTTTGCTCAGCCCCTCTTATAGCGTTGATAGTTGCAGGTGAAGATGAAGTTTGTTCCTTGTTGGAACATGGAGATGTTGTTCCTTGTTGGAACATGTTTACTTGTTGGGATATCATAATATATCTTATTTAATTAATGCATCTATATAGTTGGTAAAGGGTGGAAGGCTCGGCCTTATGCCTGGTGTTTTGTTCCACTCTTGCCGCCCTAGTTTCCGTCATATCGGTGTTATGTTCCCGGATTTTGCGTCCCTAACGCGGTCGGGTGATTTATGGGACCCCCTTGACAGCTCGCTTTGAATAAGACTTTTCCAGCAAGGCCCAACATTGGTTTTACCATTTGCTTACCACCTATCCTTTTCCCTTGGGTCGGCCAGCCCGAGGGTCATCTTTATTTTAGCCCCCCCCCCCCCCCGGGTCAATGCTTGTCTAAGTGTTGGTCCGAACTAGAGCCCTTTGCAGCGCCACCTCAGGGGAACTTAAGGTCTGGTTTTAGTTGTACGGAGTGTTCATCCGGTGTTGCCCTGAGAACGAGATATGTGCAGCTCCTATCAGGATGTCGGCGCATCGGGCGGCTTTGCTGGACTTGTTTTATTGCTGTCGAAATGTCTTGTAGCCGGGATCCCAAGACTGATCGGGTCTTCCCGGGGAGAAGGAATATCCTTCGTTGATCGCGAGAGCTTATAATGGGCTAAGTTGGGACAACCCTGCAGGGTTTGAACTTTCGAAAGCCGTTCCCACGGTTATGTGGCAGATGGGAATTTGTTAATGTCCGGTTGTAGAAAACCCGAAGTTGAGCTTAATTAAAATACATCAACCGCGTGTGTAACCGTGATGGTCTCTTCTCGGCGGAGTCCGGGAAGTGAACACGGTGTTGGAGTTATGCTTGACGTAGGTTGTTCTAGGATCACTTCTTGATCATAGTTCATCGACCGTGCTTTGCTCTCTCTTCTCGCTCTCATTTGCGTATGTTAGCCACCATATATGCTAGTCGCTTGCTGCAGCTCCACCTCATACCTTTTACCTTACCTATAAGCTTAAATAGTCTTGATCTCGCGGGTGTGAGATTGCTGAGTCCCCGTGACTCACAGATACTTCCAAAACCAGTTTGCAGGTGCCGAAGAAACCGTGCAGGTGACGCACCCGAGCTCAAGGAGGAGCTCGATGAAGATCTTGTCCTTTATGTTGTTTCGTTCTAGTCGATCAGTAGTGGAGCCCAGTTGGGGTCGATCGGGGACCTTTGTCGCTTTTGGGGTTTCTTCTTTTATTTTGGCTCCGTAGTCGGACCCTGATTGTACTTGGTTGATGTAATGTTTTACTCATGTATTGTGTGAAGTGGCGATTGTAAGCCAACTATGTATCTCTTTCCCTTATGTATTACATGGGTTGTGTGAAGATTACCTCACTTGCGACATTGCTTTTCAATGCGGTCATGCCTCTAAGTCGTGCTTCGACACGTGAGAGATATAGTCGCATCGAGGGCGTTACTCCATACCATACCATACGTTCCGGAATAATTGATCGTGTCATGGCCTTTTCTATTCTTGGCATGCCTTCACGTGGCTACGGGGGAAGTCCCATACTCCCGTGTCACACCTCCGATCCGAAGCTAGCACAGCACTAAACAATCCAGGTGCTCCTCTGGTAACCGGCGGCTCACAATCGGCCATGTCGCGTCGCGTCCCGAGTCCCCGCGGCGGCCATGCATGCACGAACCCGCCGGTCGACGCGCGCGCCCGCCCGGCAAACACTTTTTCGATGCCAACGCCGATGATGCACCGTCGCGATGTCCATGTCCATCCAAAAGGAAAAGAAAAATGCGTCCGCTGTCACGGCTGTCACGGCGAGGGCGACGTAGTTTTCGCGCAAGCTCTGGTTTCGCTTTCCGGGCCGTGCTTGGCAGCCTCGTCTTCCAGGACCGGACCGGGACAGCTTCGGCGCCGTATGTAGCAGAGCCCTTCTTGGAGAAGAAAGCAACGGCGTAATGCACGTACGGTGCTAACTAAAATCCGGAGCCACAATCGGCACAAAACCACAAGGAGAAAGGAGTTCCGGAGGGGAATGAGCGCCGGGCGAGTGGCGACGCGCGCTACGCTCCAACCCCGTGGACGCCGACGGCACGGGAGCCAAGATTCCAACACGCTTGCGTTGCGTACGGCGGCTACGTTGTTCTGTTCAAAGAATCGGTTCGTTCCTGTCCCAAGGAACGATTCGAGAATACACGGCCCATGTTATTTGTATTTTCACTGCTTATTTTCAAAGCCAGGTCGACGACTACATGTGGTTATCGGTTCAAGCCATCGGTTCATCTGGACATGGTTCAACTATTGACTTGACTGGCTTGTTGATCGTCGACCGGTCGAAAAAGGTGATGAATTTGAAAAGTTAACAGATTAGGAAAAAAAACTCATGGAAATACAAAAAAATTACAAATTTAAATTCAATCATGTATTCAAAAAAGTTTGCGAGTTCAAATAAATCACAAGAAGTTGATTTTTATTCAATTCCCTTGCAAAAATTCATTTTTAAAAAAACTTGGAAAAAATAGTGAAATTTAGAGAAAAAAATCATGAAATGGAATAAATTCATGAATCTGAAAAAATTTCAAGACTTGAAAAAATAATAATTTGAAAAGGTTCGTAAACGTTAAATCATTTCACGAAATTAAATAAAATTTCAGAAAAAATAATAAAAAAAGCATGAACTGGGAAGATTCATGAAATTTCAAAATAAGGTTCACGTATTTGAAAAAAAAGTTCATGCATTTGACAAAAACTGAAATAAATAAAAAAGGAAAATAAAAAATTTGACAAAATAAAAAATCAGACAAAAACCGAGTGAACTAGAAAACCAAAAACATATAAAAGAAAGAGAAGCTTCTGGAAGCTTCCTAATGCCACCGGAGGGGGCTTCCAAAAAAATGAAATTGAACTAATCTTATATGGTCCAGCCCGTTAGGAACGATGTTGAGCGGCGGTTTGCGCGAGTTGAAATAAGCTTGACTTTCGCGTTTTAGGAGCCGAATGGCATTTGCGTTGCGGGGCCCTCATGCCAATAAAAAGCCAAAATCATGATTAAACGGTTACCCTTGTAAATGTCACGCCCACCTTCTGAGGTGCTGACAAGTGGCACGCCTCTTGTCGCAACCTAGGAGTTTTTTTTTCTCTCGTAGATTCGTTTATTCAAAATGTTTTATCTCTTAAACAATGCGTCCAAATCTGAACTGATTTTAACATTGAATTTCTTGTGTTGAGACCTTTGAAATTAGATCCTATGTTAATAGGTTTTGACGAACTTTTTTTCACAGAAAGAATTTGAAAAATCCAAAACCGGGAAAATAACAATACAAAAAAACCAATAAAAAATGAAAATCGTAAAAACCGGCAAACAGAAAAGGTGAATGACAAAAAAAAACCCAGATCAACACGGTTGCGGTTTTTCTTTTTTTTTCCCTTTTTCCCTTTTTGAGAAGCACAACTGTACTTCTTATGGAAACAAATGTGCTTCTAGAGAAGCAAATTTGTGCTTCCTGTGAAAGGATTTTTTTTTTCAAGAAGCACAGATGTGCATCTTGCGGAAGCAAATATGTTTCTCCACGAGAAGCAATATGTGCTTCTCATGGAAGCACTTTTTTTTTCACTTTTTGGGGAGCATTTTTTTTCCGACAAGTACAATTGTGCTTCTACTCAAAACCTTGGGATTTGATTGTGATGATCTGGCGGTCTCGGAGGATGCGCTAGGTCAGTTGCGAACGGTGTTTGACTCACCTCTTCAGGAGCCGCAGTTGAGAGCCATAGCAGCGATTTTCGGGAAGGCGATTCTGCTAAATCTTGCGGAGGAGGCAGGGATGGCTGAGCCGATCTTGGCGCAGTAGGTGCGATTGCACCTGTGGTGTTGGAGACGTCTTTTTAGATGTCGTTCAACGCCCTGGAGTTAGTGTGCTGGAATGTTCGAGGGCTTAACAATCCGGCCAAAAGGAAGGCGCTTAGAGGATTCGTGGACTCTGTCCGTGCGGCAATTATATGCATCTTAGACACTAAGTTAGAGGTGGTGGACATTTTTGTAATCTTGCAATGCATGGGACCGACTTATGATGGTTTCACATATTTGCCGGCGTTGGATACTAGAGGTGGTATTTTTCTGGCTTGGGACACCACGCGGGTACGCTTGACAAATTTTGTCAACGACTCCCATAGTATCACTGGGTATGTCTCGCCCACGGAGGGAGTGCCATGGTGGCTAACAGTAGTTTACGGACCGCAGGAGGATGAGCATAAGATCAATTTCTTGAATGAGCTTTCGGAGCGTAGATCGCTATGCCCAGGGCCTTGGCTAGTTATGGGAGACTTTAACCTTATCCTATACGCGGCAGACAAAAGCAACTCCAACTTGGACAGGAGAATGATGGGGAAGTTCAAGCGTTTCGTGGATGATAATGCGCTCAAGGAGCTCTTTCTGCATGGACGAAAGTACATGTGGAGCAACGAAAGGGATACGCCCACGCTCACAAAGATTGACCGCGCCTTTGTTTCCGTCGACTGGGAGCTTGACCACCCGGATTGCTTGCTGCAAGCGCTATCTACTGAGTACTCCGATCACTGCCCGCTTCACCTTGCGCTACATGAGCGCATGCATGTCAGGAGGAGATTTCGTTTTGAGAAATTTTGGGTCAAGATGGACGGTTTCTTGGATGTTGTCAAGGAGGCTTGGGTCTGTGACCCGGATATCACGGATCCCTTCATGCGACTTGACATTATGCTAGGTAATATAGCCCGAGCTCTTGCAACATGGGGACAAAAGGAGATAGGCAACATAAAACTGCAAATTGCTATCGCCAACATAGTCATCTTGCGGTTTGACTGTGCTCAGGAAAGTCAAGTGCTAACGGAGGAGGAGAGATGGCTTAGAAGGATGCTTAAAAAGCTCGTGCTGGGGCTGGCCTCCCTTGATAGGACCATTGCGAGGCAGAGATCGAGAATCTCTTGGCTGCAAGAAGGAGACGCCAACACGCAGCTGTTTCACTTGGTCGCAAATGGAAGACGAATGAAAAACTACATACCCTCCTAGACCATGGACGGACACATCATCACGGATCAAAATGGCAAGGAGGATGCGTTCTACAATGCATATAAAGAGTTGCTCGGCAAGGATAGTGCTCGATACTTCACACTGAATCTGGAGGGCCTGGGCGTCACGCGTATCGATCTTTCCGAGCAAGGTCGTGTGTTCACAGAAGACGAGATTTGGGGGGTAATCAAGGAGTTGCCTTCGGACAAGGCACCTGGGAGGCTGTAGAACCGCGTGTAGTCGCCGCCGTCGCCGTCATCGTCGCCTCCGCCGCGGCCGCCATCCCTGCTGCAACCCTCCCCCGGTTGGCTCGGTGGGTTGGACGGTCCGGGGGCGTCCTCGTCGTCGTCGCTGCCGAGGATCACGACGCCGTGCTCGTCCTCGCGCCCATGTTTGCGGGCGGCTATCTCCTCGAGGACCCGACGCTGCCGGACCATCTCGTCGCGGAGGTAGTCGTCCGGCGCCCACTGTAGGGCGTCCTCATCGGAGAAGCCGCGCCCGGCTATCTCCTCGTACTCGGCGGGGAGGCCGGGCTCCGGCTTGGGCGCGACGAGGACGAGGCGGCCAGAGGCGGGGGTAGAGTCGCCGATGCGGACGCCGGAGCTGCGGGTGCGCCGGCTGACAGGCGTGTCCTGGGGCTCCGGCTTGATGGGGCGGAGGCAGGGAGAGCCGGACGAGGAGGAAGACGCCCCGGGGTCCATGTGCCTCGGCGTCCACGAGCTCCCACGTCGCCGAGAGAAGGACGGGGGAGCGGGGTACTCCAGCCTCGGCGTATTGCCGCCCTCGATGTACTCGAGGACGTCCTCCAGCGTGCGGCCGGGCACGCCCCACCATCGGCGCCGCCCCTCGGAGTTGAGCCTTCCGGAGGGCACGATGCCGTTGGTGGCCTCTAGCTGCTCGGCGTGGCGGCGGCGGAAGTATGGCTCCCAGAGCGGGCTGTTTAGGACGTACCATGGCCCTTTCCTCGCCGCCCGCGGCAGGGAGGCGCGGGTACGCGCGATCTCCGCACGCCGCGCCATCCCGGTGGGCGGTGGTGGCACCGGGACCCCGCCGGCACTGATTCGCCACGCCCCGGGCACCCGCCTGTCCGGCGGGACCGGGTACTCGGCCTCGAAGAGGAGCCGAGCTTCGTCCTCGTGAAGGTGGCGGCAGCCGAAGCCGTTCGCCGCCGCGCCGTCGCCTGGGAAGCGCTCGGCCATGGTCTTTGAACTGGAGACGGCGAGAGGAGAGGGAGGAAAGGGGGAGAAATGGCGTGTCGGCGGTGGAGGCTCTGTGCGTGTCACCGGCGCGCTGGGGGTCGGCTTATATAGGCGGAGGCGTCGTGCGTACGCATGGCCGCCGCGTGTACGCGTGGCGGGCGAGGGGACGCGCGTCGTCCAGTCTTCACTGCGCCGCCCGTGAGGCATCAATGGAGGAGGCTGACCGGCGCGGCAGCGCGCGTCAGCTTTGACATTGATTCGCCTCGAGAAACGAGGCGATGAGGACGACGAGGCGGCGAGAAGAGAGACGAGTCGCTGGCAAGGAGTGCCCGCGGCTCTTTCGCGCCAAAAACGATGCGCCCGGCGCCCCCGAGCGCCCTCAGCACGCCGGGTTCGGGTTGGGTCCGCCAGTGCCAATTTCGGCCCGAACCGGCGAAAAATGGGTCCTTGGGGGTGTGACTGGGCGGATTTTTCGGCGCCGCCGGCCAAAAATCGCCTGGGGAGACTTGTTGGGGTGCGGCTGGAGATGCTCTTAGTTGGCCTGCCTCGGGTCCTTGTTGGCGTCCATCGTCGAGCCATGATTTCTCTCCAAAATCAAAATACGGCTTGGCCATTATTATCTTCAGTTCTTTTTTTTAGGGGACGATCTGCAGCTTTTGCAAGGGACTCTACGATTCCACAACTGGAATTCGTTGCGGCCACAGAATGTCGTTCTGTCGATTATAAATAAACCCGCACGTGATCGTCCAAAGCCCAAGCCACGGAGCAGCACAAGCACATCGCACCTAGTACGTATTCCGGCTGCCTTGCAAGTATATATGGACCCCGGCCAACACCATGATCGCCATGTCGTGGACATCGAACTCGGACGCACCGCGGTGTGCAAGCAGCCGCCGGTGTCGTTGACGGTCGGGAGGTGCGGCCACGCCGTGGTGTGTTCCGGTTCCACCACATGCATGGTCCGTGTGGGCGTACGTGGAACACATTGCCCACCGGTCGTCGGCGAGGAGGCCCACGGCATGCACGGAGGCGGCGGCGGCGATCTGATCGTGGCCCAGGAAGCCGGCGGTGCGGCCGGCGATCACGAGTTGCCGCCGCCCGCCTCCAAGGAGGGCAGTGTGGGCGAGCAGTGGTACCACGGGGACACGGCGCCGCACATCCATGACGAGCAGGAGGCGTTATGTTCTATGGGTGTGTGCATCAATTCTTGATCTTTTTTATGAAAGCGCCTAGAACTCATCTAGCTGAAACATAAATATGGTCTCATTCACGTGACGTCATCCCCTGTTACTGCAGCCCGGTTGAGTCCCCCTTTGACTTGTTTCGTCCACTGGGCCAGTTTTTAGTTTGGGCTAGTTTTAGTTGTTGTTTTCCGCTTTGGGCCGTCAGTTTTTGGTTGTTGCTTACCAGTTTTGGATGTCTGTTGTACACGCACGCGCAGAGAAGCCCAAAAAAATTGCATCGCACGATCCAGTTGCTTCTACCTTGGTTTTCTTTCTCTGGTAGTACGATTTGTGCTTGGCTGGGGTTGTTTTTTTGCCAGCAGCAGCGTTGCCACAAGCAACGTCCGGCCTAAGTTTGTCCTTTGTATAATTTTCCTAATGTGCAGTTTTCTACCGGTTTTCTGTTTGGTTTTTATGCTTCTTATAGAAAATGTTGAAGTTTTTTTTATTTTTCCTGTTTAAGTTTCTCTATTTTTCATGCTCCTTGTAGAAAAAAAAGAAATATATATATATATATTACATTTGTTATGATATTTCACAAAAAGTGTTCTCACATATAAAAAAAATCCCATCATGTATTAAAAATATAAAGATGCATTTGAAAATGTATAATATCATTAAACAACATTCATTATGTATTAAAAATGTTTTAAAATGTATTTGCCTTGCCGTCTCCAAATCGGATGCCTCGTGTGTTGAGCAGAGGTGCGGAGCGGGAGGCTCGTCCACGGCCATCTCGTTCGCCAAAGGATTTGAGCTTGTTGTCCCCGTCTCCTCCTCCTCGCCACCGATTCAAACCGTGCAAATGGGAGACAAAATAAATGCAAAAATAAATGTGTCTGTGTGGATATACATCGGAGAACCATTGTTGCTATGGAGATCTTGCAGAAAAACCCCCTAAAAAAATTAAAAATGGCAGCTGACTACATAACACTGTGTTTAGTCTAAAAACACATAGAGAAAGCATTTTGGGGATCTGTCCTTGTAAAAAATTGAGATTAAAAAAGGGTCACTAAAAACACTAGTGCGCTTACAAAAAAACAACAAAAAAAAGAGACGAAAAAAGGAAAAAAAATATAGTTGTGTGTTCACTAAGGAGTAACAACTAGGGGCTCTCAAGTTAGTTGGCGCTTGGTCGGAAAATTTTAGCTTAAAAAAGATACGGAAAAAAGTGTTTGTGAAATATAAACTATCGAATCAAAAAAGGTTGGACTTGCAAAAAAAGAGGCATGAACACAATGAATCATAGTTGCAAGTCAAAAAGAAAAATGGTGGACTCTGTACGATAAAAAAAACACAAAAAATGCAAATAACGACACTTTACTTGCAAGTGGCAACAAACAAACAAACAAAGACACCGCAAGATTGAACCCAAAGCTAAGCACTTCTCCCATGGCAAGAAAAACCAATCTAGTAGGCCAAACCAAACTGATAATTCAAAGAGACTTGCAAAGATAACCAATCAGACATAAAAGAATTCAGAGAAAATTCAAATATTATTCATAGATAGACTTGATCATAAACCCACAATTCATCGGTCTCAACAAACACACCGCAAAAAGAAGATTACATCAAATAGATCTCCACGAGAGAGGGGGAGAACATTGTATTGAGATCCAAAGAGAGAGAATAAGCCAACTAGCTAATAACTATGGACCCGAAGGTCTGAGGTGAACTACTCACACTTCATCGGAGAGGCTATGATGATGTAGAAGCCCTCTGTGATGACGGCCCTCTCCGGCGGAGCTCCGGAACAGGCCCCAAGATGGGATCTCGTGGATACAGAAAGTTGCGGCGGTGGAATTAGGTTTTTGGCTCTGTATCTGATCGTTTGGGGGTACGTAGGTATATATAAGAGGAAGGAGTACGTCGGTGGAGCAACAGGGGGCGCACGAGGCAGGGGGGCGCGCCCCCCACCCTCGTGACCGCCTCTCTTGTCCCTTGGAGTAGGGTCTAAGTCTCCTGGATCACGTTCGGTGAGAAAATCACGTTCCTGAAGGTTTTATTCCGTTTGGACTCCGTTTGATATTCTGTTTCTCCGAAACTCTAAAATAGGCAAAAAACAACAATTCTGGGCTGGGCCTCCGGTTACTAGGTTAGTCCAAAAAATAATATAAAAGTGGAAAATAAAGCCCAATATAGTCCAAAAGATTTCAATGTAAATCTTCTTAATTGTGGTATGAATATTCAGATCCAAAAGATTCAAGACAAAACTTTATGTTGACATAAAAATAATAATACTTCAAGCATACTAACAAAGCAATCATGTCTTCTGAAAATAACATGGCCAAAGAAAGTTATCCCTACAAAATCATATAGTCTCGCTATGCTCTATCTTCACCACACAAAGTATTTAAATCATGGACAAGCCCGATTACAAGCCAAGCAATTGTTTCATACTTAACATTTTCAAAACCTTTTCAATCTTCACGCAATACATGAGCGTGAGCCATGGATATAGCACTATATGTGGAATAGAATGGTGGTTGTGGAGAAGACAAAAAGAGGGGAAGATAGTCTTACATCAACTAGGCGTATCAACGGGCTATGGAGATGCCCATTAATAGATATCAATGTGAGTGAGTAGGGATTGCCATGCAACGGATGCACTAGAGCTATAAGTATATGAAAGCTCAACAAAATAAACTAAGTGGGTGTGCATCCAACTTGCTTGCTCACGAAGACCTAGGGCAATTTGAGGAAGCCCATCATTGGAATATACAAGCCAAGTTCTATAATGAAAAATTCCCACAAGTATATGAAAGTGATATCATATGAGACTCTCTATCATGAAGATCATGGTGCTACTTTGAAGCACAAGTGTGGTAAAAGGATAGTAACATTGTCCCTTCTCTCTTTTTCTCTAAATTTTTTATTTGGGCCTTTTCTCTTTTTTTTTAATTTTTCGTCCGCAGTCTCATCCCGACTTATGGGGGAATCGTAGTCTCCATCATCCTTTCCTCACTTGGGACAATGCTCTAAAAATGATTATCATCACACTTTTATTTTTCTTACAACTCAACAATTACAACTCGATACTTAGAACAAAATATGACTCTATATCAATGCCTCCGGCGGTGTACCGGGATATGCAATGAATCAAGAGTGACATGTATGAAAGAATTATGGATGGTGGCTTTGCCACAAATACAATGTCAACTACATGATCATGCTAGCAATATGACAATGATGGAGCGTGTCATAATAAGCGGAACGGTGGAAAGTTGCATGGCAATATATCTCGGATGGCTATGGAAATGCCATGATAGGTAGGTATGGTGGCTGTTTTGAGGAAGATATATGGTGGGTGTATGATACCTGCGAAAAGTGCGCGGTATTAGAGATGCTAGCAATGGTGGAAGGATGGGAAAAAGTGCATATAATCCATGGACTCAACATTAGTCGTAAAGAACTCATATACTTATTGCAAAAATTTAGAAGTTATCAAAGCAAAGTATTATGCGCATGCTCCTAGGGGGATAGATTGGTAGGAAAAGACCATCGCTCGTCCCCGACCGCCACTCATAAGGAAGACAATCAATAAATAAATCATGCTCCGACTTCATCACATAACAGTTCACCATACGTGCATGCTACGGGAATCACAAACTTCAACGCAAGTATTCTTCAAATTCACAACTACTCAACTAGCATGACTCTAATATCACCATCTTCATATCTCAAAACAATTATCATGCTTCAATCTTTTCTCAGTATTCAACACACTCAAAAGAAAGTTTCACAAATCTTGAATACCAAACATATTATCATTAAGCAATTTACCATGCTATTAAGACTCTCAAAATGATCTAAGTGAAGCATGAGAGATCAATAGTTTCTTTAAAACAAATCCACCACCGTGCTCTAAAAGATCTAAGTGAAGCACATAGAGCAAAATTATAACGCTCAAAAGATATAAGTGAAGCACATAGAGCAAAACTAAATAGCTCAAAAGATATAAGTGAAGCACATAGAGTATTCTATCAAATTTTAATTCATATATGGCTCTCTCAAAAGGTGTGTACAGCAAGGATGGTTGTGGCACACTAACAAACAAAGACACAAAAAATACAAGACGCTCCAAGCAAAACACATATCATGTGGTGAATAAAAATATAGCTCCAAGTAAAATTACCGATGGAAGTAGACGAAAGAGGGGATGCCTTCCGGGGCATCCCCAAGCTTTGACTTTTTGGTATCCTTGGATTATCTTGGGGGTGCCATGGTCATCCCCAAGCTTAAGCTCTTGCCACTACTTGTTCCATAATCCATCATAAGAATTCACCCAAAACTTGAAAACTTCACAACACAAAACTCAATAGAAATCTCGTGAGCTCCGTTAGAGAAAGAAAACAAAAAACCACTTCAACGTACTGTAATGAACTCATTCTTTATTTATATTGGTGTTAAACCTATTGTATTCCAACTTCTCTATGGATTATAAACTATTTTACTAGCCACAGGTTCATCAAAATAAGCAAACAACACACGAAAAACAGAATCTGTCAAAAACAGAACAGTCTGTAGTAATCTGTAACTAACGCGAACTTCTGGAACTCCAAAAACTCTACCAAAATAGGAAGACCTAGACAATTTGTTTATTGATCAGCAGCAATTGGAATCAGTATTTTATCACGTCCTGGTGATTTTTAACAATTGTTTTCGTGAACAGAAAGTTTCTGGAAATTACAGCAAGATCAAATAACTACATCCAAGAAGATCCTATAGATTTAACTTGGCACAAACACTAATTAAAACACAGAACCACATCTAAACAGAAGGTAGATGGATTATTTATTCCTCAATAGAAACAAAAACAAAAAACTTAAAATAGAATTGGGTTGCCTCCCAACAAGCGCTATCGTTTAACGCCCCTAGCTAGGCATAAAAGCGAGGATAGATCTAGGTATTGCCATGTTTGGTAGGCAATTATTCAATGAGGCATCTACCTTCTTTAGGAATTTATTTCTTTCTAGTAATTATCAAACTCTTAGGCACAAGATCGAAAAATTCATTTGTAGCAAATGGTTCCTTAATGATAGCAAAAAGATCGAGATGAATACTTATAAATTTAAGATCCGCAGTTTCCTTAGAGGATTCACCCTTATTTTTAGGAACATACATAAGCTTGGCAATTTTAGTAGGAGGACTTGAAGTATTCTTTATGGAAGAAAAAGCGGTTCCCAAATTTGTAATGATACCCTTAAGTTTATCGATTCTAGTAGAATCTAGATTTATTTTCTCATTAACTATAGGTTCCTTTTCCTTAATATTTTTCAAAGTCATTCCTACCTTAGATCCATATTGAGTAATTTGATTGTGGATCTTTTTATCTAGATTTTCAATTGATTCAATGGTAGCAACTTTATTCTCAATAATTTCAAGCCTTTGCACAACATGCTCCAAAGTTAACATAGTTTCATTAACCAAAATAGGTGGTGGGCCAAATAAATCTATCATGGCATTATAAGAATCAAAGTATGGCTACCCAAAAAATTCCCTCCGGTAATGGTATCAAGGATATATCTCTACCAAGGATTGACACCTACATAAAAATTACGAAGAAGAGCTGAAGTAGATTCCTTCCTGGTAGATCTATTTTGAGCATTGCAAATTCTATACCAAGCATCTTTCAGATTTTCTCCCTCCCTTTGTTTAAAATTTAGAACTTCGTTCTCGGGAGATAATGGAGAAGATATAAGACTAGCCATGATGACAAGGCAAGCAAGAAAAAGGCAAACGGAAAGAGAGAAGGAGATTGGGAAAGAGAGGGCGAATAAAACGGAAAGGGTGAAGTGGGGGAGAGGAAAACGAGGGGCAAATGGCAACTAATGTAATGCGAGAGATAGGGATTGTGATGGGTACTTGGTATGTTGACTTTTTGCGTAGATTCCCCGGCAACGGCGCCAGAAATTCTTCTTGCTACCTCTTGAGCACTGTGTAGGATTTCCCCGAAGAGGAGAGGATGATGCAACAAAGTAGCGTAAGTATTTCCCTCAGTTTTTGATAACCAACGTATCAATCCAGTAGGAGGCTACGCTCAAGTTCCTCGTACCTGCACAAAACGATAGCTACTCGCAACCAACGCGATTAGGGGTTGTCAATCCCTTCACGGTCACTTACGAGAGTGAGATCTGATGGAGATAATATTTTTGGTATTTTTGGTATAGATGCAAAGTGAAAAGTAAAAAGCAAGCAAGATTGAAGTGATGGAGATTGATATGATGAGAATAGACCCGGGGCCATAGGTTTCACTAGTGGCTTCTCTCGAGAGCATAAGTATTCTACGGTGGGTGAACAAATTACTGTTGCGCAATTGACAGAATTGAGCATAATTATGAGAATATCTAGGTATAATCATGTATATAGGTATCACGTCCGAAACAAGTAGACCGACTCCTGCCTGCATCTACTACTATTACTCCACTCATCGACCGCTATCCAGCATGCATCTAGAGTATTAAGTTAAAAACAGAGTAACGCTTTAAGCAAGATGACATGATGTAGAGGGATAGTTTCATGCAATATGATAAAACCCCATCTTGTTATCCTCCATGACAACAATACAATACGTGCCTTGCTGCCCCTTCTGTCACTGGGAAAGGACACCGCAAGATTGAACCCAAAGCTAAGCACTTCTCCCATGGCAAGAAAAACCAATCTAGTAGGCCAAACCAAACTGATAATTCGAAGAGACTTGCAAAGATAACCAATCATACATAAAAGAATTCAGAGAAAATTCAAATATTATTCATAGATAGACTTGATCATAAACCCACAATTCATCGGTCTCAACAAACACACCGTAAAAAGAAGATTACATCAAATAGATCTCCACGAGAGAGGGGGAGAACATTGTATTGAGATCCAAAGAGAGAGAATAAGCCAACTAGCTAATAACTATGGACCCGAAGGTCTGAGGTGAACTACTCACATTTCATCGGAGAGGCTATGATGATGTAGAAGCCCTCCATGATGACGGCTCTCTCCGGCGGAGCTCCGGAAGAGGCCCCAAGATGGGATCTCGTGGATACAGAAAGTTGCGGCGGTGGAATTAGGTTTTTGTCTCCTTATCTGATCGTTTGGGGGTACGTAGGTATATATAGGAGGAAGTTGTACATCGGTGGAGCAACAGGGGGCCCACGAGGCAGGGGGCACGCCCTATGAGGGGGGCGCGCCCCCCACCCTCGTGACCGCCTCTCTTGTCCCTTGGAGTAGGGTCCAACTCTCCTGGATCACGTTCGGTGAGAAAATCACGTTCCCGAAGGTTTTATTCCGTTTGGACTCCGTTTGATATTATGTTTCTCCGAAACTCTGAAATAGGCAAAAAACAACAATTCTGGGCTGGGCCTCCGGTTAATAGGTTAGTCCAAAAAATAATATAAAAGTGGAAAATAAAGCCCAATATAGTCCAAAACAGTAGATAATATAGCATGGAGCAATCAAAAATTATAGATACGTTGGAGACGTATCAGAGAGAGCTCCGACCGTCACTCGCCTCCAGCGACGAACCCGCGAACGTGATTCCTTGATCCGTTGTCCTCGGCACCGCCACATGAAGCCGCCTGCTAGCCCGCCATCCCTGATGGAGGGGACATCGCCGTTGCCGCCATGTCCGAAGCCGCTGCTCCATGGCCCTTGCATTGCAGATCTCTGCCGAGGCCGCTATCCCCATGTTGTCGCCGGACAGGACAGCGCGCCGCCGGGAGGAGCAGCCACGACAAGCAGATCTCACGTCACCATGCACCGTCCCTCCAGGAAATAGCGCCATGGCCACGGGACGCGAGATCCCCGTCGTCCCCTTGGCGGCGTACAGGCTATCCTGGTGGCCACCTCTAGGGACGACGAGGGGAGAAGGACGGGAGGAGGGGTTGGCGGCGGCGACGAGTAGGGTTAGCCAAACAACCCACGCCCCAAGTCGTTCCTCTCTCCTGTGTCCCAATCATGAACATTGCCCGATTTAGCTCAGTGTTGAGCTGACCCCCCACGCCATCCACTCGTGTATTCGCCCATTGCCTAATTTAGCTCAGTGTCAAGCTGACCCCCATGCCATCCATTCACGGATTCGCCCATTGTTTCCGCGGCAGCGGCCAGCGGCAACGGCAACGGCAACGTGAGCGAAAACGAGGGCCGTACAATTTCTGGCATGGCTCGAGCCTATATTACTCCTCGAGCCCCCGGCACTGCAAAGGTTTGGGCGTTGCGCCATCGATCGCGCCCGCTGCCTGCGCCTGCGCCGGTTGATTGATTCGGGCGCGCGGTCCCGGCCATGGCGCAACTGCCGCCCAAGGTCCCCACCATGGCGCCGGCCTGGCCGGAGTTCGGGGGCGGGCACCACCACAGCGCCCACGCCCGCCACCACCATCACCAGCGCAGCCCCTCCATGGGCTCCTTCCTCGCCGCATCAATGCCGCCGCTCCCGCCCCCAGCGCCCGCCAGCGGGGACGGGGCGCAGCCGCAACCTTCCTGGGTCGAAGAGTTCCTCGACTTCTCGGCCGCCAAGCGCGACGCGCACCGCCGCACGGTCAGCGACTCCATCGCCTTCCTCGACGACAGCAATGCCGCCGTCGGGGCGAGCGAGTTGGACTGCCTCGACGACAACCATCTCATGTCCATTTTTTCCGACGAGTTGGCCCCGCAGCGGCAGGCGCAGACGGCGAGCGCGTCGTCGCCGTCCGATCACAACAGCATCAATGACGAGAAGCAGGACAAGGGCGACACCGAGGAGGCGCAGAGCGAATGCAATGGCGATAGCGCGGCGCCTGGGCAGCTGTCCTCGCCCGCCACAGTCGATCCCAAGCGGGTCAAGAGGTGATTTTTCCTTTTACTCTTAGAACTACGACAATGCATAGCTCCGAAAGGTAGAATTTTCTGATTTCTCGGCATCCTCGTCGCCACATTCGCAGGATCCTCGCAAACCGGCAGTCGGCACAGCGGTCGCGCGTGCGCAAGCTGCAGTACATCTCGGAGCTCGAGCGCAGCGTCACGTCGCTCCAGGTCCATCAAATTTCGAGCTTGATTTCCCTGCCTCCAAAGAAAAAACACCATGGATTTGACCTGGAAACTATGCTCCCGAGCAGACGGAGGTGTCGGCATTGTCCCCACGTGTGGCATTCCTCGACCACCAACGCTCGCTGCTGACGCTGGGGAACACCCACCTCAAGCAGCGCATCGCGGCGCTCGCGCGGGACAAGATCTTCAAAGATGGTGACCGGCATTGCCACCCCCTCGCAGTTTATTTCGAAATTTCTCGCCGGCCACCGTCCGAATTCAATTCAAAACAATCCACCCCTTTGCTAACTAACTCTCTGTACGTGAACGAATCTGTTGTGCGTGCTCAGCTCATCAGGAGGCACTGAAGAAGGAGATAGAGAGGCTGAGGCAAATCTACCAGCAGCGGAGCCTTAGGAACGTAGAAGAACCCCCGGCACATGACGACGGTCCCTTGGCCCAAGCGACAACAATGGCTTGATCGCCGGCGAGGGAACCACCGCACCTTCGTGATCAAGATCCGGCCCGTCGGCCTCAGGACAACCAAGTGTTGTCGCTGTTCTTCTTGCTGCCCTTGTTAGGATTTGGTGCACTGCATTGGCTTGGTTTGCATTCTTCGGGGTGTGATGATGTATGTAACTCAGTTTGTTCATTCTGGTGGGTGGTTGCTAATTTGTTCATTCTCGGGTCCTCTGTCTGCTCCTGATTATTCTTCTCTACTTCCCCTGATCTGTAATTTTTTTCCCCGGCATTTTGGGCGAAGGTTGTAGCTAAGGATTTGTAACTCAGATTGGTTGAGGTCGAGTGGTTTCATTGCTTGGCGGTTTTTGTTCTATTTCTGTTCAATCAAATGCAATGTTTTCTCTGTCCACAGTTCATACATTACCAGTTTTTTTCTTGCAGCCATGACCGAACTTGTAGTAACATGTAAGGTTCATGCGTAGGTCCCTGCCTGCTTTACATTGATAATCAGATTTATTACGGTGTCACATGCAGGACAGCTGCAACCGGAGTGTGAAGCGAACATGCAAGGGGGCATCTCATTCCTTGTTGTTTCATAATAGGGATATTAAAACGCAGTGACAATGAGAGGGTGCGGGGAGGTGCCTTCCTTTTGGTGCAAGGGATAGGCATGCATGTTCCTTTGGGTCACGTGCATGTGCTTGTCGGCTGTACCCGTATGTATCCGCCGGTGCAAGTTACCCTACCCCTGCCACTGCCATGGTTGGGTCTGGTGTACATAGCCGGTATCCCGGCCGTGTTGGCAAGGTCGGTTCTTACTTATTGTGAGCTAGCCAGCCCGAGAGGGACCAACGGTTTGGACAAATCCCACACCACCATGCCAACAATGAATTATTGGATTGCGACTCGTCCTTTTTTTGGAACCAAACGTTAGAAGCGTCCGACTTTAAATTAATAAAGCCACGAGACACCGATCATACAACAAAAGCAAAAGGATGAAAGCAGTTCCACACGGCCAGCCGCCCACCCACACATAGGTTCAAGAGCACACAGGCTCAGATATTACATCCAAGGAAACAGCCAGCGTTGCTAGGGCACACCAGCACTAGTCAACTCCAAAAGCATCAACCAAGCGACGGTTCTCGTCTTGCCAAAGTCCGAATCGTCTTAATGCGCATCATGGCCTCTGTCATGCGATCAACATCGCGCTCCTTCCCCAACGGTATCCACGTCTGTAAAAATAAGTGGCATCTGAAGATCACATCAGTGGGATGATTAGGAAATTTCTTCTCAATCGTAATTTTATTCCGCGTCGTCCAAAGAGCCCACAGCAGTGCCCCTACGCATCGCCAAGCGATTCTACCGCTGGTCCCTTTTTGTGTTTTGATTAACTTGAGCAAGTCAGCACCCGAAGCGGGGTTCCAATTCGCGTGGAATGCGTCCCTAACCGCACTCCACGCGAATTTGGCCAGGTGGTATCTAAATAACATGCGGTTAGCATCTTCACCTAGACCGCAAACTGTGCAAGAACCATCGGTCGGGCCGTTGCGTTTGGCAACGTTGTCCGAGGTAGGCAGCCTATTCCTAAACATTTGCCACATGAAGATTTTAATCTTCAAGGGCAGTCCTGCTTTCCATAGACCCCTAGCTATGTCTAGCGCATTCTCTTCGGTTAGTTTGTTATAGAGAGATTTCACCGAAAAGTTTTTGGAGGCAGTCAAGCTCCATGCAACCGAATCAGCACCCGCGCCTAAATGATAACCGCCATTTTTTTGAACCAGGTCATCCCATGACTCTAGTTCGACATTGGTGAGTGTCCGCAAGAGATGTATCGCTGGGGGAGAGGCAGTCAAAGCATCCCCAACCATGATATTAATGTTAGTGGCGATCTGGTACAGGTTGGGGTGGCTTTTCCAAAGGGGAGCGTGTCCCAGCCAACAATCTAGCCAAAATCGAGTGGATTGGCCATTGTTGATCTGGAACTTGGCCCCAATCGCAAAAGCGGGTCGGACCACTTAGATCCCATTCCAAAACGTGGATCCGTTCGGTGAGGCCGTGAAGGGATTCCCGTTAGGGAAATATTTCTCTTTTAGAAGTTGTGCCTAGAGTCCCGACTCATTTTGGGCAAGCCGCCACCACCATTTGGAAAGGAGAGCTACGTTCATTAGTTTCGAGTTCAAGATCCCCAACCCACCGAATTTCTTAGGCCTGCACACAGCCTCCCATTTAACTAGGTTGTATTTATGTTTGATGTCGGTTCCCTCCCAAAAGAAACGGTATCTAGGGGTGTCGAGCCTAGCGTGCACATCGTCAGCTAGTAAGAACATCCCCATCGTAAATAGGGGAAGGGAGGAGAGGCTCGAGTTAGTCTCGACTTATGGCTAGCTTTTCTACTAGGACTTAGGACTTAGGCCAACTCCAACGCTAGACCCCAAATTGTCCGGTTTCTTCTGCTTCAGGCAAAACTCGGCCCAATGGGCGTTCCGCCTTTTATCCGTCGGACCCCGAACCTGAAGCTAATTTGGGCCACAAATGCGTCTAGACGAACAATCTCGCTGGTTGCCCTCATTGACTTTCTGGCCCACAAATCAATGAACGCACGCCTCCTCACCGTGACACCCTGGATTTTGCCCTTTTTCTTTTTCTTGGATTTATTGGATTTTTAGATTTGCATTTAAATTTTCACTCAATTCTTTTGGACTTACCACTTGGAAATTCTTTTGGTTTTCTTCCAAGTGGGTCCTATCATCTCTAAACACTCTCTTGACCTCATCCCTCTCAAAGTTATGCCATGAAATGATTTTATTTAATGGCATAATATTCATTTTCATTCTAAAAATGAAGGTTTTCTCAATCTGCTATGAAGCAACCCTCATTTTTCTTCCTCAGAATATTGCCAATAAATTCCCAAATATTCTTTGGATCATGCCTCACCTTCCCATGCAAAAATATGCCATAGTCATTTGGAGAATTTTAGCTCAAGAAATTATTCTGACTTCTTGACAGTAAGGGTACTTTGTGAAGCAAGTGCATTTTTACTTGATCCTCTTGGGCTGAAATTTTAACCACATGACTACCTTCCTACAGAAGCTTAACCACCCAATTACATTGTCTAACCCCCGGTAATTTTCTCTCCAGTTCCATCACAATTTTCCAACCAGAAACTTATCTGCTTTCCCAAGTCTTGTATATTGGCGAGGTGGCAAGCCAAGGGCACTCTGCAGCACCGCGTCGAAGCGACAACACCCTAGACACAGTCTGGCAGCCCTAGCATACCGTATCCGCTAGTGCACGCGGTGACCGCGCATGAACGCGGTGTTCGACAGTCGATCGGCGCGCTATGAGTGTTGGGACCCCTCTGCCGCCGCCCGTTCGCCCTCCTCGCGCCACCACAACGTGTCCTTGCCACTCAGCATCCTCCTCCACTTCCACCTAGCACCTATCTGTAGCTCCCCAACGCTGGCAGCCTACACGGCAGACGCAGACACAACGAGTCCCGAAGACACAGTGCGCCCGCGTGAGTGACTTGTCCCACCCCGAGCCCTGTAGCTTGGTTGCGATCCTCTACTGTGCTTGGCGCCATGCTTCTGCTCCTGCGCGTCGACCCCGAGCTCCTCCCTCTCTCCTTATCTTTCTCCAGAAGCCTCTCTGGTGGAGCTCGAGCTCAGTCACCTCGTTGCCTATAAATACAGCACGCCCCGAGCCCTTCTAAACATCCACATCTTCTCCTCTAGCCACAAATCGAGCTTCTACCTAGTGCGGCAAGGCCGGGAGGGCCTTCTGTCGTTGGACATCGCCGGAGTTGGCCGCGGACCCCCCCTCGGTCGCCCTCCTGCTCCGGTGCTCTCCGACCTCGCTCTCCTGTCCCATCGAGTTCGTGTTGTTCTCCTGAGCACGGTGGTGCCGTCAGTTCGCCAACTTCGACGAGCTCCGCCACCCACCATCTCCGGAGACGACGGCTCTGATGTTGTCATTTGGGGTACGCCCGTGCTCGCCTTGATGTTGGGGAACGTAGTAATTTCAAAAAAATTCATACGCACACGCAAGATCATGGTGATGCATAGCAACGAGAGGGGAGGGTGTTGTCCACGTACCCTCGTAGACCGAAAGCGGAAGCGTTATGACAACGCGGTTGATGTAGTCGTATTTCTTCACGATCGACCGATCCTAGTACCGAACATTGATACGTCTCCAACGTATTTGTAATTTTTTATTGTTCCATGCTATTATATTATCCTTCTAGGATGTTCTATATGCATTTATATGCTATTTTATATGATTTTTGGGACTAACCTATTAACCTAGAGCCCAGTGCCAGTTTCTGTTTTTTCCTTGTTTTTAAGAATCGCAGAAAAGGAAAACCAAATGGAGTCCAATTGACCTGAAACTTCACCGAACTTATTTTTGGACCAGAAGAAGGCCATGGAGTAAAAGAGTTGGGCCGGAAGAGTCCCGGGCTGCCCACGAGGGTGGAGGGCGCGCCCACCCCCCTGGGCGCGCCTCCCTACCTCATGGACAGCCCGGAGACCCCCCTGACTTGTTCTCGACGCCAAAACCTCTTATATATACAGAAACCCCCAGAACATAACCTACATGGGGAGTTCTGCCGCCGCAAGCCTTTGTGGCCACCAAAAACCAATCTAGACCCGTTCCGGCACCCTGCCGGAGGGGGGTCCCTCTCCGGTGGCCATCTTCATCCAACGCCTCCCACAGATTGATAAACCTTAGGTCTTGAGGGAAATTTGCTACTGTCCTACAAACCTCTACACTTGGAGGCCCAACAACGTCTACAAGAAGAAGGTTGTGTAGTAGACATCAAGCTCTTTTCTGGCGCCGTTGAGGGAGTCCTGGATTAGGGGGTCTCCGGACAGCCGGACTATATCCTTTGGTTGGACTATTGGACTATGAAGATACACGATTGAAGACTTCGTCCCGTGTCCGGATGGGACTCTCCTTGGCGTGGAAGGCAAGCTTGGCAATACGGATATGTAGATCTCCTTCCTTGTACCCGACTCTGTGTAACCCTAGCCCCCTCCGGTGTCTATATATACCGGAGGGTTTAGTCCGTAGGACAACAACAATCATACCATAGGCTAGCTTCTAGGGTTTAGCCTCTAAGATCTCGTGGAAGATCAACTCTTGTAATACTCATATCATCAAGATCAATCAAGCAGGAAGTAGGATATTACCTCCATCGAGAGGGCCCGAACCTGGGTAAACATCATGTCCCCCGCCTCCTGTTACCATCCTCCTTAGACGCACAGTTCGGGACCCCCTACCCGAGATCCGCCGGTTTTGACACCGACATTGGTGCTTTCATTGAGAGTTCCACTGTGCCGTCACCATAAGGCTTGATGGCTCCTTCAATCATCTGTAACGATGCGGTCCAGGGTGAGGTTTTCCTTCCCGGACAGATCTTCGTATTCGGCAGCTTCGCACTGCGGGCCAACTCGCTTGGCCATCTGGAGCAGATCGAGAGCTACGCCCCTGGCTATCAGGTCAGGTTTGGAAGCTTGAACTACACCGCCGACATCCGCGGAGACTTGATCTTTGACGGATTCGAGCCCATGCAGGTGCGCCACACGGTCACAACGAGCATGATTTAGCTCTGCCGTCAGACAGTGTTCGGGAGATCACACCTGCAACTGCTCCGACCCTCAATCCAGAGCAAATTGCGCCATCCGAGGACGGGGGGATAGACCCCGCCATGGAGGCCGCACTCTCAGTGGCGATAGAGCCGGATACTGACTTCACCCCTTACGAGAGGCGTGTTGCCGAACCACTGGATTCATCTCCGACCACGGACTCCGAGTTGCCTGCGTCCATGCCTATCGAATCCGATTGGGCGCCGATCATGGAGTTTACCTCCGCGGATATGTTTCAGCACTCGCCTTTTGGCGACGTGCTAAATTCATTAAGGTCTCTCTCCTTGTCAGGAGAACCTTGGCCGAACTATGTTCGGCTAGAATGGGATGCGGACGACGAATAAATTCGCTCCCCGCCCACCACCCACTTAGTAGCCACTGTCGAAAATTTAACCGACATGCTCGACTTCGACTCCGAAGACATTGACGGCATGGACGACGATGCAGGAGACGAACAGGAACCACCGCCCACAGGGCTCTGGACCGCCACCTCATCATATGATATATATATGGTGGATACCCTCAAAGAAGGCAATGGCGACAAGACAGCGGAGGATGACCCCTCCAAGAAGCAACCCAAGCATCGACGTCAGCGGCGCCGCTCTAAGTCCCGCCATAGCAAAAGTAGTGATACCGGCACAAGAGACAATAACACTCCGGATAGTGCCGAAGACAACAATCCCCTCCAGCACGATTTAGATCGGGAGGGTGAACAAGCTAGCCCTCCAGAACAGGCAGCAGATGGAGAAACGGAGGATGACAATTACATGCTTCTCTCCGAAGACGACGTGAGCCTCGGTGACGAAGAATTTATCATGCCTAAGGATCCCATCGAGCAGGAGAGCTTCAAGCGCCGGCTTATAGCCACAACAAATAGCCTGAAGAAAAAGCAACAACAACTTTGAGCTGATCAAGATTTGCTAGCAGACAGATGGACCGAAGTCCTTGCGGCTGAGGAATGCGAACTCGAACGCCCCTCCAAGAGTTACCCAAAGCGTAGGTTGCTACCCCGACTCGAGGAGGAAGCATTGAAACCTACATCACCAGCGTACGATGCGGCTGACCTGCCACCTCGTGGCTGAGACAGAGAGGCATTTCAGCCTGAAGTTCAGCCTGCACCCCGCCGCCACTCAAATAAAAATACCAAGGCCCGGGGCAACACGCGGCACCTGCGAGACGTATTGGAAAGCAGGGCAAAACATGCAAGATCGATATACGGATCACGGGGGCACGCACCAATGCGGGACGATGACCGTCACGCCGGATACACTAAAAGTAAATCCGGCCGGGCCGAATACAGCAGACAAGACTCATATGAACTGTGTCGTGATACAGCCCGGCACAGAGGCGCCGCACACCCCCTATGCTTCACTGATGAAGTAATGGATTACGAGTTCCCAGAGGGTTTTAAACCCGTAAATATTGAATCATATGATGGGACAACAGATCCCGCGGTATGGATCGAGGATTTCCTCCTCCACATCCACATGGCCCGCGGTGATGATCTACATGCCATCAAGTACCTCCCACTAAAACTCAAAGGACCAGCTCGACATTGGCTGAATAGCTTGCCAGCAGACTCCGTTGGCAGTTGGGAGGATTTGGAAGGTGCATACTGTGGCACCCCGGCTCAGAGCGACCGGTTTACCATGCATTGCCAGCCCAGAGACCATGTCTTCTGGCAACACACAACATATTGGTACAGAAAACAACCGCTTTATTGATGCTAGCGGAACAGAGTTTATATTACAACAGCGGTCGAGGCCAAGTGGCACACTCGGTGCGGCTGAACAATATGTACACTATTTAGTGAACATAAAGGGGCCTCGATCCGAACAACTACGTGGCAGCGGAATAACGTCGTAGCGGAAGCTCCATATCACAGGGACACCGACATGGACACGATCTAGACTCGAACAGCGCTCCTTTCCAACGAGACTTTCCTGAAATCTGGCATGACACGCCAGGTTAGTACATTGAATGTACTTGCAAGCTCACAACAAGCATAATCATAATGACAAACAATATCATGATATTTAACCAATTATTAATAATGCAACTATATGTCAACATGGTGTGATCATGCTCGAACATCCCTCAGGACAACTTACCAACCATGACCATCCCCGGATCACAAACACACCACCAATGTGGTAAAACACACCACCAACATGGTCTTTCACAACATGACCTGTGATCCTTACGGCAATCACAACCACGACCAATATCTGGTCCCAAATTACTCGATGGCCTTTCTGCCATCCTTGACAAATTTAAAGTTTACAGCTTAGTGTGCAATTTTTATTATTCGTTGACTCATGGTGGGACCTACTACGAGGTGTCCGTGACCGTGGACGCAGCTATCGATAGATTAAACACTCTGCAGAGGTAGCACAATGTACCCACACCACAGAACCCATGGCCTCGCACACCCATTCGGGTGGACCAACGGCATTCCGACAAAACCCCTCCATTGCCAGAGCACTCTCCCGGGCCACTCCGACCCAAATCCCCAATGGGCTGGTCCTGGGTGGCCCCGTGTCTACCAAAGACACCCCGACCACCGTCGTGGTCAAACTCCCTCTCGGGGACACTCCCACTTGGGGACTCGGTACCATAATCTCATCAACGAGCACACAAGATACTGTTGGGGAACGTTGCAGAAAATTAAAATTTTTCCTACGGTTTCACCAAGATCCATCTATGAGTTCATCTAGCAACGAGTATTCAGATTAGATAGCATCTACATACCACTTTGTAGATCGCAACGGAAGCGTTCGAGTGAACGTGGATGAGGTAGTCGTACTTGCCGTGATCCAATTCACCGATGATCTAGTACCGAACGGACGGCACCTCCGCGTTCAACACACGTACGGGACGGGAGACGTCTCCTCCTTCTTGATCCAGCAAGGGGGAAGGAGAGGTTGAGGAAGATCCAGCACGACGGTATGGTGGTGGATGCAGCAGAACTCCGGCAGGGCTTCGCTAAGCAACTACGGGAGGAGGAGGAGGTGTTGCAGGGAGGAGGGAGTGCCAGGGCAATAGGGTGCGGCCACCCCTCCCTCCCCTCCCTTTATATAGGTGCATTAGAGGGGGGGAGGGCGCAGACTTGCCCCTTCCTCCAAGGAAGGGGTGCGGCCAAGAGGGGGGGAGGAGTCCATCCTCCCCAAGGCACCTCGGAGGTGCCTTCCCCTCTTTGGACTCTCCCCTCTCCAAGTTTCCTTGGCGCATGGGCCCTTGGGGCTGGTTCCCCTTGGCCCAAGCAGGCCAAGGCGCACCCCCTAAGGCCCATGTGGCCCACCAAGGCAGGTGGCCCCACCTGGTGGACCCCGGGACCCCTCCGGTGGTCCCGGTACAATACCGATAACACCGAAACTTGTCCCGATGGCCAAAATAGCACTTCCTATATATAATTCTTTACCTCCGGACCATTCCGGAACTCCTCGTGACGTCCGGGATCTCATCCGGGACTCCGAACAACATTCGGGTTACTGCACATACATATCTTCACAACCCTAGCGTCACCGAACCTTAAGTGTGTAGACCCTACGGGTTCGGGAGACATGCAGACATGACCGAGACGGCTCTCGGGAAATAACCAACAGCGGGATCTGGATACCCATGTTGGCTCCCACATGCTCCACAATGATCTCATCGGATGAACCACGATGTCGAGGATTCAATTAATCCCGTATACGATTCCCTTTGTCAATCGGTATTTTACTTGCCCGAGATTCGATCGTCGGTATCCCAATACCTCGTTCAATCTCGTTACCGGCAAGTCACTTTTCTCGTACCGTAATGCATGATCCCATGATCAAACACTTTGATCACCTTGAGCTCATTGTGATAATGCATTACCGAGAGGGCCCGGTGATACCTCTCCGTCAAGCGGAGTGACAAATCCCAGTCTCGATCCATGTCAACCCAACAGACACTTTCAGAGATACCTGTAGCATACCTTTATAGTCACCCAGTTACGTTGTGACGTTTGGCATACCCAAAGCACTCCTACGGTATCCGGGAGTTACACGATCTCATGTTCTAAGGAAAGGATACTTGACATTGGATAACTCTAGCAAACGAACTATGCGATCTTATGCTATGTTTAGGATTGGGTCTTGTCCATCACATCATTCTCCTAATGATGTGATCCCGTTATCGATGACATCCAATGTCCATAGTCAGGAAACCATGACTATCTGTCGATCAACGAGCTAGTCAACTAGAGGCTTACTAGGGACATGTTGTTGTCTGTTATTCACACATGTATTACGATTTCCGGTTAACACAATTATAGCACGAATAAAGACAATTATCATGAATAAGGAAATATAATAATAATGCTTTTATTATTGCCTCTAGGGCATATTTCCAACAGTCTCCCACTTGCACTAGAGTCAATAATCTAGTTACATTGTGATGAATCGAACACCCATAGAGTTCTGGTGCTGATCATGTTTTGCCTTAGGGAGAGGTTTAGTCAACGGATCTGCGACATTCAGATCCGTGTGCACTTTACAAATTTCTATGTCTCCATCTTGAACATTTTCACGAATGGAGTTGAAGCGACGCTTGATGTGCCTGGTCTTCTTGTGAAACCTGGGCTCCTTTGCAAGTGCAATAGCTCCAGTGTTGTCACAGAAGAGCTTGATTGGCCCCGACGCATTGGGTATGACTCCGAGGTCGGTGATGAACTCCTTCACCCAAATTGCTTCATGTGCTGCCTCCGAGGCTGCCATGTACTCCGCTTCACATGTAGATCCCGCCACGACGCTTTGCTTGCAACTGCACCAGCTTACTGCCCCACCATTCAAAATATACACGTATCCGGTTTGTGACTTAGAGTCATCCAGATCTGTGTCGAAGCTAGCGTCGACGTAACCTTTTACGACGAGCTCTTCGTCACCTCCATAAACGAGAAACATTTCCTTAGTCCTTTTCAGGTACTTCAAGATATTCTTGACCGCTGTCCAGTGTTCCTTGCCGGGATTACTTTGGTACCTACCTACCAAACTTACGGCAAGGTTTACATCAGGTCTGGTACACAGCATGGCATACATAATAGAACCTATGGCTGAGGCATAGGGGATGACGCTCATCTCTTCTATATCTTCTGCCGTGGTCGGACATTGAGCTGAGCTCAATTTCACACCTTGTAACACAGGTAAGAACCCCTTCTTAGATTGATCCATATTGAACTTCTTCAATATCTTATCAAGGTATGTGCTTTGTGAAAGACCTATGAGGCGTCTCGATCTATCTCTATAGATCTTGATGCTTAATATATAAGCAGCTTCTCCAAGGCCCTTCATTGAAAAACTTTTATTCAAATAGGCCTTAATGCTGTCCAAGAGTTCTATATCATTTCCCATCAAAAGTATGTCGTCTACATATAATATGAGAAATGCTACAGAGCTCCCACTCACTTTCTTGTAAACACAGGCTTCTCCATAAGTCTGTGTAAACCCAAACGCTTTGATCATCTCATCAAAGCGAATGTTCCAACTCCGAGATGCTTGCACCAGCCCATAAATCGAGCGTTGGAGCTTGCACACCTTGTCAGCATTCTTAGGATCGACAAAACCTTCCGGCTGCATCATATACAATTCTTCCTTAAGGAAACCATTAAGGAATGCCGTTTTGACGTCCATTTGCCATATCTCATAATCATAGTATGCGGCAATTGCTAACATGATTCGGACGGACTTCAGCTTCGCTACCGGTGAGAAAGTCTCATCGTAGTCAATTCCTTGAACTTGTCGATAACCCTTAGCGACAAGCCGAGCTTTATAGATGGTCACATTACCATCCGCGTCTGTCTTCTTCTTAAAGATCCATTTATTTTCTATGGCTCGCCGTTCAACGGGCAAGTCAGTCAAAGTCCATACTTCGTTTTCATACATGGATCCTATCTCGGATTTCATGGCTTCCAGCCATTTGTCGGAATCCGGGCCCGCCATTGCTTCCTCATAGTTCGAAGGTTCACCGTTGTCTAACAACATGATTTCCAAGACAGGGTTGCCGTACCACTCTGGTGCGGAACGTGTCCTTGTGGACCTTCGAATTTCAGTAGCAGCTTGATCAGAAGCATCTTGATCATCATCATTAATTTCCTCTCTAGTCGGTGCAGGCACCTCAGAAACATTTTCTTGAGTTTCGCCATTTTCTGGTTCAAGAGGTAACACTTCATCAAGTTCTACTTTCCTCCCACTTACTTCTTTCGAGAGAAACTCTTTCTCTAGAAAGGATCCATTCTTGGCAACAAAGATCTTGCCTTCGGATCTGAGGTAGAAGGTATACCCAACAGTTTCTTTAGGGTATCCTATGAAGACGCATTTTTCCGACTTGGGTTCGAGCTTTTCAGGTTGAAGTTTCTTGACATAAGCATCGCATCCCCAAACTTTTAGAAACGACAGCTTAGGTTTCTTCCCAAACCATAATTCATACGGTGTCGTCTCAACGGATTTCGACGGAGCCCTATTTAAAGTGAATGCGGCAGTCTCTAAAGCATAGCCCCAAAAAGATAGCGGTAAGTCGGTAAGAGACATCATAGATCGCACCATATCTAATAGAGTGCGATTACGACGTTCGGACACACCATTACGCTGAGGTGTTCCAGGCGGCGTGAGTTGTGAAACTATTCCACATTTTCTTAAGTGTGTGCCAAATTCGTGACTCAAGTATTCTCCTCCACGATCTGATCGTAGAAACTTGATCTTTTTCTCACGTTGATTTTCAACCTCACTCTGAAATTCCTTGAACTTTTCGAAGGTCTCAGACTTGTGTTTCATCAAGTAGATATACCCATATCTACTCAAGTCATCAGTGAGGGTGAGAACATAACGATAGCCACCGCGAGCCTCAACACTCATTGGACCGCACACATCGGTATGTATGATTTCCAATAAGTTGGTTGCTCGCTCCATTGTTCCTGAGAACGGAGTCTTGGTCATTTTACGCATGAGGCATGGTTCGCACGTGTCAAATGATTCATAATCAAGAGACTCTAAAAGTCCATCTGCATGGAGCTTCTTCATGCGTTTGACACCTATGTGACCAAGGCGGCAGTGCCACAAATATGTGGGACTATTGTTATCAACTTTAACTCTTTTGGTACTCACACTATGAATATGTGTATCATCACGTACGAGATTCATTAAGAATAAACCATCAACCATCGGAGCATGACCATAAAACATATCCCTCATATAAATAGAACAACCATTATTCTCGGATTTAAATGAGTAGCCATCTCGAATTAAACGAGATCCAGATACAATGTTCATGCTCAAACTTGGCACTAAATAACAATTATTGAGGTTTAAAACTAATCCCGTAGGTAAATGTAGAGGCAGCGTGCCGACGGCGATCACATCGACCTTGGAACCATTCCCGACGCGCATCGTCACCTCATCCTTCGCCAGTCTCCGTTTATTCCGTAGCTCCTGCTTTGAGTTACAAATGTGAGCAACTGCACCGGTATCAAATACCCAAGAGCTACTACGAGTACTGGTAAGGTACACATCAATTACATGTATATCACATATACCTTTGGTTTTGCCGGCCTTCTTGTCCGCTAAGTATTTGGGGCAGTTCCGCTTCCAGTGACCACTTCCCTTGCAATAAAAGCACTCAGTTTCGGGCTTGGGTCCATTCTTTGGCTTCTTCCCGGCAACTTGCTTACCGGGCGCGGCAACTTCCTTGCCGTCCTTCTTGAAGTTCTTTTTACCCTTACCCTTCTTGAACTTAGTGGTTTTATTCACCATCAACACTTGATGCTCCTTCTTGATTTCTACCTCTGCTGATTTCAGCATAGCATATACCTCAGGAATGGTCTTTACCATCCCCTGCGTATTGTAGTTCATCACAAAGCTCTCATAGCTAGGTGGAAGCGATTGGAGGATTCTGTCAATGACCGCTTCTTCCGGAAGATTAACTTCCAGTTGAGTCATGCGGTTGTGTAACCCAGACATTTTGAGTATGTGTTCACTGACAGAACTATTTTCCTCCATCTTACAGCTAAAGAATTTATCGGAGACTTCATATCTCTCGACCCGGGCATGAGCTTGGAAAACCATTTTCAGCTCTTCGAACATCTCATATGCTCCATGTCTCTCAAAACGCTTTTGGAGCCCCGGCTCTAAGCTGTAAAGCATGCCGCACTGAACGAGGGAGTAATCATCGCAGCGTGACTGCCAAGCGTTCATAACGTCTTGTTCTGCAGGGAGAATAGGTGTGTCACCCAGCGGTGCTCGTAGGACATAATCTTTCTTGGCAGCTATGAGGATAATCCTCAGGTTCCGGACCCAGTCCGTATAGTTGCTACCATCGTCTTTCAGCTTGGTTTTCTCTAGGAACGCGTTGAAGTTGAGGACTACGTTGGCCATTTGATCTACAAGACATATTGTAAATATTTAGACTAAGTTCATGATAATAAAGTTCATTTAATCAAATTATTTAATGAACTCCCACTTAGATAGACATCCCTCTTCTAGTCATCTAAGTATTACATGATCCGAGTCAACTAGGCCGTGTCCGATCATCACGTGAGACGGACTAGCCAACATCGGTGAACATCTTCATGTTGATCGTATCTTCTATACGACTCATGCTCGATCTTTCGGTCTTCTGTGTTCCGAGGCCATGTCTGTACATGCTAGGCTCGTCAAGCTAACCTAAGTGTTTTGCGTGTGTAAATCTGTCTTACACCCGTTGTATGCGAACGTAAGGACCTATCACACCCGATCATCACGTGGTGCTTCGGAACGACGAACCTTAGCAACGGTGCACAGTTAGGGAGAACACTTTCTTGAAATTATTATGAGGGATCATCTTATTTACTACCGTCGTTCTAAGTAAACAAGATGCACAACATGATAAACATCACATGCAATCAAATAATGAACGTGACATGATATGGCCAATATCACATAGCTCCTTCGATCTCCATCTTGGGGCTCCATGATCATCTTGTCACCGGCTTGACACCATGATCTTCATCATCATGATCTTCATCATCGTGTCTCCATGAAGTTGCTCGCCAACTATTACTTCTACTACTATGGCTAACGTGTTTAGCAATAAAGTAAAGTAATTTACATGGCGATTCTCAATGACACGCAGGTCATACAAAAAATAAAGACAACTCCTATGGCTCCTGCCGGTTGTCATACTCATCGACATGCAAGTCGTGATTCCTATTACAATAGCATGAACATCTCATACATCACATATAGATCATTCATCATACATCACAACTTTGGCCATATCATATCACAAAGCACTTGCTGCAAAAACAAGTTAGACGTCCTCTAATTGTTGTTGCAAGTTTTACGTGGCTGAATTAGGGTTCTAGCAAGAACGTTTTCTTACCTACGTTAAAACCACAACGTGATTTGTCAACTTCTATTTACCCTTCATAAGGACCCTTTTCATCGAATCCGCTCCAACTAAAGTAGGAGAGACAGACACCCGCCAGCCACCTTATGCAACTAGTGCATGTTAGTCGGTGGAACCGGTCTCACGTAAGCGTACGTGTAAGGTTGGTCCGGGCCGCTTCATCCCACAATACCGCTGAAGCAAGATAAAACTAGTAGCGGCAAGAAGAGTTGACAACATCTATGCCCACAACAAATTGTGTTCTACTCGCGCAAGAAGAACTACGCATAGACCTAGCTCATGATGCCACTGTTGGGGAACGTTGCAGAAAATTAAAATTTTTCCTACGGTTTCACCAAGATCCATCTATGAGTTCATCTAGCAACGAGTATTCAGATTAGATAGCATCTACATACCACTTTGTAGATCGCAACGGAAGCGTTCGAGTGAACGTGGATGAGGTAGTCGTACTTGCCGTGATCCAATTCACCGATGATCTAGTACCGAACGGACGGCACCTCCGCGTTCAACACACGTACGGGACGGGAGACGTCTCCTCCTTCTTGATCCAGCAAGGGGGAAGGAGAGGTTGAGGAAGATCCAGCACGACGGTGTGGTGGTGGATGCAGCAGAACTCCGTCAGGGCCTCGCTCAGCAACTACGGGAGGAGGAGGAGGTGTTGCAGGGAGGAGGGAGTGCCAGGGCAATAGGGTGCGGCCACCCCTCCCTCCCCTCCCTTTATATAGGTGCATTAGAGGGGGGGAGGGCGCAGCCTTGCCCCTTCCTCCAAGGAAGGGGTGCGGCCAAGAGGAGGGGAGGAGTCCATCCTCCCCAAGGCACCTCGGAGGTGCCTTCCCCTCTTTGGACTCTCCCCTCTCCAAGTTTCCTTGGCGCATGGGCCCTTGGGGCTGGTTCCCCCTTGGCCCAAGCAGGCCAAGGCGCACCCCCTAAGGCCCATGTGGCCCACCAAGGCAGGTGGCCCCACCTGGTGGACCCCGGGACCCCTCCGGTGGTCCCGGTACAATACCGATAACACCGAAACTTGTCCCGATGGCCAAAATAGCACTTCCTATATATAATTCTTTACCTCCGGACCATTCCGGAACTCCTCGTGACGTCCGGATCTCATCCGGGACTCCGAACAACATTTGGGTTACTGCACATACATATCTTCACAACCCTAGCGTCACCGAACCTTAAGTGTGTAGACCCTACGGGTTCGGGAGACATGCAGACATGACCGAGACGGCTCTCGGGCAATAACCAACAGCGGGATCTGGATACCCATGTTGGCTCCCACATGCTCCATGATGATCTCATCGGATGAACCACGATGTCGAGGATTCAATTAATCCCGTATACGATTCCCTTTGTCAATCGGTATTTTACTTGCCCGAGATTCGATCGTCGGTATCCCAATACCTCGTTCAATCTCGTTACCGGCAAGTCACTTTTCTCGTACCGTAATGCATGATCCCGTGATCAAACACTTTGATCACCTTGAGCTCATTGTGATGATGCATTACCGAGAGGGCCCGGTGATACCTCTCCGTCAAGCGGAGTGACAAATCCCAGTCTCGATCCATGTCAACCCAACAGACACTTTCAGAGATACCCGTAGCATACCTTTATAGTCACCCAGTTACGTTGTGACATTTGGCATACCCAAAGCACTCCTACGGTATCCGGGAGTTACACGATCTCATGGTCTAAGGAAAGGATACTTGACATTGGATAACTCTAGCAAACGAACTATGCGATCTTATGCTATGTTTAGGATTGGGTCTTGTCCATCACATCATTCTCCTAATGATGTGATCCAGTTATCGATGACATCCAATGTCCGTAGTCAGCAAACCATGACTATCTGTCGATCAACGAGCTAGTCAACTAGAGGCTTACTAGGGACATGTTGTTGTCTGTTATTCACACATGTATTACGATTTCCGGTTAACACAATTATAGCACGAATAAAGACAATTATCATGAATAAGGAAATATAATAATAATGCTTTTATTATTGCCTCTAGGGCATATTTCCAACAGACATAACCTTCCCTAGATGGAGGCACCGACCAGAGGCCGTGTCAATGGACCGAATCAAGGCCTTCCCATAAAGGCAAATGTAGTTGCACTGGAAAGAACTCGATCCAGCGGCACCATGACCCCGTCAACGGTGTATTCAAGTTGAGTTAATTTCAGGTTCAACTTTAAACTAACAATGACCGGTGTCATAGCATGCCATGAAATGCAAAACAACACATGCATGATAACAATGACCGATATCATCTACACACCAAGCATAACTGTCAACAATTCACGTTACTCTACTAGCTCAAAATAACTCACAACTTAACCAAAATACTCCGCAACAAGTTTCATTAATTTCTTATGCAAGAAAGCAACTCCGATAACTTTTTCATATGCATAACAAAAGATTTTACTATCAACAACTCTTACTTTCTTTACCACTAAATTAGGTTCAAACATTCTGTAAAACAAGTAATACGATTTAATAGAATATTTTCTAACAAATTTTCATCAATTTTTGGAGGGCAAAAACATAGCTAAATAACTACTAACATGCATAACAAAATTATTTCTAACATCACCTTAAATAAATCTTAACTTACATTACCCACTAAAACTAGTTTCAACCATTCTGTAAATCAAGCATAACAACTGACCAATACTTAACAGAATACAAATAATTCAATAATTATTTAAATGCATGGGTTAATCATCTCATTCAAGTGAGAAAATCACAAATATTGAAATGACATCATAAAAATGTTGATGTGGCTTGCCTTAGTGCAGATGAGGTTCACAAGCCTCCTGGTGATCCTCAAGACAAGCCTCACCTTCTGAAAATAATTTTAAACACAAAAAGAAACTATCAAGAACACTTCTGAAAATCACCAGAAATTCTAAACAGCTCACAAAAATCTCATCTTTGGTGAGCTGTTAGATTTCCTTTCAAAGAACACAATGCAAAAAGAATCAATTCATTTGGACTTATGGTTAAAAAGTTATAACTGTTTGAAGTGTTATGTAAATTCAAATGAATTTGAATAAAAAGAAAAAGACTGGGGGTGTGACGTCGAAGGCGTAAAGCCCAGGGGCGCCACCACTCGTACCGCTTCGCACGCATACTGGGTGGCTGACTAGCGGGCCCCGCTAGTCAGGTGGGGGAAGAGGTAGAGAGAAACAGAGACGACTGCGGCTTCGCCGGAGCTCTTGCCGGCGACGAGGGCTCTTTGGCCAAAACGAGAGGGAGGGATGGCAAGAGGAGGTCGAGGCGCACCTGCCCGTACCCGTAGCGTGGCTAGGGGTGGTCGGACGGCGTCGGAATCTAGCTCACAAGCGGAGACAGAACGAGGAGGTCGTCGGAGAAGACGGCGAGCAGAGGCCACTCCAGGGGCTCCATGCGGCCGAGACGGCCTCACCGGAGAGAGGCGGAGGCCCTGGAGGGGTTGCCCAGGCCTGGGAGGGGCTGGAGCTGCTGCGGCGACCAGAGGGGATTGCCGGCGAGCTCGAGCTTGGGGACGGCGGCCCGAGGCCTGCCCGGCCGGGCTACAGCTTCCTACTCGATCGTGGAGTGTGTGTGAGTGCTGGATGATGCTCAAGGAGATTGGGGAGGGGCTCTCTATATAGGCGGGTGGCGAGGGTGCTTCGGGCTCCGCCGGTGGACACCTGTCCACGGCGCCCGGCGACGAGCGGCGTCAGTGAGAGGGGGAGAAGGCGATGGAGGTCACGCGACCACTGTGGGCGAGCGGAGACGAGCACAGGATCAAGTGGGTGACAACGAGCACAGTGCGCTCCGCACTGTTGGGCTGGCCGGACCTTGCCCGTGCTCGCTGCGGTGAGCTCCGGCGTCGGCGAGTGCCAGGCAGGAGTTAAGGGTGTCGAGACGATGATTGCGGCGAGTTTTGGCAAGGTTGGGCAGGCGGGGGAAGCGAGCACGCGCGAACAGAGCGCTCGGCGGCTCCCGGAGCGCTTCGACACGCATGCCTGGCATCATGGACACGCGTGGTCACCGCGCGAACTCTCTCCTCAGGCCAGCCTTCGTCCAAAAATCATGTCTGGCATGTTGTTCGCGGTGGTTTTGAAGTTTACCACGGTTTGGTTTGGATCCAGGTGCAGTAGAGAAAATTTTACAAGTCTGGTAAGTTTCTGGACAGTAAATTTGTGATGTTACTGTGGTCAAATGGCTGGGAGTTTGAAGCTGTGATTTGGAGGCTAGCTTAGAGTTACTAAGGTAAATAAGCACAAGAAAGATCAGGTCAAATGGAGCAAGTAAGATGGTAGTTGCTGTAAAACCCCCATTTCTGTCCAGAACAGAAAAGATTTTCTATAGCAAAAATATTCCAAAAAGTGATGAAATATTTTTGCTTAGGGAGGTGCCCTAAGGTCCCTAGAATATTTGTGAATTATCTCAAAATTTTCCGAGCCATAAAAACTAGGGTTGCTTTGGAGCAAACTGATTTGCCTAAGGGTTCTTGAGAGAAAATGAAAAATATTCCAAAGATTATTTTGAAGTGGATCAGAAGTGAAATGATGGTTTGGGAGAGAAGTGAACACTTGGGTGAAAACCAAGGATGCCCAAGTGTTTAAGTCCAAATGAAAAGATTCAAAAACTCCAAGTTTCAAAAACTTTCAAATGAAAACCCAACCAAATAAAAGAGGGCAAAAACCAGGCTGTCACAAACCTCCCCCACTTAGAATGAATCTCGTCCTCAAGATTTGGTTGCTTGGGAAAACCACTCTGGATACTGACCCTTAAGGAACTCTTCCTGCTCCCAAGTTTTATATATGTTTTATACGATTTTTTTCTTCACCTTACCTACTAGTAAACATGGAAATTAAGCATGGAGAAAAATTATTCTCATCACATGGCCAACCGTGTGTTCAATATCTTGTTATTTTGGTCAAAGCTTTGAGAGCTGGCGCACCTTCGTCGCCTTCTATCCATGATCTCTTGTTATTAAATACTAGTCTTCACTTGAGAAAGAATAAGTCGAATTTATAGTGATTTTTCTGTTCTGTTGTGGCCTATCTAGCTTTAAAATTTGCCTTAAAATGATTTCAAAAATCATTTTATTTAGCTCGGAACTAGCTCGAGATCGACTCGAGATCATTACAAGCTGAGCATGAGCCACTTTCTACGGCTCGACCTTGAGCTTCGCACATTTTGAGCTCACTCGTATTTTAGTATGAGTTGAGCTGAGCCTAGGCCAAATCGCTCGAACTCGACTCGTTTGCAGCCCTAGCGGTGCGGGAGGGCGAGAGGGAATTTTACTCGGCCACCGCACGATGGAGTATTTTTAGGAGAATCTTGGAAGGAATAGAGAGTTGAAGTAAAAATTATACTCCAATAACGTTTTTAGGGGCATTGGCTAGGTCAGCGGCAAGGGAGTAAACCGAAAATTTTATCCTTATGGCGGTATTGGTATCGGTTGAAATGCCCTAACCGTCCAAAATAAGCACAGTAGTGTAATGTAGTATTGTTTTAGATTGTGAAGTACGTAGGAGACCAGTTGCTTCTTTTACCGTGTGCCGCTCACTGAACCAGTTGCAACTTGAGAGACACCGGGCACCGGAGAGAGACAGGGGTGAAGGGGGAGGATGCTGGTTGCAGCTGGCTCGCTGGCGGCGATGGAGCAGAGCACCAAGAAGCCGAGGCTGACTTGCTGAGCCGCTCCTCCATGCCCCAGTGAAGCAGGAGATGGTCGTGCATCAACCGGCCGGAGACGCCACCTGAAGATCTCCAGGACGCCGCCGAGCTCGGGTTCCTGCGCCTGCCCGCTGATGGAATGGCCGTGGCCGCGCGCCGACCCGTACGTTGCCCGGACCAGCGCGGGTACACGGCCAAGGGCTTGCCCCCGTGAACCCTCCGGAAGTCACGAGCCATCGCGTAAGATTGCCGCAGCCGAGTTCGATTTCAGTTCCAATTCAGCCGGCGACAGCTGCTAATCCGCGTCCGGCAAGAACCAGGAGCTCTCCGGTAAATAAAAGGGCGGCCGCCCCAACTTGATTCGTTTGCCTCCCTCCCCGATCCCTAGATCCAGACACGGCACCGATGGCGGCGAAGGTGCTCCAGCTGCGTAGCTCCGACGGCAAGGTGCTCGTCGCTCCGGCGTGGGACTATCGCCCGGCCGCCGCCCAAGCCCGCCCTCTGGAGATGCGGGTGCCTTCGCGCGCCCTCGAGAGGGTGCTCCAGTACTGGACCAAGCACAGCCTGGCCAAGGCCACCGGTGAGTCCCGGGAGTCCCTCGCCCGCTGGGACGCCGACTTCCAGCGCCGTCTCCAGGAAGACGGCCTCGCCAAGGAGGCCGCCGCAGCCGCCCAAGAACTCCGCCGCTACGGCGTCGACCATGGAGGGCGTCCCCAGCGCCACGCCGCCACGGCCGCATCTGATGTCGCTGCTCCTGCCAAGGCGGCCCGTGTTGATCCCGTCCGTGTCTGGTGTGTCAACCACGGAGAACGCAGCCATGCGCCGGCGATGCCCGGCTCCTTGGATGCCTCTGATACTGCCACCACCTTGCCGGCCGCTGCTGGTGCTGACCCCGGGGACGTCCGGTGCGCGATCCGTGCCCGTGGACGCCAGATGGCTGAAGACGAGGAGTCCGCTTGCCACCACCGCAAGCGCCCGGCTTCCAAGGCTCCACTCTGCCTGCCTGCCACTGCTGTTGCGCCCGTGAAGAAGGTCTCTCGTCCCGTCGCTTCCAAGGATCGCTCTTTGGTCGGCTCTACACCATTGCCTGTCACTGCTGTTGCTCCCGGTGTGAAGAAGGCAACTCCAGCTTCAACTCTGCGCGCAAGAAGGGGGATGGGGGAGCTCAGCTGCAAGGTTCCGAAGCTAAACCAATCGCCATTGCCTGTCATTGCTGTTGCAGCACCAAGGAAGCAACCAATTGCTTGGCTGCGTCCAGTGGTATTACGCCCTTGCTAGTCTTTTACCTTCCTAAACCATTCACACATGAGTTTCATTTAATCTTTGCATCTCTAGGTTCTGCACTTAATCACCAAGATTTCTAGTGTTCTTTGAATCCCTTTCAGTCATTACTAATTTTACAAGGGTGTCAGCAAAGTCTCCATCTAGCTAGGCAGCAAAAATCATGCTAAGATGTGTACGGCATAGTTACACTACATCCACACCTGGTCCTAAGTTAAGGGTTTAAGTAAATAAAGGGCATTTTCAATAAATCAAAGTGAAGCAGATGAGCCAAAAAAATTGGAAACTCATGTACTGCAATTCCGGCCCGAGACAGAGCGTAAAACGCACTCGCCGCAAAATCCAAAACGCCCGTTTGCTACCCGGCTTGTAGCAGGAAAAAGGGAGTAGAATTGAACTTGTCGATACACACAATAATCATGTGAGCTGCCTAGCGTCTGGAGACTGTGCTGACTCTCCTGTAAAATTAATCTTGGCTGAATTGGATTCTTAGGCATTGGTGTCTTGGTGAGTTTAAGTTGCAGTTTCCGACGAGTAACATTGGTTAGTGAACTCTTGTGTGTGTGTTTGTGGGTGAAGCTTTGGGCTAGGCAAGTCCTGAATGTATCGACTATCAAGTCGTATTGTAATCAATTTCAGAGATGAATGAGAAAATTGTTGGCCAAGCAAGTCCTGAATGTATCGACTATCAAGTCATATTGTAATCAATTTCAGACATGAATGAAAAATTGTTGGCCTGAATTTGTGCAGAGCATTTGAGTAACTTTCTGTATATACGATTGTTGTATGCATCTGTGACTTCTTAAAACATTCTGCTGCTCTAGTCAGAAAAGTGTGACTGGTGAACCACATAACCATGTTAGGGACAGTTATTGGTTAGAAGATATTCTGATTTGAGATACTGCAATGTCAAGAGGTTGCATCATATTGCAGCCATTTGACAAATAGGTTTGGCTTTTCTCAGATCATGTTAGCTTTTCATTCGAATTATGTGCAATAGCAGTCTTGCATATCCAGCCCCCCTAAGAAATTTTCATGTCCATTTGAATATTACAAATTCCACCATGTTAAAGTTACCCAGTAACCCAAGGGACCTGGAGTGGAATTTTTGTGTGGAAAGCGACTATCAAGTTGGTCATATGTAATCCTGAATCTTTAGTGGTCACTACGCCCATGGGAGACTGCAAAATAACTGTCTCTTATTTCTTTTCTGCTGTAGTTAGTTACAGTTCGATGGTTTTGTCGTGCTCAAATGCCAATCGTATCTTGTTTAGATATGTTCCTCTGAATGATGCAAAAGAAGTAAGCATCCTGTACAATTTCTCTGAATCCAAGTGCAATCCCTTATTTTACATTTTCTCCTCATGTTATTGTTGGTGATTGCAGTGTCTTGAGAAACTTCCAAAACAGAGTAATGCTGTTGCTGCTTTTTTTCCAGAGAAATTGGCAGAAATGCTGCCGATTCATTAGACTAAAAAAGAAACGCCTGCGTGGGGAATGTATGTTGAGTCATTTTCTCCCATTGCTGAAAAGAAATCCTGAATTTTTCTGTACTTCGTTTTCCTGAATCTGAACACTAGCTCAGTCCCGGATAACACAACAGCAACGTTGGCGTGCTGCACGGGGGCCTTCAAGAAATGCAAAGCCCAGAGCCCAAGCACAAATAAGCCTAGAGCCAGCGGCCCATCCCGAACATGGCCCTGGCCCTTGCTCTCCACCAGAAGAAAAAAGAGGGAAGGGTCGACAAATGGAGGGAAAGCTCTTCCGTTCTGAAAAAAAAAGAGCTCCTCCCAATCTTCCCACTGCCAAGCTCGAAACCGCCTCCCGACGGTGGCCCTGCTCCGACGATGCCGACGGCGGAGGAACCCTACGCCTCCGACTCTTCCGCCTCCCCTATCGGCGCCGACGCCCCCGCCTCCAACCCGGTACCTTCTCCTCGCCGCACTCCGCCTCGGCGTGCCACTCGATCCATTCCCCGCCGCCCCTTTTGTTCAAGTTTGTGTGTTCTGAGCTCGCAGGGTGCCGCCGCCGGCGCTAGGAAGCGGAAGGCCCCGGCAGCCACGGCGAGGAAGCCTCGGAAGCAGCAGGTTTGTACTGTACTGTACTGTACTGTACTGCGCCAAATAAGTCATTTATAACCAGCCGCCGCAATAATCTTGCTTGCTTGCTTGATTCGCCTGAATTTGTTCCATCTATGTGCTGCCATTGTTTGGTGTAGGCTCAAGAACCCATTCAGATCCCTGTATACTATGGACGAACCAAAGAGTTTTATGGCGTGCAAGGCGATGATTTAGTTGATTCTTCATACATTTCTCCTAGAGTAAGAGATTGTGCACACGTAATCGGCCAACTGCCGCTGCAGCCGCAGTCCATGTCGTTGGTGGATCTACAGCTCTGGATCTTCAAGCTGTTCCGGCTCCATCCAGAAACACAAGATCTCTCTATTAAGGGGTTCATCAAACAACGCAAAACTGACTTGTTCGACGACTACGAACCTGGCTGGTATATGGAGTACTGCCCGTGGGACACACGCTATTTTCAAACTGACAAGTGCTGGAGTGCCTTTGCCAATAAGTTAAAGCGGAAAAGGAATGCGACACAAAAGTTCATGTTGTATGCAGAATGCTCTGAGATCAAGCACTATGGTATTTTGCTCAAAGCCGTGCATGACGATTACTCTCAGTTGGCAAGGGTTGTGTTTCCTGGGACGAAATGCCTGACAACTTCTAACTTCCGCTTCCTCCGCCTAGTGGAAGACCTGTCAATGACACCTAAGGAAATTATAGCTTATCTTGCAGAACACTATGGCGAGCAGATGAACCCCCCTGAAGCGTGGAGGGCCAGACAGAAGGCTCTGGAGCGGGAGTTTGGTACATTTTATGATTCACACAACTTTGCCCCGAGGTTACTTAAGGATATAACATGTAAAACCCCTTGGGGTTTTGTAGACATCAAGGATGCAGAGGTTGCAGGATGTAGCAACTTTCGAGTCCTCCACCGTATATTTTGGGCTTTTGGGCAGTGTGTGCAGGCCTTCAATCATTGTCGCCCTGTGCTATGCATTAAAGGCACGCCACTATGCGGGAAATATCAAGAGATGTTGTTGACTGCTGTAGCATTAGATGCTAATGGTTACTCCATTCCAGTAGCATGTGCCGTCGTTGAGGGGGAGACCAAGGAAAGCTGGATGTGGTTTCTTAGGAATTTGGAGCAAGCAGTGAGGCATCCATCGGATATTTGCATTATACATGACTACAAAAGAGAGTTGATCGATGCTATAGAGGACTTCCTAAGTTCCGATCAACGACAATGGCCGAAAGTAGAAAGCCGGTGGTGCATGGAACACCTTGCCGAAGACTTCTTTGCATATTTTGGCGACAAGAACCTGGTGTTGATGTTCAAGAAACTTTGTCAGCAGAGGCGGCTAAATAAGTTTGTTAAAATCTGGAAGGAGCTCGATGAGTTGACAACAAAATATACAGCAGAGAGAGAAGGTGGTAGTAGTGGGGAAATGCAGCAAGAGTTAGTCCAGCATGATGAGGCAGGCCGGGTGGCACAAAGCCCATGCAACCGACCTGATTCAGTGGACTCTGAAGAGGAAGGAGATCATGCCAATGAAAACGAAGGAAAGGTAACAAAGTTTTCTGACTGGATCCGTCTGAAACCAATGGAGAAGTGGTCACTGGTGCATGACACGAAGGGAGCTAGGTACGGCATCATGGGCGCTGATATATCAAATATATACAAGAATGACCCTGTATTGAAAGGGGTAACATGCCTTCCGCTCAGTGCGATAGTGGAGGTGACATTTCTGCGCTTGGTAGAGCACTTCAAAAACACAAGTGCTGCAGCAAATGAAGCAATTGGCAACCCATCAATGAACTTCCCTGAACGGGTCCAGGATGACATGAATTCAAAAATGCAGAAATCCAAGATGCATCGCGTGATTTGCCTAGACACCAAAACCAGAAATGTTTTCCAGGGGAAACAGTTTCGGAATTTTACAGTTCAGTCGAGGCAGAAGAACGAGGTTGTTCACCTGAAATCGGAAAGCATAAGTAAGTTTGGCGAATCCACAATACAAGAAAGTGCCACCTGTTCATGCAACAAACCACAGCTGCTTCATAGGCCCTGCACTCATGTCATCGCCGTCTGTTGTCAGATTGGGGTTAGCACTGCTACATACATGTCTCCATACTACAGTCTGGCCTACCTAGGTAGGACCTGGAGTGGAAATTTTGATGAATATAAGATCTCACGCGGTTACAGAAGTATCACGCCATTTGAATGCAACACAACAACTTGGATCCCAGACAAAAGATTGGAGTGTGGTCTTCCTGTTTTTGTAACATCGGACTGCCTAGAAACTGTTGCGGATGAGTCAGAGCAACAATGCAGCACTGGAAATGGATCAACTGAAGACAATCAAGGAGCGGCAACACGCACTGAAGAACCTAATGAGATTTAAACTTCTGTTATCACCTATCAAGCTATTAATATTCTGGGCCCTAAATATGCAGTAGTCACTGTCGAGCTTATCCTATGTAAACTCTGAACCTCTGGTATTATTTGCAGTGCATGAAAACTGAATTTTAGGCATATTAAGACAATATGGTTACTATGCCCATGGGAGACTGCAAACAACCCCTCTATTATTATTTTTCCAGTATGTTACACCGTTACAGTTTGATCATTTTGTTGGAACTCTTGCATGCTCGAATGCCAAATCATTCTAGAAAAGATCATTTCTTGTTTAAACATATTTTTCTCTCCAAGCAAGAATGTTGCCAAGATCTGTGCATCGTGAACAATTTCTCTGAACACATATGCAAATGTGGTACAGAGTTTTTTCTTCAGTTTTTTTTTTAAATAGCCAGTCTACAGATTTGCCATCAGGTGTTGATATGCTGCTTTCAGTTTGCTCTGTTAGCACATTTACCCGTGTTAAGTTTGTCTTTACAAAAATAAATATAATGATGTTATGTTTTTTCCCATGAGAAACTGAACGAGTACTGCCTAATCATCGTTAAATTGAAAATAAATGATATGTACGGAGATAATATTGCATTGTTGGTCAATTCTTTGCTACTGTTCTTCACTCATTCATCATGTTATTTTTTCTTGGGAGGAAAGTAATTTCCTGCTGTATGTGTTCAGTGAGGAAACAACATACTATAAGGAATTATAATGCATTTTTCTGAAGTTCTGCTGCATTTGTATGCTGAGTGTTCGATGATGAATCAATTTGCAACATCTTTCTGAACTTTGCTTCTACAGAGGACCAATCTGAACTCAGTTCTTCTTCTTATGTGTTTTTCCTTTGGAACTTTTTTCTTTTGATGTTCATGACACCTATTCTTGACCTCATCGAACTAGCTAAGTTGCTTGATTACACTGGTGAATAATGAATATACAAAATCAATCAACCATTCTTGAGTTGGAACAGGCCAACAACCATGTCCATTAAATGAATAAAATCACTCTCGCCCAGATTTTTTTTGAATATGAAAGCACATGGAGCTGGACGGCTGGACCATACACGTTTAATTCTTTTTGCTGCAGACACCTTTTTTCGCGATGTGCTATGAGCACCCTGCGACCATTGCTACTGGTGGTGATAATCTCAGTGATTACTTCCCCTGAGAACTAAAGATAACTACTAGTGGGTTTTGATGCCGGGGCACGTCGTACTGTGCTCCGGAGGAGATGTGTTTGCTAGGTGATGTTAGTTTATATTCATGACAATGATACGAAAACATGCTATTATATAATGGTGACGGTATCCACCATTTTTTTTAAATGATGTCTTGGATTATACGATTATATGATGGTGGTAAGGATCTTCCATTCAACTCCTTCCATTTCAAATTAATTGAACTTCCATTTTTTGTCATAAGTCAAACTTATTTATTTTTTAAGAAATACATTTAAAATTTTGATAATAAATCTATATTCATTTGGGAGGCAAGAAATAAAAAACAAGTTTTCCATGAATAGTTAGGTCAAAAAAATGTTGCATTTTTGTCACTATTCATTGCTGAATTTTTTATTGTTCATACCTCCCAAATGATTTTCAGCTTCAAATTTGTACATGTTTCCACTGTAAAATGGTTTCCATCTTATGTTTTCTACTGTTTCCATCTACTGTAGGGTTTCTTTTAGGGGTGTCTGTCTGCTGTTTTATTACGGGCTTTTGTTTTTGAGAAAATCTTGCGAGCTTTTTTTAGGAGTTCTTTCTCAGTTGGGATAAGAGCCCAGCAGCAAATGGAAATGCAGAGCCTACAGCCCACAGCCCAGGTACAGCCCATCACGAGAAAATGGAGGGAAAAACTACAGAAGCGAGGGAAAACCGTCTCCCCATTCCCCAAATGCGCGCACAGAAAAAGATGGAGACCCACGCCGACGGCGGCAACCCTGCTCCGACGAAGCCGGCGATGGATGAACCACGCGCCAGCGCCGATGTCGCTGAAGTCCCGTCCTTCGCCGGTCCCGACGCGCTCCCCGTCCCCCAGCCGGTACGCTCTCCTCGCCGCCCTCCGGGTACCACTCGAAGGATTCTCCGCCACCCGTTTTGTTGAAGATCTGCGTGTTGATCTCGCAGGGTACCGCCGCCAGCGCGAGGAAGCGGAAGGCCCCAACGATGACGACGGCGAAGGCTGTCAGGAAGCCTTGCAAGCCGCAGGCCTGTAGTTCACTGTACCCATTAATCCACTTCTTTTCGAAAAAAAACCCATTAATCCACTTGATAATTTAATTCGTCTGAATTTGTCCCCAATACTTGCTTGGTTGTTTGATTCGTCTGAATCTGTTGCATTGTTTGGTGGTGTAGGTTGAAGTTGAAGAATCGATTCAGATGCCTGTGTACTATGGACGCAGAGAACCGTTTTCCCGCGTGCGTGGCAACGATTTGGAAAACAAATGTGCTCACTTAGTCGGCAAGCTACCGCTGCAGCCACAGTCCATGTCGTTGGTGTATCTACAGCTCTGGATCTTCAGGCTGTTCCGGCTCCATCCAGAAACACAAGATCTCAATATCAAGGGGTTCCTCAAGCAACGCAAAACTGATTTCTTTGACGAAGAGTCCTCCGAACCGGACTGTTGTTTGGAGGACTACCCGTGGGGCATGAATGAGTTTCTGACTGACAAATGCTGGAGCTCCTTTGCAAATAAATTGAAGAGAAAAAAACATGTGACGCAGAAGTTCATGTTGTATGTGCAATCCTCTGAGGTCAGGCACTACGGCATTTTGCTCAAAGCCGTACATGATGATTACTCTCAACTGGCCACGGTTGTGTTGCCTGGGACGGAGTGCCTGGCAAGTAGTCGCTACGCCTTCCGTGACCTTGTGGATGACCTGACGATGACAGCTAAGGAATTGGTACATTATCTCACTGGACCCTTAGGCGAGAAGATTAGTCCCGCTGAGGCGTGGAGGGCAAGACAGTTTGCTCTGGAGAGGGAATTCGGCACCTTTTATGATTCACACAACTTTGCCCCGAGGTTGCTTAAGGAAATATCACGCAAGAACCCTGGTTGTTTTGTTGACATCAAGGATGCAGATGTTGCAGACTGTAAGGGTTTCCGAGTCCTGCACCGTATGTTTTGGGCATTTGGACAGTGCTTACAGGCCTTCCTTACCTGTCGTCCTGTGCTATGCATCAAGGGCACACCACTATGTGGGAAATATCAAGGGATGTTGTTGACTGCTGTGGCATCGGATGCTAATGATTTTTCCATTCCAGTAGCATGTGCTATAGTTGAGGGTGAGACCAAGGAAAGTTGGTTGTGGTTTCTTAGGAATTTGGAGCGAGCAGTGGTGCATCAGTCTGATGTGTGTCTTATACACGACTACAAAAGGGAGTTGATTGATGCTGTGGAAGACCTTCTGAAATATCAATATCGACAGTGGCGTAAAGCAGAAAGCCGGTGGTGCATGGAAGACCTTGCTGAAAACTTCTTTGCGTATTTTGGCGACAAGAAGCTGCTGCTGATTTTCAAGAGACTTTGCCAGCAGAAGCGACGCCATAAGTTTGGTAAAATCTGGAAGGAGCTAGACGAGTTAACGTCGACATATATGGCGGAGAAAGAACGTGGCGCTAGTGGGGAAATGCAGCAGGAATCAGTCAAGCATGATGTGGCAGAGCTTGAGGCGCAAAGCCCATGTAACCAATATGATTGTGTGAAGGATGTGAAGGAAGAAGATCATGCCGATGACACCAAAGGGAAGATAACAAAGTTCTCTGATTGGATCAGTCTGAAACCGAAGGAGAAGTGGTCACTGGCATATGACAGAGATGGAGCAAGGTATGGCATCATGGGCAGTGATATAGCTGATATATATAAGAATGACCCTGTATTGAAAGGGATCACATGCCTTCCTCTCAGTGCGATAGTGGAGGTAACATTTCGGCGCTTGGTAAAGTACTTCGAGAACACAAGTGCTGCAGCAAACAAAGCAATTGGCAACCCATCAATTAACTTCCCGGAACGTGTCCAGGTTGACATGAATTCCAAAATGCAGAAATCCGAGACGCATACACTTACGTATACGTATGCCGATGAGAAGAATGCTCGTGGTGAGGTATTGGATCGGAAGTTTACAGTTAAGGGAAGGAAGAGGGAGGTGACTGTTCACCTGAAGTCGGAATATACCCTCAGCAGGAATAAGTCTGAAGGATCCACAGTTGAAAAAACTGCCACCTGTTCATGCAGCAAGCCGCAGCTACTTCACAAGCCTTGCTCTCATGTTATCGCCATCTGTTGTAAGATTGGGGTTAGCGCTGCTACATACATGTCCCCATACTACAGCCTGCCCTACTTAGGTAGGACTTGGAGTGTTAATTTTGATGAATCTAAGATCTCACGCGACTACAGAAATATCATGCTGTTTGGATGCACGACTACCTGGATCCCAGACAAAAGATTGGAGTGTGGTCTGCCTGCTTTTGTAACATCCGACTGCCTAGCAACTGTCATGGAGGAGTTAGAGCCACAATGCAGCACTGGAAATGTATCAACTGAAGACAATTAAGGATCGACAACACGCTTAGAAGAACCTAATCAAATTTAAACTTCAGTTATCAACTAACTAAGTTATTCATATTTTGGAGCCTAAATATGCACTAGTTGCTGTCAAGTTTATCCTCTGTAAACTCTGAATCTCTATGTTATCTGCAGTCTCGAACTAAGTTATTCTTATTTTGGAGCCTAAATATGCAGTAGTTGCTATCGAGCTTATCCTCTGTAAACTCTGAATCTCTATGTTATCTGCAGTGCTTCCCTATATTGTTTTGTCATGTATGCTATGCAGAGCTTATCCTATGTAGACTGTAACCAACTCGAAAATGAAGTTAGCATGTCATAATCTCTGAATCTCTATATAGAGTTTACATAGGATAAGCACTGCAGATTTTATCTCTGAATCTCATGTTATCTGCAAATCAACCCATCTCTCCTTAATTTCTACTACTCCGTCCCATAATATAAGACGTTTTTGCAATTATGGGACGGATGGAGTAGTTGCTTGGTTACAGTTTGATGATTTTCTTGTAACTAATGTATGCTCAAATCCTTACTCCTGGCAAACAAGGATGCTGCAAAATCTTTTTTTCTACTCCCTCCGTCCCATGATATAAGAGCATTTTTTTATTATGGGACGGAGGGAGTACCACAAATAGATTTTTCATTCTGTCCTCATTTCTTGGGGTGATATGCAGTGATTCCAGAGTTCCAGTCTAGAGAAACTGCTGAAAAGAACCACTTAAGTGTTGGATAATGTTGCGTCGGTGCCTCGTTGGTCAATTCTTTGCTACTGTTGTGCTCATCATGCCTGCATGGGAGATGTATATGTTGAAGCTTCTACCATTGCTAGCTCTGCTGCATTTTTCTGTTCAGTGTTTCATGTTGGAGTATATATTATGAAGAATCAGAACATCACTGTTTCCAGGATCAAATTCGCTCATGATCAAGTTACAACCCAAGATCTATGAGTATATTATGTCAACTGTTCGTATTTTGTTCATTCCATCGGTATGCTCCCAGGTACCTGTAATTGTGATCTGTTTGCCAGAACCAAGGGGTCTTTCTGTGGAAACCTTCAGGAGCAATCGTCGTTTTCTGATGGTTTTTCCGCTTTTCACAGCTGCTCTTTCCACACACCCCGGATATCTGGTGCCAAACCGTCGCCCCTTTCCTTATATATTCGATAATCGAGTTTGCTACCTTTGTGGCATTGATTGTACAAGTTCGTGAAGAGGGCTGGACGAGTAGAATGAGGGAAAGCGGCTCGATCGAGAAAAAAAGAGGAGTAGACTAGAAAACCTAGAACTTCAAAAGTCACTATCAATGAATTCCCGAGCAATTCTAAACCAACATATGCTCCGTATAGACGGAATCTCAGATAAGAACCTAACAGTCTTTCTGAACTTGTTTGCAGGCCATTCTGAACTCTGGTGTGCGGTTGTTTTTGTTCCGTGTTTGTTTTCCTTCAGAGTGTTTTTCTTTTGGTGTTCATGACATCTACTCCTATCTTCATCGAACCTTCAGAATCAACCAGCCGACATTTCTTGAGCTGTAAATCACATGGAACTGGACCCTGTTTTTTTTTTTTTGAAAAGGGGGAGCTGTAAATCACATGGAACTGGACCCTGTTAGACTGATGGTCTAGTGGTGATCCCACCCCCAGGGCAAAAAACACGAATTAAGGATGGTCTTGCGGCAATCCGCAATCAACAGGCATTTTGGCTCCAAGATGAACAATAAAATCTTAAAAAAAATCAAGATAATTTGACTTTTCCAACTGCATACTTGTCCACTAGACACTTAGCATTTCAGAGTGCAAATACTTGTACTAGTACACTTGTACCCTCTTATGTCTCTTCATACGATCACGATTAAGACGATCAACAAAACACTGCAAAGAAGCATAGAAAGTTCAAACTTCAGTTCCTTTTTTTTTCGAAAAGGGGGGATTCCCCGGCCTCTGCATCAGAAAGATGCATACGGCCATCTTATTAATCAAAAAGTAGTGCCAACAAGGTTCCAAAGGTCTCAAAAAGTAAAAAAAGCACATAAAGCTCACACAGAGGTCTCAAACTTCAGTTCCTGCCCGAGTTCTTTCTCTCACTGGTTCGTTAGCGCTTGCCACTGCCATTCACCTGCAAAGAAAATGACGTTTGGTGCACTCATTGATGCATTCAACATCCTAGCAGAAAAACAAAATGTTTCATGAGATCCGTTCACACGATTAGGTTACACGTACCTTTTGTATAGAGATTTGATATCTTGTCGCAACGCCTCGTTGTCGAGAAACCTGTCCCCGCTCTCTGAAACGTCCGCAGTGGCAAGCTCAAAATCATCATTGCCACAAAGATCGATCGATTCGAACCACATCTTGGACACCCATTCCTTTCGGAAGGCCGTGTTGTGATCCTCCTCTTCCGGCGAGTCGGCGGCGACAAGGCGGTAGCAGTACACCATTTTGGACTGACCTGGTCTGAAAGCACGCCCGATTGCCTGGCGCATCACGGAAGGGTTTTCATGGACGTCCAGAATGACAACGCGCGACGCACCAACGAGGGAGATGCCCTCGCCACATGCCTTGATGGAACCGAAGAAAACCTTAGCGTCTGGTGATTGGTTGAATCTCTCGACCGCCTTGTCTCGCTGGTCTGGAGTTGATTCACCGGTCATGCTGAAAATGTGCATCTCTGGAACCCATCCTTTCTCTCTTACGACCAGCATTTCCAAGAAAATCAGAAAACGCACGTACCGGCTGAACACCAGTACCTTCTCTCCTGCAGCTTCTGACAGACACAACAAATTGTATATAAACTTTGCCTTTGCCCCAACTTTGATATCAATTCCACGCATGATGGAACCGATCTTCTCAACGACAATATCTCGGTTCTTGTCTTTAATGTTCTGGATATCCTTTAAGCATGGATGAAGAGAAACAGCACTGCATTTTGCACTTTTGCTGAATTTCCCCAATCCCACCAAACCCCTCAGGATCTCTTCCTGCTCGGCACTCATTTTCAGAAAAACGGTCAAGTCCAAAAGTCCTGGTAGCTCCTCCGAAAGCTCGCCTTGATAATAGTGGAGCACGTTTGCAGTTAGCTCACGTAGACTCTCGATGATCATCGCTCTCATTTTATCATTTGCGTCCTTCTGAAGGTTTTCTTCAACCAAATCACAGAACTTATCTGAAATGTTCCTTGACCTTGCATTTTTCCCCGACATGTCCACCTTGCTTAGTACGCGCTTCACTATCGCACGAGATCGCTCCGTTTTCAAGAATTTTGGCCGGACAAGGTTCAGGATGTTGAAGACCTCCTTGACATGGTTCTGAAACAAGGTTCCTGAGAGCACCACTTTTCTAGGAGTCCTTATACTTCCAAGTGCATTGACTAGGTCAGTTTGCTCATTTCTCGGAGTGTGGCCTTCATCTAGAATGACAAGACTCGGGACCTTCAGCAACTTCTCTTGGCACATGACTGCTTCTGCTTTATACGTCTGATCCGACACTATGCATGCAAATTGCTGATACCCTAGCAGCAATATGCTTCTCTTTTCTTCCCACAGGTTCAAAACATTGAGTTGTTCAGACCGGCTATCAGCTTTGCAGGAGTAGAAGTCATACAGTGGAATGGGCATGTCCTTAATTTGCCAACGGACAAATTCTGTTCTCCATGTTGCCAGAATGCCCTTTGGAAGGATAATCAATGGCCTTCCTGCCGGGTATCTGGCCAGGAAGCTTTGAACAAAGCTAATCAGCATGAAAGTCTTTCCAGAACCTGGTGCATGTGCTAGAATACAACCTCCAGGGTTGTTCTCATCTGCTAAGTTCTTGATCAAGAAACTAAAACCTTCCACTTGGTGAGGTTTCATCCGTTCTGAATGCTGAGGGTGGATTGACAGAGTACCAGGGGCAACTTGAAGAATATCTCCTGAAGGATTAGTAGCTGCCTCTAGATTGTTGCAGTTTCTGGGTTCTTGCGGGTACGTTCTGTAGGATCGGTTGCGCTGATTTTTGAACAGAGAAAGTAGAAATTAACAAACAAAAATGAACTGAATTAGTCAAAATCTAAAACACATGTCATGGGTGCTCGTATAGGAAATTTGTTCGATCTATTAATTACTTACTAATGACAAATAAACCGGTGAAGAAAATTTATGAATGATGACATCCAGAACTAATCATCAATGATTTGATTGACATCCAAATGAAGTTGTGTACTTTGAATCTTTTAGTAGTTATCTCTATAGAGTATTCAAGAAAGTAAATTGGACTAATTTGGACTGGATACTACATACCTTTTTCCACTGTAACTCAAAAATATTCTCAATGCGTTGCTGGATCAAACCACAAACACGGCACACAATGCCCAAATCATCTTTCATCACGAAGTCATGATGACAATCATCCACTACTTCAGAACTATTCTTCTCTGACGGAACAATACTGTGATCACTTCCAATGGTCTGGTTAGATAGATAAACTATGTTGGTCAGACTCATCAAAAAGCAAGTAATGGTAGAAAATAATACAAAGAGAATGTGTAAAGGAATACAAAACGAGTAGTATGATGATGGTAGAGCATCAAAATATGTGGGTGAGAACGAAAAATGATTGGATGCAAATGCAAACCTGTCTGTTTCAAGACAACCAGTAAGATCGTGTGCTCCAACACTAAACCTTGCAGTAATTAAATGCAAAATAGTCACATAACAGACCTCAGGCATTATGGGGAAGCCAACATTCACAGGGGGATTTTTTTAACTTAGATAATATACACCAAGTACTAGAAGAAGAAATGGTGCTCAACTATACGCATGTACTACAAATATTGTTTTCTATGGGGCGTGTTTGCTGAGAACCATTTCATTACTGCACGCATGAAAACAATTATGAAGAGAGCTAGGCACTGAGGTAATCCATCATGAAATGCTGAGATCTAACTTGGTATAAGAAACAAACAAAGGGAAGATATATAAAGATAATTGCAATTAGTTTATTAAACAGATACCTTCGACATTGCCAGTGCAACCGACATTTCCTTCCAAAGGTCATCCAGCTCATCAACTGGATTGTCAATGGTATCAATGTGATTATAATTTCCCTTTGCCATGGATTCACTTTGTATGACCTCACAAGATATTTCATAAGAATCTACATCAGATCTGTTGTTCTCCATCCGTCCTTTTATTTGGACATCTTCACCTTCTCCTTCCTTTGTTTCTTCCTCCTCATCACGACTCTGTTGAAATGCAAGATAGTGAAAATTAATGGGAGAAACAAATACATTTGTCAATCCAGATATTGCGAGTAATAGACAATATTATCTCCCGTATAGTCATATGTGCAATAATCAATCAGTTTTTCTTTTTTTGAAACTGAGTAGGCATATTTTCTAGAAAAAAATGATGAAACTAAAATCATATTTCCCTGCAACCGAACAGGGCAAAAGCAGGATATGCAAAAAAAAATGTAATCTTGTAACAAAACATATTAGAAATTTACTTCAGAAACATCATCGAGTTGCTTCAAGCGCAATATAACAATATAAAATGGCCAAGGACTTCTGATGTTATCGAGATATGGTATTGATTAGCATCTAGGCATAAATATGAACATGCTCGATGATTACCAGTAGTTCTCTAATTGAACGATATAGAAAAAAAACATGATTCAACAATATTAATTATCATTTCCAGAGTGAACAGCGACGCAGACCTCATTGTAAATGTCTATGTCATCATGTCCTTGCTTGTTCAGTTGTTGTGGCTCTGAAGTATCATGGCCATCAGATAAAGCAATTTCCTTGGGCTTGAAACACAGATGTCAGCTAGTCAGTAATAACTAATTTCAACACAAAGTAACTTATCATGTTGGCATAAGTTTCAACGAACTCGATAATTTTAAGCAGTTCATGAGGCTTAACTAAGTAATGAGGCAGTTGTGCATTAAAAGGATGATCTATGGGTTTAATCCGTCACTGCTTTGTTAATGATCACGTAACCTATTTGTTGCGATCATGGGAATGAATAACTTCTATTGCAGGCAGTAAAAACATGCATAATTGTCCATTATACTATATTTTGAGGGAAACAAGATGCATTGAAAAAACAGAGTTTTTTTTGCGATGAGTTGAATGCACCTCATTGTTGATACCCATGCTGTCCTTTCCTGGATCAACTACAAGTTGAGCTTCAGAATTGATATTCTCATCATTGGGCATGATGATGTCCTGGTCTTGGCAAGGCTGCTCAGCCGGCATGCACTCTTGGGTAAAATCGGCATTTTGCTTAGAACCAGATAAATTTCCATCTCCAAAGGATTTAATCATGTCCTCATCATCAGAATCAAGTAAAATGACTGTTTTCTGAGCCTCAGTATTGTCCATGTTACCATGGGTATGATCTCCAACATCATACTGATCCAAGTCGACAATATTATCAGAACTAATATTTTTCCCACTTTGTGCAGCACCATGTAATCCTGCATCTGATGTCTCCAGCGCCGCGCTGGCACAGGGCAACTTGATAGGTACTTGTTGCAGCTTTTCAAGGGTGCTGATAAGTTGGTGCTTCTTTCTCTCGATTGCCTTGTAATCTTCAGTGGCACTCCCATACTTCAACTCGTCAAATCGTTCGAGAAACCTAAGACGCACAGATCTGTTATGACTGATGATGCTTGACGGGGACTGGGTGCGTGGCGAGCTATCATGCCCAGCATCATGCTTCTGCCTTTTGCAGCTGCTAGGATCCATCCTGAAGAAGATAACAAAAGACAGTGAAATGTATAGAGTGCATTGAAAATATCGTTTGTGTACTTCCACCCTTGCATGTACGTACTCCCTCCGTCCCAAAATAAGTGACTCAAGTTTGTACTAAAGTTAGTATAAAGTTGAGTCACTTATTTTGGGACGAAGGGAGTACATGCAAACACCATGACCCAACAGATGGCAACATTTAATTGTGGGCATAACTAGCACTGGTAACAAACACAAGACAAAATCTGTAAGCTCAAGGAAAGATGAACGATTTCCTTGAGACGATTTTTAGTTTCTAGGTGCTGCCCAAACCCCAATTCTGATGCGATTTTTAGTTTCTCACATCCGACCTCGATCAAGAAACCACTCGATTTGGGCCTAATTAATTTAAACCTAGAAACCTTCCAGACGAAGGCCAAGCAGATGATCCTACCCCGAATGAGAGACGCATTGACCGTCGGCCCCGGACCCGGATGGCGTGGTGCGCCGGTCCAAAAACCCCCCAAACCCCCCAAAACTGCACGGAGCGGAAGGGGGAGACCGACGGGATGCGGTGGGTGCGAAATGGCAGGAAGAAGAAGATAAGATACCTTGAGGAGAAGAGGCAGAGGAATCTGGAGAGCCGGAGCCGGATTGCCGGCGATTTCTCGAGTCGCCTGGGGGTTGGGGCTGGGGCTGGGGCTAGCGAGTGCGGGAGCTGCTCTCTTCTTGCCCTCCTCGACCTCGAGGCTTGAGTGGAGGACAAGTGAAGTGAAGTGAAGTGCGACTGTTGGGTGTTCCGTCCGTTCACATGACCTGACCTGGACCCTCGCTCGGATCCTTCCACCTTCTACTTCTAGGCAGCGAATTTCTCTAGGTGTGTAAGTCATCTTACGTTATGCATCGTGATCAAGGAGGAGGGGAAAACGAGAGAACTTAAATGTTTATTTGCTAATAAATAGCATTGCATGCAATGAACTAACCACTGCATGTCGTGTTTGGTAGTCTCAAGTCATTGAAAGCATGCACGGCCCACATCTCTTATTGGTTCATATGTCACAAAACAAAAAATGAGAAGGGAGTTAATGTACCGTGCCTAAGTGTTTTGGGATTATTTGGTTTTCATAAAGTGACTTACACACCTAGACGGAGGGAGTACTCGATTTTAAAGAGGCCACATCCAATCGAGGTTTTCAACTAAAATCGGGTCACTTAATTTTAACTACTCCCTCCGTCTAGGTCTAAGTGAGTAAGTCATCTTAGACTGTGCACCATGACCAAGAAGGAGGGAAAAACGAGAGACCTTAATATTTATTTACTAATTAATAGCATTGCATGCAATGAACTAACCACTGCATGTCGTGTTTGCTAGTCACAAGTCATTAAAAATGCACACCCCTCATTTTTCATTGGTTGATATGTCAAGAAACAAGACACGAGGTACAAGTTAATGCATCGCACCCGAGTGTTTTGGGATTATTTGGTTTTCGTAAGACGACTTACACACCTAGACGGAGGGAGTAGGTCAACAATTTCTCGAAACACACGCATTTCAATTCTTTTATACCATACACTATGCTTTTTTTAATTTTTAAGGCCTCGTAATAATTGAGATCTTCAATTTAGAATTGATCATCAATTTTGACCGGATCAACAATTTATTAAGGAGCTCTTCAGTTCAATTCTTAATTTCATATGTTATCTAATTTTGAAGCTTTTTCACTATTCAATTATGAATTTGGTTTACGATTTTGACCTGGGCCAACGATTTTTCAATCAATCAACAACAACCGGCCTATAAAAAACATATCAATCCGGCGCATCCTCCCATCATCTAAAAAAACAAGCACCACCATGTGATACTGTAGCATCAATATAGTATATGCATCCACCAACGCTCCACATAAATATACGTTGATTAGCGAATAATACAAAACCACACCACAAAAGGCCCATCAAATTATCGTATTATAACCATGCAAAAAAATCATCGTATTATAAATAAATAAAACACACTCCATCATCTCCTCAATCCGCCCAACTAAATATTCCGTCGGTTTCAAAATATAAGGGGTATTATTTTCTGGAAAGTCAAATTTCTTTAATTTTGACCAAGTTCAGGGGGAAAAAAATCTACATCCACAATATTAAGAAAAGGTATGGAAATTTATTTCATGATGAATCTAATCATGGTAGCCTCTCGCAAAAAAAATAAATCTAATCATGGTAGCAAGTGGTATGTAAGTTTCTTCTTTACAAAAAAGGAACAACTGTTACGATCGAAAACAAGTTAAACGTGCCGCAATTTAGAGCTTCAAACGACTTCACTAGGTACCTTACCAAAGGGCGTCATCCATCTCAACAAAGATCATGAGACCAAGAAAGTTTCTTTTTGCAGGGGATGAGATCAAAGAAGTGACCCGCCATACATTGTCAAGTACAGTCGTACAGACGAGCCACATCAGCATTTTCCATGTGACATGCTGAAAACATGTCCTCTAAGTACAAGTTAACATAAACAGCCCTCGTAAAAATGCCCAAGAACGCAGGTCCAACTTCCAGCATGATCACAAAATGTTACTGCATTATCATTACAACCATCTACTATTAAAAAATGTGGCGGAAGTATTTTAGAGAAAGAATACCGTACCCTCTTCTATTAGTGTTGTATATCACACTAGAGGAGTGTTTGGTAGCCCGCATAGAGACCAACCAGAACCATGTGAGATGAAACTAGGCTGTTTAGATTCCCGTGTTCAATGTTGGACCTGCATAGTATGGAACTCAAAGCACCTTTGGGTTAGTCTCGCTGGGAACGCTCAGATCGACAGTTTCCAGCGAGTCAGGCTGAGATGAGCCACAACGAGCGCATATGAATGGGCCCATTTCATGAGAGGAGGCTGGAGGGATCCTGGCCGCGGGAGTAGAGAAAGTCCGCACAGTGCAGAGTAGTAACATAGCGCATTCTGAGAAACTTTTACCTATGTGGCAAGTATTTAATGACAAGTGGTAACATGATATGTTACTGTAATATAGCGCTTTCCAAGACAATATGAGTCTACAAGCTAATAAATGAAGCCATATATGACACTAGTACTATGTTGGTACTTTGCATTATGAAGGTAGTAACTTATACTAGTGTCATATCCATGACACTAATATAAGTTACTACCCACTATGATCAGTCTAAGTTGACTGGCTTCAACCTTGCTCCACGTGTGATACGGTGTTGACAGTTGTACGCCATGTCAGCACCTAGCCGTTTATAGATGGGCCCAACTGATCAAAAAATTGGTAGGTGTTTATTGCGAAAATTACATGGAAATTGATAGATTTAGGCCTCCTTTGGTTCAAAGGAATCTTGTAGGAATTTCATAGGATATGATTTCTATAGAAAAAATTTCTATAGAGCCCTTTGGTTTATAGGAATGAAATCATATTCCTATAATTGAATTCTTCCTATCCTTCACATTTCATAGGAAAATAAACATTAGCCTAGACTCAATGAGAAAAAAATCCCATGGTGCGAATCAAAGGGCACCTCTTTTTTCCTATTACTCCTTCCATTCCAAAATATAGTGCGCCCGCGCTTTCTGAGGTCCAACTTTGACCATAAATTTAACCAACGAGACCAACTGCGGCGGGAGAAAAAATATATAATTGAAAACTTCTTTCGAATACGAATTCACTGATATAATTTTTGCTCCCGCCGCAATCGGTCTTGGTAGTTAAATTTACGGTCAAAGTTGAAGCACGGGATAGAGGAAGCACTACATTATGGAATGGAGGGAGTATTACTCATAGGATTTAAGATACAGTTTGTCTAATTCACATCTAGATGTTTTTTTAAGGATGTCACATCTAAATTTCCACAAATATGTAATGTAGCAACAAGAAACAAAAAAACTAGGATAAAAAAATAGAGCACAAACAGAATGAACATCAGCTTAGGTGTGACATAACTATGTCACATCTAGATGTCATCTCATTTCCTATGACTTTCTTATTGCTACGATTTTCCTACCATATATATGAACTAAATGAGGCAGACGCAAATGTGATGGTTCCATGCAATTCACGTGCAATTGTGCTATTCACGTGCAATTGTTACTTCTCCGGATCTACTCCCGTACTGCACCCCTGAAATGGAGCCACCGACGCATGGGCCCGGGTCCCCGTGTCAGTGTGCCAACGGCACGTAAGGGGAGCCGCGTCTACTTCTCTCTGCCAAGCGCCGCCTTCAACTTGAAGGCGACCTCCTCGAGCTCCCGGCGGCCTGCTGCCGCTTTTTGCAGGCTCTCGGCCCGTCGGCGCAACTTCTGACCCCCCCTCCACGAGTTCCTTCACTACGGTGGCGATCTCGTGCCTCTCGTGCCGCCGGCACCCGCAGCGCACCTCCACGAGAAGACGGCGGTCGCGAAGCATCGATCGTCCTCTCGTGCCGCCGGCACCCGCAGCGCCACCCCGAGCTTCTCTTCCAGGATAACGGCGTTCATCCTCTGCTCTGCATACAACGGCCGGCCACGCGAGCATCGGCACACCGCACCCCACGCTCTCCAGCGTTGAGTTCCACCCGCAGTGCGACACGAAGACGGCGGTCGCGGGGTGATGACGATGGCGATGATTTCCCCCTCCCGGAGGGAAGTGTCTCCGGCAGAACAGCTCTGCCGGAGCCCTAGATTGGTTCCGCCAAGATTCCGCCTCGTGGCGGCGGAGTCTCGTTCCGAAAGGTTGCTTATGATTTTTCCCTTGACGAAAGACCTCATATAGCAGAAGATGGCCATCGGAGAGCCAACAAGGGGCCCATGAGGCAGGGGGCGCGCCCTGGGGGGTAGGGCGCGCCCCCACCCTCGTGGCCAGGTGGGTCCCCCTCTGGTGTACCTCTTTCGCTTAATATTTTTTATTATTTCCAAAAATGACTTTCGTGGAGTTTCAGGACTTTTGGAGTTGTGCAGAATAGGTCTTTAATATTTGCTCCTTTTCCAGCCCAGAATTCCAGTTGCCAGCATTCTCCTTCCTTATGTAAACCTTGTAAAGTAAGAGAGAATAGGCATAAGTATTGTGACATAACGTGTAATAACAACCCATAATGCAATAAATATTGATATAAAAGCATGATGCAAAATGAACGTATCAACTCCCCCAAGCTTAGACCTCGCTTGTCCTCAAGCGGAAGCCGATAACGATAAATATGTCCACATGTTTAGAGGTAGAGGTATCGATAAAATAAAATACGGACGTGAGAGCATCATGATTATTCTCATAACAACAACATAGATGGATATTGTCATATGATTTCTTATGCTCAAGTAATAATCTATTCACAATGCAAAAGTATGAATCAAAACTTTATTGAGAACCAACAAACTATAATCTCAGTCATTGAAGCAATTGCAATTTATCATTACATCAGAAAGAGTCTATGTCAGAGCTTTCTAGCAAGTCCACATACTCAACTATCATTTAGTCTTTCATATTTGCTAACACTCATGCAATACTTGTGGTTACGGAGTTTTAGCCGGACACAGAGAAAGATAGGGGCTTATATGTAACGCCCCAGATGTAACTTGCCATATTTGTAATCCAACTCTTGCCATTTCCGGCTATGTGTTATGATATTCCCTCCGTGGTTGGGTTCTCTCCGTTTTGCATTTTGGTCATGTCATGCATTTCATATCATGTCATCATGTGCATCGCATTCGCATACGTGTTCGTCTCATAAATCCGAGCATCTTTCCCGTTGTCCGTTTTGCAATCCGGCGCTCCTATGTCTCCCGGCGTCCCCTTTTACATTTCTTCGTGAGCGGGTATTAAACATTCTCGGAATGGACCGAGGTTTGACATGTGGCCTCGGTATAGCACCGGAAGACCGCCTGTCAAGTTTCGGGTCAATCGGAGTTCGTTTGGTACTCCAACGGTTAACCGGGTAACCGTGAAGGCCTCGTGTGTGTTGCAGCCCAAAACCCCTCCAAAACAGCCCAATAACCCATCTAAGTCACTCCCATGTCCTCCGCCGTTCGACCACGATCGCGTGGCCGAAAACCGCTCTCCATTTGGAGCTTCCTAGCTTCTTCTAGCTATAAAAACATCTCCCTCTCCTCAAATCCGGGCAAATAACCACCCTAACCCTAGATCCATTTCCCACGCCGCCGCCGGACAAAAACCTGCCGGCCGGACGTGTCCGGACCGCCCCGCCGCCGTCACGTGTCACGTCCCCGTTGGCCGCCGCCCTCCGCGCCCACTTCGCCGCCGGGGGCCCGCCCGAGCCCGCAGCCGGCCCCCGCGGGCCCGCTCGCCCGAGCCGCCGCCCGTCGCCCCGCGCCTGCGCGCCCGACCCCGCCGCCGCGGCAGCCCGCCGCCACCGCCGCCCTTCGCGCCGTCGCCGGCGACCGCCGTCGTCGACGTCCCGCGCCGGGTCCGCGGCCGCCGCCGCCTCCCCGCGCCCCGAGCTCCTCGGCGTCCGCGCGCCACCCCGCCGTCCCGCGCCGCGGCCGCCTACGCCCCGCCGCCTTCGCCGCGCCTCCCCGCCTCGGGCCTCTTCTCCAGCGAGCCAGGCGCCAGATCCGCCGCCCGCCTCGTTCCGCGTGCCGGTGGTTGACTTTTCCCCGAAGCCCGTTTTTTCTCTAAGTCATGTATTTTCATCATCATCATCACATCTTCATCATGCCGTAACTTTGCAACCATAGCTCCGTTTCGCGTGTATAATATGTCAAATTGTTCGCCTCGAAGAGTACATCATTCTGTTCCTTAGCATCATTTTCATTTGAGGTCATCTTGATGCCCGAAGTGCTGTTAGAAGAGGGCTAGTTGATGTTAGTGGCTGGATCTTATCTGAACATGCACTTTTGTCATTTTTTCCATGATTGATGTGTACCTCCTATGAAGTTGTGTCCTACATGAGTTTTGAAATATGCCATGTCACCTATCCATAGAATTTTGCCATGTATTTTTGTGATCTATGTGGTGACTATCACAAGCATGCAAACTAGGTCACTAGATGTTGCTGATTTCAGAGACTTGGTGATTTCACTAAGTCCCTGACTGCTGTTATTTTCATGCCATGTATTCATGTTGTTTCTGAGAGATCTATGCATAATTTGAGCATGATCAGTAAGGGAGTTTTGGTCTTGAGTATTTTCTATATCCATCCATGCCTTTGTTTGCAATTATGGAGTGCCATAGCTTGAGTCAATCGAGCTCTACTTTTGCTACAAAATGTTGCTGGCAGATTGTTTACATGTTATTCGATTTTGCCAAGCTTGGTGTAGTTGATACTTGCATGCTATGATGTTATTCTTGACATGTATTGTTACTATGCCATGTCTTATTGATGTATGTATGCTTAGTTTATCATGCAATGCTCTGTAGTGAGTGCATCAAGCTCACGAACACGCCTAGTCGTTATCAGTTTCTGCCATGTCCAGTTTTCTGCTAAGTGTGTAACCTGTAACGAAACTTGCTTAATTGACATGGGTGTAATCATATTTTCTTATCCTTTTTGACTTATGGTCAGTAAGGGACTTTTGTCAAGTGCTTTGAGTAGATTCATTCCATGCCTTATGTTGCCATGTTCTGTTCCTGTAGCATGTTGTTTCATTGATCTAAACATGTCATCCTGATGTTAATTTCTGCCATGTTGATATTTCACCAAGTCTGAGAATCTGTTATCTTTTGCACTTTTGCCATGCTTGTTTGAACCTGTTGTGGTGTGATTTAGCCGTAGCTCAGTGTTCATCTTTTGTCGAGCATCTTGAGTAGGTTACTGTCATATGCCTTGTTCATATGTTTGGGTGCAGTAGCTTAATTTCTTGTTGCTTGCTAAGTAGCATCATGCTGTTAATGGCAGATTATCGTCATTCTTGTTTTGCTTGTCTTTTGCAAACCGTGCATCCGATTCCGGTGATCTTTATATCGATTTCAACCGAAATCACCTCACCTATCCAGTGGCGTGCTTGGTTTGCCAAGATTATGCCTTGTTCATCCTTGTCCTTCCGAAGCACGCATACGCATTGCATATCACCTCTCGCATATCATGCCATGTTTTGCATCATGTTGCTTGCGCATTGCATCGTGGTTGATATTGGTTCCTTTGATTGTTCTCTTGTCTTGGGTAGAGCCGGGAGACGAGTACGTGAACGAGGAACCTGTTGAGAACGCTTTCGAGGACCAAGCTTTCGACAACTCTGAGAACCTTGCAGGCAAGATGACCATACCCTCGAAATCACTTCTATCTTTGCTTGCTAGATTGCTCGCTCTTTTGCTATGCCCATGCTGCGATACCTACCACTTGCTATATCATGCCTCCTATATTGCCATGTCAGCCCCTAACCATCCATGTCCTAGCAAACCGTTGTTTGGCTATGTTACCGCTTTGCTCAGCCCCTCTTATAGCGTTGCTAGTTGCAGGTGAAGATGAAGTTTGTTCCTTGTTGGAACATGGACTTGTTGTTCCTTGTTGGAACATGTTTACTTGTTGGGATATCACAATACCTCTTATTTAATTAATGCATCTATATACTTGGTAAAGGGTGGAAGGCTCGGCCTTATGCCTGGTGTTTTGTTCCACTCTTGCCACCCTAGTTTCCGTCATACCGGTGTTATGTTCCCGGAGTTTGCGTCCCTTACACGGTTGGGTGATTTATGGGACCCCCTTGACAGTTCGCTTTGAATAAGACTCTTCCAGCAAGGCCCAACATTGGTTTTACCTTTCGCCACCTAGCCTTTTTCCCTTGGGTTCTGCAGACTCAGGGGTCATCTTATTTTAACCCCCCCAGGCCAGTTCTCCTTCGATTGCTGGTCCAAACTAGAGCCCTTTGCAGCGCCACCTCGGGGCAACTCGAGGGATGGTTTTAGTTGTACGGACTGCTCATCCGGATGTGCCCTGAGACCGAGATATGTGCAACTTCTATTAGGATTTGTCGGCACAATCGGGCGGCTTTGCTGGACTTGTTTTGTTGCTGTCGAAATGTCTTGTAGTCCGGGATTCCGAGATTGATCGGGTCTTCCCGGTAGAAGGAATATCCTTCGTTGACCGTGAGAGCTTATCATGGGCTAAGTTGGGACACCCCTGCAGGGTATGATCTTTCGAAAGCCGTGCCCGCGGTTATGAGGCAGATGGGAATTTGTTGATGTCCGGTTGTAGAAAACCCAAAGTTGACCTTAATTAAAACACATCAACCGTGTGTGTAACCGTGATGGTCTCTTCTCGGCGGGGTCCGGGAAGTGAACACGATGTTGGAGTAATGTTTGCCGTAGGTCGTTTCAGGATCACTTCTTGATCACTTCTAGCTTCACGACCGTGCTTTGCCTTCTCTTCTCGCTCTCTTTTGCGTTGCAGCCACCACATATGCTAGTCGCTTGCTGCAGCTCCACCTTAAAATCCTTTCCTACCTATAAGCTTAAATAGTCTTGATCTCGCGGGTGTGAGATTGCTGAGTCCCCGTGACTCACAGATTCTACCACAACAGTTGCAGGTACCAATGATGCCAGTGCAGTCGACGCGTCCGAGCTCACTTGGGAGTTCGACGAGGAACGTGGCCGTTACTATGTTTCTTTTCCAGATGATCAGTAGTGGAGCCCAGTTGGGGAGATCCGGGGATCTATGTAGCTTTTGGGGTAGTCTTCTTTCATTTTGGTACCGTAGTCGGACCTTGAGTGTAATCTGTATGATGGATGTTATTTATGTACTTGTGTGAAGTGGCGATTGTAAGCCAACTATGTATCTTTCCCCTTAGTTATTACATGGATTGTGTGAAGATTACCTCACTTGCGACATTGCTTTCAATGCGGTTATGCCTCTAAGTCGTGCCTCGACACGTGGGAGATATAGCCGCATCGAGGGCGTTATATTATAGTTTCGCCTCCCAACCTTTTACCTCAAGGGTAATGTCAACAATAATAACTCATGCTCCCCTACATCCAATTAGATATATCTATCAGGATCTTTCCAACACACTGTGCTTGCCAAAGGATAAAATGTAAAAAGGAAAGGTGAAGATCACCATGACTCTTGCATAAGGTAGAAGATAATAATAAAAGATAGGCCCTTCACAGAGGGAAGCAGAGGTTGCCATGCGCTTTTATGGTTGGATGCACAAAATCTTAATGCAAAAGAATGTCACTTTATATTGCCCCTTGTGATATGAACCTTTATTATGCAGTCCGTCGCTTTTATTTCTTCCACATCACAAGATCGTATAAAGCTTATTTCCCCCACACCAAACAATCATACATATTTAAAGAGCAATTTTTATTTCTTGCACCGATGACAACTTACTTGAAGGATCTTACTCAATCCATAGGTAGATATGGTGGACTGTCATGGCAAAACTGGTTCAAGGGTTTTTGGAAGCACAAGTAGTATCTCTACTTGGTGCTGAGAATTTGGCTAGCATGAGGGGGGAAAGGCAAGCTCAACATGTTGGATGATCCATGACAATATACTATATCTCAGATATAAGAAAACATAACCCATTACGTTGTCTTCCTTGTCCAACGTCAACTCTTTAGCATGTCATATTCTAATGAGTGCTCCCAATCATAAAAGATGTCCATGATAATATATTTATATGTGAAACCTCTCTTTCCTTATTACTTCCTATTAATTGCAACAATGACCAAAGCTATGCTTGTTAACTCTCAACAATTTTTAATCATCATACTCTTTCTATGTGTAGTCATTACTCTCGATAAGGTCAATATGAACTCTTTATTTCTTTCTATTCTTTTCTCTTTTCTTTCTATTCACTCAAGATCATGGAAAAACAATAAAGCCCTTGACTCAACACTAATCTTTATTATATAGCTCACGGACTCGATTACATAGAGAGATCATAAAGCAAAAACTCAAAACTAGATCATGTCATAAACTTTCTTCTACTAGATCAAGATACTACTAAAAGGATCGAACTAAGAAAAACGGTAAAGATAGGAGTGTGATGGTGATACGATACCGGGGCACCTCCCCCAAGCTTGGCAGTTGCCAAGGGGAGTGCCCATACCCATGTGATTATGTCTCCTTCTTTGGTGATTGTGTAATATTCTTGGTGATGATGCCTCTCAGGATACGATTCTCCTCCTCGAGCCTGTTGACTTGCTGCTTGAGGTACATTATTTCCTTACGAAGCTTTCCTGTGACGGCTAAAGCTCCTTGCACCCAAGGGTGTTGCATAGCTGCGGGGGAACAAGCGACACTCTTCTTCATATTTTCATAAGAAAGAAATCTGACATTGGAAGGGATAACCAAGTTCGGAATGGCTGAGCTTTGTAGTTCTCCCATCGTGAACCCAGCTCGGAAGCGAGAAGTGACTTCTTGATCCTCCGTGGCATCTACCCTCATCAAGTCAGCCTCCATCTCTTCCTCTGTGGCTGGCCCAAAGTGGTCAGTGTCGTTGTTTGCCCTTGGTTCCGATGCCCGGTGAGACACCCGGCTCTCCCCGACTGACTCTTGAGAGGACATCTTGCTCTAATCTGCAGCAACAACAGGTCGAAACAAAAACAAAGGACAATTGCGTGATACGTTGATCAAAACCTTCGGGACGTTATATAATGAATTTTTACCGACCAAAATACGTATCGTGCAAGAAAACGGAGTCCGGAAGGCACATGAGGTGCCCACGAGGTAGGGGGGCGCGTCCAGGGGGGTAGGGCGTGCCCTCCACCCTCGTGGGGCCCTTGTGTCCTTCCCGGACTGCTTCTTTTTTTCTATTTTTCTAAATATTCCAAAACGGAGAAATATTGCCTTAAAAACTGTTTTGGAGTCGATTTACTTACCGTACCACATACCTATTCCTTTTCGGAGTCTAAAACGTTCCGAAAAGTGTCTCTTATGTATTCCTCCGGGGTTACGGTTTCGATAACATTGGTTCCAACATTTATAGGATTACTTGAGATATAATGTTTGATCCTTTGACCGTTTACCACCTTCGGATTTGTGCCTTCGAAGTTGTTGATTTTTATGGCACCGGAACGATATACCTCCTTGATAACGTAGGGGCCTTCCCATTTAGAGAGAAGTTTTCCTGCAAAAAATCTTAAATGAGAGTTGTATAGCAATACATAATCACCTACATTAAACTCACGCTTTTGTATCCTTTTGTCATGCCATCTTTTAACTTTTTCTTTAAACAACTTGGCATTTTCATAAGTTGGGTTCTCCATTCATCAAGCGAGCTAATATCAAATAACCTCTTCTCACCGGCAAGTTTGAAATCATAGTTGAGCTCTTTAATAGCCCAATATGCCTTATGTTCTAGTTCGAGAGGTAAGTGACATGCTTTTCCATAAACCATCTTATACGGAGACATACCCATAGGATTTTTATATGCGGTTCTATAGGCCCATAATGCATCATCAAGTTTCTTGGACCAATTCTTTCTAGACCTATTGACAGTCTTTTGCAAAATTAATTTGAGCTCTCTATTACTCAATTCTACTTGACCACTAGACTGTGGGTGATAAGGAGATGCAATTCTATGATTAACATCATACTTAGCAAGCATTTTACGAAAAGCACCATGAATAAAGTGTGAACCACCATCCGTCATTAAATATCTAGGGACTCCAAACCTCGTAAAAATAAAATTTTAAGCATTTTAATAGAAGTGTTATGATCAGCACTACTAGTTGGAATAGCTTCTACCCACTTAGTAACGTAATCAACAGCAACTAAAATATGTGTATACCCATTAGAGGCAGGAAAAGGTCCCATATAATCAAAGCCCCAAACATCAAATGGTTCAATAACAAGTGAACAATTCATAGGCATTTCTTGACGTCTACTAATATTACCAATTCTTTGTCATTCATCACAAGATAAGACAAACTTACGGGCATCCTTGAAGAGAGTAGGCCAATAAAAACCAGATTGCAATACCTTATGCGCAGTTCTATCTCCAGCGTGGTGTCCTCCATAAGCTTTGGAGTGACACTTGCGTAGGATTTGTTCATGTTCATGCTCAGGTACACAACGTCTAATAACACCATCTACTCCTTCTTTATAGAGATGTGGGTCATCCCAAAAGTAATGTCTCAAATCATAGAAAAGCTTTTTCTTTTGCTGGTATGTGAAACTAGGTGGTATAAATTTAGCAACAATATAATTAGCGTAATCAGCATACCACGGAGTACTACGAGAAGCATTTATGACATTTAATTGCTCATCAGGAAAGCTATCATCAATAGGTAGTGGGTCATCAAGAACATTTTCTAATCTAGACAAGTTGTCTGCAACGGGGTTCTCAGCTCCTTTTCTATCAACAATATGCAAATCAAATTCTTGTAGCAAGAGAACCCATCTAATAAGTCTAGGTTTAGCATCTTTCTTTTCCATAAGATATTTAATAGCAGCATGATCCGTGTGAATAGTTACTTTAGAATCAACAATATAAGGTCTGAACTTATCACAAGCAAATACAACTGCTAAGAATTCTTTTTCAGTAGTAGCATAATTTCTTTGAGCGTTGTCTAGAGTTTTACTGGCATAATGGATAATATTTAATTTCCTATCAACTCTTCGCCCTAGAACATCACCTACATCATAATCACTAGCATCACACATAATTTCAAAGGGTAAATTCCAATCAGGTGGCTGAACAATAGGTGCAGAGATCAATGCTTTCTTAAGTATTTCAAATGCTTCTACACAATCATCATCAAAGACAAATGGTATATCTTTTTGTAACAAATTAGTCAGAGGCCGAGAAATTTTCTAGAAGTCCTTAATGAACCTCCTATAAAACCCGGCGTGACCAAGGAAACTTCTTATACTTTGATGTCCTTAGGACATGGCATCTTTTCAATAGCATCAACCTTGGCTTTATCAACTTCAATACCTCTTTCAGAAACTTTATGCCCCAAGACAATACCTTCATTAACCATGAAGTGACACTTTTCCCAATTCAAGACAAGATTAGTTTCTTCACATCTCTGCAAAACTCGATCAAGATTGCTCAAGCAATCATCAAAAGAGGATCCATAGACGGAAAAGTCGTCCATGAAAACCTCACAAATCTTTTCAAAAAAGTCAGAGAATATAGCCATCATGCATCTTTGAAAGGTAGCAGGTGCATTGCATAAACCAAAAGGCATACGTCTATAAGCAAAAGTACCAAAAGGGCAAGTAAAAGTAGTTTTTGACTGATCATTGGCTGACACAAGTATTTGAGAGAAACCAGAATAACCATCTAGAAAGCAAAAATGTGTATGTTTGGATAATCTTTCTAGCATTTGATCGATAAAAGGTAAGGGGTAATGATCTTTCTTCGTAGCCTTATTTAATTTGCGGAAGTCAATTACCATCCTATAACCTGTAATAATTCTTTGCGGAATCAATTCATCTTTATCATTAGGAACAACAGTAATGCCTCCCTTCTTAGGGACACAATGGACATGACTTACCCACTGACTATCAGCAACGGGATAAATTATACCTGCCTCCAGAAGCTTTAGTATTTCTTTTCTTACCACTTCTTTCATCTTAGGATTTAGCCGTCGTTGATAATCAACAACTGGTTTAGCACCTTCTTCCAAATTTATTTTGTGTTGACATAGAGTGGGACTAATGCCCTTAAGATCATCAAGAGTATATCCAATAGCAGCACGGTGCTTCTTCAGAGTTTTCAATAATCTCTCTTCTTCATACTCTGAAAGGTTAGCACTAATAATAACAGGATATATCTTCTTTTCATCAAGATAAGCATATTTGAGAGTATCAGGCAACGGTTTAAGCTCGAATACGGGATCACCCTTGGGTGGAGGAGGAACCCCTAGGATTTCATCATGCAAATTGTGTTTCAGAATAGGTTCCTGTTTAAAGAATACTTCATCTATTTCCCTTCTTTCATTCATAAACATATCATTTTCATGGTCTAGCAAATATTGTTCTAAAGGATCACTAGGAGGTACGGCAATAGAAGCAAGACCAATAATTTCATCCTTACTAGGCAATTCTTCTTCATGGTGTTGTCTACTAAATTTAGAGAAATTAAACTCATGAGACATATCACCCAAGCCAATAGTAACACCATTCTTTTCGCAGTCTATCTTAGCATTAACGATGTTCAAGAAGGGTCTACCAAATATAATGGGACAAAAGCTATCTTGTGAGGAACCAAGAACAAGGAAATCAGCAGGATATTTAGTTTTCCCACACAAGACTTCAACATCTCTAACAATTCCCATTGGTGAAATAGTATCTCTATTGGCAAGTTTAATTGTGACATCAATATCTTCTAACTCAGCAGGTGCAATCTCATGCTTAATTTCATTGTATAAGGCAATAGGTATTGCACTAACACTAGCACCCATATCACATAAGCCATGATAACAATGATCTCCTATTTTAACAGAAATAACAGGCGCGCCTACCACAGGTCTATGTTTATCTTTAGCACAAGGATTGGCAATTCTAGCAGTTTCACCGCAGAAATAAATAACATGCCCATCAATATTATCAGCCAAGAGATCTTTAACAATAGCAATATTAGGTTCAACTTTAACTTGCTCAGGAGGTGTATAAGTTCTAATATTGCTTTTACGAACCACAGTTGAAGCTTTCGCATGATCCTTTATCCTAACAGGAAAAGGTGGTTTCTCAACATAAGAAGTAGGAACAACATGATCATTATAAGTGACAGTCTTTTCTTCAACTTTAATAGGTGCAGCTACTTTTACTTCTATGGGAGGATGATACTTAAATCACTTCTCCTTGGGGAGATCAACATAAGTAGAAAAAGATTCACAGAAAGAGGCTACTATCTCAGAGTCAAGTCCATATTTAGTGCTAAATTTACGGAAAACATCGGTATCCATAAAAGACTTAACACAATCAAACTTTGGTGTCATACCTGACTCCTTACCTTAGTCGAGATCCCAATCTTCAGAATTGCGTTTAATTCTATCCAATAAATTCCATTTGAATTCAATAGTCTTCATCATAAAAGAGCCAGCACAAGAAGTATCGAGCATGATGCGATTGTTTTCAGAAAGCCGAGCATAAATTTTTTGAAGAACCATTTCTTTTGAGAGCTCATGATTGGGGCATGAATATAACATTGATTTAAGCCTCCCCCAAGCTTGAGCGATGCTTTCTCCTTTGCGAGGCCAAAAATTTTATATATAATTGCGATCACGATGAACAAGATGCATAGGATAATACTTCTGATGAAATTCCAATTTCATTCGTTTATAGTTCCATGATCCTGTGTCATCACATAGCCTATACCATGTCGATGCATCTCCCTTCAAAGATAAAGGGAAGACCTTCTTCTTAACAACATCATCGGGTATACCTGCAAGCTTAAATAATCCACAAACTTCATCCACATAGATTAGATGCTCATCAGGATGCTTTGTTCCATCTCCTGCAAAAGGATTATCTAGCAGTTTTTCTAACATACCCGAAGGAACTTCAAAGGGAATATTTTCATTTGCAATAGGTTCAGTTGGTTGAGGAGCAACTCTTTGCTCTACGGGTCGGGGTGAAGATACCCCGAACAAGCCCCTCAGAGGATTACTTTCCATAGTAACAAGTGATAGTAAATTTCAGCACACTATATAAATTTTACCTTACCAAATTCCACCTACCAAAGGCGCTTCACTCCCCGGCAACGGCGCCAGAAAAGAGTCTTGATGACCCACAATTATAGGGTATCTATCGTAGTCCTTTCGATAATTAAGAGTGCCGAACCCAGCAAGGAGTAGAAGGAAATGATAAGCGGTTTTCAGCAAGGTATTCTCTGCAAGTACTGAAATAAGTGGTAACAGATAGTTTTGTGATAAGATAATTTGTAACGAGCAACAAGCGACAAAAGTAAATAAAGTGCAGCAAGGTGGCCCAATCCTTTTTGTAGCAAAGGACAAGCCTGGACAAACTCTTATATAGAAAAAAGCACTCCCGAGGACACATGGGAATATCGTCAAGCTAGTTTTCATCACGCTCATATGATTCGCGTTTGGTACTTTGATAATTTGATATGTGGGTGGACCGGTGCTTGGGTGTTGTTCTTACTTGAACAAGCATCCCACTTATGATTAACCTCTATTGCAAGCATCCGCAACTACAACAAAAGTATTAAGGTGAACCTAACCATAGCATGAAACATTTGTATCCAAATCAGCCCCTTACGAAGCAACGCATAAACTAGGGTTTAAGCTTCTGTCACTCTAGCAACCCATCATCTACTTATTACTTCCCAATGCCTTCCTCTAGGCCCAAAAAATGGTGAAGTGTTATGTGGTCGACGTTCACATAACACCACTAGAGGCTAGACAACATACATCTCATCAAAATATTGAACGAATACCAAATTCACATGACTACTAATAGCAAGACTTCTCCCATGTCCTCAGGAACAAACGTAACTACTCACAAAGCATATTCATGTTCATAATCAGAGGGGTATTAATACGCATAAAGGATCTGAACATATGATCTTCCACCAAATAAACCAACTAGCATCAACTACAAGGAGTAATCAACACTACTAGCAACCTACTAGTACCAATCCCGGACTTGGAGACAAGAATTGGATACAAGAGATGAACTAGGGTTTTGAGAGGAGATGGTGCTGGTGAAGATGTTGATGGAGATTGCCCTCTCCCGATGAGAGGAGCGTTGGTGATGACGATGGCGATGATTTCCCCCTCCCGAAGGGAAGTGTCCCCGGCAGAATAGCTCCGCCGGAGCCCTAGATTGGTTCCGCCAAGGTTCCGCCTCGTGGCGGCGGAGTCTCGTCCCGAAAGGTTGCTTATGATTTTGCCCTTGACGAAAGACCTCATATAGCAGAAGATGGCCATCGGAGAGCCAACAGGGGGCCCACAAGGCAGGGGGCGCGCCCTGGGGGGTAGGGCGCGCCCCCCACCCTCGTGGCCAGGTGGGTCCCCCTTGGTGTACTTCTTCCACTCAATATTTTTTATTATTTCCAAAAATGACTTTCGTGGAGTTTCAAGACTTTTGGAGTTGTGCAGAATATGTCTCTAATATTTGCTCCTTTTCCAGCCCAGAATTCCAGCTGCCGGCATTCTCCCTCGTTATGTAAACCTTGTAAAATAAGAGAGAATAGGCATAAGTATTGTGACATAACATGTAATAACAGCCCATAATGCAATAAATATCGATATAAAAGCATGATGCAAAATGAACGTATCACCCTGTCACCTGCACTATATAAAGAGGTGGGGATCGCGGCTCGCAACACGAGGTTCGTCGCGACGCCGTACACCCCACCTACATCCCATACCGATCTAGGGTTAGTGCAGTGCTGATGGGAAGCACCGCCACCACTACTCTCTGCCATCATACCGGCACCGGCGCCATGGCCGGCACCGGGAGCTCCTCGAGCCACAAGGAAAAGGTAATACCTATCACCACTACTGGAATCCCCATGCCCACTGGATCAATAGGCTCTATCACAGTCCACTCCTTGACTTTGTTATTTTACTTGGAAAAAGGTACGGAAGAAAAAAAAATATAAGACCTTAATAGGTCCATGTCCTTTATTTCAACAGATGGCATCCCATCAGTGTTGCCACTTGTCCTCCTTCACATCCTCGTCGATGGTGGCCTGAATACTCACTCAATCACAACGCGTTTGAATGTTATCAATTCTAATACGTCTCCTTCTCTTTCTTGGCATAAGACGAGAAATCTACTTTTTTTCCCGTGAGGTTTTTACGAGGCGAGCATCATGGTTATATATGGTTTCTTTCGTCTCCTGAGGTGTTCATTTTCAATCCGAATCGGCACCGATATGAAAGAAAGAAGAATCATGCTCTATTCATTAAGGTTGCATCCTAAATATCATATCTTTTTAATAGTTAACAGGTAAATAGCATCATATCCAGATTCTACACATTTTCCTAATCTAACATGTTAAATCTGGAGTTAGGCTTTAAAAGATATGGGCATTTAAAAAAATTTGATATGTACTGCGAATTGATTAACCCAAATATCAAGGGGGTTTTCTACATAAGTAAAAATATGTCTTAAAACTGGCTTATGTGTTGATTATCAGGAACATCAGGGGGTTCTGCAAAAGTTAAAATCTGACTTAAAACTGAACCGTGAGTTCATTACGAAACACATCGGGAAGTTTCTATAAAATAACATGACGGGCCAAGAATACGTATTTCCTTTTTATCAGTAGGTATGTAGAAGTACTCATAGGACATAGGGAGACTGTCGCTGTAAGGCCAACTCCACCGCGCGACCCCAAACAGACGTCCGTTTTGTCCTGTTTTTGTCCCTTTGGGTAGGGATTTGGGGTCGTGTCCGGGTCTGTCCTGGGATGCGGTGGCCGTGCGCCCACCACGCGGACGCATCCCGGCCGCATCTTGTCCGCGTATTATTTCTTTGCAAGTCCTTAACTTTATTTCATCATTCATTTTTGGTACATGGAAAATGCATCATCACATTTTGACTAGTAAAGCAAGGCCAAAGAAAACAAGAACCACAAGAATACATTTTAGAAGATACCCAATTTCCATAACTGCTCCCTTGAGTTGGGTTAGGGCCTTCTCGATGCACTCGTTGTTGATCTGTGGAGGAGGGTCGATCTGGCATCCTTTCTTCTTCAAGCCAGAAGGCTCGATCTGGCATCCTCCTTTCTTCTTCAAGCCGGAAGTCGATGTTGCTTCCTCCTCACACCTAGTCTCGTGTCTAACCTCTAATCTAGCATCAAGTGCACTTATCTCATTTACAGCCTTTATGCTAGTTAAAAGTGCACGAACATGTACTAAATTTCGCTCTATCAATATATCGATGTACTCTTCTTCCCAATACCAAAACTTGCATCCGTTCTACACAACAAAATTTGAAATTAGCACAACTAGTTAAATCTAGAGCACAAACCGAAGCTAAAAAAAGCACATACCCCATCGTTTAAGCACTTGATGAACACCCATCCGGGATGTTCCGGCGTTGTAGACACGTGGCGCACGACCATCCTTGGGCAGTGGTCGCACTTAATGAGTGGCAACGGTGCGCCGGCGAGCTTTTGGGCAAGCACCGAGCCCGGCCGACCGCCATTCGTGTATCTGCCGGCGGACCACCAACGGTGCAGATCCGAGCGGCTAGAGGAGGAGCCACTGCCTGCATGTGGCCTTGCGGCCCTGCCAGGGCCTTCCGGCGAGGTGCCCGGCCAGTCCATGGCGCGGCCTGGCCTCCCACAGCCGGCCGAGCTCAAGATCGACCGGATCCGCCCCAAAACCGGCCGGCGGGTGCGCAAACCAGGTGGCCGCGGTTGGGTAGCTCGGCGGCGCTGAGGGGAAGGGGTTGGGCGGCGGCAGCGACGGGAAGAGTGGGGAAGAGTGGAGGGGGTGCGGCCGGAGGGAGGGGGCGGATAGAAAAAGGCCCGTCTTGTGCCACTGACGGGCGGGCCAGGGGAGGACACGCGCAGACGACCCGCGTGTTCGCGTGGTGTCCATTTCACCCCAAAAGCGGCGCAAACTTGGGCCGCGGATGGGTCGAAAGCGGACACAAAGCGGACAAAAGTCCGTTTGCTCCCGCGCGCTGGGCCGCCTTTTTTGTCCTTTTTACCCCAAACGGACGGGGCCGGACAGGATAGGGTCGCGCGGTGGAGTTGGCCTAAAAGAGCGCTTTCCTATTTTCCCTCCACTTCGATCTGCTCCTCAAATGTCACTCCTAAGATCCTGCTGATTATATTCTATTCATTTCATGTAAATGTCAACATTTATCTACAATAATTATATTTACTAACAGCTATATTTCCAAAGGCTATATTTTGGGGCGGGAAAGCTAAATTCTTGCCGTCTGGAAATGTGGTGCAAAAATATAAGTGCTAGTTGTGGGAATCGAACTAAGCACCTGTTGTGTTTATACCAATCGACCTTGCCATTCCACCAACCACTACTCGTTGTATAAAAAAGGCAACAAAGTATTTGAACCTTTCTCTACTATATGAGAAAAAAATGCATATTTTTCGAGTTTGTTTCTTGGATTTCTTTGATAACTCACGTTCAATCATCATGATATCTAGTTTCATGATGATATTTTTACCAACTCATCTCGAGTTGATCACACCATAGTGATTTTCGCGTTTCGGGGGGGGGGGGGGTGTGATGAAACATCCGCCGGTAACTTTTTGTATGAATATCATGATGACACACACATCGCAGATCTAATAACTCATGTACCCGGTCCTGGTAACTTTGGCGACTGGGGGTGTGTTGGGGAGGGGGGCATTGATAAAATATTCTCCCGGTAACTTTTGTGTGAATAGCATGGTAACTCACACATCGCAGACCTGATAACTTATGTATCCTGATCCTGATAACGTTGACATGTGGGGTGGGGGGGATGGGAGGGTTGATGAAATATTCTCCCGATAACTTTTGTGTGAATAGCATGGTAACTCACACATCACACACCTGATAACTTGTGTACCCAGACCTGATAACTTTGGCATTGGTGGTGGTGGTGGGTGGGGGGGGGGGTTGATGAAATATTTTCCCGATAACTTTTGTGTGAATAGCATGGTAACTCACACACCGCAAACCTGATAACTTATGTACCCTAGTCCTGATAACTTTAGCAACGAGGGTGGGGATGGGAGTTGTTTAAACATAACGATAATTTCTTTGCAAATAACATGATGTTTTTTAAGCCTCGAAGACATGATAACTTATGTACACCCCCATGGTAACTTTAGTAAATAGCACGGTAATTTACGGACCACAGACATGTTAACGTCACGCATAAAACACCGTGATAACTTGTTCAAACTCGAAGCAAAAAAGCATGACACCTATCCTAAAGAAACCTAAAAGGAAGTCATAGAGGAGTCCCTCTATATATTTGCACGTATAGTACATCATCATTGATGCAGTGATTTTTTTTCAAGAGAATACCTTTCTTTTGTCTTATGACGGTAGTAAGAAAGAGTTTAGAAGATCTTTGTTTTCAACTAATGAACAACAACGTAGGCTGGTGTGATGGTACCTGGTCTCGATACTTGGGCTTGTCCTTTCCACCATGATGCAAGTTCTAATCGTAGGCCATTTTTTCTTAGTTGGGTTTTAATTATTGTGCAATAAATCGATCGGGTAAAGAGCGGGAGCAGTGGGTGGACCCTTGTTTCAGCCATCGAGGGGATCGTTCGGATCTATTACTAACAAGCGATCAGTCGATCCCAAAATAACATCGGTGTAAATAGGATGATAATATACGCATAGCAGAGTCCATAATTTACTTAGCACGAACATGATAACTTTTGATTGAGAAATAAATTCGTCAGAACATACCAACACGAGATCTAGTTTTGAAGGTCATGTCGTGGCAGTTTTTTGTGTGAAAACAGATTTTGAGTCAGGCAGACGATTTGAGTTACACCAATTCAAAGTTTCAAAATAGAGAGAATGTACGATCACATTAGGTTTTCTGCCCTTTTAGTGCATTTGCATGTGAGAATAAAGTTGGAGGAAATCATTTTCATGTCCGGAATTCGCGTATGTAAACATCCTGGTAACTTACATGCCATAAACTTGATAACTTGCATACCCTGGCATGGTAACTTTTTGTCAAAAAAAATCGTCGAAACATATCAATATGAGATCTAATTTTGAAGATCTCGTCGCGACGGTTCTTTTATGTGAAAACAAATTTTCGATCCGACTAACGGTTTGAGCCGTAAAACATTTTTTATTTTTGATTTCTTTGGAATCTTTGCTGATGTCATCAGTTTGTTTTATATGCATGTATGCATGCAAGACTTATTCCCGCTGGCACGTAGTTGGTCTTGCACTCTGTTGCTTTTAATAATTTCAGTCTTCTTAATCCTTGCTTGATATACCGGGCGGTCGTTCGGATCTGTTCCTTAAAATTGGAACGGTCGGACGTTAGTCCAGTCCATTTTAGGGGTCTATGATATGCTTATTGGAGCAGAGCTAGGTTGTTTTTAAGGGCCCGTTCGGCAATCCACCGGCTCCTCAGAATCCGTGGATCTTGGGAGCACCGTTTCACCTGCTCCGAGATTATTAACTGCAGCTTCGTCCGCTCCGGGAGCGGAGCGGAGGAAAACCGAACGGCCCCTAAGTCTCTCCAAGTTCTTTCTGCTCCACATCATCAGTTTGCTTCTTCAAGAGTGTGTTGTTTTTAAGCCTCTCCAAGTTCTTTCTACTCCACATCATTCAGTTTGCATCTTCAAGAGTGTATTCGGTTGGGGAACCAAGTGTAACGGAATGGAATGGTTCCATTCCAAAGGAACATGTCAGATTTCAATTCTGTTTTTGGTAGGTGCAAAAAAAGTAGAATGTGTTGGTTCCATTCCCGTGTTTGGTTGGAGAGATGTAATTCAAAGTGGAATATCCACAACATACTATCTGCTAGAAACCGATATCACGAGAAAGGAACACCATTACGATCAAATACAAGTCAAGTTTGTCTCTATGAGCTAAGGCAAATTTGGTGCTTCAAACGATGACACTAGTTCAGCACATGCAAACAGACTTCACTATGTAACTTATCAGAAGGCGTCAGACATCAAAACACAGATCATGAGTCCAAACAATTTTCTTATGCGGGATGGCATCAAGGATGTTGATCTGCCCTGTAATACTACATGATAGTACAATCGTACAGACGAGCTACGCCAGCATTTTCAAAGTGACATGCTGAAAACATGCCCTCTTTAGAAGAGGTTAATAATAAACGGACCTCATAAAACTGTCCAGAAATACAATTCCAATTGCCAGCATGACCACTAACATTACTTCACTATCATTACAAACCTCTACTAGTGTATTAAAGATGTGCTGGAAATATCTTAGAGAAAGAATACCATAGCCTCTTCTATTACTGTTATCACACTAGATGAACTGAACTAGTCTTCGGCGTTGTCAATAGGATAAGAAACAAGCTCTGGTTCTAAGAAGTTAAAAGTTACTACTTACTCATGGCTGATTCACAAGGCTAAATTTATTTCAGCCTGAAGATGTTGATAGTTCTTTTCTTCCAAATAATGCGACTGAGCTGTCACAGCAGTCTCAACTCTAAGGCACTAATTTGTATCCGCTGTTATTGGAAAAGGCTTGGCATTTAATGCATGAAAACATAGATCGGTGAGGGGAAATAACAGCTTATGCAGTACAAAATCATGCACATTATTGACTACGAAAAGCCAAGAGGATACAAATCAATGAACCTAGGTAATGGTATATTAGTATGTCCTGAGTGAAAGGATGTCCTGAAAGAAAATTGTTCAAACGTTTGTTACAAATTTCTTTTGTAATCAACATACATTAAATGAAATAATGGTCAAATGAAACAACATATTTACAGTAACACAAACATACTAGCAAATTGACGCATTGCCAAATGCCACTTGATAACATCAAACTTGAGTTTACACACGTATCCATAATATAAGCATCGCAGCTAAACCAATGTTTATTGGTCACATGATGATAGTATCTTGCACAAGTAATGGTATATAAAAAATGTAGACAATACAATCGACACTACCATACCAGAATGGCTTTTCAGGCCTTATCATCGTCATCATCCTCAATGTCCCAACTCAAATCCTCGTCGTCTTCCGCAACACTGAGCCTCTTACGTAGCTCCTCCTTTGGAGCAGAGCTTGAGCCATGAGCGCTCCCCTTCTTCTCTTCATGCTCCCCAAGATCCTCAATCTCGTCCCATTCAAGATCCTCCTCGGTCGCCGTTGGCTGTCTAGACACCATGGAGTAGTCACTATCCTTGCTTGAGTCACTCGTCTCATGCTTTGCCCCTTGTTTCGCCACAGCATCTCCAGTGGTAGAATGTGGTTCCTCAGCAGCAGTTTTCTTGTCACTTGATCCTTCAACATTCAATTTTGATGCATCATCCTTCTCCTCCTTGTCCACTACCACCATAGAGCTACCGAAAACTTGTGGCTGCGATGAATCAGCGTTCTTCCGTTCCTTATCCAAAGCAGCCGCCTCTTCACCTGCATTGACTCTGCCTTCTTCCTCCAGCTTATCATTTCCTCTCTCTTCTACTTGAGGTTTCGGTTCTTCTTTGATCGGTGGTTGCTTGATGGCCTCCTCTTTTGCCGGCTCCTCCTCCTCGACCTCGTCATCCACCTCCCAGCTCAAGTCCTCCTCTTCCTCCTGCGCGATGACCCGCTTGACGAGCTTGACCCTGGCGTCCTCCTGCTGCTTGAGCTTGTGGACGCGGTAAAAGTACCTGGCCCAGAACACCTCGCCGCCCACGGCGTCGGGGACGAGCCTGTCCACCATCCCTTCCACGGCGTCGCTCTCGTAGCAGAGCGCGTCGATCTCGTCCTGCCTTTCCTGGAGGCTAAACCCCGCGCCCCAGGCCGCGAAGTCCTCGGCGTCCTCGGGATCGGCGGTGAAGGTGGCCGGATCCGACTGGAGCGCGCGCAGCTGCGCCTGGAAGCGGCTGTAGTACCGCAGGTGGCCCGAGGCGGGGCTGGGCTCGGATTCGGCGCCGCCGGCTTCCGAGGGCGCGGGCGGGGAGGCGGAGGCGGCGGCGACCTGGGCGATGGCGCCCTTGCCCTGGGCGACGATGTCGGCGAGGCCGTCGAGCGCGAGGGCCGAGGAGGGGAGGTCCCGGGCCGCCTGGGCGGCGGCCTCGCGGAGCGCGTCGGTCTCGCGGCGCAGGCCGGTGCTGAACTCGGCGAGGTCGCGGCGGTAGGCGTCCAGCACGGTCTCGGACTGGGAGGTGAGCGTCTTGAGCAGCCCGCCGAAGCGGCCCCACCCGCCCCCGTCGCCGGAGCCGGCGGGCGGGGACGAGGAGGAGGAGGACCCCGCGGCGGCCTCCGGCTCCGGCGGCGGCGAGGCCGGGTCGGGCGCCGCGAGCGAGTTGAAGAGGAAATCCATGGCGGGCGGCGATTTGGATCCGGTTGGTCGGGGGGCCGTTGCCGTGGAATCGTGTGTGCTTTCTTCGTGGGGGAGTGGGGGTTGCTTTCGCTTGCGGGTGGGCCCCCGTGGGGAGGCGATGGTCCCACTTGCGGCTTGTGTGCTTTTTTTTTGAGAAGAGTGCGGCTTGTGTGCTGTGCACGGGAGCCGGGAGGGATGGATGTCTTGGGCTGGGTTGCACGAATGTGGTTCCGTTTGCGTGCGTCGCAGGTTCTCCCGAATGGCACGCATGCACGTGCAGTTTCGGGCTTTCAAGTTTATAGGAGTCTATAAGTTCAAAAAAAAAGTCTACACATTTCATCGAAGAACAATAATGAAAAAATTGACATCAAAACACTTAAACAACGTGTCCAGTGGGATGAGATAAGAGCATCTCTAGCAGATCTGGTATACCGCCGTCCTGTGAATTTCGTTTACAGTAGCCCGTAAACAAAAACTGCGGGACGGCGGACGGATCGGCACAATAGATACCGTAAACTTCGTCGGATTTCTTACTCGATTTGAAACATCTAGTTCGCGCCATAGACACCATCCTAGTTCCACAAGCATAGTTCATCCCATAGAAGGAAATTAAACTACTAGATAGATAGATAGATAGATAGATAGATAGTTCTGCACATAGCACACCATTTGATAGGTAGTTCAAATTTAAACTGCTAGACTAGATATAAAACTTAAACGACTAGTTGGATCACCGGGGTTCTACTCACCTTCATCCTTGCCATCATCGGAGCCCAAGTCGGACTTGCTCGTGCCGAGGTGATGCTCCATGAGGGAGTTGCAGAGAGCACCTACGCGAGCTCGTACTCCTCCTGGAGCGCTGGCAGCCGCGCCGCTACGGCGGCCGCCTCCCTCGCCTCGAACCAAGCATGCTCGGTCGCTCGGCGGCGTTGCGTCGGCGGATCGAAGATGCGGTGCAGGCGGTCAAAGTTCACCCATGCGCATGCTCCGGCGTCGCGGGACCGTGCGTCGCGGCGGCGCGCCTGCTCTTTGCGCCATTCTGGCACTGGAGGGCGGAGGAAGGAGCTCCCAGCCCCCTCGCTGTGGGCGCGCTTGCGAGGCGGCCCGCCACCTTGGCCGTCCCCCCTGGCCACCCCAACCGGCACACATCGTTGACATCTCCGACAAGTTCGAGTGGCTAAACACGCCGGATATCGAGGCTGAAGTCCGTGGGATTTCTCGTCGGAGGAGAGGAAACGCGGTGGAGGGGAATGGGGGAAAAAGTTGGATGCGAACCCTAAATCGACCTAGAGTCGGCATACATACCGAAATCACTGGCGGTTTACGGGCCTCCCACAAATGCTTTTACGCACCAGGCCCTCTTTGGCGAACCTGCTCGGGCCAAAATTTTAGGCCGCCCCGTAAACCCGTCGAAAAAACGCATCTCGACGAGGTTATACAGGATCAACTAGAGATGCTCTAAGTCGTGGATCAAGGAGGTCAAATCCCGGACTCCACCGACACTAGGACTCCCACTCCCCTTTTTATGTGTTTTTTCTAAGCTTGATTAGAGCTTGTATCCTGCTCAGAAGGACGAGGTGGCGACGGCTCTTTGAAGACATGATAAGGTTCTTTTCGTCTAACCCCAATCCCGATGGTGTGCTTAGTCATCGAATGGCGTCTGGAGGTGTGTCTTTGGTGTCTGTCTTCAATGGATCCGCTGTCTTCATTCGTTCATCAAGAATGGTTGTTGCTCTGGTGCGCTAGTCATGCAGGGCCTTACCATGACGACTTATGATTGTCTGCTACAATAAAGTTTGCTCGACTCTGACGAGGGAGAAATGATGACGACATTTGCTTCAATGCTTTTAGCCATCGTTGGATGGTCTACGGACCTGAATGTAATCTTTATTAATCCAGTGTTCTTTATACTACGTTGACAGTTGATTATTAATAGATCAAAAGTTTTGGACAACGCTAACGCCCACATGTGTGGTGTGAGCCAAACCCGCCCACACGCCTTAGAGCATCTCCAACATGCGCCTAAAAAGAGCTCCGCGCGCTAAAAAGTTGTTTTCTTTTGCGCCGAATGCTACCTCTTGAGCATTGCGTTGGTTTTCCCTTGAAGAGGAAAGGGTGATGTGATAACCCGCAAGTATAGGGGATCGCAACAACTTTCGAGGGTAGAGTATTCAACCCAAATTTATCGATTCGACACAAGGGGAGTCAAAGAATATTCTCAAATATTAGCAGTTGAGTTGTCAATTCAACCACACCTGGATAACTTAATATCTGCAACAAAGTGTTTAGTAGCAAAGTAATATGATAGTAGTGGTAACGGTAACAAAAGTAACGGAAGCAAAAGTAATATTTTTGCTGTTTTGTAGTGATTGTAACAGTAGCAACGAGAAAGTAAATAATCGAGAACCAATATAGGAAAAGCTTGTAGGCATTGGATCGGTGATGGATAATTATGCCGGATGCGGTTCATCATGTAACAATCATAACATAGGGTGACATGGAACTAGCTCCAATTCATCAATGTAATGTAGGCATGTATTCCGAATATAGTCATACGTGCTTATGGAAAAGAACTTGCATGACATCTTTTGTCCTACCCTCCCGTGGCATCGGGGTCCTAATGGAAACTAACGGATATTAAGGCCTCCTTTTAATAGAGAACCAGAACAAAGCATTAGCACATAGTGAATACATGAACTCCTCAAATTATGATCATCTCCGGGAGTGGTCCCGATTATTGTCACTTCGGGGTTGCCGGGTCATAACACATAGTAGGTGACTATAGACTTGCAAGATAGGATCAAGAACACACATATATTCATGAAAACATAATAGGTTCAGATCTGAAATCATGGCACTCGGGCCCTAGTGACAAGCATTAAGCATAGCAAAGTCATAGCAACATCAATCTCAGAACATAGTGGATACTAGGGATCAAATCCTAACAAAACTAACTCGATTACATGATAGATCTCATCCAACTCATCACCGTCCAGCAAGCCTACGATGGAATTACTCACACACGGCGGTGAGTATCATGAAATTGGTGATGGAGGATGGTTGATGATGACGACGGCGACGAATCCCCCACTCCGGAGCCCCGAACGGACTCCAGATCAGCCCTCCCGAGAGGTTTTAGGGCTTGGCGGCGGCTCCATATCGTAAAATGCGATGATTTCTTCTCCTTAATTTTTTTCTCCCCGAAAGCAAATATATAGAGTTGGAGTTGGCGTCGGAGGAGCTCCAGGGGGCCCACGAGGTAGGGGCGCGCCCTAGGGGGGAAGGCGCGCCCCCACCCTCGTGGACAGGGTGTGGGCCCCCTGGTCTTCATCTTTGGCAAGGATTTTTTATTATTTCCAAAAAATGTTCCGTGGAGTTTCAGGTCATTCCGAGATTTTGTTTCTACACATAAATAACACCATGGAAAGTCTGCTGAAAACAGCGTCAGTCCGGGTTAGTTCCATTCAAATCATGCAAGTTAGAGTCCAAAACAAGGGCAAAAGTGTTTGGAAAAGTAGATACGACGGAGACGTATCAACTCCCTCAAGCTTAAACCTTTGCTTGTCCTCAAGCAATTCAGTTGACAAACTGAAAGTGATAAAGAAAAACTTTACAAACTCTGTTTGCTCTTGTTGTTGTAAATATGTAAAGCCAGCATTCAAGTTTTCAGCAAAGATCATGACTAACCACATTTGCAATAACTCTTAGGTCTCATGTTTACTCATATCAATGGCATAATCAACTAGCGAGCGATAATAATAAATCTCGGATGACAACACTTTCTCAAAACAATCATGATATGATATAACAAGATGGTATCTCGCTAGCCCTTTCTGAGACCGCAAAACATAAATGCAGATCACCTTTAAAGATCAAGGACCGACTAGACATTGTAATTCATGGTAAAAGAGATCCAATCATAGTCATACCCAATATAAATTAATAGTAATGAATGCAAATGATAGCAACGCTCTCCAGCTAGTGCTTTTAATAAGAGGGTGATGACTCAACATAAAAGTAAATAGATAGGCCCTTCGCAGAGGGAAGCAGGGATTTGTAGAGGTGCCAGAGCTCGGTTTTGAAATAGAGATAAATAATATTTTGAGCGGCATACTTTCATTGTCAACATAACAACTAAGAGATGGCGATATCTTCCATGCTACAGACATTATAGGCTAGAATGGTAAAGTTTATACTCCCCCTCCACCAACAAGCATCAATCCATGACTTGCTCGAAACAACGAGTGTCTCCAACTAGCAACAGTCCTAGAGGGAGTTTGTTTGCAATTAATTTGATTTAGTTTGCATAAAGCATGGGACTGGGCATCCCGGAGACCAGCCATTTTCTCGTGAATGAGGAGCGGAGTCTACTCCTCTTGAGAATAACCCGCCTAACATGGAAGATAAGGGCAGCCCTAGTTGATACATGAGCTATTCGAGCATACAAAACAGAATGTTTATTTGAAGGTTTAGAGTTTGGCACATACAAATTTACTTGGAACGGCAGTTAAATACCGCATATAGGAAGGTATAGTGGACTCATCTGGAATAACTTTGGGGTTTAAGGGATTGGATGCACAAGCAGTATTCCCGCTTAGTACAAGTGAAGGCTAGCAAAAGACTGGGAAGCGACCAACTAGAGAGCGACAACAGTCATGAACATGCATTAAAATTAATAAACATTGGATGCAAGCATGAGTAGGATATAATCCACCATGAACATAAATATCGTGAAGGCTATATTGATTTGTTTCAACTACATGTGTGAAGATGTGCCAAGTCGAGTCACTTAAATCATTCAAAGGAGGATACCACCCCGCTATACCACATCACAACCATTTTAATAGCATGTTGGCATGCAAGGTAAACCATTATAACTCATAGCTAATCAAGCATGGCACGAGCAACTATGATCTCTAATTGTCATTGCAAACATGTTTATTCATAATAAGCTGAATCAGGAATGATGAACTCATCATATTTACAAAAACAAGAGAGGTCGAGTTCATACCAGCTTTTTCCATCTCAGTCAGTCCATCATATATCATCATAATTGCCTTTCACTTGCACGACCGAATGATGTGAATAATAATAATAGTGCACGTGCATTGGACTAAGTTGGAATCTACGAGCATTCAATAAACAGGAGAAGACAAGGCAATAATGCATATAAGAGCCACTTCAATAATTTAATCATGGTCTTCTCCTATCGACCCCAAAGAAAAAGAAAAGAAATAAAACTATTTACACGGGAAAGCTCCCAACAAGCAAAAGAAGAACGGGAAATATTTTTGGGTTTTCTTTTAACTATTACTACTACAACAAGAAAAATAAACTAACTAGAAGCTACTACTATTTTTTTGGTTTTTTTAAAGTTTATCAAACACACAAGAAGAAAGCGGGAAAAAGAAAATAAACTAGCATGGATATTACAGTGAAAGAGTATGAGCACCGACATCTAGCAATGAGTGTGTGTAAACATAAATGTAATGTCGGTGAGAAATACATACTCCCCCAAGCTTAGACTTTTGGCCTAAGTTGGTTCATTTCTAGGGATGACCTGGCGGATACCCGTAGGTGTAGCTGGGGTCGTACTGCGATGCGGCGGTTATCGCCTCCTGAGCTGCAGCGTGGCGTCGAGCTGCCTCCGCCCTCCTCTCGTACTCGTCTGCCTCCTCTATGGTAATAATATATCTTCCTTTTGCCTGATAATCAAAGAAGGCAGGAGCAGGGAGAGTAATACGGACAGCACACCGTTTGTCAAAGATTAGTCGATACTGGAGAGGTGATTCGTTTCTCTTGACAAATTGGTGATATACCATAGAATTAAAATCTAAATAAGTAGGAGGCAACTCCATATCATCCTCACGAACGTCCACATCAAGAAAATCAGCTAAGCGGGTTGCATAAATTCCTCAAAAGAAATCTCCATTAAATCTATTATGGTGCAACCTACGTGCAACAATGGCTCCCAAATTATAAGACTGGTCTCCTAACACGGCACTCCTAAGAATGCTAAGGTCAGGCACACACATATGACATGCTTCATCCTTACCATTTATGCACCTACCTATGAAGAGAGCAAAATAATGTATAGCAGAAAAGTGAATGCTCCGTATGGTAGCTTGTGCTATATCTCTAGATTCCCCTACGGTTATACCGGCAAGAAAGTCTCTAAATTCAGATTTACGGGGATCACTAACACTACCCCATGGTGGAAGTTTGCAAGCAGAAGTAAAATCCTCTGAGTCCATGGTATAAGATTTCTCATAAAGATCAAACATGACTGTTGGAGAATTACGTGAAGATGAAAATTCAAACCTCCTCACAAATGAACTAGTGAGATGATGGTACTGGGGCATTTGTCTGCCTCAAAGCTCACAAGATCAGCGTTACGCAAATATGCGTTGAATTCTTCCTTGATTCCCGCTTGATCCATAAAATTTTCTGAAGGCCACTCACAAGGCCGCACTGGAGCGTCTCTTGGTGGCTCGTCATCAGCATCACGCATTGCAAGTCTGGGTCCTTGCTTCCTTGAAGAAGCACCTTGGAACATTTTCCTAAGCATATTTCTTTCTCTGAAAAATTTCTGAAATTTTTAGTAACTTCAAACAAAAGTGAAACAAACTCAACAAAATTGATAGCAACTACTCCTACAAGTGCCTAGAGCCTATATCATGCATTAGAACTACTTGAAACCATATAAATTTGACATGCAAGCTCAAGGACATGGTCACCTATGCAGCACAAATTTGCAATGAATAAAGCACTAGAGCAAAAACTAATTGGACCAATGGAGGAGTCACATACCAAGGAACATTCTCCCCAAGCAGTTTTGTGAAAGGTGCTTTGAGTAAGGAGATCGAAAATCGCAGCAAAGTGAGCTAGAACTCATGCTTGAGCTGGATATTGGTGTTTGTGGAAGGAAGAAGGAGTGTATGGGTGCAGGAATAAGTGGAGGAGGGCCACCATGGGCCCACGAGGCAGGGGGCGCGCCCTGGGGGGTAGGGCACGCCCTCCACCCTTGTGGCCAGGTGGTTGACCCCCCTGCTGTGTTCTCAGTTCCAGAAATCCTCAAATATTCTAGAAAAAATCATATTCCATTTTCAGGGCATTTGGAGAACTTTTATTTTCGGGGTATTTTTATATTGCACGGATAAATCAGAAAACAGACAGAAAATACTACTTTTACTTTATTTCAACTAAATAACAGAAAGTAGAAAGAGGGTACAGAAGGTTGTGCTTTCTAGTTTCATCCATCTCATGCTCATCAAAAGGAATCCTGTAGCGACCAGACCTCAAACAGTCTGACCTCTGTGCTCAGGTGTCATCCCTGGATCAGTAATGCTGACACCACACAGTACTTTGAAGGATTTATAGCAGAGTAGCAATCACACACTTATTACGTCGATGTCTCAAAGAGAACCTATTACAATAAATATGGCTTAAGGCCATCTAATAACGATAACAACGGAAGGCTTGGAAGATAAGCGAGTCCATCAACTCCAATGGCATCACTGAGTATAGAACCACGACCTAAAAGGCACCTTACTCGTCGTCTGAAAAGTCTTCAACATGAAACGTTGCAGCCCGAAACGGGTCAGCACATGGAATATGCTGGCAATGTAACACATAGAGAGTAATGAAAGATTAAGCCTATACTACATGCATATATGGCTGGTGGAAAGCTCTATGGTTACAGTTTTGCGTAAAGCCAAATTTTCCCTACTGCAAAGGAATAAATTTATTTAACTATCATGGTGGTTGTTAAACATTGAGAATGGTTGACAGCATCCTCAATCCCATTAAAATAATCATCATTAAAACCCAACAATAATAATTTAGAGTAACATGATGAGATTCACATGATATCCAAGTACTAGATACTCAAAAATGTCCATAACCGGGGACACGACTAACCATGATTAGTTTGTACACTCTGCAGAGATTTGCGCACTTTTCCCCACAAGACTCGATCGCCTCCGTTGGGATTCTTGCACTACATGGTGTTTGAGAAACGGATGACCGGGACATAGTCTTTCAAAAGCGCTAGCACCTTACGATGTGATAGACCGTACCAACCTACATCCCCTACATCTGCTAGTCTACCACTGTAAGAGTTCGCACGACTTAGTCAACTATGCCAGAGCCCATAACGGCTTGTGGCTGCACACGGAAGTTTCTAGTTTGAATAATCTCATGATCCCTTTGAGCCTTGGTGGCGGTCCAAAAAGAAACAGGCAATCCTGGAATACCCAGGTACCTCAGTCCACCCAGATGTGTGTTCAAGTTGCCACCTTAGATAAACCATTAATTAACAAACTCACATCTGTCATGGATATCACTCACCCAATCCACGTCTACTAGCATAGCATGGCATAATAAGCAAACGTAGAAGTAACTCCCAAAGGTTTGATAATAAAATAGGTAATAGGTACTACCTCAACTACTTCCCATCCCACAATTTAATTAGATCCTAATCATGCAGTGTTTGAGGATTGATCTAATGCAATAAAACTGGGTAGTAAAAGGGGTATGATCAAAGTGTTACTTGCCTTGCTGATGATCCGTGAAACCTAGAGATTCGAAGTAACAGGCGGCGCACTCCGGGTATTCTATCGCAGACACACAAACAAGCATACAATAAGTACTCATCTAATGCACAGGTAAAACTCAAATAAGAGATCTAACCAGGAAGTTCAACTTAAGAACTCCGGTTTGCAAAAAGAATCAAATCGAACGAAGCAACGAAAGTCAAACGGCGAAAGAAAACAACTTCGTTCTACTAATCTGGACCTAAGTCAAATTTTACAGAAGCAAAAACTTGTTTAAGTTGGTTAAACGGATAAAGGGTTTCGAGACAAAATTCCAGGCGCTTGAATCGCCTGATTCCGATAAACGACCGAAAAGTTATACTAAAACGAAAATCGGATCAGAAATCTCGATCAGAAAATAACCGCGGAAAATCCGAGAAAAAAAACGACGAACGGATTAATGAACGAACGTTCGCTAATTAACCTAAACCAAAAATAATAAAACCGATCTAATAAAAATAAAAAATAAAAAACCGAAAATAAAACCGACGAAAACCAATTGGTTTTTAAAAAAATCGGGCACGGAAATCGAGGCAGCGGCGAACCTCGGGCGGCGGCTCCGGCGCCGCGCGCGGATTGAGGTTGGGCTGATGGGCTGGGGCGGCTCGTGGCGGCGCTATTTAAGGGCTGCCCCCGGGCGGTGTCCCGCTCGGGTATGGCCCGAAGTCGGTTCGTTTTTTTAAATAATTATGCCCAGAAAAAAAAAACTAAACGGACTCCAAAAATCCCGAAATAAATTTTCCCGGGCTTTTAAAATCAAGCCCGACAAAGTGAACATTTACTTGAGCCCTAAATGCAATTTTGAAAAATGCATATTTTTCCTAAATTCAAATAAAAATATCGAAAAACTCCGAAAAAAATCTTATTTGATATTATTATTAAATCCTCAATATTTCTATATTTTAGAAAAGTCATTTTATTCTCTCTCTCATATTTTTGTAATAGAAATAACTATTGATAAAATAAATAAAACCAAATGATCCTATTTTCAAAATTTGAGAAAAACTCAAATATGAAAATAACGAAACCCCCAACTCTCTCCGTGGGTCCTTGAGTTGCTTAGGATTTTCTAGGATCAAAACCAAAATCAAATAAAATATGATATGCATGATGATCTAATGTATAACATTCCAAATTGGAAATTTGGGATGTTACAAACCTACCCCCTTAAGATGAATCTCGCCCTCGAGATTCGGGTTGGCTAGAAAATAGGTGAGGGTGGTCCTTGAGCAAATCTTCCTCTCGCTCCCAGGTGGCTTCATCCTCCGTGTGGTGGCTCCACTGAACTTTACAGAACTTGATAACCTTGCTGCGAGTGACTCGGCTGGCAAACTCGAGAATCTTAATTGGTTTCTCCTCATAGGTCAAATTGTTATCCAACTGAATTGCTTCCAATGGCACTGTGTATCTCAAAGGTATGTCAGCCATCTCCGCGTGGCATTTCTTCAGCTGAGAAATGTGGAACACATCATGAACTCCTGACAATCCTTCGGGCAATTCCAACTTGTAGGCCACTTCTCCCATACGCTCCAAAACTCGATATGGTCCTACAAATCGTGGCGCTAACTTTCCCTTAACTCCAAAGCGCTTAATTCCCCGAAGTGGTGATACTCGAAGATAAACTCTGTCTCCGACTTCGTAAACTGTCTCTTTGCGTTTAGAATCCGTGTAGCTCTTCTGCCTGGACTGGGCTACCTTGAGCCTATCACGAATCAACTGCACCTTCTGTTCAGACTCCTTAATCAAATCAGGTCCAAACAACTGGCGATCTCCAACTTCCTCCCATGACAACGGTGTCCTGCACCTCCTTCCGTACAAGGCTTCAAAAGGGGCCATCTTCAAACTGGTTTGGTAACTATTGTTGTAAGAGAACTCTGCATATGGCAAATTGTCGTCCCAACTAGATCCATAATCTAGTGCACAAGCTCTCAGCATATCCTCCAAAATCTGATTGACTCTCTCGGTCTGTCCATCTGTCTGCAGATGAAAAGCTGTACTGAATTCTAGCCTGGTACCCAAAGTCTCATGCAACTGCTTCCAGAACTTTGAGGTAAACTGGGTTCCTCTATCTGATACGATACTCCTCAAAACTCCATGCAAACATATGATCCTGGTCATGTATATCTCTGCCAACTTAGCACTGGTGTAGGTGGTCTTCACTGGGATGAAATGAGCTACCTTCGTCAATCGATCAACTACAACCCAAATCGAGTCATAGCCGGAACGAGTCCTTGGTAATCCCGTGATAAAATCCATGCCTAGCTTATCCCACTTCCATTCGGGTATCGGCAATGGCTGTAACAATCCTGCTGGCTTCTAATGCTCTGCCTTTACTCTCTGACATATATCACAAACTGCTACATACTCCGCAATATCTTTCTTCATTCCGGTCCACCAGAATGTATCCTTCAAATCCAAATACATCTTGTTATTTCCTGGGTGAATTGAATACGGTGAATCATGCGCCTCTTGCGGAATCAACTTCCTGATCTCCGGGTCATTGGGCACATAAACACGGTCTTCAAACCACAGGGTATCGTGCTCATCCTCACGAAAACCTTTAGCTTTTCCTTCGCTCATTTTCTCCTTTATAGAGGCAATCTCCTTGTCAGTCTTCTGAGCTTCTCTGATTCTATCCATCAACGTTGACTGAATCTCCAATGCTGCTACATAGCCTCTCAGAACTATTTCCAAACATAGCTCACGAAGATCCTCGGCTGTAACGCCCCGGATCTGTTGCGCCAGGTGTCCGCCAGTTATTCGTCAGCGTTGCCATGTCATGTGCTTGCGTGTCGCTCTTTGCCATGTCATCATCTGCATTTCATATCATTTCATCATGTGCAACGCTTTCGCATACGGGTTCGTCTTATGCATCCGAGCATTTTCCCCGTTGTCCGTTTTCCAATCCGGCGCTCCTATGTTCCCCGGCGTCCCCTTTTACCTTTTTCCGTGAGCGGGTATTAAACTTTCTCGGAATGGACCGAGGTTTGCCAAGCGGCCTTGGTATAGCACCGGTAGACCGCCTGTCAAGTTTCGGGTCATTCGGAGGTCGTTTGATACTCCAACGGTTAACCGGGTAACCGTAAAGGCCTTTTTGGTGTGCAGCCCAACACCCCCTTCAAAGTGGCCCAAAACCCACCTAAACCCCCTCCATCCTCTCGGTCATTCGATCACGATCGTGTGGGCGAAAACCGCACTCCATTTGGAGCCTCCTAGCTCCTCCTACCTATAAATATGTGATCCTCTCCCGATTTTCGCGCAGATGAAACACTAGCCTCTTCCCTCCGCGCCGCGCTGGACATGTCCAACCCCGCGCCGGACACGTCCACCCCGCCGCCACGTCGATCCGGCCAATGGGAGGCCGCCACATCACCCAGCCGCCGCGCCCAGCCAACCAGGCGTCGCCATGTGTCCCGCCGCCGCCGTCTCCCACTACGCGCCGCCGCGGGCCCGCGAGCCCTGATCCGGCCCCCGCCGGGCCCGAACCGGGCCGCGCCCGCCCGCTCGCCGGCGAGCCCCGCCGCCGGCGCCATGATCCGCCGCCGCCGCGGCGCCCCACTCCGCCGCCGTCCGTGCTGCACGACGCCGCCCGCATGCCGCCCCGCCCCGCTCCGCCGCCGTCCGTGCTGCCCGCCGCCGCCCGCGCGCCGCCCCGCCCCGCTCCGCCACCGTCCGTGCTGCCCGCCGCCGACCGCGCGCTGCCCCCGCCCCGCGCACCCCGCCGCCAACCTCGCCGCCGCCGCACAGCCACGCCCTCGCCGCCGGGCTCCGCCGCCGCCCGCGTCCGCGCCCGCGCGCGCGCCCCGCGCCGCCTCGCCGCGGATCCGGTCGGGCCGGACCGGATCCGGCGACCTCGAGCTCCGCCCCGCCGGATCCCCTCCTCTCCGGCCATCTTCTTCCTCTACTCCGGCGAGCATCTCCGGCCACCTCGCCCGTTGACTTCTTCCCCTGAGGTGCTGATTTTGACCAAGTCCCGAAATTATTTGCATTCTGGTCCCTTGTTGATCGCATCATAACTTGCTGCATACTGCTCCGTTTCGTGCGTGTAATATGTCAAATTGTTCGCCTCGAGGAGTATATGATTTCATCTCATTGAATCATTTTCATTTGAGCTCATCTTGATGCCCGAAATGCTGTTAGAAGAGGGCTATGTGATGTTAGTTTCTGATTCTTATCAGAACGTGCACTTTTGTCATTTTTGCCATGATTGATGTGTGCACCCTATGAACTTGAGCTCTACATGTGTTTTGTAATATGCCATGCTATCTTTCCAGAGGTGTATGTCATGTATTTTTGTGATCTTTGTGGTGACTAGCACAAGCATGCAAACTAGGGTACTTAATGTTGCTGATTCCAGAGACTTAGTATTTTCGCTAAGTCATGTCCTGCTGTTATTTTTATGCTATGTGTTCGTGTTGTTTCAGAGAGATCTATGCCTCTTTTGAGCATGATCAGTAAGAGTGTTTTGAGTATTTGGATTTGCTCTATCAATCCATGCATTTGATTGTAATTATGGAGTACTATAGCTTGAGTCAATCGAGCTCTACTTTTGCTATAAAATGTTACTGGCAGATTGTTTACATGTTATTCGATGTTGCCAAGCTTGTTGTAGTTGATCCTTGCATGATATATTGTTGTTCTTGCCATGTATAGCTTCTATGCCATGTTTTCTTGATGTTTGTATGCTTAGTTTATCATGTAATGCTATGTAGTGAGTGCATCGAGCTCGTAAACATGCCTACTTGTTATCTGTTTTCGACATGCCCAGTTTTCTGCTAAGTCTGAAACCTGTAACGAAACTTGCTTAATAGACATGGGTGTTATTGTATTTTCTGGTCCTTTTTGGCTTATGGTCAGAAAGGGACTTTTGTTAAGTGCTTTGAGTAGATTCATTCGATGCCATATTTTGCTATGTCTTGATCTTGTAGCAGGTTGTTTGCTTGCTCTAAGTCTGTGAACCTGTTATCTTTTGCACTTTTGCCATGCTTGTTTGAACCTGTTATGGAGTGATTTAGCCGTAGCTCAGTGTTCATCTTTTGTCAAGCATCTTGATTAAATCACTTTCATACGCTTTGTTGATATGTTTGGGTGCAGTAGCTTAATTTCTTGTTGCTTGCTAAGTAGCATTATGCTGTTAATGGCAGAATCTTGTCATTCTTGTTTTGCTTGTCATTTGCAAACCGTGCATCCGATTCCGGTGATCTTTATATCGATTTCAACCGAAATCACCTCACCTTTCCAGTGGCATACTTGGTTTGCCAAGATTATGCCTTGTTCATCTTTTCCTTCCGGAGCATGCATATGCATTGCATACCACATCTCGCATATCATGCCATGTTTATGTGATGGTTGTTTACGATGTTGTTTGTTTCTTTCCGGGTTGCTTCTCTCGTTAGCTTCGATTTCGTTCCGGAGTTGTGGGGTTTCGTTCGACTACGTCCGTTTGTCTTCTTCATGGACTCGTTCTTCTGCCTAGCGGGATTTCAGGCAAGATGACCATACCCTCGAAATCACTTCTATCTTTGCTTGCTAGTTGCTCGCTCTTTTGCCATGCCTATGCTGCGATTGTTGGGTAACGTAGTAATTTCAAAAAAAATTCCTACGCACACGCAAGATCATGGTGATGCATAGCAACGAGAGGGGAGAGTGTTGTCTACATACCCTTGTAGACTGAAGCGGAAGCGTTGACTCAACGTAGAGGAAGTAGTCGTACGTTCTCCTCACGATCCGACCGATCACAACACCGTTACTCCGACGCCTCCGAGTTCTTGGCACACGTTCAGCTCGATGACGATCCCCGGGCTCCGATCCAGCAAAGCGCCGGGGAAGAGTTCCGTCAGCACGACGACGTGGTGACGATCTTGATGTGTTACCGGCGCAGGGCTTCGCCTAAGCACTGCAACGATATGACCGAGGTGGAATTTGGTGGAAGGGGGCACCGCACACGGCTAAGGAACGATCCGTAGATCAACTTGTGTGTCCAAGGGGTGCCCCTTGCCTCAGTATATAAAGGATGGAGGAGGAGGAGGCCGGCCAAGCCAATTGGTGCGGCCAAGATATGGAGTCCTACTAGGACTCCAAGTCCTAGTAGGAGTCCACCAAGAGGGGAGGAAGGGAGAAGGAATAGGAGGAGAAGGAGAGGTGGCCGGCCCCCTTTTCCCTAGTCCAATTCGGACTAGAGGGGAGGGGGGGGGGGCGCAGCAGCCTTTTTCCTCTTCCCACTAAAGCCCATCAAGGCCCATTACTTCTCCCGTAATCCCGTAACTCCCCGGTACCTCCGAAAATACCCGAACCACTCAGAACCCTTCCGATGTCCGAATATAGTCGTCCAATATATCGATCTTTACGTCTCGACCATTTCGAGACTCCTCGTCATGTCCCCGATCTCATCCGGGACTCCGAACTCCTTCGGTACATCAAAACTCATAAACTCATAATAACTGTCATCGTAACCTTAAGCGTGCGGACCCTACGGTTCGAGAACAATGTAGACATGACCGAGACATGTCTCCGGTCAATAACCAATAGCGGGACCTGGATGCCCATATTGGCTCCTACATATTCTACGAAGATCTTTATCGGTCAGACCGCATAACAACATACGTTGTTCCCTTTGTCATCGGTATGTTACTTGCCCGAGATTCGATCGTCGGTATCCAATACCTAGTTCAATCTCGTTACCGGCAAGTCTCTTTACTCGTTCCATAATACATCATCTCGCAACTAACTCATTAGTTGCAATGCTTGCAAGGCTTAAGTGATGTGCATTACCGAGAGGGCCCAGAGATACCTCTCCGACAATCGGAGTGACAAATCCTAATCTCGAAATACGCCAACCCAACATCTACCTTTGGTGACACCTGTAGTACTCCTTTATAATCACCCAGTTACGTTGTGACGTTTGGTAGCACCCAAAGTGTTCCTCCGGCAAACGGGAGTTGCATAATCTCATAGTCATAGGAACATGTATAAGTCATGGATAAAAGCAATAGCAACATACTAAACGATCGGGTGCTAAGCTAATGGAATGGGTCATGTCAATCAGATCATTCAACTAATGATGTGACCTCATTAATCAAATAACAACTCCTTGTTCATGGTTAGGAAACATAACCATCTTTGATTAATGAGCTAGTCAAGTAGAGGCATACTAGTGACACTCTGTCTATGTATTCACACATGTATTATGTTTCCTATTAATACAATTCTAGCATGAATAATAAACATTTATCATGAATTAAGGAAATAAATAATAACTTTATTATTGCCTCTAGGGCATATTTCCTTCAGTCTCCCACTTGCACTGGAGTCAATAATCTAGTTCACATCGCCATGTGATTTACCAGCAATAGTTCACATCACCATGTGATTAACACCCATAGTTCACATCGATATGTGACCAACACTCAAAGGGTTTACTAGAGTCACTAATCTAGTTCACATCGCTATGTGATTAACACCCAAAGAGTACTAAGGTGTGATCATGTTTTGCTTGTGAGATAATTTTAGTCCACGGGTCTGTCACATTCAGATCCATAAGTATTTTGCAAATTTCTGTGTCAACAATACTCTGCACGGAGCTACTTTAGCTATTTTCTCCCACTTTCAATATGTATTTAGATTGAGACTTAGAGTCATCTAGATTAGTGTCAAAACTTGCATCGACGTAATCTTTTACGACGAACCTTTTGTCACCTCCATAATCGAGAAACATATCCTTATTCCATTAAGGATAATTTTGACCGCCGTCCAGTGATCTACTCCTAGATCACTATTGTACTCCCTTGCCAAACTCAGTGGTAGGGTATGCAATAGATCTGGTACACAGCATGGTATACTTCATAGAGCCTATGGCTGAGGCATAGGGAATGACTTTCATTCTCTTTCTATCTTCTGCCGTGGTCGGGCTTTGAGTCTTACTCAATTTCACACCTTGTAACACAGGCAAGAACTCTTTCTTTGACTGTTCCATTTTGAACTACTTCAAAATCTTGTCAAGGTATGTACTCATTGAAAAAACTTATCAAGCGTCTTGATCTATCTCTATAGATTTTGATGCTCAATATGTAAGCAGCTTCATCGAGGTCTTTCTTTGAAAAACTCCTTTCAAACACTCCTTTATGCTTTGCAGAATAATTCTACATTATTTCCGATCAACAATATGTCATTCACATATACTTATCAGAAATGCTGTAGTGCTCCCACTCACTTTCTTGTAAATACAGGCTTCACCGCAAGTCTGTATAAAACTATATGCTTTGATCAACTTATCAAAGTGTATATTCCAACTCCGAGATGCTTGTACCAGTCCATAGATGGATCGCTGGAGCTTGCATATTTTGTTAGCACCTTTAGGATTGACAAAACCTTCTGGTTGCATCATATACAACTCTTCTTTAATAAATCTATTAAGGAATGCAGTTTTGTTTATCCATTTGCCAGATTTCATAAAATGCGGCAATTGCTAATATGGTTCGGACAGACTTAAGCATAGATACGAGTGAGAAACTCCCATCGTAGTCAACACTTTGAACTTGTCGAAAACCTTTTGCGACAATTCTAGCTTTGTAGATAGTAACACTACTATCAGCGTCCGTCTTCCTCTTGAAGATCCATTTATATTCTATGGCTTGCCGATCACCGGGCAAATCCATCAAAGTCCATACTTTGTTCTCATACATGGATCATATCTCAGATTTCATGGTCTCAAACCATTTCGCGGAATCTGGGCTCATCATCGCTTCCTCATAGTTCGCAAGTTCATCATGGTCTAGTAACATGACTTCCAGAACAGGATTACCGTACCACTCTGGTGCGGATCTCACTCTGATTTACCTACGAGATTCGGTAGTAACTTGATCTGAAGTTACATGATCATCATCATTAGCTTCCTCACTAATTGGTGTAGTAGTCACAAGAACAGATTTTTGTGATGAACTACTTTCCAATAAGGGAGAAGGTACAATTACCTTATCAAGTTTTCTACTTTCCTCCCACTCACTTCTTTCGAGAGAAACTCCTTCTCTGGAAAGGATCCATTCTCAGCAACGAATATCTTGCCTTCGGATTCGTGATAGAAGGTGTACCCAACTGTCTTCTTTGGGTATCCTATGAAGACATATTTTTCCGATTTGGGTTTGAGCTTATCAGGATGAAACTTTTTCATGTAAGCATCACAACCCCAAACTTTAAGACACGACAACTTTGGTTTCTTGCCAAACCACAGTTCAGATTGTGTCGTCTCAACGGACTTTAGATGGTGCCCCTTTTAACGTGAATGCAGTTGTCTCTAATGCATGATCCCAAAACGATATTGGTAAATCGGTAAGAAACATCATAGATTGTACTATATCCAATAAAGTACGGTTATGACGTTCGGACGCACCATTATGCTGTGGTGTTCCAGGTGGCATGAGTTTGTGAAACTATTCCACATTGTTTTAATTGAAGGCCAAACTCGTAACTCAAATATTTTACCTCTGCGATCATATCGTAGAAACTTTTATTTTCTTGTTACGATGATTCTCTACTTCACTCTGAAATTCTTTGAACTTTTCAAACGTTTCAGACTTATGTTTCATCAAGTGGATATACCCATATCTTCTCAAATCATCTGTGAAGGTCAGAAAATAATGATACCTGCTGCAAGCCTTAATATTCATCGGACCACATACATCAGTATGTATGATTTCCAATAAATCTGTTGCTTGCTTCATTGTTCCGGAGAACGGCGTTTTTAGTCATCTTGCCCTTAAGGCATGGATCGCAAGCATCAAGTGATTCATAATCAAGAGATTCCAAAATTCCATCAGCATGGAGTTTCTTCATGCGCTTTACACCAATATGACCTAAACGGCAGTGCCACAAATAAGTTGCACTATCATTATTAACTTCGCATCTTTTGGCTTCAATATTATGAATATGTGTATCACTACGATCGAGATCCAACAAACCATTTTCGTTGGTGTGTATGACCATAGAAGGTTTTATTCATGTAAACAGAACAACAATTGTTCTCTAACTTAAATGAATAACTGTATTGCAATTAACATGATCAAATCATATTCATGCTCAACGCTAACACCAAATAACACTTATTTAGTTTCAACACTAATCCAGAAAGTATAGGGAGTGTGTGATGATGATCATATCAATCTTGGAACCACGTCCAACACACATCGTCACCTTGCCCTTTAACTAGTCTTTGTTCATTCTGCAACTCCCGTTTCGAGTTACTAATCTTAGCAACTTGAACTAGTACCAAATACTGAGGGGTTGCTATGAACACTAGTAAAGTACACATCAATAACATGTATATCAACTATACTTATGTTCACTTTGCCATCCTTCTTATCCGCCAATCACTTGGGGTAGTTCCGCTTCTAGTGACCAGTCCCTTTGCAGTAGAAGCACTTAGTCTCAGGCTTAGGACCAGACTTGGGCTTTTTCACTTGAGCAGCAACTTGCTTGCCGTTCTTCTTGAAGTTCCCCTTCTTTCCTTTTGCCCTTTTCTTGAAACTAGTGATCTTGTCAACCATCAACACTTGATGTTTTTCTTTGATTTCTACCTTCGCCGATTTTAGCATCGCGAAGAGCTTGGGAATATTTTCCGTTATCCCTTGCATATTATAGTTCATCACGAAGTTCTACTAACTTGGTGATGGTGACTAGAGAATTCTGTCAATCACTATCTTATCTGGAAGATTAACTCCCACTTGATTCAAGCGATTGTAGTACCCAGACAATCTGAGCACATGCTCACTAGTTGAGCGATTCTCCTCCATCTTTTAGCTATAGAACTTGTTGGAGACTTCATATCTCTCAACTCGGGTATTTGCTTGAAATATTAACTTCAACTCCTGGAACATCTCATATGCTCCATGACGTTCAAAACGTCTTTGAAGTCCCGATTCTAAGCAGTTAAGCATGGTGCACTAAACTATTAAGGAGTCATCATATTGAGCTAGCAAAACGTTCATAATGTCTGCATCTGCTCCTGCAATAGGTCCGTCACCTAGCGGTGCATCAAGGACATAATTCTTCTGTGCAGCAATGAGGATAAACCTCAGATCACGGATCCAATCCGCATTATTGCTACTAACATTTTTCAACACAATTTTTCTCTAGGAACATATCAAAATAAACATAGGGAAGCAACAACGCGAGCTATTGATCTACAACATAGATATGCTAATACTACCAGGACTAAGTTCATGATAAATTAAAGTTCAATTAATCATTTTACTTAAGAACTCCCACTTAGATAGACATCCCTCTAATCTTCTAAGTGATCACGTGATCCAAATCAACTAAACCATAACCGATCATCACGTGAAATGGAGTAGCTTTCAATGGTGAACATCATTATGTTGATCATATCTACTATATGATTCACGCTCGACCTTTCGGTCTCCGTGTTCCGAGGTCATATCTTATATGCATAGCTCGGCAAGTACAACCTGAGTATTCCGCGTGTGCAACTGTTTTGCACCCGTTGTATTTGAACGTAGAACCTATCACACCCGATCATCACGTGGTGTCTCAGCACGAAGAACTTTTGCAACGGTGCATACTCAGGGAGAACACTTCTTGATAATTTAGTGAGAGATCATCTTATAATGCTACCGTCAATCAAAGCAAGATAAGATGCATAAAAAGATAAACATCACATGCAATCAATATAAGTGATATGATATGGTCATCATCATCTTGTGCTTGTGATCTCCATCTCCGAAGCACCGTCATGATCACCATCGTCACCGGCGCGACACCTTGATCTCCATCATAGCATCGTTGTCGTCTCGCCAATCTTATGCTTCCACGACTATCACTACCGCTTAGTAATAAAGTAAAGCATTACATCGCGATTGCATTGCATACAATAAAGCGACAACCATATGGCTCCTGCCAGTTGCCGATAACTCGGTTACAAAACATGATCATCTCATACAATAAAATTTAGCATCATGTCTTGACCATATCACATCACAACATGCCCTGCAAAAACAAGTTAGACGTCCTCTACTTTGTTGTTGCAAGTTTTACGTGGCTGCTACGAGCTTAAGCAAGAACTCATCTTACCTACGCATCAAAACCACAATGATAGTTTGTCAAATAGACTCCGTTTTAACCTTCTCAAGGACCGGACGTAGCCACACTCGGTTCAACTAAAGTTGGAGAGACAGTCTTCCGCAAGCCATCTATGTGCAAAGCACGTCGAGGGAACCGGTCTCGCGTAAGCGTACGCGTAAGGTTGGTCCGGATCGTCTCGTCCAACAATACCGCTGAACCAAAGTATGACATGCTGGTAGGCAGTATGACTTGTATCGTCCACAACTCACTTGTGTTCTACTCGTGCAAATAACATCAAACCATAAAAACCTAGGCTCGGATGCCACTGTTGGGTAACGTAGTAATTTCAAAAAAATTTCCTACGCACACGCAAGATCATGGTGATGCATAGCAACGAGAGGGAAGAGTGTTGTCTACATACCCTTGTAGACTGAAGCGGAAGCGTTGACTCAACGTAGAGGAAGTAGTCGTACGTTCTCCTCACGATCCGACCGATCACAACACCGTTACTCCGGCGCCTCCGAGTTCTTGGCACACGTTCAGCTCGATGACGATCCCCGGGCTCCGATCCAGCAAAGCGTCGGGGAAGAGTTCCGTCAGCATGACGACGTGGTGACGATCTTGATGTGTTACCGGCGCAGGGCTTCGCCTAAGCACTGCAACGATATGACCGAGGTGGAATTTGGTGGAAGGGGGCACCGCACACGGCTAAGGAACGATCCGTAGATCAACTTGTGTGTCCAAGGGGTGCCCCTTGCCTCAGTATATAAAGGATGGAGGAGGAGGAGGCCGGCCAAGCCAATTGGTGCGGCCAAGATATGGAGTCCTACTAGGACTCCAAGTCCTAGTAGGAGTCCACCAAGAGGGGAGGAAGGGAGAAGGAATAGGAGGAGAAGGAGAGGTGGCCGGCCCCCTTTTCCCTAGTCCAATTCGGACTAGAGGGGAGGGGGGGAGCAGCAGCCTTTTTCCTCTTCCCACTAAAGCCCATCAAGGCCCATTACTTCTCCCGTAATCCCGTAACTCCCCGGTACCTCCGAAAATACCCGAACCACTCAGAACCCTTCCGATGTCCGAATATAGTCGTCCAATATATCGATCTTTACGTCTCGACCATTTCGAGACTCCTCGTCATGTCCCCGATCTCATCCGGGACTCCGAACTCCTTCGGTACATCAAAACTCATAAACTCATAATAACTGTCATCGTAACCTTAAGCGTGCGGACCCTACGGTTCGAGAACAATGTAGACATGACCGAGACACGTCTCCGGTCAATAACCAATAGCGGGACCTGGATGCCCATATTGGCTCCTACATATTCTACGAAGATCTTTATCGGTCAGACCGCATAACAATATACGTTGTTCCCTTTGTCATCGGTATGTTACTTGCCCGAGATTCGATCGTCGGTATCCAATACCTAGTTCAATCTCGTTACCGGCAAGTCTCTTTACTCGTTCCATAATACATCATCTCGCAACTAACTCATTAGTTGCAATGCTTGCAAGGCTTAAGTGATGTGCATTACCGAGAGGGCCCAGAGATACCTCTCCGACAATCGGAGTGACAAATCCTAATCTCGAAATACGCCAACCCAACATCTACCTTTGGTGACACCTGTAGTACTCCTTTATAATCATCCAGTTACGTTGTGACGTTTGGTAGCACCCAAAGTGTTCCTCCGGCAAACGGGAGTTGCATAATCTCATAGTCATAGGAACATGTATAAGTCATGGATAAAAGCAATAGCAACATACTAAACGATCTGGTGCTAAGCTAATGGAATGGGTCATGTCAATCAGATCATTCAACTAATGATGTGACCTCATTAATCAAATAACAACTCCTTGTTCATGGTTAGGAAACATAACCATCTTTGATTAATGAGCTAGTCAAGTAGAGGCATACTAGTGACACTCTGTCTATGTATTCACACATGTATTATGTTTCCTATTAATACAATTCTAGCATGAATAATAAACATTTATCATGAATTAAGGAAATAAATAATAACTTTATTATTGCCTCTAGGGCATATTTCCTTCAGCGATACCTACCACTTGCTTATCGTGCCTCCCATATTGTTAAACCAAGCCTCTAACCCACCTTGTCCTAGCAAACCGTTGATTGGCTATGTTACCGCTTTGCTCAGCCCCTCTTATAGCGTTGTTTAGTTGCAGGTGAAGATGAAGTTTGTTCCTTGTTGGAACATGGAGATGTTGTTCCTTGTTGGAACATGTTTACTTGTTGGGATATCACAATATATCTTATTTAATTAATGCATCTATATACTTGGTAAAGGGTGGAAGGCTCGGCCTTATGCCTGGTGTTTTGTTCCACTCTTGCCGCCCTAGTTTCCGTCATATCGGTGTTATGTTCCCGGATTTTGCGTCCCTAACGTGGTCGGGTGATTTATGGGACCCCCTTGACAGTCCGCTTTGAATAAGACTCTTCCAGCAAGGCCCAACTTTGGTTTTACCATTTGCCTCAGCCTATTACCTTTTTCCCTTGGGAGTCGCGCATCCCGATGGTCATCTTTATTTTAAACCCCCGGGCCAATGCTTGTCTAAGTGTTGGTCCAAACTAGAGCACCGTGCGGGACCGTCCCTTGGCAACTTGGGTTATGTTGGTACCTGTACGCTTAGCTTATCCGGTCGTGGCCTGAGACGAGATACGCGCGGCTACTATCAGGGTGTCGGCACGCCGGGAGGTCTTGCTGGACTTGTTTTATTACTGTCGAAATGTCTTGTAGCCGGGATTCCGAGACTGATCGGGTCTTCCCGGGGAGAAGGAATATCCTTCGTTGATCGCGAGAGCTTATAATGGGCTAAGTTGGGACACCCCTGCAGGGTATTGAACTTTCGAAAGCCGTGCCCGCGGTTATGTGGCAGATGGGAATTTGTTAATGTCCGGTTGTAGAAAACTCGAAGTTGATCTTAATTAAAATACAGCAACCGCGTGTGTAACTGTGATGGTCTCTTCTCGGCGGAGTTCGGGAAGTGAACACGATGTTGGAGTTATGCTTGGCGTAGGTTGTTCTAGGATCACTTCTTGATCATAGTTCATCGACCGTGCTTTGCCTTCTCTTTTCGCTCTCATTTGCATATGTTAGCCACCATATATGCTAGTCGCTTGCTGCAGCTCCACCTCATACCTTTTACCCTACCTATAAGCTTAAATAGTCTTGATCTCGCGGGTGTGAGATTGCTGAGTCCCCGTGACTCACAGATACTTCCAAAACCAGTTTGCAGGTGCCGATGAGACCGTGCAGGTGACGCACCCGAGCTCAAGGAGGAGCTCGATGAAGATCTTGTTCATTGTGTTGTTTCATTTCAGTTGATCAGTAGTGGAGCCCAGTCGGGTCGATCGGGGATCTGTGTAGCATTTGGGGTAGTCTTCTTTTATTTTGGGTTCCGTAGTCGGACCTTGTTTGTATCTGGATGATGTAATGTTTTACTCATGTATTGTGTGAAGTGGCGATTGTAAGCCAACTATGTATCTCTTTCCCTTATGTATTACATGGGTTGTGTGAAGATTACCTCACTTGCGACATTGCTTTCAATGCGGTTATGCCTCTAAGTCGTGCTTCGACACGTGGGAGATATAGCCGCATCGAGGGCGTTACAAGTTGGTATCAGAGCGTTCCCCGACCTTAGGAGCCCCCACTGATTGATCGTTTTTAGCGGCCGAGTTGTGTCTAGAAAAATGTTTTGAGTCATTTAGGAATTATGTATCGGAGAGTTTAGGAATTCTTTTTACTTCCAAGTCTCCTCATCGCTCTGGTAAGGCATCCTGACGTAGAGTTTTGACTCTTCTCTTCTCAAATTTCACTAAATTTTTTTAGGATCACGCGGGTATCTTAGAATCGTTCCGATGGTTTTGTGATGACAACATTGTCTTGGTGCCTCCTGTCAGCAGGGGTTTAGTGGAGGTGTCCCTGGGAGTTGGGCTCCGAGGTGTTGTCGTCATAATTTTATCGTTGCAGTTCTGGAATACCTGAGTTTAGTACGCCGACATCGAAGATCTCTTTTGTACAGTTGTTGGTGAGATAACCCTGATAGCCCAGTACTGAGGTGAGTGCGGGAGTATTGCCATAACTCGTATAACGGATGCTTTTCGAAGGTTGAGGTAGACGATTTCCGAAAGTTTCTTGGTTATGTGTTGAAGGATGGATACAGCTGGATCTAGGTATTGTTAGTTTGGGTGATATATTTTGTGTCCCCTGTATCCCCAACACCTGATTGCATAACCAGAAAGTTTCGGGAGTTTATAGGTGGGAATTCAAGTATCACGTAGGAATTCTTTCCAACAGACACATGATACGATATGGGATCTATCATATGTTTGTTTCCGGCTTATTCTGCAAGCCAAATCCTTTTGTTTTTGTTTTGGTTTGTGGTATTCGAGTTGCTTCGAAGTCAAGTGTTGATTCCATACCTTTTCTAAGCGGAGTTCTCATATTTCTTTGGGAATGCTAATCCTTCTTGATCATCGAGGTTGTCATGTTAATTCTTTTTCAACCGGTGTGTCCCTCTTCAAGTGGATCCGATCACTTCAACATTCGCAAGATCAATTATCAGTTTTTCCCAACGGTGTTTGCTTCATCCGTTCCAAGTTGTCTTTGTTTTCCCGCACTCCCACCCTTATTTCTTCAAGGACGCAGATCTCTTAATCAAGTATCCTTTTTATTGATGGAAGTTTCTTCATTCTTTCCTTCAATGTTCTTATCCGGTGATTTCCCATGAAGATTCTAACGGAGCTTCAAGTTCATCAATCTTCGTTCTTTTTCTTCTCCGGTGGTTTTAATTCAAGATTTCAGTGTTGATCTTATCCCTTTTCCTCTTTTCACAATGCTTTCCAATTCCGGTGCACCAATTATTCATTCACTTCTCGCTAATCATTTGTTCGGGAGTGCTGAAGATATCTCAGAAGGCTCGTCTTGTCTTTCAAGATCAGTTCAACCTATTTCGAGATTGTTATCTCATTCTAGCCATTTAATCAACCGGTGCAATCTCCCTTTCAAGTAATCGTTCAACGGTGTTTCTTTTGAGTGGGCCCTAACCCACAGGTCTTTTCCCAGGATCTTACCTGACTCTTCTAATTTTTCCGGAGCTATTCTCAATTTCATTTAAAAGTTTGACATAAGAATGAATTATCATCAGTCAAATGTCTTTCTCCAAGATCTTTCAATTCTTTCATCGTTGGTTCAACCTTTCTAATTATCATTCCGGAGTGTCTCAACTATTCATGGTTGTGTTTCTCGTCATCATTCTCAACATTTGAAGACCGAAGAAGAGTTTCTCTTAAACCTTGCTCCATTCTCTTCAAGATTCATGGTTCTAGCTTGATGCCATCCTCTCATAATTATTTTCGATTGTGAGAATTCTTTTAACCCACCCGGAGCATTTCAGGAGTCTTTTCAGTTTGATTCTCCGGAGCCCATCATCTCAGAATTATTCATTCAAGCGTTCAGCTCTTGTCTTCCAAATCTCACCGGTGCATCGTCGATATATCCTCTAATCAGTTCATGATCTCTTCGTTCTAGCGTATCTAAATTCTGTCAAGCATCTTTATTCGTTTTCTAATTCTTCCCGGTGATTTGTGCATTTGCTACGTTCAATTTCAGTTCTTACGGTGGGTCGTTCAAGATTCCTCTTTCTTTGTTACCGTATAGAGTTAATCGTTGTTTCAATCCTGCCGGTGGTTCGTTGAAGACCTTCTCAAGTTTACGCTATATATCTCTAAATCCTTTATACGGGAATAAGTAGTATGCCAAATCCATTGCTTGTCATCAATCTAAATTGGTGAAGGATAAGCATAATCTAATTCTTATTCTTGTTTCATCGAGTTAACTCAATTCCTTATTCCGGAGGTTCATCAAAATTCTTGGTTTCATTTGCTCATCTTTCTTTTTCGGAGTTCCAAGCTCTCATCATCACGAAGATCCATATAAATCATCGCAAGGCTTCACCTTGTGTTTTCAACTCCTCTTTCTTTTTATCATCATTTTGTTACCGGAGTTATTCATGGAGGCTCTACATGGTGGTTCGCCAATGATTCTTTTCATTCTTCAATTGTTCTTCAAGATTTCTCTCGAAGTTATGATCCGCCAAGCTATACTCAAAATAAACATGGTGTTTCAACACATGTTTTGTCTTGAGGAGTTCAAGTATTCTTCATCTTGCATTCCAAAGTGCAATTCTTTCAACCATATATTCGTGGTGTTATTATGTCATTCTTGATAATTTGAGTTCATGTATCATGATTCACATGTTGTTAAGAATGAGATATTTAAATCCATCATTTCCTCTTCGTCCAAGGGGTCTTTTCAACCAATCTATCTCTCCGTTGGAGTCATCTTGTGTCATATTTCACCTAAAGCCTTCTCTAAGGTTTGTTGCTATTATGGTGTTTACCAATGACCCAAGTTCTTCTTTTATCCTCCCGGTGAAATAGTTTCTAGTCTCCTCGTTTTTATCAATCCAATCTCTTCCGTTGGTGGCAGAAGCTCACCTCAAAATTTTGAGATGTTTCCATAAGTCCACTATAAGCTTATCCTTTCGTTGATTGTTTTTCCAACAACTCCGTTGTAACCTTCTTGGAAGGGTACTTTCCAAGCTCATTTGTGGCATAAGTTGGCTTTTTCTTCCCCGTTCTTTTATTCTAATGATCTATCTTCTATTCTTTCTTCCGGAGGCATGGTGATGTTGCTCTCTTCACTCATCATCTTGAACTGTGAGGATCGTGTTCTTTTCATGCTTATCCATTTAACCGGAGTGTTGTACCCTCTGCTCAAGTTCTTTTCATCTTATCAAGTTTCGTATCACTTTTCAACCGGAGTGCCGTCTGAAATATTTCTTAACCCTTGTGCCATTCTTTCATTAGTTCCGGAGGCTGTGTGTTGTTAATCTCATCGAGTATCCTCTCATCTTGTCAAGTTCATGTTGTTTACTTTCCATTTACAGTCGGAGTGCTGCCCAAATAATGTCATTCTTATTCCTTCTCTATCTTGTTTTAACCGGAGTGGTGCCAAAATCTATCTTGGCACTTAACCTCTTGGTTCTCGTCGTATCCCATGTTCCTCTTTTCTAAAGGAGTGTTTTCAACCTTGTTCATCTTCGTTGTTTTCTTTCTTTCATTTTGTTCAACCTCTCAAGGTTTTTTTTGGTTTCACTCGTTTGTCAAAGAAGCAACTTAGTTTTACCTCTCCTCTTTATCTTCCGTTTTCCCTCCGGTGCCATTCTAGATCTCGGGACGAGATCCTCTCATAGTGGTGGAGTGTTGTAACGCCCCGGATCTGTTGCGCCAGGTGTCCGCCAGTTATTCGTCAGCGTTGCCATGTCATGTGCTTGCGTGTCGCTCTTTGCCATGTCATCATCTGCATTTCATATCATGTCATCATGTGCAACGCTTTTGCATACGGGTTCGTCTTATGCATCCGAGCATTTTCCCCGTTGTCCGTTTTGCAATCCGGCGCTCCTATGTTCCCCGGCGTCCCCTTTTACCTTTTTCCGTGAGCGGGTATTAAACTTTCTCGAAATGGACCGAGGTTTGCCAAGCGGCCTTGGTATAGCACCGGTAGACCGCCTGTCAAGTTTCGGGTCATTCGGAGGTCGTTTGATACTCCAACGGTTAACCGGGTAACCGTAAAGGCCTTTTTGGTGTGCAGCCCAACACCCCCTTCAAAGTGGCCCAAAACCCACCTCAGCCCCCTCCATCCTCTCGGTCGTTCGATCACGATCGTGTGGGCGAAAACCGCACTCCATTTGGAGCCTCCTAGCTCCTCCTACCTATAAATATGTGATCCCCTCCCGATTTTCGCGCAGATGAAACCCTAGCCTCTTCCCTCCGCGCCGCGCTGGACATGTCCAACCCCGCGCCGGACGCGTCCACCCCGCCGCCACGTCGATCCGGCCAATGGGAGGCCGCCACATCACCCAGCCGCCGCGCCCAGCCAACCAGGCGTCGCCATGTGTCCCGCCGCCGCCGTCTCCCACTGCGCGCCGCCGCGGGCCCGCGAGCCCAGATCCGGCCCCCGCCGGGCCCGAACCGGGCCGCGCCCGCCCGCTCGCCGGCGAGCCCCGCCGCCGACGCCATGCTCCGCCGCCGCCGCGGCGCCCCGCTCCGCCGCCCGCCGGACCGGATCCGGTCGGGCCGAACCGGATCCGGCGACCCCGAGCTCCGCCCCGCTGGATCCCCTCCTCTCCGGCCATCTTCTTCCTCTACTCCGGCGAGCATCTCCGGCCACCTCGCCCGTTGACTTCTTCCCCCGAGGTGCTGATTTTGACCAAGTCCCGAAATTATTTGCATTCTGGTCCCTTGTTCATCGCATCATAACTTGCTGCATACAGCTCTGTTTCGTGCGTGTAATATGTCAAATTGTTCGCCTCGAGGAGTACATCATTTCATCTCATTGAATCATTTTCATTTGAGCTCATCTTGATGCCCGAAATGCTGTTAGAAGAGGGCTATGTGATGTTAGTTTCTGATTCTTATCAGAACGTGCACTTTTGTCATTTTTGCCATGATTGATGTGTGCACCCTATGAACTTGAGCTCTACATGTGTTTTGTAATATGCCATGCTATCTTTCCAGAGGTGTATGTCATGTATTTTTGTGATCTTTGTGGTGACTAGCACAAGCATGCAAACTAGGGTACTTAATGTTGCTGATTCCAGAGACGGTATTTTCGCCAAGTCATGTCCTGTTGTTATTTTTATGCTATGTGTTCGTGTTGTTTCAGAGAGATCTATGCCTCTTTTGAGCATGATGAGTAAGAGTGTTTTGAGTATATGGATTTTCTATATCCATCCATGCATTTGATTGTAATTATGGAGTACTATAGCTTGAGTCAATCGAGCTCTACTTTTGCTATAAAATGTTACTGGCAGATTGTTTACATGTTATTCGATTTTGCCAAGCTTGTTGTAGTTGATCCTTGCATGATATGTTGTTGTTCTTGCCATGTATAGCTAATATGCCATGTTTTCTTGATGTTTGTATGCTTAGTTTATCATGTAATGCTCTGTAGTGAGTGCATCGAGCTCGTAAACATGCCTACTTGTTATCTGTTTTCGACATGCCCAGTTTTCTGCTAAGTCTGAAACCTGTAACGAAACTTGCTTAATAGACATGGGTGTTATTGTATTTTCTGGTCCTTTTTGGCTTATGGTCAGCAAGGGACTTTTGTTAAGTGCTTTGAGTAGATTAATTCGATGCCATATTTTGCTATGTCTTGATCTTGTAGCAGGTTGTTTGCTTGCTCTAAACATGTCTTCCTGATGTTAATTTCTGGCATGTTGTTGATTTCGCTAAGTCTGTGAACCTGTTATCTTTTGCACTTTTGCCATGCTTGTTTGAACCTGTTATGGAGTGATTTAGCCGTAGCTCAGTGTTCATCTTTTGTCAAGCATCTTGATTAAATCACTTTCATATGTTTTGTTGATATGTTTGGGTGCAGTAGCTTAATTTCTTGTTGCTTGCTAAGTAGCATCATGCTGTTAATGGCAGAATCTTGTCATTCTTGTTTTGCTTGTCATTTGCAAACCGTGCATCCGATTCCGGTGATCTTTATATCGGTTCCAACCGAAATAACCTCACCTTTCCAGTGGCATACTTGGTTTGCCAAGATTATGCCTTGTTCATCTTTTCCTTCCGGAGCATGCATATGCATTGCATACCACATCTCGCATATCATGCCATGTTTATGTGATGGTTGTTTACGGTGTTGTTTGTTTTTTCCGGGTTGCTTCTCTCGTTAGCTTAGGTTTCGTTCCGGAGTTATGGGTATTCGTTCGACTACGTCCGTTTGTCTTCTTCATGGACTCGTTCTTCTTCCTAGCGGGATTTCAGGCAAGATGACCATACCCTCGAAATCACTTCTATCTTTGCTTGCTAGTTGCTCGCTCTTTTGCCATGCCTATGCTGCGATACCTATCACTTGCTTATCGTGCCTCCCATATTGTTAAACCAAGCCTCTAACCCACCTTGTCCTATCAAACCGTTGATTGGCTATGTTACCGCTTTGCTCAGACCCTCTTATAGCGTTGTTTAGTTGCAGGTGAAGATGAAGTTTGTTCCTTGTTGGAACATGTTTACTTGTTGGGATATCACAATATATCTTATTTAATTAATGCATCTATATACTTGGTAAAGGGTGGAAGGCTCGGCCTTATGCCTGGTGTTTTGTTCCACTCTTGCTGCCCTAGTTTCCGTCATATCGGTGTTATGTTCCCGGATTTTGCGTCCCTAACGTGGTCGGGTGATTTATGGGACCCCCTTGACAGTTCGCTTTGAATAAGACTCTTCCAGCAAGGCCCAACTTTGGTTTTACCATTTGCCTCAGCCTATTACCTTTTTCCCTTGGGAGTCGCGCATCCCGAGGGTCATCTTTATTTTAAACCCCCGGGCCAATGCTTGTCTAAGTGTTGGTCCAAACTAGAGCACCATGCGGGACCGTCCCTTGGCAACTTGGGTTATGTTGGTACCTGTACGCTTAGCTTATCCGGTCGTGGCCTGAGACGAGATACGCGCGGCTACTATCAGGGTGTCGGCACGCCGGGAGGTCTTGCTGGACTTGTTTTATTACTGTCGGAATGTCTTGTAGCCGGGATTCCGAGACTGATCGGATCTTCCCGGGGAGAAGGAATATCCTTCGTTGATCACGAGAGCTTATAATGGGCTAAGTTGGGACACCCCTGCCGGTATTGAACTTTCGAAAGCCGTGCCCGCGGTTATGTGGCAGATGGGAATTTGTTAATGTCCGGTTGTAGAAAACTCGAAGTTGATCTTAATTAAAATACATCAACCGCGTGTGTAACCGTGATGGTCTCTTCTCGGCGGAGTTCGGGAAGTGAACACGGTGTTGGAGTTATGCTTGACGTAGGTTGTTCTAGGATCACTTCTTGATCATAGTTCATCGACCGTGCTTTGCCTTCTCTTCTCGCTCTCATTTGCGTATGTTAGCCACCATATATGCTAGTCGCTTGCTACAGCTCCACCTCATACCTTTTACCCTACCTATAAGCTTAAATAGTCTTGATCTCGCGGGTGTGAGATCGCTGAGTCCCCGTGACTCACAGATACTTCCAAAACCAGTTTGCAGGTGCCGATGAGACCGTGCAGGTGACGCACCCGAGCTCAAGGAGGAGCTCGATGAAGATCTTGTTCATTGTGTTGTTTCGTTTCAGTTGATCAGTAGTGGAGCCCAGTCGGGTCGATCGGGGATCTGTGTAGCATTTGGGATAGTCTTCTTTTATTTTGGGTTCCGTAGTCGGACCTTGTTTGTATCTGGATGATGTAATGTTTTACTCATGTATTGTGTGAAGTGGCGATTGTAAGTTAACTATGTATCTCTTTCTCTTTCCCTTATGTATTACATGGGTTGTGTGAAGATTACCTCACTTGCGACATTGCTTTCAATGCGGTTATGCCTCTAAGTCGTGCTTCGACACGTGGGAGATATAGCCGCATCGAGGGCGTTACATCGGCTAACTCCTTTGGTATTCCTCCCGTCATTAGTGTATTGACATGGCTCTTACGGCTCAATGCGTCAGCTACTACATTGGGCTTTCCGGGATGGTAATGCAATCTCATATCATAATCGTTGATGAGCTCCAACCATATCCTTTGTCTGAGGTTCAAATCCTTCTGCGTAAAAATGTACTTCAAACTCTTGTGATCCGTGTACACCTCACAATGATTTCCAATGAGGAAATGTCTCCATGTCTTCAATGCATGCACTACGGCTGCTAACTCCAAATCATGCGTGGCATAATTCAATTCGTGAGGCTTCAGTTGTCGTGAAGCATACGAAACAACTCTTCCCTCTTGCATATGTACTGCTCCAAGTCCTCGACGTGAAGCATCGCAATATATCTCATAATCCTTGGTCTGATCTGGCAAAATCAACACTGGTGAGGTAACCAAACGTTTCTTCAATTCCTGGAAACTAGCCTCACACTCCTCAGTCCATATGAACTTGGTATCCTTCTTCAGCAACTCCGTCATAGGCTTTGCAATCTTCGAGAAGTTCTCAATAAATCTCCGGTAGTATCCTGCGAGTCCAAGAAAACTCCGGATCTCTCCAACTGTTGTTGGTGCTTCCAAATTGGTCACAGTGATAACCTTTGTGGGATCAACTGCTATTCCTTCTCCGGATATAACGTGTCCGAGGAATCCTACTTCCTTCAGCCAAAACTCACATTTGCTGAACTTGGCATATAACTGATGTTCTTTGAGCTTCTCCAGTACCAATCGCAAATGCTCTTTATGCTCCTCTTCATTCTTTGAATAAACCAGAATATCATCAATGAATACTACGACGAACTTATCCAGAAACTCCATAAACACTTTGTTCATCATGTTCATAAAATAGGCAGGTGCGTTAGTCAGTCCAAATGACATAACGGTATACTCATACAGTCCATATCTGGTGGTGAATGATGTCTTAGGTATATCCTGCTCTCGAATCTTCAACTGATGGTACCCTGATCGCAAATCGATCTTGGAAAACACTTTAGCTCCTTGCAATCGATCAAACAGATCATTAATCATTGGTAGTGGGTACTTGTTCTTGATTGTTACCTCGTTCAATCCACGATAATCAACAACCATCCTTAACGATCCATCCTTCTTCTCCACTAGAAGTACTGGTGATCCCCAAGGCGAAGAACTTGGGCGAATGTAACCTTTATCCAGTAACTCCTTAATCTGCTTCTTAATTTCCACCAAATCCTTTGCGGGCATCCTGTATGGTCTCTTCGATATTGGCCCTGTGCCTGGCAAAAGCTCAATCAAAAACTCAATGTCTCTATCCGGTGGCATGCCTGGCAACTCTTCTGGAAATACATCAAGGAAATCCTTTACCACTAGTACTTCCTCCTGCACAACTCCTGTCAAGGAATTTGCTTGAATCCTTTTCGGCACATGCCGTGATACGTACTTGATCCTTCTTCCTTCTGGCATTGTAAGCAAAATTGTCTTACTAGCGCATTCAATGTTCCCTTCATACTTTGACAACCAATCCATGACTAATATCACATCCAGTCCTTGAGATTACAATACTATTAGGTCTGAGGGAAACACATAGTTACCAATCCTTAATGGTAACCGATCACACCATCGACTAGCCATATACTCTGCTCCAGGCGAGGTTACTAACATGGGTGACCTAAGGGCTTGGGTTGGCAGGTTATACTTATGCACAAATCCCCTTGATATGTATGAATGCGATGCACCAGTATCGAAAAGAACGAGTGCAGTAAATGACTTAACCAAAAACTTACCGATTACTGCATCGGGCTGAGCTTCAACCTCCTCCACATTAACGTGGTTCACTTGTCCCCTGTTGAAAGGGTTTGGCTTCTTTCCCGAGCTTCCATTGCCATTCTGGCCGTCAGGACATTCATTGGCATAATGTTCGGTCTTTGAACACTTGAAACAGGTGACTTGGCTCAGATCTCTCTTGGCTGGGGTTGATGGGGTGGTACGGTTCTGGCCGTTGCTTCCTCCATTCCCATTACCATTCTTGGAGCCATTATGATTGTGCAAGCTACCTCCTCCATGGGTATGCTGAAAATAAACTCCCGGTTTAGGGGTAAGACGGGGCTTCTGCTGAGCTCCTGAATTATACTTCCCCTGTCCATACTTCCTCTTGCGATTTTCAATCTGCTGCTGCTTCCCCTCAATCATAAGAGCACGATCTACCAACTCCTGGTAGTTGTTGAAACTTGCTACCATCAACTACATACTCAGCTCATCATTCAGTCCTTCCAGAAACTTCTCCTGCTTAGCTGCATCTGTAGCAACGTCATCTGGGGCATAACGTGCTAGCTTACTAAAGTCATCCACATACTGGCCAACTGTCTGTCCTCCTTGGCGCAAGTTGCGAAACTCACGCTTCTTCATGGCCATAGCTCCTGCTGGAACATGGGCAGTACGGAAAGCTTGCTGAAACTGGTCCCATGTGACAGTGTCTACAGGGTAAGTGGCTATAAATTCTCCCACCATGATGCTGCGGGTCCTTCAAGCTGATGTGCGGCAAACTTCACTTTTTCCTCATCTGCACATCCAATAGTGGTCAACTCCCTCCCTGTCTTGCGGAGCCAATCATCTGCTACTATCGGCTCGGTGCTACTGGAAAACACCGGCGGATTCAGCCTAAGGAAACGGGTCAAGTGATCAACTGGTGGTGGTGGCGGTGGGTTGTTGTTGTTGTTGTTGTTGTTGTTGTTGTTGTTGTTGTTGTTGTTGTTGTTGTTGTTGTTGTTGTTGTTGTTGTTGTTGTTGTTGTTGTTGTTGTTGTTGTTGTTGTTGTTGTTGTTGTTGTTGTTGTTGTTGTTGTTGTTGTTGTTGTTGTTGTTGTTGTTGTTGTTGTTGTTGTTGTTGTTGTTGTTGTTGTTGTTGTTGTTGTTGTTGTTGTTGTTGTTATGGTTTTGGACTAACAACTGCATCAAAGCATTCTGCTGCTGGATCAACTAAGTGAGCTCCGGTGGGAAAGCGAATCCATTGTCACGTCTCAGAGGCATCTGAGGGTTTAGAAAAGATGAGAATTAAGAATAGAATGAGGTCTAAAGAGAAAACACTACCCAAATGCACATGAGACAAATGCACACAAAAATCACTTCATTCAATCAAACAAGGGCATACAATCGGTCTAGAACTATGCAAAAGTGTGTGGACTATAATATGTACATGGGGGAATACTACTACTGTTATGGTAGTCTACTAGAAAAAATGCTCCGATGAAGACTCCATGATATTTGCTCCAGCTTCGTCTTCGAAATCATCATCACTAGGATCGGAATCAGTGTCGTCGATGATGATGTAGTTATCTGGACAGGTGCAATCTTCATCTTCTCCTCCGGGTGCTGAATTCCCCATGAGTTCCTCAATCTTCTCCTTAAGATTGTCGTTTTGTCTCACTAGAGCTACAATCTCATCCATGTAGTCCTTGCGAGTGGCCTTCAGTTCTCCTTCTAGCTCAATAATCTTGGCTTTTGCTTTCTTCAACTCCATCATATCTGCGCACATCTGGTTCTCCTGGCGTCGAATGTGCTGGTTTAACTCCTGGATCAAAACTGCAATGGATCTATCCTTCTTGGTGCTAACTATCTCCCATTGTTCATCTCGGCGTCCGCAAATTTGGTAAATAGTATCCTTGAGGTATTCTTGGTAAACTTCTCCAATGCGTCCCATGGTGATATGAGCTGCCATGCTCTTTCCCAGACTCCATGTTGGTGCATTGAAAACACACTCTATGGGCTCCGTGATTGGCGCGAACGTCCTTCCTGGAACTAGAGCTTGAATCTTCCAACGCTCCTTTTCAGGTAAAGTGGCGTTGTAGGTCCCGGTGAAGCTTGGTATACCAATGTTCAGGTACTTAGTGACTTCCTTCAGGTGTCGTCCAAAAGGTGTATCTTCATCCGGCTAGGTGAACTTGATCCTCGCTTCCGTCATCCTAAAAGAGTAGAAAAGATGAGGAGTCAGAAATGAGAAGAGAGTAGTGATCTAAGGCTTTTGCTTAGTGGTCGTGTCCTACAGTCAGCGTGTGCTCTGATACCATCTCTGTAGCGACCAGACCTCAAACAGTCTGACCTCTGTGCTCATGTGTCATCCCTGGATCAGTAATGCTGACACCACACAGTACTTTGAAGGATTTATAACAGAGTAGCAATCACACACTTATTACAGAGATGTCTCAAAGAGAACTTATTACAATAAATATGGCTTAAGGCCATCTAATAACGATAACAGTGGAAGGCTTGGAAGATAAGCGAGTCCATCAACTCCAACGGCATCACTGAGTATAGAACCACGACCTAAAAGGCACCTTACTCGTCGTCTGAAAAGTCTGCAACATGAAATGTTGCAGCCCGAAACGGGTCAGCACATGGAATATGCTGGCAATGTAGCACATAGAGAGTAATGAAAGATTAAGCCTATACTACATGCATATATGGCTGGTGGAAAGCTCTATGGTTACAGTTTTGCGTAAAGCCAATTTTTCCCTATTGCAAAGGAATAAATTTATTTAACTATCATGGTGGTTGTTAAACATTGAGAATGGTTGACAGCATCCTCAATCCCATTAAAATAATCATCATTAAAACCCAACAATATTAATTTAGAGTAACATGATGAGATTCACATGATATCCAAGTACTAGATACTCAAAAACGTCCATAACTGGGGACACGGCTAACCATGATTAGTTTGTACACTCTGCAGAGGTTTCCGCACTTTTCCCCACAAGACTCGATCGCCTCCGTTGGGATTCTCGCACTACATGGTGTTTGAGAAACGGATGACCGAGACATAGTCTCTCAGAAGCGCTAGCACCTTACGATGTGATAGACCGTACCAACCTACATCCCCTACATATGCTAGTCTACCACTGTAAGAGTTCGCACGACTTAGTCAACTATGCCAGAGCCCATAATGGCTTGTGGCTGCACACGGAAGTTTCTAGTTTGAATAATCTCATGATCCCTTTGAGCCTGGGTGGCGGTCCAAAAAGAAACAAGCAATCCTGGAATACCCAGGTACCTCAATCCATCCAGATATGTGTTCAAGTTGCCACCTTAGATAAACCATTAATTAACAAACTCACATCTGTCATGGATATCACTCACCCAATCCACGTCTACTAGCATAGCATGGCATAATAAGCAAACGTAGAAGTAACTCCCAAAGGTTTGATAATAAAACAGGTAATAGGTACTATCTCAACTACTTTCCATCCCACAATTTAATTAGATCCTAATCATGCAGTGTTTGAGGATTGATCTAATGCAATAAAACTGGGTAGTAAAAGAGGTATGATCAAAGTGTTACTTGCCTTGCTGATGATCCGCGAAACCAAGAGATTCGAAGTAACAGGCGGCGCACTCCGGGTATTCTATCGCAGACACACAAACAAGCATACAATAAGTACTCATCTAATGCACATGTAAAACTCAAATAAGAGATCTAACCAGAAAGTTCAACTTAAGAACTCCGGTTTGCAAAAAGAATCAAATCGAACGAAGCAACGAAAGTCAAACGGCGAAAGAAAACAACTTCGTTCTACTAATCTGGACCTAAGTCAAATTTTACAGAAGCAAAAACTTGTTTAAGTTGGTTAAACGGATAGAGGGTTTCGAGACGAAACTCCAGGCACTTGAATCGACTAATTCCGATAAACGAGCGAAAAGTTATACTAAAACAAAAATCGGATCAGAAATCTTGATCAGAAAATAACCGCGGAAAATCCGAGAAAAAAAAACGACGAACGGATTAACGAACGAACGTTCGCTAATTAACGCAAACCAAAAATAATAAAACCAATCTAATAAAAGTAAAAAATAAAAAAACCGAGAAAAAAATCCGAAAATAAAACCGACGAAAACCAATCGTTTTTTTTAAAACGGGCACGGAAATCGAGGCGGCGACGAACCTCGGGCGGCGGGATCGTCGGCGGCGGCGGCTCCGGCGGCGCGCGTGGATCGAGGCGGGGCTGATGGGCTGGGGCGTCTCGGGGCGGCGCTATTTATAGGCTGCCCCCGGGCGGTGTCCCGCGCGGGTACGGCCCGAAGTCGGTTCGTTTTTTTAATAATTACGCTCAGAAAAAAAAGAAATACTAAACGTACTCCAAAAATCCTGAAATAAATTTTCCCAGGCTTCTAAAATCAAGCCCGACAAAGTGAACATTTATTTGGGCCCTAAATGCAATTTTGAAAAACACATATTTTTCCTAAATTCAAATAAAAATATCAAAAACTCCAAAAAATCTTATTTGATTTTATTATTAAATCTTCAATATTTCTATATTTTAGGGAAGTCATTTTATTCCCTCTTTCATATCTTTGTAATAGAAATAATTGTTGATAAAATAAATAAAACCAAATGATCCTATTTTCAAAATTTGAGAAAAACTCAAATATGAAAATAACGAAACCCCCAACTCTCTCCGTGGGTCCTTGAGTTGCTTAGGATTTTCTAGGATCAAAACCAAAAGCAAATAAAATATGATATGCATGATGATCTAATGTATAACATTCCAAATTGGAAATTTGGGATGTTACAAATCCACTAAGAAGGTTGATCAAGTTTTGTTAACAAACTCATTCCGATTAACATGAAACCGGAGAAATTTCGAATAACACTATGTTACCTCAATGGGGATATGCAAATCCCCAATAATAAGAATATCATATTTCTTCTTAACAGTAGGAAGAGGGAATTCAAAACCTCCAAATATAATCGACGGAAATTTTCCAATAGAGTTGCTACTATGAACTTGAGGTTGTTTCCTCGGAAAGTGTACCGTATGCTCATTACCATTTGATGACCCACAAGTATAGGGGATCTATCGTAGTCCTTTCGATAAGTAAGAGTGTCGAACCCAACGAGGAGCAGAAGGAAATGATAAGCGGTTTTCAGCAAGGTATTCTCTGCAAGTACTGAAATAAGTGGTAACAGATAGTTTTGTGATAAGATAATTTGTAACGAGCAACAAGTAGCAAAAGTAAATAAAGTGCAGCAAGGTGGCCCAATCCTTTTTGTAGCAAAGGACAAGCCTGGACAAACTCTTATATAGGAAAAGCACTCCCGAGGACACATGGGAATATCGTCAAGCTAGTTTTCATCACGTTCATATGATTCGCATTCGGTACTTTGATAATTTGATATGTGGGTGGACCGGTGCTTGGGTGCTGTTCTTACTTGAACAAGCATCCCACTTATGATTGACCTCTATTGCAAGCATCCTCAACTACAACAATAGTATTAAGGTAAATCTAACCATAGCATGAAACATATGGATCCAAATCAGCCCCTTACGAAGCATAAACTAGGGTTTAAACCTTCTGTCACTCTAGCAACCCATCATCTACTTATTACTTCCCAATGCCTTCCTCTAGGACCAAATAATGGTGAAGTGTTATGTAGTCGACGTTCACATAACACCACTAGAGGCTAGACAACATACATCTCATCAAAATATCAAACGAATACCAAATTCACATGACTACTAATAGCAAGACTTCTCCCATGTCCTTAGGAACAAACGTACTACTCATGAAGCATATTCATGTTCATAATCAGAGGGGTATTAATATGCATAAAGGATCTAAACATATGATCTTCCATCAGATAAACCAACTAGCATCAACTACAAGGAGTAATCAACACTACTAGCAACCTACTAGTACAAATCCCGGACTTAGAGACAAGAATTGGATACAAGAGACGAACGAGGGTTTTGAGAGGAGATGGTGCTGGTGAAGATGTTGCTGGAGATTGCCCTCTCCCGATGAGAGGAGCGTGGGTGATGACGATGGCGATGATTTCCCCCTCCCGGAGGGAAGTGTCCCCGGCAGAACAGCTCTGCTGGAGCCCTAGATTGGTTCCGCCAAGGTTCCGCCTCGTGGCGGCAGAGTTTCGTCCCGAAAGGTTGCTTATGATTTTTTCCTCGACAAAAGACCTCATATAGCAGAAGATGGCCATGGGAGAGCCAACAGGGGGCCCACGAGGCAGGGGGGCGCGCCCTGGGGGGTAGGGCGCGCCCCCCACCCTCGTGGCCAGGTGGGCCCCCCTCTGGCGAACTTCTTCCGCTCAATATTTTTTATTATTTCCAAAAATGACTTTCGTGGAGTTTCAGGACTTTTGGAGTTGTGCAGAATAGGTCTCTAATATTTGCTCCTTTTCCATCCCAGAATTGCAGCTGCCGGCATTCTCCCTCCTTATGTAAACCTTGTAAAATAAGAGAGAATAGGCATAAGTATTGTAACATAACGTGTAGTAACAGCCCATAATGCAATATATATCGATATAAAAGCATGATGCATAATGGACGTATCAAATCCCCCAAGCTTAGACCTCGCTTGTCCTCAAGCGGAAGCCGATAACGATAAATATGTCCCTATGTTTAGAGGTAGAGGCGTCGATAAAAATAAAATACGGACATGAAGGCATCATGATTATTCTTATAATAGCAACATATATGGATATTGTCATATGATTTCTTATGCTCAAGTAATAATCTATTCACAATGCAAAGTACGAATCATAAACTTTATTGAGAACTAACAAACTATAATCTCAGTCATTGAAGCAATTGCAATTTATCATAACATCATAAAGAGTCTATGTCAGAGCTTTATAGCAAGTCCACATACTCAACTATCATTTAGTCTTTCATAATTGCTAACACTCACGCGATACTTGTGGTTATGGAGTTTTAATAGGACACAGAGAAAGATAGGGGCTTATAGTTTTGCCTCCCAACCTTTTACCTCAAGGGTAATGTCAACAATAATAACTCATGCTCCCCTATACGTCCAATTAGATATATCTATCAGGATCTTTCCAACACCCTGTGCTTGCCAAAGGATAAAATGTAAAAAGGAAAGGTGAAGATCACCATGACTCTTGCATAAGGTAGAAGATAATAATAAAAGATAGGCCCTTCGCAGAGGGAAGAAGAGGTTGCCATGCGCTTTTATGGTTGGATGCACAAAATCTTAATGCGAAAGAACGTCACTTTATATTGCCCCTTGTGATATGAACCTTTATTATGCAGTCCGTCGCTTTTATTTCTTCCACATCACAAGATCGTATAAAGCTTATTTCCTCCACACCAATCAATCATACATATTTAGAGAGCAATTTTTATTTCTTGCACCGATGACAACTTACTTGAAGGATCTTATTCAATCCCAGGTAGATATGGTGGAATCTCATGGCAAAACTGGTTTAAGGATATTTGGAAGCGCAAGTAGTATCTCTACTTGGTGCTGAGAATTTGGCTAGCATGAGGGGGAAAGGCAAGCTCAACATGTTGGATGATCCATGACAACATACTTTATCTCAGATACAAGAAAACATAACCCATTACGTTGTCTTCCTTGTCTGACATCAACTCTTTAGCATGTCATATTTTAATGAGTGCTTCCAATCATAAAAGATGTCAATGATAATATATTTATATGTGAAACCTCTCTTTCCTTATTACTTCCTATTAATTGCAACGATGACCAAAGCTATGTCTGTCAACTCCCAACAACTTTTGATCATCATACTCTTTCTATGTGAAGTCATTACTCTCAATAAGATCAATATGAAATCTTTGTTTCTTTTTATTCTTTTCTCTCTTTCTTTTATTCACTCAAGATCATGGAAAAATAATCAAGCCCTTAACTCAACACTAATCTTTATTATATATAGCTCATGGACTCGATTACATAGAGAGATCATAAAGCAAAACTCAAAACTAGATCATGCCATAAACTTTATTCTACTAGATCAAGATACTACTAATAGGATCGAACTAAGAAAAACGATAAAGATAGGAGTGTGATGGGGATACAATACCGGGGCACCTCCCCCAAGCTTGGCAGTTGCCAAGGGGAGTGCCCATACCCATATGATTATGTCTCCTTTGCTTGTGAAGAAGGTGGAGGTGTTGTTGATGATGCGGGCTTATCATCCATATTCCAAGGCATAGGCTCACCATCATAGAAGGATGATCGAGTCTCCGGGATCCTCAAATCTACAGCCAAACTCATCCTTTTGAATCTATATTCATACTCACAGTTTTGGTTTTGCAGGTCATAGATTTGGGCTTGAAGGTGCTCGATCTTTTCGTGAAGCTTGAAGATGGCCTCCCCGATGTTGTAGGCATCTAGCTTGTGTTTGTTGGTGAACTCCGCGATCATCATGTGGTTGGAGTTGAGTCCACGTTCCACCATCCCCTGGCACTTGAAAACTTGTTGCTCCATTGCTTCGAGCCTCGTCTCCACGCTTCCGGTCCCCTTCGGTCCCTCTTCATCGCGGATGTGCAGCAACCCATCACGCATCTCAATGGTTTGAGGGTGTCGCAGCACCTCTGCGAGGTAAGGGTTGATGACCTTCTCGAAGAACTTGTCCTTGAAGGCACTTGGGGACGTCATGATAATCTAGATCTGTTAGAAAAACAGCTCGAAACCAGAACAAAGGATAATTGCGTGATACAGGAGTCAAAACCTTCGGGAGAATATATAATGAATTTTTACCAACAAAAATACGTATCGTGCAAGAAAACGGAGTCCGGAGGGCACACGAGGTGCCCACGAGGTAGGGGGCGCGCCCTCCACCCTCATGGGGCCCTCGTGTCCTTCCCGGACTGCTTCTTATTTTTCTATTTTTTAAATATTCCAAAACGGAGAAATATTGCCTTTAAAACTGTTTTGGAGTCAGTTTACTTACCGTACCACATACCTATTCCTTTTCAGAGCCTGAAACGTTCTGAAAAGTGTCTCTTATGTATTCCTCCGGGGTTACGGTTTCAATAACATTGGTTTCAACATTTATAGGATTACCTGAGATATAATGTTTAATTCTTTGACCGTTCACCACCTTCGGATTTGTACCTTTGAAGTTGTTGATTTTTATGGCACCAGAATGATAACCTCCTCGATGACGTAGGGGCCTTCCCATTTAGAAAGAAGTTTTCCTGCAAAAAATCTTAAACGAGAGTTGTATAGCAATACATAATCACCTACGTTAAACTCACGCTTTTGTATCCTTTTGTCATGCCATCTTTTAACTTTTTCTTTAAATAACTTGGCATTTTCATAAGCTTGGGTTCTCCATTCATCAAGTGAGCTAATATCAAATAACCTCTTCCCACCAGCAAGTTTGAAATCATAATTAAGCTCTTTAATAGCCCAATATGCCTTATGTTCTAGTTCGAGAGGTAAATGACATGCTTTTCCATAAACCATTTTATACGGAGACATACTCATAGGATTTTTATATGCAGTTCTATAGGCCCATAATGCATCATCAAGTTTCTTGGACCAATTCATTCTAGATCTATTGACGGTCTTTTGCAAAATTAATTTGAGCTCTCTATTACTCAATTCTACTTGACCACTAGACTGTGGGTGATAAGGAGATGCACTTATATGATTAACATCATACTTAGAAAGCATTTTACGGAAAGCACCATGAATAAAATGTGAACCACCATCAGTCATTAAATATCTAGGGACTCCAAACCTCGGAAAAACAACTTCCTTAAGCATTTTAGTAGAAGTGTTATGATCGGCACTACTAGTTGGAATAGCTTCCACCCACTTTGTAACGTAATCAACAACAACTAAAATATGTGTATATCCATTAGAGGCAGGAAAAGGTCCCATATAATAAAAGCCCCAAACATCAAATGGTTCAATAACAAGTGAATAATTCATAGGCATTTCTTGACGTCTACTAATACTACCAATTCTTTGACATTCATCACAAGATAGGACAAACTTACGGGCATCCTTGAAGAGAGTAGGCCAATAAAAACAGGATTGCAGTACCTTATGTGCAGTTCTATCTCCAGCGTGGTGCCCTCCATTAGCTTCGGAGTGGCACTTGCGTAAGATCTGTTCCTGTTCATGCTCAGGTACACAACGTCTAGTAACACCATCTACTCCTTCTTTATAAAGATATGGGTCATCCCAAAAGTAATGTCTCAAATCATAGAAAAACTTTTTCTTTTGCTGGTATGTGAAGCTAGGTGGTATAAATTTAGCAACAATATAATTAGCATAATCAACATACCATGGAGTACTACGATAAGTATTTATGACATTTAATTGCTCATCAGGAAAGCTATCATCAATAGGTAGTGGGTCATCAAGAACATTTTCTAACCTAGACAAGTTGTCTGCAACGGGGTTCTCAGCTCCCTTTCTATCAACAATATGCAAATCAAATTCTTGTAGCAAGAGAACCCATCTAATAAGTCTACGTTTAACATCTTTCTTTTCCATAAGATATTTAATAGCAGCATGATCAGTGTGAATAGTTACTTTAGAATCAACAATGTAAGGTATGAACTTATCACAAGCAAATACAACTGTTAAGAATTCTTTTTCAGTAGTAGCATAATTTCTTTGAGCATTGTCTAGAGTCTTACTAGCATAATGGATAACATTTAATTTCTTATCAACTCTTTGCCCTAGAACAGCACCTACAACATAATCACTAGCATCACACATAATTTCAAAGGGTAAATTCCAATCAGGTGGTTGAACAATAGGTGTAGAGATCAATGCTTTCTTAAGTATTTCAAATGCTTCTACACAATCATCATCAAAGACAAATGGTATATCTTTTTGTAATAAATTAGTCAGAGGCCGAGAAATTTTTGAGAAGTCCTTAATGAACCTCCTATAAAATCCGGCATGACCAAGGAAACTTCTTATACCTTTGATATCCTTGGGACATGGCATCTTTCCAATAGCATCAACCTTGGCTTTATCAACTTCAATACCTCTTTCAGAAACTTTATGCCCCAAGACAATACCTTCATTAACCATAAAGTGGCATTTTTTCCAATTCAATACAAGATTAGTTTCTTCACATCTCTGTAAAACTCGATCAAGGTTGCTCAAGCAATCATGAAAAGAGGATCCATAGAGAGAGAAATCATCCATGAAAACCTCACAAATCTTTTCACAAAAGTCATAGAATATAGCCATCATGCATCTTTGAAAGGTAGCAGGTGCATTACATAAACCAAAAGGCATACACCTATAAGCAAAAGTACCAAAAGGGCATGTAAAAGTGGTCTTTGATTGATCATTGGCTGACACAGGTATTTGAGAAAACCAGAATAACCATCTAGAAAGCAATAGTGTGTATGTTTGCATAATCTTTCTAGCATTTGATCGATAAAAGGTAAGGGGTAATGATCCTTTTTAGTAGCCTTATTTAATTTACGGAAATCAATTACCATCCTATAACCTGTAATAATCCTTTGCAGAATCAATTCATCTTTATCATTAGGAACAACAGTAATACCTCCGTTCTTTGGTACACAATGGACAGGACTTACCACTGACTATCAGCAACGGGATAAATTATACCTGCCTCCAGAAGCTTTAGTATTTCTTTTCTTACCACTTCTTTCATCTTAGGATTAAGCCTTCGTTGATGATCACAGACTAGTTTGGCATCTTCTTCCCAATTTATTTTATGTTGACATAGAGTGGGACTAATGCCCTTAAGATCATCAAGAGTATATCCTATAGCAGCACGGCGCTTCTTCAGAGTTTTCAATAATCTTTCTTCTTCATGTTCTGAAAGGTTAGCACTAATAATAACAGGATATATCTTCTTTTCATCAAGATAAGCATATTTAAGATTATCAGGCAACGGTTTAAGCTCAAACACAGGATCACCCTTGGGTGGAGGAGGATCGCCTAGGATTTCAACAAGCAAATTGTGTTTCAGAATAGGTTCCTGTTTAAAGAATACTTCATCTATTTCCCTTCTTTCATTCATAAACATATCATTTTCATGGTCTAGCAAATATTGTTCTAAAGGATCGCTAGGAGGTACGGCAATGGAAGCAAGACCAATAATTTCATCCTTACTAGGAAATTCTTCTTCACGGTGTTGTCTACTATATTTAGAGAAATTAAACTCATGAGACATATCACCCAAACCAATAGTAACAACATTCTTTTCGCAGTCTATCTTAGCATTGACAGTGTTCAAGAAGGGTCTACCAAATATAATGGGACAAAAGCTATCTTGTGGGGAACCAAGAACAAGAAAATCAGCAGGATATTTAGTTTTCCCACACAAGACTTCAACATCTCTAACAATTCCCATTGCTGATATAGTACCTCTATTGGCGAGTTAATTGTAACATCAATACCTTCTAACTCAGCAGGCGCAATTTCATGCTTAATTTCTTCGTATAAAGTATGAGGTATAACACTAGCATTAGAACCCATATCACATAAGCCCTGATAACAATGATCTCCTATTTTAACAGAAATAAGAGGCACGCCTACCACAGGTCTATGTTTATCTTTAGCACAAGGTTTGGCAATTCTAGCGATTTCACCGTAGAAATGAATACCATGCCCATCAATATTATCAGACAAGAGATCTTTAACAATAGCAATATTAGGTTCAACTTTGACTTGCTCAGGAGGTGTATAAGTTCTAATATTGTTTTTACGAACCACAATTGAAGCTTTAGCATGATCCTTTATCCTAACAGGGAAAGGTGGTTTCTCAACATAAGAAGTAGGAACAATAGGATCATTATAAGTGACAATCTTTTCTTCAACTTTAGTACTCCCACCATTTTTGTATACAAGGCCACAAACCAATATTACAGGTACCAAGGTGGAAATTAATGGCTACTTAAACCAATGTTGCAAACTAGTCTTTTCTCCTTGCTTGACGTGTTAATTAATGTGTATTTTTGTCTCCAACAAACAACAAGACAACTCTCTCACTCCTCGTTGGTTGATTAATACGGTGCATGCAAATCAATCTTCTCGCTCTCGCATGCATGCATGAGGTATTAATGTCTTTGGTTGCTAGTACGAGGCAAACCTCATCAATTTTACATCGGTTTGTGTTAGTGGCCTTGTATAGATGCAAATTGTAATTTTGATAGTGGCCTTGTATACAAAAATGGAGGGAGTAGGTGCAGCTACTTTTACTTCTATGGGAGGATGATATTTAAACCACTTCTCCTTGGGGAGATCAACATAAGTAGCAAAAGATTCACAGAAAGAAGCTACTATCTCAGAGTCAAGTCCATATTTAGTGCTAAATTTACGGAAAACATTGGTATCCATAAAAGATTTAACACAATCAAACTTAGGTGTCATACCTAACTCCTTACCTTCGTCGAGATCCCAATCTTCAGAGTTGCGTTTAATTCTATCCAATAAATTACATTTGAATTCAATAGTCTTCATCATAAAAGAGCCAGCACAAGAAGTATCAAGCATGGATTGATTATTATGAGAAAGCCGAGCATAAATTTTTTGAAGAATTATTTCTCTTGAGAGCTCATGATTGGGGCATGAATATAACATTGATTTAAGCCTCCCCCAAGCTTGAGCGATGCTTTCTCCTTCGCGAGGCCAAAAATTATATATATAATTGCGATCACTGATACGTCTCCAACGTATCTATAATTTTTGATTGCTCCATGCTATATTATCTACTGTTTTGGACTATATTGGGCTTTATTTTCCACTTTTATATTATTTTTGGGACTAACCTATTAACCGGAGGCCCAGCCCAGAATTGCTGTTTTTTTGCCTATTTCAGTGTTTCGAAGAAACAGAATATCAAACGGAGTCCAAACAGAATGAAACCTTCGGGAATGTGATTTGCTCACCAAACGTGATCCAGGAGTCTTGGACCCTGCTCCAAGGAACAAAAAAGGCGGTCACGAGGGTGGGACCCCCCCTAGGGCGCGCCCCTTGCCTCGTGGGCCCCTCGAAGCTCCACCGATGTACTCATTCCTCCTATATATACCTACGTACCCCCAAACGATCAGATACGGAGCCAAAAACCTAATTCCACCACCGCAACTTTCTGTATCCATGAGATCCCATCTTGGGGCATGTCCCGGAGCTCCGCCGGAGAGGGCCGTCATCACGGAGGGCTTCTACATCATCATAGCCTCTCCGATGAAGTGTGAGTAGTTTAACTCAGACCTTTGGGGCCATAGTTATTAGCTAGATGGCTTGTTTTCTCTTTTTGGATCTCAATACAATGTTCTCCCCCTCTCTCGTGGAGATCTATTCGATGTAATCTTGTTTTTGCGGTGTGTTTGTTGAGACCGATGAATTGTTGGTTTATGATCAAGTTTATCTATGAACAATATTTGAATCTTCTCTGAATTCTTTTATGTATGATTGGTTATCTTTGCAAGTCTCTTCGAATTATCTGTTTGGTTTGTCCTACTAGATTGGTTTTTCTTGCCATGGGAGAAGTGCTTAGCTTTGGGTTCAATCTTGCGGTGTCCTTTCCCAGTGACAGAAGGGGCAGCAAGGCACGTATTATATTGTTGCCATCGAGGATAACAAGATGGGGTTTTTATCATATTGCATGAAACTATCCCTCTACATCATGTCATCTTGCTTAAGGCATTACTCTATTTTTAACTTAATACTCTAGATGCATGCTGGATAGCGGTCGATGAGTGGAGTAATAGTAGTAGATGCAGGCAGGAGTCGCTCTACTTGTCTCAGACGTGATGCCTATATACATGATCATACCTAGATATTCTCATAACTATGCTCAATTCTGTCAATTGCTCAACAGTAATTTGTTCACCCACCGTAGAATACTTATGCTCTTGAGAGAAGCCACTAGTGAAACCTATGGCCCTCGGGTCTATTCTCATCATATCAATCTCCATCACTTTATTATTGCTTTGCTTTTTTACTTTGACTTTTACTTTTCACTTTGCATCTCTATACCAGAAATACCAAAAATATTATCTATCATCTCTATCAGATCTCACTCCCGTAAGTGACCGTGAAGGGATTGATAACCCCTAATCGCGTTGGTTGCGTTGAGCTATTGTTTTGTGTAGGTACAAGGGACTTGCGTGTAGCCTCCTACTGGATTGATACCTTGGTTCTCAAAAACTGAGGGAAATACTTACACTACTTTGCTGCATCATCCTCTCCTCTTCGGGGAAATCCAACGCAGTGCTCAAGAGGTAGCAAGAAGAATTTCTGGCGCCGTTGCCGGAGAGTCTGCGCAAAAGTCAACATACCAAGTACCATCACAATCCCTATCTCCCGCATTACATTAGTTGCCATTTATCTCTCGTTTTCCTCTTCCCCACTTCACCCTTGCCGTTTTATTCGCCCTCTCTTTTCTGTTTGCCTTTTTCTCGCTTGCCTTGTCATCATGGCTAGTCCCTTATCCGCTCCGTTGTCCCCTGAGTTTGAAGTCTTTCACTTCAAACAAAGACAAGGAGAAAACTTAAAAGATGCCTGGTTGAGAATAATGGAGTCTTATCGTAATTGTACCTTTGAAGTAAATCTGAGAATTTTGCTTCGCAATTTTTATGTTGGGTTAAGTATGTCTCATAGACAACTTTTGGATTGCGTTGCTAAAGGCAACTTTATTGAAATTGATCCCCATATTGCGCTTGAAATTTTAGAAGGTATAGTGGGAACACTACCTCAGCAATAGGGGCCTCATCCTAACCGGGAAGAGACACAAGTTTTTGAAAAAAAATTGTGAAGTTACTAAGAACTTGCAAAAGTCTCTTGAACCACTTAAAAACGTTAGTGGGAATATCCACCGCATGAATAGGTTGATTACCCTTTGCAATAAGAGTTTGGATTCCTTAGATCTAAAAATTTCGGAATATGAACGGAAACGTAAAGAACCTCCCGGATTCGAGCTTGATCCCGCTAAAAAGATGAAAACCCAAGATGGCAAAACCTAGATCTATCCTCGCTTTTATGCCTAGCTAGGGGCGTTAAACGATATCGCTTGTTGGGAGGCAACCCAATTTTATTTTATTTTATTTTGTTTTTTCTTCTGTTTAGGAATAAACAATCCATCTACCATCTGTTTAGATGTGGTTTTGTGTTTTAATTAGTGTTTGTGCCAAGTTAGACCTATAGGATCTTCTTGGATGATAGTTATTTGATCTTGCTGTAATTTCCAGAAACTTTCTGTTCACGAAAACAATTGTTAAAAATCACGAGAACATGATAAAATACTGATTCCAATTGATGCTGATCATTAAACAAATTGTATAGGTCTTCCTATTTTGGTAGATTTTTTGGAGTTCCATAAGTTTGAGTTAGTTACACATTACTACAGACTGTTCAGTTTTTGACAGATTCTGTTTTTCGCGTGTTGTTTGCATATTTTGATGAATCCATGGCTAGTTCAATAGTTTATAATCCATAGAGAAGTTGTAATACAGTAGGTTTAACACCAATATAAATAAAGAATGAGTTCATTACAGTACCTTGAAGTAGTCTTTTGTTTTCTTTCTCTAACGGAGCTCACGAGATTTCTATTGAGTTTTGTGTTGTGAAGTTTTCAAGTTTTGGGTAAATTCTTTTGATGGATTATGGAACAAGGAGTGGCAAGAGCCTAAGCTTGGGGATTCCCATGGCACCCCCAAGATAATTCAAGTACACCAAAAATTCAAAGCTTGGGGATGCCCCGGAAGGCATCCCCTCTTTCGTCTACTTCCATCGGTAATTTTACTTGGAGCTATATTTTTATTCACCACATGATATGTGTTTTGCTTGGAGCGTCTTGTATTATTTGTGTATTTGTTTGTTAGTGTGCCACAATCATCCTTGTTGTACACACCTTTTGATAGAGCCATATATGAATTGGAATTTGATAGAATACTCTATGTGCTTCACTTATATCTTTTGAGCTTGATAGTTTTGCTCTATGTGCTCAACTTATATCTTTTTGAGCCTTATAATTTTTGCTCTAGTGCTTCACTTAGATCTTTTAGAGCACGGTGGTGGATTTGTTTTCAAGAAACTATAGATCTCTCATGCTTCACTTAGATCATTTTGAGAGTCGTTAATAGCATGGTAATTTGCTTAATACTAATAATATGCTTGGTATTCAAGATTTGTAAAACTTTCTTTTGAGTGTGTTGAATACTAAGAAAAGTTTGATGCTTGATAATTGTTTTGAGATATGGAGGTGATAATATCAAAGTCGTGCTAGTAGAGTAATTGTGAATTTGAGAAGTGCTTGTGTTGAAGTTTGTAAGTCCCGTAGCACGCACGTATGGTAAACGTTATGTAACAAATTTGAAACATGAGGTGTTATTTGATTGTCCTCCTTATGAGTGGTGGTCGGGGACGAGCGATGGTATTTTCCTACCAATCTACCCCCCTAGGAGCATGCGCGTAGTACTTTGGTTTTTGATGGCTTGTAGATTTTTGCAATAAGTATATGAGTTCTTTATGACTAATGTTGAGTCCATGGATTATACGCACTCTCACCCTTCCATCATTGCTAGCCTCTTCGGTACCGTGCATTGCCCTTTCTCACATTGAGAGTTGGTGCAAACTTCGCCGGTGCATCCAAACCCCGTGATATGATACGCTCTTTCACACATAAACCTCCTTATATCTTCCTCAAAACAGCCGCCATACCTACCTATTATGGCATTTCCATAGCCATTCCGAGATATATTGCCATGCTACTTTCCACCATACCGTTCATCATGACACATTCATCATTGTGATATTGCTTAGCATGATCATGTAGTTGACATAGTATTTATGGCAAAGCCACCGTTCATAATTGTTTCATACATGTCACTCTTGATTCATTGCATATCCCGGTACACCGCCGGAGGCATTCATATAGAGTCATACTTTGTTCTAGTATCGAGTTGTAATCATTGAGTTGTAAATAAATAAAAGTGAGATGATCATCATTCTAGAGCATTGTCCCAAGTGAGGAATAAAAAAATAAAAAAAGATAAGTCCCAAAAAAAAGAGAGAAAAAGAGAGAAGGGACAATGTTACTATCCTTTTCCACACTTGTGCTTCAAAGTAGCACCATAATCTTCATGATAGAGAGTCTCTTGTTTTGTCATTTTCATATACTAGTGGGAATATTTCATTATAGAACTTGGCTTGTATATTCCAACGATGGGCTTCCTCAAATGCCCTAGGTCTTCGTGAGCAAGCAACTTGGATGCACACCCACTTAGTTTCTTTTGTTGAGCTTTCATACATTTATAGCTCTAGTGCATCTGTTGCATGGCAATCCCTACTCCTTGCATTAACATCAATCGGTGGGCATCTCCATAGCCTATTTATTAGCCTCATCGATGTGAGACTTTCTCCTCTTTTGTCTTCTCCACATAATCCCCATTATCATATTCTATTCCATCCATAGTGCTATATCCATGGCTCACGCTCATGTACTGCGTGAAGGTTTATGAGTTGGAGATTATTAAAGTATGAAACAATTGCTTGGCTTGTCATCGGGGTTGTGCATGATGAGAGCATTCTTGTGTGACGAAAATGGAGCATGACTAAACTATATGATTTTGTAGGGATGAACTTTCTTTGGCCATGTTATTTTGAGAAGACATAATTGCTTTGTTAGTATGCTTGAAGTATTATTATTTTTATGTCAATATGAACTTTTGTCTTGAATCTTTCGAATCTGAATATTCATACCACAATTAAGAAGATTTACATTGAAATTATGCCAAGTAGCACTCCGCATCAAAAATTCTCTTTTTATCATTTACCTACTCGAGGACGAGCAGGAATTAAGCTTGGGGATGCCTGATACGTCTCCAATGTATCTATAATTTTTGATTGCTCCATGCTATATTATCTACTGTTTTGGACTATATTTGGCTTTATTTCCCACTTTTATATTATTTTTGGGACTAACCTATTAACTGGAGCCCCATCCCAGAATTGCTGTTTTTTGCCTATTTTAGGGTTTTGAAGAAACAGAATATCAAACGGAGTCCAAACGGAATGAAACCTTTGGGAACGTGATTTTCTCACCAAACGTGATCCAGGAGACTTGGACCCTGCTCCAAGGAACAAAAGAGGCGGTCACAAGGGTGGGGGCGTGCGGGTCTTGAGAGAAGCCACTAGTGAAACCTATGGCCCCCGGGTCTATTCTCATCATATCAATCTCCATCACTTTATTATTGCTTTGCTTTTTTACTTTGCCTTTTACTTTTCACTTTGCATCTCTATACCAAAAATACCAAAAATATTATCTATCATCTCTATCAGATCTCACTCCCGTAAGTGACCGTGAAGGGATTGACAACCCCTAATCGCGTTGGTTGCGTTGAGCCATTGTTTTGTGTAGGTACAAGGGACTTGCGTGTAGCCTCCTACTGGATTGATACCTTGGTTCTCAAAAACTGAGGGAAATACTTACGCTACTTTGCTGCATCATCCTCTCCTCTTTGGGGAAATCCAACGCAGTGCTCAAGAGGTAGCAATCACGATGAACAAGATGCATAGGATAATACTTCTGATGAAATTCCAATTTCATTCGTTTATAGTTCCATGATCCCATATCATCACATAGCCTATACCATGTCGATGCATCTCCCTTCAAAGATAAAGGGAAGACCTTCTTCTTAACAACATCATCGGGTATACCTGCAAGCTTAAATAATCCACAAACTTCATCCACATAGAGTAGATGTTCATCAGGATGCTTTGTTCCATCTCCTGTAAAAGGATTATCTAGCAGTTTTTCTAACATACCCGAAGGAACTTCAAAGGGAGCATTTTCATTTTCAGTAGGTTCAGTAGGTTGAGGAGCAACTCTTCGCTCTACTAGTCGGGGTGAAGATACCCCGAACAAGCCCCTCGGAGGATTACTTTCCATAGTAACAAGTGACAGAAAATTTCAGCACACTATATAAATTTTTCCTTACCAAATTCCACCTACCAAAGGCGCTTCACTCCCCGGCAATGGCGCCAGAAAAGAGTCTTGATGACCCACAAGTATAGGGGGTCTATCGTAGTCCTTTCGATAAGTAAGAGTGTCGAACCCAACGAGGACCAGAAGGAAATGATAAGCGGTTTTCAGCAAGGTATTCTCTGCAAGTACTGAAATAAGTGGTAACAGATAGTTTTGTGATAAGATAATTTGTAACGAGCAACAAGTAGCAAAACTAAATAAAGTGCAGCAAGGTGGCCCAATCCTTTTTGTAGCAAAGGACAAGCCTGGACAAACTCTTATATAGGAAAAGCGCTACCGAGGACACATGGGAATATCGTCAAGCTAGTTTTCATCACGTTCATATGACTCGCATTCGGTACTTTGATAATTTGATATGTGGGTGGACCGGTGCTTGGGTGCTGTTCTTACTTGAACAAGCATCCCACTTATGATTAACCTCTATTGCAAGCATCCGCAACTACAACAAAAGTATTAAGGTAAACCTAACCATAGCATGAAACATATGGATCCAAATCAGCCCCTTACGAAGCAACGCATAAACTAGGGTTTAAGCTTCTGTCACTCTAGCATCCCATCATCTACTTATTACTTCCCAATGCCTTCCTCTAGGCCCAAATAATGGTGAAGTGTTATGTAGTCAACGTTCACATAACACCACTAGAGGCTAGACAACATACATCTCATCAAAATATCGAACGCATACCAAATTCACATGACTACTAATAGCAAGACTTCTCCCATGTCCTCGAGAACAAACATACTACTCAAGTAGCATATTCATGTGCATAATCAGAGGGGTATTAATATGCATAAAGGATCTGAACATATGATCTTCCACCAAATAACCAACTAGCATCAACTACAAGGAGTAATCAACACTACTAGCAACCTACTAGTACCAATCCTGGACTTAGAGACAAGAATTGGATACAAGAGATGAACTAGGGTTTTGACAGGAGATGGTGCTGGTGAAGATGTTGATGGAGATTGCCCTCTACCGATGAGAGGAGCATTGGTGATGACGATGGCGATGATTTCCCCCTCCCGGAGGGAAGTGTCCCCGGCAGAACAGCTCTGTCGGAGCCCTAGATTGGTTCCGCCAAGGTTCCGCCTCGTGGCGGCGGAGTTTCGTCCCGAAAGGTTGCTTATGATTTTTTCCTCGATGAAAGACCTCATATAGCATAAGTTGGCCATCGGAGAGCCAACAGGGGGCTCACGAGGCAGGGGGCGCGCCCTGGGGGCTAGGGCGCGCCCCCCCACCCTCGTGGCCAGGTGGGCCCCCCTCTGGTGAACTTCTTCCGCTCAATATTTTTTATTATTTCCAAAAATGACTTTCGTGGAGTTTCAGGACTTTTGGAGTTGCGCAGAATAGGTCTCTAATATTTGCTCCTTTTCTAGCCCAGAATTCCAGCTGCCGGCATTCTCCCTCCTTATGTAAACCTTGTAAAATAAGAGAGAATAGGCATAAGTATTGTAACATAACGTGTAGTAATAGCCCATAATGCAATAAATATCGATATAAAAGCATGATGCAAAATGGATGTATCACCATTAACATGAAAAGTGACATTGCCTTTGTTTCAATCAATAACAGCCCCTGTAGTATTCAAAAAAGGTCTTCCAAGAATAATAGACATACTATCGTCCTCGGGAATATTGAGAATAACAAAGTCCGTTAAAATATTCACGTTTGCAACCACAACAAGCACATCCTCACAAATACCGACAGGTATAGCAGTTGATTTATCAGCCATTTGCAAAGATATTTCAGTAGGTGTCAACTTATTTAAATCAAGTCTACGATATAAAGAGAGAGGCATAACACTAACACCGGCTCCAAGAACACATAAAGCAGTTTTAACATAGTTTCTTTTCATGGAGCATGGTATAGTAGGTACTCCTGGATCTCCAAGTTTCTTAGGTATTCCACCCTTAAAAGTATAATTAGCAAGCATGGTGGAAATTTCAGCTTCTAGTATCTTTCTTTTATTTGTAACAATATCTTTCATATACTTAGCATAAGGATTCATTTTGAGCATATCAGTCAATCGCATACGCAAAAAGATAGGTCTAATCATTTCAGCAAAGCGCTCAAAATCCTCATCATCCTTTTTCTTGGATGGTTTGGGAGGAAAAGGCATGGGTTTCTGAACCCATGGTTCCCTTTCTTTACCATGTTTCCTCGCAACAAAATCTCTCTTATCATAACGTTGATTCTTTGGTTGTGGGTTATCAAGATCAACAGCAGGTTCAATTTCTACATCATTATCATTACTAGGTTGAGCATCATCATGAACATCATCATTAACATTTTCAATAGGTTCAGGTTCATTACCAGATTGTGTTTCTGCATCAGAAATAGAGATATCATTTGGATTATCAGGTGGTTCAGCAATAGGTTCACTAGAAGCATGCAAAGTCCTATCATTTTTCTTTTTCTTCTTTTTAGAAGGACTAGGTGCATCAATATTATTTCTCTGAGAATCTTGTTCAATTCTCTTAGGGTGGCCTTCAGGATACAAAGGTTCCTGAGTCATTCTACCAGTTCTAGTAGCCACTCTAATAGCATAATCATTTTTCTTACTATTCATTTCATTGAGCAAATCATTTTGAGCCTTAAGTACTTGTTCTACTTGAGTCGTAACCATAGAAGCATGTTTGCTAACAAGTTTAAGTTCACCTCTAACATTAGCCATATAATCACCCAAGTTTTTAATCATATAAGCATTTTGTTTTAATTGTCTACCAAAATAAGCATTGAAATCTTCTTGCTTAACCATAAAGTTATCAAACTCATCCAAGCATTGGCTAGCAATTTTAGTAGGAGGGATTTCAGCTCTATCAAATCTATAGAGAGAATTTACCTTTACTACTTGTGTTGGGTTATCAAGACGAGGAGGTTCTTCAATAGGTGATGGATTAAGATCATATGTTTCTTCAACAGGCGGTAAATTAAGACCATGTATTTCTTCAATAGGAGGTAAATTCTTAACATCTTTAGCTTTAATACCTTTTTCTTTCATAGATTTCTTTGCCTCTTGTATATCTTCAGGACTGAGAAATAGAAAACCTCTCTTCTTCGGAGTTGGTTTAGGGATAGGCTCAGTAATTAGCTCAGGAGCTGGCTCAGAAAGTGTCCAATTATTTTCATTTGTCAACATATTATTCAATAGAATTTCAGCTTCATCCAGTGTTCTTTTCCTAAAAACAGAACCAACACAACTATCCCGGTAATATCTGGAAGCATCGGTTAGTCCATTATAAAAGATATCAAGTATTTCATTTTTCTTAAGAGGATGATCAGGCAAAGCATTAAGAAACTTGAGAAGCCTCCCCCAAGCTTGTGGAAGACTCTCTTCTTCAATTTGCACAAAATTATAAATTTCCCTTAAAGCAGCTTGTTTGTTATGAGCAGGGAAATATTTAGCAGAGAAGTAATAACTCATATCCTGGGGACTACACACACAACCAGGATCAAGGGAATTAAACCATATCTTAGCATCACCCTTTAATGAGAACAGAAATATTTTAAGGATATAAAAGTAGCGAGATCTCTCATCATTAGTGAACAGGGTGGCTATATCATTTAATTTAGTAAGATGTGCCACAACAGTTTCAGATTCATAGCCATGAAAATTATCAGATTCAACCAAAGTAATTATATCAGGATCAACAGAGAATCCATAATCCTTATCGGCAACACAAATAGGTGAAGTAGCAAAAGCAGGGTCAGGCCTCATTCTATCTTTAAGAGATTGCTTATTCCATTTAGCCAACAACCTCTTGAGTTCATATCTATCTTTGCAAGCTAAAATAGTTGCAGAAGCTTCTATATCAAAAACATAACCCTCAGGAATAACAGGCATATCTTCATCATCAATATCATCAATATACTCAGTTTCAATAATTTCTTTCTCTCTAGCCCTAGCAATTTGTTCATCAAGAAATTCACTAAGGGGCACAATAGTATCAAGCATAGAAGTAGTTTCATCATAAGTATCATGCATAGCAGAAGTGGCATCATCAATAACATGAGACATAACAGAACGAATAGCAGAAGCAGGTTTAGGTGTCGCAAGCTTACTCAAAACAGAAGGTGAATCAAGTGCAGAGCTAGATGGCAGTTCCTTACCTCCCCTCATAGTTGAGGGATAAATTATTGTCTTAGCGTCTTTCAAGTTCTTCATAGTGACCAGCAGATATAAATCCCAAGTGACTCAAAGAGTAGAACTATGCTCCCCAGCAGCGGCGCAGGAAAATAGTCTTGATAACCCACAAGTATAGGGGATCGCAACAGTTTTCGAGGGTAGAGTATTCAACCCAAATTTATTGATTCGACACAAGGGGAGCCAAAGAATATTCTCAAGTATTAACAGTTGAGTTGTTAATTCAACCACACCTGGATAACTTAATATCTGCAGCAAAGTGTTTAGTAGTGATAACCCACAAGTATAGGGGGTCGCAACAGTTTTCAAGGGTAGAGTATTCAACCCAAATTCATTGATTCGACACAAGGGGAGCCAAAGAATATTCTCAAATATTAGCAGCTGAGTTGTCAATTCAACCACACCTGGAAACTTAGTATCTGCAGCAAAGTGTTTAGTAGCAAAGTAATATGATAGTGGTGGTAACGGTAACAAAAGAGTAGTACGAGCAATCGTAAATATTTTTGGTATTTTATAGTGATTGTAACAGTAGCAACGGGAAAGTAAATAAGCATAAACCAGTATATGGAAAGCTCGTAGGCACCAGGTCAGTGATGGATAATTATGCCGGATGCGGTTCATCATGTAACAATCATAACATAGGGTGACACAGAACTAGCTCCAATTCATCAATGTAATGTAGGCATGTATTCCGTATATAGTCATACGTGCTTATGGAAAAGAAGTTGCATGACATCTTTTGTCCTACCCTCCCGTGGCAGCGGGGTCCTAATGGAAACTAAGGGATATTAAGGCCTCCTTTTAATAGAGAACCAGAACAAAGCATTAGCACATAGTGAATACATGAACTCCTCAAACTATGGTCATCACCGGGAGTGGTCCCGATTATTGTCACTTCAGGGTTGCCAGATCATAACACATAGTAGGTGACTATAGACTTGCAAGATAGGATCAATGACTCACATATATTCATGAAAACATAATAAGTTCAGATCTGAAATCATGGCACTCGGGTCCTAGTGACAAGCATTAAGCATAGCAAAGTCATAACAACATCAATCTCAGAACATAGTGGATACTAGGGATCAAACCCTAACGAAACTAACTCGATTACATGATAAATCTCATCCAACCCATCACCGTCCAGCAAGCCTACGATGGAATTACTCACGCACGGCGGTGAGCATCATGAAATTGGTGATGGAGGATGGTTGATGATGACGACAGCGATGAATCCCCCTCTCCGGAGCCCCGAACGGACTCCGGATCAGCCCTCCCGAGAGGTCTTAGGGCTTGGCGGCGGCTCTGTATCGTAAAACGCGATGATTTCTTCTCTATTTTTTTCTCCCCGAAAGCCAATATAGAGTTGGAGTTGGCGTCGGAAGGTGTACAGGGGGCCCACGAGGTAAGGGGGCGTGCCCTAGGGGGGGCGCCCCCCACCCTCGTGGACTGGGTGTGGGCCCCCTAGTCTTCATCTTTGGCGATGATTTTTATTATTTTTTATAAGACATCCCGTGGGGTTTCAGGTCATTCCGAGAACTTTTGTTTTCTGCACATAAAACAACATCACGGCAATTCTACTGAAAACAACGTCAGTCCGGGTTAGTTCCATTCAAATCATACAAGTTAGAGTCCAAAACAAGGGCAAAAGTGTTTGGAAAAGTAGATACGACGGAGATGTATCAACTCCCCCAAGCTTAAACCCTTGCTTGTCCTCAAGCAATTAAGTTGACCAACTGAAAGAAATAAGGAAAGACTTTTACAAACTCTGTTTGCTCTTGTTGTTGTAAACATGTCAAGCCAGCATTCAATTTTTCAGCAAAGATCATAACTAACCACATTTGCAATAATTCTCAGGTCTCATAATTACTCATATCAATAGCATAATCAACTAGCAAGCCATAATAATAAATCTCGGATGACAACACTTTCTCAAAACAATCATAATATGATATAACAAGATGGTATCTCGCTAGCGCTTTTTGAGACTGCAAAACATAAATGCAGAGCACCTTTAAAGATCAAGGACTGACTAGACATTGTAATTCATGGTAAAAGAGATCCAATCATAGTCATACCCAATATAGATTAATAGTGATGAATGCAAATGACAGTTGCGCTCTCCAGCTAGTGCTTTTTAATAAGAGGGTGATGACTCAACATAAAAGTAAATAGACAGGCCCTTCACAGAGGGAAGCAGGGATTTGTAGAGGTGCCAGAACTCGGTTTTGAAATAGAGATAAATTGTATTTTGAGTGGTATACTTTCATTGTCAACATAGCAACTAAGAGATGGCGATATCTTCCATGTCACAGACATTATAGGCGGTACCCAAACAGAATGGTAAAGTTTATACCCCCCCTCCACCAACAAGCATCAATCCAAGACTTGCTCAAAACAACGAGTGTCTCCAACATACATCAGGTCCCAGGGGGATTTTTGTTTGCAATTAAATTTGATTTAGTTTGCATAAAGCATGGGACTAGGCATCCCGGTGACCAGCCATTTTCTCGTGAGTGAGGAGCGGAGTCCATTCCTCTTGAGAATAACCCGCCTAACATGGACGATAAGGGCAGCCTTGGTTGATACATGAGCTATTCGAGCATACAAAACAGAATGTTTATTTGAAGGTTTAGAGTTTGGCACATACAAATTTACTTGGAACGGCAGGTAGATACCACATATAGGAAGGTATAGTGGACTCATCTAGAATAACTTTGAGGTTTAAGGGATTGGATGCACAAGCAGTATTCCCGCTTAGTACAAGTGAAGGCTAGCAAAAGACTGGGAAGCGACCAACTAGAGAGTGACAATAGCCATGTACATGCATTAAAATTAATAAACATTGGATGCAAGCATGAGTAGGATATAATCCACCATGAACATAAATATCGTGAAGGCTATGTTGATTTGTTTCAACTACATGCGTGAACATGTGCCAAGTCAAGTAACTTAAATCATTCAAAGGAGGATATCACCCCATCATACCACATCATAACCATCTCAATAGCATGTTGGCACGCAAGGTAAACCATTATAACTCATAGCTAATCAAGCATGGCACAAGTAACTACGATCTCTAATTGTCATTGCAAACATGTTTATTCATAACAAGCTGAATCAAGAACGACGGGCTCATCATATTTACAAAAACAAAAGAGGTCGAGTTCATACCAGCTTTTCTCATCTCAATCAGTCCATCATATATCATCATAATTGCCTTTCACTTGCACGATTGAACGATGTGAATAATAATAAGAGTCCATGTGCATTGGACTAAGCTGAAATCTGTGAGCATTCAATAAATAGGAGAAGACAAGGCAATATGGGCTCTGGGTTAATTCAAGAATAATGCATATAAGAGCCACTTCAACAATTTAATCATGGTCTTCTCCTATCGACCCCCAAAGAAAAGAAAAGAAATAAAAACTATTTACACGGGAAAGCTCCCAACAAGCAAAAGAAGAACAGGAAATATTTTTGGGTTTTCTTTTTAATTACTACTACTACAGCAGAAAAGTAAACTACTACTAATTTTTTTGGTTTTTCTTAAGGTTTATCAAACACACAAGAAGAAAGCAGGAAAAAGAAAATAAACTAGCATGGATATTACAGTGAAAAAGTATGAGCACCAACATCTAGCAATGAGTGTGTGTGAACATAAATGTAATGTCGGTGAGAAATACGTACTCCCCCAAGCTTAGGCTTTTGGCCTAAGTTGGTTTATTGCCAGGGATAGCCTGGCGGATACCCGTAGGTGTAGCTAGGGTCGTATTGCAACGAAGAATAGCTGGGATCATACTGTGATGCAGCGGTTATCGCCTGCTGAGCTGCAGCGTGGAGTCAGGCTGCCTCCGCTCTCCTCTCGTACTCATCTGCCTCCTCTCTGGTGATAGTATATCTTCGTTTTGCCTGAGAATCAAAGAAGGCAGGAGCAGGGAGAGTAATACGGACAACATGCTGTTTCTTAAAAATTAAACGATATAAGAGAGGTGATTCAGGCCTCTCGACAAACTGGTGTGAAGCCATAGAGTTATAATCTAAATATGCAGGAGGCAACTCCGTATCACCCTCACGAATGTCTATCTCAAGAAAATTAGCTAAGCGGGTTGCATAAATTCCTCCAAAGAAATCTCCATTATATCTATTATGATGCAACCTACGAGCTACAATGGCTCCTATATGATAAGATTGGTCTCCTAACACAGCATTCCTGAGAATGCTAAGGTCAGGGACACACATGTGACATGCTTCATCCTTAGCATTTATGCATCTACCGATGAAGAGAGCAAAATAATGTATAGCAGGAAAGTGAATGCTCCCTATGGTAGTCTGCGTTATATCTCTAGATTCCCATACGGTTATACTAGCGAGAAAGTTTCTAAATTCAGATTTAGGGGGATCCCTAACACTACACCAAGATGGAAGTTTGCAAGCAAAAGTGAAGTCCTCTAAGTCCATGGTATAAGATTTGTCATAAAGATCAAACATGACTGAAGGAGAATTACACGAAGATGAATACTCAAACCTCCTCACAAATGAACTTGTGAGATCATGATATTGGGGGCATTTGTCAGCCTCAAAATCCTCAAGACCTGCATTGTGCAAATATGCTTTGAATTCTTCTTTGATTCCCGCACGATCCATAAAATTTTCCGACGGCCATTCGCAAGGCCGCACTAGAGCGTCTCTTGGTGGTTCCTCGTCAGTATCACGCATAGCAAGCCTGGGTCCTTGCTTCTTAGAAGAACCACCTTGGAACATCTTCCTAAGCATATTGCTTTTCTCTAAAAAAAATCTAAAAATTTTAGTAACTTCAAACAAAAGTGAACCAACTTCAATAAAACTGTTAGCAACTACTCCTACAAGTGCCTAGAGCCTATATCAAGCATTAGAACTACTTGGAACCATATAAATTTGACATGCAAGCTCAAGAACATGGTCACCTATGCAGCACAAATTTGCAAAGAATAAAGCACTAGAACAAAAACTAATTGGACCAATGGAGGAGTCACATACCAAGGAACAATCTCCCCAAGCAGTTTTGCAAGAGGTGCTTTGAGCAAGGAGATCAAAAATCACAGCAAAGAGGGCTAGAACTCGTGCTTGACTTGGTTTTTCGGGTTTGTGTGAGGAAGAGGAAGAAGATGGGTGCTGGGATAAGTGGAGGAGGGTCACCGTCGGCCCACAAGGCAGGGGGCGCGCCCAGGGGGTAGGGCGCGCCCTCCACCCTCATGACCAGGTGGCAGCTCCCCCCGCGGTAATTTTTGCACAGTAAATACTCAAATATTCCCGAAAAAATCATATTAAATCGGCATGGCATTCTGAGGACTTTTATTTTTGGCATATTTTTATATTGCACGGATAAATCAGGAAACAGACAGAAAAATACTATTTTCACTTTATTTCAACTAAATAACAGAAAGTATAGAGAGGGTACATAAGGTTGTGCTTCTAGTTTCATCCATCTCATGCTCATCAAAAGGAATCCACTAACAAGGTTGATCAAGTCTTGTTAACAAACTCATTTCGATAATCATGAAACCGGAGAAATTTCGAATAACACTATGTTACCTCAACGGGGATATGCACATCCCCAATAATAAGTATATCATATTTCTTCTTGACAGTAGGAAGAGGAAATTCAAAACCTCCAAATATGATCGATGGAATTTTCCAATAGAGTTGATACTATGAACTTGAGGTTGTTTCCTCGGAAAGTGTACCGTATGCTCATTGCCAATAACATGAAAATTGACATTGCCTTTGTTGCAATCAATAACAGCCCCTGCAGTGTTAAGGAAAGGTCTTCCGAGAATATTAGACATACTATCATCCTCGAGAATATCAAGAATAACAAAGTCCGTTAAAATAGTAACGTTTGCAACCACAACAGGCACATCCTCACAAATACCGACAGGTATAGCAGTTGATTTGTCAGCCATTTGCAAAGATATTTCAGTAGGTGTCAACTTATTCAAGTCAAGTCTACGATATAAAGAGAGAGGCATAACACTAACACCGGCTCCAAGATCACATAAAGCAGTTTTAACATAATTTTTTTAATGGAGCATGGTATAGTAGGTACTCCTGGATCTCCAAGTTTCTTTGGTATTCCACCCTTAAAAGTGTAATTAGCAAGCATGGTGGAAATTTCAGCTTCCTTATCTTTCTTTTATTTGTAACAATATCTTTCATGTACTTAGCATAAGGATTCATTTTGAGCATATCAGTCAATCGCATACGCAAAAAGATAGGTCTAATCATTTCAGCAAAGCGCTCAAAATCCTCATCATCCTTTTTCTTGGATGGTTTGGGAGGAAAAGGCATGGGTTTCTGAACCCATGGTTCTCTTTCTTTACCATGTTTTCTAGCAACAAAGTCTCTTTTATCATAACATTGATTCTTTGATTGTGGGTTATCAAGATCAACAGCAGGTTCAACTTTTACATCATTGTCATTACTAGGTTGAGCATCATCATGAACATCATCATTAACATTTTCACTAGGTTCATGTTCATTACCAGATTGTGTTTCAGCATCAGATATAGATATATATTTGGATTATCAGGTGTTTCAGCAATAGGTTCACTAGATGTTTGCACAGTTCTATCATTTTTCTTTTTCTTCTTTTTAGAAGAACTAGGAACATCAATATTATTTCTCTGAGAATCTTGCTCGATTCTCTTAGGGTGGCCTTCAGGATATAAAGGTTCCTAAGTCATTCTACTAGTTCTAGTATCCACTCTAACAGCATATACATTTTTCTTACTATTCATTTCATCAAGCACTTCTTTTTGAGCTTTAAGTACTTGTTCTACTTGAGTGGTAACCATAGAAGCATGTTTGCTAACAAGTTTAAGTTCAACTTTAATATTAGCCATATAATCACCCAAGCGTCTAATCATATAAGCATTTTGTTTTAATTGTCTACCAAAATAAGCATTGAAGTCGTCTTGCTTAAACATAAAGTTATCAAACTCATCCAAGCACTGACTAACAATTTTAGTAGGAGGGACTTCAGCTTTATCATATCTATAGAGAGAATTTACCTTTACTACCTGTGTCGGGATATCGGGATCAGGAGGTTCTTCAATAGATAAAGGATTAAGATCATATATTTCTTCAACAGGCGGTGAATTAAGACCATGTATTTCTTCAATAGGAGGTAAATTCTTAACATCTTCAGCTTTAATACCTTTTTCTTTCATAGATTTCTTTGCCTCTTGCATATCCTCGGGACTGAGAAATAGAACACCTCTCTTCTTCGGAGTTGGTTTAGGAATATGCTCAGTAATTGGAGCAGGAGATGGCTCAGGAGGTGCCAAATTATTTTCATTTGTTAACATATTATTCAATAGAATTTCAGCTTCATCTGGTGTTCTTTCCCTGAAAAGAGAACCAGCACAACTATCCAGGTAATCTCTAGAAGCATCGGTTAGTCCATTATAAAAGATATCAAGTATTTCAGGTTTCTTAAGAGGATGATCAGGCAAAGCATTAAGTAACTTGAGAAGCCTCCCCCAAGCTTGTGGGAGACTCTCTTCTTTAATTTGCACAAAGTTGTATATTTCCTTTAAAGCAGCTCGTTTCTTATGAGCAGGGAAATATTTAGCAGAGAAGTAATAAATCATATCCTGGGGACTACGCACACAACCAGGATCAAGAGAATTAAACCATATCTTAGCATCACCCTTTAATGAGAACGGAAATATCTTGAGTATATAAAAGTAGCGTGATCTCTCATCATTAGTGAACAGGGTGGCTATATCATTTAATTTGGTAAGATGTGCCACAACAGTTTCAGATTCATAACCATGGAAAGGATCAGATTCAACCAAAGTAATTATATCTGGATCAACAGAGAATTCATAATCCTTATCGGGAACACAAATAGGTGAAGTAGCAAAAGCACGGTCAGGTTTCATTTTATCTCTAAGTGATTGTTTGTTCCATTTAGCTAATAACCTCTTGAGCTCATATCTATCTTTGCAAGCTAAAATAGCGGTAGAAGATTCCATATCAAAAACATAACCCTCAGGAATAACAGGCATATCTTCATCATCACTTTCATCATTATAATCAGATTCAATAATTTCTTTCTCTCTAGCCCTAGCAATTTGTTCATCAAGAAATTCACTAAGAGGCACAATAGTATCAGGCATAGAAGCAGTTTCATCATAAGTATCGTGGAATTGTCACGGCAGATGTCCTCTTGCAAGGACTTAGTCGTGGAGCCATCGCAACTAGTAAGCTTAAAGGGGTTAATCGAGACAAAGGACAGGAGAGGTTTATACTAGTTCAGCCCCTTGCGGTGAAGGAAGGCCTACGTCTAGTTGGGTTGGTATTGCTTGAGGTTTCGATGACCAGGGAGTGAGATACGCTATGCCTGGTTCTCAATTAGTTGTTTCTTGCCCTAAGCCGCCGGCGGGTCGTCCCCTTATATACACGGGTCGACGCCCTGCGGCCTACAGAGTCCCGGCCGACTCATAAACAGTGTCCGGCTCGGTGATTAGTTACTTCTACCTTATGTTACAAGTCATGCCATCATGGCGGTTTGTCACTATGGGCCCTAAGCCGCCCGTGGGCCTTATACCCTTTGAACCGCCATCTTCATGCTTGGTCTTGGGCTTCTTTCTGATGAGTCTTCTTTGCGTAACCCGGTCCCTCCTGGGCGGCTTACACAAATAGTTATATCCCCAACATTAGGCCCCAGATTGATTTGAACCGGTTTATGTCAGTATTAAAATACCTTAACAACTAGTCCTTCTGTCTTCTGTCCGTGAAAAGGTCATAACCCGTTGTGACGTCATCTTCTAGACCCGGGTTAGCCCACCGTGACATCATCTTTTAATTAAATCCCTATTTTATTCCATCATATCTTCAACGGATCTTTGCCTTTACTGAGCATCCCGAAAACTGAGGCGTCGGGGTCGCTGGATAATGATACTCTGTCTCCTCATTTCTCGTGCCGTCTTGGTTGGCCCCTCCTTATAAATAGGTGCGACCTTGGTCTTTCCCATTTCCTTCAGTCGTCTTCCTCCTCGCACTCCCTTCTCTGCTGCTCGAGCTCCGCCGCCGCCGCCGCCGAGCCCCTCATCTTCAATGACTCAGGCTGCTGCATCAACCTGACTCTGACCAGAAAACGACGGCGACCCTCCGCAGCTCATCCGCATCTGTGAGTTCCTCTTCTTTCCTTCCTCAGATCTGCATTGGAACTGTTTTGAGTTCGTCGGCATTCATCGCCGCCCGATGCCAACCCTCTTAGTTTCCACTTCCAACGCACTGTTTTAGATCGTAAAACAACATAGAACTGCTGCGGCACTTATTTGTGCTTATTTTGTATAAAAATAGATCTCATATCCCTTGTCTGGAAGCCATCTTCAAATGCATGAACTTCTCTGCTCTGTTTAGGTCTAGAAATTTTTCTTTCCAGAGCGACCGTTTGATCCGAAATAACAATTGCAACTTGTGAAACCTGTTTGTCCCACACTTAGCCAAAAATTGCATCTGTTGAATCTGTTTTAGCCATAGTAGTCCATGTGACCGGTTTAAGATAACACCGGCTGTCAGCACCGCTTGCTTCTGGCGACTTAAGAAAATTTTAATTACCTTTGATACCCGCAGCAGTTTAAACATTATTGCATGATCACCTATATGTCATTAGGCCCCTTCTTAAGCCGCCACCTTGAATATATTAAAAATGCTCTCCTCCGGGTTATGTGTTAAACCGGAGTTTTTACTTTATCATAGGCTTCCACTTACACCATGGCGCCTAAGGCTCCCAAGGCTCCTGTGACCTGCAACTGGGACCCGTCAATTATCACAGAGAGCAAATTGTCTGAATTTGTGAAGTCTGGCCATTTACCCAAGAAGGAGATCATGTCTTATCATGCTCCTGACCCGTCCGAGGAGAAACCTCGTCCCAAAGAAGGGGAGGTAGTAGTTTTTACGGATCACATGAGCCGGGGATTTTCTCCATCCGGTTCAAAATTCTTTAGAGACGTTTTGCACTTCTTTGACTTAAGACCTCAAGACATCGGGCCCAATTTCGTGTCCAATATCTGCAACTTCCAAGTCTTCTGTGAGGTCTATCTTGGAGAAGAGCCTAGCCTACTTTTGTTCAGAGAATTGTTCTATTTAAACCGGCAGAATGAACGTGCCAACGGGCCCAGTCTGGAACTTGGTGGCATATCAATCCAAAGGCGGAGAGACTGCCTGTTCCCTTACGCTGAACTGCCGAGTCATCCAAAGGACTGGAACCATACATGGTTCTACTGCCAGGACACTTCTCCGGCTGGTGAAAACCCGCTGCCCGGCTTCCGCGCCTTGCGCCTTGAATCCAACCATCCGCTGCCAGACAAGTTGACTGCCGTTGAGCGTCTGCCACTCACCCCCACTATCAAGAAAATCAGAGCTCTTCTGGGGAATGGCTTAGATGGCATCGACCTGGTCAGAGTCTGGGTCGCTTGGAGAGTGATTTCGTTAAGCCGCCGTCCCGGCTTAATGTGTACTTACTCAGGCGAGAAGGATGATCCTCAGCGTCATAGTTCTGACGACTTATCTGATGATGTGGTGGAGGCTACAACCCAGTCCTTGTTGAAAGAGGACATAATGACCAATAATGCTTTCGGCTTACTGCCTTTCTGCAAGAAGAACCCGGCCCCTGCGGTAAGTCATCAGCCTTAATGATTACCTTTTACTGTGTTATACCTTATTTTTACTCATAACCTTTTACGATCCTTCACAGGCAAACGACAACCTGGAAGGTCCAGTAGGATCATGAGGCGGCCAAACAAGCCAGGGCAGCTAAGAGAGCCGAAAGAAAAGCCGCCAAGCCTACCACTTCAAAGAAAAGGAAGCCAAGCGCTTCAGAGATGTTCCAACTTGATGACTCTGATGACAATGAAGAAGAGGTAACTTTTCAACTTCCCTTACTCTTTTATCATTACCGTACTGACATTATTCCCCTTTCAGGAAGACACGGGAAACAGCCAACCCGTCGAAGAAGAGGTAACTATAATCTCCTCCGACTCCGAGCTTCGGCCGCGTCAAAAAATTCAAAGAGTAACCCGGAAAGTAAGATTTTCACACCCTTTGGCTTACCAAGATCCTGACTTTCTTTTGAAGCGACAACAAATTGAAAGCCGGAGGCTGACACGGACCAGTAAGGATGCCTCCTTTGGCTTACCTGACATAACCAGGAAGCACCGGAATGAGGTTATCTCCGACTTACATTCTGTTTCACCTTTAGCGGGTTTAATCCGTCAACCTCTCAATTCATCTGACTCCAATTATCAGGATACCTCTCCTTCCTCCGGTGAGTCTATGCAGTCAAACTTGCCGGCCTTTAAGATTGCCCCTGGGTAACGTCGATTTATTTACCTTATGCTTTATCTTACTTATGTTTTGGTACTCACTCTTCTGCCTTGTCCACAGTGTGCAAGTGAAGCCCCGAAAGAAAACAAAGAAGGATAAACCGGCTCAAGACCCTGTAGTGACTGAGCCAGAACTGGGCACGGCTGCCCCCGATTCTTCCACACATCAGCCGCCACCTGAGCTGGCTCAGGATATTCCAGCACCAAGTTCTAACCCGCCTGCTGAAGATATTCTTGATGGTTCTGTTAACCCGGAAGCACCTAGCCCGGCCAAGACGACTGACCCAGAAGTGGAAATTCTCAAGACTTAGTTCGTTGAACCGGCTCGGCCCACTGTTCTTGCCAAGTGTTCTGCTAAGGAGGAGTTGCTAGAGCGCCGTAAAGCCAAGATGGACATCACTGACTATACTCATTTGAGTATTGGAGAGATCGTCTCGGGCTATATCAACCAGGTGCATAGCAGCCGTGACCTGGAAATTGACATGGTGAAGCAAATACAACAAAAATCTGAGGTATGACTTATGCTTCCTTACTTTCAATCATACTTACTGTACTAGCCCCCAAGTCTATTGCTTATGAGTAAATATGCTGTAGACTTAGAAAACTGTCTAGCACTGCTTATCCGGTTTAAAGAGAAAATACTTAACCCGGTTGTACCCTGATACTTTTGAACTTGCGATACGCATTAGCCCCCAAGTGCCAAGTATCTTTGCTTGCAAAGTGCTTGGGACTTTAGTTTACATAAGCCGGCGTAGTAATTTAGAATTCTTCAGCATACATTAGCCCCCAAGTGTCAAGTACCTTTGCTTGCAAAGTGCTTGGGACTTAATATTATTTACCATGATCCTGACTATGACCCGATATCAATGCAGGCCACCATAAGTCAATTTGAATCGGAGATTGCTGACCTGAAGAGCCGCCTGGCAGCCCAAGAACTTGAAATTCAAAAGGCCAACTCCAAGTTTGAATTCAGCGTCTCTGAACAGGAGAAGTTGAAGAAGAATTTTGAGGCGGAGAAGAAAATCTGGGCTGATGAAAAGGCCTCATTGGTAACCCGGGCCGAGACAGTCGAAGCATCACTTGCAAAAGCAAACTCCGAGCTATCCGGCTTAAAGCGCGAGATATCTCAAATGGTCTCAGCAATCTTTGGTAAGTTACCTTATATGGGCTTCAAATATTGCAATCCTTCCTTTGATGATTATGTTAATTATTGCCTCCGGCTCACTCTTTGTTTAATAACACAGGCCCCAGGAGCACAAACCTCAAGAAGAACATGGTAGTCAAGCTGAAGGCAGTCTACACTCTGGTGGAGCAACTGTACACCTGGTCACAACGTGCTTTGGCCGTTGTGGCCTTATCAAATGATGTCCCCCATATCCTGCAAGATGTGTTAAAACGGCTTGTTGTGCTGCCTTAGCAGGTCCAAGAGCTAAGACGGGCATCGGCAAGAGCCGGAGCTATAGCTGCCTTGAGTCGGGCCAAGGCGTGGATTCCAGAGCTAGACCCGGCCGACCTCACCCTTGGATACCCAAGTCTGAAGGAGGATGGAACCTTGTTTGATGAGGCAAACTTCACCGCCTGTGTGAAAGATATACACCCAGTGGCTACTCTCATTGGGAACGACACTGATCTTACCAAGTACCAGCTGGGTTATGATAGCGAGAACCGGAGGATTCCAACACCTCATTATGATGCTGTCAGCCTGATCCCTCCAACTCGTAAGCATACCTTTGCCCCTGAAGTCGACCCAACCGGTTTAATAGATGATGAACCTGAGATTGAAGCCTTGAGTGGCATTGACTGGGCCTCATCAACCTTCCAGGACAGAGCAGCCGACGAAGAGGCGGAGAAGGATAACCCGGAATCATGAAGCTACCCAAAGGAGTAAAGACGTCGGGCGTCATATGTTTATGTCTTGTGAAAACAATGCCTCACTATTCAGACTCGGGGAGTCTTGTAATAGGATAGAAAAACTCTCGATTTTTGTCATGTCTCCGTGCATGTTTATGGCGCTCAATACTTTCTTAAGCCGCCATCGCTATATACTATCAGCCTTTATTGATCTTCTAGTTCCCTTATGTTTAAACAAAGTTGCTTGCCTCATCCTGGATAGGAGACAAACAAAAAATCCTTTGGCGACTTACCGCCTCAGGGGTCACATAAAGTATTGATAACCCGGAGTATATACCAAACAATTTTAGGAAAACCAACTTACGATTAGACTTAATAGACATAATCATAATGGTATACCTGTGATGCTTGTGGTTATCTCTCCGGCTTATATAATCCAACCCCTGAGGGTAAGTTTAACTCCTGAAAATTGGTATATAAAAGTTCACCTGGCACTTAACAACCCGAGGTAACCAATATTAACCCGAAGGATTGCAATCCACTCCATAGTACTTTCAAGATGGTCTCAAGATAGTCAAATATTGACACTTATAAAACATGATGAATAATAAATAAAGTTAAAAAAGGCCTCCGATTCGAATATGATCAGTGAACTGTTCCAAAGGGGTTAAGCTAAGATTCGGATACGATCATATAGCCCCCAGTGGCTGTGGCGATGCCAATCAAGTGGGTATCGACAGCTATGTTCTCTTTGGTTCGAATATGACCTATGTTTGAATAGGAAGCCCCCAAGTGACCATAAGAGTTGTTTAATGACGCTGATTCAAATACGATCCACGTCAGACCCAAAGGGGTTAAGCTATGATTCAAATATGATCAAGAAGCCCCCAAGTGGGTTTGGCAGTATGCCGATCAAGTGGGTATCGACAACTATGTTCTCTTTCGTTCGGATACGACCTATGTTTGAACAGGAAGCCCCCAAGTGATCATGGCTAGATTCAGATATGATCATAAGCCGGACCAAAGGAAAAGCCGGATTCAGATGTGACCCGCTCCCTATTGGCTGTTTCCACCATATGACAAAGAAAACACATAAACTTGTTTAGGGTGGAAAAAAGGACAGAGGTCCTGCTTTATTGCTTTATCTAATATGTACATTGTCGAAATATATACATATTAGAGCCGGTGGCTCAAGTATAATAAGGCCGAAGATGGGCGATATTCCACGGCCGGCGGGTCTCCTCCTCCAACTTACGTGAGTCTTTGTGCTCTCGAACATCGATAAGGTAATATGACCCGTTGTTTAGATTCTTACTGACCATAAAGGGTCCTTCCCAAGGAGGGGATAGCTTGTGCATATCAGACTGATCCTGGATGAGCTGGAGCACTAAGTTGCCTTCCTGAAAGGTCCTTGATCTAACCCAGCGGGTGTGGTAGTGGCACAGGTCCTGCTGGTAAATCGCCGAGCGGGCTATTGCCAAGTCTCGCTCTTCGTCCAACAGGTCAAGTGCATCTTGACGAGCTCTTTCATTGTCAGCCTCAACGTAAGCCGCCACACGGGGTGAGTCATGACGGATGTCACTTGGTAGGACCGCCTCTGCTCCATACACCATGAAGAAAGGTGTGTAACCCGTGGATCTGTTAGGTGTAGTGTTGATGCTCCAAAGTACAGAAGGTAACTCCTCCACCCAACAACCCGGCGTCCGCTGTAAGGGGACTAAGAGCCGGGGCTTGATACCTTTCAAGATCTCTTGATTAGCTCTTTCTGCTTGACCATTGGATTGAGGATGAGCCACAGCCGAAACGTCAAGCCGGATATGCTCTCGTTGACAGAACTCTTCCATGGCTCCTTTGGAAAGATTGGTACCATTATTAGTGATGATGCTGTGTGGAAAACCAAAATGGAAAATCACCTTTTTCATAAATTGAACCGCCATGGCTGCATCACACTTACTGACTGACTCCGCCTCAACCCACTTTGTAAACTTGTCAACTGCCACCAGGAGGTGCGTCTTTTTATCCTTGGACCTTTTGAAAGGCCCAACCATGTCAAGCCCCCAGACTGCGAACGGCCAAGTAATTGGAATCATCCTTAATTCTTGAGCCGGCACATGAGCTCATCATTAGAATTTCTGACATCCGTCACATTTACTGACCAGATCTTCTGCATCAGCATGAGCCGTCAGCCAATAAAACCCATGACGGAAAGCCTTGGCCAGAAGGGATTTTGAGCTGGAATGATGACCGCAATCCCCTTCATGGATCTCACGAAGTATCTCCTGACCCTCCGCAGGTGATACGCAACGTTGAAACGCTCCAGTGACGCTGCAGTGATGTAACTCGCCATTAATAATTGTCATGGACTTAGATCTCCGGACGATTTGTCTTGCCAAGGTCTCATCCTCAGGCAACTCTCCCCGGGTCATATAAGCCAAATAAGGCACTGTCCAGTCCAGGATGATGTGGAGAGCCGCCACCAGCTACGCCTCCGGGTCTGGCACTGCTAGATCTTCTTCTGTAGGTAACTTAACCGAAGGGTTATGCAAAACATCGAGAAAAGTGTTAGGCGGCACCGGCTTACGTTGAGATCCCAGCCGGCTTAAGGCATCAGCCGCCTCATTCTTCCTTTGATCAATGTGTTCCACCTGATAACCCTTGAAGTGCCCAGCTACAGCATCAACTTCACGACGGTAAGCCGCCATAAGGGGATCCTTGGAGTCCCGCTTGCCTGACACTTGTTGAGCCACAAGGTCTGAGTCGCCCAAGCACCTTACCCGGCTCAAATTCATCTCTTTGGCCATCCGGAGACCATGGAGTAAGGCATCATACTCAGCTGCATTGTTAGTACAAGGAAACATAAGCCGGAGCACATAACAGAATTTGTCACATCGAGGGGAAGTTAAAACCACTCCAGCCCCCGAGCCTTCTAACTGCCTGGACCCATCATAGTGAATAGTCCAATATGTGTTATTCGGCTTCTCCTCAGGTGCCTGCAACTCTGTTCAATCATTGATAAAATCCACCAAGACATGAGATTTAATAGCAGTACGTGGCATGTACTTGAGACCATGAGGCCCAAGCTCAATGGCCCACTTGGCGACTCGTCCCGTGGCCTCTCTGTTCTGGATTATGTCTCCCAAGGGGGCAGAACTCACCACAGTGATAGGGTGACCTTGGAAGTATTGCTTCAGCTTCCGGCTTGCCATGAACACTCCGTAAACAAGCTTCTGCCAATGTGGATACCTTTGTTTAGACTCAATGAGAACCTCAATGACATAATAAACCGGCCGTTGAACCGGATGCTCCTTGCCAGCCTCCTTGCGCTCCACCACGATCGCAACACTGACAGCTCGTGAGTTAGCGGCCACATATAACAGCAATGGCTCTCTATCAATGGGAGCTGCTAGGACCGGCGGTTCAGATAACTGTCTCTTTAAATCCTCAAAGGCAGTATTAGCAGCATCGCTCCAGACAAAAGTGTCTGTTTTCTTCATCATTTGATACAGCGGTAGGGCCTTCTCACCTAACCGGCTTATGAACCAGCTTAAAGCAGCAACACGACCCGCCAATCGCTGAACATCATTGATGCACGCCGGCTTAGCCAGAGAGATAATTGCCTTGATCTTCTCCGGATTAGCTTCAATGCCCCTGTTTGAGACCAGAAATCCCAAAAGCTTGCCTGTAGGTACACCAAATACACACTTCTCCGGGTTAAGCATCATCTTGTAAACCCGGAGATTATCAAAAGTCTCCTTTAAATCAGATATCAAGGTTTCCTTCTCTCTGGACTTCACCACTATGTCATCCACATAAGCATGAACATTGCGCCCAGTCTGATTGTGGAGACAGTTCTGTACACACCGTTGATAAGTCGCCTGGGCACTCTTGAGCCCAAAAGGAATAGATACATAGCAGAAGGCTCCAAACAGAGTAATGAAAGCCGTCTTCTCCTGGTCCTTAACTGCCATTTTGATCTGATGATAACCAGAGTAAGCATCCAAAAAGCTCAAACGCTCACAACCCGCCGTAGCATCAATGATTTGATCAATACGGGAGAGAGCAAAAGGATCAGCCGGACAAGCCTTATTTAAGTCTGTGTAATACACACACATTCGCCAGGTGCCATTCTTCTTGAGTACGAGCATCGGGTTAGCCAACCACTCCGGATGAAAAACTTCAATAATGAACCCAGCCGCCAAGAGCCGGGCGACCTCCTCTCCAATAGCCTTTTGTCGTTCTTCGTTGAATCGCCGAAGAAACTGCCAGACCGGCTTATACTTTGGATCAATATTAAGAGTGTGCTCAGCGAGTCCTCTCGGTACACCCGGCATGTCAGAAGGTTTCCATGCAAAGATGTCCCGGTTCTCACGGATGAACTCGATGAGCGTGCTTTCCTATTTAGGATCCAAGTTGGCGCTGATGCTGAACTGCTTGGATGAGTCGCTTGGAGTGAAATCAACAAGTTTAGTTTTAGCAGCCGACTTGAACTTTATTGCCGGGTCATGCTCTATGGTTGGCTTCTTCAGAGAGGTCATATCTGCCGGGTCAATGTTATCTTGATAAAATTTTAACTCCTCCGCTGCATAGACAGACTCGGCATAAGCCGTGTCGCCCTCTTCGCATTCTAGAGCTACCTTCCGACTCCCATGCACAGTGATGGTGCCCTTGTAACCCAGCATCTTATGCTGCAAATAAACATAACATGGTCGTGCCATAAACTTGGCATAAGTCGGCCGCCCAAATAAAGCATGATATGGACTCTTGATCTTAACCACCTCAAAGGTCAACTTCTCAGCCCTAGAATCATACTCAACTCCAAAGGCCACTTCCAACTCAACCTTACCGACCGGGTACGCCGACTTACCAGGCACCACTCCGTGGAAAACGGTGTTGGACGTCTTCAAATTTTTGTCAGTCAAACCCATGCGTCGAAAGGTCTCATAATAGAGGATATTGATGCTGCTTCCCCCATCCATGAGTACTTTGGTGAATTTATATCCACCGACTTGAGGCGCCACCACCAAAGCTAACTGACCCGGATTATCAACCCGAGGAGGGTGATCTTCCCTGCTCCATACAATAGGCTGCTCTGACCACCTCAGGTAACGAGGAACTGCCGGCTCAACAGAGTTCACAGCCCTTTTATGAAGTTTCTGGTCACGTTTGCACAAGCTAGTGGTGAACACATGATACTGCCCACTATTCAGCTGTTTTGGATGGCTCTGATAACCCGACCGCTCCTGCTGCTGTCCTCCTTGACCACACTGCTGTTGATTATAGCCGCCTTGATTCGTTTGAAAGCTGGAATTTGAACCGCCGCCCGGGCCATGAAAGCCTCCAGCACCTGAGCCGCCGCCCGACCCATGATTGCCATCAAACGTGTTGGAATTCTTGAAAGCCTTCATGATGGCACAATCTTTCCACAAGTGGGTGGAGGGTCGTTCCCGGGTGCCGTGTCTCGGGCAGGGCTCATTGAGTAGCTGCTCGAGAGATGGACCTGACCCACCAGATCGAGGGGGTGGTTTTCCCTTACGTCTTTGATTGTTACCCTGCGCATTGGCGTTGGCCACAAACTCCGGGTTACCCTCCGCCATACGCTTATTGCCCCCTTGATTCGTCGGGTTATGCTACTGACCTTTTCCATTGCCGTTCTTCTTTCCCTTCCCTGTCTTTTCCTCATCAGACGCGAGATCCTTGTGTTGGAAATATGCCCTAGAGGCAATAATAAATAGGTTACTATTATATTTCCTTGTTCATGATAATCGTTTATTATCCATGCTAGAATTGTATTGATAGGAAACTCAGATACATGTGTGGATACATAGACAACACCATGTCCCTAGTAAGCCTCTAGTTGACTAGCTCGTTGATCAATAGATGGTTATGGTTTCCTGACCATGGACATTGGATGTCATTGATAACGGGATCACATCATTAGAAGAATGATGTGATGGACAAGACCCAATCCTAAGCCTAGCACAAGATCGTGTAGTTCGTATGCTAAAGCTTTTCTAATGTCAAGTATCATTTCCTTAGACCATGAGATTGTGCAACTCCCGGATACCGTAGGAATACTTTGGGTGTGCCAAACGTCACAACGTAACTGGGTGGCTATAAAGGTACACTACAGGTATCTCTGAAAGTGTCTGTTGGGTTGGCACGAATCGAGACTGGGATTTGTCACTCCGTGTAAACGGAGAGGTATCTCTGGGCCCACTCGGTAGGACATCATCATAATGTGCAAAATGTGACCAAGGGGTTGATCACGGGATGATGTGTTACGGAACGAGTAAAGAGACTTGCCAGTAATGAGATTGAACAAGGCGTCGAGATACCGACGATCGAATCTCGGGCAAGTACTATACCGCTAGACAAAGGGAATTGTATACGGGATCGATTGAGTCCTTGACATCATGGTTCATCCGATGAGATCATCGTGGAACATGTGGGAGCCAACATGGGTATCCAGATCCCGCTGTTGGTTATTGGCCGGAGAGTTGTCTCGGTCATGTCTGCATGGTTCCCGAACCCGTAGGGTCTACACACTTAAGGTTCGATGACGCTAGGGTTATAAAGGAAGTTTGTATGTGGTTACCGAATGTTGTTCGGAGTCCCGGACGTCACGAGGAGTTCCGGAATGGTCCGGAGGTAAAGATTTATATATGAGAAGTCTTATTTTGGTCACCAGAAAAATTTCGCACTTTATCGGTATTGTACCGGGAGTGCCGAAAGGGGTCCGGGGGTCCACCGGGGGGTCCACCTGCCCCGGGGGGGCACATGGGCTATAGGGGGTGCGCCTTGGCCTATATGGGCCAAGGGCACCAGCCCCAAGAGGCCCATGCGCCAAGATATAAGAAAAAGGGGAGAGTCCTCAAAGGGGAAGGCACCTCCAAGGTGCCTTGGGGAGGATGGACTCCTCCCCCCCCCTTGGCCGCACCCCTTCCTTGGAGGAAGGGGCAAGGCTGCGCCTCCCCCCTCTCCCTTGCCCCTATATATAGTGGAGGGGAGGGAGGGCAGCCACACCTGAAGCCCTGGCGCCTCCCTCCCTCCCGTGACACCTCCTCCTCTCCCACAGGTGCTTGGCGAAGCCCTGCAGGATTGCCACGCTCCTCCACCACCACCACGCCGTTGTGCTGCTGCTGGATGGAGTCTTCTTCAACCTCTCCCTCTCTCCTTGCTGGATCAAGGCATGGGAGACATCACCGGGCTGTACGTGTGTTGAACGCGGAGGTGCCGTCCGTTCGGTACTAGGATCATTGGTGATTTGGATCACGACGAGTACGACTCCATCAACCCCGTTCACTTGAACGCTTCCGCTTAGCGATCTACAAGGGTATGTAGATGCACTCTCCTTCCCTCGTTGCTAGATTACTCCATAGATTGATCTTGGTGTTGCGTAGAAAATTTTGAATTTCTGCTATGTTCCCCGATAGTGGCATCATGAGCTAGGTCTATTGCGTAGATTCTTTGCACGAGTAGAACACAAAGTAGTTGTGGGCGTTGATTTTGTTCAATATGCTTACCGTTACTAGTCAATCTTGATTCGGCGGCATTGTGGGATGAAGCGGCCCGGACCGACCTTACACGTACACTTACGTGAGACAGGTTCCACCGACTGACATGCACTAGTTGCATAAGGTGGCTAGCGGGTGCCAGTCTCTCCCACTTTAGTCTGATCGGATTCGATGAAAAGGGTCCTTATGAAGGGTAAAGAGCAATTGACATATCACGTTGTGGTTTTGCGTAGGTAAGAAACGTTCTTGCTAGAAACCCATAGCAGCCACGTAAAACATGCAAACAACAATTAGAGGACGTCTAACTTGTTTTTGCAGGGTATGCCATGTGATGTGATATGGACAAAGGATGTGATGTATGATATATGTGATGTATGAGATGATCATGTTCTTGTAATAGGAATCACGACTTGCATGTCGATGAGTATGACAACCGGCAGGAGCCATAGGAGTTGTCTTTAATTTATTTATGACCTGCGTGTCAACATAAACGTCATGTAATTACTTTACTTTATTGATAACCGTTAGCCATAGTAGTAGAAGTAATAGTTGGCGAGACAACTTCACGGAGATCATGATGATGAAGATCATGGTGTCATGCCGGTGACGATGATGATCATGGAGCCCCTAAGATGGAGATCAAAGGAGCAATATGATATTGGCCATATCATGTCACTATTTGATTGCATGTGATGTTTATCATATTTATACATCTTATTTGCTTAGAACGACGGTAGTAAATAAGATGATCCCTCATTAAAATTTCAAGAAAGTGTTCCCCCTAACTGTGCACCGTTGCGAAAGTTCGTCGTTTCGAAGCACCACGTGATGATTGGGTGTGATAGATTCTTACGTTCGAATACAACGGGTGTTGACGAGCCTAGCATGTACAGACATGGCCTCGGAACACATGCAAACACTTAGGTTGACTTGACGAGCCTAGCATGTACAGACATGGCCTCAGAACACAGAAGACCGAAAGGTCGAGCATGAGTCGTATGGTAGATACGATCAACATGAAGATGTTCACCGACGTTGACTAGTCCGTCTCACGTGATGATCGGACACGGCCTAGTTGACTCGGATCATGTAATCACTTGGATGACTAGAGGGATGTCTATCTGAGTGGGAGTTCATAAGATGAACTTAATTATCCTGAACATAGTCAAAAGATCTTTGCAAATTATGTCGTAAGCTCGCGCTTTAGTTCTACTGTTTTAGATATGTTCCTAGAGAAAATATAGTTGAAAGTTGATAGTAGCAATTATGCGGACAATAGAAGGCTTATGTCCTTAATGCACCGCTCGGTGTGCTGGACCTCGAACGTGGTCTGTGGATGTTGCGAACATCTGACATACACGTTTTGATGACTACATGATAGTTCAGTAATGATAAATGGTTTAGAATTGAGGCACCGAAGACATTTTTGAAATGTCGCGGAACATATGAGATGTTTCGAGGGCTGAAATTGGGATTTCAGGTTCGTGCCCACGTCAAGAGGTATAAGACCTCCGACGATTTTCTTAGCCTGCAAACTAAGGGAGAAAAGCTCAATCGTTGAGCTTGTGCTCAGATTGTCTGAGTACAACAATCACTTGAATCGAGTGGGAGTTGATCTTCCAGATAAGATAGTGATGTTTCTCCAAAGTCATTGCCACCAAGCTGCTAGAGCTTTGTAATGAACTATAACATATCAGGGATAGATATGATGATCCTTGAAATATTCGCGATGTTTGACACCGCGAAAGTAGAAATCAAGAAGGAGCATCAATTGTTGATGGTTAGTGAAACCACTAGTTTCAAGAAGGGCAAGGGTAATAAGGGATACTTCATGAAACGGCAAATCAGCTGCTGCTCTAGTGGAGAAACCCAAGGTTGAACCCAAACCCGAGACTGAGTGCTTCTGTAATAAGGGGAACAACCACTGGAGCAGAATTACCCAAGGTACTTGGTAGATGAGAAGGCTGTCGATAGAAGTATATTGGATATACATTATGTGAATGTGTACTTTACTAGTACTCCTAGTAGCACCAGGGTATTAGATACCGGTTCGGTTGCTAAGTGTTAGTAACTCGAAATAAAAGCTACGGAATAAACGGAGACTAGCTAAAGGTGAGCTAACGAAATGTGTTGGAAGTGTTTCCAAGGTTGATATGATCAAGCGTCGCACGCTCCCTCTACCATCGAGATTGGTGTTAAACCTAAATAATTGTTATTTGGTGTTTGCGTTGAGCATAGACATGATTGGATTATGTCTATCGCAATATGGTTATTCATTTAAGGAGAATAATGGTTACTCTATTTATTTGAATAATACCTTCAATGGTCTTGCACCTAAAATGAATGGTTTATTGAATCTCGATCATAGTGATACACATGTTCATGCCAAAAGATATAAGATAGTAATGATAGTACCACCTACTTGTGGCACTCCCATGTAAGTCATATTGGTATAAAACGCATGAAGAAGCTCCATGTTGATGGATCTTTGGACTCACTCATTTTTGAAAAGGATTGAGACATGTGAACCATGTCTATTGGTATATACGCATGAAGAAACTCCATGCAGATGGACCGTTTGGACTCACTTGATTTTGAATCGCTTGAGACATGCAAATCATACCACATGGGCAAGATGACTGAAAGCTTCGGTTTCAGTAAAACGGAACAAGAAAGCAACTTGTTGGAAGTAACACATTTTGATGTGTGCAGTCCAATGAGTGCTGAGGCACGCAGTGGATATCGTTATGCTCTAACTTCACAGATGATTTGAGTAGATACTGAGCATATTTACTTGATGAAACACAAGTCTGAATTATTGAATGGTTCAAGTAATTTCGGAATGAAGTTGAAGATCTTCGTGATAAGAGGATGAAATGTCTATGATATGATCATAGAAATGAATATCTGAGTTACGAGTTTGGCACTGTGGAAATTGTTTCACAACTAATACCGCCTGGAACACCATAGTGTGATGGTGTATCCGAACATCATAGTTGCACCCTATTGGATATGGTGCGTACCATGATGTCTCTTATCGAATTACCACTATCGTTCATGGGTTAGGCATTAGAGACAACCGCACTCACTTTAAATAGGGCACCACGTAATTCCGATGAGATGACACCGTATGAACTATGGTTTAGAGAAACCTAAGCTGTCATTTCTTAAAAGTTTGGGGCTGCGACGCTTATATGAAAAAGTTTCAGGCTGATAAGCTCGAACCCAAAGCGGATAACTGCATCTTCATAGGACACCCAAAACAGTTGGGTATACCTCCTGTCTCAGATCCGAAAGCAATAGGGATTGTTTCTCAAATCGGGTCCTTTCTCGAGGAAAAGTTTCTCTCGAAAGAATTGAGTGGGAGGATGGTGGAGACTTGATGAGGTTATTGAACCGTCACTTCAACTAGTGTGTAGCAGGGCACAGGAGTTGTTCCTATGGCACCTACACCAATTGAAGTGGAAGCTTATGATAGTGATCATGAGACTTCGGATCAAGTCACTCCCAAACCTCATAGGATGACAAGGATGCGTACTACTTCAGAGTGGTACGTAATCCTGTCTTGGACGTCATGTTGCTAGACAACAATGAACCTACGAGCTATGGAGAAGCGATGGTGGGCCCGGATTCCGATGAATGGCTCGAGGCCATAAAATCCGAGAGAGGATCCATGTATGAAAACAAAGTGTAGACTTTGGCAGAACGGCTCGATGGTCGTGAGGCTGTTGAGTACAGATGGATTTTAAAAGGAAGACGGACAATGATGGTAAATGTCACCATTAAGAAAGCTCGACTTGTCATTAAGATGTTTCCCGACAAGTTCAAGGAGTTGACTACGATGAGACTTTCTCACTCGTAGCGATGCTAAAGAGTCTGTTGGAATTAGCAGGTACTGCATTATTTGTGAAATCTTGCAGATAGGATGTCAAAATATTGTTTCCTTGTTCTTGAGGAAAGGTTGTATGTGATACAACCAGAAGATTTTGTCGATCCTGAAAGATGCTAACAAGTATGCAAAGCCCCAGCAATCCTTCTAAGGACTGGAGTAAGCATCTCGGAGTTGGAATGTACACTTTGATGAGATGATCGAAGAATTTGGGTTTATACAAAGTTTATGAGAAACTTGTATTTCCAAAGAAGTGAGTGGGAGCACTATAGAATTTCTGATGAGTATATGTTGTTGACATATTGTTGATCAGAAATGATGTAGAATTTCTGGAAAGCATATAGGGTTATTTGAAAAGTGTTTTTCAATGGAAAACCTGGATTAAGCTACTTGAACATTGAGCATCAAGATCTATAAGGATAGATCAAAATCGCTTAATAGTACTTTCAAACAAACACATAACATGACAAGATTTTGAAGGAGTTCAAAATAGATCAGCAAAGAAGGAGTTCTCGGCTGTGTTACAAGGTGTGAGTATTGAGCAAGACTCAAGACATGACCACGACAGAATAGAGAGAAAGGACGAAGGTCGTCCCCTATGCTTTAGTCGTAGGCTCTAAAGTATGATATGTTGTGTACCGCACCTGAAGTGTGCCAAACCATGAGTCAGTCAAGGGGTACAAGTGTGATCTAGAAATGGATCACAGGACAACGGTCAAGGTTATCCTTAGTAACTAGTGGACTAAGGAATTTTCTCGATTATGGAGGTGAAAAAAGAGTTCGTCGTAAAGGGTTACGCCGATGCAAACTTTGACACTAATCCAGATTATTCTGAGTAGTAAATTGGATTCGTATAGTAGAACAGTTATTTGGAATAGCTCCAAATAGAGCGTGGTAACTGCATCTAGGAGATGACATAGATATTTGTAAAGCACACACGGATCTGAAAGGTTCAGACCCGTTGACTATAACATCTCTCACAAGCATAACATGATCAAACCCAGAACTCTGTGAGTGTTAATCACATGGCGATGTGAACTAGATTATTGACTCTAGTGCAAGTGGGAGATTGTTGGAAATATGCCCTAGAGGCAATAATAAATAGGTTATTATTATATTTCCTTATTCATGATAATCGTTTATTATCCATGCTAGAATTGTATTGGTAGGAAACTCAGATACATGTGTGGATACATAGACAACACCATGTCCCTAGTAAGCCTCTAGTTGACTAGCTCGTTGATCAATAGATGGTTACGGTTTCCTGACCATGGACATTGGATGTCATTGATAACGGGATCACATCATGAGAAGAATGATGTGATGGACAAGACCCAATCCTAAGCCTAGCACAAGATCGTGTAGTTCGTATGCTAAAGCTTTTCTAATGTCAAGTATCATTTCCTTAGACCATGAGATTGTGCAACTCCCGGATACCGTAGGAATACTTTGGGTGTGCCAAACGTCACAACGTAACTGGGTGGCTATAAAGGTACACTACAGGTATCTCTGAAAGTGTCTGTTGGGTTGGCACGAATCGAGACTGGGATTTGTCACTCCGTGTAAACGGAGAGGTATCTCTGGGCCCACTCGGTAGGACATCATCATAATGTGCAAAATGTGACCAAGGGGTTGATCACGGGATGATGTGTTACGGAACGAGTAAAGAGACTTGCCAGTAATGAGATTGAACAAGGCGTCGAGATACCGACGATCGAATCTCGGGCAAGTACTATACCGCTAGACAAAGGGAATTGTATACGGGATCGATTGAGTCCTTGACATCGTGGTTCATCCGATGAGATCATCGTGGAACATGTGGGAGCCAACATGGGTATCCAGATCCCGCTGTTGGTTATTGGCCGGAGAGTTGTCTCGGTCATGTCTGCATGGTTCCCGAACCCGTAGGGTCTACACACTTAAGGTTCGATGACGCTAGGGTTATAAAGGAAGTTTGTATGTGGTTACTGAATGTTGTTCGGAGTCCCGGATGAGATCTCAGATGTCACGAGGAGTTCCGGAATGGTCCAGAGGTAAAGATTTATATATGGGAAGTCTTATTTTGGTCGCCAGAAAAGTTTCGCACTTTATCGGTATTGTACCGGGAGTGCCGAAAGGGGTCCGGGGGTCCACCGGGGGGTCCACCTGCCCCGGGGGGCCACATGGGCTGTAGGGGGTGCGCCTTGGCCTATATGGGCCAAGGGCACCAGCCCCAAGAGGCCCATGCGCCAAGATATAAGAAAAAGGGGAGAGTCCTCAAAGGGGAAGGCACCTCCGAGGTGCCTTGGGGAGGATGGACTCATCCCCCCCCTTGGCCGCACCCCTTCCTTGGAGGAAGGGGCAAGGCTGCGCCTCCCCCCTCTCCCTTGCCCCTATATATAGTGGAGGGGAGGGAGGGCAGCCACACCTGAAGCCCTGGCGCCTCCCTCCCTCCCGTGACACCTCCTCCTCTCCCGCAGGTGCTTGGCGAAGCCCTGCAGGATTGCCACGCTCCTCCACCACCACCACGCCGTTGTGCTGCTGCTGGATGGAGTCTTCTTCAACCTCTCCCTCTCTCCTTGCTGGATCAAGGCATGGGAGACGTCACCGGGCTGTACGTGTGTTGAACGCGGAGGTGCCGTCCGTTCGGCACTAGGATCATTGGTGATTTGGATCACGACGAGTACGACTCCATCAACCCCGTTCACTTGAACGCTTCCGCTTAGCGATCTACAAGGGTATGTAGATGCACTCTCCTTCCCTCGTTGCTAGATTACTCCATAGATTGATCTTGGTGTTGCGTAGAAAATTTTGAATTTCTGCTACGTTCCCCAACACCTTGGTACTATCAGAGTCGGCATATTTGACTAAAGCTGCCATCAGCGTCCCCATATCGTTGCAATCACGCTTAAGGCGCCCTAGTTTCTGTCTTAGCGGCTCAAAGCGGCAATTCTTCTCTAACATGAGGACTGCAGAGCCGGCATCCATCTTGTCAGATGAATGTATAATCTCCTTGACCCGGCGCACCCAATGAGTTGTGGATTCACCCTCCTCTTGCTTACAATTTGTTAAGTCCATAATTGACATAGATTGCTTGCAAGTATCCTTGAAGTTCTGGATGAACCGGGCCTTTAACTCAGCCCATGAACTAATGGAATTGGGCGGCAAGCCCTTTAACCAAGACCGGGTTGTTCCATCCAACATCATGGTGAAATACTTAGCCATTGCTGCATCGCTGACCTCCAACAGCTCCATGGCCATCTCGTAGCTTTCAATTCATGTCCCAGGCTGTAAGTCGGTCATATAGTTTGGCACCTTTCGAGGCCCCTTGAAGTCCTTAGGGAGGCGCACATTACATAAAGCTGGCACCAGACACGGTACGCCACCGGTTCTAGTGGCTACTCCCGCCTCAACATCGGTCGTCGGATAATCCGAAACGGCCGGGTGAGCCGTCTGCTGAGTCGCCAGCTGAGCCACTAGCTGAGCCGCCTGCTCGTCCTCCTTGCGTATCCGGCCCTGCACCGGGTTATATCCGCCTAGCTGGTTACGGCACTGAGCATTGCTTGACAAAGCTTCTGACTCCATGTGCCTGCTGTAACTCGGGCTCCGGTTTGGACGAGACGGAGCCAACCAGGGCGGAGGAGTTGAATGAATTCTGTCCCGACTATAAAAATAAGTTTCTTGCTGAGCCAGAGCTGTCTGGACAAGTTCTCTGATCCTCCGGGTCTCCACCGCTATCGGATCATCACCGTCCACTGGGAGAGCCGCTAAACGCGCTGATGCTGCGATTAAGTTTTCCATGGGGTTGGAGAAGTGACCCGGCGGTATCGGCACATAACAGGGTGGTGCCATATTCCCATGAGGAGGTTCCGTTACTTGAGGCTGGCCCGGTCCCCCGGCTGTCATGAGCAGATTGACCCCTGGCGGGTTACTTGGACCGGCCCCGGGTGTAGCAAAGAGGTTCCATGGATCGTAAACCGGAGGTAAACGGGACTGAGTTTTCTGATGCCTTCTCCTCATCACCTCGTTAGACGCGTTCAGGCTCATGGTAAGCTGGAAAGCCTCTAACTGGAGCTGCTGCGCCCGAGCGTCCAAAGCCGCCCGTTCTGTGGCTAACCTGACGTCCTCAGCTGCTAAGGCCTCCTTGGCCCGAGCTATCTCCTCACGAACCTGTGCCACCTCTGCATCATGCTCACCTTGGTTCGCAGGGATGACTGTAGCGGTTAACAGGGCCGTAAGTTTATCCGTGAGATCCACCAGCACCTGAGCCGGTGAGCGCATAGGGCCTCCTGCCCCGGCTGCTCCTGACCCGGACGTTATTGCCGCTACGGCTGTAGAGTTTGAGCCGGGTTGGGTCCCAGCCATGAAGACTCCTGCCCAGCTTGGCGGCTCATAGGGATCCGGAATACTGGAGCCATCAGAACAGCCCCCAAGCCCGCCATCTTGCACTGGATATAGAGAATCCGTTGAACCGGCGGACGAATCACCATCAGAAAGGACGGCCGTCTCACCACCAACTTCAGATCCTTCATAAAGTTCCCCTCCATGGATGCAGCCCACGAAGGCACGCGTCACGACGGGTTGAGCCCGGGCGGGTCTCACGCGCTGAGCCGTCTCGATGAGGTCGGTGCAGTTGTCCGGCTCAGGGCCCGGCTCACCAATCCGGCCGATGAAGACGTGGATTTCGCCGAAGGGGACCCGGTACCCGTACTCAATTGAGCTGGCGTTGCGGCCCCAGCCTTCGTCGTTGATGTAGCCGCGATGACTCTTGGTCATCCGGCCGACCGCGTATCCCTTGAGCCCTTCGAAGCTGCCCTTCAAGAACTCAAATCCACCGTGCGCTGGCCCCACGGTGGGCGCCAAATGTCGTGGAATTGTCTCGGCAGATGTCATCTTGCAAGGACTTAGTCGTGGAGCCATCGCAACTAGGAAGCTTAAAGGGGTTAATCGGGACAAAGGACATGAGAGGTTTATACTAGTTCAGCCCCTTCCGGTGAAGGAAGGCCTATGTCTAGTTGGGTTGGTATTGCTTGGGGTTTCGATGACCAGGGAGCGAGATACGCTATGCCCGGTTCTCGATTGGTTGTTTCTTGCCCTAAGCCGCCGGCGGGTTGTCCCCTTATATACATGGGTCGACGCCCTGCGGCCTACAGAGTCCCGGCCGGCTCATAAACAGTGTCCGGCTCGGTGATTAGTTACTTCTACCTTATGTTACAAGTCATGCCATCATGGCGGTTTGTCACTATGGGCCCTAAGCCGCCTGTGGGCCTTAAACCCTTTGAACCGCCATCTTCATGCTTGGTCTTGGGCTTCTTTCCGATGAGTCTTCTTTGCGTAACCCGGCCCCTCCTGGGCGGCTTACACAAATAGTTATATCCCCAACAATAAGTATCATGCATAGCAGAAGTGGCATCATCAATAACATGCGACATATCAGAACGAATAGCAGAAGCAGGTTTAGGTGTCGCAAGCTTACTCATAACAGAAGGTGAATCAAGTGTAGAGCTAGATGGCAGTTCCTTACGTCCCCTCGTAGTTGAGGGATAAATTGTTGTCTTAGCGTCTTTCAAGTTCTTCATAGTGTCCAGCAGATATAAATCCCAAGTGACTCAAAGAATAGAGCTATGCTCCCCCGTAACGGTGCCAGAAAAAGATCTTGATAACCCACAAGTATAGGGGATCGCAACAGTTTTCAAGGGTAGAGTATTCAACCCAAATTTATTGATTCGACACAAGGGGAGCGAAAGAATATTCTCAAGTATTAGCAGCTGAGTTGTCAATTCAACCGCACCTGGAAACTTAGTATCTGCAGCAAAGTGTTTAGTAGCAAAGTAATATGATAGTGGTGGTAACGGTAACAAAAGAGTAGTACGAGCAATCGTAAATATTTTTGGTATTTTATAGTGATTGTAACAGTAGCAACGGGAAAGTAAATAAGCGTAAACCAGTATATGGAAAGCTTGTAGGCACCGGATCAGTGATGGATAATTATGCCGGATGCGGTTCATCATGTAACAGTCATAACATAGGGTGACACAGAACTATCTCCAATTCATCAATGTAATGTAGGCATGTATTCCGTATATAGTCATACGTGCTTATGGAAAAGAACTTGCATGACATCTTTTGTCCTACACTCCTGTGGCAGTGGGGTCCTAATGGAAACTAAGGGATATTAAGGCCTCCTTTTAATAGAGAACCGGAACAAAGAATTAGCACATAGTGAATACATGAACTCCTCAAACTATGGTCATCACCGGGAATGGTCCCGATTATTGTCACTTCGTGGTTGACGGATCATAACACATAGTAGATGACTATAGACTTGCAAGATAGGATCAAGAACTCACATATATTCATGAAAACATAATAGGTTTCGATCTGAAATCATGGCACTCGGGCACTAGTGACAAGCATTAAGCATAGCAAAGTCATAGCAACATCAATCTCAGATCATAGTGGATACTAGGGATCAAACCCTAACAAAACTAACTTGATTACATGATAAATCTCATCCAACCCATCACCGTCCAGCAAGCCTACGATGGAATTACTCACGCACGGCGGTGAGCATCATGAAATTGGTGATGGAGGATGGTTGATGATGACGATGGCAACGAATCCCCCTCTCCGGAGCCCCGAACGGACTCCAGATCAGCCCTCTTGAGAGGTTTTAGGGCTTGGCGGCGGCTCCGTATCGTAAAACGCGATGATTTCTTCTCCTCTATTTTTTTCTCCCCGAAAGCCAATATATAGAGTTGGAGTTGGCGTCGGAAGGTGTCCAAGGGTCCCACGAGGTAGGGGGCGTGCCCTAGGGGGGCGCGCCCCCACCCTCGTGGACAGGGTGTGGGCCCCCTGGTCTTCATCTTTGGCGAGGATTTTTTATTATTTTTTATAAGACATCCCGTGGAGTTTCAGGTCATTCCGAGAACTTTTGTTTTCTGCACATAAAACAACATCATGGCAATTCTGCTGAAAACAGCGTCAGTCCGGGTTAGTTCCATTCAAATCATACAAGTTAGAGTCCAAAACAAGGGCAAAAGTGTTTGGAAAAGTAGATACGATGGAGACGTATCAAGTAGCAAAGTAATATGATAGTAGTGGTAACGGTAACAAAAGTAACGGAAGCAAAAGTAATATTTTTGGTGTTTTGTAGTGATTGTAACAATAGCAACGGGAAAGTAAATAAGCGAGAACCAATATAGGAAAAGCTCGTAGGCATTGGATCGGTGATGGATAATTATGCCGGATGCGGTTCATCATGTAACAATCATAACATAGGGTGACACAGAACTAGCTCCAATTCATCAATGTAATGTAGGCATGTATTCCGGATATAGTCATACGTGCTTATGGAAAAGAACTTGCATGACATCTTTTGTCCTACCCTCCCGTGGCGGCGGGGTCCTAATGGAAACTAAGAGATAGTAAGGCCTCCTTTTAATAGAGAACCGGAACAAAGCATTAGCACATAGTGAATACATGAACTCCTCAAACTATGGTCATCACCGGGAGTGGTCCCGATTATTGTCACTTCGGGGTTGCCGGATCATGACACATAGTAGTTGACTATAGACTTGCAAGATAGGATTAAGAACCATATATTCATGAAAACATAATAGGTTCAGATCTGAAATCATAGCACTCGGGCCCTAGTGACAAGCATTAAGCATAGCAAAGTCATAGCAACATCAATCTCAGAACATAGTGGATACTAGGGATCAAACCCTAACAAAACTAACTCGGTTACATGATAGATCTCATCCAACCCATCACCGTACAACAAGCCTACGATGGAATTACTCACGCACGGCGGTGAGCATCATGAAATTGGTGATGGAGGATGGTTGATGATGACGACGGCGACGAATCCCCCTCTCCGGAGCCCCGAACGGACTCCAGATCAGCCCTCCCAGGAGGTTTTAGGGCTTGGCGTCGGCTCCGTATCGTAAACGCGATGATTTCTTCTCCTTTATTTTTTTCTCCCAGAAAGCAAATATATAGAGTTGGAGTTGGCGTCAGAGGAGCTCCAGGGGGCCCACGAGGTAGGGGGCATGCCCTAGGGGGGAGGGCGCACCGCCCACCCTTGTGGACAGGGTGTGGGCCCCCTGGTCTTCATCTTTGGCAAGGATTTTTTATTAATTCCAAAAAAACTTTCCGTGGAGTTTCAAGTCATTCCGAGAACTTCTGTTTCTGCACATAAATAACACCATGGAAAGTCTGCTGAAAACAGCGTCAGTCCGGGTTAGTTCCATTCAAATCATGCAAGTTAGAGTCCAAAACAAGGGCAAAAGTGTTTGGAAAAGTAGATATGACGGAGACGTACCATGATGCAGCAAAGTAGCGTAAGTATTTCCCTCAGTTTTTGAGAACCAAGGTATCAATCCAGTAGGAGCTCACTACAAAAAAAAGACACATCCGTGACATTTTGGGCCGAACGAATTTTTTTCTGTCATACATATGACACTTCTTTGACGATAATTGTGACAAAACCGGGTATCATCATAGATTTGGTGGGCTCCTACTTCTATGACAAAAAATCATGACAGAAAATGGGCTTTTCGTCTTGGGCGGGCCGGAGACACAGCTGCATGACATTCTTTGGGCCGTCCATGACGGAAAAAAACCGTGGTAGAAGCGAGGGGGAGGAAAATTTCAGGGAGTTCCCGGTTACGGTGGGAGGTCGGGGGCCAAGCGATGCGCGTTTCTCTCGTGCACGTACGCGCGTGTGTGCGAGGCGTTGGCTCTAACTGAACCCGAGCGAGGCGTTGGGCTCTAACTGAACCCGAGCGATTGCACTGCAGGCTACGCGTTACTGAACCCGAGCGATCGATCGATGGCTGTTAATTGAACCCGATCGAGCGATTCCTTGGCTACTGCTGCTAACTGAAGCCGATCGATGGGATGAACAGTGAGCGTTGCAAGGGGGTTGGATGAACAGTGAGCGGTGGCGTTGCCTCTGGATGAACAGGACCCCGTGGTGTGGTGGAGGGCAGGATGAACAGTAGACAGTGGAGGGGTGCCCGTGGAGGGGTGGATGAACAGGCCCCCGTGGTGTGGAGGGCAGGATGAACAGTAGACGGTGAAGGGGTGCCCGTGGAGGGGTGAATGAACAGGACCCCGTGGTGTGGAGGGCAGGATGAACAGTAGACGGTGGAGGGGTGCCCGTGGAGGGCAGGATGAACAGTAGACGGTGGAGGGGTGGTTGAACAGTAGCCAGTGGAGTAGCGCGCTGTGGAGGCTGGATGAACAGGAGCCCGTGGAGGCTGGAGGAGGTCGACGGTGGATGAACAGTAGCTCGTGGAGGCTGGAGGGGGTCGACGGTGGAGATGAACAGTATCCTGTGGAGTCCCGTTTTGCGGTACGCCACACCCCTCCCAATGATCAGGACCCCCATTTCGACCGTAGCGCTCCAACACAAGTTTGTTCCCTCCGTTTTGCGGTACGCCACACCCCTCCCGATCAACAGGACCCCGTTTTGACCGTAGGAGGTCCGTTTCCTCCATTTTGCGGTATGCCACACCCCTCCCGATCAACAGGACCCTCATTTCGACCGTAGCGCTCCAACACAAGTCCGTTTCCTCCGTTTTGCGGTACGCCACACCCCTCCCGATCAACAGGACCCCCGTTTCGACCGTAGGAGGTCTGTTTCCTCCGTTGTGCGGTACGCCATGCCTCGTTTCCATCGCCTCTTCTGTCCAAGCCCTCCCGATGAACACGACCACGTATTCCGTCCCAACCCAGCCGCGTTGCCTCCCGATGAACATGACGCATTCCGTTGCCACCCCATGAACACGGCGCATTCCGTTGCCTCCCCATGAACACGACGACGACGCTGTTTCTCCGTTCCGACCCAGCCATGTACACGAGCCCTCGCCGTACGTATGCGCGAGTAGGTGTTCGAGACCCCGCCCGTATGTACACATACGTGGCCGTATTTTCTTTCTTGCACCCTGGCCGCTGTACGTACGTGTACATGCTACGTGCGCGCCTCTACTACGACACGTGCGCACCTATACATCGACCAGTATATATGTACGTACACGTTCGCGACCAGAATGACAACGCTATGTACGCTTCGACCAGGTGGGTCCCGACTGTCAGGCACTTCCTTGCCTGTGAAGATGTAGCTGGTGGGTCCCAGCAGTCAGGGGTAAATCTTTTTTTTTGCCCGGACGCACTTCCTTGCGTGCGAAGATGTAGCTGGTGGGTCCAAGCAGTCAGGGGGGCGAATCGTTTTGGTTTTATTTTTATTTTGCCCGGACGCACTTCCTTGCGTGCGAAGATGTAGCTGGTGGGTCCCAGCAGTCAGGGGGGCGAATCGTTTTTTTTGTCCGGACGCACTTCCTTGCGTGCGAAAGTGTAGCTGGTGGGTCCCAGCAGTCAGGGGGAAACGCTTTTTTCGCGAAATATGGTGGCCCGTCCGGTGGGCCCCTGTTGTCAAGTGGAGGAATCATTATTTTCCGCGTAATAAGGAGGCACTTCCTTGCTGCCGCCATGGACCCAGCTGTCAGCCTCTCCACGTACAGTCCACGTCCGATGGAAGTCGTTCCTTGACCACGTTGACCACGCCGCACCGAGAGCATCAGGGCGGTGGACGACGGCGAGGCCTAGGATTGGGACGACACGGAGGCAGGGAAGACTCGACAGTTGTTTCCCACACGGAGGGGAGTACGACTGTACGAGGGTTTACTGGTTCGTCTGCCGTCGCCGGAGAATAACAGCAGGTGTGGGTGAGTAGAGGGATGGCTAGGCCAACGATGGGAGTATGATCGGGCGGTGAGGCCTGCGCGGCAGCACAGCCGGCCGTGCGGAGGAGGGAGCAGGCAGTCCCGCCGGCGCTTGTTTGAGCGGCTGGAGCAGAAAGAGCAGAGATTGAAGAAGCACGGCGTCCGTTGGATGGATATCCAACAGTCAGTGCTTGTGCGTCAACCTTTTTTTTAATGAAATTCTCAAATCTGTGGAAAACAGCATACAACCCATCTGCCATTATTTCTAATAATTTACAGCCCATTTGCTAATTCTTAAGGTTTTTTTTGGAGCCCATATTCTTTTTGTTAGCATTATAGCCCATATTGTGGCAACAATTAAAAAATTATACGAAATTTTGCATATTTCGGTGCGGTCCGAACTGTTTTTAATCCCGAAATATCGACTCACATTCAAACTGATTTTAAAAATAAATGTATATCAATATAAAATCCAACAAATTCTCCACGCATAAAAATTAATGTCATTTAAAATTTTGAAATGAAAAAAAGATATTTGAAACTAATTGCCGGTTTGATGTGTTTTAAAAATGTACAACCCATTTCTCATTACTGATGGGCCATTTTCTCGGCCAGCCGAATGAAAGCTCTCCTCGTCTTGAAAGATTTGCAGCCCAACAGGCCTGACAGAGCGACTTACTTGGCAAATCACAAAAAAACTGGGCTGTGGCCGTGGACCCAGCTGTTAGCCTCTCCACGTACAGTATTTTTCCGATGGAAGTCGTTCCTTGACCATGTTGACCACGCCGCGCGGAGAGCACCACGGCGGTAGACGACGGCGAGGCCTAGGAAGGGGACGACGCGGCAGTGGAAGCCCGCGCGGAGAGGACTACGAGGGTTCACTGGTTCGCCTGCGGTGTGAGGCTGCCCTCGCTGCAGGGCCTGGCCGGCGGTGGGAATAGTAGGGGGCGCTGAGGCCTCTGCGGCAGCACAACCGGGCACGGGAGGCAGGAGCATGCGGCACGACCGGCGCTGCTTTGGGCGGCTGGAGCAAGAAGACCAGAGGTTGAAGAACCACTACGGCCATTGGATGGACATCGTACGTTCACTGGAGCTAGAATCGTTCATATTGACTAAGTTGAAAAATCTTTCGTCCCCATCAACTTAGTAGGCCCACAAGTCAGCCTCCCAGCAAGGTGGGTCCCAGCTAGCCGGGGGAGTATTCATTGTTTTTGTGCGTAATAAGGAGGCACTTCCGGTGGGTCCGAGCTGACAGCGGGGGGAACGTTTTTTTCGCGAAATACGGTGGCCCATCCGGTGGGTCCCTGCAGTCAGGGGGAAATGATTTTTTTTGCAAAATACTGGTGGCCCGTCCGGTGGGTCCCCGCTGTCAGGTGGAGGAATAATTATTTTCCGCGTAATAAGGAGGCACTTCCTTGCGACTGTCGTGGACCCGGCTATCAGCCTCTCCACGTACAATACTCTTCTGATGGAAGTCGGTCGTTGACCACATTGACCACGCCGCGCCGAGAGCACCACGGCGGTGGACGACAGCGAGGCCTAGGAAGGGGACGACACGGAGCCATGCAAGACACGGCAGTGGATGCCCACGCAGATAGGAGTACGAGCGTTCACTGGTTCGGCTGCGGTGTGAGGCTGCCGTCGCCGCAGAATAACAGGGGGTGTGGGTGAGTGGAGGGATGGCCTGGCCAGTGGTGGGAGTAGTATGGGGGCGGTGAGGCCTCCGCGGTAGCACAGCCGGCCACGGGAGGCTGGAGCAGGCGGCACGACCAGCGCTGCTTTGGGCGGCTGGAGCAAGAAGACCAGAGGTTGAAGAAGCACTATGGCCATTAGATGGACATCATACGGTCACTGGAGTATTGACTAAGTTGACAAAGCTCTCCGTCCCTGTCAACTTAGTAGGCCCACAAGTCAGCCCAACAATATGGTGGGTCCCAGCTAGGAGGGGGTATTCATTTTTTTGGGCGTAATAAGGAGGCACTTCCTTGCATGCGAAGATATAGCTGGTGGGTCCGACCTGTCAGTGGGGGGAACGTTTTTTTCGCGAAATACAGAGGCCCTTCCTGTGGGTCCTAGCTGTCTGGTGGAGGAATCATTATTTTGCACGTAATAAGGAGGCATTTCCTTGCGTGCGGCCGTGGACCCAGCTGTCAGCCTCTCCACGTACAGTCCACTTCCGATGGATGTCGTTCATTGACCACGTTGACCAGGCCGCGCCGAGAGCACCACGGCGGTGGACGACGGCGAGGCCTAGGAAGGGAATGACACAGAGCCAGGGAATACTCGGCAGTTGTTTCCCACGCGGAGGGGAGTATGACTGTATGAGGGTTTACTGGTTCGTCTGCCGTCGCCGGAGAATAACAGCAGGTGTGGGTGAGTAGAGGGATGGCTAGGCCAGCAATGGGAGTACGGTCGGGCGGTGAGGCCTGCGCGGCAGCACAGCCGGCCGCGCGGAGGAGGGAGCAGGCAGTCCCGCCGGCGCTTGTTTGAGCGGCTTGAGCATGAAGGGCAGAGATTGAAAAAGCACGACAGCCGTTGGATGGACATCCAACAGTCACTGCTCTCGTGTGTTGACTAAGTTGACAGGGCATTGCGTGTGCGTCAACCTTTTTTTATGAAAGCATACGCGTCAACCTGTAGTAGTAGGCGCACAAGTCAGCCTCAAATCTGTGGAAAACAGCATACAGCCCATCTGCCATTATTTCTAATAATGTACATCCCATTTGCTAATTCTTAAGAAATTTTTTGGAGCCCATCTTCTTTTTGTTAGCATCACACCCCATATTGTGGGCACGGTTAAAAAGTATACGAAATTTTGCATATTTCGGTGCGGTCAACTGTTTTTAATCCAGAAATATCGATTCACATTCAACCTATTTTGAAAAATAATTTATATAAATATAAAATCCAAATAATTGTCCACGCATAAAAATCAATGGAATTTAAGATCTTGTAATGAAAATAAATTGAAACTAATTCCCAGTTTGATGTGTTTTAAAAATGTACAACCCATTTCTGGGCAAACCGAATGAAACTCTCCTCGTCTTGAAAGATTTGCAGCCCAGCAGGGTCGATAAAGCAAGTAGGCCTTGTTTGGGTATTTCTTTAAAAAAAATAGAACTGGGCTAGCCATTTTCAGCAAGAAAAAAACACAACTGGGCTCATGATGTGGTAAACATAAATAAAATCCTGGCTAGACAGGCCACAGCCCCCGCACAGCCCCGTTGTTACCCTGATCCCTAAAACTAGTATAAATAACAACTGCTTGTTCCTCAAAAAAAACTGCACGACTTGATGGGTCCCTGGTGTCAGCCGCTCATAGTGTAATTCTCTCGTTTATTGACTACGTTGACAATGGCGTGAGCCCCAGATGTCCAGCCTTTCCTATGAAAATTTACAACCCATTTGATGTCCTAGTTCGAAATAAGTTTGTGGGTGTTGGTGGGGGCTAATCACTTGGCTTCTGTAATGCATAGTGAGCTCAAGCAGCCGGCGAGAGTGATGTTATTTCCCTTGGTTTGGATTTGTTACAATATTTCACTCTAAATTAAACGAATGGCAAGCCATTTGCCTTGTTTCAAAGAAAATATGACAGTCACAGCCAAGTTGAAAAGGGCAGGAACATCTAACTCCAGCTTACAAACTGTACAAAAGCACGAGGGTTAATTGTTCATCAGGTTTACAAAAAAACCAGATTGAAAAGGGCAACAACATCTAACTCCAGCATAGTTTTCGGCAATCACAGTCAAATGGATCGGTCAGGTCCATAGAATGAACATCCTGGGTCGTAAAATTTACTGGATTATGACCACAATATGTTGTAAATAGAAGCCCGGCACGTTCAGAAGCTCTTTTGCCCACCTGAAACTCCTTTTTTTGCTCTTCGGCATACCCATCCGTCAAAACCATGTTGCTGATAAACTTAAGCCTTATGGACAATAGTAACCTCGCATTCCGCAGGAAGAATGTCACAAATCTTGTGTTTGCACGGTTGGCTACATATCGTTCTAGCGTTATTGTCTTCAATTGAATCTCATGAGAACTGAGAAAATCCCGATGCTTACGAATCCATCGATTGGTTATAACTTTCTTACCTCGTCCTGTTGCCTAAATAGACATGAAGATTGAAAACAGTTAAGGTCTAAAAGAAGAGTGTCGAAAGAGCAACAGCTGAACAGTTAATTCTAGTACACTATATGCGGGCTTCCAATGTGCGTGAAATTATCACCTTTATATACAACTTCTCCAGACATGGAAAGCATTGCAGCAAGCCAATAATCTTGTTCAGATCAAAACTATTCATTTGGATATATAAGATCTTGACAGAATCCAGCACCATTGATAGGCCATCCATGGAGAAACTCTTCATTGAGCATAGAACATAATATTAGTACAAAATGTGTACTCCAAGATGATATATAAATTATGCGCAGAAATTTAAAATGCAGCTTATGGTTACAAGTGTAGATGATAATATAAAGTACCTGAAGAACTGTGGAGCCAAACACCATATTGAAATGAGCACGGAGATCATGTATTACACCCAAGGTCTCGAGTTTAGGCGCAGAGAGGACGGCTATTTGCAACGGTGAATAACTAGAATCAGGGATCAACCTTTGAAGTGAAGGGGCATCTTGGATGATGAGCTGCCTTCCGTCAAAAGAAATTCCAATTCTTACAAGGTTAGGCGACTTTATTTGGAGACAACCGATTCTAACTGTGAAAACAAGCACCAAGCACTCCAACGCAGGGCAACTGGAGTGGATGATGCTGTGCAATGAGGCCTCCGATATACGAACCCGCACAAGTGAAAGTTTCTTGAGAAATGGGAGTCGAAGGTTTAGTACCAGATTGTATGGTAGGTAGCACTGCACAAAGGTGGCGGTGTGGAGAGAGGACGAAAACCCCGAGATGGACATCGGTGCTGAGGGCACAAGTTCATGGCGTTCGGTATGTGGCATGTGATTTCCAGGGGAATAATAGAACTCAAGCAGCTGTAGTTCTGTGAATTCAGGGGATTCCAGCCAGGCGTCCACCCTGCAGGGCATGGTATGCTTGCTCAGGTAGCATGACAGGATGCAGCGGCTTTGAACGGAGCCCTGGTGGGAGGAGATGATGGCTCTGGGGATTTCAAAATCATTAAAGAGAGATAGCTGACGACAGTCGAGATTAAGGGGAACGGCGCGCCATAGAGGGTGCCACCAAATTGAGAGGATTTGGGTGCGGCAGCAATCCTTGGTGGGGAGAAGCGAGATGACCTCCCCAAGGATGGCATCCGGGAGATCGCTGATGCGGTCCACCCGAGATTCTATGGGTTCCTGGGATCTGGTGGGGGCGGGGTCATCGCTTCTCCCCGTGTTGCCGGGTGCGGGATCTACAACAGGCATCGCCGCTGGCGGGAGCCTCATCTTCTTGGCGCTGGGGCCAGCCGACTCCATTTTCCTCGAGAGCGTCGCGTCGCGCTCACGGATTTGAGCAGAGTAACGAATGACGAGCCTAGTTGTAGTGCGAGCGAAGAAGAAGGGGAGCTGGGGGTTTTCTGTAGGAGTGAGGAAGAAGGGGAGCTAGGGTTTTCTGTAGGAGTGAGGTGAGGAATTTGGGGGTACGAGTGGAGCGAGCTGACGTGAGGTGGGTGGGAGCCAGGAGGAAGAAGAGCACCCAGGTTTATTTGGGGGGGCGGTGTGCTGGGTGTGGGTAGCACATCTCATTCAGTAAATATATGGGCTTTTGAATTTATTTTACTATTTACTAGTGTGGATGGGCTGTTTTGTCTTGGGACCCGAGAAACAATTACTACTAGTACAGTGGAGACACTCTACAGCTATGCAGAAAAACAATTACTACTAGTACAGTGGAGACAGTCTACCTCTTCTGGCTCCTCCTAGGTCATTGAAACGTCTCCCTCTACTGAATGCCGTTATACTTTTGTTCACCGACATGCGGGCCATGCAGCGCGCGGGCCCAAATGCCATCCACCAAATTAGAAGGTAGTATGGAGGCGAGAGTCACCCCGGTCGTAGGGCGGCAGTAACGAGCCGTCGTATCACAAAACCCCACCTCCCCGCAGTCTAAGTTTGACTGACGAAGCAACCATCATTTCACTCTTCGCTGAATCCCCTTCTCCCTCACCGTCTTCAAGAAAGGCAACACTTGCATCTGCCACTGTTCTTCTCTCTGAACGAAGGGAAGGTAAGCGGATCCGTGATGTTGGTATATTTTCGTTCAGAGGAAAAAAAAGAACTTTTGCAAAGCAGTAACCGATCCTCACTCTCTTTTTTGTTTCATTGTCATTGCGATTGTGTTTTCCTTTCAGTGGTCTCCTAGTATTCGTCAGTTTCATGATGGACCAAGGAGAACCAGGCAAAGATCTGCCGATATTGGAGCAGACGCGGGAGGCTGATCCCCACGAGACAGAGAGCTCCAAGAAGATGGAGGCAACCACCAAGGCGACCCCAGATACTGAGATGGTCAACGCCCCGTTTGAGGTTACAGCCCCCGTGGCACTGCAGGAGCAGTTTTCCCCCTTCGAGGATGTGTCCCCCCCCCCCCGCGCGCTGAGCTGCCCAAGGTGATTTCCTTCTTTGCCGATCTCGATTGTGGTTTTTCAGCTAAGTATGTGGTGATTTTTTTAGAAAAGGAAGTATGTGGTGATTAATAATGCAAAAAATTATTAGCTTTGATGCCATGGTATACGTAGTGGTTCAAATAACTTGTGTTTCTTATACTGAAAAGTAATTCAGAACTTGTTTCTGTTTCAATTAGAGCCCTGATGCAGACAAGGATTGTGTGATTGTACATGTCACTCGCTATGAGGCGGACGACCTGAATATACGCACTGGGAAAACAGAGTTCTTAGGCTATTGGATCCTGGAAGCCATTTGCGGTTATACCAAAGAAGAGTTGTATTCCAGCCTCATTATTGTCAGGCGTGTTGTCCAGGGTGTACTGAAGCACAAGAAGTTCAAAGCTACTCCTTCGTTTGTGAGGAATACTGTTCTTGGCAAGCTTACGCAGGAAGATGACGTAGCATGCCTCCACAAACAAGTTTATCAGTGTTAAGGCCACAAGGTTGTCTTCATGAAGGTTCAAAGGATTGAGCTGCTGCGGGACATCCTCGATGATGTTCATGGCAAGGTCCGTCTTGTGTCCAGCCCAAATTAGATCGAGGCATGAAATAGTTTCCCCAACTAGTATTTAATAGTAGTTTGGATTGTGTCTAATTATCCGAACCTTGCCTGTTATCGACCCCTCTGGGGCTAGTACTCTGTTTGAATCCGTCTATGGGAACTGCTGCTACTTTTGTGTGCCCGTGAATCATGTGAGAACCATCGTAATTGTTGCCGAAACAGATGCGTCCTCACTAGTTTTTTCATGAACATGGCATGGTAAGACATAAGTTGTCACGGTTTATCATACGAGCAGTGTGTGTTTTGATGAAATAGAGCACTCATTCGAGAACCGTGCGGCGACGTATACATAAGTACTTGTAAACACTGTTGGTGCTACCCCACTTGTAAGCAGTTGTGCAAAACACGGCACATTGGCTCAGCTCGCTTCAACACTAGGCTATCGACCAGCTAACAATCAACAATCTGCTGTCTAACATATAAGCAACTATGTATCTTGTTACAGTGGTTCATGCAGTTAATTGAGGCCACAATGTAATAAATTCCAAACGTTCACACGCTAGTCCAGCGCTCATGTGGAACACTCGCATTAAACTCGTCTTCATAAAAAACTTGAAAAGCATAATTAAGCAATTTTATACATCTCAATGATTCATAGAACATATCAAACATATACTAGTTCGCAGCAAAAGACAAAGTTGTGAGAAGGTTTACAAATCAGGAAAAAACAAGCAAGGCTTCTCTCTAAGCAAAGAGCCTCCCGGCAGGCTTAAATTTCCTGGAGTTCACTCTGGTTTTTTCTTGTTGCCAACATTCAGGGTTAGGTTCTCTCATTCCAGTATAACCAATTATAATTGTGGTCTCAGCTGGAATGCTGAACTAAACCATGCAGTGTACTGACCAGCTGAAAGTCTTGTGCATTCCACTAAATTTAAGCACCGCTATTTGCAGAAATAAGCAGACCACAATGCCTCTTGTCTGCGCGCCTGTCCAAAAAACCGTCGTGCAGTCGTGCCAGCTAGTCCTCGGTCCATGGATGAACTGGTAGAAAGTGCATTCCAGACTAGGATGCAGTTGTTTTCGCTCGTCCCTGCACTGCAATCAGGAAGTAAAATGTACGAATCAGCTTCTTTTAGATTGCGTTGGTCATTCTACCTTAGTTACTACCAATGTAGGGATACCTTGAAGACGGGAGGTTAGACGACGGCAACGAGGGATAGCCTTCTCATTTTGCGTAATTGTACTAAAACTGAGGTGTGTGCTTTCGATTGCGCGGATAGAAACGATACGGAGACAGACATCCCGAAACGATACGGAGACAGACATCCCTGTTTGCGCAAATAAGAAATACGGTTATTTAAACAGTGACACATATTACTACTTTCCCCTGTTTCCTCTTAGAACCAAGTCCTAGATTCATGCTATAGCTTTCCCACTTTCTTCTCTGTTTGAACCAATGCTTTGAGTGGACTGTATGAAATAGCTTTACTTCCAATAATAGTAGAAGTCTAGGTGGCTTTGGAACAGCGGACGGAAGTAGAAAAGGATCCACACGAAGGGAGCTGGGGCAGTAGAGCAAGGCAGGTTTCGAAGGAATATATACCTGAGGGTCGTCGGCATGTCGCAAAGACGGCGTCGGGAAGCCGCATCTTGGCCACAATACCGCAGGGAGGAAGAAGGGGTCGCAGGCCCTCCCTTGCCGGCGCTCTCTCGGAGAGAACGGCACGGCCGCCGATCGGGACACTCGGGCAGCCGTTGGTCTCCTCCCTCGCCGCCGACGACAGCGTAAACGATGCAGCTACACCCCTGCCCCAGTCGAGGTTGTCCGGCCGGATTTGTGACCAGCCGTGAGCTGAGAGAGAGTGTGGCCACCTATGTGTTGCTTAGATCTGGAGAGCATGAGAGAGTGAACGAGAGGAACCCTAGTAAAGCAAGCGCTAAGGCTCCTGCTTTTATATATAGTGGAGTGATTTTGTTGTACCAGCTTCAAAAAATGCGCTCCTACATGTACCCGCGAGTGGGTGTGAGAGAACTAGTGCGTGCGTGCACCGCTTCTCTTCGTGAGAGTACAATATACTATGCCCAAAGAACGTTCGCCGCAAGAGTAATAGTACAAGTGTGTGACGTGTGAGCTAAAATAAAATGTGCGCGCCGTCTTTTGATTTTTAGAAGTTTTGAGGGTAGGGTGTGAAGAGCACATATGTGTGTGACGTCTACCTGCAGATAGACGATGGGTGCGACGTGCAAGTCTGCAAGAGGACTCGGGAGAGTCGTGACTCGTGAGGGTGCGTGTGCGTGAGAGAGAGGGGGCACGTATCAATGCAATGCATGGGTCCCTAAATCATTATCCGAAAAACGTTCGCCACAAGCCTTTTCCTGACGAACGCCGTAAGAACCGTTAGATCGGCATCCGACAGTGTCAGTTTTGCCATGTCATTTAATAGAACAGCCACTCCTCCTACACACAAATCTTCCACGTGAGTGTTAGCAACTGTCGTATGCTCCATCCGTTCCGAAATGTAGTGCATATAGCTTTATCGAAAATTCGAACCTCGCAAACTTTTACCGAGTTTTCGTGTACCAAATTGCACATGTAGAATACCATGTATATGTCATTTCATTCATCTTCGAGAGGTAACTATAAAGTTGGGTGAGGAGTCTACAAAGAAAGATCATCGTATCACCTGCAACAATTTCAAGCATCCTTTAGTGTCGAGGAATATCATAGGAACTCTATATGATATGATTTTCATAGGATTTTTTCCTTTAGAGCCAATTGGTTCATAGGAATAGATTCATATACTCCACATTTCAAAGTAAATAAACATGATATCATTTCTATAGCTTTAGAGCCACTTGGTTCACATGAATGGATTCCTATACTCCCTTAATTTCAAAGGAAAATAAACATTAGCGTATATTCAATAGAAAAGTTCCTATGATATGAACCAAATTACATCTCTTTTCTAATCCCTCCTCATAGGAATTGAGATACATGTCATCTCTAGATTCAATAGAAAAGTTCCTATGATGTGAACCAAATGACATCTCTTTTCCAATCCCTACTCATAGGAATTGAGATGCTCCATGTCATATCTTTCCCTACAACTTCCATGTATACATCTTCTATTCCTAAATAGATAGTACAACCCACTAGTAGCTTTTTTCCAAAACATGCAACTATGGCACAAGAACTATATAGTGTGCCAATAACTTTGAAAGATGGTCACTGGATGAAGCTAACCCGACAGTGCAGTGATAGGCAAATCCGAGCACTACTGGCCGTTGGATATCATCAACATTCCACCAGATCTGCCACATGTACAATTTAGAAGACTCCATGGTTGAACTTAAGCATAATGCACAAACCTCAAAACACAAGCACTTCTCCTTTGTTCTAGAATCTTATGTATCATAATTGATTATTTTTTTAAATGAATTGCCATTATTTGTTTTTTACATTATGATTTACTCCATGAATCTTAACATTTTTATAAAACTTATTGATTTTGAATGAGATGAACTATAAGAACCAAACGAACATCTACATCATGCATATATGACTCAAAGCTTTACATGCTATAGTGTGTATTTATTCATAATTTGGTTTCGAAATCTCATGCATTCAATACATGTGTGCCTTACTAGTACTAGTTTTGAGTAGAGTAGCAAATTTCACGCGGCCCCGGGTATATCAAAATGCAGGGCCCATGCATCATTGCCTTTCGGTCGAACCTACGTCCACAATTTTTTGTACGTACTATACCTCCACTGGTCCCCGAACCCAAAATGCTGCCTCGTTCCCGTAAAACCAAGCGGCCCACACATATTTAAGGCGTCGGCTCGAACCCGTTTACTACGACGTGGACCCGCATGCCGTAGTACTCCTACAAACCCTACCGCCGCACTCATCATCGGTTTTCTTCAAGAGGACGAGGGAGAAGCCGATTTGTAGTGGAGGCGCTTTCAAAAAAAAGGATCTGTAGTGGAGACCCCTACCCTAGGGTGCCCTAGGTAGCTGCCGCACGCATCATTGTTTTCTCTTTTCTTTATGCTCTTGTGCCCTAGAGTGAAATGATGGTTGCTTCGTCCGTCCAGCTTAATGCAGGAAAGGTGGGGCTTTGTGATTTGACCCCTCGTCGCTCATTTTCTACTACTGCGGCGCTACGACCGGGGTGCCTCCAATTCCAACCGCTGCTCCAAACTGTAATTTGGTGCATCGCACGTGGAACAAGACGGTGGATGAGCCACATGTCGACCAAAGGGGTCTTGTTAAGTGTGTTGCCATTTCGTGTGCGGACTGACCCTGCTTGAGTTGCTACGCCAAGACAACAAGAGCAGCCTACCACTTGGTTTTGCTCCTTGGTGAATCCCGACTATATTGATCTAAAAAGATACGTGCTGAACTACCCTCTCCGTCTCGGTTTTTTTATTTTTAGGCGTCTCGGTTTATAGGGCCTGCACATAGTTCTAGGTCATCCATTTGACTAACTAAATATGAGTTACTATGTCACAAAAAGTATATCATTGGATTCTTAAGCGGATTTAGTTGTATTTAAAAGTCGAGGGCGGGGCTTTTCCTGCGCGGTAGGCGGCAGGGCAGTTCCGCCTAGTCGGTTCGACAGAGACGCGAGAAGACGAGGGAGTAGGCTGCTGCAAACGTAGGGCTGTGTGTGATTTGACAGTGAGTTACTGCTGGACAGGTGGGGCCCCATGATTTGACTTGCCATTATCATTTTAACTGCGGCGCTACGACCGGCGTGAGTCTCCCAGATTCCTGACCACCTCCATACAGGTGCCTCTCCCAATGCTCCACCATGTAGTAGAGGCTGGCTCTTGCATGAGAGCCCACTTCTCCACTTTTTCCTTGCCTCTATTTCCTCCACATATGCAAAAATGCCATGTAAAGCGCACTATTGTACTTACTTTTACTTGCTCCTATAGGTGCTTAAGCTTGCCACATAGGCACAAAGTCTGGTGTGGCAAGTTAATCAAGAAGAGAGAGACTAGTTTGGTGACCCAAGGAAGAAACGGTGCTAAGCGCGTGTACCTAGGTGAAAAGACAATTTTGAGTCTATAGCTAATTAAATGAAGCAAACTTAGCAACACCATTTCATTGGAAGAGGTCACTCCTTGGCAAATGCAATAAATACACGCGCTTACTAGCACCGTTTCTTCCTTGAGTATGAAGAAAGAGATAGAGAGGAGTAACAAAAAATACACTAATAGCCAACCTTGTTGTAGTATGAGTGACTAAGTGATGACTATGTATGACATGCCAAACATCAGATAGCCTAACGCACCATGTTAAATCTCCAAGGGCGCGACCGCACGAGCGACGCGACGGTCATGGTAGGCGCGACCACGATACGGGCTGCTAGCAGCCCTTGGATCTGAGATCAAACGGTCGCATGCTAAGTTGCTGAAAATTTGCAGAATAACCCTCCAGGATAGGATATTCACCCATAGGTCTAGAATCACGCCATGCAACCGTTCGATCTCAGATCCAAGGGCTCTCGGAAGCCCGTATCATGGGAGAATGGAAATCCACTACCCTGACGCCGCACGCTGGCAGTTCGCTCCTACTCGTCCCCGCACGTCCTTCAATACTACGGCGGTTCGCTCCTAGTTGTCCCGTCCATTCTCGTTACGGCAGTTCCACTAATCCTAACCCTCCTCCCAAATCCATGGCATCCCAAATCTACATGATCGGCGGTGAGTACAAGGTTAGAACCATCATCGGTGATGAGTTCGACGTCATATACACCCGTTCTTCCGCGACGGTGAAAGGATGCCTTTCTTGCTTCAGACGCATGTTCGAAAACTCAGATGATGAGTGGGTCGCTGGGCTAGATGTTGAGTACACCATAATCCTGGGACGAGAGAAGTATCTAAAGGACGAAGAGAGGAAGAAGCCCGCCGTGATCCAGGTTTGCGTACATAACGTTTGCTTGGTCTACCACATATGCCATGCCGACGTTGAGTGCCAGGATTTTAAGACCTTCCTCAAGGACAAAACAGTGAAATTCGTTACTGTAGACTTTACGAACGATGAAGAAGTCCTGGGCGGGATAGGCCTTGTTGTAGGCAACCCCTTCGACCTCCAGAAGAATCGGCTGGTGCCCTCTCGTCAGCCTTCAATGCTGACCCTGGCAGGAGCCATGGTTCATCCTTTGTACGGTAAACTGGTGAAACCTCCATACATGTTTCATCGTCATGCATGGCAGCGGAATGTGCTAGATATAGACCACATCCACTACGCTGCAATGGATGGCTACCTTTGCTTCAATATCTACAAGGGTTGGATGAAGAGCAACAGCCAAGTGTGCGGTTCAAGCAAAGAAGTATCGGCCAAGAGGAATAGGGACAAGTACGAAGTCGAGGACGTGGACGAGGACTCCGAGTAAGGTGGCAGTGTCGTTGCTCATGGTGGTTCTAAACTTCTAATGCAGTGTCTACCGGATTAGTTGCATAGTTTAATTTCAGGTGTGCTTAGTTTAATTTGAGGGGTGTGTTGTGCTGCGCCCCCAGCAGAAGTATGTTATGTTTCTTCTCGTTACTTTAACTCTTCAGTATGTACATACTACTAGTATTTCTTTAATTGAATTTAGCACCCCAATTAAGCACGTACTAGCTATTTTAATAGTACTATTTGCATAATTTGGCAACGAGCGCTCTCTATATGTACCACCTTTTTTATTTCAATTTTTGCTCCATGGCGCAATCCATCGATAGTACTACTGTACAAAAGTATACATTTTTTAAAAGGCTAGAGTACTGTTCATCACATATATAGCCAGTTAAATTCTCAACCTAGAACGACGTGCATGCCATGTAGTAAACCGATACGAAGGAAATATAGTAAAAATGAGGTGATTTTACCGAGCGATCGGCGGGGGAGCATGGCATGTCATGCGGTCCCACGTGTCATGATGTACCAAGGCGATGCGCGTGTCCCTCTTGAGGCAGAAGCGATACAGTACGTGGTTTGAGATGATGGCGAACGGAAGTGTGAAATAAGGGTTGCTTCGTCCGTCTGGGAAAGTGCGGCATTGTGATTTGACGTCTCATTGCTCATTACTACTACTGGGCCGGTACGAGTGGGGTGCGTCCCCCCTGCTGTTCTGCACTGTTATTTGGAGCTTGACACGTCGACCCGGTTGCTATATGTCCCACATGTCGGCGACAGGAAGTACATAATTCATGAAAGGGGGCGTCGACGGAGGAGTATACTACTACAGAATTCATGAAAGGGAGCGACTTAGTTTTGGAAAAATCTGTTTTTACGGAGTACGTACCCACTACGGTTTATAGGGCTCATCTAAAAAACATTCATTTTTCCGTTTGATAAGTCTCAATTCTACTATACTAGTAGTAGTACCATTACATGTTGGATTTCGAGGTGCGTTAGATCACCCGACGCAAGCATTGTCAAGAGGAAACTAACCAGTGCATGTACAAGTTCATGGAAATTTAGTGGTCATTCATGCATTCGTTCTAATTAATGCCTCGGTAAACACAACTTCTTGAGAAAAATGAGCGTACTAATTACTTGTGCAAACTACGAAATTAATTCGACCACTCACCGTCTACCTTGGTTGGAGAGATTTTGAAATTGAGCCATAACTGGAAAGGAGGGAGTAGTAACTTTTGTCTCGATTACTATTTGTGGCCTTGTATAGATGCAAAATGTATTTTTTTATAGTGGCCTTGTATAAGTAAATGGAGGGAGTACTAACCAAAGTACGTAGTAGGGACGAGGAGTAAACGGAGGGAGTAAAATTTTCTCCTCGTGCTGTGAGCCACCGCGCGCGTGGGCGAGGGAGCAAGCTTCACCTCATCCTGCGAGCCACCGCGCCCGTGGGCGGGGGAGACGGCGTACTAAGCAAGCTTCTCCTTGTTCTGCGAGTTGACGGGACACATCAAAAGTACTCCAGTGTATAGAGTCTTACCTCTAAGGTAGGCCCCACATGGTTTGCCTCTTTTTTTAACATAACACGTCAAGTCGCAATTTGTTTGTTCACCCATGGTAGACGATCCTCCCTCCACCAAGTGGACAACCAGTACACGTGCCAGATTACCACATGGGCTGCCTTTTTCGTACAGAAATGAGCTCCACCGTGTACCCGCGTGGGTGTGGTTGGGAAAGAGATGGGAGTACGTGCGCCATGCATGCACCTCTTCTCTTCGTGCACGTCCCCCACCTACGTGGGGTGTGTGTGAGAGAGATACAAACCTAGACATAAATGCGCCGTCCATCCCCATGCCTCCGCCCAGTCCGACCACCAGTCACCACCACGCCCCACTCCTCCTCGCCTTATCTCTCATCTTTCTCCCTCCATTTTTATATACAAGGGGCCACTATCAAAATTACAATTTGCAGATATACAAGGCCACTAACATTAATCGATGCAATATTAGTGGTGTTTGCCTCGTGGTACTAGCAAAGGAGGACATTAATTATCCCTTGCATGCATGCGGGAGTTTGTAAAAAAAATGCATCTTGATGTTCCGTGCAATGCACGGGCATCTTGCTAGTCCATGAAAACAACACATGGAAAAATTCCACGGCAAACGAGGGATTTGAATCTGTTGGGAGGGGCTGTTTGGATCTTGCCCGGGGTAGCCAAAATATTGGCGACTACTTCGCCATGGCCGGCACCGGCTCGAGTTCATCCTAACATTGCCCTCTTCTGTGGAGCCCATGCGGGGTCGACGAAGGTCCTTGCAAGAAAAGGATCCGGCAAGACACCTGCTGTGTACGCCGGCGTCGCCTCTGCGGTGGCCTTCATGGGACCCAAGCGGCGGCGGCCTCCCGTGTTCTACTTCTCCTCGATGATGGCGGCGGACGCGGAGGCGCTGGCCACCGACTGGCAGCTCTCCGCGCACCCGGCTTCTGTCGCTGCTTGCATGGCACGGCCGCCGGCATGGGAGTCTCGGCCACAGAAATAGGAGACGCGGTACGAGGCGGCGGCGTGGACGGCAGCAACGACGCCCGTGCGCCTCTCCTCGTCGAGATGGCCTGGAGCGGCGAGTTGTTGAACCGCGCACCGGCTTGGGGCGGCAACTGGCTCCGTCTGGTGAGGGGAGGGAGGTGGATCAGCGAGCTGCATAGCTCGTATCCGTCGGGCTACCCAGCTGACTTGGATGCGGAATAACTACTCTTCGTAAGCCATTGTAAGAGTGGAAAAAATGGTGGAGGAGATAGGGGAGCGGCGGAGGTGTGCGATTCTTGGCCGGCGTTCGGCCTCGGTTAAATAGGAGATTAAATAGATGGCGCGGCCGGCATTGCGTTTAACGTCGGCCCGGTCATGAACGGACGTGTGTCCAGAGTGGGTTTCTCGGCTTCCACACGGGCGGGTTTCATGGAGGCATTTGAATGCGGCATGGAGGCGTGTTCAGCCGGGCGTGCCGCCAGTGGCGCCCTCGACTCTGACCTAGGACACCGCGTCATTCTTCCACTGACGTGTGGGCTCTTTGGGTGCATGGCCTGCATGTCAGTGACCCAACGCAGGCAGCACACAGCAGAGGAACCTTTGGTGGGCCAGGGCGGTCAGAAGCTGGCATTTCATAAACCGATGATTGTTCATTGAGTGTGACGTCATCTTTTTCATGTAGATAAGCCTACTATGTTGATAGCCCATTCGATACGTTGTGATTCATAAAGACCGCTGCAAACATCAATGTTCTGCTTATCACAGATAAGATTGATTAATACCCGTAACAATCCATGTCCTTAACAAAGGGTGCATGCACGTATAGGTTGAACGTGTGTCTTGCGTCGTGTGCCGTGTGCATGCAGGCGTGCGAGTGTTGCGTGCACGCAAGGGTACGTTTTAGTGTTGCATGCATGGGTGCGTACGTGCGTGTGTTCGTGAGTGCATGTGTACGTGTCAGTGTTGCACGCCAGCATGCGTGCGTGTGTACGTGTTAGTGTTGCACACCTACATGCGTGTGTGTCTTGCGTGCGTGCATGTGTACGTGTGGGGTGAGGCTACACGTCAGTCGACTGACTTTTTCATCTCTGGTCATTAGATTTTCCAGCCGTTGGATACGAAATCAAGGGCCTCCAGTTTATCATCAAACTCCACCCCCCGGAGCCGCCAGCCACCACCGGCCAAACCGCCAGCCCCCGCCGCCCGCGGCCGGCCCGCCCTCCCCGAAACCACTCCCCACCGCCGGTCCGCCGCCACACCGGCCATCCCTCTAGCCCCCCCCCCTCCCTGCCGAGCTTTTTCTCCGGGGATCCCCACCCCACCGCCCAATGAACGCCCCCAACCGCCGGTGACTGCCAACCAGAGGTCTCACGACTTCGAATACCCACCGACCACTAATTTATTACCATTTATGTCCTTCATATACACGCTGGCGGGTGGGCCCTATGGTAATGTGCGCTGCTGAGTGTGGACCATTTGACTGGTCAATTGATCGTGTTATCAACAAATTACGGAGCTGTATGGTGAGCCAGTGACCGTACGATCACCCTAAAATGTACTCCTATTTTATTAACACAGTACATACTCAAACTACCATTTCTTTCTTTCATATACGGGCTGATAGGTGGGCCCCATAGTTACACGCCCCGATGGTGCAACACTAGTTGCGCCGCGTGGAACGTTTGACTGGTCAATTGATTGTGTCATCAACAAAATACGGAGTTGTACGGGTGAGCCAGTGACCGTATAATCATGATATGTATTTGTTTAACATGGTACAGATGCAAGGGCTCATATATACGCGCAAGCACTCACCGCTATAAGCGCACACACGCGAACCCGGCCCCTATGAGCACCTTCGAGAGAGTGGGCCAGCATATATGATCTTGAGATTCTACGAAGTCACCATAGGTGCTTCGTAGTCGAGTGGAACGTCTCCTCCCACTGAACGTACGTCGCCGAAAAATACTGAAATTAACACAAGATAAATGCGAGCACCGGGACTTTAACCTTGGTGGGCTCGAGAAACCACTGTCCTCTAACCATCCAACCACATGTTGGTTAGCACGACAAAATGTATGCGGTGACCGTGATGAGCTTATTCTAAAGTCCAGTGACCATATCGTGCTTTCGCTTCAAATCAATGACCGTAAGTGTCGTCAACAAAATACGGAGCATGCATCAAATGCAAAGTCCGTCAGTGTCATCAACAAAATATGGAGACGTATCGTGAGCAATACCGTTGTACTATTGTATATGCTTATTCTCTTAGTGGCTGATTGCGTGTGTGGTGTGGTGGGCACATCATTTCTAGTTGTGGTGGGTCAACATGAAGACTCATGGGTCGGTTCCATCCTGCGCCACACATAGGTTGGACCGAGACGTGTTATACGAAGACCCATGTGGAGGACTCGGCGTACAACACGAAGCTACCAGAGTCTCGGAGGACTCTATCCCCACTGGTGATAAGCCGACTATATATGATTTGTAACCCTAGGCCCTTAGTATGTTATACAAGCTTGGGGGCTAGTTCGTCGATAGTATCCACACACGCACAATGTCTGGTATTTACGTGTACTTTGTACACACCCCTATCACTAATATACAGTACCAGGAGTAGGCTCTTTCTTCAACTGCAATTGAATTCTAGCATGTGCATGTGTTTATTTCATATTATCGATCCATAGAGTGAGAGCGGTTTGAAATACAGGCAATGGATGCTTTTGCAATTCATATATAAACATTAATTAGTGCACTCCATGTTGTTAGTGTGAAGAACTTTATACATTTGTCACTTGCATGGATACATTCCAAATTGCTAGCTACGAAATAGAATACATGTCGAATTCAACATAAAGGGGGTTTCAAAGATTCGAATTCATAGGAAGTGCATTCATCTATTTGAACCCGAGATAATGGCATTTGTAAATCAGATGTAAAAGGAGGCATCAATCTTTGTTGTGAGTTTGAACATGCTATATATATTCATACGCATATCTAACTATTTTTTTGCATCCAAGGAGATTATATCTGGAACCATGCATGAACTGAGGTAAGTTGCATATTTTTTTAATATATACTCGTGTATAATGTATATTCAAATGTACCCCCTCCATTCCAAAATAATCGTAGCTTTAGGATTTTCAAGAGTAAAGATTTGTGAAGTTTGACAAATCCTGAAAGTTCAATTCAAGAGAACCGAAAACGTTAATGCTTCTACTCCCAAATATTGAACGAAGTGCCAAATAGGCCTCTGGTCACCCGAAACCGCGTGAGACTAATGTTTTGGTGGTAGGAAATTACTGTCCTGACTCTGGCCCGTGTAGCCTATCGGCTCGATGTCCAAAGGTCTAAACCGGGGTAGGTTTGTAACTTCACCAAGACGCCAGAGAAGCATTCATACGCCGTGGGCGCCTACCCATGCGCTCGGCCGAAATCTATCCCGCCCACATTTGGGACACCTGACATGACTGTCCTACCCCCAACCCGCAATTTGTCCAAAATTTTAGATGGGGGGAAAGTTTGTAACTTTCCCCAAATTTCAAACAAGCGCGTCTCAAACCGAAACATTGTTCCCCCCTTAGTTCCCCGCCTCCCTCTGTTTCCCCATTCATACTCCGTGGGCGCGAAAACGCCCTCTCCACCAGCCACAAAACCCCAGTCTCCTCCGTCCTCCACCCCATAGCGGCCAATCCACCGCCGCCCTCCTCCATCACGCCGGAGCTGGTACCCCGATGTCATCGTCCGACGCAACCACAACCGCAACACCCTCAAGGACTTAGCAGTTGAAGCCGAGGCAGAGCTGCCTTTCAGACGCCGACGCCGACGTGCGCCGTACCAGAACCACTCCGACCACGCCGTCCTGCGCCTCACTGCTGCGGCTCCACTGTCGCAACCGTCCACCGCACCGGAGATGTTCCCGCTACGCCGTCGTTCGCCGCCTCGGATCTGCTTCCCCGCCGCCGACAGACGGCCACCGCACCACACTCAACAACTTGGCCATGGGTTCGTCCAAGGCTGCATCGTCCTCCACAACTTCTGGTCTCCGGCAAACAACAAGAAGATCGTCGGAAAAACAGAAGGAGGACACAGCACTGCTAGCAGAAAGAGGTACTCCTCTTCCCATATTCGTGCAAATCTTACGTCTCCGCTCACATCGTATTCATCCCATGAAAGAAACTAGTTGAGCGCTCTTACTGCATCTTCTTCGTGATACTAAATGCACAAGGTTTCCTCCCTTTTACTATTTCACCTTTGCTAGAGGTCAGTAGCCCGCCTGGATTTCAGTTCAGGGTCAGTCGAACCGCAATTAAAAGAAGCAGCACCCGCTTAGGCGTGCATAGCACCTAGTCCGCCTGCTCCCCGAGGAAGCGGGGTGTGGGGCGCAGGAGCTGCTTGCGCCCGATCTGGAGGTCGGCGAGGCTTGAATGGGTGGTCGGGGGGCGGTGAGGTCGAGGGGAGGGCACAGACAGGGGAGGAATACTGGGCCAGTGGTCGCTGGTGTTTCGAGGAAGATCGTCAACACTGACTGGCTGGAGGTAGATGAAGGCGATCTGCCTGTTCTTTGTACATCGGACGGTGCAGAAAAAATGGACTGACCTATTTGCTTTCAGTCGACTGTTATTTTCATAGAATCCTGTAGTAATTTAGTGTGCCATGCATGTTGTAGAGCTATCATATGTCTCCCGTCATTTATTTCTCACCGACCTACTATCTGCTACCTTTACACTGTACTAATTGTGCACACACTTCACCCATACTCACACTACTGTTTTTTTATGCATGGGTATTTCAGACTCTGACGTAGTGTTGATGAATGCAGAAAATAAAAGACAGAAGTCGCTCTAGTGTAATTCGAAGATAAGCACTAAGCGTTCCAGCGCTCTAACGGGTGGAGTGTCAGCAGTTGGAGACAGTAAACGTAGCTCTGCAGTTGATGATCTCAATTGCCACACACAACCATCCCAGGTGCTTGCTTTAACTTCGCGTTGTCAAATGTGGTTGCATGTTGCATATGGTGTCTAGCTTGTATTGCTTCCAATTTGGTTAAATTGCATCTGCTTACTTTACACATTATACCTTTGATAATGACATGCCTTCCTGTTTTTGATACATACTACATATGTCCATTAACCATGTTCGTAGATCAAACTAATGCTCTTTTGTATCCCTCGTCAATCACATATGATGAGACAGTCACCCGGGTGGGTTACTGTGAGACCCCATACTCGTATAAAGAGTGCAGTGTCATCCTCCCCACATGATTCTCAAGAAACAGCAAGGCTAAATGAAGATAGTCAACGTAGCTCTCTAGTTGATCACCGCAATTCCCCCACACCACCATCGCAGGTGCTTGCTCTTACTTGGCAGTGTTATATGTGGTTGCATGTTTCATATGGTGTCATACCTTGTACTGCTTCTAATTAGGGTAAATTGCATCTGCTTAGTTAACACATTATACCTGTGAATATGACATGCCTTCCTGTTTTCGGTACATACTACGTCTTTCTATTAACCATGTTCTTACATCAAACTACTTTTCTTGTGTATCCCTCATCAATGCTCCTAATTTGTTGAATTGCATCTCCTTAGCTTACACATTATACATGTGATTATGACACGCCTTCCTGTTTTTGGTACATACTACATCTGCCTATCACACCATGTTCTTACATCAAACTACTGTTCTTGTGTATCCTGTGTCTATCTCTTATGACGAGACAGTCACGCGCGTTGGTTAATATGAGACGCAATACTCTTATAAAGAATGCAATTTCATCCTCTCCACATGATTCTCAAGAAACAGCAAGCCTAAATGAAGATATTGAACGTAGCTCTGTACCTGAAGACCGCACTTCCCCTACACCACCATCACAGGTGCTTGCTCTAACTTCGCAGTGTGATATGTGGTTGCATGTTGCATATGGTGTCTAGATTGTAATGCTTCTAATAAGGGTAAATTGCATCTGCTTAGTTTACACACTATACCTGTGAATATGACATGCCTTCCTATTTTTGGTACAAACTACATCTATGTGTTAACCTTGTTCTTACATGAAACTACCTCTCTTCTATATCCTGCATCAATCACTTACGATAAGTCACCTTTATTCGTTGCATATTGCATATTATTTCTAGCCTGTTGCCATGTATTGCTTCTAATTTGGTCAAATACATTTGTTAGGGCACCCTTTTAATTTGGCAGAGTGATATTGGTTTCATCTTTCATATGGTTTCTAGCTTGCATTGATTCTAACAAGTTCAAGCACCTTGTGCTTAGTTTACACTTTATACATCATACATGTCAATATGTCACGCCATCCTGTTTTTCATACATATTCCATCCTCCTATCATGCGGCTGCCTTACATGAAAGTAGTGTTCGTCAGTATCATGCATCAATGAGTTCCGAAGAGCAAATTTTATTCCTTTTTCTTGTGGGTTTGACTTGACAAGGCAAAATCAAGAAAGAGGAAGGAAAAGAGTAAGGAAGGCGATGATGGTGGTCCTCTACAGCAACGTAAATGGAGCATCTGTATCGATTCTCCTTGTACTGATAGTGCATTACAAGGTCCAAGTCTCCGCTCCCCTACTCCACCATCCAAGGTGCTTGCTCTAACTTGGCAGTGTGATATCTGGTTGCATGTTTCATATGGTGTCTAGCTCGTATTGCTCCTAATTAGTGTAAACTACATCTGCTTAGCTTACACATGATACATGTGAATATGACACACTTTCCTATTTTTGGTACATACTATATCTGTCTATCACACCATGTTCTTACATGAAACTACTATTCTTGTGTATCCTGCATCAGACACTTATGATGGGACACCTTTAAGTTGGCAGTGTGATATTGGTTTGCGTCTTGAATATGATTTCTATCATGTATTCCTTCTAGTTTGATGAACGCCACCTATGACGAGATAGTTTTAACTTGGCAGAGTGATATTGATTGCACCTTCCATATGGTGTCTTGCAGTGTTTCTAATCCCTTTTTCTTATCAGTTTGACTTCACAAGGCAAAATCAAAAAAGAGGAAGCAAATTAGTCCGGCAGTGGATGATGGTGGTCCTTTGCAGCAACGTAAACGGAGCATCTGTACCGATTCTCCTTGTACTGATAGTGCATTACAAGGTCCAAGTCTCCGCTCCCCTACTCCACCATCCAAGGTGCTTGCTCTAACTTGGTAGTGTGATATTTGGTTGCATGTTGCATATGGTGTCTAGCTCGTATTGGATTAGGGGGTGTTCGGATAGCCGGACTATACCTTCAGCCGGACTCCAGGACTATGAAGATACAAGATTGAAGACTTCGTCCAGTTTTCGAAAGGATCTTTTCTTGGCGTGGAAGGCAAGCTAGGCGTGCGGATATTCAAGATCTCCTACCATTGTAGCCGACTCTGTGTAACCCTAACCCTATCCGGTGTCTATATAAACCGGAGGGTTGTAGTCCGTAGAACAACCATCATCATACACAATCATACCATAGGCTAGCTTCTAGGGTTTAGCCTCCTTGATCTCGTGGTAGATCTACTCTTGTACTACCCATATCATCAATATTAATCTAGCAGGAGTAGGGTTTTACCTCCATCGTGAGGGCCCGAACCTGGGTAAAATAAAGTGTCCCTTGTCTTTTGTTACCATCCGACCTTGATGCACAGTTCGGGACCCCCTACCCGAGATCCGCCGGTTTTGACACCGACATTGGTGCTTTCATTGAGAGTTCCTCTGTGCCATCGCGATCAGGAAGGATGCCTCTTCCCGTCTTTAAAGACGGCGCCATTACAAAAGGAGCCTTGGTTGTCGGCCAAACTCTCCGGCTAGGTGGTTTTCTCGCAACCACCTGTTCGGCTGTTGCGCCGACGGTGACCTCCCTGGTCATCGAAAGCAACCTCCACGTTGGCTCAGAACTCGCCGAGCAATTGGATCCGATGGAGCTCTCTTCTGTAAACGAGCTCCTGGATCGCATCGCCGCACTGGGTGTCGCTACAAATTACGACCAGGTTGGGCTTAAACCCGATCTAAGAGAAACTAACTCTCCCCAAGTCACCCACCACGTTGTTGTGGTGGAGACACAATGCGGCGACCCTTCATCTATCTTAAGGACTAGCTACGTCCGAATTCCTAAACCCTCCATGCCGGATATCCGCGGAGGGGAGGATACAATCCAAGACCTGAGCTTAAAATCAGGAAAATCGGATAACATCCAAGACTCCGGATCTCAGAATCCGGAAGTTCTTCGGCCTCCGAACAGCAAACTGGGCGAAGTCTCAGATTCAACGACACCCGCCCGCCCGATCTTAAGCGATCTTTCCCAAATCAGGCAAATGCCCGAAGAAACAGTACATCATTACTGGGCCAGATTCCTCCTGGTTATGAACAGGATAAAGGACTGCCGCGAGGGAGACGCAATTTCAATCTTTTGCAGTAACTGCACGGACAAGGGAATACTCAATGCCGTAAGTCGTCGTAATATTACACGCTTTGCTGACTTGGCGTCCATAGTACAAAAATACTGTGCGATGGAAAGTGCTTAGAAAACCGAAATAAAATTTTGGGATAATCCGGCCTTGAATAGCAATCCCGTCTGAATTAAGAGGGCGCACCACAGTAAGGCGCCCGGACTAAATACCAAAAAATCAAAACCCTTTAGAGGGCATGGAACCGTACTGGAAAAGTGGCTAGATGGACCCTGCAAGATTCATAGTGCAGAGGACGCCACCCCAACTCACAGCCTCAGGGCATGTTGGATACTCCGGCAGGTGGCCAAAATTGGCGAGGACCTCCTAATTCCAGAGGTCGAAGGAAACCAGCCCGAGAATTTCAGTTCCGTTCACACAGTCTTTGAGACTTTCACATCAAATAACATGCGAAAAAGAACACTCCACAGCCTCACTAAAGTCTATCAAGTAGCGACAATAAACCCATGGAGTGATACTGCTATCACCTTCAACGCGAGTGACAAACCTAAATTTCGAACAGCCAGAGCACCAGCCGCATTGGTCCTCAGTCCCATAGTGGACGGTTGTCGCCTCGCAAAGGTACTCATGGACGGAGGCAGTGGATTGAACCACATTTACGAGGAAACCCTCCAAAAGATGGAAATAGACTGGAACCGCATTGAGCGAAGCAGAACAACCTTTAGAGGAATAATCCCCAGTCAGGAAGCGCGCTGCACCGGAAAGATCACACTAGATGTGGTATTCGGCACGCCGGATAATTACAGGTCTGAACAGATCACGTTCCAGGTGGCCCCGTTCAAAAGCGGATATCACGCTATACTAGGACGGGAGGCTTTCACAGTTTTCCAAGCTATACCCCATTACGGGTACATGAAGCTTAAGATGCCTGGGCCAAATGGAATTATCACTCTCGCTAGTGATCCGGACATAGCACTCCGCGCCGAGAACAAGACAGCCGCATTGGCCCTCGAGGCACTATCCGAAACCTTAGCGGCCGAAGAACTAACTGCGCTGCGATCCACGATCAATAGGGATGATGTGATACTCGATAAGAGATCCAAATCCACATCCTTCAAACCAGCGGACGAAATAGTCAAATTCCAGGTCCACCCAACGGACCCCAATAAAACAACCTCCATCGGGGCAAGACTGAACCCTGATGTAGGCGCCGCACTGCGAGAGTTCCTATGAGAGATCTGGGACATTTTCGCTTGGCACCCTTCAGACATGCCAGGAATCCCATGCAGGTTGGCCAAACACAGCCTAAATATCCAGAAAGGATTCAAACCTGTCAAACAAGCCCTTCGGCGTTTCTCCGAACCAAAGAGACAGGCTATGGGAGAGGAGCTAGCCAAGTTATTGGAGGCCGGATTCATTAGAGACATAAAACACCCGGACTGGCTAGCAAACCTGGTGATGGTACCAAAGAAGGACAAATCCTGGCGCCTGTGTGTCGATTTCAAAGACCTTAATAAGGCTTGCCCAAAGGATCCTTTCCCCCTCCCTCGAATAGATCAAATCATTGATGCCACTGCAGGACACGATTCGCTGTGCTTCCTCGACGCATACTCCGGTTACCATCAAATCAAGATGGCAGAATCAGACCAAGCCGCAACAGCATTCATCACACCATCCGACCCATTCTGCTTCAACACAATGCCCTTTGGGCTAAAAAATGCCGGCGCAACATATCAGCGCATGATTCAAACATGACTGGCAAACCAGATCAGCAAAACAGTGGAGGCGTATGTAGATGATGTGGTCGTTAAATCAAGACATGTCGAATCTCTAGTAGACGACTTGAGGCTTACATTCGACAACCTCCGAAAATACGACATTAAGCTCAATCCGGAAAAATGCGTTTTCGGCGTTCCAGCCGGAAAGCTCCTGGGCTTCATTGTATCCGGTAGAGGAATTGAGGCAAACCCAGATAATAATGGCGGTCACCGAAATCGGAGGCCCTGCCACTGAAATCACACCTTCAGCCCACGTAATAATGGCGGTCATCGCCCCATGGACAGAACCATTCCTAGCCTACCTTACTAGGCAGGAACTCCCAGAGGACCAAAACGAGGCACGCTGCATAGTGCGGCGATCTAAATCCTATAAAGTCCATGAGGGAGAGCTATATAAGAAAAGCACTACAGGAGTCCTTCAAAGATGTATCTCCGAAGAGGAAGGGCGGAGTCTGTTGGCTGAAATTCATGTCGGACTCGGTGGCCACCACGCCGCAGCTCGGTCCCTTGTAAGCAAGGCTTTCCGTACGGGCTTTTATTGGCCGACGGCCCGAGCAGACGCTCATGACTTAGTCAAACGATGCGTCGGTTGCCAGCTCTTTGCAAACCAAAGCTATATGCCGCCCAACGCCCTCCGAACTATCCCCATCACTTGGCCTTTTGCGGTCTGGGGGCTTGATATGGTGGGACCCCTTAAAGGTGGAACCCACAAGAAAAAATACTTATTGGTCATGGTGGATAAATTCACCAAATGGATAGAAGCCAAGCCTGTTAAGATGGCCGAATCCAGACCTGTGACAGACTTCATATCCGGGGTCGTACACCGTTACGGTGTCCCCCACAGTATCATCATCGATAACGGCACAAACTTCACCTCCGACGAAGTAAAGCTGTGGTGCAAAAACATGGGCATTAAGCTCGACTATGCTTCTGTCTATCACCCACAAACTAACAGTCAGGTCGAACGTGCAAATGGTCTCATCATGAGCGGCATTCAACCCAGACTAGTGCGGTACCTCAAGGAATCTAATACGCACTGGGTGGAGGAGCTCGACTTCGTACTCTGGGGGCTGCGAACCACGCCGAATCGTACCACCGGATTCACACCATTCTTTATGGTGTACGGCGCAGAGGCAGTTCTGCCCTGCGACATAATTCATGACTCACCTCGAGTGCGCATGTACGAAGAAAGAGAAGCCGAGCTTGATCAGCAGGACAACCTGGACGCCTTAGAGGAGGAGCGCGACGTGGCTAGAGCCCGTTCCGCATTTTATCAACAGCAGGCTCGAAGATATCAAAGCAGAGAAGTACGGGCCAAAAATTACAATGTTGGCGAACTAGTTCTACGCCTGCCGGATAAGAAAAAGGACAAACTCAAGCCCAAATGGGAAGGTCCCTTCATAATTGACCAAGTCCTGACTGGTGGAACGTACCGCCTGCGAGATGCGTCGGATAACCGACTCGAGCCGAACCCATGGAACGCCGCACGTCTCCGAAGATTCTATGCCTAGCGCCGAACTCTAGGTTTGTCTCCTTCCTCTGTCCATTTATATATATATATATATATATATATATATATATATATATATATATATATATTTGTTTTTATTTTGTCTCCTCCCACTCTTTCCTTTTATAGCCCTTAAAGGCTCATCATGTGACGCGCTACCCGCGCTCCTTAAACCTGGGGGCTTCTTTAACATAAGCTTGTTTATATGGGTTTCACACCCAACGCATGCGTTAGACTTCCGCATGCACCTTTTCTTCACCATTATATGCATCGATATGACTTAAGTTTTGGCCAAGCTGGGTTGCCTGGCTCCTGTGCTTACCCCTACGTTCCCGATTGTTCGGCTAGGCGGTAAAGGGAGCACCTCTGCGATTGCTACTGTCGGATAAGCCGGATGTGTACCTCAGACTGGGTGAAGCCGAAAGCTAGCGTTCTTAAGGGAATATTCAATCGGTGAACTAAAGATGAACCTTTTTTACTTATACATTCCCCCAGATGTTTTCCTGCATTTGCAGTCCGGACATGCACTTCAGGGCACGCCACCCCAGCGAAAGGAACCCTTAACGGAACTATTCTCTCTGGAAGATGTTTCTTACTAACCATGTAATATAACATAACTAGTTGGGCACTTGTCTGATAAAGCACTAATGACCCCTACGCCTGGTCTCCATGCATACCTCGGTTCTTATATAACCGTTATGGTATTCGGACACACTCCGGACCGTCAGGTCCCGAGGTCGAAGCGAAAAGGTCGGCAACGACAAACGATCTACAATCCGGCTAGAAGGCATTACACATGTCAATTATAAATTACATAGTCATCCTGACTGATTGTATTCCTCCTCTATACCATCTAACAGGCTGTCTAATTTACAGTCCTGCTGGGAATACTTTGCGGCCAATTCTACCTGGCCATACACTAAGCTCACAGGGATCTCCTTCCCGTCAGGCCCCACCGGTCCGACCTCGGCCATGTGAATGGGGTCAGACTTCGTAAAGCGGGTCTTCACCATGGCCCAGGCCTCCCTAGCGCCCTGCCGGCAGGCCGATATCTTCCACAACCAGAAGCGCCGCCGAGCTCCCTTCAACTTCTCCGCAAGTTCTCCAAGGCCCTCGGGTATGGAGTGGGCAGGCCACAAGGCTTGGGCAATACCTCGCATCGCCTGCCGAACTCGTTCGTGCAGTTGCGAGAGTTCGGGAAGAAGATCGCCCGTTAAACCGGGCATCTCCTCTGCAGGACGACCTATCAGCATACCTACAGACATAACTCTGTTAGTCGTTTTCCTTGTCGAACTCCTTTTTCAAGAGTTCGCTTCAGCACTTACTAAAAATGTCGCGTCGAAGTCGCTGATTCTCCTTATTGGAGTCCGACAGCTGGCCACGAACATCTTTTAGTTCAACATCCAGCTTGGTGTTGGCATCCTGGAGATCATTCTTCTCCCGCCTCACCTTTGTTAGCACGCTTTCACCAGCCTTTAACCGGCGTAGAAGTTGTTGCCTGTCCGGATCAAGTCCGGCGCCATCTGCAATACCATTTGTCAGATTGGCACTTAAATCCGCACAATACTAAATATTCTGGTGTATTGTTTACCTGCAGGGGTCTCTTTAGACCCCCCTGCTGCCGTTAGTGCAGCCTCTAGTTGGGCCCTGCACCTTTCCAGCTCCTGGGACAGCGCGGTGTTTTTCTCGGTAAGAAACTGCATGTTATATGATTCTCGAATCAGTTATTTCCACTGCTTCAAGTCTCGGGGGCTACTGGCATATCTATATTTACCAAAATTTTCTTACCCGTATGTCTTTTACATACTGCTCCGTGGCAATGTAACTAGATTAGCACCAGAACATGATCAGCACCAGAACTCTATGGGTGTTCGATTCATCACAATGTAACTAGATTATTGACTCTAGTGCAAGTGGGAGACTGTTGGAAATATGCCCTAGAGGCAATAATAAAAGCATTATTATTATATTTCCTTATTCATGATAATTGTCTTTATTCGTGCTATAATTGTGTTATCCGAAAATCGTAATACATGTGTGAATAACAGACAACAATATGTCCCTAGTGAGCCTCTAGTTGACTAGCTCGTTGATCGACAGATAGTCATGGTTTCCTGACTATGGACATTGGATGTCATCGATAACGGGATCACATCATTAGGAGAATGATGTGATGGACAAGACCCAATCCTAAACATAGCATAAGATCGCTTAGTTCGTTTGCTAGAGTTTTCCAATGTCAAGTATCCTTTCCTTGGACCATGAGATCGTGTAACTCCCGGATACCGTAGGAGTGCTTTGGGTGTGCCAAACGTCACAACGTAACTGGGTGACTATAAAGGTATACTACGGGTATCTCTGAAAGTGTCTGTTGGGTTGACATGGATCGAGATTGGGATTTGTCACTCCGCTTGACGGAGAGGTATCACCGGGCCCTCTCGGTAATGCATCATCATAATGAGCTCAATGTGATCAAAGTGTTTGATCACGGGATCATGCATTACGATACGAGAAAAGTGACTTGCCGGTAACGAGATTGAACAAGGTATTGGGATACCGACGATCGAATCTCGGGCAAGTAAAATACCGATTGACAAAGGGAATCGTATACGGGATTAATTGAATCCTCGACATCGTGGTTCATCCGATGAGATCATCGTGGAGCATGTGGGAGCCAACATGGGTATCCAGATCCCGCTGTTGGTTATTGCCCGAGAGCCGTCTCGGTCATGTCTGCATGTCTCCCGAACCCGTAGGGTCTACACACTTAAGGTTCGGTGACGCTAGGGTTGTGAAGATATGTATATGCAGTAACCCGAATATTGTTCGGAGTCCTGGATGAGATCCCGGACATCACGAGGAGTTCCGGAATGGTCCAGAGGTAAAGAATTATATATAGGAAGTGTTATTTCGGCCATCGGGACAAGTTTCGGTGTTATTGGTATTGTACCGGGACCACCGGAGGGGTCCCGGGGGTCCACCAGGTGGGGCCACCTGCCCCGGTGGGCCACATGGGCCTTTGGGGGTGCGCCTTGGCCTGCATGGGCCAAGGGGAACCAGCCCCAAAGGGGCCCATGCGCCTAGGGTTCCAAAAGGGAGGAGTCCTAGTGGTGGAAGGCACCTCCTAGATGGCTTGGGGGGAGGGAAACCTCCCTGGCCGCCGCCCCCCTTGGGAGATCAGATCTCCCAGGGCCGGCAACCCCCCCAGAGGCCTATATAAAGGGGGGAGGGGAGGGGGGCTGCACACCCCATGCCCTGGCGCCTCCCTCTCCCTCTCCAACACCTCCTCCTCCTCCGTAAGAGCTCGGCGAAGCCCTGTCGGAGTACTGCGGCACCAACATCACCACGCCGTCGTGCTGCTGCTGGAGCCTTCTTCCCCAACCTCTCCTTTGCCTTGCGGGATCAATAAGAAGGAGACGTTACGCTGACCGTACGTGTGTTGAACGCGGAGGTGCCGTGCTTTCGGTGCTAGGATCTCCGGTGATTTGGATCACGGTGTGTACGACTACTTCATCCCCGTTCGTTGAACGCTTCCGCTTGCGATCTACAAAGTGGTATGTAGATGCAATCTTTCTCTCCCATGACTCGTTGCTAGATGAACTCATAGATGGATCTTGGTGAAACCGTAGGAAAAATTTTAATTTTCTGCAACGTTCCCCAACAGTGGCATCATGAGCTAGGTCTATGCGTAGTTCTCTATTGCACAAGTAGAACACAATTTGTTGTGGGCGTAGATGTTGTCAACTCTTCTTGCCGCTACTAGTCTTATCTTGCTTCAGCGGTATTGTGGGATGAAGCGGCCCGGACCAACCTTACACGTACGCTTACGTGAGACCGGTTCCACCGACTAACATGCACTAGTTGCATAAGGTGGCTGGCGGGTGTCTGTCTCTCCCACTTTAGTTGGAGCGGATTCGATGAAAAGGGTCCTTATGAAGGGTAAATAGAAGTTGACAAATCACGTTGTGGTTTTAACGTAGGTAAGAAAACGTTCTTGCTAGAACCCTAATTCAGCCACGTAAAAACTTGCAACAACAATTAGAGGACGTCTAACTTGTTTTTGCATCAAGTGCTTTGTGATATGATATGGCCAAAGTTGTGATGTATGATGAATGATCTATATGTGATGTATGAGATGTTCACGCTATTGTAATAGGAATCACGACTTGCATGTCGATGAGTATGACAACCGGCAGGAGCCATAGGAGTTGTCTTTATTTTGTATGACCTGCGTGTCATTGAGAAACGCCATGTAAATTACTTTACTTTATTGCTAAACGCGTTAGCCATAGTAGTAGAAGTAATAGTTGGCAAGCAACTTCATGGAGACACGATGATGAAGATCATGATGATGAAGATCATGGTGTCAAGCCGGTGACAAGATGATCATGGAGCCCCAAGATGGAGATCGAAGGAGCTATGTGATATTGGCCATATCATGTCACATTTATTATTTGATTGCATGTGATGTTTATCATGTTTTGCATCTTGTTTACTTAGAACGACGGTAGTAAATAAGATGATCCCTCATAATAATTTCAAGAAAGTGTTCCCCCTAACTATGCACCGTTGCGACAGTTCGTTGTTTCGAAGCACCACGTGATGATCGGGTGTGATAGATTCTAACGTTCACATACAACGGGTGTAAGACAGATTTACACACGCAAAACACTTAGGTTGACTTGACGAGCCTAGCATGTACAGACATGGCCTCGGAACATAGAAGACCGAAAGGTCGAGCATGAGTCGTATACAAGATACGATCAACATGAAGATGTTCACCGATGTTGACTAGTCCGTCTCACGTGATGATCGGACACGGCCTAGTTGACTCGGATCATGTAATACTTAGATGACTAGTAGAGGGATGTCTATCTAAGTGGGAGTTCATTAAATAATTTGATTAAATGAACTTTATTATCATGAACTTAGTCTAAATATTTACAATATGTCTCTTAGATCAAATGGCCAACGTAGTCCTCAACTTCAACGCGTTCCTAGAGAAAACCAAGCTGAAAGACGATGGTAGCAACTATACGGACTGGGTCCGGAACCTGAGGATCATCCTCATAGCTGCCAAGAAAGATTATGTCCTACGAGCACCGCTGGGTGACGCACCTATTCTCCCTGCAGAACAAGACGTTATGAACGCTTGGCAATCACGCTGCGATGATTACTCCCTCGTTCAGTGCGGCATGCTTTACAGCTTAGAGCCGGGGCTCCAAAAGCGTTTTGAGAGACATGGAGCATATGAGATGTTCGAAGAGCTGAAAATGGTTTTCCAAGCTCATGCCCGGGTCGAGAGATATGAAGTCTCCGACAAATTCTTTAGCTGTAAGATGGAGGAAAATGGCTCTGTCAGTGAACACATACTCAAAATGTCTGGGTTGCACAACCGCTTGACTCAACTGGAAGTTAATCTCCCGGATGAAGCGGTCATTGACAGAATCCTCCAGTCGCTTCCACCTAGCTACAAGAGCTTTGTGATGAACTACAATATGCAGGGGATGGTAAAGACCATTCCTGAGGTATATGCTATGCTGAAATCAGCAGAGGTAGAAATCAAGAAGGAGCATCAAGTGTTGATGGTGAATAAAACCACTAAGTTCAAGAAGGGCAAGGGAAAAAAAAGAACTTCAAGAAGGACGGCAAGGAAGTTGCCGCGCCCGGTAAGCAAGCTGCCGGGAAGAAGCCAAAGAATGGACCCAAGCCCGAGACTGAGTGTTTTTATTGCAAGGGAAGTGGTCACTGGAAGCGGAACTGCCCCAAATACTTAGCGGACAAGAAGGCCGGCAAAACCAAAGGTATATGTGATATACATGTAATTGATGTGTACCTTACTAGTACTCGTAGTAGCTCTTGGGTATTTGATACCGGTGCAGTTGCTCACATTTGTAACTCAAAGCAGGAGCTGCGGAATAGACGGAGACTGGCGAAGGACGAGGTGACGATGCGCGTCGGGAATGGTTCCAAGGTCGATGTGATCGCCGTCGGCACGCTACCTCTACATTTACCTACGGGATTAGTTTTAAACCTCAATAATTGTTATTTAGTGCCAAGTTTGAGCATGAACATTGTATCTGGATCTCGTTTAATTCGAGATGGCTACTCATTTAAATCCGAGAATAATGGTTGTTCTATTTATATGAGAGATATGTTTTATGGTCATGCTCCGATGGTTAATGGTTTATTCTTAATGAATCTCGTACGTGATGATACACATATTCATAGTGTGAATACCAAAAGAGTTAAAGTTGATAACAATAGTCTCACATATTTGTGGCACTGCCGCCTTGGTCACATAGGTGTCAAATGTATGAAGAAGCTCCATGCAGATGGACTTTTAGAGTCTCTTGATTATGAATCATTTGACACGTGCGAACCATGCCTCATGGGTAAAATGACCAAGACTCCGTTCTCAGGAACAATGGAGCGAGCAACCAACTTATTGGAAATCATACATACTGATGTGTGCGGTCCAATGAGTGTTGAGACTCGTGGTGGCTATCGTTATGTTCTCACCCTCACTGATGACTTGAGTAGATATGGGTATATCTACTTAATGAAACACAAGTCTGAAACCTTTGAAAAGTTCAAGGAATTTCAGAGTGAGGTTGAAAATCAACGTGATAGAAAGATCAAGTTTCTACGATCAGATCGTGGAGGAGAATACTTGAGTCACGAATTTGGCACACACTTAAGAAAATGTGGAATAGTTTCACAACTCACGCCGCCTGGAACACCTCAGCGTAATGGTGTGTCCGAACGTCGTAATCGCACTCTATTAGATATGGTGCAATCTATGATGTCTCTTACCGACTTACCGCTATCTTTTTGGGGCTATGCTTTAGAGACTGCCGCATTCACTTTAAATAGGGCTCCGTCGAAATCCGTTGAGACGACACCGTATGAATTATGGTTTGGGAAGAAACCTAAGCTGTCGTTTCTAAAAGTTTGGGGATGCGATGCTTATGTCAAGAAACTTCAACCTGAAAAGCTCGAACCCAAGTCGGAAAAATGCGTCTTCATAGGATACCCTAAAGAAACTGTTGGGTATACCTTCTACCTCAGATCCGAAGGCAAGATCTTTGTTGCCAAGAATGGATCCTTTCTAGAGAAAGAGTTTCTCTCGAAAGAAGTAAGTGGGAGGAAAGTAGAACTTGATGAAGTGTTACCTCTTGAACCGGAAAATGGCGAAACTCAAGAAAACGTTCCTGAGGTGCCTGCACCGACTAGAGAGGAAATTAATGATGATGATCAAAATACTTCTAATCAAGCTCCTACTGAAATTCGAAGGTCCACAAGGACACGTTCCGCACCAGAGTGGTACGGCAACCCTGTCTTGGAAATCATGTTGTTAGACAACGGTGAACCTTCAAACTATGAGGAAGCAATGGCGGGCCCGGATTCCGACAAATGGCTGGAAGCCATGAAATCCGAGATAGGATCCATGTATGAAAACGAAGTATGGACTTTGACTGACTTGCCCGTTGAGCGGCGAGCCATAGAAAATAAATGGATCTTTAAGAAGAAGACAGACGCGGATGGTAATGTGACCATCTATAAAGCTCAGCTTGTCGCTAAGGGTTATCGACAAGTTCAAGGAATTGACTACGATGAGACTTTCTCACCGGTAGCGAAGCTGAAGTTCGTCCGAATCATGTTAGCAATTGCCGCATACTATGATTATGAGATATGGCAAATGGACGTTAAAACGGCATTCCTTAATGGTTTCCTTAAGGAAGAATTGTATATGATGCAGCCGGAAGGTTTTGTCGATCCTAAGAATGCTGACAAGGTGTGCAAGCTCCAACGCTCGATTTATGGGCTGGTGCAAGCATCTCGGAGTTGGAACATTCGCTTTGATGAGATGATCAAAGCGTTTGGGTTTACACAGACTTATGGAGAAGCATGTGTTTACAAGAAAGTGAGTGGGAGCTCTGTAGCATTTCTCATATTATATGTAAACGACATACTTTTGATGGGAAATGATATAGAACTCTTGGACAGCATTAAGGCCTACTTGAATAAAAGTTTTTCAATGAAGGACCTTGGAGAAGCTGCTTATATATTAGGCATCAAGATCTATAGAGATAGATCGAGACGCCTCATAGGTCTTTCACAAAGCACATACCTTGATAAGATATTGAAGAAATTCAATATGGATCAATCTAAGAAAGGGTTCTTACCTGTGTTACAAGGTGTGAAATTGAGCTCAGCTCAATGTCCGACCACGGCAGAAGATATAGAAGAGATGAGCGTCATCCCCTATGCCTCAGCCATAGGTTCTATTATGTATGCCATGCTGTGTACCAGACCTGATGTAAACCTTGCCGTAAGTTTGGTAGGTAGGTACCAAAGTAATCCCGGCAAGGAACACTGGACAACGGTCAAGAATATCCTGAAGTACCTGAAAAGGACTAAGGAAATGTTTCTCGTTTATGGAGGTGACGAAGAGCTCGTCGTAAAGGGATACGTCGACGCTAGCTTCGACACAGATCTGGATGACTCTAAGTCACAAACCGGATACGTGTATATTTTGAATGGTGGGGCAGTAAGCTGGTGCAGTCGCAAGCAAAGCGTCGTGGCGGGATCTACATGTGAAGCGGAGGACATGGCAGCCTCGGAGGCAGCACATGAAGCAATTTGGGTGAAGGAGTTCATCACCGACCTCGGAGTCATACCCAATGCGTCGGGGCCAATCAAGCTCTTCTGTGACAACACTGGAGCTATTGCACTTGCAAAGGAGCCCAGGTTTCACAAGAAGACCAGGCACATGAAGCGTCGCTTCAACTCCATTCGTGAAAATGTTCAAGATGGAGACATAGAGATTTGTAAAGTGCACACGGATCTGAATGTCGCAGATCCGTTGACTAAACCTCTCCCTAAGGCAAAACATGATCAGCACCAGAACTCTATGGGTGTTCGATTCACCACAATGTAACTAGATTATTGACTCTAGTGCAAGTGGGAGACTGTTGGAAATATGCCCTAGAGGCAATAATAAAAGCATTATTATTATATTTCCTTATTCATGATAATTGTCTTTATTCGTGCTATAATTGTGTTATCCAGAAATCGTAATACATGTGTGAATAACAGACAACAATATGTCCCTAGTGAGCCTCTAGTTGACTAGCTCGTTGATCGACAGATAGTCATGGTTTCCTGACTATGGACATTGGATGTCATCGATAACGGGATCACATCATTAGGAGAATGATGTGATGGACAAGACCCAATCCTAAACATAGCATAAGATCGCTTAGTTCGTTTGCTAGAGTTTTCCAATGTCAAGTATCCTTTCCTTAGACCATGAGATCGTGTAACTCCCGGATACCGTAGGAGTGCTTTGGGTGTGCCAAACGTCACAACGTAACTGTGTGACTATAAAGGTATACTACGGGTATCTCTGAAAGTGTCTGTTGGGTTGACATGGATCGAGATTGGGATTTGTCACTCCGCTTGACGGAGAGGTATCACCGGGCCCTCTCGGTAATGCATCATCATAATGAGCTCAATGTGATCAAAGTGTTTGATCACGGGATCATGCATTACGATACGAAAAAAGTGACTTGCCGGTAACGAGATTGAACAAGGTATTGGGATACCGACGATCGAATCTCGGGCAAGTAAAATACCGATTGACAAAGGGAATCGTATACGGGATTAATTGAATCCTCGACATCGTGGTTCATCCGATGAGATCATCGTGGAGCATGTGGGAGCCAACATGGGTATCCAGATCCCGCTGTTGGTTATTGCCCGAGAGCCGTCTCCGTCATGTCTGCATGTCTCCCGAACCCGTAGGGTCTACACACTTAAGGTTCGGTGACGCTAGGGTTGTGAAGATATGTATATGCAGTAACCCGAATATTGTTCGGAGTCCCGGATGAGATCCCGGACGTCACGAGGAGTTCCGGAATGGTCCGGAGGTAAAGAATTATATATAGGAAGTGCTATTTCGGCCATCGGGACAAGTTTCGGTGTTATCGGTATTGTACCGGGACCACCGGAGGGGTCCCGGGGGTCCACCAGGTGGGGCCACCTGCCCCGGTGGGCCACATGGGCCTTTGGGGGTGCGCCTTGGCCTGCATGGGCCAAGGGGAACCAGCCCCAAAGGGGCCCATGCGCCTAGGGTTCCAAAAGGGAGGAGTCCTAGTGGTGGAAGGCACCTCCTAGATGGCTTGGGGGGAGGGAAACCTCCCTGGCCGCCGCCCCCTTGGGAGATCAGATCTCCCAGGGCCGGCAACCCCCCCAGAGGCCTATATAAAGGGGGGAGGGGAGGGGGGCTGCACACCCCATGCCCTGGCGCCTCCCTCTCCCTCTCCAACACCTCCTCCTCCTCCGTAAGAGCTCGGCGAAGCCCTGTCGGAGTACTGCGGCACCACCATCACCACGCCGTCGTGCTGCTGCTGGAGCCTTCTTCCCCAACCTCTCCTTTGCCTTGCTGGATCAAGAAGAAGGAGACGTTACGCTGACCGTACGTGTGTTGAACGCGGAGGTGCCGTGCTTTCGGTGCTAGGATCTCCGGTGATTTGGATCACGGTGTGTACGACTACTTCATCCCCGTTCGTTGAACGCTTCCGCTTGCGATCTACAAAGTGGTATGTAGATGCAATCTCTCTCTCCCATGACTCGTTGCTAGATGAACTCATAGATGGATCTTGGTGAAACCGTAGGAAAACTTTTAATTTTCTGCAACGTTCCCCAACAGTGGCATCATGAGCTAGGTCTATGCGTAGTTCTCTATTGCACGAGTAGAACACAATTTGTTGTGGGCGTAGATGTTGTCAACTCTTCTTGCCGCTACTAGTCTTATCTTGCTTCAGCGGTATTGTGGGATGAAGCGGCCCGGACCAACCTTACACGTACGCTTACGTGAGACCGGTTCCACCGACTAACATGCACTAGTTGCATAAGGTGGCTGGCGGGTGTCTGTCTCTCCTACTTTAGTTGGAGCGGATTCGATGAAAAGGGTCCTTATGAAGGGTAAATAGAAGTTGACAAATCACGTTGTGGTTTTAACGTAGGTAAGAAAACGTTCTTGCTAGAACCCTAATTCAGCCACGTAAAAACTTGCAACAACAATTAGAGGACGTCTAACTTGTTTTTGCAGCAAGTGCTTTGTGATATGATATGGCCAAAGTTGTGATGTATGATGAATGATGTATATGTGATGTATGAGATGTTCACGCTATTGTAATAGGAATCACGACTTGCATGTCGATGAGTATGACAACCGGCAGGAGCCATAGGAGTTGTCTTTATTTTGTATGACCTGCGTGTCATTGAGAAACGCCATGTAAATTACTTTACTTTATTGCTAAACGCGTTAGCCATAGTAGTAGAAGTAATAGTTGGCGAGCAACTTCATGGAGACACGATGATGAAGATCATGATGATGAAGATCATGGTGTCAAGCCGGTGACAAGATGATCATGGAGCCCCAAGATGGAGATCGAAGGAGCTATGTGATATTGGCCATATCATGTCACATTTATTATTTGATTGCATGTGATGTTTATCATGTTTTGCATCTTGTTTACTTAGAACGACGGTAGTAAATAAGATGATCCCTCATAATAATTTCAAGAAAGTGTTCCCCCTAACTGTGCACCGTTGCGACAGTTCGTTGTTTCGAAGCACCACGTGATGATCGGGTGTGATAGATTCTAACGTTCACATACAACGGGTGTAAGACAGATTTACACACGCAAAACACTTAGGTTGACTTGACGAGCCTAGCATGTACAGACATGGCCTCGGAACACAGAAGACCGAAAGGTCGAGCATGAGTCGTATACAAGATACGATCAACATGAAGATGTTCACCGATGTTGACTAGTCCGTCTCACGTGATGATCGGACACGGCCTAGTTGACTCGGATCATGTAATACTTAGATGACTAGTAGAGGGATGTCTATCTAAGTGGGAGTTCATTAAATAATTTGATTAAATGAACTTTATTATCATGAGCTTAGTCTAAATATTTACAATATGTCTTGTAGATCAAATGGCCAACATAGTCCTCAACTTCAACGCGTTCCTAGAGAAAACCAAGCTGAAAGACGATGGTAGCAACTATACGGACTGGGGGGAGGGGAGGGGGGGCTGCACACCCCATGCCCTGGCGCCTCCCTCTCCCTCTCCAACACCTCCTCCTCCATAAGAGCTCGGCGAAGCCCTGTTGGAGTACTGCGGCACCAACATCACCACGCCGTCGTGCTGCTGCTGGAGCCTTCTTCCCCAACCTCTCCTTTGCCTTGCTGGATCAAGAAGAAGGAGACGTTACGCTGACCGTATGTGTGTTGAACGCGGAGGTGCCGTGCTTTCGGTGCTAGGATCTCCGGTGATTTGGATCACGGTGTGTACGACTACTTCATCCCCGTTCGTTGAACGCTTCCGCTTGCGATCTACAAAGTGGTATGTAGATGCAATCTCTCTCTCCCATGACTCGTTGCTAGATGAACTCATAGATGGATCTTGGTGAAACCGTAGGAAAAATTTTAATTTTCTGCAACGTTCCCCAACACTGGCACCTCAGTCCGGACTACGTTCCTTTTTGCCCTAGGGGGCCCTGCGCCCCCCCGCCGGCTAGCTGCAGCGGGGTCAGCTTCCCGCCTCGGGAATCTCCCCTACAAAGCACGGTTGCTGTCAGAACAACCAAACCCGTGAAAACGGAACCCCTCTTAAGGGGGTAAAGCTCCGGTATTTGTCACCTGGGTGGCCGGGATTAACCTTGGGTAATCAGCTATAATAGCTACCAAGGTATCGTCCTTGCTTAGCTGATAAAACACTCCGTCGATAAACTCCACCGCTAAGTCCGGATCCTCTTCGGAGTCCGGATCGAGGGACCGTTCTGGGTCCTCTGGCTGTGGAGGACGGCTGTTTATGTTTTTTACCTCCTGACACAGGTCATGTGTTGAAGTCGTTAGACTGCCTATTTAATCATGAGAATGTAAAATGAACAGGGAAGCACGATTGTCCGCTTAGCCAATTCGGAGGACTATACATGGAAAATCCGCCCTGCGGGTCGACGCGGAGGAATTCCTCTTCTTCTCCCTTGTACAAAGAGGATAAGATCTTCATTAGAGCGGCAGGCGAGTCCAGCCCTTTACGGCCGTAACGGGTGGCGTCATCTTCCCCGTTGAAATACCACATGGGGTGGCTTCTGTATTGGAGCGGCTGCACCCCCCGCATAATGCAAAGGGCCATGACTTTAATCATGGTTAGTCCGGAATGAGCCAGTAGCTTAATCCGGCCCATTAAGTAAAGGACGTCTTTGTCATTCTCTCTCTGAGAGCTCCGAGGGCGCCAGCTTAGGCATTTCTTCAGGGGAGCGTTGTTGAACTCAGGGAGACCGGCCCGGATAGGGTCTGGCAGGGGGATGTCGTCTATGTAAAACCATTCTGAAGGCCAGTCCTCGGATGCCTTCTTCGGGGTTCCGGACGGGTATCCGGTCCCGGCGATGCGCCATACTTCGGCTCCGCCCACTTGATATATGGACCCCTCTTGGGAACGGGGCACCAGGCAGAATATCTTCTTCCACAGCGCGAAATGAGCCTCGACGCCTAAAAATAGCTCGCAAAGAGCAACGAAGCCCGCGATGTGTAACACGGAGCCGGGCATAAGGTGGTGCAGCTGGAGGCCATAGAACTCCAGAAGCCCGCGGAGAAAGGGATGAATTGGAAATCCCAGTCCCCTTATTAGATAAGGGACCAGGCACACCCTCTCCCCTTTAGAGGGACTAGGTGAGTTCTCCGCTTGTTTTCCGCCTTGATAAGTGGTGAGTCCGGCTCGGACCGAGACCATATAGGCTTGAGGGAGAAATAACTTGGCTTGGAGCGACACTAATTCGCTATGCGGGATGGAACAACTCTCCCAGTCTCCAGGGATAGGACTGGAAGGGCGAGAGGAGGAGCTACGGCGGCTGGCCATGTTGGAATGGATCTTTGCTGGAGACGCTCTGATGATTTCTCGCGGAAGGGGAAGGTGTGGTTTGGATCTGAATCCCCATCCTGTTAGATGGGCGGCTCGTTTATACGGCTAGGGGCTTGGATGTAAAACCACCCCAGCTTTTCGCATTCGTTTGACACGTGGAAGGCGGCCATTATTGGGCGTGATAGCCAAGGAGCGCTGCATTATAAAAATCGGACGTTATACCCGCAGGTACACAAAGTTTGAAGGAGAACCCGCCTTGCAATGCCGAAGACAATCTGCGCGCCGGACTCATCGTCATTGAAGCCTGGTTCGGGGGCTACTGAGGGAGTCCTGGATTAGGGGGTGTTCGGATAGCCGGACTATACCTTCAGCCCGACTCCAGGACTATGAAGATACAAGATTGAAGACTTCGTCCAGTTTCCGGAAGGATCTTTTCTTGGCGTGGAAGGCAAGCTAGGCGTGCGGATATTCAAGATCTCCTACCATTGTAACCGACTCTGTGTAACCCTAACCCTATCCGGTGTCTATATAAACCGGAGGGTTGTAGTCCGTAGAACAACCATCATCATACACAATCATACCATAGGCTAGCTTCTAGGGTTTAGCCTCCTTGATCTCGTGGTAGATCTACTCTTGTACTACCCATATCATCAATATTAATCTAGCAGGAGTAGGGTTTTACCTCCATCGAGAGGGCCCGAACCTGGGTAAAATAAAGTGTCCCTTGTCTCCTGTTACCATCCGACCTTGACGCACAGTTCGGGACCCCCTACCCGAGATCCGCCGGTTTTGACACCGACACTCCTAATTAGTGTAAACTGCATCTGCTCAGCTTACACATGATACATGTGAATATGACACGCTTTCCTGTTTTTGGTACATATATATCTGTCTATCACACCATGTTCTTACATGAAACTACTCTTCTTGTGTATCTTGCATCAGTCACTTATGATGGGACACCTTTAAGTTGGCAGTGTGATATTGGTTTGCGTCTTGAATATGATTTCTAGCATGTATTGCTTCTAGTTTGATGAACGCCACCTATGACGAGACAGTTTTAACTTGGCAGAGTGATATTGATTGCACCTTCCATATGGTGTCTTGCAGTGTTTCTAATCCCTTTTTCTTATCGGTTTGACTTCACAAGGCAAAATCAAGAAAGAGGAAGGAAATTAGTCCGGCAGTGGATGATGGTGGTCCTTCGGAGCAACTCAAACAGGGGGTCTCTACAGATTCTACTCCGCCATCCTCCCAACAAGATTCGCAAGACAACACAAGGCTGGACAGTCAACGTAGTTGTGTAGATGATGACTCCCCTACTCCACCATCACAGGTGCTTGCTCTAACTTGACACTATTATATGTGGTTGCATGTTGCGTATGATGTCTAGCTTGTATTGCTTCTAACTTTAGTTGCATCTGCTTACTTTACACATAATGCTTGTGAATATGACACGTGTTCCTGTTTCTAGAACATACATGTACATGATGAGCACATCTCCCCTACTCCACCATCACCGGTGCTTGCTCTTACTTGGAACTGTTATACATGGTTGTGTTTTCCGTATGATGTCTAGTTTGTATTGCTTCTGATTATGTTGAATTGCATCTGCGTAGCTTACAACTTATACCTGCAACGATTACTTACCCATAAGACACGCTATCGTACGTGTGAATATGAAACGCTATCTTTTTTTGTATATATTCCATCCTTCTATCCTGCGCTTGCCTTACATCAAAGTAGTGTTCGTCTGTATCATGCATCAACCAGTTATGCAGAGCTAATTTTATTCATCTTCTTGTGGTTTTGACTTCATAAGGCAATATCAGAAAATAGGAAGGAAAAGAGTAAGTTAGGGGATGTTGGTGGTCCTCCGCACCGACGCAAACAGAGACTCTCTAGATTTGCCACTGCTACTGCTAATGAAGTTGAAGTCCCAAGTCTACATGATGAGTTCATCTCCCGTACTCCACCATCGCAGGTGCTTGCTCTAAGTTGACAGTGTGATAATTGGTTTCATGTTGCATATGTTGTCTAGCCTGTATTTCTTCTATTTTGATTAAATTGCACCTGCTGAGTTTATAAGTTATACATGTGCATATGACATGGCTTTCTGTGTCTAGAATACACTGCATCTATCTATAATACCATGTTCTTACATCAAAGTACTGTTGTTGTGTATCCCGCATCAGTCACTCATGATTGGACGCTTTTAACATGGCAGTTTGATAGTGGTTGCATCTTGAATTGATTTCTACGTTGTACTGCTTCTAATTTTTCGAATTGCCACTTATGACAAGACACTTTTAACTTGGCAGAGTAATATTGGTTGCATCTTCCATATGGTTTCTAGCTTGCATTACTTCTATTTTCTTGAAAATCCTTCTGCTTAGTTTGCACATCGTAGATGTGAATATGTCATGTCGTCCTGTTTTTCTTACATATTCCATCCTCATACGATTGTCTTACATCAAAGTATTGCTTGTCTGTATCATGCATCAATGAGTTCTGAAGAGTGATTTTATTCTTTTGTGTTGTGGGTACAGCTTGACATGGCAAAGTCAAAAAAGAGCAAGGAAAATAATAGAGTAGGGAGTGTTGTTACTCGTCCGGTGAAACGGAAAAGGTTCCGCCGTCGAGATTCTGCTAGTACTTATAGTGCAGTAGAAGGTCCAAGTCTACTGGCTAAATCTACAAACACAATATCACCTGCTCCACCAGCTGCAGCATCCGCTTCAACTGTACCAGCATCTCAACCAGTTACTCATTCGTTTGCTCCGGAACTGGCCAGTTCCCAAGCTGCCTTCACACCTAACACTACTTCCGAAGCACTGCTGACACAACAGGACTTGGCAATATCAGATGAACCTCATGAGCATCAACACCAAGACGGTACCTGACCGAGTCAAGTTGCAGTTGCATGCTCCTTTATATGTACTCTCACAGTTTGATGTACACTAACACTTTCCATATTCGTTGTTGAACTAGCACCACGGCGCAAGCGGAAACAGACATCAGGGATAATGCTTGACAGATTAACAAAATCTAAAGGAGGAAGAATGGAGATCCATTTTGAGGCAGGTTTAAAAAGCACACGTGATGCTACAGAGTCAGCCAAGTTAGTATCAGAGGCAGCCGTTGCCGTTAGGTGTCATGCACGTATCCTCCCAACGTGGATCCAGTACAGGAATAGAAAGACAATACCCAGTTTAACACCGTCCTTGACCATTTATCCGTAAGTAATGTTATTCATCGCAATTAGTAATATTGTCTTGCTCTGTCCCATACTTTCTAGCTTCCTCCTAATAAGACTCACATTCTTTTTTCAACAGATGAGGTTCAAGTTGGATGCGAAAGATGATGCAACTAAACAAGCATGCACTCATGTTTTTCAGTCTGCTCTGCGACAGTATCGGTACCACCTTAGAAAATCTCACTTTGAAGGCAAGGCTAACAATGAAATCGCCCAAACATCTCCACTGGAATATATTACAGATGAAGACTGGACAGCCCTCGTTAAACACTGGTCTGATCCAAAGTATCAAGTAGGCTATATGTATTTGATTAGACCATATATTGAACTTGTATTTATGTATGTGCCTTACAAGTGTATCTTCTTCTAGGCTAACTGTTTGAAGAACAAAACCAACCGTTCTAAAGTGAAATTCCAACAGACCACAGGATCTCGTAGCTATATTGCACACTGCGAGGCTCTTGTAAATAGCTGCTACTTCCTTCTTTTTTGTGCCATATTATCGTATCTATATTGACTTGTTCCAAATACAGAGGAAATCCCGTGAAGACCAAAAAGAACCTGAACCGAATGCAGTGCAAATCTTCAAGGATTGCCACACCAGCAAGATGAAAGGCATGAGCACACCAGTTCAAGCCGTTGTTGTAAGTCCTTACTCCTCCTGCCTTGAACTGATTGGTACTGTGATGTGTTCATTTAACTACTTGGTTTGCAGCCAATGTCAGTTACTATGTTCACTTTTATTCACAGTTGTCTTAACGTATCATTTCACCTTACATGGTTTAAAAGAGATGAAGGATAATTCTTTTGCTCTTGATCTGTAATCTAGTTGTTATGTTCACGTGCACACACAATGATAAAATAGCCTATTTGTTTCATATCTGTTTGCCCATGATATGAATGATGTCATACTATGTTCATCCTACTTTAAACCATGTCTCTTTATCCTTAGATGTCAACGAATGTGAGGAAATAGACAATACAGTAGGCATGCTACATGGACATATGTTCCGAAAGTGATTTTATTATGTAGTTGGCACTACAATACATGCTAATGTATTATAGTAGTTCACCAAAATAAGTTATGTATAAACGTTTAACCTACTTTGTTTGTTCTTGTCTCATTAGTAACTTATCTGGTACACTAATCTACAAGTTCAAACTTTCAGGAAGCTATGGAACAAATGATTGAACAGCCACAACCACCTGAAGGTGACGAGGCTACTACAGGCACAATGTCACCTCTTGCTGCAGTTCATTAGTATCTCTCCGCTAATAGTGCAAAAAGCACCTTCCTGCGTAATTCTGGGTTGGTTGTCAAGGCAACCTCGTCCAAATCGCATACTGAACAAAATCTTCCTACTAGACAGAGTGATATATCTGGCTCCAGCCACAAGTCCAATCCCTAATGGATGTTGTTTTGGAAACAAGAATAGTGGTTGAGAAATGTCGTCAAGATATGAATGGTTTTGAAACCAGACTATCAGACATCCGCTTCGTTGTTCAAGAGCAATGGCGGAAAAAAGGTGGAGATCGTGCTGCTCCATCAGATTCTACAGCCTGAAACATTAGCACTCAGGTCAAAAGATCTGTGCTTCTATACATCTGATGGTGCTTTTATCTGCATAAGTAATACGGTGGGTGAACAAATTACTGTCGAGCAATTGATAGAAAAGTGCATAGTTATGAGAATATCTAGGCATGATCATGTATATAGGCATCACGTCCGCGACAAGTAGACCGAAATGATTCTGCATCTACTACTATTACTCCACACATGGACCGCTATCCAGCATGCATCTAGAGTATTAAGTTCATAAGAATAGAGTAACGCATTAGGCAAGATGAAATGATGTAGAGGGATAAACTCAAGAAATATGATATAAACCCCATCTTTTTATCCTCGATGACAACAATACAATACGTGCCTTGCTGCCCCTGTTGTCACTGGGAAAGGACACCGCAAGATTGAACCCAAAGCTAAGCACTTCTCCCATTGCAAGAAAGATCAATCTAGTAGGCCAAACCAAACTGATAATTCGAAGAGACTTGCAAAGATAACAAATCATACTTAAAAGAATTCAGAGGAGATTCAAATAGGGAAAACTTTGTTTTTGCCACTCTAGTTTTTGCCAACTTTGCTTATGCCATTCTAGAATTTGACATCTCACTTTTGCCACTCTTAGCTTTTGACAATACATCATTTTTGCCATTTCGTGGCAAAAATGATAATTTTTCATTTCACTTTTGCCACTCTTAGCTTTTGACATGTATCACAATTGCCACGCTAAAACTTTTTCTTTTGCCACGAAATGGCAAAAATGATATATTGTCAAAAGCTAAGAGTGGCAAAAGTGAAATGTCAAATTCTAGAGTGGCATAAGCAAAGTTGGCAAAAACTAGAGTGGCAAAAACAAAGTTTTCCCATTCAAATATTGTTCATAGATAATCTTGATCATAAACCCACAATTCATCGGATCTCGACAAACACACACCAAAAAGAATTACATCGAATAGATCTCCAAGAGAATTGAGGAGAACTTTGTATTGAGATCCAAAGAGAGAGAAGAAGCCATCTAGCTAATAACTATGGACATGAAGGTCTGTGGTAAACTACTCACACATCATCGAAGAGGCTATGGTGTTGATGTAGAAGCCCTCCGTGATCGGTTCCCCCTCCGGCGGAGCGCCGGAAAAGGCCCCAAGATGGGATCTCATGGGTATAAAAGGTTGCGACGGTGGAAATAGGGTTTCGTGGTGCTCCTGGATGTTTTCAGGGTATATGAGTATATATAGGAGGAAGAAGTAGGTCGGTGGAGCTGCGTGGGGCCCACAAGGGTGGGGGCAAACCCAGGGGCAGGCACGCCTCCCTGCCTCGTGGCCTCCTCGCTTCTTTCTTGACGTCCACTCCAAGTCCCCTGGATCATGTTTGTTCCAAAAATAACTCTCCCGAAGGTTTCATTCCGTTTGGACTCCGTTTGATATTCCTTTTCTGCGAAACACTCAAATAGAAAAAAAAAACAATTTGCACTGGGCCTTCGGTTAATAGGTTAGTCCCAAAATTAATATAAAAGTGCTTAGTAAAGCCCATTAAACATCCAAAATAGATAATATAATAGCATGGAACAATAAAAAATTATAGATACGTTGGAGATGTATCAAGCATCCCCGAGCTTAATTCCTGCTCATCCTCGAGTAGGTAAATGATAAAAACAGAATTTTTGATGTGGAATGCTGAAAGCACAAGTGCTCCCTGGGTGGTTTTGGTAATTAATGTCAACATATCTCTTGTTGGACTAACACTTTTACCTAGTATGTTTCAGATAAGTTCAACAATGGAGTGGCATGGACTAGAGGATGTGGAACCCCTTCAAGATGCTAAGGACAAAGAATTGGCTCAAGCTTCAAGATCGAGACTCTACATTTTCTATTTTAGTGATCCAAGATCACATTGAGTCTATAGGAAAAGCCAATACTATCAAGAGGGGATGAGGTGTTGCTTAATGGCTTGCTTGCTCAAAGTGCTTAGTGATATGCTCCAAAACCCTCAACTACCTTCCCACATCCACATATGACCTAAACCAAAAGTCAAACTCGGCCCCACCAATTCTTTCTATCCGGCGCCACCAAGTTTCAGATGTCATAGCCACTGCCACGAACCCTAGCAAATCGGTTTCACCGATAGGGATCTTGGTCTCACCGAGATGGGATTGTAATTTCTCTGTGTATGTCCATTACCAAAATCGGTCTCACCGAGTTTGAGCAATCGGTACTACCGAGATTACAATGCAAACCCTCTGGTTAGCTTATTACCAAAATCGGTCCTACCGAGTTTGTGTAATCGGTCTCACCGAGTTTGCCTGACCAACTCTCTGGTTAGCTTATTACCAAAATCGGTCTCACCGAGTTTGTGTAATCGTTCACTCCGAGATTACGTTATGCCCTAACCCTAACCATATCGGTCCTGCCGAGTTGCATCTCAGTCCCACCGAAAATCCTAACGGTCACTAGGTTTGCTGAATCGGTCCGACCGAGTTTAACCATTCGGTCCCAGCGAGTTTTGCAAATTGTGTGTAACGGTTAGATTTTGTGTGGAGGCTATATATACCCCTCCACCCACTCTTCATTCATGGAGAGAGCCATCAGAACATACCTACACTTCCAATACACATTTTCTGAGAGAGAACCACCTACACTTGTGTTGAGGTCAAGATATTCCATTCCAACCATATGAATCTTGATCTCTAGCCTTTCCCAAGTTGCTTTCCACTCAAATCTTCTTTCCACCAAATCCAAATCTTGTGAGAGAGAGTTGAGTGTTGGGGAGACTATCATTTGAAGCACAAGAGCAAGGAGTTCATCATCAACACACCATTTGTTACTTCTTGGAGAGTGGTGTCTCCTAGATTGGCTAGGTTCACTTGGGAGCCTCTGACAAGATTGTGGAGTTGAACCAAGGAGTTTGTAAGGGCAAGGAGATCGCCTACTTCGTGAAGATCTACCGCTAGTGAGGCAAGTCCTTCGTGGGCGACGGCCATGATGGAATAGACAAGGTTGCTTCTTCGTGGACCCTTCGTGGGTGGAGCAAGGTATCAATCCAGTAGGAGACTGCACGCAAGTCGCCTCGTACCTACAAAAACAAATAAGAACCTTGCAACCAACATGATAAAGGGTTGTCAATCCCTTCACGGCCACTTGCAAAAGTGAGATCTGATAGAGATAATAAGATAAATATTTTTGGTATTTTTTCTAATATAGATTGAAAGTAAAGATTGCAAAGTAAAATAGATTGGAAACTTATATGATGGAAAATAGACCCGGGGGCCATAGGTTTCACTAGTGGCTTCTCTCAAGATAGCATAAGTAATACGGTGGGTGAACAAATTACTGTCGAGCAATTGATAGAAAAGTGCATAGTTATGAGAATATCTAGGCATGATCATGTATATAGGCATCATGTCCGCGACAAGTAGACCGAAACGATTCTGCATCTACTACTATTACTCCACACATCGACCGTTATCCAGCATGCATCTAGAGTATTAAGTTCATAAGAACAGAGTAACGCATTAGGCAAGATGACATGATGTAGAGGGATAAACTCAAGCAATATGATATAAACCCCATCTTTTTATCCTCGATGACAACAATACAATATGTGCCTTGCTGCCCCTGCTGTCACTGGGAAAGGACACCGCAAGATTGAACCCAAAGCTAAGCACTTCTCCCATTGCAAGAAAGATCAACCTAGTAGGCCAAACCAAACTGATAATTCGAAGATACTTGCAAAGATAACAAATCATACATAAAAGAATTCAAAGGAGATTCAAATATTGTTCATAGATAATCTTGATCATAAACCCACAATTCATCAGATCTCGACAAACACACCGCAAAAAGAATTACATCGAATAGATCTCCAAGAGAATCGAGGAGAACTTTGTATTGAGATCCAAAAAGAGAGAAGAAGTAGCTAATAACTATGAATCCGAAGGTCTGTGGTAAACTACTCACACATCATCAGAGAGGCTATGGTGTTGATGTAGACGCCCTCCGTGATCGATTCCCCCTCCGTCGGAGCACCGAAAAAGGCCCCAAAATGGGATCTCACGGGTACAGAAGGTTGCGGCGGTGGAAATAGGGTTTCGTGGTGCTCCTGGATGTTTTCAGGGTATATGAGTATATATAGGAGGAAGAAGTAGGTCGGTGGAGCTGCGTGGGGTCCACGAGGGTGGGGGGCGCGCCCAGGGGGGCAGGCATGCCTCCCTGCCTCGTGGCCTCCTCGCTTCTTTCTTGACGTCCACTCCAAGTCCGCTGGATCACATTTGTTCCAAAAACAACTCTCCCGAAGGTTTCATTCCGTTTGGACTCCGTTTGATATTCCTTTTCTGCGAAACACTGAAATAGGCAAAAAAACAACAATTTGCATTGGGCCTTCGGTTAATAGGCTAGTCCCAAAAAATAATATAAACGTGCTTAGTAAAAGCCATTAAACATCCAAATCAGATAATATAATAGCATGAAACAATCAAAAATTATAGATACATTGGAGACGTATCACCGAACAGCTCCAACAGAAGCTGTAAAATTATGCGCGCTAAAAAGGTTTTGGGCACGCGCTGAAAAACGCCATCGCACGCACCATATTTTGGGCTCCAATTGAGCGCGCTTCACAATTTGCACTGCGTGCTTTTTTAGGCGCGCATTTTTGGATGTTTGCTAAAGCAATGTTGGTCCCGGCGCATTAAAAGTGCTACAGTGCCGCGCTATAAATTTTATTGGGCGCGAATTTTTCGTGCGGCCGTTGGAGATGCTCTTATAACACACAGACTGCGCCACGTCACCGCATGCATGCATGTGAGAATCTTTTTGGATTTTCAGTTTTGAAAATGTTTTATCTCTTAAATGAAAAAAAACGGGTTGAAGATTCGTTTTCACCATTAAATCTCTCACGACGAGATCTTCGAAACTAGATCTCATATCAATATATTTCGATGATTTTTTTGGGTTAAAATTTCCATGTCTATTGTACATGAATTGCCATGATGTTCACACTGAAGTTGTCATAATATGTTTTGGCTATTTTCTTCTACATTTAAAAGTAAATTTTGACATATTATAAAAGGGGAATTTAAGAATTTAGACTTGCCATGAACCATAAACTAAAATTGTCATAATACATGCACTTAAAATTGCCATGGTTCATACAGAAAATAATTTTCATGGTCAAAGTACTGACATTGCCATCATCAAAAAACTAAAATCGCCATACTCTACAAACTAAAATTGTCACCTGGTAACTTTAGTTTAAGCATTATGGTAACTACAGTGCAAACATCATGGTAACTTTTGGGCCAAAAAAAGAAATTCGTCGAAACATATCAACACTATAGTTTTGAAAATCTCCTCGAGATGAATTTAATGGTGAAAACAGATTTTTAATTTACTATTTTAATTAAAAGATAAAACATTTTTAAGCCGAAAACTAAAAAGATTTCTGTTGATGTCATCTGTTCATACGTGGCAAAATGAGCGGTGATGAAGGCGTGTGGGCGATGTGCAAGATGCCACACGTGTGTGCGTTAGTTTTTTCGAAAGTTTTTCCACAAAATAAAAACCCGTGAAGGAATCCGGTGATTCAAAATTCATGCGAGAGTATTTTAAATCAAAGATGCCTTTTTTTTACAGTGAACCAAAGAGGTTTTTATTTAAGCAATAAAGAAAAATCCCCCTCAGAAAAGAAGAAGAAGCGAGTGTATATCAAGGAAAACAATTGCTTGCATCCCAGCCGTTGATTTCGCAATGGAGGGACGAAATCAGTTGATCATATCAAGTGGTTTCGCCCTTCTGTCAGTTCATTCTCTCGCCCCTTCCTAAACCCTCGCCGCCCAGTTCCGTCCCGCTCCTCGCACCTCACCACCCCCGTCGCCGGCGCCGTCGCCGTCGCGGAGAAGGAACTTCGCCGATGTCTCTGGCCCGCCTCGGTCAGTCGCTGACCCGACGCCTCCACCGGCCTCTCCACCTGCCTCCAGCGCCACCGACGTAACCCCTCGCGTCCTCCCCCTCCATTCCCCGCTCGGTCTAGATCTCGCTCTCCACAATGTGAATCCGACAATTCTTACCCCCTTCCTTCTCGCTCCCGTTGCAGAGACCACCATGCCGCCGTTTCCCGATCTTTAGCTCTGATCCACGCGAATACATCTGTAAGAGGTGAGCGACTGATATGGCTGCCTGCTGTTTGTTTCCCCCATCTTCCAGCTCCTCCATGGGCTTCATTTCAGTGATTTTTTTGGTGTGCGTTTAATCTTTAGGGTTTTCAAGCTTGACATACAATGGCGGCGGCTTGATTGCTGGCAAGTTTGGAGGGCCGTCCCCTTTCTACGCTGTGCAGGTTTGTGTACTAAAGTTCACTTTTTTGGTGAATCTATAACGTTTTTTCCTACAAGGTCTGATACTTGATTTGGGTCACAAATTCGCGTTGGTTGCATTTCTGCAGGTTCTGGAGCTCGTACTTCACCTAAATCATGCAAGACAAATGTCATCAGGAGCTGTGGCACCGGCACCGGCAGGGCCAACGCCATCAGGAGCACCGGTGACGCCACCGTCAGTGTCCAAAGGCGTTCCTGTCGGTGCTAAAAAGGTGCAAGCACATTGATTTCCATTTTGGTTCTTTTTAAGTTGGACAAGTATTCTGTTAACTGTAGTGCCTGTGTGTATATATGTATGTGCAGGTTGGTTTGAAAGTTTTCATGATGAGCCCTGGTTTTGTTTATGAGCCATACTGTGTCCGGGAACCTATCCCGTTTTGGAAAAGGTTGAATTCCAGTGCAGATATTGACTCTCTCTAATTCATTTCTCATAGATCATTATGTATATGGTAGTCAATGACCTCTCTGGTTGCTGTGAGGAGGTTTTTCTTCGCAAAACCGATCCATCTGTTAGTTGTCCAGGACTGACCATTTAAAATTGATGCCTAAGGTTCAAACTCAGTTTAATTGAATGCCCCATAACAAACTGCCCAATGCATGATAAAATCTTCGTCATCATCATCATAACTAATTTTTCTTTGATTTAGATTGTTTACACGAAGTGGATGGACTAGAACAAAGGAGGATGTTATTCTGGAGGTACTAACTTTTTTGTCTTAGGAAACTGCTGTAACGAGAAATCGAGTTCCATTTTTAACTTGTTACAATATTTCACTATTTGTTATCTCGAGACTAATTTCAGTACTGTTACCCTACATGTTTAGAAATCTAAGATGTTACTTCTCATTGTTGGGAGCGCATTGGTTCTTGACTGCATTGACACCAATGCGCCAACGTTGAGACAACCAAGTTCACTACTGCATGTTTAATTACCAGTCAGAATAATTCTTACATGAGATAGTTACCATAACTCATGATATACTCTTGGATACAGGTGCATGCTACTGTGTTCTTTTCTATTTTAAAATTTCCATGTTACATTAATGATGTGTAATACTACATAGGAGGAAACCGTTTTGGCCTTTTACTGATGGATATGTTTCCTACTTTTGATCCTCATCAATAATCTCTTTCTAGTATTTGCTTGCTCCCTGTGTTGATCTTAAGATATTTGGCTTAATTAATGCAGTTTTTCTTTTGTGCTACCGTCTGTCGTGAATCATGTGTTGAGTAGTTGGGTTTTTTACTTGACAGATGAAGAATGCATATGCTGTGTCAAGGTTGAGGAAGAAAACCGGATATACGAAAAGACAATTCTACGATCAAGCGTTTAATATATACAAGGAGGTATGACACATTCATTACATGGAATTAAGTTGTACAAATTTTAAGGAGTTAGGTTGCATTGGCATGGGTTTAAGGTTTTCATGATTGGTGATCTAATAAGGGAAGATGAGATCATGAGAGTTGTTACTTGCAAAATATTGGTGATCTAATAAGTAAAATCACACTGCAGAATCCTTACCAGAGAAAATCATTGCTAAGGGGACTACCAAGTATTGTTGCATTTGAATGCTCTGTATAAACATCTGTCTGCAATCCCATTTCACCTACATAGATCCATATCAATATATGCTAGATTTGGTATGAACAATTGTGCTTGGGAGCCAACTGTCGAAATTACTGATCTGTAGGCTTTATGGTTATGGGTCTTTGTTGCTAATGCTAGTTGCCAAACACTTCAAACGCACTGTACTATTTGTCTTTACTATAAATGGGAGTTAGTGGTGAGTGCCTGGTGGTGTCACACCCCTCCTTTCCTCACATCCTGCATCCACGAAACTACAGTCCTCCTTCCAAATATTCAGCACCTACATGTAGGCCCAATATCCTCATACTTTACAACCTCATGACCATCTCATAGTTCTTTCCTTTATTTCCTTAACAAACTGAGCAACCTCTGCAACTTCAACAAACCCAGGAAATCATTTGTAAAGTGTAAGAATTGAAACGGACAATTACTATTCTAAACGAAACAGGTTTATTTTTTGAGCATGAATATATTTGTGAAATCTGTAGCAACTCATGGGGCAGTTAGCTATTTATAATAAAACAATCTTGGTTCTGATTATATTTTTTGTGGATGAGTTGCATGATTTGTCATTATGGTTTCAACTATCTGCCATACATCGATTGCATGTCCACCCAGTTTAATTCTTAGTTTGTCATGGACTACCTTCCAGTGACATGATTTACTGAGATAAAAATATTTCTTCCTTCTATGTCCACCTAACATTTCTTCTTTAATCAGTTAAGTACGATTATTTCTTCTGAGTTTTGAAAGAATATGGTGTCCAGCCTTCTATACTCCCTTCGTTCCTTTATATAAGTTGTATTTATTTTTTTGCTAAATTTTTAATAATGTAAGGTATAATTCTTCTAATTCCCCAGAATTCAGCTTTTACCCTTCCACCACACCATACAGGCCAACCTCCCCTAGAATAAAAATCAAGTACAAGCCAACCTCAGGTAAGATCAGTTAGAAAACATATCTCTAGCCGTTATTTGGGAAAGAAGATCATGCGAGCCAACCTTCCAATCATTAGTTAGGAAGAAAATCTGCGCGTCTAATCTTTACCGTCGCGAGCAGAAGATCTGCACATGATCAAATTGCTGGATCCTGTCCACCTAATTGGTTTACCTGCTCTAATCACCGAATCAGTCAATGTCAATTTCGTCCTGAATTCTCTATATTTCCGTGCCTTGGTCAGCTCGCCAAAAATAATACGTCTTAGTACCTTACATAAAGGGATGGAGGGAGTATTATTTAAAAGCCCTAATACAAATTGTAGTGCTTACTGATATTTCCAGGTACGACCGGATTTGCGTGATATGAATTAGTTCGTGGAATAACTCTGTCTACATTGTTCGCTTTCCTTGGATTCAGGTTAACAAGCTTATGGCACAAGGAGACACATCATCTCTCCGGAAAGCTCTGACGGATAGTATGCATTCTGTAAGCTTTCACCTACTGAATTGATGTCAGATAATGTCTTGTATGGGGCTTTGGTGTTCATTCTTTACTCTCTTCCTTTTCCTGAAGACTGTTAAAAATGAAATAAAGAGAAGAGAATCCAAGTGGAAATCTGTACACTTGGAATTGGTGGAGCCTGCTGTAAGCATAAGAACTTTGAGGGCTCGTATGGTAAGCTATCTGTTGTTTTTCTATCCTGTTAGCTCTAAAATCATCTTTTTCACACATTTACATCTGTATGATGTATTGTCACGATTTAACCAAGCCAGTTGGTAATTGGTCAAGTCTTTTTATTTTGCAGATTGGTCTTGATAAGAATGACCTTGACAAAGCTTTCATACAGCTTACGCTTGAGTTCGTCACTAAACAGGTTTCATTCTGTATAGTTCAAGTTTTTTATGTGTGATGCAGTACAGCTCAATTACATCTTGTTCCCTCTTTACTTTTAAATTGCTGACTGGATATTGATCAAATCCATCCTTTTGACTTTCTATCCAGACCTATTATATTTCCAAAGGTTATAGGTCAACCTTGTATGTACATCATGTATTTAAGATTTTAAGTTCTAGTCTATGTCTTCACAATGAACATATTTCGCCTCTTCGTCTTTTGAGAACACACATGTCAGATGTGTATGTTTTGATATTTATGTCTTCTTTCTGTAAACTCCATTACTTGCTGTGATGTTCAGATTGTTGTAATTGATACTAAGACCTTGTATTCTAGTCTAGCTACCATGTAGTTACCAAGTATTTTGTTTGATGTTGAACTAGTACACCCTTGACCATTTCAATTATATTTCCTGTAGAAATTTGAAGCCTATAATTCAAAAGGAGAGGTTGTCTCAGGGGACAAGTCAAAGGAGGTAAATTAAATGTCAGATTGTTTCAAAATTTGGTGTAAAACATGTGATATTAAAAACATGAAGTATATGGCTTTGCCCTCAAATGGCTTGCACTTTATTTTTGAAACGTTAATAGTTTCCTCGTGCAATTTGCCAGTTTTATCCACAGTATGTCTGCACATGCACTTTACATTGCTTTAGTGGTACATCTATCATTACCTTAATATCATGTCACATTTCTGTGATCAAGGCAAAAGGGTAAAATATCAGGAAGAGTGTACACCTTTTATCCTCTGGCCACTAGTTGCCCACCGACCGCTTGCTGACATTAAGTACACACGAGTAAACACATGCTGGAAGCCAGGATACAGATAGATGCTGAACGAAAACTACGTATTTAGCCATGTACTACTCCCTCTGTTCCATAATTTGAACTAAACCACGACAAGAATTATGGAACGGAGGGAGTAGCTGGTATAATAGTTCATGATTTGAAAAACTACTGTATTTGGCCTAGTACCAGTCAATAAGTAGTCCTTGATTTTGTTGTTTGTCACAATTGTGATTGCTATGTGATCTTTACTAGAGTGACTAAAACTGGTCGAGATCCACCTTATTAGGCAAGTGTGCTTCCTGAAGTATCTAGTTTGATATAATAACCTGTAAATCGATGTCTTTATATTAAATAGTCCCTCCATCCCATAACATAAGACGTTTTTGCAAGCTGAGGGAGTAGCTGCTTACAGCCAGGTATTTGAACATTAGGGGGCACTACCTTTACCTACATCACACTGCTTTACCGATATCTGTAATATACTAAGTAATACCTTTACGACAGTCGAACAGTTGGGCTTGCATGGCTAAAAACAATCCCCTGATGTACGTTTGGCATCTGCAAATCATTGTGTAGGTACTGGTGAAAGACATATGGGTGTTTGAAAGATCCCTTTTCCACCCTGGAGCATACTGGCGTGTGTGTGGGCGAATCATGTTGTGATAATCTCTTGGTTCCTTCCTGAATGAGCTGAAGGATGGCTTTTGTTATGCGCAGCAGTTTGAATAAATATTTTGCCCTGCCGCCCTTTTTTGCCCGTCTAATTGATTGTCTAACGAAGATCTACAGACATGCTTATGTAGACAGTTTTTTTTCCTTGTTCCATGGGGAATTGTCAGCTGAAGATACAAGTCCTGTCCCATATTAGTAAGGGAAGCAACTTGGGCATACTGCATTTGGTGGTTTTCTTTACTGTTACCAGATTTATCTCCATTGTGGTAATTTTGCTAGAACATTGCCAATAACTTCAGAGAACATACAGTATTGGTAATTTTTGCTAGTAAATGTATTTTCTACTCCCTCCGTTCCTAAATATAAGTCTTTTAGAGATTCTAATATGGACTACATACGAAGCAAAATGAGTGAATCTACACTCTAAAATATGTCTATATTTATCTGTATGTAGTCCATATTCAAATCTCTAAAGACTTGTATTTAGGAGCGGAGGGAGTACATAACAATGCAGGGACATGCATGGGGGACTATGATACAAAAACCTTATAGGTACAAATGAAATTTGATTAAAAAAAGAAATTTGATTAAAAAAAACTATGTACTATTGGTGAACTTCTTTTATCTTGAAGTATCAATCACAGTGCAACAAAACAAAAATGGTAACTGCGCTTTCATGTACATGATGACTAATATACATGAGTTATGGTAATTTTGCTAAATACAGCCCTGGTAACTTGCAAACAACAATGGTAATTGTGTAGAACAAGATATTTGTAAACTATGCCTGGTACCCTGGTAAAAAAATCCCTGGTGAAATCCAATGCAACTGCCATGGTAAATCCAAAAACAACTCCCCTGGAAAATTAAAGCTGCATGCCTAGTACTCCCTTTGTAAAGTTTACAGAGGGAGTACCTGTGATTTTGGGTCCATTCCTTTGTAAAGTTTACAGGTAATTTATGTAACATTATTTGGCAGGGATTTTTTTTTTTGAGCATCACAAACTTTATTCATCATATGATAGCTAGATCGTTTACATAATGGTGAAGAATAAAGTCAGGGATGACAGTTTCCCATGCTTCAGACTTGCCAGAAGTAATACAATGTTTTGCTAAATTATCCGCGACCGAATTTGCCTCTCTACTACAGTGATCAAAAGTGATACTAGCAAACTCCAGTGCCAGGAGGGAGCACTCGGCAATGATTGGTATGCCTGTACCCATATATGTGTTTGGATCAGAGATGGCCTCAAGTGCATTGAGACAGTCAGACTCAACTTCCAAATTCGTGCACCCCAGATTTGCTCCAAGATTTAACCCGCATCGAATAGCGATTAGTTCTGCTACTTCTATACTCGCCACATGTGGTAATAGATGAGTCGCTGCACCTAGGAACTTACCGTGGTCGTCACGGGCAATGACACCACAAGATCCCGCGAACCCATCCGCATGAAAAGAAGCATCGACATTTATTTTAACAGCTCCCACTGCAGGCTTCTTCCATACATGGTCCCGCTTGCGAGTAGGCTGATTTGGAGTGTTTGCTCCTAAAAAAATTGTTGCTAGCACTCAGATCGTCATAGCTGTTTGTTGAGGCATCTGAACTATCTCACCTTTTGTATGGATTCTCCTTTGCCACCAAATAAACCACATTGCTACAAGGGCGAGCTCAGCTATAGAAATGTTATGTACTGACGACTGCATCTGGATCAGTCTGTCAAGGTTAATAGAGCCCGATCGGTCCTGGCAAACCACCCGTTCAATCTCCTGTGATAGCCCTAGCTCCGTCCAAATTGCGTGCGCCCCGGTACAAGTGAACAAGCAATGTTGTATGTCTTCTAATCCGATGGAACAGATCAGACATTGCGGGATCAGAGGAATATGTCTATTAGCAAGGACACCTTAGCCAAGCTACAAAATCTTCAACGGGCTCCACATGAAGAGGAATTTGTAGAATTCTATGCACATAGACTGAAAAAAAGACGCTGCGAATAAGTGCCTCATCCCATTGTCCTGTGTGGGGGTCAATTATCTCTTCCACTTTTATTAGCATAATACCCCCTAGGGGTAATAGGCTTTCTGTTCATACTAGTGGGTATCCACGGGTCATCCCAAATATTAATTTGTGAACCAGAACCCACACGCCATATGCATCCCCTTCTGAAAGTTTGAATATCAGCTACAATACTCTGCCAAGTGAACGAAGAACCTTTCTTGGGGCCAGATTTCAGAATATCTCCATTGGGTGATATTTTGCCCTCAGAACTCGTGCACACAAAGAATCGGGATTTTGGAGTAGTCGCCAACACTGCTTTGATAACATAGCAAGATTAAAGCTGTGAAGGTCTCTAAACCCCATGCCACCTTTTTTCTTCGGTACACACATTTTCCACCAGGCGAACCAATGCATTTTTTTTCTTCTCCTCTCCATCACCCCACCAAAACCCGGAAATTTCATCGGTAATCGATTTACATATACCTTTAGGTAACTTGAACACAGACATAGCATATGATGGAATCGCCTGTGCTACTGATTTCAGAAGAATTTCTTTACCTTGTATTGAGTGGATTTTTTCTTTCCATCCCTTGAGCCTCTGGCATATCCTGTCCACTAAGTGCTGAAAACAATCACTACGATCAACACCAACCATAGTTGGTAGACCGAGGTATTTGTATGACAGAGCTTCAGTTAATATGTCCAAAATTCCACAGACAATTTCTCTGTCGTTAACTCTCGTATTTGGGCTGAAAAACATACTCGACTTTGGAGTACTCACCCGCTGTCCTGAGCTAGCACAATACGTGTCAAGAACCCTCTTAAGAGTGTTTGCATTATGGTTAGAGGCTTTCATCAGAACCAAGGAATCATCTGCAAATAAGAGATGAGAGATAGACGGGGCATCCCTGCATACCTTTATACCTTCAATACCTCCCGTTTCCTCCTCAAAAGATAGCATGCTCGACAGCTCCTCAGAACAAATCAAGAACAGATAAGGGGACAGAGGGTCCCCCTGTCTCAAGCCCCTGGTTGGTATGAATTCCTCCGTTTCAGTGTCATTGAATCTGATTCTATAGCTTACTGAGGAAACACACTCCATGATAAGTTCTATCCATTGGGTATGGAATCCCAACTTAATCATCATCTGTCGCAGAAAATCGCATTCTACCCTGTCATAAGCTTTTAGCATATCCAACTTAACTGCACATATTCCATTAGAGCCATGGGTTTTCTTTTTTATCGAATGGAAACACTCATATGCTACTAGCACATTATCAGTGATTAACCTTCCTGGTACAAAGGCACTCTGGGTGGGGGAAATTACCTCAGGCGGGATTTTCTTCAGTCTGTTGGCTAGCATCTTCGAAATTATTTTGTAAACCACATTACATAAACTGATGGGTCTGAACTGGGTTATTACCTCCGGGCTGTCCAGTTTTGGGATTAGCACCACATTTGTGGAATTCCACCCATCCAAAATCTTCTTATTGTTGATTGCATCAAGCACTTCCTTTGTAAGTTCATCACTGCCAGGACCGTTTAAAGAAAATCGCATGGAGCCCGTCCGGTCCCCGGGGCCTTCAAATCGCCTATATGGAAAAGAGCTTTCTTTACTTCATCCAATCAACAATGCATTCATTTGCGGTGTAACCACCGGCTTGACAGTGGATAATAAGTCGTCATCAATCAACCCTGCGTCAGTATTAAAGAGACTCTAAAAGTAATAAAAAATCAAGGGCTTCAGGTTATTACCCTCAACCCAATCATTATTAATATTTTTCAGCTTCTTGATCAAATTACGGCATCTACAGGCCGAAGCAAACTGGTTAAAAAATTTGGTGTTCCGGTCACCGCGATGCAACCAATTCGCATGACCACGCTGGGCCCAGTATATCTCCTCCTGCTCTAGGAGATTCTCTATCAACATCGAGAGATCCTGCTGTTTTGCCTTCACCTCTGAACTATATGGCTCTCTCATGAGCATATCTAGCTCCCGCTGAGCTGAACGTAACCTGTGTTGTGGTCCCTTCAGAACCTTGCGATCCCACGTGTGAAGTTCTTTATGGACAGCAACAAGTTTATCGCTGGCCGTAGGACAGAGCCCACGAGTAACCGCCTTTAGCCATGTAGTTTTTACCACTTCCTCAACCGCTTCTTCAGCTAGCCATCTCGCTTCGAACTTGCGACCGACACTAGGGCTCGGCGAAGCTACACCTGCCAAATACTCAGTATCCAAGCAGATAGGTCTGTGATCCGACTTGCCCATTTTAAGTCACTCAAACCGCATAATGGGTGCATCTCCATCCAGTCTGCATTCGACACCGCTCAATCGAGCCGTTCCCTTAGTCCTCCTCTGAAGAAGGTGAACTTATCACCATGGTAACCAATATCCTTGAGGGAACAGTCCATGAGCGCGTCCTGAAAAGCTTGCATCCGACTGTGTTGCCGAGGGGCTCCTCCCTCCTTTTCCGACGAGAATAGAATCTCATTAAAATCACCAACCGCCACCCACGGGAGAGTGGACTGAGCATGGAGATCGCGCAAGAGTTGATACGTCCTCTCCTTATTGTCCCAGTTTGGTTCACCATACACTCCCGTTAGCCTCCACATTCCGCCATCACTTTCCTCCACCGACACATCAATGCAGCTAAAGGTAGTAGTACTGGAGTAGATCCTCACCTCCTTCTTCCAGACTAATAGCAAACCACCCTTCCTGCCATCCAGACATGGTGCCACAATCTTGTGATCCATTCCCATCGTCCTCATCAGAGCCTCCGCCTTATCCTCGTCCAGGTGCGTCTCATGCAGAAAAAACACATCTGCATTATTTTACCTCTGGATATCCAGAAGCGAGCGAACTGTCGGGGTACCGAGGAGACCCCGGCAATTCCAACTTATGAGTTTCATTGTTTCTGTAACTAGTTGACTTAGCAAACGAACAAAACCTGCCGTAATCTAAATGATACGGAGGGACAAAACCGATCACAACGCCTTGCAAGTCAGCGGAGTTGCGCCGGGACAGAATACCGGCTTCGCGAGACGCGCGCCGGGACAAACAATCAGCTTCACGAGGCTAACCAAGTGACTGATCCTTGAAAGCAGCCATGTAGCAGACCACAAGAACAAATAACCAGGCTAAATCTGCTGTTCCTCTTCTCTTATGAGGGCAGCATGCAGGTTCGCCAACACTAGGAACCCATAGCCCCGCGAGGTCAGACGACAGGCAGAAGGGCAGGCAAGAGGCACACGAGGGAACGCGTCGAGTATTCTTCCAGTTTCACGCGAGGGCAGACGTCGGGCTGGCGGCCGCCGCCGGCAGTCAAACCCTAGATCGCCAACAAATCGCCTCCCTGAGGAAAAAACGCTTCGTCAAGTTTTCACTATGCTAGCACTTATTTGGCAAGGATTTGTGTACTGTTTGAGAAAATTTGTCTAGACAATGTAATATTATTGCAGCAAGAGGGTAACAAAAAAAACAGGAATGGACCCAAATCATCTAGTCAATTCGCTACATCATACTAGTAAAAAAATGGCACATCATCATACAGCAAAGTTGAAAGGGTTAGTGTTAATTAGTTTTTTTTCTTTTCAAAATCTGCCCCAAAAAATCACCCAAAAATTAGCCAAGAAACTTCATCACTCGCTCACACGCACACCACGAAAACACAGTATTCCATTCCAACTCTTGCCCTGGCCCGTATTGAACCCAAAATTGCCCCACGCGAACAACGACTACAACCGCTCCATTGAAAATCGACCGTGTCGAGCGAATCCCGGTGCCTACAGGACCCCAAGACCTCTCTCCTCAACAAAATAATGTGCGTCGATGAGGGGAACGGCGAACGACGCTGAGAAATAGAAATAGAGGATACACGAGGAGTATGCAAAATGCGCGCTCACCTTGGATTTGTCGCCCTCGCCGCGAAGCCTTCGAGCACCGCCAGCAACTACCCGCCGATTCCATCGCCATGGAAGGGAATGGATATGAGGGGTGAGTGCCTACACTTTATAAAACTCAAATAGCGACCCCTGATATCAGTTGAAGTCAATGCAATGGTGGCAAATAGCGGACACACGATTGTGACTCTATCTAGCTGGCCACGGGCAGTTGGTCCATTTCCTTCTTTACTGTTGTGATTAATTAGCACATACTCCCTCCGTCCGGAAATACTTGTCGAAAAAATAGATGTATCTAGACGTATTTTAGTTATAGATACATTCACTTTTATTCATTTTTCCGACAAGTATTTGCGGACGGAGGGAGTATATTAATTAGGGAAAATCTCCTCTTATTTAACTGCACAGCAGTTACTTAGCACCAACCGACGCATCTCTAGGATGCGCCTGTACGAACCGTCGCGACCTGTGCGACGCATCTCTTCAAGACATATATAAGATGTACTCTGTCTATCAATCAATACAAGTTGATCTTTCACTTAAACACGTTATCACGCACGCTCTGCCGAGAGCACACGAAGGCCTCGCCGACGTTCTCTATGGTGACAATCCGATGGAAGAGGAATTATGCCTTGTGGATAGTGCTACCACAAACTCCATACTGAGGGAGATGAAATATTTTTAAACTCTGAAAAAGATGAATGGAGATATTCTAACTATCGCTGGACGCGATACGGTAATCATTGGCACTGGACGTGCCATATTTACCCTCCCAGTCGGTACACAAGTGACAATTGAGGATGCTTTGTTGTATCCTGACTCATCACGTACCCTTGAATGTTGAACGCATTCAAGGAGACATTTGTGGTCCCATCCAACCATTGTCTGAACCTTTCCGGTACTTCATGGTTCTAATTGATGCATCTACACGATGGTCACACGTGTGTCTTCTATCCACGCGAAACCATGCATTTGCCAAGATAATGAGGCAAGTTATTAAGTTACAAGCCCATTATCAAAAAAGCCGAATTAAGACAATTCGCATGGACAATGCTGCAGAATTCTCTTCACGTGCTTTCAATGATTATTGCATGGCCCTAGGGATTGAAGTTCAGCACTCCGTTCCATATGTCCATTCACAAAATGGTTTGGCTGAATCATTGATAAAAAGGATCAAACTCATTGCAAGACCTTTGTTAATGAATTGCAACTTGCCAACCTCTTGTTGGGGTCATGCGGTTCTACACGCTGCTGACTTGATAAAATTGAGGCCTACTGCATATCACAGTACTTCCCCTCTACAATTGATACGTGGAAATCCTCCTAGCATTTCCCATCTGCGTAAGTTCGGATGTGCTACATACATCCTGATCTCACCACCACAGCGGACATCCATGGGCCCACATAGGAAATTGGGGATCTATGTGGGGTACAAATCACCGTCGATTATTAAGTACCTAGAACCCCTTAGTGGGGACCTGTTCACAGCCCGTCACGCTGATTGTATATTTAATGAAGAACACTTTCCGGCATTAGGGGGAGATTTCAAGTACCAGAAAGAATGCCCGAAAATTGATTGGAATGCTCAAGCCATTTCGTCCTCTGATCCACGTACACAAGAGACTGAACTCCAAGTTCGGAAAATCATTAATTTACAACATCTTGCAAATAACCTGCCAGATTCATTTACTGATCGAGAAGGTGTTACAAAGTTCTTAAATCCGGCCAGAAATGCGCCCGAAAGAGTGGAGGTACCAATAAAAACCACTCAGCTCCCTATTCCTAAAAAGAGGGGGAGTAGTACGGCCTCTGACCTGGAACAAGCTTCCAGCAAGCAACAAAGGAAATCGAGGAGAAAAACCTCGGAGTTAGTAAATGCAGGTCAACCCAACGTTGACAAACACCTTATGGGTAGTATACACCCACTAGAAGGGCAACCTCCACAACTCAGATTGAGTTTGCACACACTGGCTGGGCCATTGGAACACCCAGACTCACGCGTATTGGAAAATCATGAAGAGTCACTAGGGGTGTAGGAAATTTTCATCAACTATATCGATTCTGGAGAATCTTTCGACCGTAAGTCTACGACTGTCGACATTTATTTTGCTGAAAAAATTGCAGATATCCTTCTGACTGATCATGATCCAAAGACTATTGTTGAGTGCCAAAAGCGCTCCGACTGGCCTAAATGGAAGGACGCAATACAAGCAGAAATTGCCTTGCTTAACAAAAGAAAGGTATTCAGTGAAGCAATACCGACACCTCCCAATGTTTTCCCTGTTGGATACAAATGGGTTTTTCTCCGGGAACAGAATGAGAACAATGAGGTGGTGAGATACAAAGCAAGGCTCGTAGCACAAGGGTTCACGCAGAGACCCGACATTGATTTCAATGAAACATATTCTCCTGTAATGAGTGGAACCACTTTCCAATACCTTATATCTTTGGCAGTGCAAAATCGTCTATCTATGCAGTTGATGGATGTCGTGACCGCATATCTTTATGGGTCACTAGATTCGGACATGTATACGAAGGTTCCTGACAAAATCTCTGTCCCGAATACAAGCGCAAAACGCAACATGTATTGTGTAAAACTTAATAAGTCAATATATGGCTTAAGACAGTCGGGACGGATGTGGTACAACCGACTTAGTGAGCTCCTTCTACAAAAAGGCTACTCTAATAGTAGTGATTGCCCATGTGTCTTTATCAAAAAGTCCTCTACAGGATTTTGCATCATTTCAGTGTACGTCGATGACCTCAACATCATTGGCAACACACACGACATTGATGAAGCGCGCAATCACCTAAAGATGGAATTTGAGATGAAGGATTTGGGCAAAACCAAATTTTGCTTATTTATTCAATTTGAGCACCTTCCCTCAGGAATCATGGTATACCAAGCTGCTTATATCCAGAAAATATTGGAGAAATTCAATGTGGACAAATTCTACCCATCTAAAGCTCCCATGGTGGTTCGCTCTCTAGACGTAGAGAAAGATCTGTTCAGGCCAAGGGACGATGGAGAAGAAATATTGGGACATGGGGTTCCATATCTTAGTGTCGTTGGAGCGCTCACGTATCTTCCAAATTGCACGAGACCTGACCTCGCATTTGCAGTGAATCTATTTGCTAGACATAACGCAGCTCCCACCAAGCGCCATTGGTCCGGAGTTAAGAATATCTTTCGATATCTCCAAGGCACAAAGGATCTTGGCCTATTCTTTCAGTTCTAGAGAAATCAGGACTCTAATATGATTGGATACTTCGATGCTGGCTATTTATCTGATCCCCATAATGCCAGATCACAGTCCGGCTTTGTGTTCCTACATGGTGGAACTGCCATATCATGAAAGTCTTCTAAACAGACTCTGGTGGCAACATCTACCAAATATTCTGAAATGATTTCATTATTTGAGGCATCACGCGAATGTGTGTGGCTTTGCAGAATGATAAACCACATACAACAGTCATGTGGAATTGGTTCTATAGAATCACCTACCATTATCTACAAAGATAATGCGGCTTGTGTTGCACAGATGTAAACATGATACATCAAGAGTAATATCACTAAGCATATTTCTCCTAAGTGGTTTTTCCCCATGATCTTCAGAAAAAGGGGGAAATAAACATCTTGCAAATTAAATCATGTGAAAATCTTGCTGATTTATTTACCAAGTCTCTATCAAATTCTACATTCCAGAAATATGTTCATGGAATTGGTATGTGACGACTTCGGGACTTGCAAGAATCAGGAGGAGTGTCTCCCTGAACTGTACCTGTTTGAAGTATCATATTACATTTCTTTCTCTCTGTGAGTTTTATGTTTCAGGTTCTCGTCAAGAATATTAATGAAGAATTGTCGGAGAAGAATCCTTTTGAGATGATAATGCAACCTGGACAATCTTTCAAGATGACGATTCTACCTTATGATCCTATGACGATTCTATATGGACAAGCGTAGATTAGGGGGAGTGTTGTGATTAATTAGCACGTATATTAATTACGAAAAATCTCCTCTTGTTTAACTGCACAACAGTTACTTAGCACCAACCGACGCATCTCTAGGATGCGCCTGTACGAACCGTCGCGACCTGTGCGACTCATCTCTTTAAAACATATATAAGTTGTACTCTGTCTATCAATCAATACAAGTTGATCTTTCACTTAAACATTTACTAAGCACTCTAAGGCCTTTATTCAAGTACTCACTAGATCATTGATGGCGCGCGTTGCCGCGCCCGTCTGTTTATAGTTGTATATGTTTTTTCAAGTAGTGAAAGAGATGAATACCCGTTACTAATAGCATCTAGTTGAGAAAGCTTAGAGTCTTCCGTGTGATGTCTTTAATTCAAATATTCAAGTTCCTAGATGTGCTGGACACATAATATTGCTTTATCAAGGTGCCAAACCTTATGAATGATGTCATATACTTTGTGACTCTGACTATAGGTCGCAAGCCCAAAGTTGTACTGCTAAAAGAATAACCGGGGTTATGGAATTCTTTTGTCTGTATTTATTGATATATAGAATTACATATCTTAAAGCATTGTAGCATAGACGACACATTCAGCAATCGATGACCTTTTGAGCAAAGAAATCAGAAAACATATAACATGGTCAATATAATTAATGGCTCGTGATTAAGCAATACACTTGATTTTTAGCACCACTTTCCTCGAGAGCATACAACAGTTTCACTGAACATTGGTCACTTCTCAGGAATCCTTGAACCCTGCAATACAACATTAGAGGAAAGAAAGGTGATTTAATACAATGATATGAATATCCTTGGCCAGAACTGAGACGACAATGTTTTGGACATCTAGTCACACAGAACAAGAGCATGCTGGTAGAGAAAATAAAGATGTGTATTGTGGCGTGCATCCATCTTGATGAAATTATGGTAGAAATATTAGAGGCAAAATGACACGACTGCATCTCAATAGTTTTATCCTTAGAAAAAGAACCAGGAAAGAAATCCTTAAATCCTGAACCAAGAAAGCAAGTTCTCAACATGGTACGCAACCAATTTAAATATAACACAGTGCATGTTAAGCAGTACTCGCTAATTAATATATTCATACTACAACTTCGACTTCGATACACGAATTTCAACATGTGCAGAGCTGCCAAAAAGAAGTCAGCCAACATTTTAACTGTCATATATGAAACTTGCATAAAGTATTCGAACTGAGTCTAATCAATAGCAAGCTATCCAAAAGAATGCGCACAATTAGTTAATGGTGTCTGCTGATCCAAAAAAGCAGAAGGAACTTGTCCATGTAGCAAACACTATCAGCTTTCAGCTAGCCAAAATGGCATGGATATTGGAATGGAAGTATTAATGCACAAAAGGGTGCCTTGAACATTAACTGCAAAAATGTAGACCACTTCAAGCATTAAACTTGCATGAATCCCAAGGAAATGTCAACTGTTTATTCCAAAATATAATGTAAGAAAAAGAACATTCTAGAAATGAAAGGCCCGGAAAATATTGAACACAATCATCTAAAGATTTTAAGGGTCAAGGGAAGACAATTTTCATTGACAATAAAGTCAAGAATAAAGTTTTGACAACCAAGGGAAGCTCTCTTAGTTGTGACATGTTCTTGTCTACATGATGCAAATATCGATTTCCCCCTATCATTTTTCATGATACTTCCACAAAGAACCAAAGTCTTACATTTTTTCTGAAAGGATACCATGTCATAATTAAGGAGAGGATTCCGTAGAGAATAAAATACAGAGCGGACACCAATAAGACGAACTTTGTACCCGGTGAAGCCATATCTTTAGGAGATAATAATAGACAAATGAAGTATTGGTTGTATTAGAGAAAATAATCTGCATACCTCCAGTGTAGTTGCACTTTGGTTCAATGCAATAAAAAACGATTTCTGTTGGGCTTGGGTTCTTGTTGCACGTTTTGATGATATTAACAACCTCCTTCTGCTAGCTTTAATAGTGTAAGTAACAATAGATTGTATATTGTCTCCCTAATAGTCAGGGATGACTGTATAGAAAATTGGGTAAGAAAATCACAGAAAATATGTACAACTGACAAGATTCTCATTTGGCTTAATGAAATTCAGTTACTCAAGTTTGAAAACTTCCAGTTCAGATTTCCATAGATGTAGAAAGTTGGTGTGTGCAGGTGAAAGAACCTGTCCGGCAAAAGTGACGCACACCCTCAGCACGTCTCGACAGAGATCCCCAACCAAAACTTCCCTGACGTCCGCGTGTACCTTCGGCCAGGTGCTTGATGCTGAATCTGGATCGAGCAATCCCCATCCCCTGCAATCATCACAGAAATCGTGCAGCCTAAAAACATGAATGGTAAAATGTGTAAGGATAAGGTGTGGAGTAATTACATGTCCGAACGCCATTTTAGATTATGAACTGTTGACCAAAAATATTTCCAGTACCAAGCTCCAAGATATGCTCAAATCAGTCGAGTACAGCCAGCATGAACATAACCTGTACGGAGAATTTTTGGTATGAGAGGAAATCAGGATAACGTAATTGCTTGGAAGAACAATGAATCATACATGAAATGGAAAGAGGAAACCTACCCGAGCAACATGCTGGAAGATGTGGAACCGAGAGTGGAAAGGGCTAGCGAAGACTGGCAGGGAAGGAAGCATATATAGATCACTCACCATGAATATTGGCTTAGAAACTGAAGTATATTGCATCTATCAAGTCTCAATGGAGCAGTTTTGATCAGCTGAAGCGTCGACCTTCATCCCCGCGTCCCCTCGCTTTCTCAATCGAAGCCTAATCGACGGCGTCGGCTAGATCCCCTCTTGCGTGACGACTCGATCCCCTCGCAGACGATCGCCCGCATCGCCTGCATGACACGCGCCTCGATCGACCCCCTCTGTCAGCGATGACCAATCTGATCCTCTGTATCTAGGGCCGACAAATCCGCTCCTCCTCTGTTGAGCGCTCTTTTTTTCAGAGACGGGGACGGAAGGACAACGACATATCACTCTGGACCACGGGCGGTAGCTAATTGGGCTGTAGAAGCGGCCCAGTTAACCAGAGGGCTCCGTTTTTTCTCCTGGAGCAGCAGCCCATTAGGACAGCTGGGCCAGGAATTCTCTACAACGCTAGAGATTGATAGGCACAGCACATCCAACGTCCAGAAACGCCCTAATCTCTAAAACGGACGGCCAAAAATGGAGGGCAAAAGCGACGCACACCCTCAGCACGTCTCGACAGAGATCCCCAACCAAAACTTCCCTGACGTCCGCGTGTACCTTCGGCCAGGTGCTCGATGCTGAATCTGGATCGAGCAATCCCCATCCCCTGCAATCATCACAGAAATCGTGCAGCCTAAAAACATGAATGGTAAAATGTGTAAGGATAAGGTGTGGAGTAATTACATGTCCGAACGCCATTTTAGATTATGAACTGTTGACCAAAAATATTTCCAGTACCAAGCTCCAAGATATGCTCAAATCAGTCGAGTACAACCAGCATGAACATAACCTGTACGGAGAATTTTTGGTATGAGAGGAAATCAGGATAACGTAATTGCTTGGAAGAACAATGAATCATACATGAACTGGAAAGAGGAAACCTACCCGAGCAACATGCTGGAAGATGTGGAATCGAGAGTGGAAAGGGCTAGCGAAGACTGGCAGGGAAGGAAGCATATATAGATCACTCACCATGAATATTGGCTCAGAAACTGAAGTATGATTGCATCTATCAAGTCTCAATGGAGCAGTTTTGATCAGCTGAAGTGTCGGCCTTCATCCCCGCGTCCCCTCGCTTTCTCAATCGAAGCCTAATCGACGGCGTCGGCTGGATCCCCTCTTGCGTGACGACTCGATCCCCTCGCAGACGATCGCCCGCATCGCCTGCATGACACGCGCCTCGATCGACCCCCTCTGTCAGCGATGACCAATCTGATCCTCTGTATCTTGGGCCGACAAATCCGCTCCTCCTCTGTGGAGCGCTCTTTTTCTCAGAGACGGGGACGGAAGGACAACGACAGATCACTCTGGATCACGGGCGGTAGCTAATTGGGTTGTAGAAGCGGCCCAGTTAACCAGAGGGCTCCGTTTTTTCTCCTGGAGCAGCAGCCCATTAGGACAGCTGGGTCAGGAATTCTCTACGGCGCTAGAGATTGATAGACACAGCACATCCAACGTCCAGAAACGCCCTAATCTCTAAAACGGACGACCAAAAATGGAGGACGCGTGAGAGGGCTCATCCCCTGCAATCATCCCAGAAATCGTGCAGCCTAAAAACATGAATGGTAAAATGTGTAAGGATAAGGTGTGGAGTAATTACATGTCCGAACGCCATTTTAGATTATGAACTGTTGACCAAAAATATTTCCAGTACCAAGCTCCAAGATATGCTCAAATCAATCGAGTACAACCAGCATGAACATAACCTGTACGGAGAATTTTTGGTATGAGAGGAAATCAGGATAACGTAATTGCTTGGAAGAACAATGAATCATACATGAACTGGAAAGAGGAAACCTACCCGAGCAACATGCCGGAAGATGTGGAACCGAGAGTGGAAAGGGCTAGCGAAGACTGGCAGGGAAGGAAGCATATATAGATCACTCACCATGAATATTGGCTCAGAAACTGAAGTATGATTGCATCTATCAAGTCTCAATGGAGCAGTTTTGATCAGCTGAAGCGTCGGCCTTCATCCTCGCGTCCCCTCGCTTTCTCAATCGAAGCCTAATCGACGGCGTCGGCTGGATCCCCTCTTGCTGACGACTCGATCCCCTCGCAGACGATCGCCCGCATCGCCTGCATGACACGCGCCTCGATCGACCCCCTCTGTCAGCGATGACCAATCTGATCCTCTGTATCTAGGGCCGACAAATCCACTCCTCCTTTGTTGAGCGCTCTTTTTTTAGAGACGGGGACGGAAGGACAACGACAGATCACTCTGGACCACGGGCTGTAGCTAATTGGGCTGTAGAAGCGGCCCAGTTAACCAGAGGGCTCCGTTTTTTCTCCTGGAGTAGCAACCCATTAGGACAGCTGGGCCAGGAATTCTCTACAGCGCTAGAGATTGATAGACACAGCACATCCAACGTCCAGAAACGCCCTAATCTCTAAAACGGACGGCCAAAAATGGAGGACGCGTGAGAGGGCTGGGTTTCTAGAAACGCCCTAATCTCTAAAACGGACGGCCAAAAATGGAGGACGCATGAGAGGGCTGGGTTTAGGTTCAGTTATACTGTCCTAAATAAAATAAATAAATAAATGTCAAGCAAACAATTCGTTTGCATGATTGCATCCCAGCCGTTGATTTCACAATGGAGGGACGAAATCAGTTGATCATATCTAGTGACTAGTGGCTTATCGTTGTGTCAGTTAATTCCCTCTCCCCTTCCTAAACCCTCGGCGCCCACTTCCGTCCCGCTCCTCGCACCTCCCCAACCCCCGTCGCCGGCGCCGTCGCGGAGAAGAAACCTCGCCGATGTCTCTGGCCCGCCTCGGCCAGTCGCTGGTCCGCCGCCTCCACCGGCCTCTCCACCTGCCTCCGCCGCCGCCGCCGTAACCCCTCGTGTCCTCCTCCTCTATTCTCCGTTCGGTCTAGATCTCGCTCTCCACAACGTGAATCCGATAAATTTTACCCCCTTCCTCCTCGCTTCCGTTGCAGGGATCACCATGCCACCGTTTCCCGGTCTTTCGCTCCGATCCACGCGAACACGTGTGTAAGAGGTGAGCTACTGATATGGTTTGGCACTTTTAGTTCCTCTCCGGGCTTCATTTCAGTTTTTTTTTTCGGCGGGTGCCTTTAATCTTTAGGCTTCGCAAGCTTAACGTACAATTACAATGGCGGGGGCGTGATTTCTGGCAATTTTGGAGGTCCGTCGCATGTCCACGCCGCGCAGGTTCGAGTACTCAAGTTTGCTTTTTTGGTGAATCTACAACGTTTTGGCCTACAATGTCTGATATTCGATTCGGTTTACAAATTCGCGTTGGTTGCATTTCTGCAGGTTCTAGAGCTTGCAGTCCGCCTAAATCATGCAAGACCAATGTCGTCAGGAGCAGGAGCAGCCCCAAAACCACCATCCCTGTCCCAAGGCGTTTCTTTTGGTGGTTACAAGGTGCGAGGGCATTAATTTGCCATTTTGATTCTTTTTAAGTTGGAGGAGTATTCTGTTAACTGTAGTGGCTCTGTGTATATGTATGTGCAGGTTGCTTTGAAAGCAGACTTGCCGAGCCCTGGTTTTGTTTTTGAGCCATACCGTGCCCCGGAACCTATCCCACTTTGGAAAAGGTTGAATTCCAGTGCAGATGTTCACTCTCTATAACTAATTTTCCTTAGATCATTATGTATATGGTATTCAGTGCCCTCTCTGGTTGCTGTGGGGAGACTTTTCTTCGCAAAACCGATCCATCTGTTAGTTGTCCAGGACTGACCATTTAAAATTGACGCCTAAGGTTCAAACTCACAGTTCCTTTATTGAATGCCCCATAACAAACTTCCCCAGTGCATGATAAAATCCTTATCATCATCATAAGTTCATAACTATTATTTTTTGACTTAGATTGTTTACACCAAGTGGCTGGAGTAGAACAAAAGAGGATGCTATTCTGCAGGTACTGGTTTTCTTGACTGGGAAAACTGCTGCAACGAGAAATCAAGTTCCATTTTTTTCCTTGTTACAACATTTCAACCTTTGTTATCTGGAGACAAATTTGAGTACTGTTACCCTTCATGTTTAGAAATCTAAGAGGTTACTTTCCATTGTTGGGAGCACATTGGTTGTTGACTGCATTGGCACCAATGCACCAACATTGAGAGAACCAAGTCACAATAGTTCTTATTTACATGTGAATAGAAGACATGAGATATTTACCATAATTCTAGAGTTGATTTTGATATACCCTTTCATATAGGTGCATGTTACTGTGTTCTTTTCTATTTTAAATTTCCATATTACAATAATGGTGCAATACCACATAGGAGGAAACCGTTTGGGCCTTTTACTGATGGATATATTGCTTACTTTTCATCCTCATCAATAATCTCTTTCTTGTATTTTCTTGCTCCCTGTGTTGATCATAAGATATTTGACTTAATTAATGCTGTTTTTCTTTTGTGCTACCGTCTGTCATGCATCATGTGCTGAGTTGTTGGGTTTTTTACTTGACAGTTCATGAATGCATTTACTGTGTCAAGGTTGAGGAAGAAAATCGGATATAACAAAAAACAGTTCCAGGAGCAAGCGTTTAATATATACAAGGAGGTAAGACACATTCATTACATGGAATTAAGTCGTATTCCCTCTGTAAACTAATATAAGACTTTTTAGATCACTCTTTAGTGATCTAAAACGTCTTATATTGGCATGGGTTTAAGGTTTTCATGATTGGTGATCTAATAAGGGAAGATGAGATCATGAGAGTTGTTACTTGCAAAATATTTGTATGAACTCCAAACAAGTAAAATCACACTGCAGAATCCTTACCAGAGAAAATCACTGCATTTGAATGCTCTGTATAAACATCTGTCTGCATTCCCATTTCTCCTACATAGATCCATATCAATATATGCTAGATTTGTTACAAACTGTTGTGTTTGCGAACCAAATTTCGAAATTACTGATCTGTGGGCTTTATGGTTATGGGTCTTTGTTTCTAGTGCTAGTTGCCAAACACTTCAAGACATTGTATTATATATATATATCTTCACTATTATATATGGTAGTTAGTGGTGAGTGCCTGGTGGTGTCATACCACCCCTTTTCTCACATCCCCCATCCACAAAACCACAGTCCCTCCTTCCAAATATTCGGCACTAACATGTAGGCCCAATGTTCTCACGCTAAACAACCTCATGACATTCTCATAGTTCTTTCCTTTATTTCCTTAACAAACTGAACAACCTCTGTAACTTCAACAAACCCAAGAAATCATTTGTAGAAGTGTAAGCATTGAAACAGACAACTATCGCGTGGTATCTTACAATTGTTCTTTAATCAATCATGAAAATGGTGATGCCTCTATATAGTGCATTCATGATTTACTGAGATAGACATTTTCCTCCTTTTATTGCTATCTTACAATTGTTCTTTAATCAGTCAAGTTTGATTGTTTCCTCTGAGTTTCGAATGAAAATGGTGTCCAGTCTTCTATATTATTTTAAAAGCGGTAATGCAAATTGAAGTGCTTACTGATATTGCCAGGTATGATAGAATTTGTATGACATGAATTATTTCGTGGAATAACTCTCTCTACATTGTTCACTTTCCTTGGATTCAGGTTAACAAGCTTATTGCACGAGGAGACATACCATCTCTCCAGAAAGCTCTGACAGATGATATGCATTCTGTAAGCTTTCACCTACTGAATTGATGTCAGACAATGTCTTTTGCGGGGCTTGCCGTTTATTCTTTCCTCTCCTTTTTTCTGCAGACTGTGAAAAATGAAATAAGGAAAAGACAATCCAAGTGGAAATCTGTACACTGGGAATTGGTGGAGCCTGCTGTAAGCATAAGAACTTTGAAGGCTCGTATGGTAAGCTATCTGTTGTTTTTCTATTATGTTAACTCTAAAAATCATCTTTTGTAAACATTTACATTTGTATACTGCATTGTCATGATTGAACCGAAGGCTTTGTTGTTGTTGTATTGTCATGATTGAACCAAGTCAGTTGGTAATTGGTCAAGTCTTGTTTATTTTGCAGATTGCTCTTGATAAGAATGACGTTAACAAAGCTTACGTACAGCTTACGCTTGAGTTCATCACTAAGCAGGTTTCATTCTGTAAAGCTCGAAGTTTTTTTTTGTGATGCAGTACAGCTCAATTATATTTTGTCTCTTCTCTACTTTTAAATTGCTGGTTTGATGTTGAACAAGTCCACCTTTTTGGCTTTCTATCCATACCTATTATTTTTTCCGAAGGTTATAGGTCAATCTTGTATGCCCATCATGTATTTAAGTTCTAGTCTCTGTTTTCCCAATGAACATATTTCACCTCTTTTTTTGAGAACACGCATGACAGACGTGTATGTTTTTTGATATTCATGTCTTCTTTCTTAAAACTCCATAACTTGATGTGATGTTCAGATTGTTGTTCTTGATGCTAAGACGTAGTTTTCTAGTCTAGCTACCATGTTGTTATCAAGTATTTTGTTTCATGTTGAACTAGTATGTAGCATTGAACTGCCACTTCACCCTGTTCACATGTAGTGTTTTGTATTTGTAATTTTGTATATAAGTCTGCCTGACTGCCTACACAGTTTAGAGGGTATGTCCCCAAGACCTTTGAAGAAAATGCTATGTGTTCTTTTCTCTTCTTTCTAGAACACTGATGTCTACGTCATTCGGAGAAGGCAGACATTTTGATTTGACTTAATATCAATGATCTGTAATATTGTAAGCATTAAAAGCCATGCACTGTAAAATGCCCACTAATGTAAGGTGCAGTGATAATAGTAAGTTTACTTTGTTAATCATTGTATTATTAGGGTATCCATATGTTTCTTTTGTTTGGTCACACTGCATTATTAGGCTGTGTTCGTTTCTCGTTTTTTTGTCTTTTGTGCTACGAGTAGATGGCTTGTTTGCTAACATGGGTATGCAGTATATATTATTCTGTCCTTGTATGCGTACCCCTTGACTATTGCAATTATATTTCCTGTAGAAATTTGAAGCCTATAATTCAAAAAGAGAGGTTGTGTCAGGAGACAAGTCGAAGGAGGTAAATTAAACATGTCAGATTATTTCAAGTACTTTCTTTTCGAAATGTTAGTAGTTCCTCGTGCAATTTTTTCCACAGTATGTCCTCTACACATGCCTTTACATTGTTTTAGTGGTACATCTACCACTACCTAAATATCAAGTAACATTTCTGTGATCAAGACCAATAGATAAAATATCAGGAAGAGTGTACACTTCTATCACCTGGCCACAGGTCACCCACTGACTGCTTGCTGGCATTAAGTACACATGAAGTCAAGGTTGGATCAAAATTCCATATGGTTGCGTGCTGCCGGCCAGAATATAGATAGACGCTGAACAAAAAACACCGTATTTGACCAAATACTAGCTAGTAACTAGTTCATGATTTTGAAAACTACTGTATTTAGCCAAGTATCAGTTAATGACTAGTTTATGATTCAATTGTCTGCCAAAATTGTGATTACCATGCGAGCTTTACTAGATTGACTAAAACTGATCGAAATCCACCTTATTAGGCAAGTACGTTTCACTTCCTGAACCCGATGTATCTAATTTGATAGCTGCTTACGGTCAGGTAACTGAACATTTGGGGCATCACTTTACCGACATTCCGCTGCTTTCTGTTTCCGTAAATTCCATGAAAACAAAGTAGAGAAATTATATTACTTGGTTGCACCCGTCCTTCCCATTGCATGATGTATCACACAGAAGTATATATTAGAATCCTGTTGAAACTTAGGTCAATTTTTTTTCTTGTCTGTTTGTTATATCAAGCAGTGGTGCGTTTATTACCTTTACGACGATCAAACGGTCGGGCTTACATGGCTAAGCATTCTCCTGATGTTCGTTTCGCATCTGCGAATCATTGTGTCAGGTGCTGGTGAAGGACATATGGGTGTTTGAAAGATCCCTTTTCCACCCTGGAGCATACTGGCGCGTGTGTGCGCGAATCACGCTGTAATAATCTCCTGGCAAGCACATTCCATCCTGCATGAGTTGAGCGATGGCTTTTATTATGCACAGTAGTTTCAACAAATATTTTGGCCTGGCGCCCTTTTCCCCTTCTCCTGTCTAACTGATGTATAACAAGATCTCTAGACATAGGCAGCAATGGTAGGTTATTTCTTGTTCCTTGGGGAACCTGTGAGCTGAGCTGAGGATACAGGTTGGGTAAGTAAGTAACCTGGGCTTATTGCCTTGGGAGGTTTTCTTTACTGTTGCCAGATTTCTTTCGATTGCGGTAACAAGCTTCTTGTAATTTTGTAGCTCAGTCCGCCTGGTGTGCTGATGCGCTCTTCCACTGCTGCTCTAGTTTCTTTTCCGCTCCCGGAAGGCAGTAAGCCGCGGCGCCAAATTCCATATAGTCATCCCGTGGAACTCGGCGCTTGATTTTTCCGACAAGATGTTTTGTTGGAATTTCATAATATTTGCGCGATATTATGTACAGTACTTTCCCGGGAAATTCAATTCATTCCTCTGTCGTGCGCCAACCGCCAGGGCGCGGCGGCGACACTTGGCAACAGCAAGCGGCTGGCTGGCCGAGCAGCCTCTAAGCAGCCTGATGCTTGATGTTATTCTACTGCTCCCATGTTTATCCTCCAACCGAAACGACGATAATCTAAAGCGTAAGCTGTCAACCTATGCATACGCTCAGCGATGATGCCTGAGAAGCTGACTTTGGTGTGGCGGCTGAAGGCTGATGGAATGGGTTGGTTAGTTAAGCGAGCGAGGTCCCAATCAAGAGATGGATGGCATCACCGTATCTCCCGTCTCGTGCAGTGTCAACGGGGAATGTCGTCGCCGCCGCGTCATTCCTGCGTGTCGCCGCGGTAACCAGCTGTCAACCCGACGCGATGACAGCAGTTTGCCTCGCGCTCGCTTGCTAAACTAACTCAACTTGATTGGGACTACGGCTATGTGTTGTATATCGACAGCACCAACTGTCAAAATAAAATGTATATCGACGCAACCACCCCCAGAAATATGACCACGCGATAGTTAAAGACTAGCGGGAGCAGATCGAGCCGGGCTGCAGCCTGGGTCGTCAGTGGGAGGTGAAACTTGAGCTACGTTTTAAAAAATCGAGGCAGATGTTTTACATGTTCCGTTATGGTTTTGCCTTGGCTTTAATAAAAACTGGGGCGGGGGAAAACCCCTCTCGTTTCCAAAAAAAAAACTAATCTTTTTCTGATCAATTTGCAAGTGTTTTACACATTTCGTTAAGGGTGTGGCTAGACCTTAGTCGACCGAGACTTAACCAAGTCTCAGTCAAATGACATAGTATATAAGAAGAAAAGAGAAAAAAAAAGAAAAGAAATAAAATTGTGCTCTCGCTATTTGACTTCAAGCCCAAACCCCGCCGCTGCCTGTAGACGATGCACGGACGTACCCCTCGTCACCGAGACGTCTGTGCTGCGTCTACGTGGTGGTTCACAGTCTGCTACGCCAGACATTTTGTATGTACGTGGAGTATACAAAATAAACGAAAGAAGAAGACGCACAGTCTGCGATGCCGCTCTTTTCTTACATGTAGGAGTATGTATGCATGCTAGACCTTTTCTTTCTACAGAAGAGAAGAGCGACGACTCGTGACCGTGTGTGAGAGCGACGCGCGCTTTGCTCCCGGCAGAAATACGGTACTGATGGAGCCGTGTTTCTACGCGAGAACGTATCGGCAGGCGGCTATGGCACAGTAGAGTGGCAGCTGGAGTGGTGGATGGATCCATGGAAGATCGGGCGGTGCGCCACTTTGCCATGCCCGGATCCTCCCGTGTATACAAGTGTTGCAACTGTCACCTATAAAAGCTTGAAAAAAGCTTCAACCATAGACATAGAAAGCTTCAATGGCACTGCACAACAAGGAAAAGCTGCAACCCTAGTTGGATTTTGCTACTACCGGCAAAGCTTTTTGCTACATCCATCAGGAAGAGTTGCGACCTCGTGAGGACGACAATGATGTTTTTGCTGCAACCGTAGCAGGATTTTGCTACTACTGTTGGAGTTTTTTTGCTACATCCATGTAAGGCGGAGCTGCGACCTCGCGAAGGCGGCGACGGCGTTTTTGCTGCACCCGTAGTTTGATTTTGCTACTACCGGTGAATTTTTTTTTGCTACATCCATTCAAACGGCGTTGATTGACTCGCGGCTGTCGTCGACGTAGATTTCTGCAGCGAGCATCAATGGCGAGGGCGGCGGAGCTACAACCGTCGTCGTCAAGAGCTGCAACCGCAGGTGGAGCTGTTGCATGGGTCGAGGCGACAACGAGGCCAGGAGGGTGGGGGACGACCACTGGAGGGGGCAGGAGGCGCGATGCCATGCTCCCCGAGCGGGAGATGCGGATCCAGACCGACTGCCCGAGGAAGAAGAAGTTGGGAGCGATCTTTTTTTTTTTTTTGGGCCTGGATCCAACAGCTGCGTGGCTCACATCCGATGGTCTGGGCTGGACCGGCCGAAACGCTCAGCCGATGGGCCGGCACCTATTAGCGCCCATAAACAAAACGGCACGAGAACCTGGCGTTGATAGGAAACCCAATCCCCGATGTACATATACCTTTTTTTTTCTTGCGAAAATCCCCGATATACATATACGTCGTCTGATGGTAGCAGAAGCAAACAGAGACGCAGCCCTCCGTGAAAGCAACCGCTCTACGTACGTCTGTACCCAGCCAGGTGTCTCCCATCTGAACAAACGATCCCAAGACAACGAAATCACATAGCTGTATAGTACAAAAATTGTGAAAGAGCAGAAACAATCAGAGGGAGACCAACACCTGGCTAGCAACCGATCCATATACATATACAACGGAAGTGAACCCAACCGATCTTACATAATTCTACAAGTGTTGTATATTTTTTTTGAAAGAAAACAAGTGTTGTATATATACTACTGGTATTTTTGTTGTGACAGGAGGCGAGCGTGAGGCACTCGACAGACAGAGAGACAGGATGCCGACCGCTGCAGCCTGTATCCATGCCTTTTACGGTGCCGACCAAACAAATGTACGTACATTTGTTTTTCGTCAAAGTTCATGTGTGTGCTCCATGTTTTTGGATACTTTTGTTCACGCTAATCAGATCGTCCCCCTTTAAAAGACGTCCCTTTTCCTTTGTTCCTAGCCATGTTTCGACCGTGTCCCATATCCACACTTAACTGTGATCCCCAAAAGGATCATGGGAACACAACCATGATGCTTACTAACAAAAGATGTGGCGGAAAAGTTACTCAACTTTGACGACTTATCACTACCAGCATCATTACCGCACCAAATTAACCGTCCAAGCTGTTGACTTGTCGCCACTGTCAATTGTAAAATGTTGTTTCGTTCGGCCTTAATCGGTGTTTCCAGAACCGGCCGGCGGCCATAGAGCATCTCATCTATAGCCGGGTGTCTCAAACCCCCTGTACGCTCGGACGGATGTCCTGCTCAGTGACCGGTTAAGAAGAGCTGACTCAGACGGACGCCTCAAACGAGGCTCAAATATTCGGGTTGACCGACACCCTTCATATCGAGTAAATAGCATAAAACTACTACTACTTCACAGGCTAGGGTCCCAAGAAACTACCGGTTTTTAATTTTTCTCGGATAACTACGTACCAAGTGGATGGTCGGCTATTTCAGAAAGAAAATCCAAAACATCTAGTGCTTTAAAATTGATCCTGATTATGACAATTGGGACCCGCACGTAAGAAAACTGATTGTTTGACCGTCAACTGACATGTGGGGTCCACATGTCAGCTCTCTTCCTCATTCTCTTCACTCCTCCTGCCTCTCTTCTTCCCCAGGAGATCGATGGAGTGCCGGCCGCCGCTCCTTCCACCAGTGTTGGTCGCGTCATCGGCGTCGGCCGGCCGCTCCTCCGCCTCCACTACTGCCTCCTCGAGCTCCTGCCTCACGAGCTTTCTGGCCTGCACTTCCCACGCCCGCAAGCCCACCTTCTGCGCCCAGCCGCAACGGTCGTCGCCGGTGAGCGGTGCTGCCCCCGGCGTCCGTGTGGAAGGGAGCTCCACGGCGGCGCCATGGTTGTTGGTGGCGACGGAAGGGAGCACCACGCGCTGCCCGCGACGGAAGGGAGCTCCACGATGGCGCCATGGCTGCTGGCCGGCGACCCTCACAGTGGCTGCTGGCGCACGGCCACAGGAGGGACCCGATTGCTTTTTTCAAAAGTTTACAGGGCTTGATTGCGTTTTTGGAAAGTTTGCAAAGGCCCGATGGCATTTTTGAAAAGTTTACAGACGCTGACATGTGGACCCACAAGTCAGTTAACGGTCAAATAGACGGATCGTTTAGGTGCGGGCCCGACCTGTCATAAACCTGTTTAATTTTTTAACAACGAAGATTTTGAGTTTTTTGTAACAGCCGACCACCCACTTGATAGTTATCTGAGAAAAATTAAAAACCGGTTGTTTTTTGAAACCCTAGTCTATAAAATAATAGTTTTATGATGTTTACTCCTTCATATCAACCCAAATATAGGGTTGATATGAGGATGCGTGGACGCGTCCGCTATGTCAAACCCGACAGACCTACCCCACCATAAATTGCACCAAATTCATCCTCTCAACTTATCGGATTAATTTAGTCTCTCCTCTCTTCTTCCTTGTCTCGCAGTCGCAGCTCCATCGCCACCCTTGCTACTTGTACTGCGAAAGATGCGGTGGAAAAGCTACTCACGCACCTTTGACGACTCATCACCACTAGCATCATTACCACACGAAATTAACCGTCCAAGCTGTTGACCTTGACCGTGTCAATCGTAGAATGTTGTTCCATTTGGTCCTAACCATGTTTCCAGAACCGGCCGGCGGCCACGAGTGTGAAAACTAATGTGGTTTTCGCTTACTCCTTGACCTTGACCGTGTTTTCGGAATCTGGTTGTGATGAGTGGTGCATGCTTTGTGTTTTCTTTCTTTCTTTTCATTTCTTGTGCCTTTTTCGGAGTTGGTAGCGATGAGTGCGCAAACTTTTATCCATTTTATTCAAATGGTTAAAAATAGATGTATCTAAAACTAAAACACGTCTTGATACATCCCCTTTTATCCATTTTGATGATAAGTATTTTCGGACGGAGGAAGTACGTGATGGAGTTTCTTCACCGCGTGCGTCAACTTTGCGAGGTACGTGATGGAGTTTTTTCACTGCCTCCGTCGTCAATTTCGCATGACACCACCAGCAAAAAGCACCCGAGTGAGTGCTGGATGAGGCAGGCATTGACCGCGGTTAATCCACACCCGCTTAGCTTTAACCTCCATGGCACCATACGCTCACGCACACCTGGATTTGCAACTAAACAAAGCACGTCATAATAACTTAATCAGGTCAGCACCCGGCAGCCAATGGTGCAATCGCCCGAAATTCTTCTCCCGCCGCCGCCCACCACCAGCTAGCAGCCCGCGTATATAAGCCTCGGGACCGGCGCCGCACATTCGCCGTCGTCGTCGTCCTGGCGCTCGCCGATCGAGGCCAGCAGGTAGATAGACATCCGCTACGCGCGCCGCCGCCATGTGGCTTAGCATGCAGCTAGCCGCCGCCATGTGGTCGTGGCCGTGGGGGTGGGGCGCCGCCGTGCTGGTGGGCGCGGCGTGCCTGTGCGCGCACGCGGCGGCGGAGGCGCTGTGGCTGCGGCCCCGGCGCCTGGAGCGGCACTTCGCCGAGCAGGGCGTGCGCGGGCCCGGGTACAGCTTCTTCGTGGGCAGCTCCATCGAGCTGGTGAGGCTGATGCTGGACGCGTCGTCCCGGCCCATGGCGCCGCCGGGCTCCCACGACATCCTCCCCCGCGTGCTCGCCTTCTACCACCATTGGAGGAAGCTCTACGGTAAGCACGTCCATACCAATCCATCAAAACCACTTAGCTCGATTTCGCTCTCTCTCTTGTCTCTTGCTCTTAGCCGGTCTCATCTTTTTCTTCCAATTTTTCACTCGATCAATTCCCATGCATCGTCTCTACCCAGCTGGAGCTGGCTCAGTTGATGCATCGACCAAATTTGTTTTGCTTGATCAAATATTTTTAAGGAAAAGCGCGTGCATTTGCGATTAAAATTCCGCATAGGAGGAAATAACACAAAGATTAGGCGACGAGACAGTGTGACGCCTCTTCTTGAATTGCCTCTAGTAGAGCTGAGCTTTCTATCCCCTATCAATGAAACGATACGCTTCCAAGCGTATTCGCGAAAAAAAGACAGTGTGACGCGTGAAGCCGGCCGGCCGGAGGAAAGGAGGGGACATGCTTCCATGCTTTTGCAAGTAGGAACAAGAAGTGAGGATTTTTAAAAACTATGTGCCTCCCTCGTTTGGTTAGGTGACCCCCTCCATTTTACCCTTTTTGACGTACTAGTATGTACAGTACGCACTACATATAAATATATGCTACGTACCTGCTTCATTCGCTTTTGTATAAATCCTAAAAGATAAAAATTAAAAAGCACAAGCAAAATCAGTAATTCAGTACTCTCGCAAGTCAAACCTGGTGAGATGTTGGCCATGATCCGTCCATCGTTCCACCAGGCTGTCGACGCGCGATAATGCGACTAGATTAAGCAAGCCGCGAACCAACCTCGCGGCGAGGAGAGTCGCAGATCCATGGCCACATGCGCGCTTGCTTAATCTGTGCTTAAGTCGTCGTCGGTTGATGCTGCGTATGAGCAGCATGAGCAGCACATTGCCAGCCAGAGCATGCAGCATATATCGGTTGATTCAGGATCCAAGTTTGATTCCAGCAGTTTGCTCTCATTAGTTTAAATCTTGCGGCGCGCCACGGCTGCCGGCGATAATCCCCTCTCGTTTTCAACGGCTGTGGTGGTGATTAGTTAGTGTAATTAGTCTGGGCGTGGAATCTTGTTGCTGATCGATCGTGAGCACGACATGAATGTACACCTGTGCATTTTCGCTTGCTTCGATCTTGACCGTCCAAAGTCAGATCGAACGGTCCGGGCGAAGCGAGAGCGTGATTCTGACGATTGGTATTTGGCAGGCCCGAAGCATCTGATCTGGTTCGGGACCAAGGCGAGGCTGACGATCAGCGCGCCGGAGCTGGTCCGGGAGGTGCTGCTGACGCGGGCGGAGCACTTCGACCGGTACGAGGCGCACCCGCTCATCTGCCAGTTCGAGGGCTACGGCCTCGGCAACCTCCGGGGCGACCAGTGGGCGCGCCACCGCCGCGTCCTCTCCCCGGCCTTCCACGCCGAGAACCTCAAGCCGCTCGTGCCCTTCATCGCCGCCACCATGCGCCGGATGCTCGACGAGCTCGTCGGCGGCGAGGCGGAGGTGGAGGTGGACGTGGCCGAGTGGTTCCAGCGCGTGCCGCAGGAGGTCATCACCTTGGCCACCTTCGGGCGCCGGAACTACGAGGACGGCAGGGCGGTGTTCGAGCTCCAGGACGAGCTCGCCGGCCTCGCCGCCGACGCGCACAGCAAGGTGTACATCCCCGGGTACCGCTTCCTGCCGCTGAGGAGGAACCTGCGCGTGTGGCACCTGGTCAGGGAGATCAGGAAGGGCCTGGCCGCCTTCATCGCCAGCCTGCCCAAGGATGGTCAAGGTCACGGCGACGAGCTGCGGCGGGACGGCGGCGGCGGCGGCGGCATGAGGGACCTGATGAGCTTCATGACGCCGGCCATGACCACGGAGGAGATCATCGAGGAGAGCAAGAACTTCTTCTTCGCCGGCAAGGAGACTCTCGTCAGCCTCCTCACCTGGGCCACCGTCGCCCTCGCCATGCACCCGGAGTGGCAGGACCGCGCCCGCCAGGAGGTCCTCGCCGTCGTCGGCCGCGACCACCTCCCCACCAAAGACCACCTCCCCAAGCTCAAAACCGTACGCACCGTGCTCCCTCCCTCCCTCCCTCTCTCTCTCTCTCGCCCCCATGCACGAGAGCTAGCTAATGGCGATGTGCCATATGCAAATGCAGGTGGGGATGGTCGTGAACGAGACGCTGAGGCTGTACCCGCCGGCGGTGGCGATGATCCGGACGGCGAACCGGGACGTGGAGCTGGGCGGGTGCGTGGTGCCGGCGGGCACGGAGCTCCTCATCCCGATCCTGGCGGTGCACCACGACGAGGAGCACTGGGGCGCCGACGCGGCGGAGTTCAACCCGGCGCGCTTCGGCGACGGCCGGCGGCCGCGGCACCAGATGGCCTTCATGCCGTTCGGCGGCGGCGAGCGGGTGTGCATCGGGCAGAACCTGGCGCTGATCGAGGCCAAGGTGGCGCTGGCCGTCGTGCTGCAGCGGTTCGCCTTCCGCCTGTCGCCGGCGTACGTGCACGCGCCCAGGGTGCTCATGATACTCAACCCGCAGCACGGCGCGCCGGTCATCTTCCGGCCGCTGTGATCACGACCCCCAACGTCGATGTTAGTCGGATTCAATTAATTCCTTGCTGTATATTACCACCGTCTCCTCTGTCAAGTGAAAATGTATAAAGTTATAGTACCATACGTACGCAACAAGTGCCAGAATACAAAAAAAGAGAAGCATATGTAGCTCTTCATTGTCAGTTTGCCACATTTACTTAATTTTCGCTTAATCTTCCTGAATCTTTCTCATACCAGCGATGTAAAGTTGCAAGTATTCACAAACATGAAACAACAAAACATACAAAATGACAGACTTTATGTTGCCCCCGAATTAATCGTACTCACATCTCCAGAATGGCAACAAATTACGGTATATATATATATATATATATATATATATATATATATATATATATATATATATATATATATATATATATCGAATCTGGTCCGGCAGATTTGTTTGAACCATATATGCATGCAGCAATGCTTCATCTTCTTGTGAAATGACAAGCTGTTTCTGTAAATATGATAAAAACACTAGACAATTCTATACAGGGTATCACATTACACAAGTTTTTTTTTTCAAAGGGTAATCTTGAATTTCTTGAGGGTCTATACTGACAAGCGCACGAGCTTCTCGATTTCCTTGATAATTAAGTCTCGCTCCTCGTCAAGTTGTTCATCTTCACCTAGTAAGAGGAATGCACTACAAATGTCACACTCTGCATACATATCTCACAATCTAAAAAGGAATTGCCCTAACACTAAAGCCGGAGCTTTTATGTTTGGTTGCTCCATTATCACTCGCATCAATTGCTTAGTCAGAGCACAAAATCTGATAATCCAGTAGGGTTAAGCTGGAAATAGAGAATTACCTTTGCTTGCAGGAAGAGCATGGAGCAACTTCAATAATTCTTTGTGCTTGTCTACCAAAACTTGAATGATATCACGAGGCTTGTTTGGATTGGCAACAAATACCTAATTCCATGCAGCAAAAATGAACCGCCGATAAGGTAAGGTAAATAGATGTGCTCATAAAGTCATATTTGACCAACCATAACTACTTGCAGAATTATCAAAATCAAACAAGTACAAAGGTTGGAAAGAGATAAAGGAATACCTTAAAAATGTGAAAGGAACATATCCTGATATTTTTGCTTGAATCCTACAAGTGATTCAGTATAGTGGAGGTATTAAGAAGGGATACACATAGCCACAAAAATGCTGGTTAGCCGTGAAGCTCGAAGGAAACCTATAACTTCTTCCCATCTTTCATCTAGCGTACTGACCGTGTCTATTCAAATATTTCTATATTAGAAAAGCAGCATGACTGCTTCAATTGCCACTTTCAAGATAACAAGCCTGACACTCGAACAATACACAATTTGTTGCAGGAAACATAATTGTCAGTTATATTATATCACCTTTCTATCAGCTAGACTGTAAATAATTATGCCATGTATCATAGTTACAAACAGAAAAGCATTCAGCTCTGGACCAGTAGTAGCCACAATTTTGAATATCATGGTGGCTGGCGAGCCAGTAATACAAAAGCAGTGTTTCTCATTTCTCATACTAGTACCACCATCCTCCATTGTAAAAAGCAAGATGAGCAGAACATAGGAAGTGAGAACGATAATAAGTGCATGGACGATTACTGAATGTAGAAGCAGGAAACATATAACTGACAATTTAATACCTTTAGTAGACCCATCATAATGTTCAAGTAACGAACTTCCAAAATGTACCGCTTCATTATCTGAGCATTTGGGGCCTCCAACAGAAACTCTGAAAGAAACTGACATACAGTAACACACTTTTATGTTTCCGTTCTCAGCGTGCAACAATAAATGTTAATGGAGTAACCATAAACAGGCTAACCTTCACTGATTGTCTTCTTGTCACATAATTATCTGAAGTTAAAAGCCTTTTGTAGAGTTCAAAGAACTGCACATATTTACATAATCAACATGACACGAAATGTGGATCAGTCGATTCAAAACATATTTATATTGTTAACATGAACATTGTGGAATTCACTCATTTCGAAAAAATATACTTTTCTCTCATCTACCTCTTCATAATGGGAAATGAGAAACTCGGAGACTGCATCTTCATGTCTAGTGAGCAAATCCTGCAAAAATCATGTCAATCACACATAGCAACAGTGAAAAACCAAGCATAAAGCTCAATCACAGTCTAACATAAATACCAAATTAACAAAATTGGATTTACCTTGAACGTATTCAGAGCATCAGAAGCAATATCAAAGTTTGGCAATTCAACATACTGGAAAAACAACTCGAAGCTATTTGACTCCAATATATATCTGAAAGAGCACTACAAAATCAAAATGCATGTAAAATTAATCAACTATATGTAATTAGTTAAATCATTTCTCTGTATGTTGCTTCAGGCAACCATCTCATAGCTCACAAACAAAGCCAACTGCTTATACATACATTTAGAAGGTAAACTGAAGGAAAAACTGTTTCAAATTCAACAGCATCACAATGCTTGTCAAACCAGGATTAGTTTAGTGGGGAGTCGACTTGGGAAGAAGAACTAACTTCTGCAGGAAAAAAAAAAACTTCCCCATGGGTGACTGCGACTGTATGCAAAATCAATGAATTATTTTACTGAAGCTGGCGCTATGTACGATTACAGAGTCTATGGAGAAAAAATCAAAATATATTCAATACATATTTTCTTCAAGGCACACATGTCGGACACCATATGTTAAAGCAAGTCGTTATTAGCCCATAATAACCACTAAGAGATAAAACATATAGTTTAATGGAGACTTTGAAGCCTTACTTTGCAAGTGAGGGATATTTTATGCATTCTCGCAACATGTTTCCACAGTTCAATGCGACTTCCAAGTTCTTGTAGCTAGCACAACATAGTTAATCAATCAAGCACAAAAATATTACAATTGCATATATTGTATACATGAACCATAAACAAATACCAAAAAATGGAAGTATATGTGGGGAAATATATTGAAAATGCTCCAACTCAACAACCGAAGTAACCAATGGCTAGTGACTAGCAGAAGTTCATGGCAAAACATAGCAATCATACAAATTCATGAAGATGATAGGACCAGAAGGAAAGGGATGGAACATTAAGCAGTTGACTACAGGTAGGGATGAAAATGGAGCGGAAACTTTCCACATTTTCCGCGGAAAAGAAACAGAGGAAATACGGAAATAGAAACGAAATATTGTGAAACGGGAGAGCGAAGACGGATTTTTTAACACGGAAACAGAAACGGAATGGCATTTTCCAGCAGAATAGTCATGGAAACAATTCTGTTTCCGTAAATACAGAACTTTCCATCTTTGCCATGGCTGCTACGTGGCCTAGTACAGCACGAGATGAAGCCCGTGTTGTGGCCCAACAACCAGAATGCTAATGCCTAGCCTAATCTCCTACACTTCACCATTCCTAATTGGGCACACGAGCACGGCACCGCCGCTGCAGCGCCGCTGCGGTGCCACACACCCATCCCCAGCCGGCCAGCCCACACACCACCACCGCAAAGCCACCCACCCATCCTCTACGTCGGTGCAGCTGGTTTAGGAGTTAGGCCATGGGCTTACGAGATTGTCGAAAGACATTGTAGTCTATGGTTCAACAGGTTTGTTTGTTTACTTGTGTTTTTCTCTATGGTTCAAGAGGTCGCTTAGTTTCAGTGGACATCCGCTTATTTCCGGTAGTATCGGTTTGGTATTTGTTTCCAGGGTTTATGTATTCATTTTAGCTTCACAGAAAAAATGTGGCAGCACTCAGTTACGTCTGTTTCCGCTCCGTTTTCATCCCTATTTATAGGCAGCAGATAGATAGCTTCCACATGGTAGCACGATCGGATTACTACTAATAAACTAATCAACATGTACAAAGTGTGTCAATAACTCGACAATAGGCCTTACCATACAACAAGGAAATCTAGAAGATCAACATGATTTTCGATATACTGCACGCAGCAGTGACTTTCATCAACCTTCTGCCTCAACAAAATGCACCAGCAGTGGGCAAGATCCTTTCTACCCTGTAATGTGAAAGTGTAAGTCTAATACGCTAAGCAAAAAATGACATCACATTCAATTGATGAATACAATACCTCCCAACCCAGCGAAGGTAGGTTCTGAACAAAAAGAGAAAGGACACCCTCCTTGCAAATTTCGAGGGCTATCTGTAAGACATGATCCTGGTTTGGTTCAACTTCTCCATCACCAGAAAGTGTTTGTCTCAAGGTGAATATGTTTTTCTCAACATCTTCGAGGGCCTGATAAAGGAAGGCGACAAGGCATAGTATATGAGTAACCAGTGGTCTGTATCCATGGTGTAGCGTGTGTTAAATAATTGTACAAATAGACACACAACAGTCACGAAACAACAAAGACAATAAATAGTAACAAAAAAAAAACATTCCCATGATTGTGTGCAGGCTCCAAATGTGCTTCACATTTGCAGCCCACCTGTATACAGACACTGTTATAAAGCATTAACAGGAAATGCACGTTTGGAGGTACAAGTAGTGCGACTTGTGTAATTCTTACACTTACAAACCAGACGCTAATTTGTAAACAAAGCCAATTCCAGCATAACCCTTTTTTAGATGCACGGCGTAACACTTTTAACGGATATATAAAAGAAAACACCCTTTTGTTAGAAGGAAAAAAGAAGCGATGCAGTGAGCTATTCCCTTATCAGGCGGATCCAGACTCGAGGATAAGCTAGTTCTTGAATTAGATTCACCCTGACATGGATGCCTTTATGAGCACCAGCATTGGGGGCAAAAGGAGCACTCGACTGCTAAACACATTCACTCCAGATGCCATTACTGTCCAGAAGTCAGTGGCCGACACACTAATCCTTGCATCCACAAAGATTTTTTTTGACGAAAAGACTGCATGATTGCATCCACAAAGATGACAGATCACTGGCAATTACGGTTGCTACCAAGCCACTTGCTTGCACCGACGGATTACGCTGCGAAGCTCCAACCATATGAAGGCACAACTTTCACTGCCAGTAAGCATTCGTCGACTAGAAAGGACTGAAGCACTGGCATTAAGATCTAGGGAGAACACTCCTCGGTGCAGAAGGAAATCCCAACTCCCCTCCCCAGTTGGGATGAGCAGACGCTAGCCCCGAGCCGGGACGCGCGGATCGGCCGGGGAGTGCGCGGAAATGGTCGGAGAGGGTAAAGACGCGAGAGAGGGGAGCAGCACCTTGGCGCCGGTCTTGGTGTCGAGCGCGAGGAGGGAGTCCTTGATGGAGCGCACGAGGTCCTGCTGCGACGAACGCGGCCGCGAAGCCACGCGGAAGAAGAAGGACATCTCGCCGCCGGCGGAGGGGACTGAACCGGCGGCGTCGGGAGCGGTTGGGGGCAAAGCGGAGACGAGACAGGGAGTTGAGGACGACGACCCTTCAGCTTTCATTCTTTCCGTTTTCACAGGCCGATGGCGTACAGTTTGGAGATTTTCCGGGGTCAGTTTTTTTTTTCGGGGATCAGTTATTAGTTTTTTTTAACAACCTCCGACCTTGTATCTTTGAGAATAACCAATCATCATAGAGCATAATTTCATGAAAACCATATGGATAATACCGAGAAGATCCATAATAATATGAAGGGCAGTACTCTGCGCCGGTCAGCCGGCCCAAACTTTGGGCCGGTCTAACCCAGATGAAAGCACAAGTGCTCCCTGGGTGGTTTTGGTAATTAATGTCAACATATCTCTTGTTGGACTAACACTTTTATCTACTCCCTCCGTTCGGAATTACTGGTCGCAGAAATGGATGTATGTAGGCCGTATTTTAATTCTAGATACATCCATTTTCAAGACAAGTAATTCCGAACGGAGGGAGTAGTATGTTTCAGATAAGTTCAACAATAGAGTGGCATGGACTAAGGATGTGGAACCCCTTCAAGATGCTAAGGACAAATGATTGGCTCAAGCTTCAAGAACAAGAAGCTTCAAGATCAAGACTCTACATTTTCTATTTTAGTGATCCAAGATCACATTGAGTCTATAGGAAAAGCCAATACTATCAAGAGGGGATGAGGTGTTGCTTAATGAGTTTCTTGCTCTTCAGTGCTTAGTGATATGCTCCAAAACCCTCAACTACTTTCCCACATCCACATATGACCTAAACCAAAAGTCAAACTCGGCCCCACCGATTCCATCTATCCGGCGCCACCGAGTTTCAGATGTCATAGCCACTGCCACAAACCCTAGCAAATCGGTTTCACCGATAGGGATCTCGGTCTCACCGAGATGGGATTGTAATCTCTGTGTGTATGTCCATTACCAAAATCGGTCTCACCGAGTTTGAGCAATCGGTACTACCGAGATTACAATGCAAACCCTCTGGTTAGCTTATTACCAAAATCGGTCCCACCGAGTTTGTGTAATCGGTCTCACCGAGTTTGCCTGACCAACTCTCTGGTTAGCTTATTACCAAAATCGGTCCCACCGAGTTTGTGTAATCGGTCACACCGAGATTACGTTATGCCCTAACCCTAACCATATCGGTCCTACCGAGTTGCATCTCAGTCCCATCGAAAATCATAACGGTCACTAGGTTTGCTGAATCGGTCTGACCGAGTTTAACCATTTGGTCCCACCGAGTTTGGCAAATTGTGTGTAACGGTTAGATTTTGTGTGGAGGCTATATATACCCCTCCACCCACTCTTCATTCGTGGAGAAAGCCATCAGAACATATCTACACTTGCAATACACATTTTCTGAGAGAGAACTACCTACTCATGTGTTGAGGTCAAGATATTCCATTCCTACCATATGAATCTTGATCTCTAGCCTTCCCCAAGTTGCTTTCCACTCAAATCTTCTTTCCACCAAATCCAAATCCTGTGAGAGAGAGTTGAGTGTTGGGGAGACTATCATTTGAAGCACAAGAGCAAGGAGTTCATCATCAACACACCATTTGTTACTTCTTGGAGAGTGGTGTCTCCTAGATTGGCTAGGTGTCACTTGGGAGCCTCCGACAAGATTGTGGAGTTGAATCAAGGAGTTTGTAAGGGCAAGGAGATCGCCTACTTCGTGAAGATCTACAGCTAGTGAGGCAAGTCCTTCATGGGCGACGACCATGATGGAATAGACAAGGTTGCTTCTTCGTGGGTGGAGCCCTCCGTGGACTCGCGCAACCGTTACCCTCCGTGGGTTGAAGTCTCCATCAACGTGGATGTACGATAGCACCACCTATCGGAACCACGACAAGAACATCCGTGTCTCCAATTGCGTTTGAATACTCCAAACCCTTCCCTTTACATGCTTGCAAGTTGCATGCTTTACTTTCCGCTGCTCATATACTCATTGCATGCTTGATTGATATGTATTGTGTTTGTTAAACTTGTGCTTAAACTCCACTTAAACTTAAGAATATTAAAAACTGCAACTTTTGGCACCTAGTGTCTAATCACCCCCCTCTAGACACCTCTTCTCGATCCTTTCAATTGGTATCAGAGCTTTGGTCTCCATTGCCTTGGTTTAAACACCATTGGAGGAAGATGGATGTGTCTACTTTGGGGAGTCTTAGACATAGAGTGCCTATTCTTGATGGAAAGTATTTTCATGAGTGGAAAAATGAAATGCTTGAGATTTTCAATGAATATCATTTGAACAAGTACATTACTAGCCCTTGTGCACCTCATGTTGATCCTTTGCACCCTACCCTAAATGAAGATCTTGACATGATTCACAATCTTAGAACCATCAATCTTATCATAAGAGGATTGCCCAAAAATTTGATTGCTAGTTTGCCTACTCTTGATTGTGCCTATACTATATGGAAATTTCTTGAGGAACGATTTCCGGATTATTTCTTGAAAAATTTAGATGAAATTCTCCATAAGTCTATTGCCTTGAGTAAGATGAACTCTAGTGATCCTAACTTTGGTGATTGTCTATTTGAGCTTACCAATCTCATGCGTGCTAAAGGAAATGTTGGAATCATTAGCGATATCATATCCGAAGCTATTAGAATTCATAAAGGTAACCATTGTGATGATCATTTATCTAATGAATTACCCTCTCTAGGAATTGATCAATTACAAGATGAAGTTGGACATGGATACTATGATGAAGATGATGATAGTGACTATGATCTTGATGATGCAATGAGGCATTTTGGTCTTATGGCAAATCTTCGCGGCTACATGGTTGGAGGAAAGGAATGGGTCCTTGATAGTGGATGTACTGATCATATGACCGGAGATGAAGATATGTTTAATGAGCTTGCTGAAAACGACGGCCCTCGAAAATATGTCACTTTTGGTGATAATTCAAAGGGTAAGGTGGTTGGCCTTGGTAAGGTGGCCATCTCACATGATAGCTCCATGCAAAATGTCATGCTCGTTGAATCCCTTGGATACAATTTACTTTCAGTTTCCAGACTTGCCGATTTCGGTTTCAATGTCTTATTCACTGAAGTAGATTGCCAAGTGTTTCGTAGAGACAATCATAAAATGGTCTTTACCGGTATACATAGAGGAGATCTTTACATTGTTGATTTCACTAAAAGGCTCAACCTAAAACTTGCTTAATCGCTAAATCTTCTAAAGGCTGGTTGTGGCATAGAAGACTAGGTCATGTTGGTATGCGAAATCTTGATAAGCTTATTAAAGGTGATCATATCCTTGGAATAAAAGATGTCATATTTGACAAGGATAGACTTTGTAGTGCTTGTCAAGCAGGAAAACAAGTTGGAGGAAGTCACCGCGCGAAGAACATCATGACCACAAGAAGACCACTCGAGCTACTTCACCTGGATCTCTTTGGTCCAAATGCCTACAAGAGTCTCGGTGGTAACTCATTTGGTCTAGTCATAGTTGATGATTTTTCAAGATTTACGTGGGTGTTCTTTCTTGATGACAAATCGCAGGTCCAAAAGATCTTCAAAAACTTCGCTAGAAAGGCCCAAAATCAGTTTGACGTGAAGATCAAGAAGGTTCGGAGCGACAACGGAACGGAGTTCAAGAACGCAAATGTGGACACCTTTCTTGACAAAGAAGGGATTTCACACGAGTTCTCGGCTACGTACACACCTCAACAAAATGGAGTTGTTGAAAGGAAGAACCGGACTCTTATCGAGATGGCAAGAACGATGCTTGATGAGTACAAAACGCCAAAGCACTTTTGGGCGGAAGCGGTTGAGACAGCTTGTCATGCAACAAATCGCTTGTATCTTCACAAGCTACTCGGCAAGAGAGCATACGAGCTCCTGACTGGTAACAAACCCCAAGTTGGATACTTTCGAGTATTCGGCTCAAAGTGCTACATTCTTGATAAGCATCGTCATTCTAAATTTGCTCCTAAATCTCATGAAGGTTTCCTACTTGGTTATGGCTCAAACTCTCACACTTACCGTGTCTACAACAATTTCACCCGAAAGGTTGAAGAGACGGTAGATGTGAAGTTTGATGAATCTAATGGCTCGCAAGTAGAGCAATTGCCAATTGATGTAGGAGACAAAGACCCTTCGGAAGCAATTCAAGACTTGTCCATTGGCAAGATTCGTCCAACGGAAGTGAAGGAGAGTACCTCATCCGTCCAAGTGGAAGCTTGCACCTCACGACAAGGTGAACCAAGAGTTGATATGGAAGCATCCACAAGTGGGACACGCCAAGATGAAGAAAATGAGGAAGTACACCAAGATGAACATCAACAACCTCCTTCTCCACCACGACAAGAGAACGACAACGTCAACAATGAAGAAGTCCAAGAAGAAGAACAAGATGAAGGGGATGTTCCACCCCGACCCAAGCAAAAGCTCTCACGAGTTCGAGCAAGAATTGCCAAAGATCATCCCGTCGAGCAAATCTACAATGATATCCAAACCGGGAGAATCACTCGCTCTAAAACTCGTTTAGCTAACTTTTGTGAACATTACTCATTCATCTCTAGCATTGAACCTATGAAGGTTGAAGAAGCATTGGAGGATCCGGATTGGATAAACGCTATGCATGAAGAGCTACACAACTTTGAGAGAAATCAAGTGTGGACATTGGTCGAGAAGCCCGACAACAACCACAACATCATTGGTACCAAATGGGTGTTTCACAACAAGCAAGATGAAGATGGACAAGTGGTTCGCAACAAAGCACGTCTCGTCGCCCAAGGCTACACACAAGTTGAAGGTATGGACTATGGTGAGACATATGCTCCCGTTGCTAGACTTGAGTCCATTCGCATCTTACTTGCTTTTGCTAATCACCATGATATCACCTTGTACCAAATGGACATTAAAAGTGCTTTTCTAAATGGCAAAATTTAGGAGGAAGTTTATGTTAAGCAACCTCCCGGCTTCGTCAATCCTAAGAAACCTAATCATGTTTACAAACTTCACAAAGCTCTTTATGGTCTTAAACAAGCTCCTAGAGCATGGTATAAATGCTTGAACAAGTTCCTTATTGAAAACGGCTTTGAAATTGGTAAAATTGATTCTACTCTTTTTACTAAAAGGGTTAATGGAGAACTATTTGTGTGCCAAATTTATGTTGATGATATCATATTTGGTTCAACTAACCCTCATTTTAGTGAGAAGTTTGGAAAGCTAATGTCGGAGAAGTTTGAGATGTCTATGATGAGTGAACTCAAATTCTTTCTCGGTTTGCAAATCAAGCAAACTAAGGAAGGTACCTTTGTCTCTCAAACGAAGTACACTAAGGACTTATTCAAGAAGTTCAATATGCAAGAATGCAAAGGTATGACTACACCCATGCCTACTAGTGGACATCTTGATTTGACCAAAGATGGTGAACCGGTTGATCAAAAGGTTTATCGCTCTATGATTGGTTCATTGTTATATCTATGTGCCTCTCGTCCTGATATTATGCTAAGTGTGTGCATGTGTGCACTATATCAAGCTGCTCCTAAAGAATGTCATCTTAAGGCTATGAAAAGGATAGTGAGATACCTAAGCCATACACCAAATTTTGGCATTTGGTATCCTAAGAGGTCCTTTTTTGATCTTGTTGGTTACTCCGATTCGGACTATGCCGGAGACAAGGTTGATAGAAAGTCCACTTCAGGTACTTGTCAATTCCTTGGTAGATCTCTTGTGTCTTGGTCTTCCAAGAAACAAAACTCGGTATCCTTATCCACCACCGAAGCGGAATACATTGCCGCTGGTTCATGTTGTGCTTAATTACTTTGGATGACCCAAACTCTTAAAGATTATGGGATATATGTGAAACATGTTCCATTGCTATGTGACAATGAAAGTGCCATTAAGATTGCTCACAATCCCGTGCAACACTCTTGAACTAAGCATATTGAAGTTCGTCATCATTTCATTCGAGATCATGTTGCCAAAGGGGACATTAACCTTAAGCATGTTCGCACCGATAAGCAATTGGCGGATATATTCACTAAACCACTTGATAAGAAAGTGTTTTGCAGGTTGAGAGGTGAATTGAACATCATTGATGCTTCAAACTTGGAGTAGGAACTCCATTTGATACATGCGGGGCATGAGCCTATGCCTAATCCTCGATATTTCTCTTATGATGCTATTCATATGTCTTGGATATATTTGTACCTTGCATGTTATCTAACCCGTGTAGGTACTTGGTTGAATCTAAATCTATGAGATTGCGACTCACTCACATCTTGAGCAATCTCTACATCACCAAGTCTCTACACAATGGTGGTTGAAGACAAGGGAGCACGAAACCATTCAAGCATATCCTTTGACAAATTCTATGATTAAATCTTATAATTGTCATTTTGGATACACAAGTGCTCTTCCTTGCAAGACTAACCCATGTAGGTAGATGAACTCAAACTCCAAGTGGTGCTCCCAACTCTTGATGAACTACATCAACCTTGAGCAACCCACACAAGTTCAACTACATGAGCAAGATCAACACCACCACCCAAGGTATGTTATTCCATCTTAGAGAAGCTTTACTCCAAGTCATGAGTCAAAGCAACTCGACAAGATGTGAATACATCAAAATGCTTAAACGAAAAATGGTAACCCCATTTTGAGCTTAAACGATGAGTATGACCTATGATCAAGTGATCTCACTTGACTCCTAAGTCAATATACTCTAACATAGGTGACTTTGTCGCCGCCCAACTCTAGATGAAGTTCTCTTGTGTTCTTTTCTGTGTCATTGCATTTGTCTCTTGCATATTTGTTTCCCCTTTCACACAAAAAAACAAAAAAAACTTCATCTAGATCTTTTAGTTTCTTTTCTTTGCCTTTTGTTCTGCATTTTCTGCATCCAATTCATTGCAAATTTTTCAGTTAATTCATTGCATATCCTTGTGAGATCTTACTTGTCTAGTGAGCTGAGGTGACAAGTGGTTTCACTCTGATGAACTCGGTCACACCGGTTTGTTCTCTTCGGCCCAACCGAAATCTTTCGGTGCAACCGAAGCACACAACTCGGAGTCACCGATTTCACCACAGGAAAACCAACTTGCCACTTATTCCTGATTTCTGTTTGCTCCAGCTCCACTCAATGATTCTCGTCCTCTACCAACATCATATTAGACATGCTGCTTTGCTATGTGACTCAAGGACCAACCCATTTGTATCACATGTCCAGAAGAGCCCTTCTTGGAAATTGATGTCAAAGGGGGAGAGAGAGATCACATCAAAGCTTAATCTTTCTTATAGGGGGAGAAAGAGAGAATACTCAGGGGGAGAGAGTTTCTCAACAAGGAGAAAGTAATATCATCAAAGACCCCAGATGCTTGGTGTTCAAGAGGAGAGATGTCACATGTCTTTAAGAGGGGAAATACATGTTTGTTTGCTTGCTTTAGCTCAAGCTCTGTTGTTTCTTTTCTGTTGCTCTGATTTTCTGTTCCCTATCTTCTCCCAATATCCCATGCAGATTCAGGGGGAGCAAGACATCTAAGGGAAGGAAATCTCTGATTTTATTGCATATCTTTACCTTTGGGGACATGTCTATATCCAATGTGGTACTTAGTACTCACTCTACATGTCATCCCAGTCTTGGTTCTCTTGTGGTTTCTCTTGTTTGCTCTGGTCAGTAGGTGTATCTGTGTTATTTAACCTTGTTTGCGCAGATTCATCCCATCCTAAGCCAACTCAAGACCACAAGGTAAGTATATGCATCTCAGTCATGTGAATGAGAAATTCTTGCTGATGTACATACTATTTGCAAAAAGGACTCATGAGGATGAAGGTACATTTCTCACATTCACATCATTTGCTCTGATGCATATAGCCAAGATACATGTAACACATTGCTTACTCTGTCATGCTTATGCATTCACATGATCCTATATTCCATATTCACATGTTTGCATACATGTAGGGGGAGCCTATGCATGTTACATGTCTTTCCAAAGCTTTACTTGCTATTCTCTATATCTTTATCTAAAGCTTTGATGTATGTTGTCATCAATTACCAAAAAGGGGGAGATTGAAAGCACAAGTGCTCCCTGGGTGGTTTTGGTAATTAATGTCAACATATCTCTTGTTGGACTAACACTTTTGCCTAGTATGTTTCAGATAAGTTCAACAATGGAGTGGCATGGACTAGAGGATGTGGAACCCCTTCAAGATGCTAAGGACAAAGGATTGGCTCAAGCTTCAAGATCAAGACTCTACATTTTCTATTTTAGTGATCCAAGATCACATTGAGTCTATAGGAAAAGCCAATACTATCAAGAGGGGATGAGGTGTTGCTTAATGAGTTTCTTGCTCTTCAGTGCTTAGTGATATGCTCCAAAACCCCCAACTACTTTCCCACATCCACATATGACCTAAACCAAAAGTCAAACTCGGCCCCACCGATTCCATCTATCCGGCGCCACCGAGTTTCAGATGTCATAGCCACTGCCACAAACCCTAGCAAATTGGTTTCACCGATAGGGATCTCGGTCTCACCGAGATGGGATTGTAATCTCTCTGTGTATGTCCATTACCAAAATCGGTCTCACCGAGTTTGAGCAATTGATACTACCGAGATTACAATGCAAACCCTCTGGTTAGCTTATTACCAAAATCGGTCCCACCGAGTTTGTGTAATCGGTCTCACCGAGTTTTCCTGACCAACTCTCTGGTTAGCTTATTACCAAAATCGGTCCCACCGAGTTTGTGTAATCGCTCACACTGAGATTACGTTATGCCCTGACCCTAACCATATCGGTCCTACCGAGTTGAATATCAGTCCCACCGAAAATCATAACGGTCACTAGGTTTGCTGAATCGGTCCGACCGAGTTTAACCATTCGGTCCCACCGAGTTTGGCAAATTGTGTGTAACGGTTAGATTTTGTGTGGAGGCTATATATACCCCTCCACCCACTCTTCATTCGTGGAGAAAGCCATCAGAACATATCTACACTTCCAATACACATTTTCTGAGAGAGAACTACCTACTCATGTGTTGAGGTCAAGATATTCCATTCCTACCATATGAATCTTGATCTCTAGCCTTCCCCAAGTTGCTTTCCACTCAAATCTTCTTTCCCCCAAATCCAAATCCTGTGAGAGAGAGAGTTGAGTGTTGGGGAGACTATCATTTGAAGCACAAGAGCAAGGAGTTCATCATCAACACACCATTTGTTACTTCTTGGAGAGTGGTGTCTCCTAGATTGGCTAGGTGTCACTTGGGAGCCTCCGACAAGATTGTGGAGTTGAACCAAGGAGTTTGTAAGGGCAAGGAGATCGCCTACTTCGTGAAGATCTACCGCTAGTGAGGCAAGTCCTTCGTGGGCGACGACCATGATGGAATAGACAAGGTTGCTTCTTCGTGGGTGGAGCCCTCCGTGGACTCGCGCAACCGTTACCCTCCGTGGGTTGAAGTCTCCATCAACGTGGATGTACGATAGCACCACCTATCGGAACCACGACAAAAACATCCGTGTCTCCAATTGCGTTTGAATACTCCAAACCCTTCCCTTTACATGCTTGCAAGTTGCATGCTTTACTTTCCGCTGCTCATATACTCATTGCATGCTTGCTTGATATGTATTGGGTTTGTTAAACTTGTGCTTAAACTCCACTTAAACTTAAGAATATTAAAAACTGCAACTTTTGGCACCTAGTGTCTAATCACCCCCCTCTAAACACCTCTTCTCGATCCTTTCACCAGGCCGTTAGATGCGATGCGTACAAACCGTCAGATCAAAGCATCCCGTCCTCACTCCCGCATCCCCCGCGTGCACAACTCTCTCTTCCCCCCTCCTTCCTCGGCAACACCGCCTCTCGCTGCGCGGCTGACGGGGATTGCAACACACCTGCGGGTGAGCTCCATCTTCTATTGCGATTCCATCTCTCCATGGCCGATTCCAGCGTGTGCCGTGGTTGTAGCATTTTCCGTCGCAGTCCACCTCTGGCTAGCCGCGCCGTTGACTCCCACCACCATGTTCTAGCAAAAAGAAAGAAAAATCTCTCAGCAACAAAAAAGGCACCGTCCCCGGCAGTAGCAAAAAACAAACACAGTTCCAGCAAAATACAACAATGGTTCCAGCAGAAAAATTAGCGTCACCGCCGGCGACTGTTGCAACGAAACACGCCATCGAAGTAGTAAAAAACTTTGCCGGTTGTAGCAAATCAAAAAGTCGATGCCAGCAAAATGACTTGCATGGTCGTTCTGATTCCAGCACTAGTCGGTGTGGATGCAACTTCTTCGCCGACTGGTTCTAGCAAACAATTCCCTGGATGCAGCACCACAGGCCGTTGTCTCCATCGCCGGCAGTGCTAGATGCAGCTTTTTTCTGTCGCGGTTCCAGCAAAAATGGCCATCGGTTGCAGCACCTGAGGGTGTCGTCTCCACCACCACCAGCTCTCACCCCTCCCTCGTGTGCCGCCGTTGGTTGTAGCAGTTTGCCCCATCGTGCCGGTGGTAGCAAAAATCTCCATTGGTTGTAGCATATTGCCATGCCAATTGAAGCATCACCGGTTGGAGCCCCGTGCAATGCCCCCGTCGCAGCTCTTGTGCGAACGATCACAACACAAAGCTGATGGTAGCTAGAACTACGTCGGTATTTCCCCGAAGAGGGAGGGATGATGTAGCAAAGTGACGGTAAAGTATTTCCCTCAGTTATGAAACCAAGGTATCGAACCAGTAGGAGAACCAAGCAACACAATGTAAACAACACCTGCAGACAAATAACAACACCTCGCAACCCGACGTGTTAAAGGGGTTGTCAATCCCTTTCGGGTGACGGCGCCAGAAATTGGCAAGTTGACGGGAGAAAGTTGTAATAGATTGAAATAATAGACCGCAATAAATAAAAATGCAGCAAAGTATTTTCTGTATTTTTTGGTTTAATAGATCTGAATAAAAATGCAAAGGAAAAGTAGATCGCAAGGCAAATATATGAGAAAGAAGACCCGAGGGCCGTAGGTTTCACTAGTGGCTTCTCTCGAGAAAAATAGCAAATGGTGGGTAAACAAATTACTGTGGGACAATTGATAGAACTTCAAATAATTATGACGATATCTAGGCAATGATCATCACATAGGCATCACATCCAAGATTAGTAGACCGACTCCTGCCTGCATCTACTACTATTACTCCACACACCGGCCGCTATCTAGCATGCATCTAGTGTATTAAGTTTATGGAAAAACAGAGTAATGCAATAAGAACGATGACATGATGTAGACAAGGTCCGTTTATCTATATGGCGGTAGATATAGATCCCGTCTTTTTATCCTTAGTAGCAACGATACATACGTGTCGTTTCCCCTTCTATCACTGGGATCGAGCATCGTAAGATCGAACCCACTACCGGGCATCTCTTCCCATTGCAAGATAAATAGATCAAGTTGGACAAACAAAACCCAAATATCGGAGAAGAAATACAAGGCTATAAGAGATCAAAGAAGCTCAAGTAACTTTCATGGATATAAAAGATATGACTGATCATAAATTCAAAGTTCATCAGATCCCAACAAACACACTGCAAAAGAGTTACATCATATGGATCTCCAAGAGACCATTGTATTGAGAATTCAGCGAGAGAGAGAGAGAGAGCGAGAGAGAGACAGAGAGAGAGAGAGAGAGAGAGAGAGAGAGAGAGAGAGAGCCATCTAGCTACTAACTACGGACCCGTAGGTCTACAAAGTACTACTCACGCATCATCGGAGAGGCACCAATGGAAGTGGTGAACCCCTCCGTGATGGTGTCTAGATTGGATCTGGTGGTTCTGGACTCTGCGACGGCTGGATGAATATTTCGACGCTTGCTCTAGGGTTTCTGGAATTTTGTGGTATTTATAGAGCAAAGAGGGGGTCCGGGGGGCACCCGAGGTGGGCACAACCCACCAGGGCGCGCCTGGGTCTCCTGGCGCGCCCTGGTGGGTTGTGCCCCCCTCGTGGCACCCCCCAGGTGCAACCAGGGCCCGTTGCCTTCCTTCTGGCCCATAAAAAATCGTCGTGGAGTGATGACCCACAAGTATAGGGGATCTATCGTAGTCCTTTCGATAAGTAAGAGTGTCGAACCCAATGAGGAGCAGAAGGAAATGACAAGCGATTTTCAGTAAGGTATTCTCTGCAAGCACTGAAATTATCGGTAACAGATAGTTTTGTGATAAGGTAATTCGTAACGGGTAACAAGTAACAAAAGTAAACAAGGTGCAGCAAGGTGGCCCAATCCTTTTTGTAGCAAAGGACAAGTCTGGACAAACTCTTATATAAAGGAAAGCGCTCCGGAGGACACATGGGAATTATCGTCAAGCTAGTTTTCATCATGCTCATATGATTCACGTTCGTTACTTTGATACTTTGATATGTGGGTGGACCGGTGCTTGGGTACTGCCCTTCCTTGGACAAGCATCCCACTTATGATTAACCCTCTCTCAAGCATCCACAACTACGAAAGAAGAATTAAGGTAAACCTAACCATAGCATGAAACATATGGATCCAAATCAGCCCCTTACGAAGCAACACATAAACTAGGGTTTAAGCTTCTGTCACTCTAGCAACCCATCATCTACTTATTACTTCCCAATGCCTTCCCCTAGGCCCAAAAAATGGTGAAGTGTCATGTAGTCGACTTTCACATAACACCACTAGAGGAAAGACAACATACATCTCATCAAAATATCGAACGAATACCAAATTCACACGACTACTTATAACAAGACTTCTCCCATGTTCTCAAGAACAAACGTAACTACTCACAAATCATATCCATGTTCATAATCAGAGGGGTATTAATATGCATAAAGGATCTGAACATATAATCTTGCACCGAATAAACCAACTAGCATCAACTACAGGGAGTAATCAACACTACTAGCAACCCACAGGTACCAAACTGAGGTTTTGAGACAAAGATCGGATACAAGAGATGAACTAGGGTTTGAGAGGAGATGGTGCTGGTGAAGATGTTGATGGAGATTGACCCCCTCCCGATCAGAGGATTGTTGGTGATGACAATGGTGACGATTTCCCCCTCCCGGAGGGATGTTTCCCCGGCAGAACAGCTCTGCCGGAGCCCTAGATTGTTTTTGCCAAGGTTCCGCATCGAGACAGCGGCGCTTCGTCCTAAAAGCTTCCTTCTTATTTTTTTAGGGAAAAAGACACCTTATATCAGAAGATGGGCATCGGGGGGCTGCCAGGTGGCCCACGAGGCAGGGGGCGCGCCGTCCACCCTCGTGGACGGTGGGTGGCCCCTCTCTGGTGCTTTCTTCGCCCAATATTTTTAATATATTCCAAAACTGACTTTCGTGGAGTTTCAGGACTTTTGGAGTTGTGCAGAATAGGTCTCTAATATTTTCTCCTTTTCCAGCCCAGAGCTCCAGCTGTCGGCATTCTCCCTCTTCATGTAAACCTTGTAAAATAAGAGAGAAAAGGCATAAGTATTGTGACATAATGTGTAATAACAGCCCATGATGCAATAAATATCAATATAAAAGCATGATGCAAAATGGACGTATCAACTCCCCCAAGCTTAGGCCTCGCTTGTCCTCAAGCGGGAGCCGATATGAAAAATATGTCCACATGTTTAGAGATAGAGGATGAAATAAAATACGGACATGAGGGCATCATGATCATTCTTGGAATAGCAACATATATATATTGTCATGTGATTTCTTATGCTGAAGTAACGATCTATTCACAATGTAAAGTATGAATCAGAAACTTCACTGAGAACTAACAAACTATAATCAGTCATTGAAGCAATTGCAATTTATCATAACGTCGGAAAGAGTCAATATAAGAGCTTTTCAGCAAGTCCACATACTCAACTATCATTTAGTCTTTCACAATTGCTAACACTCACGCAATACTTATGGTTATGAAGTTTTAATCGGACACAGAGAAAGATAGGGGCTTATAGTTTTGCCTCCCAACCTTTTACCTCAAGGGTAACATCAACAATAATGATTTATGAAGACCCACATCCAATTGGATATATATATATATATATATATATATATATATATCAGGATCTTTCCAACACATAGTGCTTGCCAAAGGATAAAGTGTAAAAAGGAAAGGTGAAGATCACCATGACTCTTGTATAAGGTACAAGACAAAAATAAAAGATAGGCCCTTCGCAGAGGGAAGCAGAGGTTGTCATGTGCTTTTATGGTTGGATGCACAAAATCTTAATGCAAAAGAACGTCACTTTATATTGCCACTTGTGATAGGGACCTTTATTATGCAGTCCATCGCTTTTATTTCTTCCATATCACAAGCTCGTATAAAGCTTATTCTCTCCACACTAATAGATCATACATATTTAGAGAGCAACAATGACAACTTACTTGAAGGATCTTACTCAATCCATAGGTAGATATGGTGGACTCTCATGGCAAAACTGGGTTTAAGGATATTTGGAAGCACAAGTAGTATCTCTACTTGGTGCAAGGAATTTGGCTATCATGAGGGGGAAAGGCAAGCTCAACATGTTGGATGATCCATGACAATATAATTTATTTCGGATGTAAGCAAACATAACCCATTACGTTGTCTTCCTTGTCCAACATCAACTTTTTAGCATTTCATATTTTAATGTGTGCTCACAATCATAAAAGATGTCAAAGATAGTATATTTATATGTGAAAACCTCTCTTTCTTTATTACTTCCTATTAATTGCAACGATGACCAAAACTATGTTTGTCAATTCTCAACAACTTTTATTCATCATACTCTTTATATGTGAAGTCATTACTCCCTATAAGATCAATATGATCTCTTTATTTGTTTTTATTCTTTCTTTTTCTCTTTTATTCCCTCAAGATCATAGCAAGAAAACCAAGCCCTTGACTCAACACTAATCTTTATTATATATAGCTCACGGACTCGATTACATAGATAAGGATCAACACAAAAACTCAAAGCTAGATCATGCTAAACTTTATTATACTAAATCAAGATATAACCAAAAGGATCGAACTAAGAAAAAGGGTAAAGATAGAAGTGTGATGGGGATACGATACCGGGGCACCTCCCCCAAGCTTGGCAGTTGCCAAGGGGAGTACCCATACCCATGTGTTTATGTCTCTTTCTTCGGAGGTGGTGATGATGGAGTTGTTGATGAAGTAGTGTCACACATCGAGCGTAGGAGATTTTCCAATTTGCGAATAATGCCCTTGAGTGCGGTGATGTATTCTTGCAACAAAATATTTTCACGAGTGAGATACTTGTTTTGCACCCAAACTATTTCAATCATCTTGAAAGCTTCTAATTCAGTAGGGGTAAGATGGTTATAGTAAGGTTGAAGGATGTCTTCTTCTTCTGCTGATGGAGCTTGATCCTCCATGGCCTTCTTGATCCTATCATCCTTGTCTATCTCCCCAAGTTCTTCTCTCTTCATCTCTACCTTCATTAGCTAAGCATCGTCGCCCGCGTTGTTGGAGGAGGGGGGCGAGATGATGCCTAGCCTTGAAAACTCTGGCAGAAAATAGCTCGAAACAAAAACAGGAGATATTTGCGTGGTACGGTGGTCAAAACCTTCCGGATATTATATCATGAATTTTTATCGACTAAAAGAAGTATCGTGCAAGAAAACGGAGTCCGGAGGGCACACAAGGTGCCCACGAGGCAGGGGGCGCGCCCAGGAGGGTAGGGTGCGCCCTCCGCCCTCGTGGATGCCTCGTGTCCCTTTCAGACTACTTCTTATTTTTCTATTTTCTCAAATATTCCAAAACGGAGAAAAATTGCCATTAGAACAGTTTTGGAGTCGGTTTACTTACCGTACCACATACCTATTCCTTTTCGGAGTCTAAAACGTTCTGGAAAGTGTCCCCTATGTACTCCTCCAGGGTTACGGTGTCAATAACATTGGTTTCAACATTTATGGGGTTACCTGAGATATAATGTTTGATTCTTTGACCGTTCACCACCTTCAGATTTGTGCCTTCGAAGTTGTTGATTTTTATGGCACCGGAATGATAGACCTCCTCGATAATGTAAGGACCTTCCCATTTAGAGAGGAGTTTTCCTGCAAAAAATCTTAAACGAGAGTTTTATAGCAGAACATAATCACCTACATTAAACTCACGCTTTTGTATCCTTTTGTCATGCCATCTTTTAACCTTTTCTTTAAACAGTTTGGCATTCTCATAGGCCTGGATTCTCCACTCATCAAGCGAGCTAATGTCAAATAGTCTCTTCTCACCGGCAAGTTTGAAATCATAATTGAGCTCTTTAATGGCCCAATATGCCTTATGTTCTAGTTCGAGAGGTAAGTGACATGCTTTTCCATAAAACATTTTATATGGAGACATACCCATAGGATTTTTATATGCAGTTCTATAGGCCCATAATGCATCATCAAGTTTCTCGGACCAATTCTTTCTAGATCTATTAACAGTCTTTTGCAAAATTAATTTAATCTCCCTGTTACTCAGTTCTACTTGACCACTAGACTGTGGGTGGTATGGAGATGAAATTCTATGATTAACATCATACTTAGGAAGCATTTTACGAAAATCACTGTGAATAAAATGTGAACCACCATCAGTCATTAAGTATCTAGGGACTCCAAACCTCGGAAAAATAACTTCTTTAAGCATCTTAATAGAGGTGTTATGATCAACACTACTAGTTGGAATAGATTCTACCCACTTAGTAACGTAATCAACATTAACTAAAATATGTGTATACCCATTAGAGGAAGGAAACAGTCCCATATAATCAAAACCCCAAACAAGAAATAGTTCAATAACAAGTGAATAGTTCATAGGAATTTCTTGACGTCTACTAATATTACCAATTCTTTGACATTCATCACAAGACAAGACAAACTTACAGGCATCTTTGAAAAGAGTAGGCCAATAAAAACCGGATTGCAATACTTTATGTGCAGTTCTATCTCCAGCGTGGTGTCCTCCATAAGCCTCGGAGTGACACTTGCGTAGGATCTGTTCCTATTCATGTTCAGGTACACAACGCAAATAACACCATCTACTCCTTCTTTATAAAGGTGTGGGTCATCCCAGAAGTAATGTCTTAAATCATAGAAAAACTTTTTCTTTTGCTGGTACGTGAAACTAGGTGGTATGAATTTAGCAACAATGTAATTAGCATAATCAGCATACCATGGAGCACGAGAAGCATTTATGACAGGTAATTGTTCACCAGGAAAGCTATCATCAATAGGTAGTGGGTCATCAAGAACATTCTCTAACCTAGACAAATTGTCTGCAACGGGGTTCTCAGCTCCCTTTCTATCAATAATATGCAAATCAAATTCTTGTAGGAAGAGAACCCATCTAATAAGTCTAGGTTTAGCATATTTATTTTCCATAAGGTATTTAATAGCAGCATGATCAGTGCGAACAGTTACTTTAGAATCAACAATATAAGGTCTAAACTTATCACAAGCAAATACAACTGCTAAAAATTCTTTTTCAGTAGTAGCATAATTTTTCTGGGCACTGTCTAGAGTTTGACTAGCATATTGGATGACATTTAATTTCTTATCAACTCTTTGTCCTAGAACATCACCTACAGCATAATCACTAGCAACACACATAATTTCAAAGGGTAAATTCCAATCAAGTGGCTGAACAAATAGGTGCAGTAATCAAGGCTTTCTTAAGTATTTCAAATGCTTCTACACACTCATCATCAAAGACAAAAGGAACATCTTTCTGTAGGAGATTAGTCAGAGGCCTGGAAATTTTTGAGAAGTCTTTAATGAACCTCCTATAAAAACAGGCATGACCAAGGAAACTTCTTATACCTTTAATGTCCTTAGGACACGACATCTTTTCAATAGCATCAACTTTAGCTTTATCAACTTCAATACCTCTTTCAGAAATTTTGTGCCCCAAGACAATACCTTCATTAACAATAAAGTGGCACTTCTCCCAATTCAAGACAAGATTAGTTTCTTCACATCTCTGCAAAACTCGATCAAGGTTGCTTAAGCAATCATCAAAAGAAGTTCCATACACGGAGAAATCATCCATGAAAACCTCAACAATCTTTTCACAAAAGTCAGAGAATATAGCAGTCATACATCTTTGAAAGGTAGCAGGTGCATTTCATAAACCAAAAGGCATACGTCTATAAGCAAATGTACCGAAAGGTCAAGTAAAAGCGGTCTTTTCCTGATCCTCTTTTGACACATGTATTTGAGAGAAACCAGAATAACCGTCTAGAAAGCAAAAATGTGTATGTTTGGATAATCTTTCTAGCATTTGATCAATAAAAGGTAAAGGGTAATGATCCTTTCTAGAAGCTTTATTCAATTTGCGAAAATCAATTATCATTCTATATCCTGTAACAATTCTTTGTGGGATCAATTCATCTTTATCATTAGGAACAACACTAATACCTCCCTTCTTAGGGACACAATGGACATGACTCACCCACTGACTATCAGCAACAGGATAAATTATACCTGCCTCCAAAAGCTTTAGTATTTCATTTCTTACCACTTCTTTCATCTTAGGATTTAACTGCCGTTGGTGATCAACAACCGGTTTAGAGTCTTTCTCCAATTTTATTTTGTGTTGGCATAGAGTGGGACTAATGCCCTTAAGATCATCAAGAGTATATCCAATAGCAGCACGGTGCTTCTTCGGAGTTTTCAATAATTTCTCTTCTTCCTGCTCTAAAAGGTTAGCACTAATAATAACAGAATATATCTTCTTTTCATCAAGATAAGCATACTTAAGAGTATCAGGAAATGGTTTAAGCTCAAACACGGGATCACCCTTGGGTGGAGGGGGATCCCCTAGAATTTCAACAGGCAAGTTGTGTTTCAAAACAGGTCCCTGTTTAAAGAATACTTCATCTATTTCCCTTCTTTCATTCATAAACATATCATTTTCATGGTCTAGCAAATATTGTTCTAAAGGATCATTAGGAGGCACGGCAATAGAAGCAAGACCAATAATTTCATCTTTACTAGGCAATTCATTATCATGGGGTTGTCTACAAAATTTAGCAAAATTAAAATCATGAGACATATCCCCTAAACCAACAGTAACAATATCCTTTTCACAGTCTATCTTAGCATTAACAATATTCAAGAAGGGTCTACCAAATATAATGGGACAAAAGTCATCTTGTGGGGAACCAAGAACAAGAAAATCAGTAGGATATTTAATTTTCCCACACAAGACTTCAACATCTCTAACAATCCCAACTGGTGAAATAGTATCTCCATTGGGAAGCTTAATTGTAACATCAATATCTTCTATCTCAGCAGGTGCAATATCATGCATAATTTCTTTGTATAAAGAATGAGGTATTGCACTCTCACTAGCACCCATATCACATAAGCGATGATAGCAATGATCTCCTATTTTAACAGAAATAACAGGCATGCCTACAACAGGTCTATGTTTATTTTTAGTATCGGGTCTAGCAATTCTAGCAGCTTCATTACAGAAGTAAATAACATGCCCATCAATATTATCGACCAAGAGATCCTTAACCATAGCAATACTAGGTTTAACTTTAATTTGCTCAGAGGGTGTAGGTGTTCTAGCATTACTCTTACGAACCATAGTTGAAGCTTTAGCATGATCCTTTATTCTAACAGGGAAAGGTGGTTTCTCAATATAAGCGGTAGGAACAATAGGATCAACATTATAAGTGATAGTCTTTTCTTCAACATTAATAGGTTCAACTACTTTTACTTCAATGGCAGGATGATATTTAAACCACTTCTCCTTAGGGAGATCAACATGAGTAGCAAATGATTCACAGAAAGAAGCTACTATCTTAGAGTCAAGTCCATATTAGTGCTAAATTCACGAAATGCATCGGTATCCATAAAAGATTTAACAGAATCAAACTTAGGTGTTATACCTGACTCCTTACCTTCGTCGAGTTCCCAATCTTCAGAGTTGCCTTTAATTCTTTCCAATAAATCCCATCTGAATACAATAGTCTTCATCATAAAAGAACCAGTATAAGAAGTATCGAGCATGGAGCGATTATTGAGAGAAAGCCGAGCATAAATTTTTTGAATAATAATTTCTCTTGAGAGATCATGATTGGGGCATGAATATAACATTGACTTAAGCCTCCCCCAAGCTTGAGCGATACTTTCTCCTTCGCAAGGCCAAAAATTATATATATAATTACGATCGTGATGAACTAGATGCATTGGGTAAAACTTCTGATGAAATTCCAATTTCAATCATTTGTAGTTCCATGATCCAATATCATCACATAGCCTAAACCATGTCAATGCCTTTCCCTTAAAAGATAAAGGGAAGACCTTCTTCTTGATAACATCCTCGGGCATACCTGCAAGCTTAATAATCCACAAACTTCATCCACATAGATTAGGTGCATATCGGGATGTAATGTTCCATCTCCTGTAAAAGGATTATCTAGCAGTTTCTCTATCATACCCGAAGGAACTTCAAAGTAAACATTATCAGTAGGTTCAGTAGGTTGAGGAGCAACTCTTTGCTCTACTGGTCGGGGTGAAGATACCCCGAACAAGCCCCTCAAAGGATTATTTTCCATCATAACAAATGATAGTAAATTTCAGCACACTATATAAATTTTTCCTTACCAAATTCCATCTAACAAAGGCGCTTCACTCCCCGGCAACGGCGCCAGAAAAGAGTCTTGATGACCCACAAGTATAGAGAATCTATCGTAGTCCTTTCGATAAGTAAGAGTGTTGAACCCAACGAGGAGCAGAAGGAAATGACAAGCGGTTTTCAGTAAGGTATTCTCTGCAAGCACTGAAATTATCGGTAACAGATAGTTTTGTGATAAGGTAATTCGTAACGGGTAACAAGTAAAAAAAAGTAAACAAGGTGCAGCAAGGTGGCCCAATCCTTTTTGTAGCAACGTAAACGCACCCCGGGGTTCGTCAATCGTGGAAATCACTCCGCAACCCCAAAACAGTAAGTAATAGTCCACGAAACTGGCCAGAATTGGCCAAAACTGCGAGTATTTATGACCAACACGAAAACGCGCCCAGGGTTCATCAATCGTGGAAATAGTCCGAGACCCCAAAATAGTGAGTAATTGTGCACGAAACGGGCCAGAATCGGCCAAAACTACAAGTGTTGATGACCGACACGTAAACGCACCCCGGGGTTCGTCAATCGTGGAAATCACTCCGGGACCCCAAAACCGCGAGTAATAGTCCACGAAACGGGCCGGAATCGGCCAAAACTGCAGGTGTTGATGACCGACACGAAAACGCACCCCGGGGTTCGTCAATCGTGGAAATCAGTCCGAGACCCCAAAACAGTGAGTAATAGTCCACGAACGAGCCAAAATCGGCCAAAACTGCGGGTGTTGATGACCGACATGTAAACGCACCCCGAGGTTCATCAATCCGGGACCCCAAAAAAGTGAGTAATAGTGCACGATACGGGCCAAAATCGGCCAAAACTGCGGGTGTTGATGACCGACACATAAACGCACCCCGGGGTTCGTCAATCGTGGAAATCACTCCGGGATCCCAAAACCACGAGTAATAGTCCATGAAACTGGCCAGAATCGGCCAAAACTGTGAGTGTTTATGATCGACACGTAAACGCACCGTGGGGATCATCAATCGTGGAAATCAGTCCGGGACACCAAAACAGTCAGTAATAGTCCATGAAACAAGCCAGAATCGACAAAAACTGCGAGTGTTGATGACCGACACGTAAACGCACCCCGGGGTTCGTCAATCGTGGAAATCACTCCGCAATCCCAAAACAGTAAGTAATAGTCCACGAAACTGGCCAGGATCGGCCAAAACTGCGAGTATTTATGACCAACACGAAAACGCGCCCCAGGGTTCATCAATCGTGGAAATAGTCCGAGACCCCAAAACAGTGAGTAATTGTGCACGAAACGGGCCAGAATTGGCCAAAACTACAAGTGTTGATGACCGACACGTAAACGCACCCCGGGGTTCGTCAATCGTGGAAATCACTCCGCAATCCCAAAACAGTAAGTAATAGTCCACGAAACCGGCCAGGATCGGCCAAAACTACGAGTATTTATGACCAACACGAAAACGCGCCCCAGGGTTCATCAATCGTGGAAATAGTCCGAGACCCCAAAACAGTGAGTAATTGTGCACGAAACGGGCCAGAATCGGCCAAAACTACAAGTGTTGATGACCGACACGTAAACGCACCCCGGGGTTCGTCAATCGTGGAAATCACTCCGGGACCCCAAAACAGCGAGAAATAGTCCACGAAACGGGCCGGAATCGGCCAAAACTGCGGGTGTTGATGACCGACACGGAAACGCACCCCGGGGTTCGTCAAGCGTGGAAATCAGTCCGAGACCCCAAAACAGTGAGTAATAGTCCACGAACGAGCCAAAATCGGCCAAAACTGCGGGTGTTGATGACCGACATGTAAACGCACCCCGAGGTTCATCAGTCGGGGAAATCACTCCGGGACCCCAAAAAGTGAGTAATAGTGCACGATACGGGCCAAAATCGGCCAAAACTGCGGGTGTTGATGACCGACACGTAAACGCACCCCGGGGTTCGTCAATCGTGGAAATCAATCCGGGACCCCAAAACAGTGAGTAATAGTCCATGAAACTGGCCAAAATCGGCCAAAACTGTGAGTGTTTATGATCGACACGTAAACGCACCCTGGGGTTCATCAATCGTGGAAATCAGTCCGGGACACCAAAACAGTCAGTAATAGTCCATGAAACAGGCCAGAATCGACAAAAACTGCGAGTGTTGATCACCGACACGTAAACGCACCCCGGGGTTCGTCAATCGTGGAAATCACTCCGCAATCCCAAAACAGTAAGTAATAGTCCACGAAACTGGCCAGGACCGGCCAAAACTACGAGTATTTATAACCAACACGAAAACGCGCCCCAGGGTTCATCAATCGTGGAAATAGTCCGAGACCCCAAAACAGTGAGTAATTGTGCACGAAACGGGCCAGAATCGGCCAAAACTACAAGTGTTGATGACCGACACGTAAACGCACCCCGGGGTTCGTCAATCGTGGAAATCACTCCGGGACCCCAAAACAGCGAGTAATAGTCCACGAAACGGGCCGGAATCGGCCAAAACTACGGGTGTTGATGACCGACACGCAAACGCACCCCGGGGTTCGTCAAGCGTGGAAATCAGTCCGAGACCCCAAAACAGTGAGTAATAGTCCACGAACGAGCCAAAATCGGCCAAAACTGCGGGTGTTGATGACCGACATGTAAACGCACCCCGAGGTTCATCAATCGGGGAAATCACTCCGGGACCCCAAAAAAGTGAGTAATAGTGCACGATACGGGCCAAAATCGGCCAAAACTGCGGGTGTTGATGACCGACACGTAAACGCACCTCGGGGTTCGTCAATCGTGGAAATCACTCCGGGACCCCAAAACCGCGAGTAATAGTCCATGAAACTGGCCAGAATCGGCCAAAACTGTGAGTGTTTATGATCGACACGTAAACGCACCCTGGGGTTCATCAATCGTGGAAATCAGTCCGGGACACCAAAACAGTCAGTAATAGTCCATGAAACAGGCTAGAATCGACAAAAACTGCGAGTGTTGATCACCGACACGTAAACGCACCCCGGGGTTCGTCAATCGTGGAAATCACTCCGCAATCCCAAAACAGTAAGTAATAGTCCACGAAACTGGCCAGGATCGGCCAAAACTACGAGTATTTATAACCAACACAAAAACGCGCCCCAGGGTTCATCAATCGTGGAAATAGTCCGAGACCCCAAAACAGTGAGTAATTGTGCACGAAACGGGCTAGAATCGGCCAAAACTACAAGTGTTGATGACCGACACGTAAACGCACCCCGGGGTTCGTCAATCGTGGAAATCACTCCGGGACCCCAAAACAGCGAGTAATAGTCCACGAAACGGGCCGGAATCGGCCAAAACTGCGGGTGTTGATGACCGACACGCAAACGCACCCCGGGGTTCGTCAAGCGTGGAAATCAGTCCGAGACCCCAAAACAGTGAGTAATAGTCCACGAACGAGCCAAAATCGGCCAAAACTGCGGGTGTTGATGACCGACATGTAAACGCACCCCGAGGTTCATCAGTCGGGGAAATCACTCCGGGACCCCAAAAAAGTGAGTAATAGTGCACGATACGGGCCAAAATCGGCCAAAACTGCGGGTGTTGATGACCGACACGTAAACGCACCCCGGGGTTCGTCAATCGTGGAAATCACTCCGGGACCCCAAAACCGCGAGTAATAGTCCATGAAACTGGCCAGAATCGGCCAAAACTGTGAGTGTTTATGATCGACACGTAAACGCACCCTGGGGTTCATCAATCGTGGAAATCAGTCCAGGACACCAAAACAGTCAGTAATAGTCCATGAAACAGGCCAGAATCGAAAAAAACTGCGAGTGTTGATCACCGACACGTAAACGCACCCCGGGGTTCGTCAATCGTGGAAATCACTCCGCAATCCCAAAACAGTAAGTAATAGTCCACGAAACTGGCCAGGATCGGCCAAAACTACGAGTATTTATAACCAACACGAAAACGCGCCCCAGGGTTCATCAATCGTGGAAATAGTCCGAGACCCCAAAACAGTGAGTAATTGTGCACGAAACGGGCCAGAATCGGCCAAAACTACAAGCGTTGATGACCGACACGTAAACGCACCCCGGGGTTCGTCAATCGTGGAAATCACTCCGGGACCCCAAAACAGCGAGAAATAGTCCACGAAACGGGCCGGAATCGGCCAAAACTGCGGGTGTTGATGACCGACACGGAAACGCACCCCGGGGTTCGTGAAGCGTGGAAATCAGTCCGAGACCCCAAAACAGTGAGTAATAGTCCACGAACGAGCCAAAATCGGCCAAAACTGCGGGTGTTGATGACCGACATGTAAACGCACCCCGAGGTTCATCAGTCGGAGAAATCACTCCGGGAACCCAAAAAAGTGAGTAATAGTGCACGATACGGGCCAAAATCGGCCAAAACTGCGGGTGTTGATGACCGACACATAAACGCACCCCGGGGTTCGTCAATCGTGGAAATCACTCCGGGACCCCAAAACCGCGAGTAATAGTCCATGAAACTGGCCAGAATCTGTTGGGGAACGTAGTAATTTCAAAAAAATTCCTACGCACACGCAAGATCATGGTGATGCATAGCAACGAGAGGGGAGAGTGTTTGTCTACGTACCCTCGTAGACCGAAGCGGAAGCGTTGACACAACGTAGAGGAAGTAGTCGTACGTAGAGGAAGTAGTCGTACGTTCTCCTCGCGATCCAACCGATCACAGTACCGTTACTCCGGCACCTCCGAGTTCTTGGCACACGTTCAGCTCGATGACGATCCCCGGGCTCCGATCCAGCAAAGCGTCGGGGAAGAGTTCCGTCAGCACAACGGCGTGGTGACGATCTTGATGTGTTACCGGCGCAGAGCTTCGCCTAAGCACTGCAACGATATAATCGAGGTGGAATTTGGTGGAAGGGGGCACCGCACACGGCTAAGGAACGATCCGTAGATCAACTTGTGTGTCTTTGGGGTGCCCCCTGCCCCTGTATATAAAGGATGGAGGAGGAGGAGGCCGGCCAAGGCAAAAGGTGCGGCCAGCATATGGAGTCCTACTAGGACTCCAAGTCCTAGTAGGAGTCCACCAAAAGGGGAGGAAGGGAGAAGGAATAGGAGGAGAAGGAGAGATGGCCGGCCCCCTTTTCCCTAGTCCAATTCGGACCAAAGGGGAGGGGGGGCGCAGCAGCCTTTTCCTCTTCCCACTAAAGCCCATCAAGGCCCATTATTTCTCCCGTAATCCCGTAACTCCCCGGTACTCCCAAAAATACCCGAATCACTCAGAACCCTTCCGATGTCCGAATATAGTCGTCCAATATATCGATCTTTACGTCTCGACCATTTCGAGACTCCTCGTCATATCCCCGATCTCATCCGGGACTCCGAACTCCTTCGGTACATCAAAACTCATAAACTCATAATATAACTGTCATCGAAACCTTAAGCGTGCGGACCCTACGGGTTCGAGAACAATGTAGACATGACCGAGACACGTCTCCAGTCAATAACCAATAGCGGGACCTGGATGCCCATATTGGCTCCTACATATTCTACGAAGATCTTTATCGGTCAGACCGCATAACAACATACGTTGTTCCCTTTGTCATCGGTATGTTACTTGCCCGAGATTCGATCGTCGGTATCCAATACCTAGTTCAATCTCGTTACCGGCAAGTCTCTTTTCTCGTTCCGTAATACATCATCTCGCAACTAACTCATTGGTTGCAATGCTTGCAAGGCTTATGTGATGTGCATTACCGAGAAGGCCCTGAGATACCTCTCCGACAATCGGAGTGACAAATCCTAATCTCGAAATATGCCAACTCAACATGTACCTTCGGAGACACTTGTAGAGCACCTTTATAATCACCCAGTTACGTTGTGACGTTTGGTAGCACACAAAGTGTTCCTACGGTAAACGTGAGTTGCATAATCTCATAGTTAAAGGAACATGTATAAGTCATGGATAAAAGCAATAGCATCATACTAAACGATCGAGTGCTATGCTAATGGAATGGGTCATGTCAATCAGATCATTCAACTAATGATGTGATCTCGTTAATCAAATAACAACTCTTTGTTCATGGCTAGGAAACATAACCATCTTTGATTAATGAGCTAGTCAAGTAGAGGCATACTAGTGACACTCTGTTTGTCTATGTATTCACACATGTATTATGTTTCCAGTTAATACAATTCTAGCATGAATAATAAACATTTATCATGATATAAGGAAATAAATAATAACTTTATTATTGCCTCTAGGGCATATTTCCTTCAGTCTCCCACTTGCACTAGAGTCAATAATCTAGTTCACATCGCCATGTGATTTATCAGCAATAGTTCACATCGATATGTGACCAACACCCAAAGGATTTACTAGATTCGGTAATCTAGTTCACATTGCTATGTGATTAACACCCAAAGAGTACTATAGTGTGACTTTTGCTTGTGAGAGAAGTTTAGTCAACGGGTCTGCCACATTCAGATCCGTTATGTATTTTGCAATTTTCTATGTCTACAATGCTCTGCACGGAGCTACTTTAGCTAATTGCTCCCACTTTCAATATGTATCTAGATTGAGACTTAGAGTCATCCAGATTAGTGTCAAAACTTGCATCGACGTAACCTTTTACGACGAACCTTTTTGTCACCTCCATAATCGAGAAACATATCCTTATTCCACTAAGGATAATTTTGACCGCCGTCCAGTGATCTACTCCTAGATCACTATTGTACTCCCGTGCCAATCTCAGGGTAGGGTATACAATAGGTCTGGTATACAGCATGGCATACTTTATAGAACCTATGGCTGAGGCATAGGGAATGACTTTCATTCTCTTTCTATCTTCTGCCGTGGTCGGGCTTTGAGTCTTACTCAATTTCACACCTTGTAATACAGGCAAGAACTCTTTCTTTGACTGTTCCATTTTGAACTACTTCAAAATCTTTTCAAGGTATGTACTTATTGAAAAACTTATCAAGCGTCTTGATCTATCTCTTATAGATCTTGATGCTCAATATGTAAGCAGCTTCACCGAGGTCCTTCTTCGAAAAACTCCTTTCAAATACTCCTTTATGCTTTACAGAATAATTCTACATTATTTCCGATCAATAATATGTCATTTACATATACTTATCAGAAATGCTGTAGTGCTCCCACTCACTTTCTTGTAAATACAGGCTTCACCGTAAGTCTGTATAAAACTATATGCTTTGATCAACTTATCAAAGCGTATATTCCAACTCCGAGATGCTTGCACCAGTCCATAGATGGATCGCTGGAGCTTGCATATTTTGTTAACACCTTCAGGATCGACAAAACCTTCTAGTTGCATCATATACAACTCTCTATTAAGGAATGCAGTTTTGTTTATCCATTTGCCAGATTTCATAAAATGCGGCAATTGCTAACATGATTCGGACAGACTTAAGCATAGATACGAGTGAGAAACTCTCATCGTAGTCAATACTTTGAACTTGTCGAAAAACCTTTTTCGACAATTCTAGCTTTGTAGATAGTAACACTACTATCAGTGTCCGTCTTCCTCTTGAAGCTCCATTTATTCTTAATTGCTTGCCGATCATCGGGCAAGGCAACCAAAGTCCAAACTTTGTTCTCATACATGGATCATATCTCAGATTTCATGGCCTCTAACCATTTTGCGGAATCTGGGCTCATCATCGCTTCCTCATAGTTCGCAAGTTCGTCATGGTCTAGTAACATGACTTCCAGAACAGGATTACCGTACCACTCTGGTGCGGATCTCACTCTAGTTTACTTACGAGATTTGGTAGTAACTTGATCTGAAGTTACATGATCATCATCATTAGCTTCCTCACTAATTGGTGTAGTAGTCACAGGAACAGATTTCTGTGATGAACTACTTTCCAATAAGGGAGAAGGTACAATTACCTTATCAAGTTCTACTTTCCTCCCACTCACTTCTTTCGAAAGAAACTCTTTCTCTAGAAAGTTTCCGAACTTAGCAACAAAAGTCTTGCCTTCGGATCTATGATAGAAGGTGTATCCAACAGTTTCCTTTGGATATCCTATGAAGACACATTTCTCCGATTTGGGTTCGAGCTTATCAGGTTGAAGCTTTTTCACATAAGCATCGCAGCCCCAAACTTTAAGAAACGACAGCTTAGGTTATTGCTAAACCATAGTTCATACGGTGTCGTCCCAACGGATTTAGATGGTGCCCCTTTTAACGTGAATGCAGCTGTCTCTAATGCATCATCCCAAAACGATATTGGTAAATCGGTAAGAAACATCATAGATTGTACTATATCTAATAAAGTACGGTTATGACGTTCGGACGCACCATTATGCTGCGGTGTTCCAGGTGGCATGAGTTTGTGAAACTATTCCACATTGTTTTAATTGAAGACCAAACTCGTAACTCAAATATTCGTCTCTGCGATCAGATCGTAGAAACTTTATTTTCTTGTCACGATGATTTTCCACTTCACTCTGAAATTCTTTGAACTTTTCAAATGTTTCAGACTTATGTTTCATCAAGTAGATATACCCATATCTGCTCAAATCATCTGTGAAGGTTAGAAAATAATGATACTTGTCGCGAGCCTTAATATTCATCGGACCACATACATCAGTATGCATGATTTCCAACAAATCTGTTGCTTGCTCCATTGTTCCAGAGAACGGCGTTTTAGTCATCTTGCCCAAGAGGCATGATTCGCAAGCATCAAGTGATTCATAATCAAGTGATTCCAAAATCCCATCAGCATGGAGTTTCTTCATGCGCTTTACACCAATATGACCTAAACGGCAGTGCCACAAATAGGTTGCACTATCATTATTAACTTCGCATCTTTTGGTTTCAATATTATGAATATGTGTATCACTACGATCGACATCCAACAAACCATTTTCGTTGGTGTGTATGACCATAGAAGGTTTTATTCATGTAAACAGAACAACAATTTATTCTCTTACTTAAATGAATAGCCGTATTGCAATAAACATGATCAAATCATATTCATGCTCAACGCAAACACCAAATAACACTTATTTAGTTTCAACACTAATCCCGAAAGTATAGGGAGTGTGTGATGATGATCATATCAATCTTGGAACCACTTCCAACACACATCGTCACCTTGCCCTTTAACTAGTCTTTGTTCATTCTGCAACTCCCGTTTCGAGTTACTAATCTTAGCAACTTGAACTAATACCAAATACTGAGGGGTTGCTATGAACACTAGTAAAGTACACATCAATAACATGTATATCAAATATACTTATGTTCACTTTGCCATCCTTCTTATCCGCCAATCACTTGGGGTAGTTCCGCTTCCAGTGACCAGTCCTTTTGCAGTAGAAGCACTTAGTCTCAGGCTTAGGACCAGACTTGGGATTTTTCACTTGAGCAGCAACTTGCTTGCCGTTCTTCTTGAAGTTCCCCTTCTTTCCTTTTGCCCTTTTCTTGAAACTAGTGATCTTGTCAACCATCAACACTTGATGGTTTTCTTTGATTTCTACCTTCGCCGATTTTAGCATCGCGAAGAGCTTGGGAATTACTTTTGTCATCCCTTGCATATTATAGTTCATCACGAAGTTCTACTAACTTGGTGATGGTGACTAGAGAATTCTGTCAATCACTATCTTATCTGGAAGATTAACTCCCACTTGATTCAAGTGATTGTTGTACTCAAACAATTTGAGCACATGCTCACTAGTTGAGCGATTCTCCTCCATCTTTTAGCTATAGAACTTGTTGGAGACTTCATTTCTCTCAACTCGGGTATTTGCCTGAAATATTAACTTCAACTCCTGGAACATCTTGTATGGTCCATGATGTTCAAAACGTCTTTGAAGTCCCGATTCTAAGCCGTTTAAGCATGGTGCACTAAACTATTAAGTAGTCATCATATTGAGCTAGCATAACATTCATAACGTCTGCATCTGCTCCTGCAATAGGTCCGTCACCTAGCGGTGCATCAAGGACATAATTCTTCTGTGCAGCAATGAGGATAAACCTCAGATCACGGATCCAATCCGCATCATTGCTACTAACATTTTTCAACACAATTTTCTCTAGGAACATATCAAAATAAACACAGGGAAGCAACAATGCGAGCTATTGATCTACAACATAGATATGCTAATACTACCAGGACTAAGTTCATGATAAATTAATGTTCAATTAATCATATTACTTAAGAACTCCCACTTAGATAGACATCCCTCTAATCCTCTAAGTGATCACGTGATCCAAATCAACTAAACCATGTCCGATCATCACGTGAGATGGAGTAGTTTCAATGGTGAACATCACTATGTTGATCATATCTACTGTATGATTCACGCTCGACCTTTCGGTCTCCGTGTTCCGAGGCCATATCTGTATATGCTAGGCTCGTCAAGTTAAACCTGAGTATTCCGCGTGTGCAACTGTTTTGCACCCGTTGTATTTGAACGTAGAGCCTATCACACCCGATCATCACGTGGTGTCTCAGCACGAAGAACTTTCGCAACGGTGCATACTCAGGGAGAACACTTCTTGATAATTTAGTGAGAGATCATCTTATAATGCTACCGTCAAACAAAGCAAGATAAGATGCATAAAAGATAGACATCACATGCAATCAATATAAGTGATATGATATGGCCATCATCATCTTGTGCTTGTGATCTCCATCTCTGCAGCACCGTCATGATCACCATCGTCACCGGCGCGACACCTTGATCTCCATCGTAGCATCGTTGTCGTCTCGCCAATCTTATGCTTCCACGACTATCACTACCGCTTAGTAATAAAGTAAAGCATTACATCGCGATTGCATTGCATACAATAAAGCGACAACCATATGGCTCCTGCCAGTTGCCGATAACTCGGTTACAAAACATGATCATCTCATACAATAAAATTTAGCATCATGTCTTGACCATATCACATCACAACATGCCCTGCAAAAACAAGTTAGACGTCCTCTACTTTGTTGTTGCAAGTTTTACGTGGCTGCTACGGGCTTTAAGCAAGAACTCATCTTACCTACGCATCAAAACCACAACGATAGTTTGTCAAATAGACTCCGTTTTAACCTTCTCAAGGACCGGGCGTAGCCACACTCGGTTCAACTAAAGTTGGAGAGACAGTCTTCCGCAAGCCATCTATGTGCAAACCACGTCGAGGGAACCGGTCTGGCGTAAGCGTACGCGTAAGGTTGGTCCGGATCGTCTCGTCCAACAATACCGCTGAACCAAAGTATGACATGCTGGTAGGCAGTATGACTTGTATCGTCCACAACTCACTTGTGTTCTACTCGTGCAAATAACATCAAACCATAAAAACCTAGGCTCGGATGCCACTGTTGGGGAACGTAGTAATTTCAAAAAAATTCCTACGCACACGCAAGATCATGGTGATGCATAGCAACGAGAGGGGAGAGTGTTTGTCTACGTACCCTCGTAGACCGAAGCGGAAGCGTTGACACAACGTAGAGGAAGTAGTCGTACGTAGAGGAAGTAGTCGTACGTTCTCCTCACGATCCAACCGATCACAGTACCGTTACTCCGGCACCTCCGAGTTCTTGGCACACGTTCAGCTCGATGACGATCCCCGGGCTCCGATCCAGCAAAGCGTCGGGGAAGAGTTCCGTCAGCACAACGGCGTGGTGACGATCTTGATGTGTTACCGGCGCAGAGCTTCGCCTAAGCACTGCAACGATATAATCGAGGTGGAATTTGGTGGAAGGGGGCACCGCACACGGCTAAGGAACGATCCGTAGATCAACTTGTGTGTCTTTGGGGTGCCCCCTGCCCCTGTATATAAAGGATGGAGGAGGAGGAGGCCGGCCAAGGCAAAAGGTGCGGCCAGCATATGGAGTCCTACTAGGACTCCAAGTCCTAGTAGGAGTCCACCAAAAGGGGAGGAAGGGAGAAGGAATAGGAGGAGAAGGAGAGGTGGCCGGCCCCCTTTTCCCTAGTCCAATTCGGACCAAAGGGGAGGGGGGGCGCAGCAGCCTTTTCCTCTTCCCACTAAAGCCCATCAAGGCCCATTATTTCTCCCGTAATCCCGTAACTCCCCGGTACTCCCAAAAATACCCGAATCACTCAGAACCCTTCCGATGTCCGAATATAGTCGTCCAATATATCGATCTTTACGTCTCGACCATTTCGAGACTCCTCGTCATATCCCCGATCTCATCCGGGACTCCGAACTCCTTCGGTACATCAAAACTCATAAACTCATAATATAACTGTCATCGAAACCTTAAGCGTGCGGACCCTACGGGTTCGAGAACAATGTAGACATGACCGAGACACGTCTCCAGTCAATAACCAATAGCGGGACCTGGATGCCCATATTGGCTCCTACATATTCTACGAAGATCTTTATCGGTCAGACCGCATAACAACATACGTTGTTCCCTTTGTCATCGGTATGTTACTTGCCCGAGATTCGATCGTCGGTATCCAATACCTAGTTCAATCTCGTTACCGGCAAGTCTCTTTTCTCGTTCCGTAATACATCATCTCGCAACTAACTCATTGGTTGCAATGCTTGCAAGGCTTATGTGATGTGCATTACCGAGAAGGCCCTGAGATACCTCTCCGACAATCGGAGTGACAAATCCTAATCTCGAAATATGCCAACTCAACATGTACCTTCGGAGACACTTGTAGAGCACCTTTATAATCACCCAGTTACGTTGTGACGTTTGGTAGCACACAAAGTGTTCCTACGGTAAACGTGAGTTGCATAATCTCATAGTTAAAGGAACATGTATAAGTCATGGATAAAAGCAATAGCATCATACTAAACGATCGAGTGCTATGCTAATGGAATGGGTCATGTCAATTAGATCATTCAACTAATGATGTGATCTCGTTAATCAAATAACAACTCTTTGTTCATGGCTAGGAAACATAACCATCTTTGATTAATGAGCTAGTCAAGTAGAGGCATACTAGTGACACTCTGTTTGTCTATGTATTCACACATGTATTATGTTTCCAGTTAATACAATTCTAGCATGAATAATAAACATTTATCATGATATAAGGAAATAAATAATAACTTTATTATTGCCTCTAGGGCATATTTCCTTCAGAATCGGCCAAAACTGTGAGTGTTTATGATCGACACGTAAACGCACCCTGGGGTTCATCAATCGTGGAAATCAGTCCGGGACACCAAAACAGTCAGTAATAGTCCATGAAACAGGCTAGAATCGACAAAAACTGCGAGTGTTGATCACCGACACGTAAACGCACCCCGGGGTTCGTCAATCGTGGAAATCACTCCGCAATCCCAAAACAGTAAGTAATAGTCCACGAAACTGGCCAGGATCGGCCAAAACTACGAGTATTTATAACCAACACGAAAACGCGCCCCAGGGTTCATCAATCGTGGAAATAGTCCGAGACCCCAAAACAGTGAGTAATTGTGCACGAAACGGGCTAGAATCGGCCAAAACTACAAGTGTTGATGACCGACACGTAAACGCACCCCGGGGTTCGTCAATCGTGGAAATCACTCCGGGACCCCAAAACAGCGAGTAATAGTCCACGAAACGGGCCGGAATCGGCCAAAACTGCGGGTGTTGATGACCGACACGCAAACGCACCCCGGGGTTCGTCAAGCGTGGAAATCAGTCCGAGACCCCAAAACAGTGAGTAATAGTCCACGAACGAGCCAAAATTGGCCAAAACTGCGGGTGTTGATGACCGACATGTAAACGCACCCCGAGGTTCATCAGTCGGGGAAATCACTCCGGGACCCCAAAAAAGTGAGTAATAGTGCACGATACGGGCCAAAATCGGCCAAAACTGCGGGTGTTGATGACCGACACGTAAACGCACCCCGGGGTTCGTCAATCGTGGAAATCACTCCGGGACCCCAAAACCGCGAGTAATAGTCCATGAAACTGGCCAGAATCGGCCAAAACTGTGAGTGTTTATGATCGACACGTAAACGCACCCTGGGGTTCATCAATCGTGGAAATCAGTCCAGGACACCAAAACAGTCAGTAATAGTCCATGAAACAGGCCAGAATCGACAAAAACTGCGAGTGTTGATCACCGACACGTAAACGCACCCCGGGGTTCGTCAATCGTGGAAATCACTCCGCAATCCCAAAACAGTAAGTAATAGTCCACGAAACTGGCCAGGATCGGCCAAAACTACGAGTATTTATAACCAACACGAAAACGCGCCCCAGGGTTCATCAATCGTGGAAATAGTCCGAGACCCCAAAACAGTGAGTAATTGTGCACGAAACGGGCCAGAATCGGCCAAAACTACAAGTGTTGATGACCGACACGTAAACGCACCCCGGGGTTCGTCAATCGTGGAAATCACTCCGGGACCCCAAAACAGCGAGAAATAGTCCACGAAACGGGCCGGAATCGGCCAAAACTGCGGGTGTTGATGACCGACACGGAAACGCACCCCGGGGTTCGTGAAGCGTGGAAATCAGTCCGAGACCCCAAAACAGTGAGTAATAGTCCACGAACGAGCCAAAATCGGCCAAAACTGCGGGTGTTGATGACCGACATGTAAACGCACCCCGAGGTTCATCAGTCGGAGAAATCACTCCGGGAACCCAAAAAAGTGAGTAATAGTGCACGATACGGGCCAAAATCGGCCAAAACTGCGGGTGTTGATGACCGACACATAAACGCACCCCGGGGTTCGTCAATCGTGGAAATCACTCCGGGACCCCAAAACCGCGAGTAATAGTCCATGAAACTGGCCAGAATCGGCCAAAACTGTGAGTGTTTATGATCGACACGTAAACGCACCCTGGGGTTCATCAATCGTGGAAATCAGTCCAGGACACCAAAACAGTCAGTAATAGTCCATGAAACAGGCCAGAATCGACAAAAACTGCGAGTGTTGATCACCGACACGTAAACGCACCCCGGGGTTCGTCAATCGTGGAAATCACTCCGCAATCCCAAAACAGTAAGTAATAGTCCACGAAACTGGCCAGGATCGGCCAAAACTACGAGTATTTATAACCAACACGAAAACGCGCCCCAGGGTTCATCAATCGTGGAAATAGTCCGAGACCCCAAAACAGTGAGTAATTGTGCACGAAACGGGCCAGAATCGGCCAAAACTACAAGTGTTGATGACCGACACGTAAACGCACCCCGGGGTTCGTCAATCGTGGAAATCACTCCGGGACCCCAAAACAGCGAGAAATAGTCCACGAAACGGGCCGGAATCGGCCAAAACTGCGGGTGTTGATGACCGACACGGAAACGCACCCCGGGGTTCGTCAAGCGTGGAAATCAGTCCGAGACCCCAAAACAGTGAGTAATAGTCCACGAACGAGCCAAAATCGGCCAAAACTGCGGGTGTTGATGACCGACATGTAAACGCACCCCGAGGTTCATCAGTCGGAGAAATCACTCCGGGAACCCAAAAAAGTGAGTAATAGTGCACGATACGGGCCAAAATCGGCCAAAACTGCGGGTGTTGATGACCGACACGTAAACGCACCCCGGGGTTCGTCAATCGTGGAAATCACTCCGGGACCCCAAAACCGCGAGTAATAGTCCATGAAACTGGCCAGAATCGGCCAAAACTGTGAGTGTTTATGATCGACACGTAAACGCACCCTGGGGTTCATCAATCGTGGAAATCAGTCCGGGACACCAAAACAGTCAGTAATAGTCCATGAAACAGGCTAGAATCGACAAAAACTGCGAGTGTTGATCACCGACACGTAAACGCACCCCGGGGTTCGTCAATCGTGGAAATCACTCCGCAATCCCAAAACAGTAAGTAATAGTCCACGAAACTGGCCAGGATCGGCCAAAACTACGAGTATTTATAACCAACACGAAAACGCGCCCCAGGGTTCATCAATCGTGGAAATAGTCCGAGACCCCAAAACAGTGAGTAATTGTGCACGAAACGGGCTAGAATCGGCCAAAACTACAAGTGTTGATGACCGACACGTAAACGCACCCCGGGGTTCGTCAATCGTGGAAATCACTCCGGGACCCCAAAACAGCGAGTAATAGTCCACGAAACGGGCCGGAATCGGCCAAAACTGCGGGTGTTGATGACCGACACGCAAACGCACCCCGGGGTTCGTCAAGCGTGGAAATCAGTCCGAGACCCCAAAACAGTGAGTAATAGTCCACGAACGAGCCAAAATTGGCCAAAACTGCGGGTGTTGATGACCGACATGTAAACGCACCCCGAGGTTCATCAGTCGGGGAAATCACTCCGGGACCCCAAAAAAGTGAGTAATAGTGCACGATACGGGCCAAAATCGGCCAAAACTGCGGGTGTTGATGACCGACACGTAAACGCACCCCGGGGTTCGTCAATCGTGGAAATCACTCCGGGACCCCAAAACCGCGAGTAATAGTCCATGAAACTGGCCAGAATCGGCCAAAACTGTGAGTGTTTATGATCGACACGTAAACGCACCCTGGGGTTCATCAATCGTGGAAATCAGTCCAGGACACCAAAACAGTCAGTAATAGTCCATGAAACAGGCCAGAATCGACAAAAACTGCGAGTGTTGATCACCGACACGTAAACGCACCCCGGGGTTCGTCAATCGTGGAAATCACTCCGCAATCCCAAAACAGTAAGTAATAGTCCACGAAACTGGCCAGGATCGGCCAAAACTACGAGTATTTATAACCAACACGAAAACGCGCACCAGGGTTCATCAATCGTGGAAATAGTCCGAGACCCCAAAACAGTGAGTAATTGTGCACGAAACGGGCCAGAATCGGCCAAAACTACAAGTGTTGATGACCGACACGTAAACGCACCCCGGGGTTAGTCAATCGTGGAAATCACTCCGGGACCCCAAAACAGCGAGAAATAGTCCACGAAACGGGCCGGAATCGGCCAAAACTGCGGGTGTTGATGACCGACACGGAAACGCACCCCGGGGTTCGTGAAGCGTGGAAATCAGTCCGAGACCCCAAAACAGTGAGTAATAGTCCACGAACGAGCCAAAATCGGCCAAAACTGCGGGTGTTGATGACTGACATGTAAACGCACCCCGAGGTTCATCAGTCGGAGAAATCACTCCGGGAACCCAAAAAAGTGAGTAATAGTGCACGATACGGGCCAAAATCGGCCAAAACTGCGGGTGTTGATGACCGACACATAAACGCACCCCGGGGTTCGTCAATCGTGGAAATCACTCCGGGACCCCAAAACCGCGAGTAATAGTCCATGAAACTGGCCAGAATCGGCCAAAACTGTGAGTGTTTATGATCGACACGTAAACGCACCCTGGGGTTCATCAATCGTGGAAATCAGTCCGGGACACCAAAACAGTCAGTAATAGTCCATGAAACAGGCCAGAATCGACAAAAACTGCGAGTGTTGATCACCGACACGTAAACGCACCCCGGGGTTCGTCAATCGTGGAAATCACTCCGCAATCCCAAAACAGTAAGTAATAGTCCACGAAACTGGCCAGGATCGGCCAAAACTACGAGTATTTATAACCAACACGAAAACGCGCCCCAGGGTTCATCAATCGTGGAAATAGTCCGAGACCCCAAAACAGTGAGTAATTGTGCACGAAACGGGCCAGAATCGGCCAAAACTACAAGTGTTGATGACCGACACGTAAACGCACCCCGGGGTTCGTCAATCGTGGAAATCACTCCGGGACCCCAAAACAGCGAGAAATAGTCCACGAAACGGGCCGGAATCGGCCAAAACTGCGGGTGCTGATGACCGACACGGAAACGCACCCCGGGGTTCGTGAAGCGTGGAAATCAGTCCGAGACCCCAAAACAGTGAGTAATAGTACACGAACGAGCCAAAATCGGCCAAAACTGCGGGTGTTGATGACCGACATGTAAACGCACCCCGAGGTTCATCAGTCGAAGAAATCACTCCGGGAACCCAAAAAAGTGAGTAATAGTGCACGATACGGGCCAAAATCGGCCAAAACTGCGGGTGTTGATGACCGACACATAAACGCACCCCGGGGTTCGTCAATCGTGGAAATCACTCCGGGACCCCAAAACCGCGAGTAATAGTCCATGAAACTGGCCAGAATCGGCCAAAACTGTGAGTGTTTATGATCGACACGCAAACGCACCCTGGGGTTCATCAATCGTGGAAATCAGTCCAGGACACCAAAACAGTCAGTAATAGTCCATGAAACAGGCCAGAATCGACAAAAACTGCGAGTGTTGATCACCGACACGTAAACGCACCCCGGGGTTCGTCAATCGTGGAAATCACTCCGCAATCCCAAAACAGTAAGTAATAGTCCACGAAACTGGCCAGGATCGGCCAAAACTACGAGTATTTATAACCAACACGAAAACGCGCCCCAGGGTTCATCAATCGTGGAAATAGTCCGAGACCCCAAAACAGTGAGTAATTGTGCACGAAACGGGCCAGAATCGGCCAAAACTACAAGTGTTGATGACCGACACGTAAACGCACCCCGGGGTTCGTCAATCGTGGAAATCACTCCGGGACCCCAAAACAGCGAGAAATAGTCCACGAAACGGGCCGGAATCGGCCAAAACTGCGGGTGCTGATGACCGACACGGAAACGCACCCCGGGGTTCGTGAAGCGTGGAAATCAGTCCGAGACCCCAAAACAGTGAGTAATAGTCCACGAACGAGCCAAAATCGGCCAAAACTGCGGGTGTTGATGACCGACATGTAAACGCACCCCGAGGTTCATCAGTCGAAGAAATCACTCCGGGAACCCAAAAAAGTGAGTAATAGTGCACGATACGGGCCAAAATCGGCCAAAACTGCGGGTGTTGATGACCGACACATAAACGCACCCCGGGGTTCGTCAATCGTGGAAATCACTCCGGGACCCCAAAACCGCGAGTAATAGTCCATGAAACTGGCCAGAATCGGCCAAAACTGTGAGTGTTTATGATCGACACGTAAACGCACCCTGGGGTTCATCAATCGTGGAAATCAGTCCAGGACACCAAAACAGTCAGTAATAGTCCATGAAACAGGCCAGAATCGACAAAAACTGCGAGTGTTGATCACCGACACGTAAACGCACCCCGGGGTTCGTCAATCGTGGAAATCACTCCGCAATCCCAAAACAGTAAGTAATAGTCCACGAAACTGGCCAGGATCGGCCAAAACTACGAGTATTTATAACCAACACGAAAACGCGCCCCAGGGTTCATCAATCGTGGAAATAGTCCGAGACCCCAAAACAGTGAGTAATTGTGCACGAAACGGGCCAGAATCGGCCAAAACTACAAGTGTTGATGACCGACACGTAAACGCACCCCGGGGTTCGTCAATCGTGGAAATCACTCCGGGACCCCAAAACAGCGAGAAATAGTCCACGAAACGGGCCGGAATCGGCCAAAACTGCGGGTGTTGATGACCGACACGGAAACGCACCCCGGGGTTCGTGAAGCGTGGAAATCAGTCCGAGACCCCAAAACAGTGAGTAATAGTCCACGAACGAGCCAAAATCGGCCAAAACTGCGGGTGTTGATGACCGACATGTAAACGCACCCCGAGGTTCATCAGTCGGAGAAATCACTCCGGGAACCCAAAAAAGTGAGTAATAGTGCACGATACGGGCCAAAATCGGCCAAAACTGCGGGTGTTGATGACCGACACATAAACGCACCCCGGGGTTCGTCAATCGTGGAAATCACTCCGGGACCCCAAAACCGCGAGTAATAGTCCATGAAACTGGCCAGAATCGGCCAAAACTGTGAGTGTTTATGATCGACACGTAAACGCACCCTGGGGTTCATCAATCGTGGAAATCAGTCCGGGACACCAAAACAGTCAGTAATAGTCCATGAAACAGGCTAGAATCGACAAAAACTGCGAGTGTTGATCACCGACACGTAAACGCACCCCGGGGTTCGTCAATCGTGGAAATCACTCCGCAATCCCAAAACAGTAAGTAATAGTCCACGAAACTGGCCAGGATCGGCCAAAACTACGAGTATTTATAACCAACACGAAAACGCGCCCCAGGGTTCATCAATCGTGGAAATAGTCCGAGACCCCAAAACAGTGAGTAATTGTGCACGAAACGGGCTAGAATCGGCCAAAACTACAAGTGTTGATGACCGACACGTAAACGCACACCGGGGTTCGTCAATCGTGGAAATCACTCCGGGACCCCAAAACAGCGAGTAATAGTCCACGAAACGGGCCGGAATCGGCCAAAACTGCGGGTGTTGATGACCGACACGCAAACGCACCCCGGGGTTCGTCAAGCGTGGAAATCAGTCCGAGACCCCAAAACAGTGAGTAATAGTCCACGAACGAGCCAAAATTGGCCAAAACTGCGGGTGTTGATGACCGACATGTAAACGCACCCCGAGGTTCATCAGTCGAAGAAATCACTCCGGGAACCCAAAAAAGTGAGTAATAGTGCACGATACGGGCCAAAATCGGCCAAAACTGCGGGTGTTGATGACCGACACATAAACGCACCCCGGGGTTCGTCAATCGTGGAAATCACTCCGGGACCCCAAAACCGCGAGTAATAGTCCATGAAACTGGCCAGAATCGGCCAAAACTGTGAGTGTTTATGATCGACACGCAAACGCACCCTGGGGTTCATCAATCGTGGAAATCAGTCCAGGACACCAAAACAGTCAGTAATAGTCCATGAAACAGGCCAGAATCGACAAAAACTGCGAGTGTTGATCACCGACACGTAAACGCACCCCGGGGTTCGTCAATCGTGGAAATCACTCCGCAATCCCAAAACAGTAAGTAATAGTCCACGAAACTGGCCAGGATCGGCCAAAACTACGAGTATTTATAACCAACACGAAAACGCGCCCCAGGGTTCATCAATCGTGGAAATAGTCCGAGACCCCAAAACAGTGAGTAATTGTGCACGAAACGGGCCAGAATCGGCCAAAACTACAAGTGTTGATGACCGACACGTAAACGCACCCCGGGGTTCGTCAATCGTGGAAATCACTCCGGGACCCCAAAACAGCGAGAAATAGTCCACGAAACGGGCCGGAATCGGCCAAAACTGCGGGTGCTGATGACCGACACGGAAACGCACCCCGGGGTTCGTGAAGCGTGGAAATCAGTCCGAGACCCCAAAACAGTGAGTAATAGTCCACGAACGAGCCAAAATCGGCCAAAACTGCGGGTGTTGATGACCGACATGTAAACGCACCCCGAGGTTCATCAGTCGAAGAAATCACTCCGGGAACCCAAAAAAGTGAGTAATAGTGCACGATACGGGCCAAAATCGGCCAAAACTGCGGGTGTTGATGACCGACACATAAACGCACCCCGGGGTTCGTCAATCGTGGAAATCACTCCGGGACCCCAAAACCGCGAGTAATAGTCCATGAAACTGGCCAGAATCGGCCAAAACTGTGAGTGTTTATGATCGACACGTAAACGCACCCTGGGGTTCATCAATCGTGGAAATCAGTCCAGGACACCAAAACAGTCAGTAATAGTCCATGAAACAGGCCAGAATCGACAAAAACTGCGAGTGTTGATCACCGACACGTAAACGCACCCCGGGGTTCGTCAATCGTGGAAATCACTCCGCAATCCCAAAACAGTAAGTAATAGTCCACGAAACTGGCCAGGATCGGCCAAAACTACGAGTATTTATAACCAACACGAAAACGCGCCCCAGGGTTCATCAATCGTGGAATTAGTCCGAGACCCCAAAACAGTGAGTAATTGTGCACGAAACGGGCCAGAATCGGCCAAAACTACAAGTGTTGATGACCGACACGTAAACGCACCCCGGGGTTCGTCAATCGTGGAAATCACTCCGGGACCCCAAAACAGCGAGAAATAGTCCACGAAACGGGCCGGAATCGGCCAAAACTGCGGGTGTTGATGACCGACACGGAAACGCACCCCGGGGTTCGTGAAGCGTGGAAATCAGTCCGAGACCCCAAAACAGTGAGTAATAGTCCACGAACGAGCCAAAATCGGCCAAAACTGCGGGTGTTGATGACCGACATGTAAACGCACCCCGAGGTTCATCAGTCGGAGAAATCACTCCGGGAACCCAAAAAAGTGAGTAATAGTGCACGATACGGGCCAAAATCGGCCAAAACTGCGGGTGTTGATGACCGACACATAAACGCACCCCGGGGTTCGTCAATCGTGGAAATCACTCCGGGACCCCAAAACCGCGAGTAATAGTCCATGAAACTGGCCAGAATCGGCCAAAACTGTGAGTGTTTATGATCGACACGTAAACGCACCCTGGGGTTCATCAATCGTGGAAATCAGTCCGGGACACCAAAACAGTCAGTAATAGTCCATGAAACAGGCTAGAATCGACAAAAACTGCGAGTGTTGATCACCGACACGTAAACGCACCCCGGGGTTCGTCAATCGTGGAAATCACTCCGCAATCCCAAAACAGTAAGTAATAGTCCACGAAACTGGCCAGGATCGGCCAAAACTACGAGTATTTATAACCAACACGAAAACGCGCCCCAGGGTTCATCAATCGTGGAAATAGTCCGAGACCCCAAAACAGTGAGTAATTGTGCACGAAACGGGCTAGAATCGGCCAAAACTACAAGTGTTGATGACCGACACGTAAACGCACACCGGGGTTCGTCAATCGTGGAAATCACTCCGGGACCCCAAAACAGCGAGTAATAGTCCACGAAACGGGCCGGAATCGGCCAAAACTGCGGGTGTTGATGACCGACACGCAAACGCACCCCGGGGTTCGTCAAGCGTGGAAATCAGTCCGAGACCCCAAAACAGTGAGTAATAGTCCACGAACGAGCCAAAATTGGCCAAAACTGCGGGTGTTGATGACCGACATGTAAACGCACCCCGAGGTTCATCAGTCGGGGAAATCACTCCGGGACCCCAAAAAAGTGAGTAATAGTGCACGATACGGGCCAAAATCGGCCAAAACTGCGGGTGTTGATGACCGACACGTAAACGCACCCCGGGGTTCGTCAATCGTGGAAATCACTCCGGGACCCCAAAACCGCGAGTAATAGTCCATGAAACTGGCCAGAATCGGCCAAAACTGTGAGTGTTTATGATCGACACGTAAACGCACCCTGGGGTTCATCAATCGTGGAAATCAGTCCAGGACACCAAAACAGTCAGTAATAGTCCATGAAACAGGCCAGAATCGACAAAAACTGCGAGTGTTGATCACCGACACGTAAACGCACCCCGGGGTTCGTCAATCGTGGAAATCACTCCGCAATCCCAAAACAGTAAGTAATAGTCCACGAAACTGGCCAGGATCGGCCAAAACTACGAGTATTTATAACCAACACGAAAACGCGCCCCAGGGTTCATCAATCGTGGAATTAGTCCGAGACCCCAAAACAGTGAGTAATTGTGCACGAAACGGGCCAGAATCGGCCAAAACTACAAGTGTTGATGACCGACACGTAAACGCACCCCGGGGTTCGTCAATCGTGGAAATCACTCCGGGACCCCAAAACAGCGAGAAATAGTCCACGAAACGGGCCGGAATCGGCCAAAACTGCGGGTGTTGATGACCGACACGGAAACGCACCCCGGGGTTCGTGAAGCGTGGAAATCAGTCCGAGACCCCAAAACAGTGAGTAATAGTCCACGAACAAGCCAAAATCGGCCAAAACTGCGGGTGTTGATGACCGACATGTAAACGCACCCCGAGGTTCATCAGTCGGAGAAATCACTCCGGGAACCCAAAAAAGTGAGTAATAGTGCACGATACGGGCCAAAATCGGCCAAAACTGCGGGTGTTGATGACCGACACATAAACGCACCCCGGGGTTCGTCAATCGTGGAAATCACTCCGGGACCCCAAAACCGCGAGTAATAGTCCATGAAACTGGCCAGAATCGGCCAAAACTGTGAGTGTTTATGATCGACACGTAAACGCACCCTGGGGTTCATCAATCGTGGAAATCAGTCCGGGACACCAAAACAGTCAGTAATAGTCCATGAAACAGGCTAGAATCGACAAAAACTGCGAGTGTTGATCACCGACACGTAAACGCACCCCGGGGTTCGTCAATCGTGGAAATCACTCCGCAATCCCAAAACAGTAAGTAATAGTCCACGAAACTGGCCAGGATCGGCCAAAACTACGAGTATTTATAACCAACACGAAAACGCGCCCCAGGGTTCATCAATCGTGGAAATAGTCCGAGACCCCAAAACAGTGAGTAATTGTGCACGAAACGGGCTAGAATCGGCCAAAACTACAAGTGTTGATGACCGACACGTAAACGCACCCCGGGGTTCGTCAATCGTGGAAATCACTCCGGGACCCCAAAACAGCGAGTAATAGTCCACGAAACGGGCCGGAATCGGCCAAAACTGCGGGTGTTGATGACCGACACGCAAACGCACCCCGGGGTTCGTCAAGCGTGGAAATCAGTCCGAGACCCCAAAACAGTGAGTAATAGTCCACGAACGAGCCAAAATTGGCCAAAACTGCGGGTGTTGATGACCGACATGTAAACGCACCCCGAGGTTCATCAGTCGGGGAAATCACTCCGGGACCCCAAAAAAGTGAGTAATAGTGCACGATACGGGCCAAAATCGGCCAAAACTGCGGGTGTTGATGACCGACACGTAAACGCACCCCGGGGTTCGTCAATCGTGGAAATCACTCCGGGACCCCAAAACCGCGAGTAATAGTCCATGAAACTGGCCAGAATCGGCCAAAACTGTGAGTGTTTATGATCGACACGTAAACGCACCCTGGGGTTCATCAATCGTGGAAATCAGTCCAGGACACCAAAACAGTCAGTAATAGTCCATGAAACAGGCCAGAATCGACAAAAACTGCGAGTGTTGATCACCGACACGTAAACGCACCCCGGGGTTCGTCAATCGTGGAAATCACTCCGCAATCCCAAAACAGTAAGTAATAGTCCACGAAACTGGCCAGGATCGGCCAAAACTACGAGTATTTATAACCAACACGAAAACGCGCCCCAGGGTTCATCAATCGTGGAATTAGTCCGAGACCCCAAAACAGTGAGTAATTGTGCACGAAACGGGCCAGAATCGGCCAAAACTACAAGTGTTGATGACCGACACGTAAACGCACCCCGGGGTTCGTCAATCGTGGAAATCACTCCGGGACCCCAAAACAGCGAGAAATAGTCCACGAAACGGGCCGGAATCGGCCAAAACTGCGGGTGTTGATGACCGACACGGAAACGCACCCCGGGGTTCGTGAAGCGTGGAAATCAGTCCGAGACCCCAAAACAGTGAGTAATAGTCCACGAACGAGCCAAAATCGGCCAAAACTGCGGGTGTTGATGACCGACATGTAAACGCACCCCGAGGTTCATCAGTCGGAGAAATCACTCCGGGAACCCAAAAAAGTGAGTAATAGTGCACGATACGGGCCAAAATCGGCCAAAACTGCGGGTGTTGATGACCGACACATAAACGCACCCCGGGGTTCGTCAATCGTGGAAATCACTCCGGGACCCCAAAACCGCGAGTAATAGTCCATGAAACTGGCCAGAATCGGCCAAAACTGTGAGTGTTTATGATCGACACGTAAACGCACCCTGGGGTTCATCAATCGTGGAAATCAGTCTGGGACACCAAAACAGTCAGTAATAGTCCATGAAACAGGCTAGAATCGACAAAAACTGCGAGTGTTGATCACCGACACGTAAACGCACCCCGGGGTTCGTCAATCGTGGAAATCACTCCGCAATCCCAAAACAGTAAGTAATAGTCCACGAAACTGGCCAGGATCGGCCAAAACTACGAGTATTTATAACCAACACGAAAACGCGCCCCAGGGTTCATCAATCGTGGAAATAGTCCGAGACCCCAAAACAGTGAGTAATTGTGCACGAAACGGGCTAGAATCGGCCAAAACTACAAGTGTTGATGACCGACACGTAAACGCACCCCGGGGTTCGTCAATCGTGGAAATCACTCCGGGACCCCAAAACAGCGAGTAATAGTCCACGAAACGGGCCGGAATCGGCCAAAACTGCGGGTGTTGATGACCGACACGCAAACGCACCCCGGGGTTCGTCAAGCGTGGAAATCAGTCCGAGACCCCAAAACAGTGAGTAATAGTCCACGAACGAGCCAAAATTGGCCAAAACTGCGGGTGTTGATGACCGACATGTAAACGCACCCCGAGGTTCATCAGTCGGGGAAATCACTCCGGGACCCCAAAAAAGTGAGTAATAGTGCACGATACGGGCCAAAATCGGCCAAAACTGCGGGTGTTGATGACCGACACGTAAACGCACCCCGGGGTTCGTCAATCGTGGAAATCACTCCGGGACCCCAAAACCGCGAGTAATAGTCCATGAAACTGGCCAGAATCGGCCAAAACTGTGAGTGTTTATGATCGACACGTAAACGCACCCTGGGGTTCATCAATCGTGGAAATCAGTCCAGGACACCAAAACAGTCAGTAATAGTCCATGAAACAGGCCAGAATCGACAAAAACTGCGAGTGTTGATCACCGACACGTAAACGCACCCCGGGGTTCGTCAATCGTGGAAATCACTCCGCAATCCCAAAACAGTAAGTAATAGTCCACGAAACTGGCCAGGATCGGCCAAAACTACGAGTATTTATAACCAACACGAAAACGCGCCCCAGGGTTCATCAATCGTGGAATTAGTCCGAGACCCCAAAACAGTGAGTAATTGTGCACGAAACGGGCCAGAATCGGCCAAAACTACAAGTGTTGATGACCGACACGTAAACGCACCCCGGGGTTCGTCAATCGTGGAAATCACTCCGGGACCCCAAAACAGCGAGAAATAGTCCACGAAACGGGCCGGAATCGGCCAAAACTGCGGGTGTTGATGACCGACACGGAAACGCACCCCGGGGTTCGTGAAGCGTGGAAATCAGTCCGAGACCCCAAAACAGTGAGTAATAGTCCACGAACGAGCCAAAATCGGCCAAAACTGCGGGTGTTGATGACCGACATGTAAACGCACCCCGAGGTTCATCAGTCGGAGAAATCACTCCGGGAACCCAAAAAAGTGAGTAATAGTGCACGATACGGGCCAAAATCGGCCAAAACTGCGGGTGTTGATGACCGACACATAAACGCACCCCGGGGTTCGTCAATCGTGGAAATCACTCCGGGACCCCAAAACCGCGAGTAATAGTCCATGAAACTGGCCAGAATCGGCCAAAACTGTGAGTGTTTATGATCGACACGTAAACGCACCCTGGGGTTCATCAATCGTGGAAATCAGTCCGGGACACCAAAACAGTCAGTAATAGTCCATGAAACAGGCTAGAATCGACAAAAACTGCGAGCGTTGATCACCGACACGTAAACGCACCCCGGGGTTCGTCAATCGTGGAAATCACTCCGCAATCCCAAAACAGTAAGTAATAGTCCACGAAACTGGCCAGGATCGGCCAAAACTACGAGTATTTATAACCAACACGAAAACGCGCCCCAGGGTTCATCAATCGTGGAAATAGTCCGAGACCCCAAAACAGTGAGTAATTGTGCACGAAACGGGCTAGAATCGGCCAAAACTACAAGTGTTGATGACCGACACGTAAACGCACCCCGGGGTTCGTCAATCGTGGAAATCACTCCGGGACCCCAAAACAGCGAGTAATAGTCCACGAAACGGGCCGGAATCGGCCAAAACTGCGGGTGTTGATGACCGACACGCAAACGCACCCCGGGGTTCGTCAAGCGTGGAAATCAGTCCGAGACCCCAAAACAGTGAGTAATAGTCCACGAACGAGCCAAAATGGGCCAAAACTGCGGGTGTTGATGACCGACATGTAAACGCACCCCGAGGTTCATCAGTCGGGGAAATCACTCCGGGACCCCAAAAAAGTGAGTAATAGTGCACGATACGGGCCAAAATCGGCCAAAACTGCGGGTGTTGATGACCGACACGTAAACGCACCCCGGGGTTCGTCAATCGTGGAAATCACTCCGGGACCCCAAAACCGCGAGTAATAGTCCATGAAACTGGCCAGAATCGGCCAAAACTGTGAGTGTTTATGATCGACACGTAAACGCACCCTGGGGTTCATCAATCGTGGAAATCAGTCCAGGACACCAAAACAGTCAGTAATAGTCCATGAAACAGGCCAGAATCGACAAAAACTGCGAGTGTTGATCACCGACACGTAAACGCACCCCGGGGTTCGTCAATCGTGGAAATCACTCCGCAATCCCAAAACAGTAAGTAATAGTCCACGAAACTGGCCAGGATCGGCCAAAACTACGAGTATTTATAACCAACACGAAAACGCGCCCCAGGGTTCCTCAATCGTGGAAATAGTCCGAGACCCCAAAACAGTGAGTAATTGTGCACGAAACGGGCTAGAATCGGCCAAAACTACAAGTGTTGATGACCGACACGTAAACGCACCCCGGGGTTCGTCAATCGTGGAAATCACTCCGGGACCCCAAAACCGCGAGTAATAGTCCATGAAACTGGCCAGAATCGGCCAAAACTGTGAGTGTTTATGATCGACACGTAAACGCACCCTGGGGTTCATCAATCGTGGAAATCAGTCCAGGACACCAAAACAGTCAGTAATAGTCCATGAAACAGGCCAGAATCGACAAAAACTGCGAGTGTTGATCACCGACACGTAAACGCACCCCGGGGTTCGTCAATCGTGGAAATCACTCCGCAATCCCAAAACAGTAAGTAATAGTCCACGAAACTGGCCAGGATCGGCCAAAACTACGAGTATTTATAACCAACACGAAAACGCGCCCCAGGGTTCATCAATCGTGGAAATAGTCCGAGACCCCAAAACAGTGAGTAATTGTGCACGAAACGGGCCAGAATCGGCCAAAACTACAAGTGTTGATGACCGACACGTAAACGCACCCCGGGGTTCGTCAATCGTGGAAATCACTCCGGGACCCCAAAACAGCGAGAAATAGTCCACGAAACGGGCCGGAATCGGCCAAAACTGCGGGTGTTGATGACCGACACGGAAACGCACCCCGGGGTTCGTGAAGCGTGGAAATCAGTCCGAGACCCCAAAACAGTGAGTAATAGTCCACGAACGAGCCAAAATCGGCCAAAACTGCGGGTGTTGATGACCGACATGTAAACGCACCCCGAGGTTCATCAGTCGGAGAAATCACTCCGGGAACCCAAAAAAGTGAGTAATAGTGCACGATACGGGCCAAAATCGGCCAAAACTGCGGGTGTTGATGACCGACACATAAACGCACCCCGGGGTTCGTCAATCGTGGAAATCACTCCGGGACCCCAAAACCGCGAGTAATAGTCCATGAAACTGGCCAGAATCGGCCAAAACTGTGAGTGTTTATGATCGACACGTAAACGCACCCTGGGGTTCATCAATCGTGGAAATCAGTCCGGGACACCAAAACAGTCAGTAATAGTCCATGAAACAGGCTAGAATCGACAAAAACTGCGAGCGTTGATCACCGACACGTAAACGCACCCCGGGGTTCGTCAATCGTGGAAATCACTCCGCAATCCCAAAACAGTAAGTAATAGTCCACGAAACTGGCCAGGATCGGCCAAAACTACGAGTATTTATAACCAACACGAAAACGCGCCCCAGGGTTCATCAATCGTGGAAATAGTCCGAGACCCCAAAACAGTGAGTAATTGTGCACGAAACGGGCTAGAATCGGCCAAAACTACAAGTGTTGATGACCGACACGTAAACGCACCCCGGGGTTCGTCAATCGTGGAAATCACTCCGGGACCCCAAAACAGCGAGTAATAGTCCACGAAACGGGCCGGAATCGGCCAAAACTGCGGGTGTTGATGACCGACACGCAAACGCACCCCGGGGTTCGTCAAGCGTGGAAATCAGTCCGAGACCCCAAAACAGTGAGTAATAGTCCACGAACGAGCCAAAATTGGCCAAAACTGCGGGTGTTGATGACCGACATGTAAACGCACCCCGAGGTTCATCAGTCGGGGAAATCACTCCGGGACCCCAAAAAAGTGAGTAATAGTGCACGATACGGGCCAAAATCGGCCAAAACTGCGGGTGTTGATGACCGACACGTAAACGCACCCCGGGGTTCGTCAATCGTGGAAATCACTCCGGGACCCCAAAACCGCGAGTAATAGTCCATGAAACTGGCCAGAATCGGCCAAAACTGTGAGTGTTTATGATCGACACGTAAACGCACCCTGGGGTTCATCAATCGTGGAAATCAGTCCAGGACACCAAAACAGTCAGTAATAGTCCATGAAACAGGCCAGAATCGACAAAAACTGCGAGTGTTGATCACCGACACGTAAACGCACCCCGGGGTTCGTCAATCGTGGAAATCACTCCGCAATCCCAAAACAGTAAGTAATAGTCCACGAAACTGGCCAGGATCGGCCAAAACTACGAGTATTTATAACCAACACGAAAACGCGCCCCAGGGTTCATCAATCGTGGAAATAGTCCGAGACCCCAAAACAGTGAGTAATTGTGCACGAAACGGGCCAGAATCGGCCAAAACTACAAGTGTTGATGACCGACACGTAAACGCACCCCGGGGTTCGTCAATCGTGGAAATCACTCCGGGACCCCAAAACAGCGAGAAATAGTCCACGAAACGGGCCGGAATCGGCCAAAACTGCGGGTGTTGATGATCGACACGGAAACGCACCCCGGGGTTCGTGAAGCGTGGAAATCAGTCCGAGACCCCAAAACAGTGAGTAATAGTCCACGAACGAGCCAAAATCGGCCAAAACTGCGGGTGTTGATGACCGACATGTAAACGCACCCCGAGGTTCATCAGTCGGAGAAATCACTCCGGGAACCCAAAAAAGTGAGTAATAGTGCACGATACGGGCCAAAATCGGCCAAAACTGCGGGTGTTGATGACCGACACATAAACGCACCCCGGGGTTCGTCAATCGTGGAAATCACTCCGGGACCCCAAAACCGCGAGTAATAGTCCATGAAACTGGCCAGAATCGGCCAAAACTGTGAGTGTTTATGATCGACACGTAAACGCACCCTGGGGTTCATCAATCGTGGAAATCAGTCCAGGACACCAAAACAGTCAGTAATAGTCCATGAAACAGGCCAGAATCGACAAAAACTGCGAGTGTTGATCACCGACACGTAAACGCACCCCGGGGTTCGTCAATCGTGGAAATCACTCCGCAATCCCAAAACAGTAAGTAATAGTCCACGAAACTGGCCAGGATCGGCCAAAACTACGAGTATTTATAACCAACACGAAAACGCGCCCCAGGGTTCATCAATCGTGGAAATAGTCCGAGACCCCAAAACAGTGAGTAATTGTGCACGAAACGGGCTAGAATCGGCCAAAACTACAAGTGTTGATGACCGACACGTAAACGCACCCCGGGGTTCGTCAATCGTGGAAATCACTCCGGGACCCCAAAACAGCGAGTAATAGTCCACGAAACGGGCCGGAATCGGCCAAAACTGCGGGTGTTGATGACCGACACGCAAACGCACCCCGGGGTTCGTCAAGCGTGGAAATCAGTCCGAGACCCCAAAACAGTGAGTAATAGTCCACGAACGAGCCAAAATTGGCCAAAACTGCGGGTGTTGATGACCGACATGTAAACGCACCCCGAGGTTCATCAGTCGGGGAAATCACTCCGGGACCCCAAAAAAGTGAGTAATAGTGCACGATACGGGCCAAAATCGGCCAAAACTGCGGGTGTTGATGACCGACACGTAAACGCACCCCGGGGTTCGTCAATCGTGGAAATCACTCCGGGACCCCAAAACCGCGAGTAATAGTCCATGAAACTGGCCAGAATCGGCCAAAACTGTGAGTGTTTATGATCGACACGTAAACGCACCCTGGGGTTCATCAATCGTGGAAATCAGTCCAGGACACCAAAACAGTCAGTAATAGTCCATGAAACAGGCCAGAATCGACAAAAACTGCGAGTGTTGATCACCGACACGTAAACGCACCCCGGGGTTCGTCAATCGTGGAAATCACTCCGCAATCCCAAAACAGTAAGTAATAGTCCACGAAACTGGCCAGGATCGGCCAAAACTACGAGTATTTATAACCAACACGAAAACGCGCCCCAGGGTTCATCAATCGTGGAAATAGTCCGAGACCCCAAAACAGTGAGTAATTGTGCACGAAACGGGCCAGAATCGGCCAAAACTACAAGTGTTGATGACCGACACGTAAACGCACCCCGGGGTTCGTCAATCGTGGAAATCACTCCGGGACCCCAAAACAGCGAGTAATAGTCCACGAAACGGGCCGGAATCGGCCAAAACTGCGGGTGTTGATGACCGACACGCAAACGCACCCCGGGGTTCGTCAAGCGTGGAAATCAGTCCGAGACCCCAAAACAGTGAGTAATAGTCCACGAACGAGCCAAAATTGGCCAAAACTGCGGGTGTTGATGACCGACATGTAAACGCACCCCGAGGTTCATCAGTCGGGGAAATCACTCCGGGACCCCAAAAAAGTGAGTAATAGTGCACGATACGGGCCAAAATCGGCCAAAACTGCGGGTGTTGATGACCGACACGTAAACGCACCCCGGGGTTCGTCAATCGTGGAAATCACTCCGGGACCCCAAAACCGCGAGTAATAGTCCATGAAACTGGCCAGAATCGGCCAAAACTGTGAGTGTTTATGATCGACACGTAAACGCACCCTAGGGTTCATCAATCGTGGAAATCAGTCCAGGACACCAAAACAGTCAGTAATAGTCCATGAAACAGGCCAGAATCGACAAAAACTGCGAGTGTTGATCACCGACACGTAAACGCACCCCGGGGTTCGTCAATCGTGGAAATCACTCCGCAATCCCAAAACAGTAAGTAATAGTCCACGAAACTGGCCAGGATCGGCCAAAACTACGAGTATTTATAACCAACACGAAAACGCGCCCCAGGGTTCATCAATCGTGGAAATAGTCCGAGACCCCAAAACAGTGAGTAATTGTGCACGAAACGGGCTAGAATCGGCCAAAACTACAAGTGTTGATGACCGACACGTAAACGCACCCCGGGGTTCGTCAATCGTGGAAATCACTCCGGGACCCCAAAACAACGAGTAATAGTCCACGAAACGGGCCGGAATCGGCCAAAACTGCGGGTGTTGATGACCGACACGCAAACGCACCCCGGGGTTCGTCAAGCGTGGAAATCAGTCCGAGACCCCAAAACAGTGAGTAATAGTCCACGAACGAGCCAAAATTGGCCAAAACTGCGGGTGTTGATGACCGACATGTAAACGCACCCCGAGGTTCATCAGTCGGGGAAATCACTCCGGGACCCCAAAAAAGTGAGTAATAGTGCACGATACGGGCCAAAATCGGCCAAAACTGCGGGTGTTGATGACCGACACGTAAACGCACCCCGGGGTTCGTCAATCGTGGAAATCACTCCGGGACCCCAAAACCGCGAGTAATAGTCCATGAAACTGGCCAGAATCGGCCAAAACTGTGAGTGTTTATGATCGACACGTAAACGCACCCTGGGGTTCATCAATCGTGGAAATCAGTCCAGGACACCAAAACAGTCAGTAATAGTCCATGAAACAGGCCAGAATCGACAAAAACTGCGAGTGTTGATCACCGACACGTAAACGCACCCCGGGGTTCGTCAATCGTGGAAATCACTCCGCAATCCCAAAACAGTAAGTAATAGTCCACGAAACTGGCCAGGATCGGCCAAAACTACGAGTATTTATAACCAACACGAAAACGCGCCCCAGGGTTCATCAATCGTGGAAATAGTCCGAGACCCCAAAACAGTGAGTAATTGTGCACGAAACGGGCCAGAATCGGCCAAAACTACAAGTGTTGATGACCGACACGTAAACGCACCCCGGGGTTCGTCAATCGTGGAAATCACTCCGGGACCCCAAAACAGCGAGAAATAGTCCACGAAACGGGCCGGAATCGGCCAAAACTGCGGGTGTTGATGATCGACACGGAAACGCACCCCGGGGTTCGTGAAGCGTGGAAATCAGTCCGAGACCCCAAAACAGTGAGTAATAGTCCACGAACGAGCCAAAATCGGCCAAAACTGCGGGTGTTGATGACCGACATGTAAACGCACCCCGAGGTTCATCAGTCGGAGAAATCACTCCGGGAACCCAAAAAAGTGAGTAATAGTGCACGATACGGGCCAAAATCGGCCAAAACTGCGGGTGTTGATGACCGACACATAAACGCACCCCGGGGTTCGTCAATCGTGGAAATCACTCCGGGACCCCAAAACCGCGAGTAATAGTCCATGAAACTGGCCAGAATCGGCCAAAACTGTGAGTGTTTATGATCGACACGTAAACGCACCCTGGGGTTCATCAATCGTGGAAATCAGTCCAGGACACCAAAACAGTCAGTAATAGTCCATGAAACAGGCCAGAATCGACAAAAACTGCGAGTGTTGATCACCGACACGTAAACGCACCCCGGGGTTCGTCAATCGTGGAAATCACTCCGCAATCCCAAAACAGTAAGTAATAGTCCACGAAACTGGCCAGGATCGGCCAAAACTACGAGTATTTATAACCAACACGAAAACGCGCCCCAGGGTTCATCAATCGTGGAAATAGTCCGAGACCCCAAAACAGTGAGTAATTGTGCACGAAACGGGCTAGAATCGGCCAAAACTACAAGTGTTGATGACCGACACGTAAACGCACCCCGGGGTTCGTCAATCGTGGAAATCACTCCGGGACCCCAAAACAGCGAGTAATAGTCCACGAAACGGGCCGGAATCGGCCAAAACTGCGGGTGTTGATGACCGACACGCAAACGCACCCCGGGGTTCGTCAAGCGTGGAAATCAGTCCGAGACCCCAAAACAGTGAGTAATAGTCCACGAACGAGCCAAAATTGGCCAAAACTGCGGGTGTTGATGACCGACATGTAAACGCACCCCGAGGTTCATCAGTCGGGGAAATCACTCCGGGACCCCAAAAAAGTGAGTAATAGTGCACGATACGGGCCAAAATCGGCCAAAACTGCGGGTGTTGATGACCGACACGTAAACGCACCCCGGGGTTCGTCAATCGTGGAAATCACTCCGGGACCCCAAAACCGCGAGTAATAGTCCATGAAACTGGCCAGAATCGGCCAAAACTGTGAGTGTTTATGATCGACACGTAAACGCACCCTGGGGTTCATCAATCGTGGAAATCAGTCCAGGACACCAAAACAGTCAGTAATAGTCCATGAAACAGGCCAGAATCGACAAAAACTGCGAGTGTTGATCACCGACACGTAAACGCACCCCGGGGTTCGTCAATCGTGGAAATCACTCCGCAATCCCAAAACAGTAAGTAATAGTCCACGAAACTGGCCAGGATCGGCCAAAACTACGAGTATTTATAACCAACACGAAAACGCGCCCCAGGGTTCATCAATCGTGGAAATAGTCCGAGACCCCAAAACAGTGAGTAATTGTGCACGAAACGGGCCAGAATCGGCCAAAACTACAAGTGTTGATGACCGACACGTAAACGCACCCCGGGGTTCGTCAATCGTGGAAATCACTCCGGGACCCCAAAACAGCGAGTAATAGTCCACGAAACGGGCCGGAATCGGCCAAAACTGCGGGTGTTGATGACCGACACGCAAACGCACCCCGGGGTTCGTCAAGCGTGGAAATCAGTCCGAGACCCCAAAACAGTGAGTAATAGTCCACGAACGAGCCAAAATTGGCCAAAACTGCGGGTGTTGATGACCGACATGTAAACGCACCCCGAGGTTCATCAGTCGGGGAAATCACTCCGGGACCCCAAAAAAGTGAGTAATAGTGCACGATACGGGCCAAAATCGGCCAAAACTGCGGGTGTTGATGACCGACACGTAAACGCACCCCGGGGTTCGTCAATCGTGGAAATCACTCCGGGACCCCAAAACCGCGAGTAATAGTCCATGAAACTGGCCAGAATCGGCCAAAACTGTGAGTGTTTATGATCGACACGTAAACGCACCCTGGGGTTCATCAATCGTGGAAATCAGTCCAGGACACCAAAACAGTCAGTAATAGTCCATGAAACAGGCCAGAATCGACAAAAACTGCGAGTGTTGATCACCGACACGTAAACGCACCCCGGGGTTCGTCAATCGTGGAAATCACTCCGCAATCCCAAAACAGTAAGTAATAGTCCACGAAACTGGCCAGGATCGGCCAAAACTACGAGTATTTATAACCAACACGAAAACGCGCCCCAGGGTTCATCAATCGTGGAAATAGTCCGAGACCCCAAAACAGTGAGTAATTGTGCACGAAACGGGCTAGAATCGGCCAAAACTACAAGTGTTGATGACCGACACGTAAACGCACCCCGGGGTTCGTCAATCGTGGAAATCACTCCGGGACCCCAAAACAACGAGTAATAGTCCACGAAACGGGCCGGAATCGGCCAAAACTGCGGGTGTTGATGACCGACACGCAAACGCACCCCGGGGTTCGTCAAGCGTGGAAATCAGTCCGAGACCCCAAAACAGTGAGTAATAGTCCACGAACGAGCCAAAATTGGCCAAAACTGCGGGTGTTGATGACCGACATGTAAACGCACCCCGAGGTTCATCAGTCGGGGAAATCACTCCGGGACCCCAAAAAAGTGAGTAATAGTGCACGATACGGGCCAAAATCGGCCAAAACTGCGGGTGTTGATGACCGACACGTAAACGCACCCCGGGGTTCGTCAATCGTGGAAATCACTCCGGGACCCCAAAACCGCGAGTAATAGTCCATGAAACTGGCCAGAATCGGCCAAAACTGTGAGTGTTTATGATCGACACGTAAACGCACCCTGGGGTTCATCAATCGTGGAAATCAGTCCAGGACACCAAAACAGTCAGTAATAGTCCATGAAACAGGCCAGAATCGACAAAAACTGCGAGTGTTGATCACCGACACGTAAACGCACCCCGGGGTTCGTCAATCGTGGAAATCACTCCGCAATCCCAAAACAGTAAGTAATAGTCCATGAAACTGGCCAGGATCGGCCAAAACTACGAGTATTTATAACCAACACGAAAACGCGCCCCAGGGTTCATCAATCGTGGAAATAGTCCGAGACCCCAAAACAGTGAGTAATTGTGCACGAAACGGGCTAGAATCGGCCAAAACTACAAGTGTTGATGACCGACACGTAAACGCACCCCGGGGTTCGTCAATCGTGGAAATCACTCCGGGACCCCAAAACAGCGAGTAATAGTCCACGAAACGGGCCGGAATCGGCCAAAACTGCGGGTGTTGATGACCGACACGCAAACGCACCCCGGGGTTCGTCAAGCGTGGAAATCAGTCCGAGACCCCAAAACAGTGAGTAATAGTCCACGAACGAGCCAAAATTGGCCAAAACTGCGGGTGTTGATGACCGACATGTAAACGCACCCCGAGGTTCATCAGTCGGGGAAATCACTCCGGGACCCCAAAAAAGTGAGTAATAGTGCACGATACGGGCCAAAATCGGCCAAAACTGCGGGTGTTGATGACCGACACGTAAACGCACCCCGGGGTTCGTCAATCGTGGAAATCACTCCGGGACCCCAAAACCGCGAGTAATAGTCCATGAAACTGGCCAGAATCGGCCAAAACTGTGAGTGTTTATGATCGACACGTAAACGCACCCTGGGGTTCATCAATCGTGGAAATCAGTCCAGGACACCAAAACAGTCAGTAATAGTCCATGAAACAGGCCAGAATCGACAAAAACTGCGAGTGTTGATCACCGACACGTAAACGCACCCCGGGGTTCGTCAATCGTGGAAATCACTCCGCAATCCCAAAACAGTAAGTAATAGTCCACGAAACTGGCCAGGATCGGCCAAAACTACGAGTATTTATAACCAACACGAAAACGCGCCCCAGGGTTCATCAATCGTGGAAATAGTCCGAGACCCCAAAACAGTGAGTAATTGTGCACGAAACGGGCCAGAATCGGCCAAAACTACAAGTGTTGATGACCGACACGTAAACGCACCCCGGGGTTCGTCAATCGTGGAAATCACTCCGGGACCCCAAAACAGCGAGAAATAGTCCACGAAACGGGCCGGAATCGGCCAAAACTGCGGGTGTTGATGACCGACACGGAAACGCACCCCGGGGTTCGTGAAGCGTGGAAATCAGTCCGAGACCCCAAAACAGTGAGTAATAGTCCACGAACGAGCCAAAATCGGCCAAAACTGCGGGTGTTGATGACCGACATGTAAACGCACCCCGAGGTTCATCAGTCGGAGAAATCACTCCTGGAACCCAAAAAAGTGAGTAATAGTGCACGATACGGGCCAAAATCGGCCAAAACTGCGGGTGTTGATGACCGACACATAAACGCACCCCGGGGTTCGTCAATCGTGGAAATCACTCCGGGACCCCAAAACCGCGAGTAATAGTCCATGAAACTGGCCAGAATCGGCCAAAACTGTGAGTGTTTATGATCGACACGTAAACGCACCCTGGGGTTCATCAATCGTGGAAATCAGTCCAGGACACCAAAACAGTCAGTAATAGTCCATGAAACAGGCCAGAATCGACAAAAACTGCGAGTGTTGATCACCGACACGTAAACGCACCCCGGGGTTCGTCAATCGTGGAAATCACTCCGCAATCCCAAAACAGTAAGTAATAGTCCACGAAACTGGCCAGGATCGGCCAAAACTACGAGTATTTATAACCAACACGAAAACGCGCCCCAGGGTTCATCAATCGTGGAAATAGTCCGAGACCCCAAAACAGTGAGTAATTGTGCACGAAACGGGCTAGAATCGGCCAAAACTACAAGTGTTGATGACCGACACGTAAACGCACCCCGGGGTTCGTCAATCGTGGAAATCACTCCGGGACCCCAAAACAGCGAGAAATAGTCCACGAAACGGGCCGGAATCGGCCAAAACTGCGGGTGTTGATGACCGACACGCAAACGCACCCCGGGGTTCGTCAAGCGTGGAAATCAGTCCGAGACCCCAAAACAGTGAGTAATAGTCCATGAACGAGCCAAAATCGGCCAAAACTGCGGGTGTTGATGACCGACATGTAAACGCACCCCGAGGTTCATCAGTCGGAGAAATCACTCCGGGAACCCAAAAAAGTGAGTAATAGTGCACGATACGGGCCAAAATCGGCCAAAACTGCGGGTGTTGATGACCGACACATAAACGCACCCCGGGGTTCGTCAATCGTGGAAATCACTCCGGGACCCCAAAACCGCGAGTAATAGTCCATGAAACTGGCCAGAATCGGCCAAAACTGTGAGTGTTTATGATCGACACGTAAACGCACCCTGGGGTTCATCAATCGTGGAAATCAGTCCGGGACACCAAAACAGACAGTAATAGTCCATGAAACAGGCTAGAATCGACAAAAACTGCGAGTGTTGATCACCGACACGTAAACGCACCCCGGGGTTCGTCAATCGTGGAAATCACTCCGCAATCCCAAAACAGTAAGTAATAGTCCACGAAACTGGCCAGGATCGGCCAAAACTACGAGTATTTATAACCAACACGAAAACGCGCCCCAGGGTTCATCAATCGTGGAAATAGTCCGAGACCCCAAAACAGTGAGTAATTGTGCACGAAACGGGCTAGAATCGGCCAAAACTACAAGTGTTGATGACCGACACGTAAACGCACCCCGGGGTTCGTCAATCGTGGAAATCACTCCGGGACCCCAAAACAGCGAGAAATAGTCCACGAAACGGGCCGGAATCGGCCAAAACTGCGGGTGTTGATGACCGACACGCAAACGCACCCCGGGGTTCGTCAAGCGTGGAAATCAGTCCGAGACCCCAAAACAGTGAGTAATAGTCCATGAACGAGCCAAAATCGGCCAAAACTGCGGGTGTTGATGACCGACATGTAAACGCACCCCGAGGTTCATCAGTCGGAGAAATCACTCCGGGAACCCAAAAAAGTGAGTAATAGTGCACGATACGGGCCAAAATCGGCCAAAACTGCGGGTGTTGATGACCGACACATAAACGCACCCCGGGGTTCGTCAATCGTGGAAATCACTCCGGGACCCCAAAACCGCGAGTAATAGTCCATGAAACTGGCCAGAATCGGCCAAAACTGTGAGTGTTTATGATCGACACGTAAACGCACCCTGGGGTTCATCAATCGTGGAAATCAGTCCGGGACACCAAAACAGACAGTAATAGTCCATGAAACAGGCTAGAATCGACAAAAACTGCGAGTGTTGATCACCGACACGTAAACGCACCCCGGGGTTCGTCAATCGTGGAAATCACTCCGCAATCCCAAAACAGTAAGTAATAGTCCACGAAACTGGCCAGGATCGGCCAAAACTACGAGTATTTATAACCAACACGAAAACGCGCCCCAGGGTTCATCAATCGTGGAAATAGTCCGAGACCCCAAAACAGTGAGTAATTGTGCACGAAACGGGCTAGAATCGGCCAAAACTACAAGTGTTGATGACCGACACGTAAACGCACCCCGGGGTTCGTCAATCGTGGAAATCACTCCGGGACCCCAAAACAGCGAGTAATAGTCCACGAAACGGGCCGGAATCGGCCAAAACTGCGGGTGTTGATGACCGACACGCAAACGCACCCCGGGGTTCGTCAAGCGTGGAAATCAGTCCGAGACCCCAAAACAGTGAGTAATAGTCCACGAACGAGCCAAAATCGGCCAAAACTGCGGGTGTTGATGACCGACATGTAAACGCACCCCGAGGTTCATCAGTCGGGGAAATCACTCCGGGACCCCAAAAAAGTGAGTAATAGTGCACGATACGGGCCAAAATCGGCCAAAACTGCGGGTGTTGATGACCGACACGTAAACGCACCCCGGGGTTCGTCAATCGTGGAAATCACTCCGGGACCCCAAAACCGCGAGTAATAGTCCATGAAACTGGCCAGAATCGGCCAAAACTGTGAGTGTTTATGATCGACACGTAAACGCACCCTGGGTTCATCAATCGTGGAAATCAGTCCGGGACACCAAAACAGACAGTAATAGTCCATGAAACAGGCTAGAATCGACAAAAACTGCGAGTGTTGATCACCGACACGTAAACGCACCCCGGGGTTCGTCAATCGTGGAAATCACTCCGCAATCCCAAAACAGTAAGTAATAGTCCACGAAACTGGCCAGGATCGGCCAAAACTACGAGTATTTATAACCAACACGAAAACGCGCCCCAGGGTTCATCAATCGTGGAAATAGTCCGAGACCCCAAAACAGTGAGTAATTGTGCACGAAACGGGCTAGAATCGGCCAAAACTACAAGTGTTGATGACCGACACGTAAACGCACCCCGGGGTTCGTCAATCGTGGAAATCACTCCGGGACCCCAAAACAGCGAGTAATAGTCCACGAAACGGGCCGGAATCGGCCAAAACTGCGGGTGTTGATGACCGACACGCAAACGCACCCCGGGGTTCGTCAAGCGTGGAAATCAGTCCGAGACCCCAAAACAGTGAGTAATAGTCCACGAACGAGCCAAAATCGGCCAAAACTGCGGGTGTTGATGACCGACATGTAAACGCACCCCGAGGTTCATCAGTCGGGGAAATCACTCCGGGACCCCAAAAAAGTGAGTAATAGTGCACGATACGGGCCAAAATCGGCCAAAACTGCGGGTGTTGATGACCGACACGTAAACGCACCCCGGGGTTCGTCAATCGTGGAAATCACTCCGGGACCCCAAAACCGCGAGTAATAGTCCATGAAACTGGCCAGAATCGGCCAAAACTGTGAGTGTTTATGATCGACACGTAAACGCACCCTGGGGTTCATCAATCGTGGAAATCAGTCCAGGACACCAAAACAGTCAGTAATAGTCCATGAAACAGGCCAGAATCGACAAAAACTGCGAGTGTTGATCACCGACACGTAAACGCACCCCGGGGTTCGTCAATCGTGGAAATCACTCCGCAATCCCAAAACAGTAAGTAATAGTCCACGAAACTGGCCAGGATCGGCCAAAACTACGAGTATTTATAACCAACACGAAAACGCGCCCCAGGGTTCATCAATCGTGGAAATAGTCCGAGACCCCAAAACAGTGAGTAATTGTGCACGAAACGGGCTAGAATCGGCCAAAACTACAAGTGTTGATGACCGACACGTAAACGCACCCCGGGGTTCGTCAATCGTGGAAATCACTCCGGGACCCCAAAACAGCGAGTAATAGTCCACGAAACGGGCCGGAATCGGCCAAAACTGCGGGTGTTGATGACCGACACGCAAACGCACCCCGGGGTTCGTCAAGCGTGGAAATCAGTCCGAGACCCCAAAACAGTGAGTAATAGTCCACGAACGAGCCAAAATCGGCCAAAACTGCGGGTGTTGATGACCGACATGTAAACGCACCCCGAGGTTCATCAGTCGGGGAAATCACTCCGGGACCCCAAAAAAGTGAGTAATAGTGCACGATACGGGCCAAAATCGGCCAAAACTGCGGGTGTTGATGACCGACACGTAAACGCACCCCGGGGTTCGTCAATCGTGGAAATCACTCCGGGACCCCAAAACCGCGAGTAATAGTCCATGAAACTGGCCAGAATCGGCCAAAACTGTGAGTGTTTATGATCGACACGTAAACGCACCCTGGGTTCATCAATCGTGGAAATCAGTCCGGGACACCAAAACAGACAGTAATAGTCCATGAAACAGGCTAGAATCGACAAAAACTGCGAGTGTTGATCACCGACACGTAAACGCACCCCGGGGTTCGTCAATCGTGGAAATCACTCCGCAATCCCAAAACAGTAAGTAATAGTCCACGAAACTGGCCAGGATCGGCCAAAACTACGAGTATTTATAACCAACACGAAAACGCGCCCCAGGGTTCATCAATCGTGGAAATAGTCCGAGACCCCAAAACAGTGAGTAATTGTGCACGAAACGGGCTAGAATCGGCCAAAACTACAAGTGTTGATGACCGACACGTAAACGCACCCCGGGGTTCGTCAATCGTGGAAATCACTCCGGGACCCCAAAACAGCGAGTAATAGTCCACGAAACGGGCCGGAATCGGCCAAAACTGCGGGTGTTGATGACCGACACGCAAACGCACCCCGGGGTTCGTCAAGCGTGGAAATCAGTCCGAGACCCCAAAACAGTGAGTAATAGTCCACGAACGAGCCAAAATCGGCCAAAACTGCGGGTGTTGATGACCGACATGTAAACGCACCCCGAGGTTCATCAGTCGGGGAAATCACTCCGGGACCCCAAAAAAGTGAGTAATAGTGCACGATACGGGCCAAAATCGGCCAAAACTGCGGGTGTTGATGACCGACACGTAAACGCACCCCGGGGTTCGTCAATCGTGGAAATCACTCCGGGACCCCAAAACCGCGAGTAATAGTCCATGAAACTGGCCAGAATCGGCCAAAACTGTGAGTGTTTATGATCGACACGTAAACGCACCCTGGGGTTCATCAATCGTGGAAATCAGTCCAGGACACCAAAACAGTCAGTAATAGTCCATGAAACAGGCCAGAATCGACAAAAACTGCGAGTGTTGATCACCGACACGTAAACGCACCCCGGGGTTCGTCAATCGTGGAAATCACTCCGCAATCCCAAAACAGTAAGTAATAGTCCACGAAACTGGCCAGGATCGGCCAAAACTACGAGTATTTATAACCAACACGAAAACGCGCCCCAGGGTTCATCAATCGTGGAAATAGTCCGAGACCCCAAAACAGTGAGTAATTGTGCACGAAACGGGCCAGAATCGGCCAAAACTACAAGTGTTGATGACCGACACGTAAACGCACCCCGGGGTTCGTCAATCGTGGAAATCACTCCGGGACCCCAAAACAGCGAGAAATAGTCCACGAAACGGGCCGGAATCGGCCAAAACTGCGGGTGTTGATGACCGACACGGAAACGCACCCCGGGGTTCGTGAAGCGTGGAAATCAGTCTGAGACCCCAAAACAGTGAGTAATAGTCCACGAACGAGCCAAAATCGGCCAAAACTGCGGGTGTTGATGACCGACATGTAAACGCACCTCGAGGTTCATCAGTCTGGGAAATCACTCCGGGACCCCAAAAAAGTGAGTAATAGTGCACGATACGGGCCAAAATCGGCCAAAACTGCGGGTGTTGATGACCGACACGTAAACGCACCCCGGGGTTCGTCAATCGTGGAAATCACTCCGGGACCCCAAAACCGCGAGTAATAGTCCATGAAACTGGCCAGAATCGGCCAAAACTGTGAGTGTTTATGATCGACACGTAAACGCACCCTGGGGTTCATCAATCGTGGAAATCAGTCCAGGACACCAAAACAGTCAGTAATAGTCCATGAAACAGGCCAGAATCGACAAAAACTGCGAGTGTTGATCACCGACACGTAAACGCACCCCGGGGTTCGTCAATCGTGGAAATCACTCCGCAATCCCAAAACAGTAAGTAATAGTCCACGAAACTGGCCAGGATCGGCCAAAACTACGAGTATTTATAACCAACACGAAAACGCGCCCCAGGGTTCATCAATCGTGGAAATAGTCCGAGACCCCAAAACAGTGAGTAATTGTGCACGAAACGGGCCAGAATCGGCCAAAACTACAAGTGTTGATGACCGACACGTAAACGCACCCCGGGGTTCGTCAATCGTGGAAATCACTCCGGGACCCCAAAACAGCGAGAAATAGTCCACGAAACGGGCCGGAATCGGCCAAAACTGCGGGTGTTGATGACCGACACGGAAACGCACCCCGGGGTTCGTGAAGCGTGGAAATCAGTCCGAGACCCCAAAACAGTGAGTAATAGTCCACGAACGAGCCAAAATCGGCCAAAACTGCGGGTGTTGATGACCGACATGTAAACGCACCCCGAGGTTCATCAGTCGGAGAAATCACTCCGGGAACCCAAAAAAGTGAGTAATAGTGCACGATACGGGCCAAAATCGGCCAAAACTGCGGGTGTTGATGACCGACACATAAACGCACCCCGGGGTTCGTCAATCGTGGAAATCACTCCGGGACCCCAAAACCGCGAGTAATAGTCCATGAAACTGGCCAGAATCGGCCAAAACTGTGAGAGTTTATGATCGACACGTAAACGCACCCTGGGGTTCATCAATCGTGGAAATCAGTCCGGGACACCAAAACAGTCAGTAATAGTCCATGAAACAGGCTAGAATCGACAAAAACTGCGAGTGTTGATCACCGACACGTAAACGCACCCCGGGGTTCGTCAATCGTGGAAATCACTCCGCAATCCCAAAACAGTAAGTAATAGTCCACGAAACTGGCCAGGATCGGCCAAAACTACGAGTATTTATAACCAACACGAAAACGCGCCCCAGGGTTCATCAATCGTGGAAATAGTCCGAGACCCCAAAACAGTGAGTAATTGTGCACGAAACGGGCTAGAATCGGCCAAAACTACAAGTGTTGATGACCGACACGTAAACGCACCCCGGGGTTCGTCAATCGTGGAAATCACTCCGGGACCCCAAAACAGCGAGTAATAGTCCACGAAACGGGCCGGAATCGGCCAAAACTGCGGGTGTTGATGACCGACACGCAAACGCACCCCGGGGTTCGTCAAGCGTGGAAATCAGTCCGAGACCCCAAAACAGTGAGTAATAGTCCACGAACGAGCCAAAATCGGCCAAAACTGCGGGTGTTGATGACCGACATGTAAACGCACCCCGAGGTTCATCAGTCCGGGAAATCACTCCGGGACCCCAAAAAAGTGAGTAATAGTGCACGATACGGGCCAAAATCGGCCAAAACTGCGGGTGTTGATGACCGACACGTAAACGCACCCCGGGGTTCGTCAATCGTGGAAATCACTCCGGGACCCCAAAACCGCGAGTAATAGTCCATGAAACTGGCCAGAATCGGCCAAAACTGTGAGTGTTTATGATCGACACGTAAACGCACCCTGGGGTTCATCAATCGTGGAAATCAGTCCAGGACACCAAAACAGTCAGTAATAGTCCATGAAACAGGCCAGAATCGACAAAAACTGCGAGTGTTGATCACCGACACGTAAACGCACCCCGGGGTTCGTCAATCGTGGAAATCACTCCGCAATCCCAAAACAGTAAGTAATAGTCCACGAAACTGGCCAGGATCGGCCAAAACTACGAGTATTTATAACCAACACGAAAACGCGCCCCAGGGTTCATCAATCGTGGAAATAGTCCGAGACCCCAAAACAGTGAGTAATTGTGCACGAAACGGGCCAGAATCGGCCAAAACTACAAGTGTTGATGACCGACACGTAAACGCACCCCGGGGTTCGTCAATCGTGGAAATCACTCCGGGACCCCAAAACAGCGAGAAATAGTCCACGAAACGGGCCGGAATCGGCCAAAACTGCGGGTGTTGATGACCGACACGGAAACGCACCCCGGGGTTCGTGAAGCGTGGAAATCAGTCCGAGACCCCAAAACAGTGAGTAATAGTCCACGAACGAGCCAAAATCGGCCAAAACTGCGGGTGTTGATGACCGACATGTAAACGCACCCCGAGGTTCATCAGTCGGAGAAATCACTCCGGGAACCCAAAAAAGTGAGTAATAGTGCACGATACGGGCCAAAATCGGCCAAAACTGCGGGTGTTGATGACCGACACATAAACGCACCCCGGGGTTCGTCAATCGTGGAAATCACTCCGGGACCCCAAAACCGCGAGTAATAGTCCATGAAACTGGCCAGAATCGGCCAAAACTGTGAGTGTTTATGATCGACACGTAAACGCACCCTGGGGTTCATCAATCGTGGAAATCAGTCCAGGACACCAAAACAGTCAGTAATAGTCCATGAAACAGGCCAGAATCGACAAAAACTGCGAGTGTTGATCACCGACACGTAAACGCACCCCGGGGTTCGTCAATCGTGGAAATCACTCCGCAATCCCAAAACAGTAAGTAATAGTCCACGAAACTGGCCAGGATCGGCCAAAACTACGAGTATTTATAACCAACACGAAAACGCGCCCCAGGGTTCATCAATCGTGGAAATAGTCCGAGACCCCAAAACAGTGAGTAATTGTGCACGAAACGGGCCAGAATCAGCCAAAACTACAAGTGTTGATGACCGACACGTAAACGCACCCCGGGGTTCGTCAATCGTGGAAATCACTCCGGGACCCCAAAACAGCGAGAAATAGTCCACGAAACGGGCCGGAATCGGCCAAAACTGCGGGTGTTGATGACCGACACGGAAACGCACCCCGGGGTTCGTGAAGCGTGGAAATCAGTCCGAGACCCCAAAACAGTGAGTAATAGTCCACGAACGAGCCAAAATCGGCCAAAACTGCGGGTGTTGATGACCGACATGTAAACGCACCCCGAGGTTCATCAGTCGGAGAAATCACTCCGGGAACCCAAAAAAGTGAGTAATAGTGCACGATACGGGCCAAAATCGGCCAAAACTGCGGGTGTTGATGACCGACACATAAACGCACCCCGGGGTTCGTCAATCGTGGAAATCACTCCGGGACCCCAAAACCGCGAGTAATAGTCCATGAAACTGGCCAGAATCGGCCAAAACTGTGAGTGTTTATGATCGACACGTAAACGCACCCTGGGGTTCATCAATCGTGGAAATCAGTCCGGGACACCAAAACAGTCAGTAATAGTCCATGAAACAGGCTAGAATCGACAAAAACTGCGAGTGTTGATCACCGACACGTAAACGCACCCCGGGGTTCGTCAATCGTGGAAATCACTCCGCAATCCCAAAACAGTAAGTAATAGTCCACGAAACTGGCTAGGATCGGCCAAAACTACGAGTATTTATAACCAACACGAAAACGCGCCCCAGGGTTCATCAATCGTGGAAATAGTCCGAGACCCCAAAACAGTGAGTAATTGTGCACGAAACGGGCTAGAATCGGCCAAAACTACAAGTGTTGATGACCGACACGTAAACGCACCCCGGGGTTCGTCAATCGTGGAAATCACTCCGGGACCCCAAAACAGCGAGTAATAGTCCACGAAACGGGCCGGAATCGGCCAAAACTGCGGGTGTTGATGACCGACACGCAAACGCACCCCGGGGTTCGTCAAGCGTGGAAATCAGTCCGAGACCCCAAAACAGTGAGTAATAGTCCACGAACGAGCCAAAATTGGCCAAAACTGCGGGTGTTGATGACCGACATGTAAACGCACCCCGAGGTTCATCAGTCGGGGAAATCACTCCGGGACCCCAAAAAAGTGAGTAATAGTGCACGATACGGGCCAAAATCGGCCAAAACTGCGGGTGTTGATGACCGACACGTAAACGCACCCCGGGGTTCGTCAATCGTGGAAATCACTCCGGGACCCCAAAACCGCGAGTAATAGTCCATGAAACTGGCCAGAATCGGCCAAAACTGTGAGTGTTTATGATCGACACGTAAACGCACCCTGGGGTTCATCAATCGTGGAAATCAGTCCAGGACACCAAAACAGTCAGTAATAGTCCATGAAACAGGCCAGAATCGACAAAAACTGCGAGTGTTGATCACCGACACGTAAACGCACCCCGGGGTTCGTCAATCGTGGAAATCACTCCGCAATCCCAAAACAGTAAGTAATAGTCCACGAAACTGGCCAGGATCGGCCAAAACTACGAGTATTTATAACCAACACGAAAACGCGCACCAGGGTTCATCAATCGTGGAAATAGTCCGAGACCCCAAAACAGTGAGTAATTGTGCACGAAACGGGCCAGAATCGGCCAAAACTACAAGTGTTGATGACCGACACGTAAACGCACCCCGGGGTTCGTCAATCGTGGAAATCACTCCGGGACCCCAAAACAGCGAGAAATAGTCCACGAAACGGGCCGGAATCGGCCAAAACTGCGGGTGTTGATGACCGACACGGAAACGCACCCCGGGGTTCGTGAAGCGTGGAAATCAGTCCGAGACCCCAAAACAGTGAGTAATAGTCCACGAACGAGCCAAAATCGGCCAAAACTGCGGGTGTTGATGACTGACATGTAAACGCACCCCGAGGTTCATCAGTCGGAGAAATCACTCCGGGAACCCAAAAAAGTGAGTAATAGTGCACGATACGGGCCAAAATCGGCCAAAACTGCGGGTGTTGATGACCGACACATAAACGCACCCCGGGGTTCGTCAATCGTGGAAATCACTCCGGGACCCCAAAACCGCGAGTAATAGTCCATGAAACTGGCCAGAATCGGCCAAAACTGTGAGTGTTTATGATCGACACGTAAACGCACCCTGGGGTTCATCAATCGTGGAAATCAGTCCAGGACACCAAAACAGTCAGTAATAGTCCATGAAACAGGCCAGAATCGACAAAAACTGCGAGTGTTGATCACCGACACGTAAACGCACCCCGGGGTTCGTCAATCGTGGAAATCACTCCGCAATCCCAAAACAGTAAGTAATAGTCCACGAAACTGGCCAGGATCGGCCAAAACTACGAGTATTTATAACCAACACGAAAACGCGCCCCAGGGTTCATCAATCGTGGAAATAGTCCGAGACCCCAAAACAGTGAGTAATTGTGCACGAAACGGGCCAGAATCGGCCAAAACTACAAGTGTTGATGACCGACACGTAAACGCACCCCGGGGTTCGTCAATCGTGGAAATCACTCCGGGACCCCAAAACAGCGAGAAATAGTCCACGAAACGGGCCGGAATCGGCCAAAACTGCGGGTGCTGATGACCGACACGGAAACGCACCCCGGGGTTCGTGAAGCGTGGAAATCAGTCCGAGACCCCAAAACAGTGAGTAATAGTCCACGAACGAGCCAAAATCGGCCAAAACTGCGGGTGTTGATGACCGACATGTAAACGCACCCCGAGGTTCATCAGTCGAAGAAATCACTCCGGGAATCCAAAAAAGTGAGTAATAGTGCACGATACGGGCCAAAATCGGCCAAAACTGCGGGTGTTGATGACCGACACATAAACGCACCCCGGGGTTCGTCAATCGTGGAAATCACTCCGGGACCCCAAAACCGCGAGTAATAGTCCATGAAACTGGCCAGAATCGGCCAAAACTGTGAGTGTTTATGATCGACACGTAAACGCACCCTGGGGTTCATCAATCGTGGAAATCAGTCCAGGACACCAAAACAGTCAGTAATAGTCCATGAAACAGGCCAGAATCGACAAAAACTGCGAGTGTTGATCACCGACACGTAAACGCACCCCGGGGTTCGTCAATCGTGGAAATCACTCCGCAATCCCAAAACAGTAAGTAATAGTCCACGAAACTGGCCAGGATCGGCCAAAACTACGAGTATTTATAACCAACACGAAAACGCGCCCCAGGGTTCATCAATCGTGGAATTAGTCCGAGACCCCAAAACAGTGAGTAATTGTGCACGAAACGGGCCAGAATCGGCCAAAACTACAAGTGTTGATGACCGACACGTAAACGCACCCCGGGGTTCGTCAATCGTGGAAATCACTCCGGGACCCCAAAACAGCGAGAAATAGTCCACGAAACGGGCCGGAATCGGCCAAAACTGCGGGTGTTGATGACCGACACGGAAACGCACCCCGGGGTTCGTGAAGCGTGGAAATCAGTCCGAGACCCCAAAACAGTGAGTAATAGTCCACGAACGAGCCAAAATCGGCCAAAACTGCGGGTGTTGATGACCGACATGTAAACGCACCCCGAGGTTCATCAGTCGGAGAAATCACTCCGGGAACCCAAAAAAGTGAGTAATAGTGCACGATACGGGCCAAAATCGGCCAAAACTGCGGGTGTTGATGACCGACACATAAACGCACCCCGGGGTTCGTCAATCGTGGAAATCACTCCGGGACCCCAAAACCGCGAGTAATAGTCCATGAAACTGGCCAGAATCGGCCAAAACTGTGAGTGTTTATGATCGACACGTAAACGCACCCTGGGGTTCATCAATCGTGGAAATCAGTCCGGGACACCAAAACAGTCAGTAATAGTCCATGAAACAGGCTAGAATCGACAAAAACTGCGAGTGTTGATCACCGACACGTAAACGCACCCCGGGGTTCGTCAATCGTGGAAATCACTCCGCAATCCCAAAACAGTAAGTAATAGTCCACGAAACTGGCCAGGATCGGCCAAAACTACGAGTATTTATAACCAACACGAAAACGCGCCCCAGGGTTCATCAATCGTGGAAATAGTCCGAGACCCCAAAACAGTGAGTAATTGTGCACGAAACGGGCTAGAATCGGCCAAAACTACAAGTGTTGATGACCGACACGTAAACGCACCCCGGGGTTCGTCAATCGTGGAAATCACTCCGGGACCCCAAAACAGCGAGTAATAGTCCACGAAACGGGCCGGAATCGGCCAAAACTGCGGGTGTTGATGACCGACACGCAAACGCACCCCGGGGTTCGTCAAGCGTGGAAATCAGTCCGAGACCCCAAAACAGTGAGTAATAGTCCACGAACGAGCCAAAATTGGCCAAAACTGCGGGTGTTGATGACCGACATGTAAACGCACCCCGAGGTTCATCAGTCGGGGAAATCACTCCGGGACCCCAAAAAAGTGAGTAATAGTGCACGATACGGGCCAAAATCGGCCAAAACTGCGGGTGTTGATGACCGACACGTAAACGCACCCCGGGGTTCGTCAATCGTGGAAATCACTCCGGGACCCCAAAACCGCGAGTAATAGTCCATGAAACTGGCCAGAATCGGCCAAAACTGTGAGTGTTTATGATCGACACGTAAACGCACCCTGGGGTTCATCAATCGTGGAAATCAGTCCAGGACACCAAAACAGTCAGTAATAGTCCATGAAACAGGCCAGAATCGACAAAAACTGCGAGTGTTGATCACCGACACGTAAACGCACCCCGGGGTTCGTCAATCGTGGAAATCACTCCGCAATCCCAAAACAGTAAGTAATAGTCCACGAAACTGGCCAGGATCGGCCAAAACTACGAGTATTTATAACCAACACGAAAACGCGCCCCAGGGTTCATCAATCGTGGAATTAGTCCGAGACCCCAAAACAGTGAGTAATTGTGCACGAAACGGGCCAGAATCGGCCAAAACTACAAGTGTTGATGACCGACACGTAAACGCACCCCGGGGTTCGTCAATCGTGGAAATCACTCCGGGACCCCAAAACAGCGAGAAATAGTCCACGAAACGGGCCGGAATCGGCCAAAACTGCGGGTGTTGATGACCGACACGGAAACGCACCCCGGGGTTCGTGAAGCGTGGAAATCAGTCCGAGACCCCAAAACAGTGAGTAATAGTCCACGAACGAGCCAAAATCGGCCAAAACTGCGGGTGTTGATGACCGACATGTAAACGCACCCCGAGGTTCATCAGTCGGAGAAATCACTCCGGGAACCCAAAAAAGTGAGTAATAGTGCACGATACGGGCCAAAATCGGCCAAAACTGCGGGTGTTGATGACCGACACGTAAACGCACCTCGGGGTTCGTCAATCGTGGAAATCACTCCGGGACCCCAAAACCGCGAGTAATAGTCCATGAAACTGGCCAGAATCGGCCAAAACTGTGAGTGTTTATGATCGACACGTAAACGCACCCTGGGGTTCATCAATCGTGGAAATCAGTCCGGGACACCAAAACAGTCAGTAATAGTCCATGAAACAGGCTAGAATCGACAAAAACTGCGAGTGTTGATCACCGACACGTAAACGCACCCCGGGGTTCGTCAATCGTGGAAATCACTCCGCAATCCCAAAACAGTAAGTAATAGTCCACGAAACTGGCCAGGATCGGCCAAAACTACGAGTATTTATAACCAACACGAAAACGCGCCCCAGGGTTCATCAATCGTGGAAATAGTCCGAGACCCCAAAACAGTGAGTAATTGTGCACGAAACGGGCCAGAATCGGCCAAAACTACAAGTGTTGATGACCGACACGTAAACGCACCCCGGGGTTCGTCAATCGTGGAAATCACTCCGGGACCCCAAAACAGCGAGAAATAGTCCACGAAACGGGCCGGAATCGGCCAAAACTGCGGGTGCTGATGACCGACACGGAAACGCACCCCGGGGTTCGTGAAGCGTGGAAATCAGTCCGAGACCCCAAAACAGTGAGTAATAGTACACGAACGAGCCAAAATCGGCCAAAACTGCGGGTGTTGATGACCGACATGTAAACGCACCCCGAGGTTCATCAGTCGAAGAAATCACTCCGGGAACCCAAAAAAGTGAGTAATAGTGCACGATACGGGCCAAAATCGGCCAAAACCGCGGGTGTTGATGACCGACACATAAACGCACCCCGGGGTTCGTCAATCGTGGAAATCACTCCGGGACCCCAAAACCGCGAGTAATAGTCCATGAAACTGGCCAGAATCGGCCAAAACTGTGAGTGTTTATGATCGACACGCAAACGCACCCTGGGGTTCATCAATCGTGGAAATCAGTCCAGGACACCAAAACAGTCAGTAATAGTCCATGAAACAGGCCAGAATCGACAAAAACTGCGAGTGTTGATCACCGACACGTAAACGCACCCCGGGGTTCGTCAATCGTGGAAATCACTCCGCAATCCCAAAACAGTAAGTAATAGTCCACGAAACTGGCCAGGATCGGCCAAAACTACGAGTATTTATAACCAACACGAAAACGCGCCCCAGGGTTCATCAATCGTGGAAATAGTCCGAGACCCCAAAACAGTGAGTAATTGTGCACGAAACGGGCCAGAATCGGCCAAAACTACAAGTGTTGATGACCGACACGTAAACGCACCCCGGGGTTCGTCAATCGTGGAAATCACTCCGGGACCCCAAAACAGCGAGAAATAGTCCACGAAACGGGCCGGAATCGGCCAAAACTGCGGGTGCTGATGACCGACACGGAAACGCACCCCGGGGTTCGTGAAGCGTGGAAATCAGTCCGAGACCCCAAAACAGTGAGTAATAGTCCACGAACGAGCCAAAATCGGCCAAAACTGCGGGTGTTGATGACCGACATGTAAACGCACCCCGAGGTTCATCAGTCGAAGAAATCACTCCGGGAATCCAAAAAAGTGAGTAATAGTGCACGATACGGGCCAAAATCGGCCAAAACTGCGGGTGTTGATGACCGACACATAAACGCACCCCGGGGTTCGTCAATCGTGGAAATCACTCCGGGACCCCAAAACCGCGAGTAATAGTCCATGAAACTGGCCAGAATCGGCCAAAACTGTGAGTGTTTATGATCGACACGTAAACGCACCCTGGGGTTCATCAATCGTGGAAATCAGTCCAGGACACCAAAACAGTCAGTAATAGTCCATGAAACAGGCCAGAATCGACAAAAACTGCGAGTGTTGATCACCGACACGTAAACGCACCCCGGGGTTCGTCAATCGTGGAAATCACTCCGCAATCCCAAAACAGTAAGTAATAGTCCACGAAACTGGCCAGGATCGGCCAAAACTACGAGTATTTATAACCAACACGAAAACGCGCCCCAGGGTTCATCAATCGTGGAATTAGTCCGAGACCCCAAAACAGTGAGTAATTGTGCACGAAACGGGCCAGAATCGGCCAAAACTACAAGTGTTGATGACCGACACGTAAACGCACCCCGGGGTTCGTCAATCGTGGAAATCACTCCGGGACCCCAAAACAGCGAGAAATAGTCCACGAAACGGGCCGGAATCGGCCAAAACTGCGGGTGTTGATGACCGACACGGAAACGCACCCCGGGGTTCGTGAAGCGTGGAAATCAGTCCGAGACCCCAAAACAGTGAGTAATAGTCCACGAACGAGCCAAAATCGGCCAAAACTGCGGGTGTTGATGACCGACATGTAAACGCACCCCGAGGTTCATCAGTCGGAGAAATCACTCCGGGAACCCAAAAAAGTGAGTAATAGTGCACGATACGGGCCAAAATCGGCCAAAACTGCGGGTGTTGATGACCGACACATAAACGCACCCCGGGGTTCGTCAATCGTGGAAATCACTCCGGGACCCCAAAACCGCGAGTAATAGTCCATGAAACTGGCCAGAATCGGCCAAAACTGTGAGTGTTTATGATCGACACGTAAACGCACCCTGGGGTTCATCAATCGTGGAAATCAGTCCGGGACACCAAAACAGTCAGTAATAGTCCATGAAACAGGCTAGAATCGACAAAAACTGCGAGTGTTGATCACCGACACGTAAACGCACCCCGGGGTTCGTCAATCGTGGAAATCACTCCGCAATCCCAAAACAGTAAGTAATAGTCCACGAAACTGGCCAGGATCGGCCAAAACTACGAGTATTTATAACCAACACGAAAACGCGCCCCAGGGTTCATCAATCGTGGAAATAGTCCGAGACCCCAAAACAGTGAGTAATTGTGCACGAAACGGGCCAGAATCGGCCAAAACTACAAGTGTTGATGACCGACACGTAAACGCACCCCGGGGTTCGTCAATCGTGGAAATCACTCCGGGACCCCAAAACAGCGAGAAATAGTCCACGAAACGGGCCGGAATCGGCCAAAACTGCGGGTGCTGATGACCGACACGGAAACGCACCCCGGGGTTCGTGAAGCGTGGAAATCAGTCCGAGACCCCAAAACAGTGAGTAATAGTCCACGAACGAGCCAAAATCGGCCAAAACTGCGGGTGTTGATGACCGACATGTAAACGCACCCCGAGGTTCATCAGTCGAAGAAATCACTCCGGGAATCCAAAAAAGTGAGTAATAGTGCACGATACGGGCCAAAATCGGCCAAAACTGCGGGTGTTGATGACCGACACATAAACGCACCCCGGGGTTCGTCAATCGTGGAAATCACTCCGGGACCCCAAAACCGCGAGTAATAGTCCATGAAACTGGCCAGAATCGGCCAAAACTGTGAGTGTTTATGATCGACACGTAAACGCACCCTGGGGTTCATCAATCGTGGAAATCAGTCCAGGACACCAAAACAGTCAGTAATAGTCCATGAAACAGGCCAGAATCGACAAAAACTGCGAGTGTTGATCACCGACACGTAAACGCACCCCGGGGTTCGTCAATCGTGGAAATCACTCCGCAATCCCAAAACAGTAAGTAATAGTCCACGAAACTGGCCAGGATCGGCCAAAACTACGAGTATTTATAACCAACACGAAAACGCGCCCCAGGGTTCATCAATCGTGGAATTAGTCCGAGACCCCAAAACAGTGAGTAATTGTGCACGAAACGGGCCAGAATCGGCCAAAACTACAAGTGTTGATGACCGACACGTAAACGCACCCCGGGGTTCGTCAATCGTGGAAATCACTCCGGGACCCCAAAACAGCGAGAAATAGTCCACGAAACGGGCCGGAATCGGCCAAAACTGCGGGTGTTGATGACCGACACGGAAACGCACCCCGGGGTTCGTGAAGCGTGGAAATCAGTCCGAGACCCCAAAACAGTGAGTAATAGTCCACGAACGAGCCAAAATCGGCCAAAACTGCGGGTGTTGATGACCGACATGTAAACGCACCCCGAGGTTCATCAGTCGGAGAAATCACTCCGGGAACCCAAAAAAGTGAGTAATAGTGCACGATACGGGCCAAAATCGGCCAAAACTGCGGGTGTTGATGACCGACACGTAAACGCACCTCGGGGTTCGTCAATCGTGGAAATCACTCCGGGACCCCAAAACCGCGAGTAATAGTCCATGAAACTGGCCAGAATCGGCCAAAACTGTGAGTGTTTATGATCGACACGTAAACGCACCCTGGGGTTCATCAATCGTGGAAATCAGTCCGGGACACCAAAACAGTCAGTAATAGTCCATGAAACAGGCTAGAATCGACAAAAACTGCGAGTGTTGATCACCGACACGTAAACGCACCCCGGGGTTCGTCAATCGTGGAAATCACTCCGCAATCCCAAAACAGTAAGTAATAGTCCACGAAACTGGCCAGGATCGGCCAAAACTACGAGTATTTATAACCAACACGAAAACGCGCCCCAGGGTTCATCAATCGTGGAAATAGTCCGAGACCCCAAAACAGTGAGTAATTGTGCACGAAACGGGCTAGAATCGGCCAAAACTACAAGTGTTGATGACCGACACGTAAACGCACCCCGGGGTTCGTCAATCGTGGAAATCACTCCGGGACCCCAAAACAGCGAGTAATAGTCCACGAAACGGGCCGGAATCGGCCAAAACTGCGGGTGTTGATGACCGACACGCAAACGCACCCCGGGGTTCGTCAAGCGTGGAAATCAGTCCGAGACCCCAAAACAGTGAGTAATAGTCCACGAACGAGCCAAAATTGGCCAAAACTGCGGGTGTTGATGACCGACATGTAAACGCACCCCGAGGTTCATCAGTCGGGGAAATCACTCCGGGACCCCAAAAAAGTGAGTAATAGTGCACGATACGGGCCAAAATCGGCCAAAACTGCGGGTGTTGATGACCGACACGTAAACGCACCCCGGGGTTCGTCAATCGTGGAAATCACTCCGGGACCCCAAAACCGCGAGTAATAGTCCATGAAACTGGCCAGAATCGGCCAAAACTGTGAGTGTTTATGATCGACACGTAAACGCACCCTGGGGTTCATCAATCGTGGAAATCAGTCCAGGACACCAAAACAGTCAGTAATAGTCCATGAAACAGGCCAGAATCGACAAAAACTGCGAGTGTTGATCACCGACACGTAAACGCACCCCGGGGTTCGTCAATCGTGGAAATCACTCCGCAATCCCAAAACAGTAAGTAATAGTCCACGAAACTGGCCAGGATCGGCCAAAACTACGAGTATTTATAACCAACACGAAAACGCGCCCCAGGGTTCATCAATCGTGGAAATAGTCCGAGACCCCAAAACAGTGAGTAATTGTGCACGAAACGGGCCAGAATCGGCCAAAACTACAAGTGTTGATGACCGACACGTAAACGCACCCCGGGGTTCGTCAATCGTGGAAATCACTCCGGGACCCCAAAACAGCGAGAAATAGTCCACGAAACGGGCCGGAATCGGCCAAAACTGCGGGTGTTGATGACCGACACGGAAACGCACCCCGGGGTTCGTGAAGCGTGGAAATCAGTCCGAGACCCCAAAACAGTGAGTAATAGTCCACGAACGAGCCAAAATCGGCCAAAACTGCGGGTGTTGATGACCGACATGTAAACGCACCCCGAGGTTCATCAGTCGGAGAAATCACTCCGGGAACCCAAAAAAGTGAGTAATAGTGCACGATACGGGCCAAAATCGGCCAAAACTGCGGGTGTTGATGACCGACACATAAACGCACCCCGGGGTTCGTCAATCGTGGAAATCACTCCGGGACCCCAAAACCGCGAGTAATAGTCCATGAAACTGGCCAGAATCGGCCAAAACTGTGAGTGTTTATGATCGACACGTAAACGCACCCTGGGGTTCATCAATCGTGGAAATCAGTCCAGGACACCAAAACAGTCAGTAATAGTCCATGAAACAGGCCAGAATCGACAAAAACTGCGAGTGTTGATCACCGACACGTAAACGCACCCCGGGGTTCGTCAATCGTGGAAATCACTCCGCAATCCCAAAACAGTAAGTAATAGTCCACGAAACTGGCCAGGATCGGCCAAAACTACGAGTATTTATAACCAACACGAAAACGCGCCCCAGGGTTCATCAATCGTGGAAATAGTCCGAGACCCCAAAACAGTGAGTAATTGTGCACGAAACGGGCCAGAATCGGCCAAAACTACAAGTGTTGATGACCGACACGTAAACGCACCCCGGGGTTCGTCAATCGTGGAAATCACTCCGGGACCCCAAAACAGCGAGAAATAGTCCACGAAACGGGCCGGAATCGGCCAAAACTGCGGGTGTTGATGACCGACACGGAAACGCACCCCGGGGTTCGTCAAGCGTGGAAATCAGTCCGAGACCCCAAAACAGTGAGTAATAGTCCACGAACGAGCCAAAATCGGCCAAAACTGCGGGTGTTGATGACCGACATGTAAACGCACCCCGAGGTTCATCAGTCGGAGAAATCACTCCGGGAACCCAAAAAAGTGAGTAATAGTGCACGATACGGGCCAAAATCGGCCAAAACTGCGGGTGTTGATGACCGACACGTAAACGCACCCCGGGGTTCGTCAATCGTGGAAATCACTCCGGGACCCCAAAACCGCGAGTAATAGTCCATGAAACTGGCCAGAATCGGCCAAAACTGTGAGTGTTTATGATCGACACGTAAACGCACCCTGGGGTTCATCAATCGTGGAAATCAGTCCGGGACACCAAAACAGTCAGTAATAGTCCATGAAACAGGCTAGAATCGACAAAAACTGCGAGTGTTGATCACCGACACGTAAACGCACCCCGGGGTTCGTCAATCGTGGAAATCACTCCGCAATCCCAAAACAGTAAGTAATAGTCCACGAAACTGGCCAGGATCGGCCAAAACTACGAGTATTTATAACCAACACGAAAACGCGCCCCAGGGTTCATCAATCGTGGAAATAGTCCGAGACCCCAAAACAGTGAGTAATTGTGCACGAAACGGGCTAGAATCGGCCAAAACTACAAGTGTTGATGACCGACACGTAAACGCACCCCGGGGTTCGTCAATCGTGGAAATCACTCCGGGACCCCAAAACAGCGAGTAATAGTCCACGAAACGGGCCGGAATCGGCCAAAACTGCGGGTGTTGATGACCGACACGCAAACGCACCCCGGGGTTCGTCAAGCGTGGAAATCAGTCCGAGACCCCAAAACAGTGAGTAATAGTCCACGAACGAGCCAAAATCGGCCAAAACTGCGGGTGTTGATGACCGACATGTAAACGCACCCCGAGGTTCATCAGTCGAAGAAATCACTCCGGGAATCCAAAAAAGTGAGTAATAGTGCACGATACGGGCCAAAATCGGCCAAAACTGCGGGTGTTGATGACCGACACATAAACGCACCCCGGGGTTCGTCAATCGTGGAAATCACTCCGGGACCCCAAAACCGCGAGTAATAGTCCATGAAACTGGCCAGAATCGGCCAAAACTGTGAGTGTTTATGATCGACACGTAAACGCACCCTGGGGTTCATCAATCGTGGAAATCAGTCCAGGACACCAAAACAGTCAGTAATAGTCCATGAAACAGGCCAGAATCGACAAAAACTGCGAGTGTTGATCACCGACACGTAAACGCACCCCGGGGTTCGTCAATCGTGGAAATCACTCCGCAATCCCAAAACAGTAAGTAATAGTCCACGAAACTGGCCAGGATCGGCCAAAACTACGAGTATTTATAACCAACACGAAAACGCGCCCCAGGGTTCATCAATCGTGGAATTAGTCCGAGACCCCAAAACAGTGAGTAATTGTGCACGAAACGGGCCAGAATCGGCCAAAACTACAAGTGTTGATGACCGACACGTAAACGCACCCCGGGGTTCGTCAATCGTGGAAATCACTCCGGGACCCCAAAACAGCGAGAAATAGTCCACGAAACGGGCCGGAATCGGCCAAAACTGCGGGTGTTGATGACCGACACGGAAACGCACCCCGGGGTTCGTGAAGCGTGGAAATCAGTCCGAGACCCCAAAACAGTGAGTAATAGTCCACGAACGAGCCAAAATCGGCCAAAACTGCGGGTGTTGATGACCGACATGTAAACGCACCCCGAGGTTCATCAGTCGGAGAAATCACTCCGGGAACCCAAAAAAGTGAGTAATAGTGCACGATACGGGCCAAAATCGGCCAAAACTGCGGGTGTTGATGACCGACACATAAACGCACCCCGGGGTTCGTCAATCGTGGAAATCACTCCGGGACCCCAAAACCGCGAGTAATAGTCCATGAAACTGGCCAGAATCGGCCAAAACTGTGAGTGTTTATGATCGACACGTAAACGCACCCTGGGGTTCATCAATCGTGGAAATCAGTCCAGGACACCAAAACAGTCAGTAATAGTCCATGAAACAGGCCAGAATCGACAAAAACTGCGAGTGTTGATCACCGACACGTAAACGCACCCCGGGGTTCGTCAATCGTGGAAATCACTCCGCAATCCCAAAACAGTAAGTAATAGTCCACGAAACTGGCCAGGATCGGCCAAAACTACGAGTATTTATAACCAACACGAAAACGCGCCCCAGGGTTCATCAATCGTGGAAATAGTCCGAGACCCCAAAACAGTGAGTAATTGTGCACGAAACGGGCCAGAATCGGCCAAAACTACAAGTGTTGATGACCGACACGTAAACGCACCCCGGGGTTCGTCAATCGTGGAAATCACTCCGGGACCCCAAAACAGCGAGAAATAGTCCACGAAACGGGCCGGAATCGGCCAAAACTGCGGGTGTTGATGACCGACACGGAAACGCACCCCGGGGTTCGTCAAGCGTGGAAATCAGTCCGAGACCCCAAAACAGTGAGTAATAGTCCACGAACGAGCCAAAATCGGCCAAAACTGCGGGTGTTGATGACCGACATGTAAACGCACCCCGAGGTTCATCAGTCGGAGAAATCACTCCGGGAACCCAAAAAAGTGAGTAATAGTGCACGATACGGGCCAAAATCGGCCAAAACTGCGGGTGTTGATGACCGACACGTAAACGCACCCCGGGGTTCGTCAATCGTGGAAATCACTCCGGGACCCCAAAACCGCGAGTAATAGTCCATGAAACTGGCCAGAATCGGCCAAAACTGTGAGTGTTTATGATCGACACGTAAACGCACCCTGGGGTTCATCAATCGTGGAAATCAGTCCGGGACACCAAAACAGTCAGTAATAGTCCATGAAACAGGCTAGAATCGACAAAAACTGCGAGTGTTGATCACCGACACGTAAACGCACCCCGGGGTTCGTCAATCGTGGAAATCACTCCGCAATCCCAAAACAGTAAGTAATAGTCCACGAAACTGGCCAGGATCGGCCAAAACTACGAGTATTTATAACCAACACGAAAACGCGCCCCAGGGTTCATCAATCGTGGAAATAGTCCGAGACCCCAAAACAGTGAGTAATTGTGCACGAAACGGGCTAGAATCGGCCAAAACTACAAGTGTTGATGACCGACACGTAAACGCACCCCGGGGTTCGTCAATCGTGGAAATCACTCCGGGACCCCAAAACAGCGAGTAATAGTCCACGAAACGGGCCGGAATCGGCCAAAACTGCGGGTGTTGATGACCGACACGCAAACGCACCCCGGGGTTCGTCAAGCGTGGAAATCAGTCCGAGACCCCAAAACAGTGAGTAATAGTCCACGAACGAGCCAAAATTGGCCAAAACTGCGGGTGTTGATGACCGACATGTAAACGCACCCCGAGGTTCATCAGTCGGGGAAATCACTCCGGGACCCCAAAAAAGTGAGTAATAGTGCACGATACGGGCCAAAATCGGCCAAAACTGCGGGTGTTGATGACCGACACGTAAACGCACCCCGGGGTTCGTCAATCGTGGAAATCACTCCGGGACCCCAAAACCGCGAGTAATAGTCCATGAAACTGGCCAGAATCGGCCAAAACTGTGAGTGTTTATGATCGACACGTAAACGCACCCTGGGGTTCATCAATCGTGGAAATCAGTCCAGGACACCAAAACAGTCAGTAATAGTCCATGAAACAGGCCAGAATCGACAAAAACTGCGAGTGTTGATCACCGACACGTAAACGCACCCCGGGGTTCGTCAATCGTGGAAATCACTCCGCAATCCCAAAACAGTAAGTAATAGTCCACGAAACTGGCCAGGATCGGCCAAAACTACGAGTATTTATAACCAACACGAAAACGCGCACCAGGGTTCATCAATCGTGGAAATAGTCCGAGACCCCAAAACAGTGAGTAATTGTGCACGAAACGGGCCAGAATCGGCCAAAACTACAAGTGTTGATGACCGACACGTAAACGCACCCCGGGGTTAGTCAATCGTGGAAATCACTCCGGGACCCCAAAACAGCGAGAAATAGTCCACGAAACGGGCCGGAATCGGCCAAAACTGCGGGTGTTGATGACCGACACGGAAACGCACCCCGGGGTTCGTGAAGCGTGGAAATCAGTCCGAGACCCCAAAACAGTGAGTAATAGTCCACGAACGAGCCAAAATCGGCCAAAACTGCGGGTGTTGATGACTGACATGTAAACGCACCCCGAGGTTCATCAGTCGGAGAAATCACTCCGGGAACCCAAAAAAGTGAGTAATAGTGCACGATACGGGCCAAAATCGGCCAAAACTGCGGGTGTTGATGACCGACACATAAACGCACCCCGGGGTTCGTCAATCGTGGAAATCACTCCGGGACCCCAAAACCGCGAGTAATAGTCCATGAAACTGGCCAGAATCGGCCAAAACTGTGAGTGTTTATGATCGACACGTAAACGCACCCTGGGGTTCATCAATCGTGGAAATCAGTCCGGGACACCAAAACAGTCAGTAATAGTCCATGAAACAGGCCAGAATCGACAAAAACTGCGAGTGTTGATCACCGACACGTAAACGCACCCCGGGGTTCGTCAATCGTGGAAATCACTCCGCAATCCCAAAACAGTAAGTAATAGTCCACGAAACTGGCCAGGATCGGCCAAAACTACGAGTATTTATAACCAACACGAAAACGCGCCCCAGGGTTCATCAATCGTGGAAATAGTCCGAGACCCCAAAACAGTGAGTAATTGTGCACGAAACGGGCCAGAATCGGCCAAAACTACAAGTGTTGATGACCGACACGTAAACGCACCCCGGGGTTCGTCAATCGTGGAAATCACTCCGGGACCCCAAAACAGCGAGAAATAGTCCACGAAACGGGCCGGAATCGGCCAAAACTGCGGGTGCTGATGACCGACACGGAAACGCACCCCGGGGTTCGTGAAGCGTGGAAATCAGTCCGAGACCCCAAAACAGTGAGTAATAGTACACGAACGAGCCAAAATCGGCCAAAACTGCGGGTGTTGATGACCGACATGTAAACGCACCCCGAGGTTCATCAGTCGAAGAAATCACTCCGGGAACCCAAAAAAGTGAGTAATAGTGCACGATACGGGCCAAAATCGGCCAAAACTGCGGGTGTTGATGACCGACACATAAACGCACCCCGGGGTTCGTCAATCGTGGAAATCACTCCGGGACCCCAAAACCGCGAGTAATAGTCCATGAAACTGGCCAGAATCGGCCAAAACTGTGAGTGTTTATGATCGACACGCAAACGCACCCTGGGGTTCATCAATCGTGGAAATCAGTCCAGGACACCAAAACAGTCAGTAATAGTCCATGAAACAGGCCAGAATCGACAAAAACTGCGAGTGTTGATCACCGACACGTAAACGCACCCCGGGGTTCGTCAATCGTGGAAATCACTCCGCAATCCCAAAACAGTAAGTAATAGTCCACGAAACTGGCCAGGATCGGCCAAAACTACGAGTATTTATAACCAACACGAAAACGCGCCCCAGGGTTCATCAATCGTGGAAATAGTCCGAGACCCCAAAACAGTGAGTAATTGTGCACGAAACGGGCCAGAATCGGCCAAAACTACAAGTGTTGATGACCGACACGTAAACGCACCCCGGGGTTCGTCAATCGTGGAAATCACTCCGGGACCCCAAAACAGCGAGAAATAGTCCACGAAACGGGCCGGAATCGGCCAAAACTGCGGGTGCTGATGACCGACACGGAAACGCACCCCGGGGTTCGTGAAGCGTGGAAATCAGTCCGAGACCCCAAAACAGTGAGTAATAGTCCACGAACGAGCCAAAATCGGCCAAAACTGCGGGTGTTGATGACCGACATGTAAACGCACCCCGAGGTTCATCAGTCGAAGAAATCACTCCGGGAACCCAAAAAAGTGAGTAATAGTGCACGATACGGGCCAAAATCGGCCAAAACTGCGGGTGTTGATGACCGACACATAAACGCACCCCGGGGTTCGTCAATCGTGGAAATCACTCCGGGACCCCAAAACCGCGAGTAATAGTCCATGAAACTGGCCAGAATCGGCCAAAACTGTGAGTGTTTATGATCGACACGTAAACGCACCCTGGGGTTCATCAATCGTGGAAATCAGTCCAGGACACCAAAACAGTCAGTAATAGTCCATGAAACAGGCCAGAATCGACAAAAACTGCGAGTGTTGATCACCGACACGTAAACGCACCCCGGGGTTCGTCAATCGTGGAAATCACTCCGCAATCCCAAAACAGTAAGTAATAGTCCACGAAACTGGCCAGGATCGGCCAAAACTACGAGTATTTATAACCAACACGAAAACGCGCCCCAGGGTTCATCAATCGTGGAATTAGTCCGAGACCCCAAAACAGTGAGTAATTGTGCACGAAACGGGCCAGAATCGGCCAAAACTACAAGTGTTGATGACCGACACGTAAACGCACCCCGGGGTTCGTCAATCGTGGAAATCACTCCGGGACCCCAAAACAGCGAGAAATAGTCCACGAAACGGGCCGGAATCGGCCAAAACTGCGGGTGTTGATGACCGACACGGAAACGCACCCCGGGGTTCGTGAAGCGTGGAAATCAGTCCGAGACCCCAAAACAGTGAGTAATAGTCCACGAACGAGCCAAAATCGGCCAAAACTGCGGGTGTTGATGACCGACATGTAAACGCACCCCGAGGTTCATCAGTCGGAGAAATCACTCCGGGAACCCAAAAAAGTGAGTAATAGTGCACGATACGGGCCAAAATCGGCCAAAACTGCGGGTGTTGATGACCGACACATAAACGCACCCCGGGGTTCGTCAATCGTGGAAATCACTCCGGGACCCCAAAACCGCGAGTAATAGTCCATGAAACTGGCCAGAATCGGCCAAAACTGTGAGTGTTTATGATCGACACGTAAACGCACCCTGGGGTTCATCAATCGTGGAAATCAGTCCGGGACACCAAAACAGTCAGTAATAGTCCATGAAACAGGCTAGAATCGACAAAAACTGCGAGTGTTGATCACCGACACGTAAACGCACCCCGGGGTTCGTCAATCGTGGAAATCACTCCGCAATCCCAAAACAGTAAGTAATAGTCCACGAAACTGGCCAGGATCGGCCAAAACTACGAGTATTTATAACCAACACGAAAACGCGCCCCAGGGTTCATCAATCGTGGAAATAGTCCGAGACCCCAAAACAGTGAGTAATTGTGCACGAAACGGGCTAGAATCGGCCAAAACTACAAGTGTTGATGACCGACACGTAAACGCACACCGGGGTTCGTCAATCGTGGAAATCACTCCGGGACCCCAAAACAGCGAGTAATAGTCCACGAAACGGGCCGGAATCGGCCAAAACTGCGGGTGTTGATGACCGACACGCAAACGCACCCCGGGGTTCGTCAAGCGTGGAAATCAGTCCGAGACCCCAAAACAGTGAGTAATAGTCCACGAACGAGCCAAAATTGGCCAAAACTGCGGGTGTTGATGACCGACATGTAAACGCACCCCGAGGTTCATCAGTCGAAGAAATCACTCCGGGAACCCAAAAAAGTGAGTAATAGTGCACGATACGGGCCAAAATCGGCCAAAACTGCGGGTGTTGATGACCGACACATAAACGCACCCCGGGGTTCGTCAATCGTGGAAATCACTCCGGGACCCCAAAACCGCGAGTAATAGTCCATGAAACTGGCCAGAATCGGCCAAAACTGTGAGTGTTTATGATCGACACGCAAACGCACCCTGGGGTTCATCAATCGTGGAAATCAGTCCAGGACACCAAAACAGTCAGTAATAGTCCATGAAACAGGCCAGAATCGACAAAAACTGCGAGTGTTGATCACCGACACGTAAACGCACCCCGGGGTTCGTCAATCGTGGAAATCACTCCGCAATCCCAAAACAGTAAGTAATAGTCCACGAAACTGGCCAGGATCGGCCAAAACTACGAGTATTTATAACCAACACGAAAACGCGCCCCAGGGTTCATCAATCGTGGAAATAGTCCGAGACCCCAAAACAGTGAGTAATTGTGCACGAAACGGGCCAGAATCGGCCAAAACTACAAGTGTTGATGACCGACACGTAAACGCACCCCGGGGTTCGTCAATCGTGGAAATCACTCCGGGACCCCAAAACAGCGAGAAATAGTCCACGAAACGGGCCGGAATCGGCCAAAACTGCGGGTGCTGATGACCGACACGGAAACGCACCCCGGGGTTCGTGAAGCGTGGAAATCAGTCCGAGACCCCAAAACAGTGAGTAATAGTCCACGAACGAGCCAAAATCGGCCAAAACTGCGGGTGTTGATGACCGACATGTAAACGCACCCCGAGGTTCATCAGTCGAAGAAATCACTCCGGGAACCCAAAAAAGTGAGTAATAGTGCACGATACGGGCCAAAATCGGCCAAAACTGCGGGTGTTGATGACCGACACATAAACGCACCCCGGGGTTCGTCAATCGTGGAAATCACTCCGGGACCCCAAAACCGCGAGTAATAGTCCATGAAACTGGCCAGAATCGGCCAAAACTGTGAGTGTTTATGATCGACACGTAAACGCACCCTGGGGTTCATCAATCGTGGAAATCAGTCCAGGACACCAAAACAGTCAGTAATAGTCCATGAAACAGGCCAGAATCGACAAAAACTGCGAGTGTTGATCACCGACACGTAAACGCACCCCGGGGTTCGTCAATCGTGGAAATCACTCCGCAATCCCAAAACAGTAAGTAATAGTCCACGAAACTGGCCAGGATCGGCCAAAACTACGAGTATTTATAACCAACACGAAAACGCGCCCCAGGGTTCATCAATCGTGGAATTAGTCCGAGACCCCAAAACAGTGAGTAATTGTGCACGAAACGGGCCAGAATCGGCCAAAACTACAAGTGTTGATGACCGACACGTAAACGCACCCCGGGGTTCGTCAATCGTGGAAATCACTCCGGGACCCCAAAACAGCGAGAAATAGTCCACGAAACGGGCCGGAATCGGCCAAAACTGCGGGTGTTGATGACCGACACGGAAACGCACCCCGGGGTTCGTGAAGCGTGGAAATCAGTCCGAGACCCCAAAACAGTGAGTAATAGTCCACGAACGAGCCAAAATCGGCCAAAACTGCGGGTGTTGATGACCGACATGTAAACGCACCCCGAGGTTCATCAGTCGGAGAAATCACTCCGGGAACCCAAAAAAGTGAGTAATAGTGCACGATACGGGCCAAAATCGGCCAAAACTGCGGGTGTTGATGACCGACACATAAACGCACCCCGGGGTTCGTCAATCGTGGAAATCACTCCGGGACCCCAAAACCGCGAGTAATAGTCCATGAAACTGGCCAGAATCGGCCAAAACTGTGAGTGTTTATGATCGACACGTAAACGCACCCTGGGGTTCATCAATCGTGGAAATCAGTCCGGGACACCAAAACAGTCAGTAATAGTCCATGAAACAGGCTAGAATCGACAAAAACTGCGAGTGTTGATCACCGACACGTAAACGCACCCCGGGGTTCGTCAATCGTGGAAATCACTCCGCAATCCCAAAACAGTAAGTAATAGTCCACGAAACTGGCCAGGATCGGCCAAAACTACGAGTATTTATAACCAACACGAAAACGCGCCCCAGGGTTCATCAATCGTGGAAATAGTCCGAGACCCCAAAACAGTGAGTAATTGTGCACGAAACGGGCTAGAATCGGCCAAAACTACAAGTGTTGATGACCGACACGTAAACGCACACCGGGGTTCGTCAATCGTGGAAATCACTCCGGGACCCCAAAACAGCGAGTAATAGTCCACGAAACGGGCCGGAATCGGCCAAAACTGCGGGTGTTGATGACCGACACGCAAACGCACCCCGGGGTTCGTCAAGCGTGGAAATCAGTCCGAGACCCCAAAACAGTGAGTAATAGTCCACGAACGAGCCAAAATTGGCCAAAACTGCGGGTGTTGATGACCGACATGTAAACGCACCCCGAGGTTCATCAGTCGGGGAAATCACTCCGGGACCCCAAAAAAGTGAGTAATAGTGCACGATACGGGCCAAAATCGGCCAAAACTGCGGGTGTTGATGACCGACACGTAAACGCACCCCGGGGTTCGTCAATCGTGGAAATCACTCCGGGACCCCAAAACCGCGAGTAATAGTCCATGAAACTGGCCAGAATCGGCCAAAACTGTGAGTGTTTATGATCGACACGTAAACGCACCCTGGGGTTCATCAATCGTGGAAATCAGTCCAGGACACCAAAACAGTCAGTAATAGTCCATGAAACAGGCCAGAATCGACAAAAACTGCGAGTGTTGATCACCGACACGTAAACGCACCCCGGGGTTCGTCAATCGTGGAAATCACTCCGCAATCCCAAAACAGTAAGTAATAGTCCACGAAACTGGCCAGGATCGGCCAAAACTACGAGTATTTATAACCAACACGAAAACGCGCCCCAGGGTTCATCAATCGTGGAATTAGTCCGAGACCCCAAAACAGTGAGTAATTGTGCACGAAACGGGCCAGAATCGGCCAAAACTACAAGTGTTGATGACCGACACGTAAACGCACCCCGGGGTTCGTCAATCGTGGAAATCACTCCGGGACCCCAAAACAGCGAGAAATAGTCCACGAAACGGGCCGGAATCGGCCAAAACTGCGGGTGTTGATGACCGACACGGAAACGCACCCCGGGGTTCGTGAAGCGTGGAAATCAGTCCGAGACCCCAAAACAGTGAGTAATAGTCCACGAACAAGCCAAAATCGGCCAAAACTGCGGGTGTTGATGACCGACATGTAAACGCACCCCGAGGTTCATCAGTCGGAGAAATCACTCCGGGAACCCAAAAAAGTGAGTAATAGTGCACGATACGGGCCAAAATCGGCCAAAACTGCGGGTGTTGATGACCGACACATAAACGCACCCCGGGGTTCGTCAATCGTGGAAATCACTCCGGGACCCCAAAACCGCGAGTAATAGTCCATGAAACTGGCCAGAATCGGCCAAAACTGTGAGTGTTTATGATCGACACGTAAACGCACCCTGGGGTTCATCAATCGTGGAAATCAGTCCGGGACACCAAAACAGTCAGTAATAGTCCATGAAACAGGCTAGAATCGACAAAAACTGCGAGTGTTGATCACCGACACGTAAACGCACCCCGGGGTTCGTCAATCGTGGAAATCACTCCGCAATCCCAAAACAGTAAGTAATAGTCCACGAAACTGGCCAGGATCGGCCAAAACTACGAGTATTTATAACCAACACGAAAACGCGCCCCAGGGTTCATCAATCGTGGAAATAGTCCGAGACCCCAAAACAGTGAGTAATTGTGCACGAAACGGGCTAGAATCGGCCAAAACTACAAGTGTTGATGACCGACACGTAAACGCACCCCGGGGTTCGTCAATCGTGGAAATCACTCCGGGACCCCAAAACAGCGAGTAATAGTCCACGAAACGGGCCGGAATCGGCCAAAACTGCGGGTGTTGATGACCGACACGCAAACGCACCCCGGGGTTCGTCAAGCGTGGAAATCAGTCCGAGACCCCAAAACAGTGAGTAATAGTCCACGAACGAGCCAAAATTGGCCAAAACTGCGGGTGTTGATGACCGACATGTAAACGCACCCCGAGGTTCATCAGTCGGGGAAATCACTCCGGGACCCCAAAAAAGTGAGTAATAGTGCACGATACGGGCCAAAATCGGCCAAAACTGCGGGTGTTGATGACCGACACGTAAACGCACCCCGGGGTTCGTCAATCGTGGAAATCACTCCGGGACCCCAAAACCGCGAGTAATAGTCCATGAAACTGGCCAGAATCGGCCAAAACTGTGAGTGTTTATGATCGACACGTAAACGCACCCTGGGGTTCATCAATCGTGGAAATCAGTCCAGGACACCAAAACAGTCAGTAATAGTCCATGAAACAGGCCAGAATCGACAAAAACTGCGAGTGTTGATCACCGACACGTAAACGCACCCCGGGGTTCGTCAATCGTGGAAATCACTCCGCAATCCCAAAACAGTAAGTAATAGTCCACGAAACTGGCCAGGATCGGCCAAAACTACGAGTATTTATAACCAACACGAAAACGCGCCCCAGGGTTCATCAATCGTGGAATTAGTCCGAGACCCCAAAACAGTGAGTAATTGTGCACGAAACGGGCCAGAATCGGCCAAAACTACAAGTGTTGATGACCGACACGTAAACGCACCCCGGGGTTCGTCAATCGTGGAAATCACTCCGGGACCCCAAAACAGCGAGAAATAGTCCACGAAACGGGCCGGAATCGGCCAAAACTGCGGGTGTTGATGACCGACACGGAAACGCACCCCGGGGTTCGTGAAGCGTGGAAATCAGTCCGAGACCCCAAAACAGTGAGTAATAGTCCACGAACGAGCCAAAATCGGCCAAAACTGCGGGTGTTGATGACCGACATGTAAACGCACCCCGAGGTTCATCAGTCGGAGAAATCACTCCGGGAACCCAAAAAAGTGAGTAATAGTGCACGATACGGGCCAAAATCGGCCAAAACTGCGGGTGTTGATGACCGACACATAAACGCACCCCGGGGTTCGTCAATCGTGGAAATCACTCCGGGACCCCAAAACCGCGAGTAATAGTCCATGAAACTGGCCAGAATCGGCCAAAACTGTGAGTGTTTATGATCGACACGTAAACGCACCCTGGGGTTCATCAATCGTGGAAATCAGTCCGGGACACCAAAACAGTCAGTAATAGTCCATGAAACAGGCTAGAATCGACAAAAACTGCGAGTGTTGATCACCGACACGTAAACGCACCCCGGGGTTCGTCAATCGTGGAAATCACTCCGCAATCCCAAAACAGTAAGTAATAGTCCACGAAACTGGCCAGGATCGGCCAAAACTACGAGTATTTATAACCAACACGAAAACGCGCCCCAGGGTTCATCAATCGTGGAAATAGTCCGAGACCCCAAAACAGTGAGTAATTGTGCACGAAACGGGCTAGAATCGGCCAAAACTACAAGTGTTGATGACCGACACGTAAACGCACCCCGGGGTTCGTCAATCGTGGAAATCACTCCGGGACCCCAAAACAGCGAGTAATAGTCCACGAAACGGGCCGGAATCGGCCAAAACTGCGGGTGTTGATGACCGACACGCAAACGCACCCCGGGGTTCGTCAAGCGTGGAAATCAGTCCGAGACCCCAAAACAGTGAGTAATAGTCCACGAACGAGCCAAAATTGGCCAAAACTGCGGGTGTTGATGACCGACATGTAAACGCACCCCGAGGTTCATCAGTCGGGGAAATCACTCCGGGACCCCAAAAAAGTGAGTAATAGTGCACGATACGGGCCAAAATCGGCCAAAACTGCGGGTGTTGATGACCGACACGTAAACGCACCCCGGGGTTCGTCAATCGTGGAAATCACTCCGGGACCCCAAAACCGCGAGTAATAGTCCATGAAACTGGCCAGAATCGGCCAAAACTGTGAGTGTTTATGATCGACACGTAAACGCACCCTGGGGTTCATCAATCGTGGAAATCAGTCCAGGACACCAAAACAGTCAGTAATAGTCCATGAAACAGGCCAGAATCGACAAAAACTGCGAGTGTTGATCACCGACACGTAAACGCACCCCGGGGTTCGTCAATCGTGGAAATCACTCCGCAATCCCAAAACAGTAAGTAATAGTCCACGAAACTGGCCAGGATCGGCCAAAACTACGAGTATTTATAACCAACACGAAAACGCGCCCCAGGGTTCATCAATCGTGGAATTAGTCCGAGACCCCAAAACAGTGAGTAATTGTGCACGAAACGGGCCAGAATCGGCCAAAACTACAAGTGTTGATGACCGACACGTAAACGCACCCCGGGGTTCGTCAATCGTGGAAATCACTCCGGGACCCCAAAACAGCAAGAAATAGTCCACGAAACGGGCCGGAATCGGCCAAAACTGCGGGTGTTGATGACCGACACGGAAACGCACCCCGGGGTTCGTGAAGCGTGGAAATCAGTCCGAGACCCCAAAACAGTGAGTAATAGTCCACGAACGAGCCAAAATCGGCCAAAACTGCGGGTGTTGATGACCGACATGTAAACGCACCCCGAGGTTCATCAGTCGGAGAAATCACTCCGGGAACCCAAAAAAGTGAGTAATAGTGCACGATACGGGCCAAAATCGGCCAAAACTGCGGGTGTTGATGACCGACACATAAACGCACCCCGGGGTTCGTCAATCGTGGAAATCACTCCGGGACCCCAAAACCGCGAGTAATAGTCCATGAAACTGGCCAGAATCGGCCAAAACTGTGAGTGTTTATGATCGACACGTAAACGCACCCTGGGGTTCATCAATCGTGGAAATCAGTCCGGGACACCAAAACAGTCAGTAATAGTCCATGAAACAGGCTAGAATCGACAAAAACTGCGAGTGTTGATCACCGACACGTAAACGCACCCCGGGGTTCGTCAATCGTGGAAATCACTCCGCAATCCCAAAACAGTAAGTAATAGTCCACGAAACTGGCCAGGATCGGCCAAAACTACGAGTATTTATAACCAACACGAAAACGCGCCCCAGGGTTCATCAATCGTGGAAATAGTCCGAGACCCCAAAACAGTGAGTAATTGTGCACGAAACGGGCTAGAATCGGCCAAAACTACAAGTGTTGATGACCGACACGTAAACGCACCCCGGGGTTCGTCAATCGTGGAAATCACTCCGGGACCCCAAAACAGCGAGTAATAGTCCACGAAACGGGCCGGAATCGGCCAAAACTGCGGGTGTTGATGACCGACACGCAAACGCACCCCGGGGTTCGTCAAGCGTGGAAATCAGTCCGAGACCCCAAAACAGTGAGTAATAGTCCACGAACGAGCCAAAATTGGCCAAAACTGCGGGTGTTGATGACCGACATGTAAACGCACCCCGAGGTTCATCAGTCGGGGAAATCACTCCGGGACCCCAAAAAAGTGAGTAATAGTGCACGATACGGGCCAAAATCGGCCAAAACTGCGGGTGTTGATGACCGACACGTAAACGCACCCCGGGGTTCGTCAATCGTGGAAATCACTCCGGGACCCCAAAACCGCGAGTAATAGTCCATGAAACTGGCCAGAATCGGCCAAAACTGTGAGTGTTTATGATCGACACGTAAACGCACCCTGGGGTTCATCAATCGTGGAAATCAGTCCAGGACACCAAAACAGTCAGTAATAGTCCATGAAACAGGCCAGAATCGACAAAAACTGCGAGTGTTGATCACCGACACGTAAACGCACCCCGGGGTTCGTCAATCGTGGAAATCACTCCGCAATCCCAAAACAGTAAGTAATAGTCCACGAAACTGGCCAGGATCGGCCAAAACTACGAGTATTTATAACCAACACGAAAACGCGCCCCAGGGTTCATCAATCGTGGAATTAGTCCGAGACCCCAAAACAGTGAGTAATTGTGCACGAAACGGGCCAGAATCGGCCAAAACTACAAGTGTTGATGACCGACACGTAAACGCACCCCGGGGTTCGTCAATCGTGGAAATCACTCCGGGACCCCAAAACAGCGAGAAATAGTCCACGAAACGGGCCGGAATCGGCCAAAACTGCGGGTGTTGATGACCGACACGGAAACGCACCCCGGGGTTCGTGAAGCGTGGAAATCAGTCCGAGACCCCAAAACAGTGAGTAATAGTCCACGAACGAGCCAAAATCGGCCAAAACTGCGGGTGTTGATGACCGACATGTAAACGCACCCCGAGGTTCATCAGTCGGAGAAATCACTCCGGGAACCCAAAAAAGTGAGTAATAGTGCACGATACGGGCCAAAATCGGCCAAAACTGCGGGTGTTGATGACCGACACATAAACGCACCCCGGGGTTCGTCAATCGTGGAAATCACTCCGGGACCCCAAAACCGCGAGTAATAGTCCATGAAACTGGCCAGAATCGGCCAAAACTGTGAGTGTTTATGATCGACACGTAAACGCACCCTGGGGTTCATCAATCGTGGAAATCAGTCCGGGACACCAAAACAGTCAGTAATAGTCCATGAAACAGGCTAGAATCGACAAAAACTGCGAGCGTTGATCACCGACACGTAAACGCACCCCGGGGTTCGTCAATCGTGGAAATCACTCCGCAATCCCAAAACAGTAAGTAATAGTCCACGAAACTGGCCAGGATCGGCCAAAACTACGAGTATTTATAACCAACACGAAAACGCGCCCCAGGGTTCATCAATCGTGGAAATAGTCCGAGACCCCAAAACAGTGAGTAATTGTGCACGAAACGGGCTAGAATCGGCCAAAACTACAAGTGTTGATGACCGACACGTAAACGCACCCCGGGGTTCGTCAATCGTGGAAATCACTCCGGGACCCCAAAACAGCGAGTAATAGTCCACGAAACGGGCCGGAATCGGCCAAAACTGCGGGTGTTGATGACCGACACGCAAACGCACCCCGGGGTTCGTCAAGCGTGGAAATCAGTCCGAGACCCCAAAACAGTGAGTAATAGTCCACGAACGAGCCAAAATGGGCCAAAACTGCGGGTGTTGATGACCGACATGTAAACGCACCCCGAGGTTCATCAGTCGGGGAAATCACTCCGGGACCCCAAAAAAGTGAGTAATAGTGCACGATACGGGCCAAAATCGGCCAAAACTGCGGGTGTTGATGACCGACACGTAAACGCACCCCGGGGTTCGTCAATCGTGGAAATCACTCCGGGACCCCAAAACCGCGAGTAATAGTCCATGAAACTGGCCAGAATCGGCCAAAACTGTGAGTGTTTATGATCGACACGTAAACGCACCCTGGGGTTCATCAATCGTGGAAATCAGTCCAGGACACCAAAACAGTCAGTAATAGTCCATGAAACAGGCCAGAATCGACAAAAACTGCGAGTGTTGATCACCGACACGTAAACGCACCCCGGGGTTCGTCAATCGTGGAAATCACTCCGCAATCCCAAAACAGTAAGTAATAGTCCACGAAACTGGCCAGGATCGGCCAAAACTACGAGTATTTATAACCAACACGAAAACGCGCCCCAGGGTTCCTCAATCGTGGAAATAGTCCGAGACCCCAAAACAGTGAGTAATTGTGCACGAAACGGGCTAGAATCGGCCAAAACTACAAGTGTTGATGACCGACACGTAAACGCACCCCGGGGTTCGTCAATCGTGGAAATCACTCCGGGACCCCAAAACCGCGAGTAATAGTCCATGAAACTGGCCAGAATCGGCCAAAACTGTGAGTGTTTATGATCGACACGTAAACGCACCCTGGGGTTCATCAATCGTGGAAATCAGTCCAGGACACCAAAACAGTCAGTAATAGTCCATGAAACAGGCCAGAATCGACAAAAACTGCGAGTGTTGATCACCGACACGTAAACGCACCCCGGGGTTCGTCAATCGTGGAAATCACTCCGCAATCCCAAAACAGTAAGTAATAGTCCACGAAACTGGCCAGGATCGGCCAAAACTACGAGTATTTATAACCAACACGAAAACGCGCCCCAGGGTTCATCAATCGTGGAAATAGTCCGAGACCCCAAAACAGTGAGTAATTGTGCACGAAACGGGCCAGAATCGGCCAAAACTACAAGTGTTGATGACCGACACGTAAACGCACCCCGGGGTTCGTCAATCGTGGAAATCACTCCGGGACCCCAAAACAGCGAGAAATAGTCCACGAAACGGGCCGGAATCGGCCAAAACTGCGGGTGTTGATGACCGACACGGAAACGCACCCCGGGGTTCGTGAAGCGTGGAAATCAGTCCGAGACCCCAAAACAGTGAGTAATAGTCCACGAACGAGCCAAAATCGGCCAAAACTGCGGGTGTTGATGACCGACATGTAAACGCACCCCGAGGTTCATCAGTCGGAGAAATCACTCCGGGAACCCAAAAAAGTGAGTAATAGTGCACGATACGGGCCAAAATCGGCCAAAACTGCGGGTGTTGATGACCGACACATAAACGCACCCCGGGGTTCGTCAATCGTGGAAATCACTCCGGGACCCCAAAACCGCGAGTAATAGTCCATGAAACTGGCCAGAATCGGCCAAAACTGTGAGTGTTTATGATCGACACGTAAACGCACCCTGGGGTTCATCAATCGTGGAAATCAGTCCGGGACACCAAAACAGTCAGTAATAGTCCATGAAACAGGCTAGAATCGACAAAAACTGCGAGCGTTGATCACCGACACGTAAACGCACCCCGGGGTTCGTCAATCGTGGAAATCACTCCGCAATCCCAAAACAGTAAGTAATAGTCCACGAAACTGGCCAGGATCGGCCAAAACTACGAGTATTTATAACCAACACGAAAACGCGCCCCAGGGTTCATCAATCGTGGAAATAGTCCGAGACCCCAAAACAGTGAGTAATTGTGCACGAAACGGGCTAGAATCGGCCAAAACTACAAGTGTTGATGACCGACACGTAAACGCACCCCGGGGTTCGTCAATCGTGGAAATCACTCCGGGACCCCAAAACAGCGAGTAATAGTCCACGAAACGGGCCGGAATCGGCCAAAACTGCGGGTGTTGATGACCGACACGCAAACGCACCCCGGGGTTCGTCAAGCGTGGAAATCAGTCCGAGACCCCAAAACAGTGAGTAATAGTCCACGAACGAGCCAAAATTGGCCAAAACTGCGGGTGTTGATGACCGACATGTAAACGCACCCCGAGGTTCATCAGTCGGGGAAATCACTCCGGGACCCCAAAAAAGTGAGTAATAGTGCACGATACGGGCCAAAATCGGCCAAAACTGCGGGTGTTGATGACCGACACGTAAACGCACCCCGGGGTTCGTCAATCGTGGAAATCACTCCGGGACCCCAAAACCGCGAGTAATAGTCCATGAAACTGGCCAGAATCGGCCAAAACTGTGAGTGTTTATGATCGACACGTAAACGCACCCTGGGGTTCATCAATCGTGGAAATCAGTCCAGGACACCAAAACAGTCAGTAATAGTCCATGAAACAGGCCAGAATCGACAAAAACTGCGAGTGTTGATCACCGACACGTAAACGCACCCCGGGGTTCGTCAATCGTGGAAATCACTCCGCAATCCCAAAACAGTAAGTAATAGTCCACGAAACTGGCCAGGATCGGCCAAAACTACGAGTATTTATAACCAACACGAAAACGCGCCCCAGGGTTCATCAATCGTGGAAATAGTCCGAGACCCCAAAACAGTGAGTAATTGTGCACGAAACGGGCCAGAATCGGCCAAAACTACAAGTGTTGATGACCGACACGTAAACGCACCCCGGGGTTCGTCAATCGTGGAAATCACTCCGGGACCCCAAAACAGCGAGAAATAGTCCACGAAACGGGCCGGAATCGGCCAAAACTGCGGGTGTTGATGATCGACACGGAAACGCACCCCGGGGTTCGTGAAGCGTGGAAATCAGTCCGAGACCCCAAAACAGTGAGTAATAGTCCACGAACGAGCCAAAATCGGCCAAAACTGCGGGTGTTGATGACCGACATGTAAACGCACCCCGAGGTTCATCAGTCGGAGAAATCACTCCGGGAACCCAAAAAAGTGAGTAATAGTGCACGATACGGGCCAAAATCGGCCAAAACTGCGGGTGTTGATGACCGACACATAAACGCACCCCGGGGTTCGTCAATCGTGGAAATCACTCCGGGACCCCAAAACCGCGAGTAATAGTCCATGAAACTGGCCAGAATCGGCCAAAACTGTGAGTGTTTATGATCGACACGTAAACGCACCCTGGGGTTCATCAATCGTGGAAATCAGTCCAGGACACCAAAACAGTCAGTAATAGTCCATGAAACAGGCCAGAATCGACAAAAACTGCGAGTGTTGATCACCGACACGTAAACGCACCCCGGGGTTCGTCAATCGTGGAAATCACTCCGCAATCCCAAAACAGTAAGTAATAGTCCACGAAACTGGCCAGGATCGGCCAAAACTACGAGTATTTATAACCAACACGAAAACGCGCCCCAGGGTTCATCAATCGTGGAAATAGTCCGAGACCCCAAAACAGTGAGTAATTGTGCACGAAACGGGCTAGAATCGGCCAAAACTACAAGTGTTGATGACCGACACGTAAACGCACCCCGGGGTTCGTCAATCGTGGAAATCACTCCGGGACCCCAAAACAGCGAGTAATAGTCCACGAAACGGGCCGGAATCGGCCAAAACTGCGGGTGTTGATGACCGACACGCAAACGCACCCCGGGGTTCGTCAAGCGTGGAAATCAGTCCGAGACCCCAAAACAGTGAGTAATAGTCCACGAACGAGCCAAAATTGGCCAAAACTGCGGGTGTTGATGACCGACATGTAAACGCACCCCGAGGTTCATCAGTCGGGGAAATCACTCCGGGACCCCAAAAAAGTGAGTAATAGTGCACGATACGGGCCAAAATCGGCCAAAACTGCGGGTGTTGATGACCGACACGTAAACGCACCCCGGGGTTCGTCAATCGTGGAAATCACTCCGGGACCCCAAAACCGCGAGTAATAGTCCATGAAACTGGCCAGAATCGGCCAAAACTGTGAGTGTTTATGATCGACACGTAAACGCACCCTGGGGTTCATCAATCGTGGAAATCAGTCCAGGACACCAAAACAGTCAGTAATAGTCCATGAAACAGGCCAGAATCGACAAAAACTGCGAGTGTTGATCACCGACACGTAAACGCACCCCGGGGTTCGTCAATCGTGGAAATCACTCCGCAATCCCAAAACAGTAAGTAATAGTCCACGAAACTGGCCAGGATCGGCCAAAACTACGAGTATTTATAACCAACACGAAAACGCGCCCCAGGGTTCATCAATCGTGGAAATAGTCCGAGACCCCAAAACAGTGAGTAATTGTGCACGAAACGGGCCAGAATCGGCCAAAACTACAAGTGTTGATGACCGACACGTAAACGCACCCCGGGGTTCGTCAATCGTGGAAATCACTCCGGGACCCCAAAACAGCGAGTAATAGTCCACGAAACGGGCCGGAATCGGCCAAAACTGCGGGTGTTGATGACCGACACGCAAACGCACCCCGGGGTTCGTCAAGCGTGGAAATCAGTCCGAGACCCCAAAACAGTGAGTAATAGTCCACGAACGAGCCAAAATTGGCCAAAACTGCGGGTGTTGATGACCGACATGTAAACGCACCCCGAGGTTCATCAGTCGGGGAAATCACTCCGGGACCCCAAAAAAGTGAGTAATAGTGCACGATACGGGCCAAAATCGGCCAAAACTGCGGGTGTTGATGACCGACACGTAAACGCACCCCGGGGTTCGTCAATCGTGGAAATCACTCCGGGACCCCAAAACCGCGAGTAATAGTCCATGAAACTGGCCAGAATCGGCCAAAACTGTGAGTGTTTATGATCGACACGTAAACGCACCCTGGGGTTCATCAATCGTGGAAATCAGTCCAGGACACCAAAACAGTCAGTAATAGTCCATGAAACAGGCCAGAATCGACAAAAACTGCGAGTGTTGATCACCGACACGTAAACGCACCCCGGGGTTCGTCAATCGTGGAAATCACTCCGCAATCCCAAAACAGTAAGTAATAGTCCACGAAACTGGCCAGGATCGGCCAAAACTACGAGTATTTATAACCAACACGAAAACGCGCCCCAGGGTTCATCAATCGTGGAAATAGTCCGAGACCCCAAAACAGTGAGTAATTGTGCACGAAACGGGCTAGAATCGGCCAAAACTACAAGTGTTGATGACCGACACGTAAACGCACCCCGGGGTTCGTCAATCATGGAAATCACTCCGGGACCCCAAAACAACGAGTAATAGTCCACGAAACGGGCCGGAATCGGCCAAAACTGCGGGTGTTGATGACCGACACGCAAACGCACCCCGGGGTTCGTCAAGCGTGGAAATCAGTCCGAGACCCCAAAACAGTGAGTAATAGTCCACGAACGAGCCAAAATTGGCCAAAACTGCGGGTGTTGATGACCGACATGTAAACGCACCCCGAGGTTCATCAGTCGGGGAAATCACTCCGGGACCCCAAAAAAGTGAGTAATAGTGCACGATACGGGCCAAAATCGGCCAAAACTGCGGGTGTTGATGACCGACACGTAAACGCACCCCGGGGTTCGTCAATCGTGGAAATCACTCCGGGACCCCAAAACCGCGAGTAATAGTCCATGAAACTGGCCAGAATCGGCCAAAACTGTGAGTGTTTATGATCGACACGTAAACGCACCCTGGGGTTCATCAATCGTGGAAATCAGTCCAGGACACCAAAACAGTCAGTAATAGTCCATGAAACAGGCCAGAATCGACAAAAACTGCGAGTGTTGATCACCGACACGTAAACGCACCCCGGGGTTCGTCAATCGTGGAAATCACTCCGCAATCCCAAAACAGTAAGTAATAGTCCACGAAACTGGCCAGGATCGGCCAAAACTACGAGTATTTATAACCAACACGAAAACGCGCCCCAGGGTTCATCAATCGTGGAAATAGTCCGAGACCCCAAAACAGTGAGTAATTGTGCACGAAACGGGCCAGAATCGGCCAAAACTACAAGTGTTGATGACCGACACGTAAACGCACCCCGGGGTTCGTCAATCGTGGAAATCACTCCGGGACCCCAAAACAGCGAGAAATAGTCCACGAAACGGGCCGGAATCGGCCAAAACTGCGGGTGTTGATGATCGACACGGAAACGCACCCCGGGGTTCGTGAAGCGTGGAAATCAGTCCGAGACCCCAAAACAGTGAGTAATAGTCCACGAACGAGCCAAAATCGGCCAAAACTGCGGGTGTTGATGACCGACATGTAAACGCACCCCGAGGTTCATCAGTCGGAGAAATCACTCCGGGAACCCAAAAAAGTGAGTAATAGTGCACGATACGGGCCAAAATCGGCCAAAACTGCGGGTGTTGATGACCGACACATAAACGCACCCCGGGGTTCGTCAATCGTGGAAATCACTCCGGGACCCCAAAACCGCGAGTAATAGTCCATGAAACTGGCCAGAATCGGCCAAAACTGTGAGTGTTTATGATCGACACGTAAACGCACCCTGGGGTTCATCAATCGTGGAAATCAGTCCAGGACACCAAAACAGTCAGTAATAGTCCATGAAACAGGCCAGAATCGACAAAAACTGCGAGTGTTGATCACCGACACGTAAACGCACCCCGGGGTTCGTCAATCGTGGAAATCACTCCGCAATCCCAAAACAGTAAGTAATAGTCCACGAAACTGGCCAGGATCGGCCAAAACTACGAGTATTTATAACCAACACGAAAACGCGCCCCAGGGTTCATCAATCGTGGAAATAGTCCGAGACCCCAAAACAGTGAGTAATTGTGCACGAAACGGGCTAGAATCGGCCAAAACTACAAGTGTTGATGACCGACACGTAAACGCACCCCGGGGTTCGTCAATCGTGGAAATCACTCCGGGACCCCAAAACAGCGAGTAATAGTCCACGAAACGGGCCGGAATCGGCCAAAACTGCGGGTGTTGATGACCGACACGCAAACGCACCCCGGGGTTCGTCAAGCGTGGAAATCAGTCCGAGACCCCAAAACAGTGAGTAATAGTCCACGAACGAGCCAAAATTGGCCAAAACTGCGGGTGTTGATGACCGACATGTAAACGCACCCCGAGGTTCATCAGTCGGGGAAATCACTCCGGGACCCCAAAAAAGTGAGTAATAGTGCACGATACGGGCCAAAATCGGCCAAAACTGCGGGTGTTGATGACCGACACGTAAACGCACCCCGGGGTTCGTCAATCGTGGAAATCACTCCGGGACCCCAAAACCGCGAGTAATAGTCCATGAAACTGGCCAGAATCGGCCAAAACTGTGAGTGTTTATGATCGACACGTAAACGCACCCTGGGGTTCATCAATCGTGGAAATCAGTCCAGGACACCAAAACAGTCAGTAATAGTCCATGAAACAGGCCAGAATCGACAAAAACTGCGAGTGTTGATCACCGACACGTAAACGCACCCCGGGGTTCGTCAATCGTGGAAATCACTCCGCAATCCCAAAACAGTAAGTAATAGTCCACGAAACTGGCCAGGATCGGCCAAAACTACGAGTATTTATAACCAACACGAAAACGCGCCCCAGGGTTCATAAATCGTGGAAATAGTCCGAGACCCCAAAACAGTGAGTAATTGTGCACGAAACGGGCCAGAATCGGCCAAAACTACAAGTGTTGATGACCGACACGTAAACGCACCCCGGGGTTCGTCAATCGTGGAAATCACTCCGGGACCCCAAAACAGCGAGTAATAGTCCACGAAACGGGCCGGAATCGGCCAAAACTGCGGGTGTTGATGACCGACACGCAAACGCACCCCGGGGTTCGTCAAGCGTGGAAATCAGTCCGAGACCCCAAAACAGTGAGTAATAGTCCACGAACGAGCCAAAATTGGCCAAAACTGCGGGTGTTGATGACCGACATGTAAACGCACCCCGAGGTTCATCAGTCGGGGAAATCACTCCGGGACCCCAAAAAAGTGAGTAATAGTGCACGATACGGGCCAAAATCGGCCAAAACTGCGGGTGTTGATGACCGACACGTAAACGCACCCCGGGGTTCGTCAATCGTGGAAATCACTCCGGGACCCCAAAACCGCGAGTAATAGTCCATGAAACTGGCCAGAATCGGCCAAAACTGTGAGTGTTTATGATCGACACGTAAACGCACCCTGGGGTTCATCAATCGTGGAAATCAGTCCAGGACACCAAAACAGTCAGTAATAGTCCATGAAACAGGCCAGAATCGACAAAAACTGCGAGTGTTGATCACCGACACGTAAACGCACCCCGGGGTTCGTCAATCGTGGAAATCACTCCGCAATCCCAAAACAGTAAGTAATAGTCCACGAAACTGGCCAGGATCGGCCAAAACTACGAGTATTTATAACCAACACGAAAACGCGCCCCAGGGTTCATCAATCGTGGAAATAGTCCGAGACCCCAAAACAGTGAGTAATTGTGCACGAAACGGGCTAGAATCGGCCAAAACTACAAGTGTTGATGACCGACACGTAAACGCACCCCGGGGTTCGTCAATCGTGGAAATCACTCCGGGACCCCAAAACAACGAGTAATAGTCCACGAAACGGGCCGGAATCGGCCAAAACTGCGGGTGTTGATGACCGACACGCAAACGCACCCCGGGGTTCGTCAAGCGTGGAAATCAGTCCGAGACCCCAAAACAGTGAGTAATAGTCCACGAACGAGCCAAAATTGGCCAAAACTGCGGGTGTTGATGACCGACATGTAAACGCACCCCGAGGTTCATCAGTCGGGGAAATCACTCCGGGACCCCAAAAAAGTGAGTAATAGTGCACGATACGGGCCAAAATCGGCCAAAACTGCGGGTGTTGATGACCGACACGTAAACGCACCCCGGGGTTCGTCAATCGTGGAAATCACTCCGGGACCCCAAAACCGCGAGTAATAGTCCATGAAACTGGCCAGAATCGGCCAAAACTGTGAGTGTTTATGATCGACACGTAAACGCACCCTGGGGTTCATCAATCGTGGAAATCAGTCCAGGACACCAAAACAGTCAGTAATAGTCCATGAAACAGGCCAGAATCGACAAAAACTGCGAGTGTTGATCACCGACACGTAAACGCACCCCGGGGTTCGTCAATCGTGGAAATCACTCCGCAATCCCAAAACAGTAAGTAATAGTCCATGAAACTGGCCAGGATCGGCCAAAACTACGAGTATTTATAACCAACACGAAAACGCGCCCCAGGGTTCATCAATCGTGGAAATAGTCCGAGACCCCAAAACAGTGAGTAATTGTGCACGAAACGGGCTAGAATCGGCCAAAACTACAAGTGTTGATGACCGACACGTAAACGCACCCCGGGGTTCGTCAATCGTGGAAATCACTCCGGGACCCCAAAACAGCGAGTAATAGTCCACGAAACGGGCCGGAATCGGCCAAAACTGCGGGTGTTGATGACCGACACGCAAACGCACCCCGGGGTTCGTCAAGCGTGGAAATCAGTCCGAGACCCCAAAACAGTGAGTAATAGTCCACGAACGAGCCAAAATTGGCCAAAACTGCGGGTGTTGATGACCGACATGTAAACGCACCCCGAGGTTCATCAGTCGGGGAAATCACTCCGGGACCCCAAAAAAGTGAGTAATAGTGCACGATACGGGCCAAAATCGGCCAAAACTGCGGGTGTTGATGACCGACACGTAAACGCACCCCGGGGTTCGTCAATCGTGGAAATCACTCCGGGACCCCAAAACCGCGAGTAATAGTCCATGAAACTGGCCAGAATCGGCCAAAACTGTGAGTGTTTATGATCGACACGTAAACGCACCCTGGGGTTCATCAATCGTGGAAATCAGTCCAGGACACCAAAACAGTCAGTAATAGTCCATGAAACAGGCCAGAATCGACAAAAACTGCGAGTGTTGATCACCGACACGTAAACGCACCCCGGGGTTCGTCAATCGTGGAAATCACTCCGCAATCCCAAAACAGTAAGTAATAGTCCACGAAACTGGCCAGGATCGGCCAAAACTACGAGTATTTATAACCAACACGAAAACGCGCCCCAGGGTTCATCAATCGTGGAAATAGTCCGAGACCCCAAAACAGTGAGTAATTGTGCACGAAACGGGCCAGAATCGGCCAAAACTACAAGTGTTGATGACCGACACGTAAACGCACCCCGGGGTTCGTCAATCGTGGAAATCACTCCGGGACCCCAAAACAGCGAGTAATAGTCCACGAAACGGGCCGGAATCGGCCAAAACTGCGGGTGTTGATGACCGACACGGAAACGCACCCCGGGGTTCGTGAAGCGTGGAAATCAGTCCGAGACCCCAAAACAGTGAGTAATAGTCCACGAACGAGCCAAAATCGGCCAAAACTGCGGGTGTTGATGACCGACATGTAAACGCACCCCGAGGTTCATCAGTCCGGGAAATCACTCCGGGACCCCAAAAAAGTGAGTAATAGTGCACGATACGGGCCAAAATCGGCCAAAACTGCGGGTGTTGATGACCGACACGTAAACGCACCCCGGGGTTCGTCAATCGTGGAAATCACTCCGGGACCCCAAAACCGCGAGTAATAGTCCATGAAACTGGCCAGAATCGGCCAAAACTGTGAGTGTTTATGATCGACACGTAAACGCACCCTGGGGTTCATCAATCGTGGAAATCAGTCCAGGACACCAAAACAGTCAGTAATAGTCCATGAAACAGGCCAGAATCGACAAAAACTGCGAGTGTTGATCACCGACACGTAAACGCACCCCGGGGTTCGTCAATCGTGGAAATCACTCCGCAATCCCAAAACAGTAAGTAATAGTCCACGAAACTGGCCAGGATCGGCCAAAACTACGAGTATTTATAACCAACACGAAAACGCGCCCCAGGGTTCATCAATCGTGGAAATAGTCCGAGACCCCAAAACAGTGAGTAATTGTGCACGAAACGGGCTAGAATCGGCCAAAACTACAAGTGTTGATGACCGACACGTAAACGCACCCCGGGGTTCGTCAATCGTGGAAATCACTCCGGGACCCCAAAACAGCGAGAAATAGTCCACGAAACGGGCCGGAATCGGCCAAAACTGCGGGTGTTGATGACCGACACGCAAACGCACCCCGGGGTTCGTCAAGCGTGGAAATCAGTCCGAGACCCCAAAACAGTGAGTAATAGTCCATGAACGAGCCAAAATCGGCCAAAACTGCGGGTGTTGATGACCGACATGTAAACGCACCCCGAGGTTCATCAGTCGGAGAAATCACTCCGGGAACCCAAAAAAGTGAGTAATAGTGCACGATACGGGCCAAAATCGGCCAAAACTGCGGGTGTTGATGACCGACACATAAACGCACCCCGGGGTTCGTCAATCGTGGAAATCACTCCGGGACCCCAAAACCGCGAGTAATAGTCCATGAAACTGGCCAGAATCGGCCAAAACTGTGAGTGTTTATGATCGACACGTAAACGCACCCTGGGGTTCATCAATCGTGGAAATCAGTCCGGGACACCAAAACAGACAGTAATAGTCCATGAAACAGGCTAGAATCGACAAAAACTGCGAGTGTTGATCACCGACACGTAAACGCACCCCGGGGTTCGTCAATCGTGGAAATCACTCCGCAATCCCAAAACAGTAAGTAATAGTCCACGAAACTGGCCAGGATCGGCCAAAACTACGAGTATTTATAACCAACACGAAAACGCGCCCCAGGGTTCATCAATCGTGGAAATAGTCCGAGACCCCAAAACAGTGAGTAATTGTGCACGAAACGGGCTAGAATCGGCCAAAACTACAAGTGTTGATGACCGACACGTAAACGCACCCCGGGGTTCGTCAATCGTGGAAATCACTCCGGGACCCCAAAACAGCGAGAAATAGTCCACGAAACGGGCCGGAATCGGCCAAAACTGCGGGTGTTGATGACCGACACGCAAACGCACCCCGGGGTTCGTCAAGCGTGGAAATCAGTCCGAGACCCCAAAACAGTGAGTAATAGTCCATGAACGAGCCAAAATCGGCCAAAACTGCGGGTGTTGATGACCGACATGTAAACGCACCCCGAGGTTCATCAGTCGGAGAAATCACTCCGGGAACCCAAAAAAGTGAGTAATAGTGCACGATACGGGCCAAAATCGGCCAAAACTGCGGGTGTTGATGACCGACACATAAACGCACCCCGGGGTTCGTCAATCGTGGAAATCACTCCGGGACCCCAAAACCGCGAGTAATAGTCCATGAAACTGGCCAGAATCGGCCAAAACTGTGAGTGTTTATGATCGACACGTAAACGCACCCTGGGGTTCATCAATCGTGGAAATCAGTCCGGGACACCAAAACAGACAGTAATAGTCCATGAAACAGGCTAGAATCGACAAAAACTGCGAGTGTTGATCACCGACACGTAAACGCACCCCGGGGTTCGTCAATCGTGGAAATCACTCCGCAATCCCAAAACAGTAAGTAATAGTCCACGAAACTGGCCAGGATCGGCCAAAACTACGAGTATTTATAACCAACACGAAAACGCGCCCCAGGGTTCATCAATCGTGGAAATAGTCCGAGACCCCAAAACAGTGAGTAATTGTGCACGAAACGGGCTAGAATCGGCCAAAACTACAAGTGTTGATGACCGACACGTAAACGCACCCCGGGGTTCGTCAATCGTGGAAATCACTCCGGGACCCCAAAACAGCGAGTAATAGTCCACGAAACGGGCCGGAATCGGCCAAAACTGCGGGTGTTGATGACCGACACGCAAACGCACCCCGGGGTTCGTCAAGCGTGGAAATCAGTCCGAGACCCCAAAACAGTGAGTAATAGTCCACGAACGAGCCAAAATCGGCCAAAACTGCGGGTGTTGATGACCGACATGTAAACGCACCCCGAGGTTCATCAGTCGGGGAAATCACTCCGGGACCCCAAAAAAGTGAGTAATAGTGCACGATACGGGCCAAAATCGGCCAAAACTGCGGGTGTTGATGACCGACACGTAAACGCACCCCGGGGTTCGTCAATCGTGGAAATCACTCCGGGACCCCAAAACCGCGAGTAATAGTCCATGAAACTGGCCAGAATCGGCCAAAACTGTGAGTGTTTATGATCGACACGTAAACGCACCCTGGGTTCATCAATCGTGGAAATCAGTCCGGGACACCAAAACAGACAGTAATAGTCCATGAAACAGGCTAGAATCGACAAAAACTGCGAGTGTTGATCACCGACACGTAAACGCACCCCGGGGTTCGTCAATCGTGGAAATCACTCCGCAATCCCAAAACAGTAAGTAATAGTCCACGAAACTGGCCAGGATCGGCCAAAACTACGAGTATTTATAACCAACACGAAAACGCGCCCCAGGGTTCATCAATCGTGGAAATAGTCCGAGACCCCAAAACAGTGAGTAATTGTGCACGAAACGGGCTAGAATCGGCCAAAACTACAAGTGTTGATGACCGACACGTAAACGCACCCCGGGGTTCGTCAATCGTGGAAATCACTCCGGGACCCCAAAACAGCGAGTAATAGTCCACGAAACGGGCCGGAATCGGCCAAAACTGCGGGTGTTGATGACCGACACGCAAACGCACCCCGGGGTTCGTCAAGCGTGGAAATCAGTCCGAGACCCCAAAACAGTGAGTAATAGTCCACGAACGAGCCAAAATCGGCCAAAACTGCGGGTGTTGATGACCGACATGTAAACGCACCCCGAGGTTCATCAGTCGGGGAAATCACTCCGGGACCCCAAAAAAGTGAGTAATAGTGCACGATACGGGCCAAAATCGGCCAAAACTGCGGGTGTTGATGACCGACACGTAAACGCACCCCGGGGTTCGTCAATCGTGGAAATCACTCCGGGACCCCAAAACCGCGAGTAATAGTCCATGAAACTGGCCAGAATCGGCCAAAACTGTGAGTGTTTATGATCGACACGTAAACGCACCCTGGGGTTCATCAATCGTGGAAATCAGTCCAGGACACCAAAACAGTCAGTAATAGTCCATGAAACAGGCCAGAATCGACAAAAACTGCGAGTGTTGATCACCGACACGTAAACGCACCCCGGGGTTCGTCAATCGTGGAAATCACTCCGCAATCCCAAAACAGTAAGTAATAGTCCACGAAACTGGCCAGGATCGGCCAAAACTACGAGTATTTATAACCAACACGAAAACGCGCCCCAGGGTTCATCAATCGTGGAAATAGTCCGAGACCCCAAAACAGTGAGTAATTGTGCACGAAACGGGCCAGAATCGGCCAAAACTACAAGTGTTGATGACCGACACGTAAACGCACCCCGGGGTTCGTCAATCGTGGAAATCACTCCGGGACCCCAAAACAGCGAGAAATAGTCCACGAAACGGGCCGGAATCGGCCAAAACTGCGGGTGTTGATGACCGACACGGAAACGCACCCCGGGGTTCGTGAAGCGTGGAAATCAGTCTGAGACCCCAAAACAGTGAGTAATAGTCCACGAACGAGCCAAAATCGGCCAAAACTGCGGGTGTTGATGACCGACATGTAAACGCACCTCGAGGTTCATCAGTCTGGGAAATCACTCCGGGACCCCAAAAAAGTGAGTAATAGTGCACGATACGGGCCAAAATCGGCCAAAACTGCGGGTGTTGATGACCGACACGTAAACGCACCCCGGGGTTCGTCAATCGTGGAAATCACTCCGGGACCCCAAAACCGCGAGTAATAGTCCGTGAAACTGGCCAGAATCGGCCAAAACTGTGAGTGTTTATGATCGACACGTAAACGCACCCTGGGGTTCATCAATCGTGGAAATCAGTCCAGGACACCAAAACAGTCAGTAATAGTCCATGAAACAGGCCAGAATCGACAAAAACTGCGAGTGTTGATCACCGACACGTAAACGCACCCCGGGGTTCGTCAATCGTGGAAATCACTCCGCAATCCCAAAACAGTAAGTAATAGTCCACGAAACTGGCCAGGATCGGCCAAAACTACGAGTATTTATAACCAACACGAAAACGCGCCCCAGGGTTCATCAATCGTGGAAATAGTCCGAGACCCCAAAACAGTGAGTAATTGTGCACGAAACGGGCCAGAATCGGCCAAAACTACAAGTGTTGATGACCGACACGTAAACGCACCCCGGGGTTCGTCAATCGTGGAAATCACTCCGGGACCCCAAAACAGCGAGAAATAGTCCACGAAACGGGCCGGAATCGGCCAAAACTGCGGGTGTTGATGACCGACACGGAAACGCACCCCGGGGTTCGTGAAGCGTGGAAATCAGTCCGAGACCCCAAAACAGTGAGTAATAGTCCACGAACGAGCCAAAATCGGCCAAAACTGCGGGTGTTGATGACCGACATGTAAACGCACCCCGAGGTTCATCAGTCGGAGAAATCACTCCGGGAACCCAAAAAAGTGAGTAATAGTGCACGATACGGGCCAAAATCGGCCAAAACTGCGGGTGTTGATGACCGACACATAAACGCACCCCGGGGTTCGTCAATCGTGGAAATCACTCCGGGACCCCAAAACCGCGAGTAATAGTCCATGAAACTGGCCAGAATCGGCCAAAACTGTGAGAGTTTATGATCGACACGTAAACGCACCCTGGGGTTCATCAATCGTGGAAATCAGTCCGGGACACCAAAACAGTCAGTAATAGTCCATGAAACAGGCTAGAATCGACAAAAACTGCGAGTGTTGATCACCGACACGTAAACGCACCCCGGGGTTCGTCAATCGTGGAAATCACTCCGCAATCCCAAAACAGTAAGTAATAGTCCACGAAACTGGCCAGGATCGGCCAAAACTACGAGTATTTATAACCAACACGAAAACGCGCCCCAGGGTTCATCAATCGTGGAAATAGTCCGAGACCCCAAAACAGTGAGTAATTGTGCACGAAACGGGCTAGAATCGGCCAAAACTACAAGTGTTGATGACCGACACGTAAACGCACCCCGGGGTTCGTCAATCGTGGAAATCACTCCGGGACCCCAAAACAGCGAGTAATAGTCCACGAAACGGGCCGGAATCGGCCAAAACTGCGGGTGTTGATGACCGACACGCAAACGCACCCCGGGGTTCGTCAAGCGTGGAAATCAGTCCGAGACCCCAAAACAGTGAGTAATAGTCCACGAACGAGCCAAAATCGGCCAAAACTGCGGGTGTTGATGACCGACATGTAAACGCACCCCGAGGTTCATCAGTCCGGGAAATCACTCCGGGACCCCAAAAAAGTGAGTAATAGTGCACGATACGGGCCAAAATCGGCCAAAACTGCGGGTGTTGATGACCGACACGTAAACGCACCCCGGGGTTCGTCAATCGTGGAAATCACTCCGGGACCCCAAAACCGCGAGTAATAGTCCATGAAACTGGCCAGAATCGGCCAAAACTGTGAGTGTTTATGATCGACACGTAAACGCACCCTGGGGTTCATCAATCGTGGAAATCAGTCCAGGACACCAAAACAGTCAGTAATAGTCCATGAAACAGGCCAGAATCGACAAAAACTGCGAGTGTTGATCACCGACACGTAAACGCACCCCGGGGTTCGTCAATCGTGGAAATCACTCCGCAATCCCAAAACAGTAAGTAATAGTCCACGAAACTGGCCAGGATCGGCCAAAACTACGAGTATTTATAACCAACACGAAAACGCGCCCCAGGGTTCATCAATCGTGGAAATAGTCCGAGACCCCAAAACAGTGAGTAATTGTGCACGAAACGGGCCAGAATCGGCCAAAACTACAAGTGTTGATGACCGACACGTAAACGCACCCCGGGGTTCGTCAATCGTGGAAATCACTCCGGGACCCCAAAACAGCGAGAAATAGTCCACGAAACGGGCCGGAATCGGCCAAAACTGCGGGTGTTGATGACCGACACGGAAACGCACCCCGGGGTTCGTGAAGCGTGGAAATCAGTCCGAGACCCCAAAACAGTGAGTAATAGTCCACGAACGAGCCAAAATCGGCCAAAACTGCGGGTGTTGATGACCGACATGTAAACGCACCCCGAGGTTCATCAGTCGGAGAAATCACTCCGGGAACCCAAAAAAGTGAGTAATAGTGCACGATACGGGCCAAAATCGGCCAAAACTGCGGGTGTTGATGACCGACACATAAACGCACCCCGGGGTTCGTCAATCGTGGAAATCACTCCGGGACCCCAAAACCGCGAGTAATAGTCCATGAAACTGGCCAGAATCGGCCAAAACTGTGAGTGTTTATGATCGACACGTAAACGCACCCTGGGGTTCATCAATCGTGGAAATCAGTCCAGGACACCAAAACAGTCAGTAATAGTCCATGAAACAGGCCAGAATCGACAAAAACTGCGAGTGTTGATCACCGACACGTAAACGCACCCCGGGGTTCGTCAATCGTGGAAATCACTCCGCAATCCCAAAACAGTAAGTAATAGTCCACGAAACTGGCCAGGATCGGCCAAAACTACGAGTATTTATAACCAACACGAAAACGCGCCCCAGGGTTCATCAATCGTGGAAATAGTCCGAGACCCCAAAACAGTGAGTAATTGTGCACGAAACGGGCCAGAATCAGCCAAAACTACAAGTGTTGATGACCGACACGTAAACGCACCCCGGGGTTCGTCAATCGTGGAAATCACTCCGGGACCCCAAAACAGCGAGAAATAGTCCACGAAACGGGCCGGAATCGGCCAAAACTGCGGGTGTTGATGACCGACACGGAAACGCACCCCGGGGTTCGTGAAGCGTGGAAATCAGTCCGAGACCCCAAAACAGTGAGTAATAGTCCACGAACGAGCCAAAATCGGCCAAAACTGCGGGTGTTGATGACCGACATGTAAACGCACCCCGAGGTTCATCAGTCGGAGAAATCACTCCGGGAACCCAAAAAAGTGAGTAATAGTGCACGATACGGGCCAAAATCGGCCAAAACTGCGGGTGTTGATGACCGACACATAAACGCACCCCGGGGTTCGTCAATCGTGGAAATCACTCCGGGACCCCAAAACCGCGAGTAATAGTCCATGAAACTGGCCAGAATCGGCCAAAACTGTGAGTGTTTATGATCGACACGTAAACGCACCCTGGGGTTCATCAATCGTGGAAATCAGTCCGGGACACCAAAACAGTCAGTAATAGTCCATGAAACAGGCTAGAATCGACAAAAACTGCGAGTGTTGATCACCGACACGTAAACGCACCCCGGGGTTCGTCAATCGTGGAAATCACTCCGCAATCCCAAAACAGTAAGTAATAGTCCACGAAACTGGCCAGGATCGGCCAAAACTACGAGTATTTATAACCAACACGAAAACGCGCCCCAGGGTTCATCAATCGTGGAAATAGTCCGAGACCCCAAAACAGTGAGTAATTGTGCACGAAACGGGCTAGAATCGGCCAAAACTACAAGTGTTGATGACCGACACGTAAACGCACCCCGGGGTTCGTCAATCGTGGAAATCACTCCGGGACCCCAAAACAGCGAGTAATAGTCCACGAAACGGGCCGGAATCGGCCAAAACTGCGGGTGTTGATGACCGACACGCAAACGCACCCCGGGGTTCGTCAAGCGTGGAAATCAGTCCGAGACCCCAAAACAGTGAGTAATAGTCCACGAACGAGCCAAAATTGGCCAAAACTGCGGGTGTTGATGACCGACATGTAAACGCACCCCGAGGTTCATCAGTCGGGGAAATCACTCCGGGACCCCAAAAAAGTGAGTAATAGTGCACGATACGGGCCAAAATCGGCCAAAACTGCGGGTGTTGATGACCGACACGTAAACGCACCCCGGGGTTCGTCAATCGTGGAAATCACTCCGGGACCCCAAAACCGCGAGTAATAGTCCATGAAACTGGCCAGAATCGGCCAAAACTGTGAGTGTTTATGATCGACACGTAAACGCACCCTGGGGTTCATCAATCGTGGAAATCAGTCCAGGACACCAAAACAGTCAGTAATAGTCCATGAAACAGGCCAGAATCGACAAAAACTGCGAGTGTTGATCACCGACACGTAAACGCACCCCGGGGTTCGTCAATCGTGGAAATCACTCCGCAATCCCAAAACAGTAAGTAATAGTCCACGAAACTGGCCAGGATCGGCCAAAACTACGAGTATTTATAACCAACACGAAAACGCGCACCAGGGTTCATCAATCGTGGAAATAGTCCGAGACCCCAAAACAGTGAGTAATTGTGCACGAAACGGGCCAGAATCGGCCAAAACTACAAGTGTTGATGACCGACACGTAAACGCACCCCGGGGTTCGTCAATCGTGGAAATCACTCCGGGACCCCAAAACAGCGAGAAATAGTCCACGAAACGGGCCGGAATCGGCCAAAACTGCGGGTGTTGATGACCGACACGGAAACGCACCCCGGGGTTCGTGAAGCGTGGAAATCAGTCCGAGACCCCAAAACAGTGAGTAATAGTCCACGAACGAGCCAAAATCGGCCAAAACTGCGGGTGTTGATGACCGACATGTAAACGCACCCCGAGGTTCATCAGTCGGAGAAATCACTCCGGGAACCCAAAAAAGTGAGTAATAGTGCACGATACGGGCCAAAATCGGCCAAAACTGCGGGTGTTGATGACCGACACATAAACGCACCCCGGGGTTCGTCAATCGTGGAAATCACTCCGGGACCCCAAAACCGCGAGTAATAGTCCATGAAACTGGCCAGAATCGGCCAAAACTGTGAGTGTTTATGATCGACACGTAAACGCACCCTGGGGTTCATCAATCGTGGAAATCAGTCCAGGACACCAAAACAGTCAGTAATAGTCCATGAAACAGGCCAGAATCGACAAAAACTGCGAGTGTTGATCACCGACACGTAAACGCACCCCGGGGTTCGTCAATCGTGGAAATCACTCCGCAATCCCAAAACAGTAAGTAATAGTCCACGAAACTGGCCAGGATCGGCCAAAACTACGAGTATTTATAACCAACACGAAAACGCGCCCCAGGGTTCATCAATCGTGGAAATAGTCCGAGACCCCAAAACAGTGAGTAATTGTGCACGAAACGGGCCAGAATCGGCCAAAACTACAAGTGTTGATGACCGACACGTAAACGCACCCCGGGGTTCGTCAATCGTGGAAATCACTCCGGGACCCCAAAACAGCGAGAAATAGTCCACGAAACGGGCCGGAATCGGCCAAAACTGCGGGTGTTGATGACCGACACGGAAACGCACCCCGGGGTTCGTGAAGCGTGGAAATCAGTCCGAGACCCCAAAACAGTGAGTAATAGTCCACGAACGAGCCAAAATCGGCCAAAACTGCGGGTGTTGATGACCGACATGTAAACGCACCCCGAGGTTCATCAGTCGGAGAAATCACTCCGGGAACCCAAAAAAGTGAGTAATAGTGCACGATACGGGCCAAAATCGGCCAAAACTGCGGGTGTTGATGACCGACACATAAACGCACCCCGGGGTTCGTCAATCGTGGAAATCACTCCGGGACCCCAAAACCGCGAGTAATAGTCCATGAAACTGGCCAGAATCGGCCAAAACTGTGAGTGTTTATGATCGACACGTAAACGCACCCTGGGGTTCATCAATCGTGGAAATCAGTCCGGGACACCAAAACAGTCAGTAATAGTCCATGAAACAGGCTAGAATCGACAAAAACTGCGAGTGTTGATCACCGACACGTAAACGCACCCCGGGGTTCGTCAATCGTGGAAATCACTCCGCAATCCCAAAACAGTAAGTAATAGTCCACGAAACTGGCCAGGATCGGCCAAAACTACGAGTATTTATAACCAACACGAAAACGCGCCCCAGGGTTCATCAATCGTGGAAATAGTCCGAGACCCCAAAACAGTGAGTAATTGTGCACGAAACGGGCTAGAATCGGCCAAAACTACAAGTGTTGATGACCGACACGTAAACGCACCCCGGGGTTCGTCAATCGTGGAAATCACTCCGGGACCCCAAAACAGCGAGTAATAGTCCACGAAACGGGCCGGAATCGGCCAAAACTGCGGGTGTTGATGACCGACACGCAAACGCACCCCGGGGTTCGTCAAGCGTGGAAATCAGTCCGAGACCCCAAAACAGTGAGTAATAGTCCACGAACGAGCCAAAATTGGCCAAAACTGCGGGTGTTGATGACCGACATGTAAACGCACCCCGAGGTTCATCAGTCGGGGAAATCACTCCGGGACCCCAAAAAAGTGAGTAATAGTGCACGATACGGGCCAAAATCGGCCAAAACTGCGGGTGTTGATGACCGACACGTAAACGCACCCCGGGGTTCGTCAATCGTGGAAATCACTCCGGGACCCCAAAACCGCGAGTAATAGTCCATGAAACTGGCCAGAATCGGCCAAAACTGTGAGTGTTTATGATCGACACGTAAACGCACCCTGGGGTTCATCAATCGTGGAAATCAGTCCAGGACACCAAAACAGTCAGTAATAGTCCATGAAACAGGCCAGAATCGACAAAAACTGCGAGTGTTGATCACCGACACGTAAACGCACCCCGGGGTTCGTCAATCGTGGAAATCACTCCGCAATCCCAAAACAGTAAGTAATAGTCCACGAAACTGGCCAGGATCGGCCAAAACTACGAGTATTTATAACCAACACGAAAACGCGCACCAGGGTTCATCAATCGTGGAAATAGTCCGAGACCCCAAAACAGTGAGTAATTGTGCACGAAACGGGCCAGAATCGGCCAAAACTACAAGTGTTGATGACCGACACGTAAACGCACCCCGGGGTTCGTCAATCGTGGAAATCACTCCGGGACCCCAAAACAGCGAGAAATAGTCCACGAAACGGGCCGGAATCGGCCAAAACTGCGGGTGTTGATGACCGACACGGAAACGCACCCCGGGGTTCGTGAAGCGTGGAAATCAGTCCGAGACCCCAAAACAGTGAGTAATAGTCCACGAACGAGCCAAAATCGGCCAAAACTGCGGGTGTTGATGACTGACATGTAAACGCACCCCGAGGTTCATCAGTCGGAGAAATCACTCCGGGAACCCAAAAAAGTGAGTAATAGTGCACGATACGGGCCAAAATCGGCCAAAACTGCGGGTGTTGATGACCGACACATAAACGCACCCCGGGGTTCGTCAATCGTGGAAATCACTCCGGGACCCCAAAACCGCGAGTAATAGTCCATGAAACTGGCCAGAATCGGCCAAAACTGTGAGTGTTTATGATCGACACGTAAACGCACCCTGGGGTTCATCAATCGTGGAAATCAGTCCAGGACACCAAAACAGTCAGTAATAGTCCATGAAACAGGCCAGAATCGACAAAAACTGCGAGTGTTGATCACCGACACGTAAACGCACCCCGGGGTTCGTCAATCGTGGAAATCACTCCGCAATCCCAAAACAGTAAGTAATAGTCCACGAAACTGGCCAGGATCGGCCAAAACTACGAGTATTTATAACCAACACGAAAACGCGCCCCAGGGTTCATCAATCGTGGAAATAGTCCGAGACCCCAAAACAGTGAGTAATTGTGCACGAAACGGGCCAGAATCGGCCAAAACTACAAGTGTTGATGACCGACACGTAAACGCACCCCGGGGTTCGTCAATCGTGGAAATCACTCCGGGACCCCAAAACAGCGAGAAATAGTCCACGAAACGGGCCGGAATCGGCCAAAACTGCGGGTGCTGATGACCGACACGGAAACGCACCCCGGGGTTCGTGAAGCGTGGAAATCAGTCCGAGACCCCAAAACAGTGAGTAATAGTCCACGAACGAGCCAAAATCGGCCAAAACTGCGGGTGTTGATGACCGACATGTAAACGCACCCCGAGGTTCATCAGTCGAAGAAATCACTCCGGGAATCCAAAAAAGTGAGTAATAGTGCACGATACGGGCCAAAATCGGCCAAAACTGCGGGTGTTGATGACCGACACATAAACGCACCCCGGGGTTCGTCAATCGTGGAAATCACTCCGGGACCCCAAAACCGCGAGTAATAGTCCATGAAACTGGCCAGAATCGGCCAAAACTGTGAGTGTTTATGATCGACACGTAAACGCACCCTGGGGTTCATCAATCGTGGAAATCAGTCCAGGACACCAAAACAGTCAGTAATAGTCCATGAAACAGGCCAGAATCGACAAAAACTGCGAGTGTTGATCACCGACACGTAAACGCACCCCGGGGTTCGTCAATCGTGGAAATCACTCCGCAATCCCAAAACAGTAAGTAATAGTCCACGAAACTGGCCAGGATCGGCCAAAACTACGAGTATTTATAACCAACACGAAAACGCGCCCCAGGGTTCATCAATCGTGGAATTAGTCCGAGACCCCAAAACAGTGAGTAATTGTGCACGAAACGGGCCAGAATCGGCCAAAACTACAAGTGTTGATGACCGACACGTAAACGCACCCCGGGGTTCGTCAATCGTGGAAATCACTCCGGGACCCCAAAACAGCGAGAAATAGTCCACGAAACGGGCCGGAATCGGCCAAAACTGCGGGTGTTGATGACCGACACGGAAACGCACCCCGGGGTTCGTGAAGCGTGGAAATCAGTCCGAGACCCCAAAACAGTGAGTAATAGTCCACGAACGAGCCAAAATCGGCCAAAACTGCGGGTGTTGATGACCGACATGTAAACGCACCCCGAGGTTCATCAGTCGGAGAAATCACTCCGGGAACCCAAAAAAGTGAGTAATAGTGCACGATACGGGCCAAAATCGGCCAAAACTGCGGGTGTTGATGACCGACACATAAACGCACCCCGGGGTTCGTCAATCGTGGAAATCACTCCGGGACCCCAAAACCGCGAGTAATAGTCCATGAAACTGGCCAGAATCGGCCAAAACTGTGAGTGTTTATGATCGACACGTAAACGCACCCTGGGGTTCATCAATCGTGGAAATCAGTCCGGGACACCAAAACAGTCAGTAATAGTCCATGAAACAGGCTAGAATCGACAAAAACTGCGAGTGTTGATCACCGACACGTAAACGCACCCCGGGGTTCGTCAATCGTGGAAATCACTCCGCAATCCCAAAACAGTAAGTAATAGTCCACGAAACTGGCCAGGATCGGCCAAAACTACGAGTATTTATAACCAACACGAAAACGCGCCCCAGGGTTCATCAATCGTGGAAATAGTCCGAGACCCCAAAACAGTGAGTAATTGTGCACGAAACGGGCTAGAATCGGCCAAAACTACAAGTGTTGATGACCGACACGTAAACGCACCCCGGGGTTCGTCAATCGTGGAAATCACTCCGGGACCCCAAAACAGCGAGTAATAGTCCACGAAACGGGCCGGAATCGGCCAAAACTGCGGGTGTTGATGACCGACACGCAAACGCACCCCGGGGTTCGTCAAGCGTGGAAATCAGTCCGAGACCCCAAAACAGTGAGTAATAGTCCACGAACGAGCCAAAATTGGCCAAAACTGCGGGTGTTGATGACCGACATGTAAACGCACCCCGAGGTTCATCAGTCGGGGAAATCACTCCGGGACCCCAAAAAAGTGAGTAATAGTGCACGATACGGGCCAAAATCGGCCAAAACTGCGGGTGTTGATGACCGACACGTAAACGCACCCCGGGGTTCGTCAATCGTGGAAATCACTCCGGGACCCCAAAACCGCGAGTAATAGTCCATGAAACTGGCCAGAATCGGCCAAAACTGTGAGTGTTTATGATCGACACGTAAACGCACCCTGGGGTTCATCAATCGTGGAAATCAGTCCAGGACACCAAAACAGTCAGTAATAGTCCATGAAACAGGCCAGAATCGACAAAAACTGCGAGTGTTGATCACCGACACGTAAACGCACCCCGGGGTTCGTCAATCGTGGAAATCACTCCGCAATCCCAAAACAGTAAGTAATAGTCCACGAAACTGGCCAGGATCGGCCAAAACTACGAGTATTTATAACCAACACGAAAACGCGCCCCAGGGTTCATCAATCGTGGAATTAGTCCGAGACCCCAAAACAGTGAGTAATTGTGCACGAAACGGGCCAGAATCGGCCAAAACTACAAGTGTTGATGACCGACACGTAAACGCACCCCGGGGTTCGTCAATCGTGGAAATCACTCCGGGACCCCAAAACAGCGAGAAATAGTCCACGAAACGGGCCGGAATCGGCCAAAACTGCGGGTGTTGATGACCGACACGGAAACGCACCCCGGGGTTCGTGAAGCGTGGAAATCAGTCCGAGACCCCAAAACAGTGAGTAATAGTCCACGAACGAGCCAAAATCGGCCAAAACTGCGGGTGTTGATGACCGACATGTAAACGCACCCCGAGGTTCATCAGTCGGAGAAATCACTCCGGGAACCCAAAAAAGTGAGTAATAGTGCACGATACGGGCCAAAATCGGCCAAAACTGCGGGTGTTGATGACCGACACGTAAACGCACCTCGGGGTTCGTCAATCGTGGAAATCACTCCGGGACCCCAAAACCGCGAGTAATAGTCCATGAAACTGGCCAGAATCGGCCAAAACTGTGAGTGTTTATGATCGACACGTAAACGCACCCTGGGGTTCATCAATCGTGGAAATCAGTCCGGGACACCAAAACAGTCAGTAATAGTCCATGAAACAGGCTAGAATCGACAAAAACTGCGAGTGTTGATCACCGACACGTAAACGCACCCCGGGGTTCGTCAATCGTGGAAATCACTCCGCAATCCCAAAACAGTAAGTAATAGTCCACGAAACTGGCCAGGATCGGCCAAAACTACGAGTATTTATAACCAACACGAAAACGCGCCCCAGGGTTCATCAATCGTGGAAATAGTCCGAGACCCCAAAACAGTGAGTAATTGTGCACGAAACGGGCCAGAATCGGCCAAAACTACAAGTGTTGATGACCGACACGTAAACGCACCCCGGGGTTCGTCAATCGTGGAAATCACTCCGGGACCCCAAAACAGCGAGAAATAGTCCACGAAACGGGCCGGAATCGGCCAAAACTGCGGGTGCTGATGACCGACACGGAAACGCACCCCGGGGTTCGTGAAGCGTGGAAATCAGTCCGAGACCCCAAAACAGTGAGTAATAGTACACGAACGAGCCAAAATCGGCCAAAACTGCGGGTGTTGATGACCGACATGTAAACGCACCCCGAGGTTCATCAGTCGAAGAAATCACTCCGGGAACCCAAAAAAGTGAGTAATAGTGCACGATACGGGCCAAAATCGGCCAAAACCGCGGGTGTTGATGACCGACACATAAACGCACCCCGGGGTTCGTCAATCGTGGAAATCACTCCGGGACCCCAAAACCGCGAGTAATAGTCCATGAAACTGGCCAGAATCGGCCAAAACTGTGAGTGTTTATGATCGACACGCAAACGCACCCTGGGGTTCATCAATCGTGGAAATCAGTCCAGGACACCAAAACAGTCAGTAATAGTCCATGAAACAGGCCAGAATCGACAAAAACTGCGAGTGTTGATCACCGACACGTAAACGCACCCCGGGGTTCGTCAATCGTGGAAATCACTCCGCAATCCCAAAACAGTAAGTAATAGTCCACGAAACTGGCCAGGATCGGCCAAAACTACGAGTATTTATAACCAACACGAAAACGCGCCCCAGGGTTCATCAATCGTGGAAATAGTCCGAGACCCCAAAACAGTGAGTAATTGTGCACGAAACGGGCCAGAATCGGCCAAAACTACAAGTGTTGATGACCGACACGTAAACGCACCCCGGGGTTCGTCAATCGTGGAAATCACTCCGGGACCCCAAAACAGCGAGAAATAGTCCACGAAACGGGCCGGAATCGGCCAAAACTGCGGGTGCTGATGACCGACACGGAAACGCACCCCGGGGTTCGTGAAGCGTGGAAATCAGTCCGAGACCCCAAAACAGTGAGTAATAGTCCACGAACGAGCCAAAATCGGCCAAAACTGCGGGTGTTGATGACCGACATGTAAACGCACCCCGAGGTTCATCAGTCGAAGAAATCACTCCGGGAATCCAAAAAAGTGAGTAATAGTGCACGATACGGGCCAAAATCGGCCAAAACTGCGGGTGTTGATGACCGACACATAAACGCACCCCGGGGTTCGTCAATCGTGGAAATCACTCCGGGACCCCAAAACCGCGAGTAATAGTCCATGAAACTGGCCAGAATCGGCCAAAACTGTGAGTGTTTATGATCGACACGTAAACGCACCCTGGGGTTCATCAATCGTGGAAATCAGTCCAGGACACCAAAACAGTCAGTAATAGTCCATGAAACAGGCCAGAATCGACAAAAACTGCGAGTGTTGATCACCGACACGTAAACGCACCCCGGGGTTCGTCAATCGTGGAAATCACTCCGCAATCCCAAAACAGTAAGTAATAGTCCACGAAACTGGCCAGGATCGGCCAAAACTACGAGTATTTATAACCAACACGAAAACGCGCCCCAGGGTTCATCAATCGTGGAATTAGTCCGAGACCCCAAAACAGTGAGTAATTGTGCACGAAACGGGCCAGAATCGGCCAAAACTACAAGTGTTGATGACCGACACGTAAACGCACCCCGGGGTTCGTCAATCGTGGAAATCACTCCGGGACCCCAAAACAGCGAGAAATAGTCCACGAAACGGGCCGGAATCGGCCAAAACTGCGGGTGTTGATGACCGACACGGAAACGCACCCCGGGGTTCGTGAAGCGTGGAAATCAGTCCGAGACCCCAAAACAGTGAGTAATAGTCCACGAACGAGCCAAAATCGGCCAAAACTGCGGGTGTTGATGACCGACATGTAAACGCACCCCGAGGTTCATCAGTCGGAGAAATCACTCCGGGAACCCAAAAAAGTGAGTAATAGTGCACGATACGGGCCAAAATCGGCCAAAACTGCGGGTGTTGATGACCGACACATAAACGCACCCCGGGGTTCGTCAATCGTGGAAATCACTCCGGGACCCCAAAACCGCGAGTAATAGTCCATGAAACTGGCCAGAATCGGCCAAAACTGTGAGTGTTTATGATCGACACGTAAACGCACCCTGGGGTTCATCAATCGTGGAAATCAGTCCGGGACACCAAAACAGTCAGTAATAGTCCATGAAACAGGCTAGAATCGACAAAAACTGCGAGTGTTGATCACCGACACGTAAACGCACCCCGGGGTTCGTCAATCGTGGAAATCACTCCGCAATCCCAAAACAGTAAGTAATAGTCCACGAAACTGGCCAGGATCGGCCAAAACTACGAGTATTTATAACCAACACGAAAACGCGCCCCAGGGTTCATCAATCGTGGAAATAGTCCGAGACCCCAAAACAGTGAGTAATTGTGCACGAAACGGGCCAGAATCGGCCAAAACTACAAGTGTTGATGACCGACACGTAAACGCACCCCGGGGTTCGTCAATCGTGGAAATCACTCCGGGACCCCAAAACAGCGAGAAATAGTCCACGAAACGGGCCGGAATCGGCCAAAACTGCGGGTGCTGATGACCGACACGGAAACGCACCCCGGGGTTCGTGAAGCGTGGAAATCAGTCCGAGACCCCAAAACAGTGAGTAATAGTCCACGAACGAGCCAAAATCGGCCAAAACTGCGGGTGTTGATGACCGACATGTAAACGCACCCCGAGGTTCATCAGTCGAAGAAATCACTCCGGGAATCCAAAAAAGTGAGTAATAGTGCACGATACGGGCCAAAATCGGCCAAAACTGCGGGTGTTGATGACCGACACATAAACGCACCCCGGGGTTCGTCAATCGTGGAAATCACTCCGGGACCCCAAAACCGCGAGTAATAGTCCATGAAACTGGCCAGAATCGGCCAAAACTGTGAGTGTTTATGATCGACACGTAAACGCACCCTGGGGTTCATCAATCGTGGAAATCAGTCCAGGACACCAAAACAGTCAGTAATAGTCCATGAAACAGGCCAGAATCGACAAAAACTGCGAGTGTTGATCACCGACACGTAAACGCACCCCGGGGTTCGTCAATCGTGGAAATCACTCCGCAATCCCAAAACAGTAAGTAATAGTCCACGAAACTGGCCAGGATCGGCCAAAACTACGAGTATTTATAACCAACACGAAAACGCGCCCCAGGGTTCATCAATCGTGGAATTAGTCCGAGACCCCAAAACAGTGAGTAATTGTGCACGAAACGGGCCAGAATCGGCCAAAACTACAAGTGTTGATGACCGACACGTAAACGCACCCCGGGGTTCGTCAATCGTGGAAATCACTCCGGGACCCCAAAACAGCGAGAAATAGTCCACGAAACGGGCCGGAATCGGCCAAAACTGCGGGTGTTGATGACCGACACGGAAACGCACCCCGGGGTTCGTGAAGCGTGGAAATCAGTCCGAGACCCCAAAACAGTGAGTAATAGTCCACGAACGAGCCAAAATCGGCCAAAACTGCGGGTGTTGATGACCGACATGTAAACGCACCCCGAGGTTCATCAGTCGGAGAAATCACTCCGGGAACCCAAAAAAGTGAGTAATAGTGCACGATACGGGCCAAAATCGGCCAAAACTGCGGGTGTTGATGACCGACACGTAAACGCACCTCGGGGTTCGTCAATCGTGGAAATCACTCCGGGACCCCAAAACCGCGAGTAATAGTCCATGAAACTGGCCAGAATCGGCCAAAACTGTGAGTGTTTATGATCGACACGTAAACGCACCCTGGGGTTCATCAATCGTGGAAATCAGTCCGGGACACCAAAACAGTCAGTAATAGTCCATGAAACAGGCTAGAATCGACAAAAACTGCGAGTGTTGATCACCGACACGTAAACGCACCCCGGGGTTCGTCAATCGTGGAAATCACTCCGCAATCCCAAAACAGTAAGTAATAGTCCACGAAACTGGCCAGGATCGGCCAAAACTACGAGTATTTATAACCAACACGAAAACGCGCCCCAGGGTTCATCAATCGTGGAAATAGTCCGAGACCCCAAAACAGTGAGTAATTGTGCACGAAACGGGCCAGAATCGGCCAAAACTACAAGTGTTGATGACCGACACGTAAACGCACCCCGGGGTTCGTCAATCGTGGAAATCACTCCGGGACCCCAAAACAGCGAGAAATAGTCCACGAAACGGGCCGGAATCGGCCAAAACTGCGGGTGCTGATGACCGACACGGAAACGCACCCCGGGGTTCGTGAAGCGTGGAAATCAGTCCGAGACCCCAAAACAGTGAGTAATAGTACACGAACGAGCCAAAATCGGCCAAAACTGCGGGTGTTGATGACCGACATGTAAACGCACCCCGAGGTTCATCAGTCGAAGAAATCACTCCGGGAACCCAAAAAAGTGAGTAATAGTGCACGATACGGGCCAAAATCGGCCAAAACCGCGGGTGTTGATGACCGACACATAAACGCACCCCGGGGTTCGTCAATCGTGGAAATCACTCCGGGACCCCAAAACCGCGAGTAATAGTCCATGAAACTGGCCAGAATCGGCCAAAACTGTGAGTGTTTATGATCGACACGCAAACGCACCCTGGGGTTCATCAATCGTGGAAATCAGTCCAGGACACCAAAACAGTCAGTAATAGTCCATGAAACAGGCCAGAATCGACAAAAACTGCGAGTGTTGATCACCGACACGTAAACGCACCCCGGGGTTCGTCAATCGTGGAAATCACTCCGCAATCCCAAAACAGTAAGTAATAGTCCACGAAACTGGCCAGGATCGGCCAAAACTACGAGTATTTATAACCAACACGAAAACGCGCCCCAGGGTTCATCAATCGTGGAAATAGTCCGAGACCCCAAAACAGTGAGTAATTGTGCACGAAACGGGCCAGAATCGGCCAAAACTACAAGTGTTGATGACCGACACGTAAACGCACCCCGGGGTTCGTCAATCGTGGAAATCACTCCGGGACCCCAAAACAGCGAGAAATAGTCCACGAAACGGGCCGGAATCGGCCAAAACTGCGGGTGCTGATGACCGACACGGAAACGCACCCCGGGGTTCGTGAAGCGTGGAAATCAGTCCGAGACCCCAAAACAGTGAGTAATAGTCCACGAACGAGCCAAAATCGGCCAAAACTGCGGGTGTTGATGACCGACATGTAAACGCACCCCGAGGTTCATCAGTCGAAGAAATCACTCCGGGAATCCAAAAAAGTGAGTAATAGTGCACGATACGGGCCAAAATCGGCCAAAACTGCGGGTGTTGATGACCGACACATAAACGCACCCCGGGGTTCGTCAATCGTGGAAATCACTCCGGGACCCCAAAACCGCGAGTAATAGTCCATGAAACTGGCCAGAATCGGCCAAAACTGTGAGTGTTTATGATCGACACGTAAACGCACCCTGGGGTTCATCAATCGTGGAAATCAGTCCAGGACACCAAAACAGTCAGTAATAGTCCATGAAACAGGCCAGAATCGACAAAAACTGCGAGTGTTGATCACCGACACGTAAACGCACCCCGGGGTTCGTCAATCGTGGAAATCACTCCGCAATCCCAAAACAGTAAGTAATAGTCCACGAAACTGGCCAGGATCGGCCAAAACTACGAGTATTTATAACCAACACGAAAACGCGCCCCAGGGTTCATCAATCGTGGAATTAGTCCGAGACCCCAAAACAGTGAGTAATTGTGCACGAAACGGGCCAGAATCGGCCAAAACTACAAGTGTTGATGACCGACACGTAAACGCACCCCGGGGTTCGTCAATCGTGGAAATCACTCCGGGACCCCAAAACAGCGAGAAATAGTCCACGAAACGGGCCGGAATCGGCCAAAACTGCGGGTGTTGATGACCGACACGGAAACGCACCCCGGGGTTCGTGAAGCGTGGAAATCAGTCCGAGACCCCAAAACAGTGAGTAATAGTCCACGAACGAGCCAAAATCGGCCAAAACTGCGGGTGTTGATGACCGACATGTAAACGCACCCCGAGGTTCATCAGTCGGAGAAATCACTCCGGGAACCCAAAAAAGTGAGTAATAGTGCACGATACGGGCCAAAATCGGCCAAAACTGCGGGTGTTGATGACCGACACATAAACGCACCCCGGGGTTCGTCAATCGTGGAAATCACTCCGGGACCCCAAAACCGCGAGTAATAGTCCATGAAACTGGCCAGAATCGGCCAAAACTGTGAGTGTTTATGATCGACACGTAAACGCACCCTGGGGTTCATCAATCGTGGAAATCAGTCCGGGACACCAAAACAGTCAGTAATAGTCCATGAAACAGGCTAGAATCGACAAAAACTGCGAGTGTTGATCACCGACACGTAAACGCACCCCGGGGTTCGTCAATCGTGGAAATCACTCCGCAATCCCAAAACAGTAAGTAATAGTCCACGAAACTGGCCAGGATCGGCCAAAACTACGAGTATTTATAACCAACACGAAAACGCGCCCCAGGGTTCATCAATCGTGGAAATAGTCCGAGACCCCAAAACAGTGAGTAATTGTGCACGAAACGGGCCAGAATCGGCCAAAACTACAAGTGTTGATGACCGACACGTAAACGCACCCCGGGGTTCGTCAATCGTGGAAATCACTCCGGGACCCCAAAACAGCGAGAAATAGTCCACGAAACGGGCCGGAATCGGCCAAAACTGCGGGTGCTGATGACCGACACGGAAACGCACCCCGGGGTTCGTGAAGCGTGGAAATCAGTCCGAGACCCCAAAACAGTGAGTAATAGTCCACGAACGAGCCAAAATCGGCCAAAACTGCGGGTGTTGATGACCGACATGTAAACGCACCCCGAGGTTCATCAGTCGAAGAAATCACTCCGGGAATCCAAAAAAGTGAGTAATAGTGCACGATACGGGCCAAAATCGGCCAAAACTGCGGGTGTTGATGACCGACACATAAACGCACCCCGGGGTTCGTCAATCGTGGAAATCACTCCGGGACCCCAAAACCGCGAGTAATAGTCCATGAAACTGGCCAGAATCGGCCAAAACTGTGAGTGTTTATGATCGACACGTAAACGCACCCTGGGGTTCATCAATCGTGGAAATCAGTCCAGGACACCAAAACAGTCAGTAATAGTCCATGAAACAGGCCAGAATCGACAAAAACTGCGAGTGTTGATCACCGACACGTAAACGCACCCCGGGGTTCGTCAATCGTGGAAATCACTCCGCAATCCCAAAACAGTAAGTAATAGTCCACGAAACTGGCCAGGATCGGCCAAAACTACGAGTATTTATAACCAACACGAAAACGCGCCCCAGGGTTCATCAATCGTGGAAATAGTCCGAGACCCCAAAACAGTGAGTAATTGTGCACGAAACGGGCCAGAATCGGCCAAAACTACAAGTGTTGATGACCGACACGTAAACGCACCCCGGGGTTCGTCAATCGTGGAAATCACTCCGGGACCCCAAAACAGCGAGAAATAGTCCACGAAACGGGCCGGAATCGGCCAAAACTGCGGGTGTTGATGACCGACACGGAAACGCACCCCGGGGTTCGTGAAGCGTGGAAATCAGTCCGAGACCCCAAAACAGTGAGTAATAGTCCACGAACGAGCCAAAATCGGCCAAAACTGCGGGTGTTGATGACCGACATGTAAACGCACCCCGAGGTTCATCAGTCGGAGAAATCACTCCGGGAACCCAAAAAAGTGAGTAATAGTGCACGATACGGGCCAAAATCGGCCAAAACTGCGGGTGTTGATGACCGACACATAAACGCACCCCGGGGTTCGTCAATCGTGGAAATCACTCCGGGACCCCAAAACAGCGAGAAATAGTCCACGAAACGGGCCGGAATCGGCCAAAACTGCGGGTGTTGATGACCGACACGGAAACGCACCCCGGGGTTCGTGAAGCGTGGAAATCAGTCCGAGACCCCAAAACAGTGAGTAATAGTCCACGAACGAGCCAAAATCGGCCAAAACTGCGGGTGTTGATGACCGACATGTAAACGCACCCCGAGGTTCATCAGTCGGAGAAATCACTCCGGGAACCCAAAAAAGTGAGTAATAGTGCACGATACGGGCCAAAATCGGCCAAAACTGCGGGTGTTGATGACCGACACATAAACGCACCCCGGGGTTCGTCAATCGTGGAAATCACTCCGGGACCCCAAAACCGCGAGTAATAGTCCATGAAACTGGCCAGAATCGGCCAAAACTGTGAGTGTTTATGATCGACACGTAAACGCACCCTGGGGTTCATCAATCGTGGAAATCAGTCCAGGACACCAAAACAGTCAGTAATAGTCCATGAAACAGGCCAGAATCGACAAAAACTGCGAGTGTTGATCACCGACACGTAAACGCACCCCGGGGTTCGTCAATCGTGGAAATCACTCCGCAATCCCAAAACAGTAAGTAATAGTCCACGAAACTGGCCAGGATCGGCCAAAACTACGAGTATTTATAACCAACACGAAAACGCGCCCCAGGGTTCATCAATCGTGGAAATAGTCCGAGACCCCAAAACAGTGAGTAATTGTGCACGAAACGGGCCAGAATCGGCCAAAACTACAAGTGTTGATGACCGACACGTAAACGCACCCCGGGGTTCGTCAATCGTGGAAATCACTTCGGGACCCCAAAACAGCGAGAAATAGTCCACGAAACGGGCCAGAATCGGCCAAAACTGCGGGTGTTGATGACCGACACGGAAACGCACCCCGGGGTTCGTGAAGCATGGAAATCAGTCCGAGACCCCAAAACAGTGAGTAATAGTCCACGAACGAGCCAAAATCGGCCAAAACTGCGGGTGTTGATGACCGACACGAAAACGCGCCCCAGGGTTCATCAATCGTGGAAATAGTCCGAGACCCCAAAACAGTGAGTAATTGTGCACGAAACGGGCTAGAATCGGCCAAAACTACAAGTGTTGATGACCGACACGTAAACGCACCCCGGGGTTCGTCAATCGTGGAAATCACTCCGGGACCCCAAAACAGCGAGTAATAGTCCACGAAACGGGCCGGAATCGGCCAAAACTGCGGGTGTTGATGACCGACACGGAAACGCACCCCGGGGTTCGTCAAGCGTGGAAATCAGTCCGAGACCCCAAAACAGTGAGTAATAGTCCACGAACGAGCCAAAATTGGCCAAAACTGCGGGTGTTGATGACCGACATGTAAACGCACCCCGAGGTTCATCAGTCGGGGAAATCACTCCGGGACCCCAAAAAAGTGAGTAATAGTGCACGATACGGGCCAAAATCGGCCAAAACTGCGGGTGTTGATGACCGACACGTAAACGCACCCCGGGGTTCGTCAATCGTGGAAATCACTCCGGGACCCCAAAACCGCGAGTAATAGTCCATGAAACTGGCCAGAATCGGCCAAAACTGTGAGTGTTTATGATCGACACGTAAACGCACCCTGGGGTTCATCAATCGTGGAAATCAGTCCAGGACACCAAAACAGTCAGTAATAGTCCATGAAACAGGCCAGAATCGACAAAAACTGCGAGTGTTGATCACCGACACGTAAACGCACCCCGGGGTTCGTCAATCGTGGAAATCACTCCGCAATTCCAAAACAGTAAGTAATAGTCCACGAAACTGGCCAGGATCGGCCAAAACTACGAGTATTTATAACCAACACGAAAACGCGCCCCAGGGTTCATCAATCGTGGAAATAGTCCGAGACCCCAAAACAGTGAGTAATTGTGCACGAAACGGGCCAGAATCGGCCAAAACTACAAGTGTTGATGACCGACACGTAAACGCACCCCGGGGTTCGTCAATCGTGGAAATCACTTCGGGACCCCAAAACAGCGAGAAATAGTCCACGAAACGGGCCAGAATCGGCCAAAACTGCGGGTGTTGATGACCGACACGGAAACGCACCCCGGGGTTCGTGAAGCATGGAAATCAGTCCGAGACCCCAAAACAGTGAGTAATAGTCCACGAACGAGCCAAAATCGGCCAAAACTGCGGGTGTTGATGACCGACACGAAAACGCGCCCCAGGGTTCATCAATCGTGGAAATAGTCCGAGACCCCAAAACAGTGAGTAATTGTGCACGAAACGGGCTAGAATCGGCCAAAACTACAAGTGTTGATGACCGACACGTAAACGTACCCCGGGGTTCGTCAATCGTGGAAATCACTCCGGGACCCCAAAACAGCGAGTAATAGTCCACGAAACGGGCCGGAATCGGCCAAAACTGCGGGTGTTGATGACCGACACGCAAACGCACCCCGGGGTTCGTCAAGCGTGGAAATCAGTCCGAGACCCCAAAACAGTGAGTAATAGTCCACGAACGAGCCAAAATTGGCCAAAACTGCGGGTGTTGATGACCGACATGTAAACGCACCCCGAGGTTCATCAGTCGGGGAAATCACTCCGGGACCCCAAAAAAGTGAGTAATAGTGCACGATACGGGCCAAAATCGGCCAAAACTGCGGGTGTTGATGACCGACACGTAAACGCACCCCGGGGTTCGTCAATCGTGGAAATCACTCCGGGACCCCAAAACCGCGAGTAATAGTCCATGAAACTGGCCAGAATCGGCCAAAACTGTGAGTGTTTATGATCGACACGTAAACGCACCCTGGGGTTCATCAATCGTGGAAATCAGTCCAGGACACCAAAACAGTCAGTAATAGTCCATGAAACAGGCCAGAATCGACAAAAACTGCGAGTGTTGATCACCGACACGTAAACGCACCCCGGGGTTCGTCAATCGTGGAAATCACTCCGCAATCCCAAAACAGTAAGTAATAGTCCACGAAACTGGCCAGGATCGGCCAAAACTACGAGTATTTATAACCAACACGAAAACGCGCCCCAGGGTTCATCAATCGTGGAAATAGTCCGAGACCCCAAAACAGTGAGTAATTGTGCACGAAACGGGCCAGAATCGGCCAAAACTACAAGTGTTGATGACCGACACGTAAACGCACCCCGGGGTTCGTCAATCGTGGAAATCACTCCGGGACCCCAAAACAGCGAGAAATAGTCCACGAAACGGGCCGGAATCGGCCAAAACTGCGGGTGTTGATGACCGACACGAAAACGCACCCCGGGGTTCGTGAAGCGTGGAAATCAGTCCGAGACCCCAAAACAGTGAGTAATAGTCCACGAACGAGCCAAAATCGGCCAAAACTGCGGGTGTTGATGACCGACATGTAAACGCACCCCGAGGTTCATCAGTCGGAGAAATCACTCCGGGAACCCAAAAAAGTGAGTAATAGTGCACGATACGGGCCAAAATCGGCCAAAACTGCGGGTGTTGATGACCGACACATAAACGCACCCCGGGGTTCGTCAATCGTGGAAATCACTCCGGGACCCCAAAACCGCGAGTAATAGTCCATGAAACTGACCAGAATCGGCCAAAACTGTGAGTGTTTATGATCGACACGTAAACGCACCCTGGGGTTCATCAATCGTGGAAATCAGTCCAGGACACCAAAACAGTCAGTAATAGTCCATGAAACAGGCCAGAATCGACAAAAACTGCGAGTGTTGATCACCGACACGTAAACGCACCCCGGGGTTCGTCAATCGTGGAAATCACTCCGCAATCCCAAAACAGTAAGTAATAGTCCACGAAACTGGCCAGGATCGGCCAAAACTACGAGTATTTATAACCAACACGAAAACGCGCCCCAGGGTTCATCAATCGTGGAAATAGTCCGAGACCCCAAAACAGTGAGTAATTGTGCACGAAACGGGCCAGAATCGGCCAAAACTACAAGTGTTGATGACCGACACGTAAACGCACCCCGGGGTTCGTCAATCGTGGAAATCACTTCGGGACCCCAAAACAGCGAGAAATAGTCCACGAAACGGGCCAGAATCGGCCAAAACTGCGGGTGTTGATGACCGACACGGAAACGCACCCCGGGGTTCGTGAAGCATGGAAATCAGTCCGAGACCCCAAAACAGTGAGTAATAGTCCACGAACGAGCCAAAATCGGCCAAAACTGCGGGTGTTGATGACCGACATGTAAACGCACCCCGAGGTTCATCAGTCGAAGAAATCACTCCGGGAACCCAAAAAAGTGAGTAATAGTGCACGATACGGGCCAAAATCGGCCAAAACTGCGGGTGTTGATGACCGACACATAAACGCACCCCGGGGTTCGTCAATCGTGGAAATCACTCCGGGACCCCAAAACCGCGAGTAATAGTCCATGAAACTGGCCAGAATCGGCCAAAACTGTGAGTGTTTATGATCGACACGTAAACGCACCCTGGGGTTCATCAATCGTGGAAATCAGTCCAGGACACCAAAACAGTCAGTAATAGTCCATGAAACAGGCCAGAATCGACAAAAACTGCGAGTGTTGATCACCGACACGTAAACGCACCCCGGGGTTCGTCAATCGTGGAAATCACTCCGCAATCCCAAAACAGTAAGTAATAGTCCACGAAACTGGCCAGGATCGGCCAAAACTACGAGTATTTATAACCAACACGAAAACGCGCCCCAGGGTTCATCAATCGTGGAAATAGTCCGAGACCCCAAAACAGTGAGTAATTGTGCACGAAACGGGCCAGAATCGGCCAAAACTACAAGTGTTGATGACCGACACGTAAACGCACCCCGGGGTTCGTCAATCGTGGAAATCACTCCGGGACCCCAAAACAGCGAGAAATAGTCCACGAAACGGGCCGGAATCGGCCAAAACTGCGGGTGTTGATGACCGACACGGAAACGCACCCCGGGGTTCGTGAAGCGTGGAAATCAGTCCGAGACCCCAAAACAGTGAGTAATAGTCCACGAACGAGCCAAAATCGGCCAAAACTGCGGGTGTTGATGACCGACATGTAAACGCACCCCGAGGTTCATCAGTCGGAGAAATCACTCCGGGAACCCAAAAAAGTGAGTAATAGTGCACGATACGGGCCAAAATCGGCCAAAACTGCGGGTGTTGATGACCGACACATAAACGCACCCCGGGGTTCGTCAATCGTGGAAATCACTCCGGGACCCCAAAACTGCGAGTAATAGTCCATGAAACTGGCCAGAATCGGCCAAAACTGTGAGTGTTTATGATCGACACGTAAACGCACCCTGGGGTTCATCAATCGTGGAAATCAGTCCGGGACACCAAAACAGTCAGTAATAGTCCATGAAACAGGCTAGAATCGACAAAAACTGCGAGTGTTGATCACCGACACGTAAACGCACCCCGGGGTTCGTCAATCGTGGAAATCACTCCGCAATCCCAAAACAGTAAGTAATAGTCCACGAAACTGGCCAGGATCGGCCAAAACTACGAGTATTTATAACCAACACGAAAACGCGCCCCAGGGTTCATCAATCGTGGAAATAGTCCGAGACCCCAAAACAGTGAGTAATTGTGCACGAAACGGGCTAGAATCGGCCAAAACTACAAGTGTTGATGACCGACACGTAAACGCACCCCGGGGTTCGTCAATCGTGGAAATCACTCCGGGACCCCAAAACAGCGAGTAATAGTCCACGAAACGGGCCGGAATCGGCCAAAACTGCGGGTGTTGATGACCGACACGCAAACGCACCCCGGGGTTCGTCAAGCGTGGAAATCAGTCCGAGACCCCAAAACAGTGAGTAATAGTCCACGAACGAGCCAAAATTGGCCAAAACTGCGGGTGTTGATGACCGACATGTAAACGCACCCCGAGGTTCATCAGTCGGGGAAATCACTCCGGGACCCCAAAAAAGTGAGTAATAGTGCACGATACGGGCCAAAATCGGCCAAAACTGCGGGTGTTGATGACCGACACGTAAACGCACCCCGGGGTTCGTCAATCGTGGAAATCACTCGGGACCCCAAAACCGCGAGTAATAGTCCATGAAACTGGCCAGAATCGGCCAAAACTGTGAGTGTTTATGATCGACACGTAAACGCACCCTGGGGTTCATCAATCGTGGAAATCAGTCCAGGACACCAAAACAGTCAGTAATAGTCCATGAAACAGGCCAGAATCGACAAAAACTGCGAGTGTTGATCACCGACACGTAAACGCACCCCGGGGTTCGTCAATCGTGGAAATCACTCCGGGACCCCAAAACAGCGAGAAATAGTCCACGAAACGGGCCGGAATCGGCCAAAACTGCGGGTGTTGATGACCGACACGGAAACGCACCCCGGGGTTCGTGAAGCGTGGAAATCAGTCCGAGACCCCAAAACAGTGAGTAATAGTCCACGAACGAGCCAAAATCGGCCAAAACTGCGGGTGTTGATGACCGACATGTAAACGCACCCCGAGGTTCATCAGTCGGAGAAATCACTCCGGGAACCCAAAAAAGTGAGTAATAGTGCACGATACGGGCCAAAATCGGCCAAAACTGCGGGTGTTGATGACCGACACATAAACGCACCCCGGGGTTCGTCAATCGTGGAAATCACTCCGGGACCCCAAAACTGCGAGTAATAGTCCATGAAACTGGCCAGAATCGGCCAAAACTGTGAGTGTTTATGATCGACACGTAAACGCACCCTGGGGTTCATCAATCGTGGAAATCAGTCCGGGACACCAAAACAGTCAGTAATAGTCCATGAAACAGGCTAGAATCGACAAAAACTGCGAGTGTTGATCACCGACACGTAAACGCACCCCGGGGTTCGTCAATCGTGGAAATCACTCCGCAATCCCAAAACAGTAAGTAATAGTCCACGAAACTGGCCAGGATCGGCCAAAACTACGAGTATTTATAACCAACACGAAAACGCGCCCCAGGGTTCATCAATCGTGGAAATAGTCCGAGACCCCAAAACAGTGAGTAATTGTGCACGAAACGGGCTAGAATCGGCCAAAACTACAAGTGTTGATGACCGACACGTAAACGCACCCCGGGGTTCGTCAATCGTGGAAATCACTCCGGGACCCCAAAACAGCGAGAAATAGTCCACGAAACGGGCCGGAATCGGCCAAAACTGCGGGTGTTGATGACCGACACGGAAACGCACCCCGGGGTTCGTGAAGCGTGGAAATCAGTCCGAGACCCCAAAACTGTGAGTAATAGTCCACGAACGAGCCAAAATCGGCCAAAACTGCGGGTGTTGATGACCGACATGTAAACGCACCCCGAGGTTCATCAGTCGGAGAAATCACTCCGGGAACCCAAAAAAGTGAGTAATAGTGCACGATACGGGCCAAAATCGGCCAAAACTGCGGGTGTTGATGACCGACACATAAACGCACCCCGGGGTTCGTCAATCGTGGAAATCACTCCGGGACCCCAAAACAGCGAGAAATAGTCCACGAAACGGGCCGGAATCGGCCAAAACTGCGGGTGTTGATGACCGACACGGAAACGCACCCCGGGGTTCGTGAAGCGTGGAAATCAGTCCGAGACCCCAAAACAGTGAGTAATAGTCCACGAACGAGCCAAAATCGGCCAAAACTGCGGGTGTTGATGACCGACATGTAAACGCACCCCGAGGTTCATCAGTCGGAGAAATCACTCCGGGAACCCAAAAAAGTGAGTAATAGTGCACGATACGGGCCAAAATCGGCCAAAACTGCGGGTGTTGATGACCGACACATAAACGCACCCCGGGGTTCGTCAATCGTGGAAATCACTCCGGGACCCCAAAACCGCGAGTAATAGTCCATGAAACTGGCCAGAATCGGCCAAAACTGTGAGTGTTTATGATCGACACGTAAACGCACCCTGGGGTTCATCAATCGTGGAAATCAGTCCAGGACACCAAAACAGTCAGTAATAGTCCATGAAACAGGCCAGAATCGACAAAAACTGCGAGTGTTGATCACCGACACGTAAACGCACCCCGGGGTTCGTCAATCGTGGAAATCACTCCGCAATCCCAAAACAGTAAGTAATAGTCCACGAAACTGGCCAGGATCGGCCAAAACTACGAGTATTTATAACCAACACGAAAACGCGCCCCAGGGTTCATCAATCGTGGAAATAGTCCGAGACCCCAAAACAGTGAGTAATTGTGCACGAAACGGGCCAGAATCGGCCAAAACTACAAGTGTTGATGACCGACACGTAAACGCACCCCGGGGTTCGTCAATCGTGGAAATCACTTCGGGACCCCAAAACAGCGAGAAATAGTCCACGAAACGGGCCAGAATCGGCCAAAACTGCGGGTGTTGATGACCGACACGGAAACGCACCCCGGGGTTCGTGAAGCATGGAAATCAGTCCGAGACCCCAAAACAGTGAGTAATAGTCCACGAACGAGCCAAAATCGGCCAAAACTGCGGGTGTTGATGACCGACACGAAAACGCGCCCCAGGGTTCATCAATCGTGGAAATAGTCCGAGACCCCAAAACAGTGAGTAATTGTGCACGAAACGGGCTAGAATCGGCCAAAACTACAAGTGTTGATGACCGACACGTAAACGCACCCCGGGGTTCGTCAATCGTGGAAATCACTCCGGGACCCCAAAACAGCGAGTAATAGTCCACGAAACGGGCCGGAATCGGCCAAAACTGCGGGTGTTGATGACCGACACGCAAACGCACCCCGGGGTTCGTCAAGCGTGGAAATCAGTCCGAGACCCCAAAACAGTGAGTAATAGTCCACGAACGAGCCAAAATTGGCCAAAACTGCGGGTGTTGATGACCGACATGTAAACGCACCCCGAGGTTCATCAGTCGGGGAAATCACTCCGGGACCCCAAAAAAGTGAGTAATAGTGCACGATACGGGCCAAAATCGGCCAAAACTGCGGGTGTTGATGACCGACACGTAAACGCACCCCGGGGTTCGTCAATCGTGGAAATCACTCCGGGACCCCAAAACCGCGAGTAATAGTCCATGAAACTGGCCAGAATCGGCCAAAACTGTGAGTGTTTATGATCGACACGTAAACGCACCCTGGGGTTCATCAATCGTGGAAATCAGTCCAGGACACCAAAACAGTCAGTAATAGTCCATGAAACAGGCCAGAATCGACAAAAACTGCGAGTGTTGATCACCGACACGTAAACGCACCCCGGGGTTCGTCAATCGTGGAAATCACTCCGCAATCCCAAAACAGTAAGTAATAGTCCACGAAACTGGCCAGGATCGGCCAAAACTACGAGTATTTATAACCAACACGAAAACGCGCCCCAGGGTTCATCAATCGTGGAAATAGTCCGAGACCCCAAAACAGTGAGTAATTGTGCACGAAACGGGCTAGAATCGGCCAAAACTACAAGTGTTGATGACCGACACGTAAACGCACCCCGGGGTTCGTCAATCGTGGAAATCACTCCGGGACCCCAAAACAGCGAGAAATAGTCCACGAAACGGGCCGGAATCGGCCAAAACTGCGGGTGTTGATGACCGACACGGAAACGCACCCCGGGGTTCGTGAAGCGTGGAAATCAGTCCGAGACCCCAAAACAGTGAGTAATAGTCCACGAACGAGCCAAAATCGGCCAAAACTGCGGGTGTTGATGACCGACATGTAAACGCACCCCGAGGTTCATCAGTCGGAGAAATCACTCCGGGAACCCAAAAAAGTGAGTAATAGTGCACGATACGGGCCAAAATCGGCCAAAACTGCGGGTGTTGATGACCGACACATAAACGCACCCCGGGGTTCGTCAATCGTGGAAATCACTCCGGGACCCCAAAACAGCGAGAAATAGTCCACGAAACGGGCCGGAATCGGCCAAAACTGCGGGTGTTGATGACCGACACGGAAACGCACCCCGGGGTTCGTGAAGCGTGGAAATCAGTCCGAGACCCCAAAACAGTGAGTAATAGTCCACGAACGAGCCAAAATCGGCCAAAACTGCGGGTGTTGATGACCGACATGTAAACGCACCCCGAGGTTCATCAGTCGGAGAAATCACTCCGGGAACCCAAAAAAGTGAGTAATAGTGCACGATACGGGCCAAAATCGGCCAAAACTGCGGGTGTTGATGACCGACACATAAACGCACCCCGGGGTTCGTCAATCGTGGAAATCACTCCGGGACCCCAAAACCGCGAGTAATAGTCCATGAAACTGGCCAGAATCGGCCAAAACTGTGAGTGTTTATGATCGACACGTAAACGCACCCTGGGGTTCATCAATCGTGGAAATCAGTCCAGGACACCAAAACAGTCAGTAATAGTCCATGAAACAGGCCAGAATCGACAAAAACTGCGAGTGTTGATCACCGACACGTAAACGCACCCCGGGGTTCGTCAATCGTGGAAATCACTCCGCAATCCCAAAACAGTAAGTAATAGTCCACGAAACTGGCCAGGATCGGCCAAAACTACGAGTATTTATAACCAACACGAAAACGCGCCCCAGGGTTCATCAATCGTGGAAATAGTCCGAGACCCCAAAACAGTGAGTAATTGTGCACGAAACGGGCCAGAATCGGCCAAAACTACAAGTGTTGATGACCGACACGTAAACGCACCCCGGGGTTCGTCAATCGTGGAAATCACTTCGGGACCCCAAAACAGCGAGAAATAGTCCACGAAACGGGCCAGAATCGGCCAAAACTGCGGGTGTTGATGACCGACACGGAAACGCACCCCGGGGTTCGTGAAGCATGGAAATCAGTCCGAGACCCCAAAACAGTGAGTAATAGTCCACGAACGAGCCAAAATCGGCCAAAACTGCGGGTGTTGATGACCGACACGAAAACGCGCCCCAGGGTTCATCAATCGTGGAAATAGTCCGAGACCCCAAAACAGTGAGTAATTGTGCACGAAACGGGCTAGAATCGGCCAAAACTACAAGTGTTGATGACCGACACGTAAACGCACCCCGGGGTTCGTCAATCGTGGAAATCACTCCGGGACCCCAAAACAGCGAGTAATAGTCCACGAAACGGGCCGGAATCGGCCAAAACTGCGGGTGTTGATGACCGACACGCAAACGCACCCCGGGGTTCGTCAAGCGTGGAAATCAGTCCGAGACCCCAAAACAGTGAGTAATAGTCCACGAACGAGCCAAAATTGGCCAAAACTGCGGGTGTTGATGACCGACATGTAAACGCACCCCGAGGTTCATCAGTCGGGGAAATCACTCCGGGACCCCAAAAAAGTGAGTAATAGTGCACGATACGGGCCAAAATCGGCCAAAACTGCGGGTGTTGATGACCGACACGTAAACGCACCCCGGGGTTCGTCAATCGTGGAAATCACTCCGGGACCCCAAAACCGCGAGTAATAGTCCATGAAACTGGCCAGAATCGGCCAAAACTGTGAGTGTTTATGATCGACACGTAAACGCACCCTGGGGTTCATCAATCGTGGAAATCAGTCCAGGACACCAAAACAGTCAGTAATAGTCCATGAAACAGGCCAGAATCGACAAAAACTGCGAGTGTTGATCACCGACACGTAAACGCACCCCGGGGTTCGTCAATCGTGGAAATCACTCCGCAATCCCAAAACAGTAAGTAATAGTCCACGAAACTGGCCAGGATCGGCCAAAACTACGAGTATTTATAACCAACACGAAAACGCGCCCCAGGGTTCATCAATCGTGGAAATAGTCCGAGACCCCAAAACAGTGAGTAATTGTGCACGAAACGGGCTAGAATCGGCCAAAACTACAAGTGTTGATGACCGACACGTAAACGCACCCCGGGGTTCGTCAATCGTGGAAATCACTCCGGGACCCCAAAACAGCGAGAAATAGTCCACGAAACGGGCCGGAATCGGCCAAAACTGCGGGTGTTGATGACCGACACGGAAACGCACCCCGGGGTTCGTGAAGCGTGGAAATCAGTCCGAGACCCCAAAACAGTGAGTAATAGTCCACGAACGAGCCAAAATCGGCCAAAACTGCGGGTGTTGATGACCGACATGTAAACGCACCCCGAGGTTCATCAGTCGGAGAAATCACTCCGGGAACCCAAAAAAGTGAGTAATAGTGCACGATACGGGCCAAAATCGGCCAAAACTGCGGGTGTTGATGACCGACACATAAACGCACCCCGGGGTTCGTCAATCGTGGAAATCACTCCGGGACCCCAAAACAGCGAGAAATAGTCCACGAAACGGGCCGGAATCGGCCAAAACTGCGGGTGTTGATGACCGACACGGAAACGCACCCCGGGGTTCGTGAAGCGTGGAAATCAGTCCGAGACCCCAAAACAGTGAGTAATAGTCCACGAACGAGCCAAAATCGGCCAAAACTGCGGGTGTTGATGACCGACATGTAAACGCACCCCGAGGTTCATCAGTCGGAGAAATCACTCCGGGAACCCAAAAAAGTGAGTAATAGTGCACGATACGGGCCAAAATCGGCCAAAACTGCGGGTGTTGATGACCGACACATAAACGCACCCCGGGGTTCGTAAATCGTGGAAATCACTCCGGGACCCCAAAACCGCGAGTAATAGTCCATGAAACTGGCCAGAATCGGCCAAAACTGTGAGTGTTTATGATCGACACGTAAACGCACCCTGGGGTTCATCAATCGTGGAAATCAGTCCAGGACACCAAAACAGTCAGTAATAGTCCATGAAACAGGCCAGAATCGACAAAAACTGCGAGTGTTGATCACCGACACGTAAACGCACCCCGGGGTTCGTCAATCGTGGAAATCACTCCGCAATCCCAAAACAGTAAGTAATAGTCCACGAAACTGGCCAGGATCGGCCAAAACTACGAGTATTTATAACCAACACGAAAACGCGCCCCAGGGTTCATCAATCGTGGAAATAGTCCGAGACCCCAAAACAGTGAGTAATTGTGCACGAAACGGGCCAGAATCGGCCAAAACTACAAGTGTTGATGACCGACACGTAAACGCACCCCGGGGTTCGTCAATCGTGGAAATCACTTCGGGACCCCAAAACAGCGAGAAATAGTCCACGAAACGGGCCAGAATCGGCCAAAACTGCGGGTGTTGATGACCGACACGGAAACGCACCCCGGGGTTCGTGAAGCATGGAAATCAGTCCGAGACCCCAAAACAGTGAGTAATAGTCCACGAACGAGCCAAAATCGGCCAAAACTGCGGGTGTTGATGACCGACACGAAAACGCGCCCCAGGGTTCATCAATCGTGGAAATAGTCCGAGACCCCAAAACAGTGAGTAATTGTGCACGAAACGGGCTAGAATCGGCCAAAACTACAAGTGTTGATGACCGACACGTAAACGCACCCCGGGGTTCGTCAATCGTGGAAATCACTCCGGGACCCCAAAACAGCGAGTAATAGTCCACGAAACGGGCCGGAATCGGCCAAAACTGCGGGTGTTGATGACCGACACGCAAACGCACCCCGGGGTTCGTCAAGCGTGGAAATCAGTCCGAGACCCCAAAACAGTGAGTAATAGTCCACGAACGAGCCAAAATTGGCCAAAACTGCGGGTGTTGATGACCGACATGTAAACGCACCCCGAGGTTCATCAGTCGGGGAAATCACTCCGGGACCCCAAAAAAGTGAGTAATAGTGCACGATACGGGCCAAAATCGGCCAAAACTGCGGGTGTTGATGACCGACACGTAAACGCACCCCGGGGTTCGTCAATCGTGGAAATCACTCCGGGACCCCAAAACCGCGAGTAATAGTCCATGAAACTGGCCAAAATCGGCCAAAACTGTGAGTGTTTATGATCGACACGTAAACGCACCCTGGGGTTCATCAATCGTGGAAATCAGTCCAGGACACCAAAACAGTCAGTAATAGTCCATGAAACAGGCCAGAATCGACAAAAACTGCGAGTGTTGATCACCGACACGTAAACGCACCCCGGGGTTCGTCAATCGTGGAAATCACTCCGCAATCCCAAAACAGTAAGTAATAGTCCACGAAACTGGCCAGGATCGGCCAAAACTACGAGTATTTATAACCAACACGAAAACGCGCCCCAGGGTTCATCAATCGTGGAAATAGTCCGAGACCCCAAAACAGTGAGTAATTGTGCACGAAACGGGCCAGAATCGGCCAAAACTACAAGTGTTGATGACCGACACGTAAACGCACCCCGGGGTTCGTCAATCGTGGAAATCACTCCGGGACCCCAAAACAGCGAGAAATAGTCCACGAAACGGGCCGGAATCGGCCAAAACTGCGGGTGTTGATGACCGACACGAAAACGCACCCCGGGGTTCGTGAAGCGTGGAAATCAGTCCGAGACCCCAAAACAGTGAGTAATAGTCCACGAACGAGCCAAAATCGGCCAAAACTGCGGGTGTTGATGACCGACATGTAAACGCACCCCGAGGTTCATCAGTCGGAGAAATCACTCCGGGAACCCAAAAAAGTGAGTAATAGTGCACGATACGGGCCAAAATCGGCCAAAACTGCGGGTGTTGATGACCGACACATAAACGCACCCCGGGGTTCGTCAATCGTGGAAATCACTCCGGGACCCCAAAACCGCGAGTAATAGTCCATGAAACTGACCAGAATCGGCCAAAACTGTGAGTGTTTATGATCGACACGTAAACGCACCCTGGGGTTCATCAATCGTGGAAATCAGTCCAGGACACCAAAACAGTCAGTAATAGTCCATGAAACAGGCCAGAATCGACAAAAACTGCGAGTGTTGATCACCGACACGTAAACGCACCCCGGGGTTCGTCAATCGTGGAAATCACTCCGCAATCCCAAAACAGTAAGTAATAGTCCACGAAACTGGCCAGGATCGGCCAAAACTACGAGTATTTATAACCAACACGAAAACGCGCCCCAGGGTTCATCAATCGTGGAAATAGTCCGAGACCCCAAAACAGTGAGTAATTGTGCACGAAACGGGCCAGAATCGGCCAAAACTACAAGTGTTGATGACCGACACGTAAACGCACCCCGGGGTTCGTCAATCGTGGAAATCACTTCGGGACCCCAAAACAGCGAGAAATAGTCCACGAAACGGGCCAGAATCGGCCAAAACTGCGGGTGTTGATGACCGACACGGAAACGCACCCCGGGGTTCGTGAAGCATGGAAATCAGTCCGAGACCCCAAAACAGTGAGTAATAGTCCACGAACGAGCCAAAATCGGCCAAAACTGCGGGTGTTGATGACCGACATGTAAACGCACCCCGAGGTTCATCAGTCGAAGAAATCACTCCGGGAACCCAAAAAAGTGAGTAATAGTGCACGATACGGGCCAAAATCGGCCAAAACTGCGGGTGTTGATGACCGACACATAAACGCACCCCGGGGTTCGTCAATCGTGGAAATCACTCCGGGACCCCAAAACCGCGAGTAATAGTCCATGAAACTGGCCAGAATCGGCCAAAACTGTGAGTGTTTATGATCGACACGTAAACGCACCCTGGGGTTCATCAATCGTGGAAATCAGTCCAGGACACCAAAACAGTCAGTAATAGTCCATGAAACAGGCCAGAATCGACAAAAACTGCGAGTGTTGATCACCGACACGTAAACGCACCCCGGGGTTCGTCAATCGTGGAAATCACTCCGCAATCCCAAAACAGTAAGTAATAGTCCACGAAACTGGCCAGGATCGGCCAAAACTACGAGTATTTATAACCAACACGAAAACGCGCCCCAGGGTTCATCAATCGTGGAAATAGTCCGAGACCCCAAAACAGTGAGTAATTGTGCACGAAACGGGCCAGAATCGGCCAAAACTACAAGTGTTGATGACCGACACGTAAACGCACCCCGGGGTTCGTCAATCGTGGAAATCACTCCGGGACCCCAAAACAGCGAGAAATAGTCCACGAAACGGGCCGGAATCGGCCAAAACTGCGGGTGTTGATGACCGACACGGAAACGCACCCCGGGGTTCGTGAAGCGTGGAAATCAGTCCGAGACCCCAAAACAGTGAGTAATAGTCCACGAACGAGCCAAAATCGGCCAAAACTGCGGGTGTTGATGACCGACATGTAAACGCACCCCGAGGTTCATCAGTCGGAGAAATCACTCCGGGAACCCAAAAAAGTGAGTAATAGTGCACGATACGGGCCAAAATCGGCCAAAACTGCGGGTGTTGATGACCGACACATAAACGCACCCCGGGGTTCGTCAATCGTGGAAATCACTCCGGGACCCCAAAACTGCGAGTAATAGTCCATGAAACTGGCCAGAATCGGCCAAAACTGTGAGTGTTTATGATCGACACGTAAACGCACCCTGGGGTTCATCAATCGTGGAAATCAGTCCGGGACACCAAAACAGTCAGTAATAGTCCATGAAACAGGCTAGAATCGACAAAAACTGCGAGTGTTGATCACCGACACGTAAACGCACCCCGGGGTTCGTCAATCGTGGAAATCACTCCGCAATCCCAAAACAGTAAGTAATAGTCCACGAAACTGGCCAGGATCGGCCAAAACTACGAGTATTTATAACCAACACGAAAACGCGCCCCAGGGTTCATCAATCGTGGAAATAGTCCGAGACCCCAAAACAGTGAGTAATTGTGCACGAAACGGGCTAGAATCGGCCAAAACTACAAGTGTTGATGACCGACACGTAAACGCACCCCGGGGTTCGTCAATCGTGGAAATCACTCCGGGACCCCAAAACAGCGAGTAATAGTCCACGAAACGGGCCGGAATCGGCCAAAACTGCGGGTGTTGATGACCGACACGCAAACGCACCCCGGGGTTCGTCAAGCGTGGAAATCAGTCCGAGACCCCAAAACAGTGAGTAATAGTCCACGAACGAGCCAAAATTGGCCAAAACTGCGGGTGTTGATGACCGACATGTAAACGCACCCCGAGGTTCATCAGTCGGGGAAATCACTCCGGGACCCCAAAAAAGTGAGTAATAGTGCACGATACGGGCCAAAATCGGCCAAAACTGCGGGTGTTGATGACCGACACGTAAACGCACCCCGGGGTTCGTCAATCGTGGAAATCACTCGGGACCCCAAAACCGCGAGTAATAGTCCATGAAACTGGCCAGAATCGGCCAAAACTGTGAGTGTTTATGATCGACACGTAAACGCACCCTGGGGTTCATCAATCGTGGAAATCAGTCCAGGACACCAAAACAGTCAGTAATAGTCCATGAAACAGGCCAGAATCGACAAAAACTGCGAGTGTTGATCACCGACACGTAAACGCACCCCGGGGTTCGTCAATCGTGGAAATCACTCCGCAATCCCAAAACAGTAAGTAATAGTCCACGAAACTGGCCAGGATCGGCCAAAACTACGAGTATTTATAACCAACACGAAAACGCGCCCCAGGGTTCATCAATCGTGGAAATAGTCCGAGACCCCAAAACAGTGAGTAATTGTGCACGAAACGGGCTAGAATCGGCCAAAACTACAAGTGTTGATGACCGACACGTAAACGCACCCCGGGGTTCGTCAATCGTGGAAATCACTCCGGGACCCCAAAACAGCGAGTAATAGTCCATGAAACGGGCCGGAATCGGCCAAAACTGCGGGTGTTGATGACCGACACGCAAACGCACCCCGGGGTTCGTCAAGCGTGGAAATCAGTCCGAGACCCCAAAACAGTGAGTAATAGTCCACGAACGAGCCAAAATTGGCCAAAACTGCGGGTGTTGATGACCGACATGTAAACGCACCCCGAGGTTCATCAGTCGGGGAAATCACTCCGGGACCCCAAAAAAGTGAGTAATAGTGCACGATACGGGCCAAAATCGGCCAAAACTGCGGGTGTTGATGACCGACACGTAAACGCACCCCGGGGTTCGTCAATCGTGGAAATCACTCGGGACCCCAAAACCGCGAGTAATAGTCCATGAAACTGGCCAGAATCGGCCAAAACTGTGAGTGTTTATGATCGACACGTAAACGCACCCTGGGGTTCATCAATCGTGGAAATCAGTCCAGGACACCAAAACAGTCAGTAATAGTCCATGAAACAGGCCAGAATCGACAAAAACTGCGAGTGTTGATCACCGACACGTAAACGCACCCCGGGGTTCGTCAATCGTGGAAATCACTCCGGGACCCCAAAACAGCGAGAAATAGTCCACGAAACGGGCCGGAATCGGCCAAAACTGCGGGTGTTGATGACCGACACGGAAACGCACCCCGGGGTTCGTGAAGCGTGGAAATCAGTCCGAGACCCCAAAACAGTGAGTAATAGTCCACGAACGAGCCAAAATCGGCCAAAACTGCGGGTGTTGATGACCGACATGTAAACGCACCCCGAGGTTCATCAGTCGGAGAAATCACTCCGGGAACCCAAAAAAGTGAGTAATAGTGCACGATACGGGCCAAAATCGGCCAAAACTGCGGGTGTTGATGACCGACACATAAACGCACCCCGGGGTTCGTCAATCGTGGAAATCACTCCGGGACCCCAAAACTGCGAGTAATAGTCCATGAAACTGGCCAGAATCGGCCAAAACTGTGAGTGTTTATGATCGACACGTAAACGCACCCTGGGGTTCATCAATCGTGGAAATCAGTCCGGGACACCAAAACAGTCAGTAATAGTCCATGAAACAGGCTAGAATCGACAAAAACTGCGAGTGTTGATCACCGACACGTAAACGCACCCCGGGGTTCGTCAATCGTGGAAATCACTCCGCAATCCCAAAACAGTAAGTAATAGTCCACGAAACTGGCCAGGATCGGCCAAAACTACGAGTATTTATAACCAACACGAAAACGCGCCCCAGGGTTCATCAATCGTGGAAATAGTCCGAGACCCCAAAACAGTGAGTAATTGTGCACGAAACGGGCTAGAATCGGCCAAAACTACAAGTGTTGATGACCGACACGTAAACGCACCCCGGGGTTCGTCAATCGTGGAAATCACTCCGGGACCCCAAAACAGCGAGTAATAGTCCACGAAACGGGCCGGAATCGGCCAAAACTGCGGGTGTTGATGACCGACACGCAAACGCACCCCGGGGTTCGTCAAGCGTGGAAATCAGTCCGAGACCCCAAAACAGTGAGTAATAGTCCACGAACGAGCCAAAATTGGCCAAAACTGCGGGTGTTGATGACCGACATGTAAACGCACCCCGAGGTTCATCAGTCGGGGAAATCACTCCGGGACCCCAAAAAAGTGAGTAATAGTGCACGATACGGGCCAAAATCGGCCAAAACTGCGGGTGTTGATGACCGACACGTAAACGCACCCCGGGGTTCGTCAATCGTGGAAATCACTCGGGACCCCAAAACCGCGAGTAATAGTCCATGAAACTGGCCAGAATCGGCCAAAACTGTGAGTGTTTATGATCGACACGTAAACGCACCCTGGGGTTCATCAATCGTGGAAATCAGTCCAGGACACCAAAACAGTCAGTAATAGTCCATGAAACAGGCCAGAATCGACAAAAACTGCGAGTGTTGATCACCGACACGTAAACGCACCCCGGGGTTCGTCAATCGTGGAAATCACTCCGCAATCCCAAAACAGTAAGTAATAGTCCACGAAACTGGCCAGGATCGGCCAAAACTACGAGTATTTATAACCAACACGAAAACGCGCCCCAGGGTTCATCAATCGTGGAAATAGTCCGAGACCCCAAAACAGTGAGTAATTGTGCACGAAACGGGCTAGAATCGGCCAAAACTACAAGTGTTGATGACCGACACGTAAACGCACCCCGGGGTTCGTCAATCGTGGAAATCACTCCGGGACCCCAAAACAGCGAGTAATAGTCCACGAAACGGGCCGGAATCGGCCAAAACTGCGGGTGTTGATGACCGACACGCAAACGCACCCCGGGGTTCGTCAAGCGTGGAAATCAGTCCGAGACCCCAAAACAGTGAGTAATAGTCCACGAACGAGCCAAAATTGGCCAAAACTGCGGGTGTTGATGACCGACATGTAAACGCACCCTGAGGTTCATCAGTCGGGGAAATCACTCCGGGACCCCAAAAAAGTGAGTAATAGTGCACGATACGGGCCAAAATCGGCCAAAACTGCGGGTGTTGATGACCGACACGTAAACGCACCCCGGGGTTCGTCAATCGTGGAAATCACTCCGGGACCCCAAAACCGCGAGTAATAGTCCATGAAACTGGCCAGAATCGGCCAAAACTGTGAGTGTTTATGATCGACACGTAAACGCACCCTGGGGTTCATCAATCGTGGAAATCAGTCCAGGACACCAAAACAGTCAGTAATAGTCCATGAAACAGGCCAGAATCGACAAAAACTGCGAGTGTTGATCACCGACACGTAAACGCACCCCGGGGTTCGTCAATCGTGGAAATCACTCCGCAATCCCAAAACAGTAAGTAATAGTCCACGAAACTGGCCAGGATCGGCCAAAACTACGAGTATTTATAACCAACACGAAAACGCGCCCCAGGGTTCATCAATCGTGGAAATAGTCCGAGACCCCAAAACAGTGAGTAATTGTGCACGAAACGGGCCAGAATCGGCCAAAACTACAAGTGTTGATGACCGACACGTAAACGCACCCCGGGGTTCGTCAATCGTGGAAATCACTCCGGGACCCCAAAACAGCGAGAAATAGTCCACGAAACGGGCCGGAATCGGCCAAAACTGCGGGTGTTGATGACCGACACGGAAACGCACCCCGGGGTTCGTGAAGCGTGGAAATCAGTCCGAGACCCCAAAACAGTGAGTAATAGTCCACGAACGAGCCAAAATCGGCCAAAACTGCGGGTGTTGATGACCGACATGTAAACGCACCCCGAGGTTCATCAGTCGGAGAAATCACTCCGGGAACCCAAAAAAGTGAGTAATAGTGCACGATACGGGCCAAAATCGGCCAAAACTGCGGGTGTTGATGACCGACACATAAACGCACCCCGGGGTTCGTCAATCGTGGAAATCACTCCGGGACCCCAAAACCGCGAGTAATAGTCCATGAAACTGGCCAGAATCGGCCAAAACTGTGAGTGTTTATGATCGACACGTAAACACACCCTGGGGTTCATCAATCGTGGAAATCAGTCCAGGACACCAAAACAGTCAGTAATAGTCCATGAAACAGGCCAGAATCGACAAAAACTGCGAGTGTTGATCACCGACACGTAAACGCACCCCGGGGTTCGTCAATCGTGGAAATCACTCCGCAATCCCAAAACAGTAAGTAATAGTCCACGAAACTGGCCAGGATCGGCCAAAACTACGAGTATTTATAACCAACACGAAAACGCGCCCCAGGGTTCATCAATCGTGGAAATAGTCCGAGACCCCAAAACAGTGAGTAATTGTGCACGAAACGGGCTAGAATCGGCCAAAACTACAAGTGTTGATGACCGACACGTAAACGCACCCCGGGGTTCGTCAATCGTGGAAATCACTCCGGGACCCCAAAACTGCGAGTAATAGTCCATGAAACTGGCCAGAATCGGCCAAAACTGTGAGTGTTTATGATCGACACGTAAACGCACCCTGGGGTTCATCAATCGTGGAAATCAGTCCGGGACACCAAAACAGTCAGTAATAGTCCATGAAACAGGCTAGAATCGACAAAAACTGCGAGTGTTGATCACCGACACGTAAACGCACCCCGGGGTTCGTCAATCGTGGAAATCACTCCGCAATCCCAAAACAGTAAGTAATAGTCCACGAAACTGGCCAGGATCGGCCAAAACTACGAGTATTTATAACCAACACGAAAACGCGCCCCAGGGTTCATCAATCGTGGAAATAGTCCGAGACCCCAAAACAGTGAGTAATTGTGCACGAAACGGGCTAGAATCGGCCAAAACTACAAGTGTTGATGACCGACACGTAAACGCACCCCGGGGTTCGTCAATCGTGGAAATCACTCCGGGACCCCAAAACAGCGAGTAATAGTCCACGAAACGGGCCGGAATCGGCCAAAACTGCGGGTGTTGATGACCGACACGCAAACGCACCCCGGGGTTCGTCAAGCGTGGAAATCAGTCCGAGACCCCAAAACAGTGAGTAATAGTCCACGAACGAGCCAAAATTGGCCAAAACTGCGGGTGTTGATGACCGACATGTAAACGCACCCCGAGGTTCATCAGTCGGGGAAATCACTCCGGGACCCCAAAAAAGTGAGTAATAGTGCACGATACGGGCCAAAATCGGCCAAAACTGCGGGTGTTGATGACCGACACGTAAACGCACCCCGGGGTTCGTCAATCGTGGAAATCACTCGGGACCCCAAAACCGCGAGTAATAGTCCATGAAACTGGCCAGAATCGGCCAAAACTGTGAGTGTTTATGATCGACACGTAAACGCACCCTGGGGTTCATCAATCGTGGAAATCAGTCCAGGACACCAAAACAGTCAGTAATAGTCCATGAAACAGGCCAGAATCGACAAAAACTGCGAGTGTTGATCACCGACACGTAAACGCACCCCGGGGTTCGTCAATCGTGGAAATCACTCCGCAATCCCAAAACAGTAAGTAATAGTCCACGAAACTGGCCAGGATCGGCCAAAACTACGAGTATTTATAACCAACACGAAAACGCGCCCCAGGGTTCATCAATCGTGGAAATAGTCCGAGACCCCAAAACAGTGAGTAATTGTGCACGAAACGGGCTAGAATCGGCCAAAACTACAAGTGTTGATGACCGACACGTAAACGCACCCCGGGGTTCGTCAATCGTGGAAATCACTCCGGGACCCCAAAACAGCGAGTAATAGTCCATGAAACGGGCCGGAATCGGCCAAAACTGCGGGTGTTGATGACCGACACGCAAACGCACCCCGGGGTTCGTCAAGCGTGGAAATCAGTCCGAGACCCCAAAACAGTGAGTAATAGTCCACGAACGAGCCAAAATTGGCCAAAACTGCGGGTGTTGATGACCGACATGTAAACGCACCCCGAGGTTCATCAGTCGGGGAAATCACTCCGGGACCCCAAAAAAGTGAGTAATAGTGCACGATACGGGCCAAAATCGGCCAAAACTGCGGGTGTTGATGACCGACACGTAAACGCACCCCGGGGTTCGTCAATCGTGGAAATCACTCGGGACCCCAAAACCGCGAGTAATAGTCCATGAAACTGGCCAGAATCGGCCAAAACTGTGAGTGTTTATGATCGACACGTAAACGCACCCTGGGGTTCATCAATCGTGGAAATCAGTCCAGGACACCAAAACAGTCAGTAATAGTCCATGAAACAGGCCAGAATCGACAAAAACTGCGAGTGTTGATCACCGACACGTAAACGCACCCCGGGGTTCGTCAATCGTGGAAATCACTCCGGGACCCCAAAACAGCGAGAAATAGTCCACGAAACGGGCCGGAATCGGCCAAAACTGCGGGTGTTGATGACCGACACGGAAACGCACCCCGGGGTTCGTGAAGCGTGGAAATCAGTCCGAGACCCCAAAACAGTGAGTAATAGTCCACGAACGAGCCAAAATCGGCCAAAACTGCGGGTGTTGATGACCGACATGTAAACGCACCCCGAGGTTCATCAGTCGGAGAAATCACTCCGGGAACCCAAAAAAGTGAGTAATAGTGCACGATACGGGCCAAAATCGGCCAAAACTGCGGGTGTTGATGACCGACACATAAACGCACCCCGGGGTTCGTCAATCGTGGAAATCACTCCGGGACCCCAAAACTGCGAGTAATAGTCCATGAAACTGGCCAGAATCGGCCAAAACTGTGAGTGTTTATGATCGACACGTAAACGCACCCTGGGGTTCATCAATCGTGGAAATCAGTCCGGGACACCAAAACAGTCAGTAATAGTCCATGAAACAGGCTAGAATCGACAAAAACTGCGAGTGTTGATCACCGACACGTAAACGCACCCCGGGGTTCGTCAATCGTGGAAATCACTCCGCAATCCCAAAACAGTAAGTAATAGTCCACGAAACTGGCCAGGATCGGCCAAAACTACGAGTATTTATAACCAACACGAAAACGCGCCCCAGGGTTCATCAATCGTGGAAATAGTCCGAGACCCCAAAACAGTGAGTAATTGTGCACGAAACGGGCTAGAATCGGCCAAAACTACAAGTGTTGATGACCGACACGTAAACGCACCCCGGGGTTCGTCAATCGTGGAAATCACTCCGGGACCCCAAAACAGCGAGTAATAGTCCACGAAACGGGCCGGAATCGGCCAAAACTGCGGGTGTTGATGACCGACACGCAAACGCACCCCGGGGTTCGTCAAGCGTGGAAATCAGTCCGAGACCCCAAAACAGTGAGTAATAGTCCACGAACGAGCCAAAATTGGCCAAAACTGCGGGTGTTGATGACCGACATGTAAACGCACCCCGAGGTTCATCAGTCGGGGAAATCACTCCGGGACCCCAAAAAAGTGAGTAATAGTGCACGATACGGGCCAAAATCGGCCAAAACTGCGGGTGTTGATGACCGACACGTAAACGCACCCCGGGGTTCGTCAATCGTGGAAATCACTCGGGACCCCAAAACCGCGAGTAATAGTCCATGAAACTGGCCAGAATCGGCCAAAACTGTGAGTGTTTATGATCGACACGTAAACGCACCCTGGGGTTCATCAATCGTGGAAATCAGTCCAGGACACCAAAACAGTCAGTAATAGTCCATGAAACAGGCCAGAATCGACAAAAACTGCGAGTGTTGATCACCGACACGTAAACGCACCCCGGGGTTCGTCAATCGTGGAAATCACTCCGCAATCCCAAAACAGTAAGTAATAGTCCACGAAACTGGCCAGGATCGGCCAAAACTACGAGTATTTATAACCAACACGAAAACGCGCCCCAGGGTTCATCAATCGTGGAAATAGTCCGAGACCCCAAAACAGTGAGTAATTGTGCACGAAACGGGCTAGAATCGGCCAAAACTACAAGTGTTGATGACCGACACGTAAACGCACCCCGGGGTTCGTCAATCGTGGAAATCACTCCGGGACCCCAAAACAGCGAGTAATAGTCCACGAAACGGGCCGGAATCGGCCAAAACTGCGGGTGTTGATGACCGACACGCAAACGCACCCCGGGGTTCGTCAAGCGTGGAAATCAGTCCGAGACCCCAAAACAGTGAGTAATAGTCCACGAACGAGCCAAAATTGGCCAAAACTGCGGGTGTTGATGACCGACATGTAAACGCACCCTGAGGTTCATCAGTCGGGGAAATCACTCCGGGACCCCAAAAAAGTGAGTAATAGTGCACGATACGGGCCAAAATCGGCCAAAACTGCGGGTGTTGATGACCGACACGTAAACGCACCCCGGGGTTCGTCAATCGTGGAAATCACTCCGGGACCCCAAAACCGCGAGTAATAGTCCATGAAACTGGCCAGAATCGGCCAAAACTGTGAGTGTTTATGATCGACACGTAAACGCACCCTGGGGTTCATCAATCGTGGAAATCAGTCCAGGACACCAAAACAGTCAGTAATAGTCCATGAAACAGGCCAGAATCGACAAAAACTGCGAGTGTTGATCACCGACACGTAAACGCACCCCGGGGTTCGTCAATCGTGGAAATCACTCCGCAATCCCAAAACAGTAAGTAATAGTCCACGAAACTGGCCAGGATCGGCCAAAACTACGAGTATTTATAACCAACACGAAAACGCGCCCCAGGGTTCATCAATCGTGGAAATAGTCCGAGACCCCAAAACAGTGAGTAATTGTGCACGAAACGGGCCAGAATCGGCCAAAACTACAAGTGTTGATGACCGACACGTAAACGCACCCCGGGGTTCGTCAATCGTGGAAATCACTCCGGGACCCCAAAACAGCGAGAAATAGTCCACGAAACGGGCCGGAATCGGCCAAAACTGCGGGTGTTGATGACCGACACGGAAACGCACCCCGGGGTTCGTGAAGCGTGGAAATCAGTCCGAGACCCCAAAACAGTGAGTAATAGTCCACGAACGAGCCAAAATCGGCCAAAACTGCGGGTGTTGATGACCGACATGTAAACGCACCCCGAGGTTCATCAGTCGGAGAAATCACTCCGGGAACCCAAAAAAGTGAGTAATAGTGCACGATACGGGCCAAAATCGGCCAAAACTGCGGGTGTTGATGACCGACACATAAACGCACCCCGGGGTTCGTCAATCGTGGAAATCACTCCGGGACCCCAAAACCGCGAGTAATAGTCCATGAAACTGGCCAGAATCGGCCAAAACTGTGAGTGTTTATGATCGACACGTAAACACACCCTGGGGTTCATCAATCGTGGAAATCAGTCCAGGACACCAAAACAGTCAGTAATAGTCCATGAAACAGGCCAGAATCGACAAAAACTGCGAGTGTTGATCACCGACACGTAAACGCACCCCGGGGTTCGTCAATCGTGGAAATCACTCCGCAATCCCAAAACAGTAAGTAATAGTCCACGAAACTGGCCAGGATCGGCCAAAACTACGAGTATTTATAACCAACACGAAAACGCGCCCCAGGGTTCATCAATCGTGGAAATAGTCCGAGACCCCAAAACAGTGAGTAATTGTGCACGAAACGGGCTAGAATCGGCCAAAACTACAAGTGTTGATGACCGACACGTAAACGCACCCCGGGGTTCGTCAATCGTGGAAATCACTCCGGGACCCCAAAACAGCGAGTAATAGTCCACGAAACGGGCCGGAATCGGCCAAAACTGCGGGTGTTGATGACCGACACGCAAACGCACCCCGGGGTTCGTCAAGCGTGGAAATCAGTCCGAGACCCCAAAACAGTGAGTAATAGTCCACGAACGAGCCAAAATTGGCCAAAACTGCGGGTGTTGATGACCGACATGTAAACGCACCCTGAGGTTCATCAGTCGGGGAAATCACTCCGGGACCCCAAAAAAGTGAGTAATAGTGCACGATACGGGCCAAAATCGGCCAAAACTGCGGGTGTTGATGACCGACACGTAAACGCACCCCGGGGTTCGTCAATCGTGGAAATCACTCCGGGACCCCAAAACCGCGAGTAATAGTCCATGAAACTGGCCAGAATCGGCCAAAACTGTGAGTGTTTATGATCGACACGTAAACGCACCCTGGGGTTCATCAATCGTGGAAATCAGTCCAGGACACCAAAACAGTCAGTAATAGTCCATGAAACAGGCCAGAATCGACAAAAACTGCGAGTGTTGATCACCGACACGTAAACGCACCCCGGGGTTCGTCAATCGTGGAAATCACTCCGCAATCCCAAAACAGTAAGTAATAGTCCACGAAACTGGCCAGGATCGGCCAAAACTACGAGTATTTATAACCAACACGAAAACGCGCCCCAGGGTTCATCAATCGTGGAAATAGTCCGAGACCCCAAAACAGTGAGTAATTGTGCACGAAACGGGCCAGAATCGGCCAAAACTACAAGTGTTGATGACCGACACGTAAACGCACCCCGGGGTTCGTCAATCGTGGAAATCACTCCGGGACCCCAAAACAGCGAGAAATAGTCCACGAAACGGGCCGGAATCGGCCAAAACTGCGGGTGTTGATGACCGACACGGAAACGCACCCCGGGGTTCGTGAAGCGTGGAAATCAGTCCGAGACCCCAAAACAGTGAGTAATAGTCCACGAACGAGCCAAAATCGGCCAAAACTGCGGGTGTTGATGACCGACATGTAAACGCACCCCGAGGTTCATCAGTCGGAGAAATCACTCCGGGAACCCAAAAAAGTGAGTAATAGTGCACGATACGGGCCAAAATCGGCCAAAACTGCGGGTGTTGATGACCGACACATAAACGCACCCCGGGGTTCGTCAATCGTGGAAATCACTCCGGGACCCCAAAACCGCGAGTAATAGTCCATGAAACTGGCCAGAATCGGCCAAAACTGTGAGTGTTTATGATCGACACGTAAACACACCCTGGGGTTCATCAATCGTGGAAATCAGTCCAGGACACCAAAACAGTCAGTAATAGTCCATGAAACAGGCCAGAATCGACAAAAACTGCGAGTGTTGATCACCGACACGTAAACGCACCCCGGGGTTCGTCAATCGTGGAAATCACTCCGCAATCCCAAAACAGTAAGTAATAGTCCACGAAACTGGCCAGGATCGGCCAAAACTACGAGTATTTATAACCAACACGAAAACGCGCCCCAGGGTTCATCAATCGTGGAAATAGTCCGAGACCCCAAAACAGTGAGTAATTGTGCACGAAACGGGCTAGAATCGGCCAAAACTACAAGTGTTGATGACCGACACGTAAACGCACCCCGGGGTTCGTCAATCGTGGAAATCACTCCGGGACCCCAAAACAGCGAGTAATAGTCCACGAAACGGGCCGGAATCGGCCAAAACTGCGGGTGTTGATGACCGACACGCAAACGCACCCCGGGGTTCGTCAAGCGTGGAAATCAGTCCGAGACCCCAAAACAGTGAGTAATAGTCCACGAACGAGCCAAAATTGGCCAAAACTGCGGGTGTTGATGACCGACATGTAAACGCACCCTGAGGTTCATCAGTCGGGGAAATCACTCCGGGACCCCAAAAAAGTGAGTAATAGTGCACGATACGGGCCAAAATCGGCCAAAACTGCGGGTGTTGATGACCGACACGTAAACGCACCCCGGGGTTCGTCAATCGTGGAAATCACTCCGGGACCCCAAAACCGCGAGTAATAGTCCATGAAACTGGCCAGAATCGGCCAAAACTGTGAGTGTTTATGATCGACACGTAAACGCACCCTGGGGTTCATCAATCGTGGAAATCAGTCCAGGACACCAAAACAGTCAGTAATAGTCCATGAAACAGGCCAGAATCGACAAAAACTGCGAGTGTTGATCACCGACACGTAAACGCACCCCGGGGTTCGTCAATCGTGGAAATCACTCCGCAATCCCAAAACAGTAAGTAATAGTCCACGAAACTGGCCAGGATCGGCCAAAACTACGAGTATTTATAACCAACACGAAAACGCGCCCCAGGGTTCATCAATCGTGGAAATAGTCCGAGACCCCAAAACAGTGAGTAATTGTGCACGAAACGGGCCAGAATCGGCCAAAACTACAAGTGTTGATGACCGACACGTAAACGCACCCCGGGGTTCGTCAATCGTGGAAATCACTCCGGGACCCCAAAACAGCGAGAAATAGTCCACGAAACGGGCCGGAATCGGCCAAAACTGCGGGTGTTGATGACCGACACGGAAACGCACCCCGGGGTTCGTGAAGCGTGGAAATCAGTCCGAGACCCCAAAACAGTGAGTAATAGTCCACGAACGAGCCAAAATCGGCCAAAACTGCGGGTGTTGATGACCGACATGTAAACGCACCCCGAGGTTCATCAGTCGGAGAAATCACTCCGGGAACCCAAAAAAGTGAGTAATAGTGCACGATACGGGCCAAAATCGGCCAAAACTGCGGGTGTTGATGACCGACACATAAACGCACCCCGGGGTTCGTCAATCGTGGAAATCACTCCGGGACCCCAAAACCGCGAGTAATAGTCCATGAAACTGGCCAGAATCGGCCAAAACTGTGAGTGTTTATGATCGACACGTAAACACACCCTGGGGTTCATCAATCGTGGAAATCAGTCCAGGACACCAAAACAGTCAGTAATAGTCCATGAAACAGGCCAGAATCGACAAAAACTGCGAGTGTTGATCACCGACACGTAAACGCACCCCGGGGTTCGTCAATCGTGGAAATCACTCCGCAATCCCAAAACAGTAAGTAATAGTCCACGAAACTGGCCAGGATCGGCCAAAACTACGAGTATTTATAACCAACACGAAAACGCGCCCCAGGGTTCATCAATCGTGGAAATAGTCCGAGACCCCAAAACAGTGAGTAATTGTGCACGAAACGGGCCAGAATCGGCCAAAACTACAAGTGTTGATGACCGACACGTAAACGCACCCCGGGGTTCGTCAATCGTGGAAATCACTCCGGGACCCCAAAACAGCGAGTAATAGTCCACGAAACGGGCCGGAATCGGCCAAAACTGCGGGTGTTGATGACCGACACGCAAACGCACCCCGGGGTTCGTCAAGCGTGGAAATCAGTCCGAGACCCCAAAACAGTGAGTAATAGTCCACGAACGAGCCAAAATCGGCCAAAACTGCGGGTGTTGATGACCGACATGTAAACGCACCCCGAGGTTCATCAGTCGGGGAAATCACTCCGGGACCCCAAAAAAGTGAGTAATAGTGCACGATACGGGCCAAAATCGGCCAAAACTGCGGGTGTTGATGACCGACACGTAAACGCACCCCGGGGTTCGTCAATCGTGGAAATCACTCCGGGACCCCAAAACCGCGAGTAATAGTCCATGAAACTGGCCAGAATCGGCCAAAACTGTGAGTGTTTATGATCGACACGTAAACGCACCCTGGGGTTCATCAATCGTGGAAATCAGTCCAGGACACCAAAACAGTCAGTAATAGTCCATGAAACAGGCCAGAATCGACAAAAACTGCGAGTGTTGATCACCGACACGTAAACGCACCCCGGGGTTCGTCAATCGTGGAAATCACTCCGCAATCCCAAAACAGTAAGTAATAGTCCACGAAACTAGCCAGGATCGGCCAAAACTACGAGTATTTATAACCAACACGAAAACGCGCCCCAGGGTTCATCAATCGTGGAAATAGTCCGAGACCCCAAAACAGTGAGTAATTGTGCACGAAACGGGCCAGAATCGGCCAAAACTACAAGTGTTGATGACCGACACGTAAACGCACCCCGGGGTTCGTCAATCGTGGAAATCACTCCGGGACCCCAAAACAGCGAGAAATAGTCCACGAAACGGGCCGGAATCGGCCAAAACTGCGGGTGTTGATGACCGACACGGAAACGCACCCCGGGGTTCGTGAAGCGTGGAAATCAGTCCGAGACCCCAAAACAGTGAGTAATATTCCACGAACGAGCCAAAATCGGCCAAAACTGCGGGTGTTGATGACCGACATGTAAACGCACCCCGAGGTTCATCAGTCGGGGAAATCACTCTGGGACCCCAAAAAAGTGAGTAATAGTGCACGATACGGGCCAAAATCGGCCAAAACTGCGGGTGTTGATGACCGACACGTAAACGCACCCCGGGGTTCGTCAATCGTGGAAATCACTCCGGGACCCCAAAACCGCGAGTAATAGTCCATGAAACTGGCCAGAATCGGCCAAAACTGTGAGTGTTTATGATCGACACGTAAACACACCCTGGGGTTCATCAATCGTGGAAATCAGTCCAGGACACCAAAACAGTCAGTAATAGTCCATGAAACAGGCCAGAATCGACAAAAACTGCGAGTGTTGATCACCGACACGTAAACGCACCCCGGGGTTCGTCAATCGTGGAAATCACTCCGCAATCCCAAAACAGTAAGTAATAGTCCACGAAACTAGCCAGGATCGGCCAAAACTACGAGTATTTATAACCAACACGAAAACGCGCCCCAGGGTTCATCAATCGTGGAAATAGTCCGAGACCCCAAAACAGTGAGTAATTGTGCACGAAACGGGCCAGAATCGGCCAAAACTACAAGTGTTGATGACCGACACGTAAACGCACCCCGGGGTTCGTCAATCGTGGAAATCACTCCGGGACCCCAAAACAGCGAGAAATAGTCCACGAAACGGGCCGGAATCGGCCAAAACTGCGGGTGTTGATGACCGACACGGAAACGCACCCCGGGGTTCGTGAAGCGTGGAAATCAGTCCGAGACCCCAAAACAGTGAGTAATATTCCACGAACGAGCCAAAATCGGCCAAAACTGCGGGTGTTGATGACCGACATGTAAACGCACCCCGAGGTTCATCAGTCGGGGAAATCACTCCGGGACCCCAAAAAAGTGAGTAATAGTGCACGATACGGGCCAAAATCGGCCAAAACTGCGGGTGTTGATGACCGACACGTAAACGCACCCCGGGGTTCGTCAATCGTGGAAATCACTCCGGGACCCCAAAACCGCGAGTAATAGTCCATGAAACTGGCCAGAATCGGCCAAAACTGTGATTGTTTATGATCGACACGTAAACGCACCCTGGGGTTCATCAATCGTGGAAATCAGTCCAGGACACCAAAACAGTCAGTAATAGTCCATGAAACAGGCCAGAATCGACAAAAACTGCGAGTGTTGATCACCGACACGTAAACGCACCCCGGGGTTCGTCAATCGTGGAAATCACTCCGCAATCCCAAAACAGTAAGTAATAGTCCACGAAACTAGCCAGGATCGGCCAAAACTACGAGTATTTATAACCAACACGAAAACGCGCCCCAGGGTTCATCAATCGTGGAAATAGTCCGAGACCCCAAAACAGTGAGTAATTGTGCACGAAACGGGCCAGAATCGGCCAAAACTACAAGTGTTGATGACCGACACGTAAACGCACCCCGGGGTTCGTCAATCGTGGAAATCACTCCGGGACCCCAAAACAGCGAGAAATAGTCCACGAAACGGGCCGGAATCGGCCAAAACTGCGGGTGTTGATGACCGACACGGAAACGCACCCCGGGGTTCGTGAAGCGTGGAAATCAGTCCGAGACCCCAAAACAGTGAGTAATATTCCACGAACGAGCCAAAATCGGCCAAAACTGCGGGTGTTGATGACCGACATGTAAACGCACCCCGAGGTTCATCAGTCGGGGAAATCACTCCGGGACCCCAAAAAAGTGAGTAATAGTGCACGATACGGGCCAAAATCGGCCAAAACTGCGGGTGTTGATGACCGACACGTAAACGCACCCCGGGGTTCGTCAATCGTGGAAATCACTCCGGGACCCCAAAACCGCGAGTAATAGTCCATGAAACTGGCCAGAATCGGCCAAAACTGTGATTGTTTATGATCGACACGTAAACGCACCCTGGGGTTCATCAATCGTGGAAATCAGTCCAGGACACCAAAACAGTCAGTAATAGTCCATGAAACAGGCCAGAATCGACAAAAACTGCGAGTGTTGATCACCGACACGTAAACGCACCCCGGGGTTCGTCAATCGTGGAAATCACTCCGCAATCCCAAAACAGTAAGTAATAGTCCACGAAACTGGCCAGGATCGGCCAAAACTACGAGTATTTATAACCAACACGAAAACGCGCCCCAGGGTTCATCAATCGTGGAAATAGTCCGAGACCCCAAAACAGTGAGTAATTGTGCACGAAACGGGCCAGAATCGGCCAAAACTACAAGTGTTGATGACCGACACGTAAACGCACCCCGGGGTTCGTCAATCGTGGAAATCACTCCGGGACCCCAAAACAGCGAGAAATAGTCCACGAAACGGGCCGGAATCGGCCAAAACTGCGGGTGTTGATGACCGACACGGAAACGCACCCCGGGGTTCGTGAAGCGTGGAAATCAGTCCGAGACCCCAAAACAGTGAGTAATAGTCCACGAACGAGCCAAAATCGGCCAAAACTGCGGGTGTTGATGACCGACATGTAAACGCACCCCGAGGTTCATCAGTCGGAGAAATCACTCCGGGAACCCAAAAAAGTGAGTAATAGTGCACGATACGGGCCAAAATCGGCCAAAACTGCGGGTGTTGATGACCGACACATAAACGCACCCCGGGGTTCGTCAATCGTGGAAATCACTCCGGGACCCCAAAACCGCGAGTAATAGTCCATGAAACTGGCCAGAATCGGCCAAAACTGTGAGTGTTTATGATCGACACGTAAACACACCCTGGGGTTCATCAATCGTGGAAATCAGTCCAGGACACCAAAACAGTCAGTAATAGTCCATGAAACAGGCCAGAATCGACAAAAACTGCGAGTGTTGATCACCGACACGTAAACGCACCCCGGGGTTCGTCAATCGTGGAAATCACTCCGCAATCCCAAAACAGTAAGTAATAGTCCACGAAACTAGCCAGGATCGGCCAAAACTACGAGTATTTATAACCAACACGAAAACGCGCCCCAGGGTTCATCAATCGTGGAAATAGTCCGAGACCCCAAAACAGTGAGTAATTGTGCACGAAACGGGCCAGAATCGGCCAAAACTACAAGTGTTGATGACCGACACGTAAACGCACCCCGGGGTTCGTCAATCGTGGAAATCACTCCGGGACCCCAAAACAGCGAGAAATAGTCCACGAAACGGGCCGGAATCGGCCAAAACTGCGGGTGTTGATGACCGACACGGAAACGCACCCCGGGGTTCGTGAAGCGTGGAAATCAGTCCGAGACCCCAAAACAGTGAGTAATATTCCACGAACGAGCCAAAATCGGCCAAAACTGCGGGTGTTGATGACCGACATGTAAACGCACCCCGAGGTTCATCAGTCGGGGAAATCACTCCGGGACCCCAAAAAAGTGAGTAATAGTGCACGATACGGGCCAAAATCGGCCAAAACTGCGGGTGTTGATGACCGACACGTAAACGCACCCCGGGGTTCGTCAATCGTGGAAATCACTCCGGGACCCCAAAACCGCGAGTAATAGTCCATGAAACTGGCCAGAATCGGCCAAAACTGTGATTGTTTATGATCGACACGTAAACGCACCCTGGGGTTCATCAATCGTGGAAATCAGTCCAGGACACCAAAACAGTCAGTAATAGTCCATGAAACAGGCCAGAATCGACAAAAACTGCGAGTGTTGATCACCGACACGTAAACGCACCCCGGGGTTCGTCAATCGTGGAAATCACTCCGCAATCCCAAAACAGTAAGTAATAGTCCACGAAACTAGCCAGGATCGGCCAAAACTACGAGTATTTATAACCAACACGAAAACGCGCCCCAGGGTTCATCAATCGTGGAAATAGTCCGAGACCCCAAAACAGTGAGTAATTGTGCACGAAACGGGCCAGAATCGGCCAAAACTACAAGTGTTGATGACCGACACGTAAACGCACCCCGGGGTTCGTCAATCGTGGAAATCACTCCGGGACCCCAAAACAGCGAGAAATAGTCCACGAAACGGGCCGGAATCGGCCAAAACTGCGGGTGTTGATGACCGACACGGAAACGCACCCCGGGGTTCGTGAAGCGTGGAAATCAGTCCGAGACCCCAAAACAGTGAGTAATATTCCACGAACGAGCCAAAATCGGCCAAAACTGCGGGTGTTGATGACCGACATGTAAACGCACCCCGAGGTTCATCAGTCGGGGAAATCACTCCGGGACCCCAAAAAAGTGAGTAATAGTGCACGATACGGGCCAAAATCGGCCAAAACTGCGGGTGTTGATGACCGACACGTAAACGCACCCCGGGGTTCGTCAATCGTGGAAATCACTCCGGGACCCCAAAACCGCGAGTAATAGTCCATGAAACTGGCCAGAATCGGCCAAAACTGTGATTGTTTATGATCGACACGTAAACGCACCCTGGGGTTCATCAATCGTGGAAATCAGTCCAGGACACCAAAACAGTCAGTAATAGTCCATGAAACAGGCCAGAATCGACAAAAACTGCGAGTGTTGATCACCGACACGTAAACGCACCCCGGGGTTCGTCAATCGTGGAAATCACTCCGCAATCCCAAAACAGTAAGTAATAGTCCACGAAACTGGCCAGGATCGGCCAAAACTACGAGTATTTATAACCAACACGAAAACGCGCCCCAGGGTTCATCAATCGTGGAAATAGTCCGAGACCCCAAAACAGTGAGTAATTGTGCACGAAACGGGCCAGAATCGGCCAAAACTACAAGTGTTGATGACCGACACGTAAACGCACCCCGGGGTTCGTCAATCGTGGAAATCACTCCGGGACCCCAAAACAGCGAGAAATAGTCCACGAAACGGGCCGGAATCGGCCAAAACTGCGGGTGTTGATGACCGACACGGAAACGCACCCCGGGGTTCGTGAAGCGTGGAAATCAGTCCGAGACCCCAAAACAGTGAGTAATAGTCCACGAACGAGCCAAAATCGGCCAAAACTGCGGGTGTTGATGACCGACATGTAAACGCACCCCGAGGTTCATCAGTCGGAGAAATCACTCCGGGAACCCAAAAAAGTGAGTAATAGTGCACGATACGGGCCAAAATCGGCCAAAACTGCGGGTGTTGATGACCGACACATAAACGCACCCCGGGGTTCGTCAATCGTGGAAATCACTCCGGGACCCCAAAACCGCGAGTAATAGTCCATGAAACTGGCCAGAATCGGCCAAAACTGTGAGTGTTTATGATCGACACGTAAACACACCCTGGGGTTCATCAATCGTGGAAATCAGTCCAGGACACCAAAACAGTCAGTAATAGTCCATGAAACAGGCCAGAATCGACAAAAACTGCGAGTGTTGATCACCGACACGTAAACGCACCCCGGGGTTCGTCAATCGTGGAAATCACTCCGCAATCCCAAAACAGTAAGTAATAGTCCACGAAACTGGCCAGGATCGGCCAAAACTACGAGTATTTATAACCAACACGAAAACGCGCCCCAGGGTTCATCAATCGTGGAAATAGTCCGAGACCCCAAAACAGTGAGTAATTGTGCACGAAACGGGCCAGAATCGGCCAAAACTACAAGTGTTGATGACCGACACGTAAACGCACCCCGGGGTTCGTCAATCGTGGAAATCACTCCGGGACCCCAAAACAGCGAGAAATAGTCCACGAAACGGGCCGGAATCGGCCAAAACTGCGGGTGTTGATGACCGACACGGAAACGCACCCCGGGGTTCGTGAAGCGTGGAAATCAGTCCGAGACCCCAAAACAGTGAGTAATAGTCCACGAACGAGCCAAAATCGGCCAAAACTGCGGGTGTTGATGACCGACATGTAAACGCACCCCGAGGTTCATCAGTCGGAGAAATCACTCCGGGAACCCAAAAAAGTGAGTAATAGTGCACGATACGGGCCAAAATCGGCCAAAACTGCGGGTGTTGATGACCGACACATAAACGCACCCCGGGGTTCGTCAATCGTGGAAATCACTCCGGGACCCCAAAACCGCGAGTAATAGTCCATGAAACTGGCCAGAATCGGCCAAAACTGTGAGTGTTTATGATCGACACGTAAACACACCCTGGGGTTCATCAATCGTGGAAATCAGTCCAGGACACCAAAACAGTCAGTAATAGTCCATGAAACAGGCCAGAATCGACAAAAACTGCGAGTGTTGATCACCGACACGTAAACGCACCCCGGGGTTCGTCAATCGTGGAAATCACTCCGCAATCCCAAAACAGTAAGTAATAGTCCACGAAACTAGCCAGGATCGGCCAAAACTACGAGTATTTATAACCAACACGAAAACGCGCCCCAGGGTTCATCAATCGTGGAAATAGTCCGAGACCCCAAAACAGTGAGTAATTGTGCACGAAACGGGCCAGAATCGGCCAAAACTACAAGTGTTGATGACCGACACGTAAACGCACCCCGGGGTTCGTCAATCGTGGAAATCACTCCGGGACCCCAAAACAGCGAGAAATAGTCCACGAAACGGGCCGGAATCGGCCAAAACTGCGGGTGTTGATGACCGACACGGAAACGCACCCCGGGGTTCGTGAAGCGTGGAAATCAGTCCGAGACCCCAAAACAGTGAGTAATAGTCCACGAACGAGCCAAAATCGGCCAAAACTGCGGGTGTTGATGACCGACATGTAAACGCACCCCGAGGTTCATCAGTCGGAGAAATCACTCCGGGAACCCAAAAAAGTGAGTAATAGTGCACGATACGGGCCAAAATCGGCCAAAACTGCGGGTGTTGATGACCGACACATAAACGCACCCCGGGGTTCGTCAATCGTGGAAATCACTCCGGGACCCCAAAACCGCGAGTAATAGTCCATGAAACTGGCCAGAATCGGCCAAAACTGTGAGTGTTTATGATCGACACGTAAACACACCCTGGGGTTCATCAATCGTGGAAATCAGTCCAGGACACCAAAACAGTCAGTAATAGTCCATGAAACAGGCCAGAATCGACAAAAACTGCGAGTGTTGATCACCGACACGTAAACGCACCCCGGGGTTCGTCAATCGTGGAAATCACTCCGGGACCCCAAAACAGCGAGAAATAGTCCACGAAACGGGCCGGAATCGGCCAAAACTGCGGGTGTTGATGACCGACACGGAAACGCACCCCGGGGTTCGTGAAGCGTGGAAATCAGTCCGAGACCCCAAAACAGTGAGTAATAGTCCACGAACGAGCCAAAATCGGCCAAAACTGCGGGTGTTGATGACCGACATGTAAACGCACCCCGAGGTTCATCAGTCGGAGAAATCACTCCGGGAACCCAAAAAAGTGAGTAATAGTGCACGATACGGGCCAAAATCGGCCAAAACTGCGGGTGTTGATGACCGACACATAAACGCACCCCGGGGTTCGTCAATCGTGGAAATCACTCCGGGACCCCAAAACCGCGAGTAATAGTCCATGAAACTGGCCAGAATCGGCCAAAACTGTGAGTATTTATGATCGACACGTAAACACACCCTGGGGTTCATCAATCGTGGAAATCAGTCCAGGACACCAAAACAGTCAGTAATAGTCCATGAAACAGGCCAGAATCGACAAAAACTGCGAGTGTTGATCACCGACACGTAAACGCACCCCGGGGTTCGTCAATCGTGGAAATCACTCCGGGACCCCAAAACAGCGAGAAATAGTCCACGAAACGGGCCGGAATCGGCCAAAACTGCGGGTGTTGATGACCGACACGGAAACGCACCCCGGGGTTCGTGAAGCGTGGAAATCAGTCCGAGACCCCAAAACAGTGAGTAATAGTCCACGAACGAGCCAAAATCGGCCAAAACTGCGGGTGTTGATGACCGACATGTAAACGCACCCCGAGGTTCATCAGTCGGAGAAATCACTCCGGGAACCCAAAAAAGTGAGTAATAGTGCACGATACGGGCCAAAATCGGCCAAAACTGCGGGTGTTGATGACCGACACATAAACGCACCCCGGGGTTCGTCAATCGTGGAAATCACTCCGGGACCCCAAAACCGCGAGTAATAGTCCATGAAACTGGCCAGAATCGGCCAAAACTGTGAGTGTTTATGATCGACACGTAAACGCACCCTGGGGTTCATCAATCGTGGAAATCAGTCCGGGACACCAAAACAGTCAGTAATAGTCCATGAAACAGGCCAGAATCGACAAAAACTGCGAGTGTTGATGACCGACACGTAAACGCACCCCGGGGTTCGTCAATCGTGGAAATCACTCCGCAATCCCAAAACAGTAAGTAATAGTCCACGAAACTGGCCAGGATTGGGCAAAACTACGAGTATTTATGACCAACACGAAAACGCGCCCCAGGGTTCATCAATCGTGGAAATAGTCCGAGACCCCAAAACAGTGAGTAATTGTGCACGAAACGGGCCAGAATCGGCAAAACTACAAGTGTTGATGACCGACACGTAAACGCACCCCGGGGTTCGTCAATCGTGGAAATCACTCCGGGACCCCAAAACAGCGAGTAATAGTCCACGAAACGGGCCGGAATCGGCCAAAACTATGGGTGTTGATGACCGACACGCAAACGCACCCCGGGGTTCGTCAAGCGTGGAAATCAGTCCGAGACCCCAAAACAGTGAGTAATAGTCCACGAACGAGCCAAAAATCGGCCAAAACTGCGGGTGTTGATGACCGACATGTAAACGCACCCCGAGGTTCATCAGTCGGAGAAATCACTCCGGGAACCCAAAAAAGTGAGTAATAGTGCACGATACGGGCCAAAATCGGCCAAAACTGCGGGTGTTGATGACCGACACATAAACGCACCCCGGGGTTCGTCAATCGTGGAAATCACTCCGGGACCCCAAAACCGCGAGTAATAGTCCATGAAACTGGCCAGAATCGGCCAAAACTGTGAGTGTTTATGATCGACACGTAAACACACCCTGGGGTTCATCAATCGTGGAAATCAGTCCAGGACACCAAAACAGTCAGTAATAGTCCATGAAACAGGCCAGAATCGACAAAAACTGCGAGTGTTGATCACCGACACGTAAACGCACCCCGGGGTTCGTCAATCGTGGAAATCACTCCGCAATCCCAAAACAGTAAGTAATAGTCCACGAAACTAGCCAGGATCGGCCAAAACTACGAGTATTTATAACCAACACGAAAACGCGCCCCAGGGTTCATCAATCGTGGAAATAGTCCGAGACCCCAAAACAGTGAGTAATTGTGCACGAAACGGGCCAGAATCGGCCAAAACTACAAGTGTTGATGACCGACACGTAAACGCACCCCGGGGTTCGTCAATCGTGGAAATCACTCCGGGACCCCAAAACAGCGAGAAATAGTCCACGAAACGGGCCGGAATCGGCCAAAACTGCGGGTGTTGATGACCGACACGGAAACGCACCCCGGGGTTCGTGAAGCGTGGAAATCAGTCCGAGACCCCAAAACAGTGAGTAATAGTCCACGAACGAGCCAAAATCGGCCAAAACTGCGGGTGTTGATGACCGACATGTAAACGCACCCCGAGGTTCATCAGTCGGAGAAATCACTCCGGGAACCCAAAAAAGTGAGTAATAGTGCACGATACGGGCCAAAATCGGCCAAAACTGCGGGTGTTGATGACCGACACATAAACGCACCCCGGGGTTCGTCAATCGTGGAAATCACTCCGGGACCCCAAAACCGCGAGTAATAGTCCATGAAACTGGCCAGAATCGGCCAAAACTGTGAGTGTTTATGATCGACACGTAAACACACCCTGGGGTTCATCAATCGTGGAAATCAGTCCAGGACACCAAAACAGTCAGTAATAGTCCATGAAACAGGCCAGAATCGACAAAAACTGCGAGTGTTGATCACCGACACGTAAACGCACCCCGGGGTTCGTCAATCGTGGAAATCACTCCGGGACCCCAAAACAGCGAGAAATAGTCCACGAAACGGGCCGGAATCGGCCAAAACTGCGGGTGTTGATGACCGACACGGAAACGCACCCCGGGGTTCGTGAAGCGTGGAAATCAGTCCGAGACCCCAAAACAGTGAGTAATAGTCCACGAACGAGCCAAAATCGGCCAAAACTGCGGGTGTTGATGACCGACATGTAAACGCACCCCGAGGTTCATCAGTCGGAGAAATCACTCCGGGAACCCAAAAAAGTGAGTAATAGTGCACGATACGGGCCAAAATCGGCCAAAACTGCGGGTGTTGATGACCGACACATAAACGCACCCCGGGGTTCGTCAATCGTGGAAATCACTCCGGGACCCCAAAACCGCGAGTAATAGTCCATGAAACTGGCCAGAATCGGCCAAAACTGTGAGTGTTTATGATCGACACGTAAACACACCCTGGGGTTCATCAATCGTGGAAATCAGTCCAGGACACCAAAACAGTCAGTAATAGTCCATGAAACAGGCCAGAATCGACAAAAACTGCGAGTGTTGATCACCGACACGTAAACGCACCCCGGGGTTCGTCAATCGTGGAAATCACTCCGCAATCCCAAAACAGTAAGTAATAGTCCACGAAACTGGCCAGGATCGGCCAAAACTACGAGTATTTATAACCAACACGAAAACGCGCCCCAGGGTTCATCAATCGTGGAAATAGTCCGAGACCCCAAAACAGTGAGTAATTGTGCACGAAACGGGCCAGAATCGGCCAAAACTACAAGTGTTGATGACCGACACGTAAACGCACCCCGGGGTTCGTCAATCGTGGAAATCACTCCGGGACCCCAAAACAGCGAGAAATAGTCCACGAAACGGGCCGGAATCGGCCAAAACTGCGGGTGTTGATGACCGACACGGAAACGCACCCCGGGGTTCGTGAAGCGTGGAAATCAGTCCGAGACCCCAAAACAGTGAGTAATAGTCCACGAACGAGCCAAAATCGGCCAAAACTGCGGGTGTTGATGACCGACATGTAAACGCACCCCGAGGTTCATCAGTCGGAGAAATCACTCCGGGAACCCAAAAAAGTGAGTAATAGTGCACGATACGGGCCAAAATCGGCCAAAACTGCGGGTGTTGATGACCGACACATAAACGCACCCCGGGGTTCGTCAATCGTGGAAATCACTCCGGGACCCCAAAACCGCGAGTAATAGTCCATGAAACTGGCCAGAATCGGCCAAAACTGTGAGTGTTTATGATCGACACGTAAACACACCCTGGGGTTCATCAATCGTGGAAATCAGTCCAGGACACCAAAACAGTCAGTAATAGTCCATGAAACAGGCCAGAATCGACAAAAACTGCGAGTGTTGATCACCGACACGTAAACGCACCCCGGGGTTCGTCAATCGTGGAAATCACTCCGCAATCCCAAAACAGTAAGTAATAGTCCACGAAACTAGCCAGGATCGGCCAAAACTACGAGTATTTATAACCAACACGAAAACGCGCCCCAGGGTTCATCAATCGTGGAAATAGTCCGAGACCCCAAAACAGTGAGTAATTGTGCACGAAACGGGCCAGAATCGGCCAAAACTACAAGTGTTGATGACCGACACGTAAACGCACCCCGGGGTTCGTCAATCGTGGAAATCACTCCGGGACCCAAAAACAGCGAGAAATAGTCCACGAAACGGGCCGGAATCGGCCAAAACTGCGGGTGTTGATGACCGACACGGAAACGCACCCCGGGGTTCGTGAAGCGTGGAAATCAGTCCGAGACCCCAAAACAGTGAGTAATAGTCCACGAACGAGCCAAAATCGGCCAAAACTGCGGGTGTTGATGACCGACATGTAAACGCACCCCGAGGTTCATCAGTCGGAGAAATCACTCCGGGAACCCAAAAAAGTGAGTAATAGTGCACGATACGGGCCAAAATCGGCCAAAACTGCGGGTGTTGATGACCGACACATAAACGCACCCCGGGGTTCGTCAATCGTGGAAATCACTCCGGGACCCCAAAACCGCGAGTAATAGTCCATGAAACTGGCCAGAATCGGCCAAAACTGTGAGTGTTTATGATCGACACGTAAACACACCCTGGGGTTCATCAATCGTGGAAATCAGTCCAGGACACCAAAACAGTCAGTAATAGTCCATGAAACAGGCCAGAATCGACAAAAACTGCGAGTGTTGATCACCGACACGTAAACGCACCCCGGGGTTCGTCAATCGTGGAAATCACTCCGCAATCCCAAAACAGTAAGTAATAGTCCACGAAACTAGCCAGGATCGGCCAAAACTACGAGTATTTATAACCAACACGAAAACGCGCCCCAGGGTTCATCAATCGTGGAAATAGTCCGAGACCCCAAAACAGTGAGTAATTGTGCACGAAACGGGCCAGAATCGGCCAAAACTACAAGTGTTGATGACCGACACGTAAACGCACCCCGGGGTTCGTCAATCGTGGAAATCACTCCGGGACCCCAAAACAGCGAGAAATAGTCCACGAAACGGGCCGGAATCGGCCAAAACTGCGGGTGTTGATGACCGACACGGAAACGCACCCCGGGGTTCGTGAAGCGTGGAAATCAGTCCGAGACCCCAAAACAGTGAGTAATAGTCCACGAACGAGCCAAAATCGGCCAAAACTGCGGGTGTTGATGACCGACATGTAAACGCACCCCGAGGTTCATCAGTCGGAGAAATCACTCCGGGAACCCAAAAAAGTGAGTAATAGTGCACGATACGGGCCAAAATCGGCCAAAACTGCGGGTGTTGATGACCGACACATAAACGCACCCCGGGGTTCGTCAATCGTGGAAATCACTCCGGGACCCCAAAACCGCGAGTAATAGTCCATGAAACTGGCCAGAATCGGCCAAAACTGTGAGTGTTTATGATCGACACGTAAACACACCCTGGGGTTCATCAATCGTGGAAATCAGTCCAGGACACCAAAACAGTCAGTAATAGTCCATGAAACAGGCCAGAATCGACAAAAACTGCGAGTGTTGATCACCGACACGTAAACGCACCCCGGGGTTCGTCAATCGTGGAAATCACTCCGGGACCCCAAAACAGCGAGAAATAGTCCACGAAACGGGCCGGAATCGGCCAAAACTGCGGGTGTTGATGACCGACACGGAAACGCACCCCGGGGTTCGTGAAGCGTGGAAATCAGTCCGAGACCCCAAAACAGTGAGTAATAGTCCACGAACGAGCCAAAATCGGCCAAAACTGCGGGTGTTGATGACCGACATGTAAACGCACCCCGAGGTTCATCAGTCGGAGAAATCACTCCGGGAACCCAAAAAAGTGAGTAATAGTGCACGATACGGGCCAAAATCGGCCAAAACTGCGGGTGTTGATGACCGACACATAAACGCACCCCGGGGTTCGTCAATCGTGGAAATCACTCCGGGACCCCAAAACCGCGAGTAATAGTCCATGAAACTGGCCAGAATCGGCCAAAACTGTGAGTGTTTATGATCGACACGTAAACACACCCTGGGGTTCATCAATCGTGGAAATCAGTCCAGGACACCAAAACAGTCAGTAATAGTCCATGAAACAGGCCAGAATCGACAAAAACTGCGAGTGTTGATCACCGACACGTAAACGCACCCCGGGGTTCGTCAATCGTGGAAATCACTCCGCAATCCCAAAACAGTAAGTAATAGTCCACGAAACTGGCCAGGATCGGCCAAAACTACGAGTATTTATAACCAACACGAAAACGCGCCCCAGGGTTCATCAATCGTGGAAATAGTCCGAGACCCCAAAACAGTGAGTAATTGTGCACGAAACGGGCCAGAATCGGCCAAAACTACAAGTGTTGATGACCGACACGTAAACGCACCCCGGGGTTCGTCAATCGTGGAAATCACTCCGGGACCCCAAAACAGCGAGAAATAGTCCACGAAACGGGCCGGAATCGGCCAAAACTGCGGGTGTTGATGACCGACACGGAAACGCACCCCGGGGTTCGTGAAGCGTGGAAATCAGTCCGAGACCCCAAAACAGTGAGTAATAGTCCACGAACGAGCCAAAATCGGCCAAAACTGCGGGTGTTGATGACCGACATGTAAACGCACCCCGAGGTTCATCAGTCGGAGAAATCACTCCGGGAACCCAAAAAAGTGAGTAATAGTGCACGATACGGGCCAAAATCGGCCAAAACTGCGGGTGTTGATGACCGACACATAAACGCACCCCGGGGTTCGTCAATCGTGGAAATCACTCCGGGACCCCAAAACCGCGAGTAATAGTCCATGAAACTGGCCAGAATCGGCCAAAACTGTGAGTGTTTATGATCGACACGTAAACACACCCTGGGGTTCATCAATCGTGGAAATCAGTCCAGGACACCAAAACAGTCAGTAATAGTCCATGAAACAGGCCAGAATCGACAAAAACTGCGAGTGTTGATCACCGACACGTAAACGCACCCCGGGGTTCGTCAATCGTGGAAATCACTCCGCAATCCCAAAACAGTAAGTAATAGTCCACGAAACTGGCCAGGATCGGCCAAAACTACGAGTATTTATAACCAACACGAAAACGCGCCCCAGGGTTCATCAATCGTGGAAATAGTCCGAGACCCCAAAACAGTGAGTAATTGTGCACGAAACGGGCCAGAATCGGCCAAAACTACAAGTGTTGATGACCGACACGTAAACGCACCCCGGGGTTCGTCAATCGTGGAAATCACTCCGGGACCCAAAAACAGCGAGAAATAGTCCACGAAACGGGCCGGAATCGGCCAAAACTGCGGGTGTTGATGACCGACACGGAAACGCACCCCGGGGTTCGTGAAGCGTGGAAATCAGTCCGAGACCCCAAAACAGTGAGTAATAGTCCACGAACGAGCCAAAATCGGCCAAAACTGCGGGTGTTGATGACCGACATGTAAACGCACCCCGAGGTTCATCAGTCGGAGAAATCACTCCGGGAACCCAAAAAAGTGAGTAATAGTGCACGATACGGGCCAAAATCGGCCAAAACTGCGGGTGTTGATGACCGACACATAAACGCACCCCGGGGTTCGTCAATCGTGGAAATCACTCCGGGACCCCAAAACCGCGAGTAATAGTCCATGAAACTGGCCAGAATCGGCCAAAACTGTGAGTGTTTATGATCGACACGTAAACACACCCTGGGGTTCATCAATCGTGGAAATCAGTCCAGGACACCAAAACAGTCAGTAATAGTCCATGAAACAGGCCAGAATCGACAAAAACTGCGAGTGTTGATCACCGACACGTAAACGCACCCCGGGGTTCGTCAATCGTGGAAATCACTCCGCAATCCCAAAACAGTAAGTAATAGTCCACGAAACTAGCCAGGATCGGCCAAAACTACGAGTATTTATAACCAACACGAAAACGCGCCCCAGGGTTCATCAATCGTGGAAATAGTCCGAGACCCCAAAACAGTGAGTAATTGTGCACGAAACGGGCCAGAATCGGCCAAAACTACAAGTGTTGATGACCGACACGTAAACGCACCCCGGGGTTCGTCAATCGTGGAAATCACTCCGGGACCCAAAAACAGCGAGAAATAGTCCACGAAACGGGCCGGAATCGGCCAAAACTGCGGGTGTTGATGACCGACACGGAAACGCACCCCGGGGTTCGTGAAGCGTGGAAATCAGTCCGAGACCCCAAAACAGTGAGTAATAGTCCACGAACGAGCCAAAATCGGCCAAAACTGCGGGTGTTGATGACCGACATGTAAACGCACCCCGAGGTTCATCAGTCGGAGAAATCACTCCGGGAACCCAAAAAAGTGAGTAATAGTGCACGATACGGGCCAAAATCGGCCAAAACTGCGGGTGTTGATGACCGACACATAAACGCACCCCGGGGTTCGTCAATCGTGGAAATCACTCCGGGACCCCAAAACCGCGAGTAATAGTCCATGAAACTGGCCAGAATCGGCCAAAACTGTGAGTGTTTATGATCGACACGTAAACGCACCCTGGGGTTCATCAATCGTGGAAATCAGTCCGGGACACCAAAACAGTCAGTAATAGTCCATGAAACAGGCTAGAATCGACAAAAACTGCGAGTGTTGATCACCGACACGTAAACGCACCCCGGGGTTCGTCAATCGTGGAAATCACTCCGCAATCCCAAAACAGTAAGTAATAGTCCACGAAACTGGCCAGGATCGGCCAAAACTACGAGTATTTATAACCAACACGAAAACGCGCCCCAGGGTTCATCAATCGTGGAAATAGTCCGAGACCCCAAAACAGTGAGTAATTGTGCACGAAACGGGCTAGAATCGGCCAAAACTACAAGTGTTGATGACCGACACGTAAACGCACCCCGGGGTTCGTCAATCGTGGAAATCACTCCGGGACCCCAAAACAGCGAGTAATAGTCCACGACACGGGCCGGAATCGGCCAAAACTGCGGGTGTTGATGACCGACACGCAAACGCACCCCGGGGTTCGTCAAGCGTGGAAATCAGTCCGAGACCCCAAAACAGTGAGTAATAGTCCACGAACGAGCCAAAATCGGCCAAAACTGCGGGTGTTGATGACCGACATGTAAACGCACCCCGAGGTTCATCAGTCGGGGAAATCACTCCGGGACCCCAAAAAAGTGAGTAATAGTGCACGATACGGGCCAAAATCGGCCAAAACTGCGGGTGTTGATGACCGACACGTAAACGCACCCCGGGGTTCGTCAATCGTGGAAATCACTCCGGGACCCCAAAACCGCGAGTAATAGTCCATGAAACTGGCCAGAATCGGCCAAAACTGTGAGTGTTTATGATCGACACGTAAACGCACCCTGGGGTTCATCAATCGTGGAAATCAGTCCAGGACACCAAAACAGTCAGTAATAGTCCATGAAACAGGCCAGAATCGACAAAAACTGCGAGTGTTGATCACCGACACGTAAACGCACCCCGGGGTTCGTCAATCGTGGAAATCACTCCGCAATCCCAAAACAGTAAGTAATAGTCCACGAAACTGGCCAGGATCGGCCAAAACTACGAGTATTTATAACCAACACGAAAACGCGCCCCAGGGTTCATCAATCGTGGAAATAGTCCGAGACCCCAAAACAGTGAGTAATTGTGCACGAAACGGGCCAGAATCGGCCAAAACTACAAGTGTTGATGACCGACACGTAAACGCACCCCGGGGTTCGTCAATCGTGGAAATCACTCCGGGACCCCAAAACAGCGAGAAATAGTCCACGAAACGGGCCGGAATCGGCCAAAACTGCGGGTGTTGATGACCGACACGGAAACGCACCCCGGGGTTCGTGAAGCGTGGAAATCAGTCCGAGACCCCAAAACAGTGAGTAATAGTCCACGAACGAGCCAAAATCGGCCAAAACTGCGGGTGTTGATGACCGACATGTAAACGCACCCCGAGGTTCATCAGTCGGAGAAATCACTCCGGGAACCCAAAAAAGTGAGTAATAGTGCACGATACGGGCCAAAATCGGCCAAAACTGCGGGTGTTGATGACCGACACATAAACGCACCCCGGGGTTCGTCAATCGTGGAAATCACTCCGGGACCCCAAAACCGCGAGTAATAGTCCATGAAACTGGCCAGAATCGGCCAAAACTGTGAGTGTTTATGATCGACATGTAAACGCACCCTGGGGTTCATCAATCGTGGAAATCAGTCCAGGACACCAAAACAGTCAGTAATAGTCCATGAAACAGGCCAGAATCGACAAAAACTGCGAGTGTTGATCACCGACACGTAAACGCACCCCGGGGTTCGTCAATCGTGGAAATCACTCCGCAATCCCAAAACAGTAAGTAATAGTCCACGAAACTGGCCAGGATCGGCCAAAACTACGAGTATTTATAACCAACACGAAAACGCGCCCCAGGGTTCATCAATCGTGGAAATAGTCCGAGACCCCAAAACAGTGAGTAATTGTGCACGAAACGGGCTAGAATCGGCCAAAACTACAAGTGTTGATGACCGACACGTAAACGCACCCCGGGGTTCGTCAATCGTGGAAATCACTCCGGGACCCCAAAACAGCGAGTAATAGTCCACGAAACGGGCCGGAATCGGCCAAAACTGCGGGTGTTGATGACCGACACGCAAACGCACCCCGGGGTTCGTCAAGCGTGGAAATCAGTCCGAGACCCCAAAACAGTGAGTAATAGTCCACGAACGAGCCAAAATTGGCCAAAACTGCGGGTGTTGATGACCGACATGTAAACGCACCCCGAGGTTCATCAGTCGGGGAAATCACTCCGGGACCCCAAAAAAGTGAGTAATAGTGCACGATACGGGCCAAAATCGGCCAAAACTGCGGGTGTTGATGACCGACACGTAAACGCACCCCGGGGTTCGTCAATCGTGGAAATCACTCCGGGACCCCAAAACCGCGAGTAATAGTCCATGAAACTGGCCAGAATCGGCCAAAACTGTGAGTGTTTATGATCGACACGTAAACGCACCCTGGGGTTCATCAATCGTGGAAATCAGTCCAGGACACCAAAACAGTCAGTAATAGTCCATGAAACAGGCCAGAATCGACAAAAACTGCGAGTGTTGATCACCGACACGTAAACGCACCCCGGGGTTCGTCAATCGTGGAAATCACTCCGCAATCCCAAAACAGTAAGTAATAGTCCACGAAACTGGCCAGGATCGGCCAAAACTACGAGTATTTATAACCAACACGAAAACGCGCCCCAGGGTTCATCAATCGTGGAAATAGTCCGAGACCCCAAAACAGTGAGTAATTGTGCACGAAACGGGCCAGAATCGGCCAAAACTACAAGTGTTGATGACCGACACGTAAACGCACCCCGGGGTTCGTCAATCGTGGAAATCACTCCGGGACCCCAAAACAGCGAGAAATAGTCCACGAAACGGGCCGGAATCGGCCAAAACTGCGGGTGTTGATGACCGACACGGAAACGCACCCCGGGGTTCGTGAAGCGTGGAAATCAGTCCGAGACCCCAAAACAGTGAGTAATAGTCCACGAACGAGCCAAAATCGGCCAAAACTGCGGGTGTTGATGACCGACATGTAAACGCACCCCGAGGTTCATCAGTCGGAGAAATCACTCCGGGAACCCAAAAAAGTGAGTAATAGTGCACGATACGGGCCAAAATCGGCCAAAACTGCGGGTGTTGATGACCGACACATAAACGCACCCCGGGGTTCGTCAATCGTGGAAATCACTCCGGGACCCCAAAACCGCGAGTAATAGTCCATGAAACTGGCCAGAATCGGCCAAAACTGTGAGTGTTTATAATCGACACGTAAACGCACCCTGGGGTTCATTAATCGTGGAAATCAGTCCAGGACACCAAAACAGTCAGTAATAGTCCATGAAACAGGCCAGAATCGACAAAAACTGCGAGTGTTGATCACCGACACGTAAACGCACCCCGGGGTTCGTCAATCGTGGAAATCACTCCGCAATCCCAAAACAGTAAGTAATAGTCCACGAAACTGGCCAGGATCGGCCAAAACTACGAGTATTTATAACCAACACGAAAACGCGCCCCAGGGTTCATCAATCGTGGAAATAGTCCGAGACCCCAAAATAGTGAGTAATTGTGCACGAAACGGGCTAGAATCGGCCAAAACTACAAGTGTTGATGACCGACACGTAAACGCACCCCGGGGTTCGTCAATCGTGGAAATCACTCCGGGACCCCAAAACAGCGAGTAATAGTCCACGAAACGGGCCGGAATCGGCCAAAACTGCGGGTGTTGATGACCGACACGCAAACGCACCCCGGGGTTCGTCAAGCGTGGAAATCAGTCCGAGACCCCAAAACAGTGAGTAATAGTCCACGAACGAGCCAAAATTGGCCAAAACTGCGGGTGTTGATGACCGACATGTAAACGCACCCCGAGGTTCATCAGTCGGGGAAATCACTCCGGGACCCCAAAAAAGTGAGTAATAGTGCACGATACGGGCCAAAATCGGCCAAAACTGCGGGTGTTGATGACCGACACGTAAACGCACCCCGGGGTTCGTCAATCGTGGAAATCACTACGGGACCCCAAAACCGCGAGTAATAGTCCATGAAACTGGCCAGAATCGGCCAAAACTGTGAGTGTTTATGATCGACACGTAAACGCACCCTGGGGTTCATCAATCGTGGAAATCAGTCCAGGACACCAAAACAGTCAGTAATAGTCCATGAAACAGGCCAGAATCGACAAAAACTGCGAGTGTTGATCACCGACACGTAAACGCACCCCGGGGTTCGTCAATCGTGGAAATCACTCCGCAATCCCAAAACAGTAAGTAATAGTCCACGAAACTGGCCAGGATCGGCCAAAACTACGAGTATTTATAACCAACACGAAAACGCGCCCCAGGGTTCATCAATCGTGGAAATAGTCCGAGACCCCAAAACAGTGAGTAATTGTGCACGAAACGGGCCAGAATCGGCCAAAACTACAAGTGTTGATGACCGACACGTAAACGCACCCCGGGGTTCGTCAATCGTGGAAATCACTCCGGGACCCCAAAACAGCGAGAAATAGTCCACGAAACGGGCCGGAATCGGCCAAAACTGCGGGTGTTGATGACCGACACGGAAACGCACCCCGGGGTTCGTGAAGCGTGGAAATCAGTCCGAGACCCCAAAACAGTGAGTAATAGTCCACGAACGAGCCAAAATCGGCCAAAACTGCGGGTGTTGATAACCGACATGTAAACGCACCCCGAGGTTCATCAGTCGGAGAAATCACTCCGGGAACCCAAAACAGCGAGTAATAGTCCATGAAACGGGCCGGAATCGGCCAAAACTGCGGGTGTTGATGACCGACACGCAAACGCACCCCGGGGTTCGTCAAGCGTGGAAATCAGTCCGAGACCCCAAAACAGTGAGTAATAGTCCACGAACGAGCCAAAATTGGCCAAAACTGCGGGTGTTGATGACCGACATGTAAACGCACCCCGAGGTTCATCAGTCGGGGAAATCACTCCGGGACCCCAAAAAAGTGAGTAATAGTGCACGATACGGGCCAAAATCGGCCAAAACTGCGGGTGTTGATGACCGACACGTAAACGCACCCCGGGGTTCGTCAATCGTGGAAATCACTCCGGGACCCCAAAACCGCGAGTAATAGTCCATGAAACTGGCCAGAATCGGCCAAAACTGTGAGTGTTTATGATCGACACGTAAACGCACCCTCGGGTTCATCAATCGTGGAAATCAGTCCAGGACACCAAAACAGTCAGTAATAGTCCATGAAACAGGCCAGAATCGACAAAAACTACGAGTGTTGATCACCGACACGTAAACGCACCCCGGGGTTCGTCAATCGTGGAAATCACTCCGCAATCCCAAAACAGTAAGTAATAGTCCACGAAACTGGCCAGGATCGGCCAAAACTACGAGTATTTATAACCAACACGAAAACGCGCCCCAGGGTTCATCAATCGTGGAAATAGTCCGAGACGCCAAAACAGTGAGTAATTGTGCACGAAACGGGCCAGAATCGGCCAAAACTACAAGTGTTGATGACCGACACGTAAACGCACCCCGGGGTTCGTCAATCGTGGAAATCACTCCGGGACCCCAAAACAGCGAGAAATAGTCCACGAAACGGGCCGGAATCGGCCAAAACTGCAGGTGTTGATGACCGACACGGAAACGCACCCCGGGGTTCGTGAAGCGTGGAAATCAGTCCGAGACCCCAAAACAGTGAGTAATAGTCCATGAACGAGCCAAAATCGGCCAAAACTGCGGGTGTTGATGACCGACATGTAAACGCACCCCGAGGTTCATCAGTCGGAGAAATCACTCCGGGAACCCAAAAAAGTGAGTAATAGTGCACGATACGGGCCAAAATCGGCCAAAACTGCGGGTGTTGATGACCGACACATAAACGCACCCCGGGGTTCGTCAATCGTGGAAATCACTCCGGGACCCCAAAACCGCGAGTAATAGTCCATGAAACTGGCCAGAATCGGCCAAAACTGTGAGTGTTTATGATCGACACGTAAACGCACCCTGGGGTTCATCAATCGTGGAAATCAGTCCGGGACACCAAAACAGTCAGTAATAGTCCATGAAACAGGCCAGAATCGACAAAAACTGCGAGTGTTGATCACCGACACGTAAACGCACCCCGGGGTTCGTCAATCGTGGAAATCACTCCGCAATCCCAAAACAGTAAGTAATAGTCCACGAAACTGGCCAGGATCGGCCAAAACTGCGAATATTTATGACCAACACGAAAACGCGCCCCAGGGTTCATCAATCGTGGAAATAGTCCGAGACCCCAAAACAGTGAGTAATTGTGCACGAAACGGGCCAGAATCGGCCAAAACTACAAGTGTTGATGACCGACACGTAAACGCACCCCGGGGTTCGTCAATCGTGGAAATCACTCCGCAATCCCAAAACAGTAAGTAATAGTCCACGAAACCGGCCAGGATCGGCCAAAACTACGAGTATTTATGACCAACACGAAAACGCGCCCCAGGGTTCATCAATCGTGGAAATAGTCCGAGACCCCAAAACAGTGAGTAATTGTGCACGAAACGGGCCAGAATCGGCCAAAACTACAAGTGTTGATGACCGACACGAAAACGCACCCCGGGGTTCGTCAATCGTGGAAATCACTCCGGGACCCCAAAACCGCGAGTAATAGTCCACGAAACGGGCCGGAATAGGCCAAAACTGCAGGTGTTGATGACCGACACGAAAACGCACCCCGGGGTTCGTCAATCGTGGAAATCAGTCCGAGACCCCAAAACAGTGAGTAATAGTCCACGAACGAGCCAAAATCGGCCAAAACTGCGGGTGTTGATGATCGACATGTAAACGCACCCCGAGGTTCATCAATCCGGGACCCCAAAAAAGTGAGTAATAGTGCACGATACGGGTCAAAATCGGCCAAAACTGCGGGTGTTGATGACCGACACGTAAACGCACCCCGGGGTTCGTCAATCGTGGAAATCACTCCGGGACCCCAAAACAGTGAGTAATAGTCCATGAAACTGGCGAGAATCGGCCAAAACTATGAGTGTTTATGATCGACACGTAAACGCACCCTGGGGTTCATCAATCGTGGAAATCAGTCCGGGACCCCAAAACAGTGAGTAATTGTCCATGAAACTGGCCAGAATCGGCCAAAACTGCGTGTGTTTATGATCGACACGTAAACGCACCCTGGGGTTCATCAATCGTGGAAATCAGTCCGGGACACCAAAACAGTCAGTAATAGTCCACGAAATAGGCCGGAATCGGCCAAAACTGCGGGTGTTGATGACCGACACGCAAACGCACCCCGGGGTTCGTCAAGCGTGGAAATCAGTCCGAGACCCCAAAACAGTGAGTAATAGTCCACGAACGAGCCAAAATCGGCCAAAACTGCGGGTGTTGATGACCGACATGTAAACGCACCCCGAGGTTCATCAGTCGGAGAAATCACTCCGGGAACCCAAAAAAGTGAGTAATAGTGCACGATACGGGCCAAAATCGGCCAAAACTGCGGGTGTTGATGACCGACACATAAACGCACCCCGGGGTTCGTCAATCGTGGAAATCACTACGGGACCCCAAAACCGCGAGTAATAGTCCATGAAACTGGCCAGAATCGGCCAAAACTGTGAGTGTTTATGATCGACACGTAAACGCACCCTGGGGTTCATCAATCGTGGAAATCAGTCCGGGACACCAAAACAGTCAGTAATAGTCCATGAAACAGGCCAGAATCGACAAAAACTGCGAGTGTTGATGACCGACACGTAAACGCACCCCGGGGTTCGTCAATCGTGGAAATCACTCCGCAATCCCAAAACAGTAAGTAATAGTCCACGAAACTGGCCAGGATCGGCCAAAACTGCGAATATTTATGACCAACACGAAAACGCGCCCCAGGGTTCATCAATCGTGGAAATAGTCCGAGACCCCAAAACAGTGAGTAATTGTGCACGAAACGGGCCAGAATCGGCCAAAACTACAAGTGTTGATGACCGACACGTAAACGCACCCCGGGGTTCGTCAATCGTGGAAATCACTCCGCAATCCCAAAACAGTAAGTAATAGTCCACGAAACCGGCCAGGATCGGCCAAAACTACGAGTATTTATGACCAACACGAAAACGCGCCCCAGGGTTCATCAATCGTGGAAATAGTCCGAGACCCCAAAACAGTGAGTAATTGTGCACGAAACGGGCCAGAATCGGCCAAAACTACAAGTGTTGATGACCGACACGTAAACGCACCCCGGGGTTCGTCAATCGTGGAAATCACTCCGGGACCCCAAAACAGCGAGAAATAGTCCACGAAACGGGCCGGAATCGGCCAAAACTGTGGGTGTTGATGACCGACACGGAAACGCACCCCGGGGTTCGTCAAGCGTGGAAATCAGTCCGAGACCCCAAAACAGTGAGTAATAGTCCACGAACGAGCCAAAATTGGCCAAAACTGCGGGTGTTGATGACCGACATGTAAACGCACCCCGAGGTTCATCAGTCGGGGAAATCACTCCGGGACCCCAAAAAAGTGAGTAATAGTGCACGATACGGGCCAAAATCGGCCAAAACTGCGGGTGTTGATGACCGACACGTAAACGCACCCCGGGGTTCGTCAATCGTGGAAATCACTCCGGGACCCCAAAACCGCGAGTAATAGTCCATGAAACTGGCCAGAATCGGCCAAAACTGTGAGTGTTTATGATCGACACGTAAACGCACCCTCGGGTTCATCAATCGTGGAAATCAGTCCAGGACACCAAAACAGTCAGTAATAGTCCATGAAACAGGCCAGAATCGACAAAAACTACGAGTGTTGATCACCGACACGTAAACGCACCCCGGGGTTCGTCAATCGTGGAAATCACTCCGCAATCCCAAAACAGTAAGTAATAGTCCACGAAACTGGCCAGGATCGGCCAAAACTACGAGTATTTATAACCAACACGAAAACGCGCCCCAGGGTTCATCAATCGTGGAAATAGTCCGAGACGCCAAAACAGTGAGTAATTGTGCACGAAACGGGCCAGAATCGGCCAAAACTACAAGTGTTGATGACCGACACGTAAACGCACCCCGGGGTTCGTCAATCGTGGAAATCACTCCGGGACCCCAAAACAGCGAGAAATAGTCCACGAAACGGGCCGGAATCGGCCAAAACTGCGGGTGTTGATGACCGACACGGAAACGCACCCCGGGGTTCGTGAAGCGTGGAAATCAGTCCGAGACCCCAAAACAGTGAGTAATAGTCCATGAACGAGCCAAAATCGGCCAAAACTGCGGGTGTTGATGACCGACATGTAAACGCACCCCGAGGTTCATCAGTCGGAGAAATCACTCCGGGAACCCAAAAAAGTGAGTAATAGTGCACGATACGGGCCAAAATCGGCCAAAACTGCGGGTGTTGATGACCGACACATAAACGCACCCCGGGGTTCGTCAATCGTGGAAATCACTCCGGGACCCCAAAACCGCGAGTAATAGTCCATGAAACTGGCCAGAATCGGCCAAAACTGTGAGTGTTTATGATCGACACGTAAACGCACCCTGGGGTTCATCAATCGTGGAAATCAGTCCGGGACACCAAAACAGTCAGTAATAGTCCATGAAACAGGCCAGAATCGACAAAAACTGCGAGTGTTGATGACCGACACGTAAACGCACCCCGGGGTTCGTCAATCGTGGAAATCACTCCGCAATCCCAAAACAGTAAGTAATAGTCCACGAAACTGGCCAGGATCGGCCAAAACTGCGAATATTTATGACCAACACGAAAACGCGCCCCAGGGTTCATCAATCGTGGAAATAGTCCGAGACCCCAAAACAGTGAGTAATTGTGCACGAAACGGGCCAGAATCGGCCAAAACTACAAGTGTTGATGACCGACACGTAAACGCACCCCGGGGTTCGTCAATCGTGGAAATCACTCCGCAATCCCAAAACAGTAAGTAATAGTCCACGAAACCGGCCAGGATCGGCCAAAACTACGAGTATTTATGACCAACACGAAAACGCGCCCCAGGGTTCATCAATCGTGGAAATAGTCCGAGACCCCAAAACAGTGAGTAATTGTGCACGAAACGGGCCAAAATCGGCCAAAACTACAAGTGTTGATGACCGACACGAAAACGCACCCCGGGGTTCGTCAATCGTGGAAATCACTCCGGGACCCCAAAACCGCGAGTAATAGTCCACGAAACGGGCCGGAATAGGCCAAAACTGCAGGTGTTGATGACCGACACGAAAACGCACCCCGGGGTTCGTCAATCGTGGAAATCAGTCCGAGACCCCAAAACAGTGAGTAATAGTCCACGAACGAGCCAAAATCGGCCAAAACTGCGGGTGTTGATGATCGACATGTAAACGCACCCCGAGGTTCATCAATCCGGGACCCCAAAAAAGTGAGTAATAGTGCACGATACGGGTCAAAATCGGCCAAAACTGCGGGTGTTGATGACCGACACGTAAACGCACCCCGGGGTTCGTCAATCGTGGAAATCACTCCGGGACCCCAAAACAGTGAGTAATAGTCCATGAAACTGGCGAGAATCGGCCAAAACTATGAGTGTTTATGATCGACACATAAACGCACCCTGGGGTTCATCAATCGTGGAAATCAGTCCGGGACCCCAAAACAGTGAGTAATTGTCCATGAAACTGGCCAGAATCGGCCAAAACTGCGTGTGTTTATGATCGACACGTAAACGCACCCTGGGGTTCATCAATCGTGGAAATCAGTCCGGGACACCAAAACAGTCAGTAATAGTCCACGAAATAGGCCGGAATCGGCCAAAACTGCGGGTGTTGATGACCGACACGCAAACGCACCCCGGGGTTCGTCAAGCGTGGAAATCAGTCCGAGACCCCAAAACAGTGAGTAATAGTCCACGAACGAGCCAAAATCGGCCAAAACTGCGGGTGTTGATGACCGACATGTAAACGCACCCCGAGGTTCATCAGTCGGAGAAATCACTCCGGGAACCCAAAAAAGTGAGTAATAGTGCACGATACGGGCCAAAATCGGCCAAAACTGCGGGTGTTGATGACCGACACATAAACGCACCCCGGGGTTCGTCAATCGTGGAAATCACTACGGGACCCCAAAACCGCGAGTAATAGTCCATGAAACTGGCCAGAATCGGCCAAAACTGTGAGTGTTTATGATCGACACGTAAACGCACCCTGGGGTTCATCAATCGTGGAAATCAGTCCGGGACACCAAAACAGTCAGTAATAGTCCATGAAACAGGCCAGAATCGACAAAAACTGCGAGTGTTGATGACCGACACGTAAACGCACCCCGGGGTTCGTCAATCGTGGAAATCACTCCGCAATCCCAAAACAGTAAGTAATAGTCCACGAAACTGGCCAGGATCGGCCAAAACTGCGAATATTTATGACCAACACGAAAACGCGCCCCAGGGTTCATCAATCGTGGAAATAGTCCGAGACCCCAAAACAGTGAGTAATTGTGCACGAAACGGGCCAGAATCGGCCAAAACTACAAGTGTTGATGACCGACACGTAAACGCACCCCGGGGTTCGTCAATCGTGGAAATCACTCCGCAATCCCAAAACAGTAAGTAATAGTCCACGAAACCGGCCAGGATCGGCCAAAACTACGAGTATTTATGACCAACACGAAAACGCGCCCCAGGGTTCATCAATCGTGGAAATAGTCCGAGACCCCAAAACAGTGAGTAATTGTGCACGAAACGGGCCAGAATCGGCCAAAACTACAAGTGTTGATGACCGACACGTAAACGCACCCCGGGGTTCGTCAATCGTGGAAATCACTCCGGGACCCCAAAACAGCGAGAAATAGTCCACGAAACGGGCCGGAATCGGCCAAAACTGCGGGTGTTGATGACCGACACGGAAACGCACCCCGGGGTTCGTCAAGCGTGGAAATCAGTCCGAGACCCCAAAACAGTGAGTAATAGTCCACGAACGAGCCAAAATTGGCCAAAACTGCGGGTGTTGATGACCGACATGTAAACGCACCCCGAGGTTCATCAGTCGGGGAAATCACTCCGGGACCCCAAAAAAGTGAGTAATAGTGCACGATACGGGCCAAAATCGGCCAAAACTGCGGGTGTTGATGACCGACACGTAAACGCACCCCGGGGTTCGTCAATCGTGGAAATCACTCCGGGACCCCAAAACCGCGAGTAATAGTCCATGAAACTGGCCAGAATCGGCCAAAACTGTGAGTGTTTATGATCGACACGTAAACGCACCCTCGGGTTCATCAATCGTGGAAATCAGTCCAGGACACCAAAACAGTCAGTAATAGTCCATGAAACAGGCCAGAATCGACAAAAACTACGAGTGTTGATCACCGACACGTAAACGCACCCCGGGGTTCGTCAATCGTGGAAATCACTTCGCAATCCCAAAACAGTAAGTAATAGTCCACGAAACTGGCCAGGATCGGCCAAAACTACGAGTATTTATAACCAACACGAAAACGCGCCCCAGGGTTCATCAATCGTGGAAATAGTCCGAGACCCCAAAACAGTGAGTAATTGTGCACGAAACGGGCCAGAATCGGCCAAAACTACAAGTGTTGATGACCGACACGTAAACGCACCCCGGGGTTCGTCAATCGTGGAAATCACTCCGGGACCCCAAAACAGCGAGAAATAGTCCACGAAACGGGCCGGAATCGGCCAAAACTGCGGGTGTTGATGACCGACACGGAAACGCACCCCGGGGTTCGTGAAGCGTGGAAATCAGTCCGAGACCCCAAAACAGTGAGTAATAGTCCATGAACGAGCCAAAATCGGCCAAAACTGCGGGTGTTGATGACCGACATGTAAACGCACCCCGAGGTTCATCAGTCGGAGAAATCACTCCGGGAACCCAAAAAAGTGAGTAATAGTGCACGATACGGGCCAAAATCGGCCAAAACTGCGGGTGTTGATGACCGACACATAAACGCACCCCGGGGTTCGTCAATCGTGGAAATCACTCCGGGACCCCAAAACCGCGAGTAATAGTCCATGAAACTGGCCAGAATCGGCCAAAACTGTGAGTGTTTATGATCGACACGTAAACGCACCCTGGGGTTCATCAATCGTGGAAATCAGTCCGGGACACCAAAACAGTCAGTAATAGTCCATGAAACAGGCCAGAATCGACAAAAACTGCGAGTGTTGATCACCGACACGTAAACGCACCCCGGGGTTCGTCAATCGTGGAAATCACTCCGCAATCCCAAAACAGTAAGTAATAGTCCACGAAACTGGCCAGGATCGGCCAAAACTGCGAATATTTATGACCAACACGAAAACGCGCCCCAGGGTTCATCAATCGTGGAAATAGTCCGAGACCCCAAAACAGTGAGTAATTGTGCACGAAACGGGCCAGAATCGGCCAAAACTACAAGTGTTGATGACCGACACGTAAACGCACCCCGGGGTTCGTCAATCGTGGAAATCACTCCGCAATCCCAAAACAGTAAGTAATAGTCCACGAAACCGGCCAGGATCGGCCAAAACTACGAGTATTTATGACCAACACGAAAACGCGCCCCAGGGTTCATCAATCGTGGAAATAGTCCGAGACCCCAAAACAGTGAGTAATTGTGCACGAAACGGGCCAGAATCGGCCAAAACTACAAGTGTTGATGACCGACACGAAAACGCACCCCGGGGTTCGTCAATCGTGGAAATCACTCCGGGACCCCAAAACCGCGAGTAATAGTCCACGAAACGGGCCGGAATAGGCCAAAACTGCAGGTGTTGATGACCGACACGAAAACGCACCCCGGGGTTCGTCAATCGTGGAAATCAGTCCGAGACCCCAAAACAGTGAGTAATAGTCCACGAACGAGCCAAAATCGGCCAAAACTGCGGGTGTTGATGATCGACATGTAAACGCACCCCGAGGTTCATCAATCCGGGACCCCAAAAAAGTGAGTAATAGTGCACGATACGGGTCAAAATCGGCCAAAACTGCGGGTGTTGATGACCGACACGTAAACGCACCCCGGGGTTCGTCAATCGTGGAAATCACTCCGGGACCCCAAAACAGTGAGTAATAGTCCATGAAACTGGCGAGAATCGGCCAAAACTATGAGTGTTTATGATCGACACGTAAACGCACCCTGGGGTTCATCAATCGTGGAAATCAGTCCGGGACCCCAAAACAGTGAGTAATTGTCCATGAAACTGGCCAGAATCGGCCAAAACTGCGTGTGTTTATGATCGACACGTAAACGCACCCTGGGGTTCATCAATCGTGGAAATCAGTCCGGGACACCAAAACAGTCAGTAATAGTCCACGAAATAGGCCGGAATCGGCCAAAACTGCGGGTGTTGATGACCGACACGCAAACGCACCCCGGGGTTCGTCAAGCGTGGAAATCAGTCCGAGACCCCAAAACAGTGAGTAATAGTCCACGAACGAGCCAAAATCGGCCAAAACTGCGGGTGTTGATGACCGACATGTAAACGCACCCCGAGGTTCATCAGTCGGAGAAATCACTCCGGGAACCCAAAAAAGTGAGTAATAGTGCACGATACGGGCCAAAATCGGCCAAAACTGCGGGTGTTGATGACCGACACATAAACGCACCCCGGGGTTCGTCAATCGTGGAAATCACTACGGGACCCCAAAACCGCGAGTAATAGTCCATGAAACTGGCCAGAATCGGCCAAAACTGTGAGTGTTTATGATCGACACGTAAACGCACCCTGGGGTTCATCAATCGTGGAAATCAGTCCGGGACACCAAAACAGTCAGTAATAGTCCATGAAACAGGCCAGAATCGACAAAAACTGCGAGTGTTGATCACCGACACGTAAACGCACCCCGGGGTTCGTCAATCGTGGAAATCACTCCGCAATCCCAAAACAGTAAGTAATAGTCCACGAAACTGGCCAGGATCGGCCAAAACTGCGAATATTTATGACCAACACGAAAACGCGCCCCAGGGTTCATCAATCGTGGAAATAGTCCGAGACCCCAAAACAGTGAGTAATTGTGCACGAAACGGGCCAGAATCGGCCAAAACTACAAGTGTTGATGACCGACACGTAAACGCACCCCGGGGTTCGTCAATCGTGGAAATCACTCCGCAATCCCAAAACAGTAAGTAATAGTCCACGAAACCGGCCAGGATCGGCCAAAACTACGAGTATTTATGACCAACACGAAAACGCGCCCCAGGGTTCATCAATCGTGGAAATAGTCCGAGACCCCAAAACAGTGAGTAATTGTGCACGAAACGGGCCAGAATCGGCCAAAACTACAAGTGTTGATGACCGACACGAAAACGCACCCCGGGGTTCGTCAATCGTGGAAATCACTCCGGGACCCCAAAACCGCGAGTAATAGTCCACGAAACGGGCCGGAATAGGCCAAAACTGCAGGTGTTGATGACCGACACGAAAACGCACCCCGGGGTTCGTCAATCGTGGAAATCAGTCCGAGACCCCAAAACAGTGAGTAATAGTCCACGAACGAGCCAAAATCGGCCAAAACTGCGGGTGTTGATGATCGACATGTAAACGCACCCCGAGGTTCATCAATCCGGGACCCCAAAAAAGTGAGTAATAGTGCACGATACGGGTCAAAATCGGCCAAAACTGCGGGTGTTGATGACCGACACGTAAACGCACCCCGGGGTTCGTCAATCGTGGAAATCACTCCGGGACCCCAAAACAGTGAGTAATAGTCCATGAAACTGGCGAGAATCGGCCAAAACTATGAGTGTTTATGATCGACACGTAAACGCACCCTGGGGTTCATCAATCGTGGAAATCAGTCCGGGACCCCAAAACAGTGAGTAATTGTCCATGAAACTGGCCAGAATCGGCCAAAACTGCGTGTGTTTATGATCGACACGTAAACGCACCCTGGGGTTCATCAATCGTGGAAATCAGTCCGGGACACCAAAACAGTCAGTAATAGTCCACGAAATAGGCCGGAATCGGCCAAAACTGCGGGTGTTGATGACCGACACGCAAACGCACCCCGGGGTTCGTCAAGCGTGGAAATCAGTCCGAGACCCCAAAACAGTGAGTAATAGTCCACGAACGAGCCAAAATCGGCCAAAACTGCGGGTGTTGATGACCGACATGTAAACGCACCCCGAGGTTCATCAGTCGGAGAAATCACTCCGGGAACCCAAAAAAGTGAGTAATAGTGCACGATACGGGCCAAAATCGGCCAAAACTGCGGGTGTTGATGACCGACACATAAACGCACCCCGGGGTTCGTCAATCGTGGAAATCACTACGGGACCCCAAAACCGCGAGTAATAGTCCATGAAACTGGCCAGAATCGGCCAAAACTGTGAGTGTTTATGATCGACACGTAAACGCACCCTGGGGTTCATCAATCGTGGAAATCAGTCCGGGACACCAAAACAGTCAGTAATAGTCCATGAAACAGGCCAGAATCGACAAAAACTGCGAGTGTTGATGACCGACACGTAAACGCACCCCGGGGTTCGTCAATCGTGGAAATCACTCCGCAATCCCAAAACAGTAAGTAATAGTCCACGAAACTGGCCAGGATCGGCCAAAACTGCGAATATTTATGACCAACACGAAAACGCGCCCCAGGGTTCATCAATCGTGGAAATAGTCCGAGACCCCAAAACAGTGAGTAATTGTGCACGAAACGGGCCAGAATCGGCCAAAACTACAAGTGTTGATGACCGACACGTAAACGCACCCCGGGGTTCGTCAATCGTGGAAATCACTCCGCAATCCCAAAACAGTAAGTAATAGTCCACGAAACCGGCCAGGATCGGCCAAAACTACGAGTATTTATGACCAACACGAAAACGCGCCCCAGGGTTCATCAATCGTGGAAATAGTCCGAGACCCCAAAACAGTGAGTAATTGTGCACGAAACGGGCCAGAATCGGCCAAAACTACAAGTGTTGATGACCGACACGAAAACGCACCCCGGGGTTCGTCAATCGTGGAAATCACTCCGGGACCCCAAAACCGCGAGTAATAGTCCACGAAACGGGCCGGAATAGGCCAAAACTGCAGGTGTTGATGACCGACACGAAAACGCACCCCGGGGTTCGTCTATCGTGGAAATCAGTCCGAGACCCCAAAATAGTGAGTAATAGTCCACGAACGAGCCAAAATCGGCCAAAACTGCGGGTGTTGATGATCGACATGTAAACGCACCCCGAGGTTCATCAATCCGGGACCCCAAAAAAGTGAGTAATAGTGCACGATACGGGTCAAAATCGGCCAAAACTGCGGGTGTTGATGACCGACACGTAAACGCACCCCGGGGTTCGTCAATCGTGGAAATCACTCCGGGACCCCAAAACAGTGAGTAATAGTCCATGAAACTGGCGAGAATCGGCCAAAACTATGAGTGTTTATGATCGACACGTAAACGCACCCTGGGGTTCATCAATCGTGGAAATCAGTCCGGGACCCCAAAACAGTGAGTAATTGTCCATGAAACTGGCCAGAATCGGCCAAAACTGCGTGTGTTTATGATCGACACGTAAACGCACCCTGGGGTTCATCAATCGTGGAAATCAGTCCGGGACACCAAAACAGTCAGTAATAGTCCACGAAATAGGCCGGAATCGGCCAAAACTGCGGGTGTTGATGACCGACACGCAAACGCACCCCGGGGTTCGTCAAGCGTGGAAATCAGTCCGAGACCCCAAAACAGTGAGTAATAGTCCACGAACGAGCCAAAATCGGCCAAAACTGCGGGTGTTGATGACCGACATGTAAACGCACCCCGAGGTTCATCAGTCGGAGAAATCACTCCGGGAACCCAAAAAAGTGAGTAATAGTGCACGATACGGGCCAAAATCGGCCAAAACTGCGGGTGTTGATGACCGACACATAAACGCACCCCGGGGTTCGTCAATCGTGGAAATCACTACGGGACCCCAAAACCGCGAGTAATAGTCCATGAAACTGGCCAGAATCGGCCAAAACTGTGAGTGTTTATGATCGACACGTAAACGCACCCTGGGTTCATCAATCGTGGAAATCAGTCCGGGACACCAAAACAGTCAGTAATAGTCCATGAAACAGGCCAGAATCGACAAAAACTGCGAGTGTTGATGACCGACACGTAAACGCACCCCGGGGTTCGTCAATCGTGGAAATCACTCCGCAATCCCAAAACAGTAAGTAATAGTCCACGAAACTGGCCAGGATCGGCCAAAACTGCGAATATTTATGACCAACACGAAAACGCGCCCCAGGGTTCATCAATCGTGGAAATAGTCCGAGACCCCAAAACAGTGAGTAATTGTGCACGAAACGGGCCAGAATCGGCCAAAACTACAAGTGTTGATGACCGACACGTAAACGCACCCCGGGGTTCGTCAATCGTGGAAATCACTCCGCAATCCCAAAACAGTAAGTAATAGTCCACGAAACCGGCCAGGATCGGCCAAAACTACGAGTATTTATGACCAACACGAAAACGCGCCCCAGGGTTCATCAATCGTGGAAATAGTCCGAGACCCCAAAACAGTGAGTAATTGTGCACGAAACGGGCCAGAATCGGCCAAAACTACAAGTGTTGATGACCGACACGAAAACGCACCCCGGGGTTCGTCAATCGTGGAAATCACTCCGGGACCCCAAAACCGCGAGTAATAGTCCACGAAACGGGCCGGAATAGGCCAAAACTGCAGGTGTTGATGACCGACACGAAAATGCACCCCGGGGTTCGTCAATCGTGGAAATCAGTCCGAGACCCCAAAACAGTGAGTAATAGTCCACGAACGAGCCAAAATCGGCCAAAACTGCGGGTGTTGATGATCGACATGTAAACGCACCCCGAGGTTCATCAATCCGGGACCCCAAAAAAGTGAGTAATAGTGCACGATACGGGTCAAAATCGGCCAAAACTGCGGGTGTTGATGACCGACACGTAAACGCACCCCGGGGTTCGTCAATCGTGGAAATCAATCCGGGACCCCAAAACAGTGAGTAATAGTCCATGAAACTGGCGAGAATCGGCCAAAACTATGAGTGTTTATGATCGACACGTAAACGCACCCTGGGGTTCATCAATCGTGGAAATCAGTCCGGGACCCCAAAACAGTGAGTAATTGTCCATGAAACTGGCCAGAATCGGCCAAAACTGCGTGTGTTTATGATCGACACGTAAACGCACCCTGGGGTTCATCAATCGTGGAAATCAGTCCGGGACACCAAAACAGCCAGTAATAGTCCAGGAAATAGGCCGGAATCGGCCAAAACTGCGGGTGTTGATGACCGACACGCAAACGCACCCCGGGGTTCGTCAAGCGTGGAAATCAGTCCGAGACCCCAAAACAGTGAGTAATAGTCCACGAACGAGCCAAAATTGGCCAAAACTGCGGGTGTTGATGACCGACATGTAAACGCACCCGAGGTTCATCAGTCGGGGAAATCACTCCGGGACCCCAAAAAAGTGAGTAATAGTGCACGATACGGGCCAAAATCGGCCAAAACTGCGGGTGTTGATGACCGACACGTAAACGCACCCCGGGGTTCGTCAATCGTGGAAATCACTCCGGGACCCCAAAACCGCGAGTAATAGTCCATGAAACTGGCCAGAATCGGCCAAAACTGTGAGTGTTTATGATCGACACGTAAACGCACCCTGGGGTTCATCAATCGTGGAAATCAGTCCGGGACACCAAAACAGTCAGTAATAGTCCATGAAACAGGCCAGAATCGACAAAAACTGCGAGTGTTGATCACCGACACGTAAACGCACCCCGGGGTTCGTCAATCGTGGAAATCACTCCACAATCCCAAAACAGTAAGTAATAGTCCACGAAACTGGCCAGGATCGGCCAAAACTACGAGTATTTATAACCAACACGAAAACGCGCCCCAGGGTTCATCAATCGTGGAAATAGTCCGAGACCCCAAAACAGTGAGTAATTGTGCACGAAACGGGCCAGAATCGGCCAAAACTACAAGTGTTGATGACCGACACGTAAACGCACCCCGGGGTTCGTCAATCGTGGAAATCACTCCGGGACCCCAAAACCGCGAGTAATAGTCCACGAAACGGGCCGGAATAGGCCAAAACTGCAGGTGTTGATGACCGACACGAAAACGCACCCCGGGGTTCGTCAATCGTGGAAATCAGTCCGAGACCCCAAAACAGTGAGTAATAGTCCACGAACGAGCCAAAATCGGCCAAAACTGCGGGTGTTGATGATCGACATGTAAACGCACCCCGAGGTTCATCAATCCGGGACCCCAAAAAAGTGAGTAATAGTGCACGATACGGGTCAAAATCGGCCAAAACTGCGGGTGTTGATGACCGACACGTAAACGCACCCCGGGGTTCGTCAATCGTGGAAATCAATCCGGGACCCCAAAACAGTGAGTAATAGTCCATGAAACTGGCGAGAATCGGCCAAAACTATGAGTGTTTATGATCGACACGTAAACGCACCCTGGGGTTCATCAATCGTGGAAATCAGTCCGGGACCCCAAAACAGTGAGTAATTGTCCATGAAACTGGCCAGAATCGGCCAAAACTGCGTGTGTTTATGATCGACACGTAAACGCACCCTGGGGTTCATCAATCGTGGAAATCAGTCCGGGACACCAAAACAGCCAGTAATAGTCCAGGAAATAGGCCGGAATCGGCCAAAACTGCGGGTGTTGATGACCGACACGCAAACGCACCCCGGGGTTCGTCAAGCGTGGAAATCAGTCCGAGACCCCAAAACAGTGAGTAATAGTCCACGAACGAGCCAAAATTGGCCAAAACTGCGGGTGTTGATGACCGACATGTAAACGCACCCGAGGTTCATCAGTCGGGGAAATCACTCCGGGACCCCAAAAAAGTGAGTAATAGTGCACGATACGGGCCAAAATCGGCCAAAACTGCGGGTGTTGATGACCGACACGTAAACGCACCCCGGGGTTCGTCAATCGTGGAAATCACTCCGGGACCCCAAAACCGCGAGTAATAGTCCATGAAACTGGCCAGAATCGGCCAAAACTGTGAGTGTTTATGATCGACACGTAAACGCACCCTGGGGTTCATCAATCGTGGAAATCAGTCCGGGACACCAAAACAGTCAGTAATAGTCCATGAAACAGGCCAGAATCGACAAAAACTGCGAGTGTTGATCACCGACACGTAAATGCACCCCGGGGTTCGTCAATCGTGGAAATCACTCCGCAATCCCAAAACAGTAAGTAATAGTCCACGAAACTGGCCAGGATCGGCCAAAACTACGAGTATTTATAACCAACACGAAAACGCGCCCCAGGGTTCATCAATCGTGGAAATAGTCCGAGACCCCAAAACAGTGAGTAATTGTGCACGAAACGGGCCAGAATCGGCCAAAACTACAAGTGTTGATGACCGACACGTAAACGCACCCCGGGGTTCGTCAATCGTGGAAATCACTCCGGGACCCCAAAACAGCGAGAAATAGTCCACGAAACGGGCCGGAATCGGCCAAAACTGCGGGTGTTGATGACCGACACGGAAACGCACCCCGGGGTTCGTGAAGCGTGGAAATCAGTCCGAGACCCCAAAACAGTGAGTAATAGTCCACAAACGAGCCAAAATCGGCCAAAACGGCGGGTGTTGATGACCGACATGTAAACGCACCCCGAGGTTCATCAGTCGGAGAAATCACTCCGGGAACCCAAAAAAGTGAGTAATAGTGCATGATACGGGCCAAAATCGGCCAAAACTGCGGGTGTTGATGACCGACACATAAACGCACCCCGGGGTTCGTCAATCGTGGAAATCACTCCGGGACCCCAAAACCGCGAGTAATAGTCCATGAAACTGGCCAGAATCGGCCAACACTGTGAGTGTTTATGATCGACACGTAAACGCACCCTGGGGTTCATCAATCGTGGAAATCAGTCCGGGACACCAAAACAGTCAGTAATAGTCCATGAAACAGGCTAGAATCGACAAAAACTGCGAGTGTTGATCACCGACACGTAAACGCACCCCGGGGTTCGTCAATCGTGGAAATCACTCCGCAATCCCAAAACAGTAAGTAATAGTCCACGAAACTGGCCAGGATCGGCCAAAACTACGAGTATTTATAACCAACACGAAAACGCGCCCCAGGGTTCATCAATCGTGGAAATAGTCCGAGACCCCAAAACAGTGAGTAATTGTGCACGAAACGGGCTAGAATCGGCCAAAACTACAAGTGTTGATGACCGACACGTAAACGCACCCCGGGGTTCGTCAATCGTGGAAATCACTCCGGGACCCCAAAACAGCGAGTAATAGTCCACGAAACGGGCCGGAATCGGCCAAAACTGCGGGTGTTGATGACCGACACGCAAACGCACCCCGGGGTTCGTCAAGCGTGGAAATCAGTCCGAGACCCCAAAACAGTGAGTAATAGTCCACGAACGAGCCAAAATTGGCCAAAACTGCGGGTGTTGATGACCGACATGTAAACGCACCCCGAGGTTCATCAGTCGGGGAAATCACTCCGGGACCCCAAAAAAGTGAGTAATAGTGCACGATACGGGCCAAAATCGGCCAAAACTGCGGGTGTTGATGACCGACACGTAAACGCACCCCGGGGTTCGTCAATCGTGGAAATCACTCCGGGACCCCAAAACCGCGAGTAATAGTCCATGAAACTGGCCAGAATCGGCCAAAACTGTGAGTGTTTATGATCGACACGTAAACGCACCCTGGGGTTCATCAATCGTGGAAATCAGTCCAAGACACCAAAACAGTCAGTAATAGTCCATGAAACAGGCCAGAATCGACAAAAACTGCGAGTGTTGATCACCGACACGTAAACGCACCCCGGGGTTCGTCAATCGTGGAAATCACTCCGCAATCCCAAAACAGTAAGTAATAGTCCACGAAACTGGCCAGGATCGGCCAAAACTACGAGTATTTATAACCAACACGAAAACGCGCCCCAGGGTTCATCAATCGTGGAAATAGTCCGAGACCCCAAAACAGTGAGTAATTGTGCACGAAACGGGCCAGAATCGGCCAAAACTACAAGTGTTGATGACCGACACGTAAACGCACCCCGGGGTTCGTCAATCGTGGAAATCACTCCGGGACCCCAAAACAGCGAGAAATAGTCCACGAAACGGGCCGGAATCGGCCAAAACTGCGGGTGTTGATGACCGACACGGAAACGCACCCCGGGGTTCGTGAAGCGTGGAAATCAGTCCGAGACCCCAAAACAGTGAGTAATAGTCCACGAACGAGCCAAAATCGGCCAAAACTGCGGGTGTTGATGACCGACATGTAAACGCACCCCGAGGTTCATCAGTCGGAGAAATCACTCCGGGAACCCAAAAAAGTGAGTAATAGTGCACGATACGGGCCAAAATCGGCCAAAACTGCGGGTGTTGATGACCGACACATAAACGCACCCCGGGGTTCGTCAATCGTGGAAATCACTCCGGGACCCCAAAACCGCGAGTAATAGTCCATGAAACTGGCCAGAATCGGCCAAAACTGTGAGTGTTTATGATCGACACGTAAACGCACCCTGGGGTTCATCAATCGTGGAAATCAGTCCGGGACACCAAAACAGTCAGTAATAGTCCATGAAACAGGCCAGAATCGACAAAAACTGCGAGTGTTGATGACCGACACGTAAACGCACCCCGGGGTTCGTCAATCGTGGAAATCACTCCGCAATCCCAAAACAGTAAGTAATAGTCCACGAAACTGGCCAGGATCGGCCAAAACTGCGAATATTTATGACCAACACGAAAACGCGCCCCAGGGTTCATCAATAGTGGAAATAGTCCGAGACCCCAAAACAGTGAGTAATTGTGCACGAAACGGGCCAGAATCAGCCAAAACTACAAGTGTTGATGACCGACACGTAAACGCACCCCGGGGTTCGTCAATCGTGGAAATCACTCCGCAATCCCAAAACAGTAAGTAATAGTCCACGAAACCGGCCAGGATCGGCCAAAACTACGAGTATTTATGACCAACACGAAAACGCGCCCCAGGGTTCATCAATCGTGGAAATAGTCCGAGACCCCAAAACAGTGAGTAATTGTGCACGAAACGGGCCAGAATCGGCCAAAACTACAAGTGTTGATGACCGACACGAAAACGCACCCCGGGGTTCGTCAATCGTGGAAATCACTCCGGGACCCCAAAACCGCGAGTAATAGTCCACGAAACGGGCCGGAATAGGCCAAAACTGCAGGTGTTGATGACCGACACGAAAACGCACCCCGGGGTTCGTCAATCGTGGAAATCAGTCCGAGACCCCAAAACAGTGAGTAATAGTCCACGAACGAGCCAAAATCGGCCAAAACTTCGGGTGTTGATGATCGACATGTAAACGCACCCCGAGGTTCATCAATCCGGGACCCCAAAAAAGTGAGTAATAGTGCACGATACGGGTAAAAATCGGCCAAAACTGCGGGTGTTGATGACCGACACGTAAACGCACCCCGGGGTTCGTCAATCGTGGAAATCAATCCGGGACCCCAAAACAGTGAGTAATAGTCCATGAAACTGGCGAGAATCGGCCAAAACTATGAGTGTTTATGATCGACACGTAAACGCACCCTGGGGTTCATCAATCGTGGAAATCAGTCCGGGACCCCAAAACAGTGAGTAATTGTCCATGAAACTGGCCAGAATCGGCCAAAACTGCGTGTGTTTATGATCGACACGTAAACGCACCCTGGGGTTCATCAATCGTGGAAATCAGTCCGGGACACCAAAACAGTCAGTAATAGTCCACGAAATAGGCCGGAATCGGCCAAAACTGCGGGTGTTGATGACCGACACGCAAACGTACCCCGGGGTTCGTCAAGCGTGGAAATCAGTCCGAGACCCCAAAACAGTGAGTAATAGTCCAGGAACGAGCCAAAATTGGCCAAAACTGCGGGTGTTGATGACCGACATGTAAACGCACCCGAGGTTCATCAGTCGGGGAAATCACTCCGGGACCCCAAAAAAGTGAGTAATAGTGCACGATACGGGCCAAAATCGGCCAAAACTGCGGGTGTTGATGACCGACACGTAAACGCACCCCGGGGTTCGTCAATCGTGGAAATCACTCCGGGACCCCAAAACCGCGAGTAATAGTCCATGAAACTGGCCAGAATCGGCCAAAACTGTGAGTGTTTATGATCGACACGTAAACGCACCCTGGGGTTCATCAATCGTGGAAATCAGTCCGGGACACCAAAACAGTCAGTAATAGTCCATGAAACAGGCCAGAATCGACAAAAACTGCGAGTGTTGATGACCGACACGTAAACGCACCCCGGGGTTCGTCAATCGTGGAAATCACTCCGCAATCCCAAAACAGTAAGTAATAGTCCATGAAACTGGCCATGATTGGCCAAAACTACGAGTATTTATGACCAACACGAAAACGCGCCCCAGGGTTCATCAATCGTGGAAATAGTCCGAGACCCCAAAACAGTGAGTAATTGTGCACGAAACGGGCCAGAATCGGCCAAAACTACAAGTGTTGATGACCGACACGTAAACGCACCCCGGGGTTCGTCAATCGTGGAAATCACTCCGGGACCCCAAAACAGCGAGTAATAGTCCACGAAACGGGCCGGAATCTGCCAAAACTATGGGTGTTGATGACCGACACGCAAACGCACCCCGGGGTTCGTCAAGCGTGGAAATCAGTCCGAGACCCCAAAACAGTGAGTAATAGTCCACGAACGAGCCAAAAATCGGCCAAAACTGCGGGTGTTGATGACCGACATGTAAACGCACCCCGAGGTTCATCAGTCGGGGAAATCACTCCGGGACCCCAAAAAAGTGAGTAATAGTGCACGATACGGGCCAAAATCGGCCAAAACTGCGGGTGTTGATGACCGACACGTAAACGCACCCCGGGGTTCGTCAATCGTGGAAATCACTCCGGGACCCCAAAACCGCGAGTAATAGTCCATGAAACTGGCCAGAATCGGCCAAAACTGTGAGTGTTTATGATCGACACGTAAACGCACCCTGGGGTTCATCAATCGTGGAAATCAGTCCGGGACACCAAAACAGTCAGTAATAGTCCATGAAACAGGCCAGAATCGACAAAAACTGCGAGTGTTGATCACCGACACGTAAACGCACCCCGGGGTTCGTCAATCGTGGAAATCACTCCGCAATCCCAAAACAGTAAGTAATAGTCCACGAAACTGGCCAGGATCGGCCAAACTACGAGTATTTATAACCAACACGAAAACGCGCCCCAGGGTTCATCAATCGTGGAAATAGTCCGAGACCCCAAAACAGTGAGTAATTGTGCACGAAACGGGCTAGAATCGGCCAAAACTACAAGTGTTGATGACCGACACGTAAACGCACCCCGGGGTTCGTCAATCGTGGAAATCACTCCGGGACCCCAAAACAGCGAGTAATAGTCCACGAAACGGGCCGGAATCGGCCAAAACTGCGGGTGTTGATGACCGACACGCAAACGCACCCCGGGGTTCGTCAAGCGTGGAAATCAGTCCGAGACCCCAAAACAGTGAGTAATAGTCCACGAACGAGCCAAAATTGGCCAAAACTGCGGGTGTTGATGACCGACATGTAAACGCACCCCGAGGTTCATCAGTCGGGGAAATCACTCCGGGACCCCAAAAAAGTGAGTAATAGTGCACGATACGGGCCAAAATCGGCCAAAACTGCGGGTGTTGATGACCGACACGTAAACGCACCCCGGGGTTCGTCAATCGTGGAAATCACTCCGGGACCCCAAAACCGCGACTAATAGTCCATGAAACTGGCCAGAATCGGCCAAAACTGTGAGTGTTTATGATCGACACGTAAACGCACCCTGGGGTTCATCAATCGTGGAAATCAGTCCAGGACACCGAAACAGTCAGTAATAGTCCATGAAACAGGCCAGAATCGACAAAAACTGCGAGTGTTGATCACCGACACGTAAACGCACCCCGGGGTTCGTCAATCGTGGAAATCACTCCGCAATCCCAAAACAGTAAGTAATAGTCCATGAAACTGGCCAGGATCGGCCAAAACTACGAGTATTTATAACCAACACGAAAACGCGCCCCAGGGTTCATCAATCGTGGAAATAGTCCGAGACCCCAAAACAGTGAGTAATTGTGCACGAAACGGGCCAGAATCGGCCAAAACTACAAGTGTTGATGACCGACACGTAAACGCACCCCGGGGTTCGTCAATCGTGGAAATCACTCCGGGACCCCAAAACAGCGAGAAATAGTCCACGAAACGGGCCGGAATCGGCCAAAACTGCGGGTGTTGATGACTGACACGGAAACGCACCCCGGGGTTCGTGAAGCGTGGAAATCAGTCCGAGACCCCAAAACAGTGAGTAATAGTCCACGAACGAGCCAAAATCGGCCAAAACTGCGGGTGTTGATGACCGACATGTAAACGCACCCCGAGGTTCATCAGTCGGAGAAATCACTCCGGGAACCCAAAAAAGTGAGTAATAGTGCACGATACGGGCCAAAATCGGCCAAAACTGCGGGTGTTGATGACCGACACATAAACGCACCCCGGGGTTCGTCAATCGTGGAAATCACTCCGGGACCCCAAAACCGCGAGTAATAGTCCATGAAACTGGCCAGAATCGGCCAAAACTGTGAGTGTTTATGATCGACACGTAAACGCACCCTGGGGTTCATCAATCGTGGAAATCAGTCCGGGACACCAAAACAGTCAGTAATAGTCCATGAAACAGGCCAGAATCGACAAAAACTGCGAGTGTTGATGACCGACACGTAAACGCACCCCGGGGTTCGTCAATCGTGGAAATCACTCCGCAATCCCAAAACAGTAAGTAATAGTCCACGAAACTGGCCAGGATCGGCCAAAACTGCGAATATTTATGACCAACACGAAAACGCGCCCCAGGGTTCATCAATCGTGGAAATAGTCCGAGACCCCAAAACAGTGAGTAATTGTGCACGAAACGGGCCAGAATCGGCCAAAACTACAAGTGTTGATGACCGACACGTAAACGCACCCCGGGGTTCGTCAATCGTGGAAATCACTCCGCAATCCCAAAACAGTAAGTAATAGTCCACGGAACCGGCCAGGATCGGCCAAAACTACGAGTATTTATGACCAACACGAAAACGCGCCCCAGGGTTCATCAATCGTGGAAATAGTCCGAGACCCCAAAACAGTGAGTAATTGTGCACGAAACGGGCCAGAATCGGCCAAAACTACAAGTGTTGATGACCGACACGAAAACGCACCCCGGGGTTCGTCAATCGTGGAAATCACTCCGGGACCCCAAAACCGCGAGTAATAGTCCACGAAACGGGCCGGAATAGGCCAAAACTGCAGGTGTTGATGACCGACACGAAAACGCACCCCGGGGTTCGTCAATCGTGGAAATCAGTCCGAGACCCCAAAACAGTGAGTAATAGTCCACGAACGAGCCAAAATCGGCCAAAACTGCGGGTGTTGATGATCGACATGTAAACGCACCCCGAGGTTCATCAATCCGGGAGCCCAAAAAAGTGAGTAATAGTGCACGATACGGGTCAAAATCGGCCAAAACTGCGGGTGTTGATGACCGACACGTAAACGCACCCCGGGGTTCGTCAATCGTGGAAATCAATCCGGGACCCCAAAACAGCGAGAAATAGTCCACGAAACGGGCCGGAATCGGCCAAAACTGCGGGTGTTGATGACTGACACGGAAACGCACCCCGGGGTTCGTGAAGCGTGGAAATCAGTCCGAGACCCCAAAACAGTGAGTAATAGTCCACGAACGAGCCAAAATCGGCCAAAACTGCGGGTGTTGATGACCGACATGTAAACGCACCCCGAGGTTCATCAGTCGGAGAAATCACTCCGGGAACCCAAAAAAGTGAGTAATAGTGCACGATACGGGCCAAAATCGGCCAAAACTGCGGGTGTTGATGACCGACACATAAACGCACCCCGGGGTTCGTCAATCGTGGAAATCACTCCGGGACCCCAAAACCGCGAGTAATAGTCCATGAAACTGGCCAGAATCGGCCAAAACTGTGAGTGTTTATGATCGACACGTAAACGCACCCTGGGGTTCATCAATCGTGGAAATCAGTCCGGGACACCAAAACAGTCAGTAATAGTCCATGAAACAGGCCAGAATCAACAAAAACTGCGAGTGTTGATGACCGACACGTAAACGCACCCCGGGGTTCGTCAATCGTGGAAATCACTCCGCAATCCCAAAACAGTAAGTAATAGTCCACGAAACTGGCCAGGATCGGCCAAAACTGCGAATATTTATGACCAACACGAAAACGCGCCCCAGGGTTCATCAATCGTGGAAATAGTCCGAGACCCCAAAACAGTGAGTAATTGTGCACGAAACGGGCCAGAATCGGCCAAAACTACAAGTGTTGATGACCGACACGTAAACGCACCCCGGGGTTCGTCAATCGTGGAAATCACTCCGCAATCCCAAAACAGTAAGTAATAGTCCACGGAACCGGCCAGGATCGGCCAAAACTACGAGTATTTATGACCAACACGAAAACGCGCCCCAGGGTTCATCAATCGTGGAAATAGTCCGAGACCCCAAAACAGTGAGTAATTGTGCACGAAACGGGCCAGAATCGGCCAAAACTACAAGTGTTGATGACCGACACGAAAACGCACCCCGGGGTTCGTCAATCGTGGAAATCACTCCGGGACCCCAAAACCGCGAGTAATAGTCCACGAAACGGGCCGGAATAGGCCAAAACTGCAGGTGTTGATGACCGACACGAAAACGCACCCCGGGGTTCGTCAATCGTGGAAATCAGTCCGAGACCCCAAAACAGTGAGTAATAGTCCACGAACGAGCCAAAATCGGCCAAAACTGCGGGTGTTGATGATCGACATGTAAACGCACCCCGAGGTTCATCAATCCGGGAGCCCAAAAAAGTGAGTAATAGTGCACGATACGGGTCAAAATCGGCCAAAACTGCGGGTGTTGATGACCGACACGTAAACGCACCCCGGGGTTCGTCAATCGTGGAAATCAATCCGGGACCCCAAAACAGTGAGTAATAGTCCATGAAACTGGCGAGAATCGGCCAAAACTATGAGTGTTTATGATCGACACGTAAACGCACCCTGGGGTTCATCAATCGTGGAAATCAGTCCGGGACCCCAAAACAGTGAGTAATTGTCCATGAAACTGGCCAGAATCGGCCAAAACTGCGTGTGTTTATGATCGACACGTAAACGCACCCTGGGGTTCATCAATCGTGGAAATTAGTCCGGGACACCAAAACAGTCAGTAATAGTCCACGAAATAGGCCGGAATCGGCCAAAACTGCGGGTGTTGATGACCGACACGCAAACGCACCCCGGGGTTCGTCAAGCGTGGAAATCAGTCCGAGACCCCAAAACAGTGAGTAATAGTTCACGAACGAGCCAAAATTGGCCAAAACTGCGGGTGTTGATGACCGACATGTAAACGCACCCGAGGTTCATCAGTCGGGGAAATCACTCCGGGACCCCAAAAAAGTGAGTAATAGTGCACGATACGGGCCAAAATCGGCCAAAACTGCGGGTGTTGATGACCGACACGTAAACGCACCCCGGGGTTCGTCAATCGTGGAAATCACTCCGGGACCCCAAAACCGCGAGTAATAGTCCATGAAACTGGCCAGAATCGGCCAAAACTGTGAGTGTTTATGATCGACACGTAAACGCACCCTGGGGTTCATCAATCGTGGAAATCAGTCCGGGACACCAAAACAGTCAGTAATAGTCCATGAAACAGGCCAGAATCGACAAAAACTGCGAGTGTTGATGACCGACACGTAAACGCACCCCGGGGTTCGTCAATCGTGGAAATCACTCCGCAATCCCAAAACAGTAAGTAATAGTCCATGAAACTGGCCAGGATTGGCCAAAACTACGAGTATTTATGACCAACACGAAAACGCGCCCCAGGGTTCATCAATCGTGGAAATAGTCCGAGACCCTAAAACAGTGAGTAATTGTGCACGAAACGGGCCAGAATCGGCCAAAACTACAAGTGTTGATGACCGACACGTAAACGCACCCCGGGGTTCGTCAATCGTGGAAATCACTCCGGGACCCCAAAACAGCGAGTAATAGTCCACGAAACGGGCCGGAATCGGCCAAAACTATGGGTGTTGATGACCGACACGCAAACGCACCCCGGGGTTCGTCAAGCGTGGAAATCAGTCCGAGACCCCAAAACAGTGAGTAATAGTCCACGAACGAGCCAAAAATCGGCCAAAACTGCGGGTGTTGATGACCGACATGTAAACGCACCCCGAGGTTCATCAGTCGGGGAAATCACTCCGGGACCCCAAAAAAGTGAGTAATAGTGCACGATACGGGCCAAAATCGGCCAAAACTGCAGGTGTTGATGACCGACACGTAAACGCACCCCGGGGTTCGTCAATCGTGGAAATCACTCCGGGACCCCAAAACCGCGAGTAATAGTCCATGAAACTGGCCAGAATCGGCCAAAACTGTGAGTGTTTATGATCGACACGTAAACGCACCCTGGGGTTCATCAATCGTGGAAATCAGTCCGGGACACCAAAACAGTCAGTAATAGTCCATGAAACAGGCCAGAATCGACAAAAACTGCGAGTGTTGATCACCGACACGTAAACGCACCCCGGGGTTCGTCAATCGTGGAAATCACTCCACAATCCCAAAACAGTAAGTAATAGTCCACGAAACTGGCCAGGATCGGCCAAAACTACGAGTATTTATAACCAACACGAAAACGCGCCCCAGGGTTCATCAATCGTGGAAATAGTCCGAGACCCCAAAACAGTGAGTAATTGTGCACGAAACGGGCCAGAATCGGCCAAAACTACAAGTGTTGATGACCGACACGTAAACGCACCCCGGGGTTCGTCAATCGTGGAAATCACTCCGGGACCCCAAAACAGCGAGTAATAGTCCATGAAACGGGCCGGAATCGGCCAAAACTGCGGGTGTTGATGACCGACACGCAAACGCACCCCGGGGTTCGTCAAGCGTGGAAATCAGTCCGAGACCCCAAAACAGTGAGTAATAGTCCACGAATGAGCCAAAATCGGCCAAAACTGCGGGTGTTGATGACCGACATGTAAACGCACCCCGAGGTTCATCAGTCGGAGAAATCACTCCGGGACCCCAAAAAAGTGAGTAATAGTGCACGATACGGGCCAAAATCGGCCAAAATTGCGGGTGTTGATGACCGACACATAAACGCATCCCGGGGTTCGTCAATCGTGGAAATCACTCCGGGACCCCAAAACCGCGAGTAATAGTCCATGAAACTGGCCAGAACCGGCCAAAACTATGAGTGTTTATGATCGACACGTAAACGCACCCTGGGGTTCATCAATCGTGGAAATCAGTCCGGGACACCAAAACAGTCAGTAATAGTCCATGAAACAGGCCAGAATCGACAAAAACTGCGAGTGTTGATCACCGACACGTAAACGCACCCCGGGGTTCGTCAATCATGGAAATCACTCCGCAATCCCAAAACAGTAAGTAATAGTCCACGAAACTGGCCAGGATCGACCAAAACTACGAGTATTTATAACCAACACGAAAACGCGCCCCAGGGTTCATCAATCGTGGAAATAGTCCGAGACCCCAAAACAGTGAGTAATTGTGCACGAAACGGGCCAGAATCGGCCAAAACTACAAGTGTTGATGACCGACACGTAAACGCACCCCGGGGTTCGTCAATCGTGGAAATCACTCCGGGACCCCAAAACAGCGAGTACTAGTCCACGAAACGGGCCGGAATCGGCCAAAACTGCGGGTGTTGATGACCGACACGCAAACGCACCCCGGGGTTCGTCAAGCGTGGAAATCAGTCCGAGACCCCAAAACAGTGAGTAATAGTCCACGAACGAGCCAAAATCGGCCAAAACTGCGGGTGTTGATGACCGACATGTAAACGCACCCCGAGGTTCTTCAGTCGGGGAAATCACTCCGGGACCCCAAAAAAGTGAGTAATAGTGCACGATACGGGCCAAAATCGGCCAAAACTGCGGGTGTTGATGACTGACACGTAAACGCACCCCGGGGTTCGTCAATCGTGGAAATCACTCCGGGACCCCAAAACCGCGAGTAATAGTCCATGAAACTGGCCAGAATCGGCCAAAACTGTGAGTGTTTATGATCGACATGTAAACGCACCCTAGGGTTCATCAATCGTGGAAATCAGTCCGGGACACCAAAACAATCAGTAATAGTCCATGAAACAGGCCAGAATCGACAAAAACTGCGAGTGTTGATCACCGACACGTAAACGCACCCCGGGGTTCGTCAATCGTGGAAATCACTCCGCAATCCCAAAACAGTAAGTAATAGTCCATGAAACTGGCCAGGATCGGCCAAAACTACGAGTATTTATAACCAACACGAAAACGCGCCCCAGGGTTCATCAATCGTGGAAATAGTCCGAGACCCCAAAACAGTGAGTAATTGTGCACGAAACGGGCCAGAATCGGCCAAAACTACAAGTGTTGATGACCGACACGTAAACGCACCCCGGGGTTCGTCAATCGTGGAAATCACTCCGGGACCCCAAAACAGCGAGTAATAGTCCATGAAACGGGCCGGAATCGGCCAAAACTGCGGGTGTTGATGACCGACACGCAAACGCACCCCGGGGTTCGTCAAGCGTGGAAATCAGTCCGAGACCCCAAAACAGTGAGTAATAGTCCACGAATGAGCCAAAATCGGCCAAAACTGCGGGTGTTGATGACCGACATGTAAACGCACCCCGAGGTTCATCAGTCGGAGAAATCACTCCGGGACCCCAAAAAAGTGAGTAATAGTGCACGATACGGGCCAAAATCGGCCAAAATTGCGGGTGTTGATGACCGACACATAAACGCATCCCGGGGTTCGTCAATCGTGGAAATCACTCCGGGACCCCAAAACCGCGAGTAATAGTCCATGAAACTGGCCAGAACCGGCCAAAACTATGAGTGTTTATGATCGACACGTAAACGCACCCTGGGGTTCATCAATCGTGGAAATCAGTCCGGGACACCAAAACAGTCAGTAATAGTCCATGAAACAGGCCAGAATCGACAAAAACTGCGAGTGTTGATCACCGACACGTAAACGCACCCCGGGGTTCGTCAATCATGGAAATCACTCCGCAATCCCAAAACAGTAAGTAATAGTCCACGAAACTGGCCAGGATCGACCAAAACTACGAGTATTTATAACCAACACGAAAACGCGCCCCAGGGTTCATCAATCGTGGAAATAGTCCGAGACCCCAAAACAGTGAGTAATTGTGCACGAAACGGGCCAGAATCGGCCAAAACTACAAGTGTTGATGACCGACACGTAAACGCACCCCGGGGTTCGTCAATCGTGGAAATCACTCCGGGACCCCAAAACAGCGAGTACTAGTCCACGAAACGGGCCGGAATCGGCCAAAACTGCGGGTGTTGATGACCGACACGCAAACGCACCCCGGGGTTCGTCAAGCGTGGAAATCAGTCCGAGACCCCAAAACAGTGAGTAATAGTCCACGAACGAGCCAAAATCGGCCAAAACTGCGGGTGTTGATGACCGACATGTAAACGCACCCCGAGGTTCTTCAGTCGGGGAAATCACTCCGGGACCCCAAAAAAGTGAGTAATAGTGCACGATACGGGCCAAAATCGGCCAAAACTGCGGGTGTTGATGACTGACACGTAAACGCACCCCGGGGTTCGTCAATCGTGGAAATCACTCCGGGACCCCAAAACCGCGAGTAATAGTCCATGAAACTGGCCAGAATCGGCCAAAACTGTGAGTGTTTATGATCGACATGTAAACGCACCCTAGGGTTCATCAATCGTGGAAATCAGTCCGGGACACCAAAACAATCAGTAATAGTCCATGAAACAGGCCAGAATCGACAAAAACTGCGAGTGTTGATCACCGACACGTAAACGCACCCCGGGGTTCGTCAATCGTGGAAATCACTCCGCAATCCCAAAACAGTAAGTAATAGTCCATGAAACTGGCCAGGATCGGCCAAAACTACGAGTATTTATAACCAACACGAAAACGCGCCCCAGGGTTCATCAATCGTGGAAATAGTCCGAGACCCCAAAACAGTGAGTAATTGTGCACGAAACGGGCCAGAATCGTCCAAAACTACAAGTGTTGATGACCGACACGTAAACGCACCCCGGGGTTCGTCAATCGTGGAAATCACTCCGGGACCCCAAAACAGCGAGTAATAGTCCACGAAACGGGCCGGAATCGGCCAAAACTGCGGGTGTTGATGACCGACACGCAAACGCACCCCGGGGTTCGTCAAGCGTGGAAATCAGTCCGAGACCCCAAAACAGTGAGTAATAGTCCACGAACGAGCCAAAATCGGCCAAAACTGCGGGTGTTGATGACCGACATGTAAACGCACCCCGAGGTTCTTCAGTCGGGGAAATCACTCCGGGACCCCAAAAAAGTGAGTAATAGTGCACGATACGGGCCAAAATCGGCCAAAACTGCGGGTGTTGATGACTGACACGTAAACGCACCCCGGGGTTCGTCAATCGTGGAAATCACTCCGGGACCCCAAAACCGCGAGTAATAGTCCATGAAACTGGCCAGAATCGGCCAAAACTGTGAGTGTTTATGATCGACACGTAAACACACCCTGGGGTTCATCAATCGTGGAAATCAGTCCGGGACACCAAAACAGTCAGTAATAGTCCATGAAACAGGCCAGAATCGACAAAAACTGCGAGTGTTGATCACCGACACGTAAACGCACCCCGGGGTTCGTCAATCGTGGAAATCACTCCACAATCCCAAAACAGTAAGTAATAGTCCACGAAACTGGCCAGGATCGGCCAAAACTACGAGTATTTATAACCAACACGAAAACGCGCCCCAGGGTTCATCAATCATGGAAATAGTCCGAGACCCCAAAACAGTGAGTAATTGTGCACGAAACGGGCCAGAATCGGCCAAAACTACAAGTGTTGATGACCGACACGTAAACGCACCCCGGGGTTCGTCAATCGTGGAAATCACTCCGGGACCCCAAAACAGCGAGTAATAGTCCACGAAACTGGCCAGGATCGGCCAAAACTGCGGGTATTTATGACCAACACGAAAACGCGCCCCAGGGTTCATCAATCATGGAAATCAGTCCGAGACCCCAAAACAGTGAGTAATAGTCCACGAACAAGCCAAAATCGGCCAAAACTGCGGGTGTTGATGACCGACATGTAAACGCACCCCGAGGTTCATCAGTCGGAGAAATCACTCCGGGACCCCAAAAAAGTGAGTAATAGTGCACGATACGGGCCAAAATCGGCCAAAATTGCGGGTGTTGATGACCGACACATAAACGCATCCCGGGGTTCGTCAATCGTGGAAATCACTCCGGGACCCCAAAACCGCGAGTAATAGTCCATGAAACTGGCCAAAATCGGCCAAAACTGTGAGTGTTTATGATCGACACGTAAACGCACCCTAGGGTTCATCAATCGTGGAAATCAGTCCGGGACACCAAAACAGTCAGTAATAGTCCATGAAACAGGCCAGAATCGACAAAAACTGCGAGTGTTGATCACCGACACGTAAACGCACCCCGGGGTTCGTCAATCGTGGAAGTCACTCCACAATCCCAAAACAGTAAGTAATAGTCCACGAAACTGGCCAGGATCGGCCAAAACTACGAGTATTTATAACCAACACGAAAACGCGCCCCAGGGTTCATCAATCGTGGAAATAGTCCGAGACCCCAAAACAGTGAGTAATTGTGCACGAAACGGGCCAGAATCGGCCAAAACTACAAGTGTTGATGACCGACACGTAAACGCACCCCGGGGTTCGTCAATCGTGGAAATCACTCCGGGACCCCAAAACAGCGAGTAATAGTCCACGAAACGGGCCGGAATCGGCCAAAACTGCGGGTGTTGATGACCGACATGCAAACGCACCCCGGGGTTCGTCAAGCGTGGAAATCAGTCCGAGACCCCAAAACAGTGAGTAATAGTCCACGAACGAGCCAAAATCGGCCAAAACTGCGGGTGTTGATGACCGACATGTAAACGCACCCCGAGGTTCATCAGTCGGAGAAATCACTCCGGGACCCCAAAAAAGTGAGTAATAGTGCATGATACGGGCCAAAATCGGCCAAAATTGCGGGTGTTGATGACCGACACATAAACGCATCCCGGGGTTCGTCAATCGTGGAAATCACTCCGGGACCCCAAAACCGCGAGTAATAGTCCATGAAACTGGCCAAAATCGGCCAAAACTGTGAGTGTTTATGATCGACACGTAAACGCACCCTAGGGTTCATCAATCGTGGAAATCAGTCCGGGACACCAAAACAGTCAGTAATAGTCCATGAAACAGGCCAGAATCGACAAAAACTGCGAGTGTTGATGACCGACACGTAAACGCACCCCGGGGTTCGTCAATCGTGGAAATCACTCCGCAATCCCAAAACAGTAAGTAATAGTCCATGAAACTGGCCAGGATTGGCCAAAACTACGAGTATTTATGACCAACACGAAAACGCGCCCCAGGGTTCATCAATCGTGGAAATAGTCCGAGACCCTAAAACAGTGAGTAATTGTGCACGAAACGGGCCAGAATCGGCCAAAACTACAAGTGTTGATGACCGACACGTAAACGCACCCCGGGGTTCGTCAATCGTGGAAATCACTCCGGGACCCCAAAACAGCGAGTAATAGTCCACGAAACGGGCCGGAATCGGCCAAAACTATGGGTGTTGATGACCGACACGCAAACGCACCCCGGGGTTCGTCAAGCGTGGAAATCAGTCCGAGACCCCAAAACAGTGAGTAATAGTCCACGAACGAGCCAAAAATCGGCCAAAACTGCGGGTGTTGATGACCGACATGTAAACGCACCCCGAGGTTCATCAGTCGGGGAAATCACTCCGGGACCCCAAAAAAGTGAGTAATAGTGCACGATACGGGCCAAAATCGGCCAAAACTGCAGGTGTTGATGACCGACACGTAAACGCACCCCGGGGTTCGTCAATCGTGGAAATCACTCCGGGACCCCAAAACCGCGAGTAATAGTCCATGAAACTGGCCAGAATCGGCCAAAACTGTGAGTGTTTATGATCGACACGTAAACGCACCCTGGGGTTCATCAATCATGGAAATCAGTCCGGGACACCAAAACAGTCAGTAATAGTCCATGAAACAGGCCAGAATCGACAAAAACTGCGAGTGTTGATCACCGACACGTAAACGCACCCCGGGGTTCGTCAATCGTGGAAATCACTCCACAATCCCAAAACAGTAAGTAATAGTCCACGAAACTGGCCAGGATCGGCCAAAACTACGAGTATTTATAACCAACACGAAAACGCGCCCCAGGGTTCATCAATCGTGGAAATAGTCCGAGACCCCAAAACAGTGAGTAATTGTGCACGAAACGGGCCAGAATCGGCCAAAACTACAAGTGTTGATGACCGACACGTAAACGCACCCCGGGGTTCGTCAATCGTGGAAATCACTCCGGGACCCCAAAACAGCGAGTAATAGTCCATGAAACGGGCCGGAATCGGCCAAAACTGCGGGTGTTGATGACCGACACGCAAACGCACCCCGGGGTTCGTCAAGCGTGGAAATCAGTCCGAGACCCCAAAACAGTGAGTAATAGTCCACGAATGAGCCAAAATCGGCCAAAACTGCGGGTGTTGATGACCGACATGTAAACGCACCCCGAGGTTCATCAGTCGGAGAAATCACTCCGGGACCCCAAAAAAGTGAGTAATAGTGCACGATACGGGCCAAAATCGGCCAAAATTGCGGGTGTTGATGACCGACACATAAACGCATCCCGGGGTTCGTCAATCGTGGAAATCACTCCGGGACCCCAAAACCGCGAGTAATAGTCCATGAAACTGGCCAGAACCGGCCAAAACTATGAGTGTTTATGATCGACACGTAAACGCACCCTGGGGTTCATCAATCGTGGAAATCAGTCCGGGACACCAAAACAGTCAGTAATAGTCCATGAAACAGGCCAGAATCGACAAAAACTGCGAGTGTTGATCACCGACACGTAAACGCACCCCGGGGTTCGTCAATCATGGAAATCACTCCGCAATCCCAAAACAGTAAGTAATAGTCCACGAAACTGGCCAGGATCGACCAAAACTACGAGTATTTATAACCAACACGAAAACGCGCCCCAGGGTTCATCAATCGTGGAAATAGTCCGAGACCCCAAAACAGTGAGTAATTGTGCACGAAACGGGCCAGAATCGGCCAAAACTACAAGTGTTGATGACCGACACGTAAACGCACCCCGGGGTTCGTCAATCGTGGAAATCACTCCGGGACCCCAAAACAGCGAGTACTAGTCCACGAAACGGGCCGGAATCGGCCAAAACTGCGGGTGTTGATGACCGACACGCAAACGCACCCCGGGGTTCGTCAAGCGTGGAAATCAGTCCGAGACCCCAAAACAGTGAGTAATAGTCCACGAACGAGCCAAAATCGGCCAAAACTGCGGGTGTTGATGACCGACATGTAAACGCACCCCGAGGTTCTTCAGTCGGGGAAATCACTCCGGGACCCCAAAAAAGTGAGTAATAGTGCACGATACGGGCCAAAATCGGCCAAAACTGCGGGTGTTGATGACTGACACGTAAACGCACCCCGGGGTTCGTCAATCGTGGAAATCACTCCGGGACCCCAAAACCGCGAGTAATAGTCCATGAAACTGGCCAGAATCGGCCAAAACTGTGAGTGTTTATGATCGACATGTAAACGCACCCTAGGGTTCATCAATCGTGGAAATCAGTCCGGGACACCAAAACAATCAGTAATAGTCCATGAAACAGGCCAGAATCGACAAAAACTGCGAGTGTTGATCACCGACACGTAAACGCACCCCGGGGTTCGTCAATCGTGGAAATCACTCCGCAATCCCAAAACAGTAAGTAATAGTCCATGAAACTGGCCAGGATCGGCCAAAACTACGAGTATTTATAACCAACACGAAAACGCGCCCCAGGGTTCATCAATCGTGGAAATAGTCCGAGACCCCAAAACAGTGAGTAATTGTGCACGAAACGGGCCAGAATCGGCCAAAACTACAAGTGTTGATGACCGACACGTAAACGCACCCCGGGGTTCGTCAATCGTGGAAATCACTCCGGGACCCCAAAACAGCGAGTAATAGTCCATGAAACGGGCCGGAATCGGCCAAAACTGCGGGTGTTGATGACCGACACGCAAACGCACCCCGGGGTTCGTCAAGCGTGGAAATCAGTCCGAGACCCCAAAACAGTGAGTAATAGTCCACGAATGAGCCAAAATCGGCCAAAACTGCGGGTGTTGATGACCGACATGTAAACGCACCCCGAGGTTCATCAGTCGGAGAAATCACTCCGGGACCCCAAAAAAGTGAGTAATAGTGCACGATACGGGCCAAAATCGGCCAAAATTGCGGGTGTTGATGACCGACACATAAACGCATCCCGGGGTTCGTCAATCGTGGAAATCACTCCGGGACCCCAAAACCGCGAGTAATAGTCCATGAAACTGGCCAGAACCGGCCAAAACTATGAGTGTTTATGATCGACACGTAAACGCACCCTGGGGTTCATCAATCGTGGAAATCAGTCCGGGACACCAAAACAGTCAGTAATAGTCCATGAAACAGGCCAGAATCGACAAAAACTGCGAGTGTTGATCACCGACACGTAAACGCACCCCGGGGTTCGTCAATCATGGAAATCACTCCGCAATCCCAAAACAGTAAGTAATAGTCCACGAAACTGGCCAGGATCGACCAAAACTACGAGTATTTATAACCAACACGAAAACGCGCCCCAGGGTTCATCAATCGTGGAAATAGTCCGAGACCCCAAAACAGTGAGTAATTGTGCACGAAACGGGCCAGAATCGGCCAAAACTACAAGTGTTGATGACCGACACGTAAACGCACCCCGGGGTTCGTCAATCGTGGAAATCACTCCGGGACCCCAAAACAGCGAGTACTAGTCCACGAAACGGGCCGGAATCGGCCAAAACTGCGGGTGTTGATGACCGACACGCAAACGCACCCCGGGGTTCGTCAAGCGTGGAAATCAGTCCGAGACCCCAAAACAGTGAGTAATAGTCCACGAACGAGCCAAAATCGGCCAAAACTGCGGGTGTTGATGACCGACATGTAAACGCACCCCGAGGTTCTTCAGTCGGGGAAATCACTCCGGGACCCCAAAAAAGTGAGTAATAGTGCACGATACGGGCCAAAATCGGCCAAAACTGCGGGTGTTGATGACTGACACGTAAACGCACCCCGGGGTTCGTCAATCGTGGAAATCACTCCGGGACCCCAAAACCGCGAGTAATAGTCCATGAAACTGGCCAGAATCGGCCAAAACTGTGAGTGTTTATGATCGACATGTAAACGCACCCTAGGGTTCATCAATCGTGGAAATCAGTCCGGGACACCAAAACAATCAGTAATAGTCCATGAAACAGGCCAGAATCGACAAAAACTGCGAGTGTTGATCACCGACACGTAAACGCACCCCGGGGTTCGTCAATCGTGGAAATCACTCCGCAATCCCAAAACAGTAAGTAATAGTCCATGAAACTGGCCAGGATCGGCCAAAACTACGAGTATTTATAACCAACACGAAAACGCGCCCCAGGGTTCATCAATCGTGGAAATAGTCCGAGACCCCAAAACAGTGAGTAATTGTGCACGAAACGGGCCAGAATCGTCCAAAACTACAAGTGTTGATGACCGACACGTAAACGCACCCCGGGGTTCGTCAATCGTGGAAATCACTCCGGGACCCCAAAACAGCGAGTAATAGTCCACGAAACGGGCCGGAATCGGCCAAAACTGCGGGTGTTGATGACCGACACGCAAACGCACCCCGGGGTTCGTCAAGCGTGGAAATCAGTCCGAGACCCCAAAACAGTGAGTAATAGTCCACGAACGAGCCAAAATCGGCCAAAACTGCGGGTGTTGATGACCGACATGTAAACGCACCCCGAGGTTCTTCAGTCGGGGAAATCACTCCGGGACCCCAAAAAAGTGAGTAATAGTGCACGATACGGGCCAAAATCGGCCAAAACTGCGGGTGTTGATGACTGACACGTAAACGCACCCCGGGGTTCGTCAATCGTGGAAATCACTCCGGGACCCCAAAACCGCGAGTAATAGTCCATGAAACTGGCCAGAATCGGCCAAAACTGTGAGTGTTTATGATCGACACGTAAACACACCCTGGGGTTCATCAATCGTGGAAATCAGTCCGGGACACCAAAACAGTCAGTAATAGTCCATGAAACAGGCCAGAATCGACAAAAACTGCGAGTGTTGATCACCGACACGTAAACGCACCCCGGGGTTCGTCAATCGTGGAAATCACTCCACAATCCCAAAACAGTAAGTAATAGTCCACGAAACTGGCCAGGATCGGCCAAAACTACGAGTATTTATAACCAACACGAAAACGCGCCCCAGGGTTCATCAATCATGGAAATAGTCCGAGACCCCAAAACAGTGAGTAATTGTGCACGAAACGGGCCAGAATCGGCCAAAACTACAAGTGTTGATGACCGACACGTAAACGCACCCCGGGGTTCGTCAATCGTGGAAATCACTCCGGGACCCCAAAACAGCGAGTAATAGTCCACGAAACTGGCCAGGATCGGCCAAAACTGCGGGTATTTATGACCAACACGAAAACGCGCCCCAGGGTTCATCAATCATGGAAATCAGTCCGAGACCCCAAAACAGTGAGTAATAGTCCACGAACAAGCCAAAATCGGCCAAAACTGCGGGTGTTGATGACCGACATGTAAACGCACCCCGAGGTTCATCAGTCGGAGAAATCACTCCGGGACCCCAAAAAAGTGAGTAATAGTGCACGATACGGGCCAAAATCGGCCAAAATTGCGGGTGTTGATGACCGACACATAAACGCATCCCGGGGTTCGTCAATCGTGGAAATCACTCCGGGACCCCAAAACCGCGAGTAATAGTCCATGAAACTGGCCAAAATCGGCCAAAACTGTGAGTGTTTATGATCGACACGTAAACGCACCCTAGGGTTCATCAATCGTGGAAATCAGTCCGGGACACCAAAACAGTCAGTAATAGTCCATGAAACAGGCCAGAATCGACAAAAACTGCGAGTGTTGATCACCGACACGTAAACGCACCCCGGGGTTCGTCAATCGTGGAAGTCACTCCACAATCCCAAAACAGTAAGTAATAGTCCACGAAACTGGCCAGGATCGGCCAAAACTACGAGTATTTATAACCAACACGAAAACGCGCCCCAGGGTTCATCAATCGTGGAAATAGTCCGAGACCCCAAAACAGTGAGTAATTGTGCACGAAACGGGCCAGAATCGGCCAAAACTACAAGTGTTGATGACCGACACGTAAACGCACCCCGGGGTTCGTCAATCGTGGAAATCACTCCGGGACCCCAAAACAGCGAGTAATAGTCCACGAAACGGGCCGGAATCGGCCAAAACTGCGGGTGTTGATGACCGACATGCAAACGCACCCCGGGGTTCGTCAAGCGTGGAAATCAGTCCGAGACCCCAAAACAGTGAGTAATAGTCCACGAACGAGCCAAAATCGGCCAAAACTGCGGGTGTTGATGACCGACATGTAAACGCACCCCGAGGTTCATCAGTCGGAGAAATCACTCCGGGACCCCAAAAAAGTGAGTAATAGTGCACGATACGGGCCAAAATCGGCCAAAATTGCGGGTGTTGATGACCGACACATAAACGCATCCCGGGGTTCGTCAATCGTGGAAATCACTCCGGGACCCCAAAACCGCGAGTAATAGTCCATGAAACTGGCCAAAATCGGCCAAAACTGTGAGTGTTTATGATCGACACGTAAACGCACCCTAGGGTTCATCAATCGTGGAAATCAGTCCGGGACACCAAAACAGTCAGTAATAGTCCATGAAACAGGCCAGAATCGACAAAAACTGCGAGTGTTGATCACCGACACGTAAACGCACCCCGGGGTTCGTCAATCGTGGAAGTCACTCCACAATCCCAAAACAGTAAGTAATAGTCCACGAAACTGGCCAGGATCGGCCAAAACTACGAGTATTTATAACCAACACGAAAACGCGCCCCAGGGTTCATCAATCGTGGAAATAGTCCGAGACCCCAAAACAGTGAGTAATTGTGCACGAAACGGGCCAGAATCGGCCAAAACTACAAGTGTTGATGACCGACACGTAAACGCACCCCGGGGTTCGTCAATCGTGGAAATCACTCCGGGACCCCAAAACAGCGAGTAATAGTCCACGAAACGGGCCGGAATCGGCCAAAACTGCGGGTGTTGATGACCGACATGCAAACGCACCCCGGGGTTCGTCAAGCGTGGAAATCAGTCCGAGACCCCAAAACAGTGAGTAATAGTCCACGAACGAGCCAAAATCGGCCAAAACTGCGGGTGTTGATGACCGACATGTAAACGCACCCCGAGGTTCTTCAGTCGGGGAAATCACTCCGGGACCCCAAAAAAGTGAGTAATAGTGCACGATACGGGCCAAAATCGGCCAAAACTGCGGGTGTTGATGACTGACACGTAAACGCACCCCGGGGTTCGTCAATCGTGGAAATCACTCCGGGACCCCAAAACCGCGAGTAATAGTCCATGAAACTGGCCAGAATCGGCCAAAACTGTGAGTGTTTATGATCGACACGTAAACGCACCCTAGGGTTCATCAATCGTGGAAATCAGTCCGGGACACCAAAACAGTCAGTAATAGTCCATGAAACAGGCCAGAATCGACAAAAACTGCGAGTGTTGATCACCGACACGTAAACGCACCCCGGGGTTCGTCAATCGTGGAAGTCACTCCACAATCCCAAAACAGTAAGTAATAGTCCACGAAACTGGCCAGGATCGGCCAAAACTACGAGTATTTATAACCAACACGAAAACGCGCCCCAGGGTTCATCAATCGTGGAAATAGTCCGAGACCCCAAAACAGTGAGTAATTGTGCACGAAACGGGCCAGAATCGGCCAAAACTACAAGTGTTGATGACCGACACGTAAACGCACCCCGGGGTTCGTCAATCGTGGAAATCACTCCGGGACCCCAAAACAGCGAGTAATAGTCCACGAAACGGGCCGGAATCGGCCAAAACTGCGGGTGTTGATGACCGACATGCAAACGCACCCCGGGGTTCGTCAAGCGTGGAAATCAGTCCGAGACCCCAAAACAGTGAGTAATAGTCCACGAACGAGCCAAAATCGGCCAAAACTGCGGGTGTTGATGACCGACATGTAAACGCACCCCGAGGTTCTTCAGTCGGGGAAATCACTCCGGGACCCCAAAAAAGTGAGTAATAGTGCACGATACGGGCCAAAATCGGCCAAAACTGCGGGTGTTGATGACTGACACGTAAACGCACCCCGGGGTTCGTCAATCGTGGAAATCACTCCGGGACCCCAAAACCGCGAGTAATAGTCCATGAAACTGGCCAGAATCGGCCAAAACTGTGAGTGTTTATGATCGACACGTAAACGCACCCTAGGGTTCATCAATCGTGGAAATCAGTCCGGGACACCAAAACAGTCAGTAATAGTCCATGAAACAGGCCAGAATCGACAAAAACTGCGAGTGTTGATCACCGACACGTAAACGCACCCCGGGGTTCGTCAATCGTGGAAATCACTCCACAATCCCAAAACAGTAAGTAATAGTCCACGAAACTGGCCAGGATCGGCCAAAACTACGAGTATTTATAACCAACACGAAAACGCGCCCCAGGGTTCATCAATCGTGGAAATAGTCCGAGACCCCAAAACAGTGAGTAATTGTGCACGAAACGGGCCAGAATCGGCCAAAACTACAAGTGTTGATGACCGACACGTAAACGCACCCCGGGGTTCGTCAATCGTGGAAATCACTCCGGGACCCCAAAACAGCGAGTAATAGTCCACGAAACGGGCCGGAATCGGCCAAAACTGCGGGTGTTGATGACCGACACGCAAACGCACCCCGGGGTTCGTCAAGCGTGGAAATCAGTCCGAGACCCCAAAACAGTGAGTAATAGTCCACGAACGAGCCAAAATCGGCCAAAACTGCGGGTGTTGATGACCGACATGTAAACGCACCCCGAGGTTCATCAGTCGGAGAAATCACTCCGGGACCCAAAAAAAGTGAGTAATAGTGCACGATACGGGCCAAAATCGGCCAAAATTGCGGGTGTTGATGACCGACACATAAACGCATCCCGGGGTTCGTCAATCGTGGAAATCACTCCGGGACCCCAAAACCGCGAGTAATAGTCCATGAAACTGGCCAGAATCGGCCAAAACTATGAGTGTTTATGATCGACACGTAAACGCACCCTGGGGTTCATCAATCGTGGAAATCAGTCCGGGACACCAAAACAGTCAGTAATAGTCCATGAAACAGGCCAGAATCGACAAAAACTGCGAGTGTTGATCACCGACACGTAAACGCACCCCGGGGTTCGTCAATCGTGGAAATCACTCCGCAATCCCAAAACAGTAAGTAATAGTCCACGAAACTGGCCAGGATCGGCCAAAACTACGAGTATTTATAACCAACACGAAAACGCGCCCCAGGGTTCATCAATCGTGGAAATAGTCCGAGACCCCAAAACAGTGAGTAATTGTGCACGAAACGGGCCAGAATCGGCCAAAACTACAAGTGTTGATGACCGACACGTAAACGCACCCCGGGGTTCGTCAATCGTGGAAATCACTCCGGGACCCCAAAACAGCGAGTAATAGTCCACGAAACGGGCCGGAATCGGCCAAAACTGCGGGTGTTGATGACCGACACGCAAACGCACCCCAGGGTTCGTCAAGCGTGGAAATCAGTCCGAGACCCCAAAACAGTGAGTAATAGTCCACGAACGAGCCAAAATCGGCCAAAACTGCGGGTGTTGATGACCGACATGTAAACGCACCCCGAGGTTCTTCAGTCGGGGAAATCACTCCGGGACCCCAAAAAAGTGAGTAATAGTGCACGATACGGGCCAAAATCGGCCAAAACTGTGGGTGTTGATGACTGAAACGTAAACGCACCCCGGGGTTCGTCAATTGTGGAAATCACTCCGGGACCCCAAAACCGCGAGTAATAGTCCATGAAACTGGCCAGAATCGGCCAAAACTGTGAGTGTTTATGATCGACACGTAAACGCACCCTGGGGTTCATCAATCGTGGAAATCAGTCCGGGACACCAAAACAGTCAGTAATAGTCCATGAAACAGGCCAGAATCGACAAAAACTGCGAGTGTTGATCACCGACACGTAAACGCACCCCGGGGTTCGTCAATCGTGGAAATCACTCCACAATCCCAAAACAGTAAGTAATAGTCCACGAAACTGGCCAGGATCGGCCAAAACTACGAGTATTTATAACCAACACGAAAACGCGCCCCAGGGTTCATCAATCGTGGAAATAGTCCGAGACCCCAAAACAGTGAGTAATTGTGCACGAAACGAGCCAGAATCGGCCAAAACTACAAGTGTTGATGACCGACACGTAAACGCACCCCGGGGTTCGTCAATCGTGGAAATCACTCCGGGACCCCAAAACAGCGAGTAATAGTCCACGAAACTGGCCAGGATCGGCCAAAACTGCGGGTATTTATGACCAACACGAAAACGCGCCCCAGGGTTCATCAATCATGGAAATCAGTCCGAGACCCCAAAACAGTGAGTAATAGTCCACGAACGAGCCAAAATCGGCCAAAACTGCGGGTGTTGATGACCGACATGTAAACGCACCCCGAGGTTCATCAGTCGGAGAAATCACTCCGGGACCCCAAAAAAGTGAGTAATAGTGCACGATACGGGCCAAAATCGGCCAAAATTGCGGGTGTTGATGACCGACACATAAACGCATCCCGGGGTTCGTCAATCGTGGAAATCACTCCGGGACCCCAAAACCGCGAGTAATAGTCCATGAAACTGGCCAAAATCGGCCAAAACTGTGAGTGTTTATGATCGACACGTAAACGCACCCTAGGGTTCATCAATCGTGGAAATCAGTCCGGGACACCAAAACAGTCAGTAATAGTCCATGAAACAGGCCAGAATCGACAAAAACTGCGAGTGTTGATCACCGACACGTAAACGCACCCCGGGGTTCGTCAATCGTGGAAATCACTCCACAATCCCAAAACAGTAAGTAATAGTCCACGAAACTGGCCAGGATCGGCCAAAACTACGAGTATTTATAACCAACACGAAAACGCGCCCCAGGGTTCATCAATCGTGGAAATAGTCCGAGACCCCAAAACAGTGAGTAATTGTGCACGAAACGGGCCAGAATCGGCCAAAACTACAAGTGTTGATGACCGACACGTAAACGCACCCCGGGGTTCGTCAATCGTGGAAATCACTCCGGGACCCCAAAACAGCGAGTAATAGTCCACGAAACGGGCCGGAATCGGCCAAAACTGCGGGTGTTGATGACCGACACGCAAACGCACCCCGGGGTTCGTCAAGCGTGGAAATCAGTCCGAGACCCCAAAACAGTGAGTAATAGTCCACGAACGAGCCAAAATCGGCCAAAACTGCGGGTGTTGATGACCGACATGTAAACGCACCCCGAGGTTCATCAGTCGGAGAAATCACTCCGGGACCCAAAAAAAGTGAGTAATAGTGCACGATACGGGCCAAAATCGGCCAAAATTGCGGGTGTTGATGACCGACACATAAACGCATCCCGGGGTTCGTCAATCGTGGAAATCACTCCGGGACCCCAAAACCGCGAGAAATAGTCCATGAAACTGGCCAGAATCGGCCAAAACTATGAGTGTTTATGATCGACACGTAAACGCACCCTGGGGTTCATCAATCGTGGAAATCAGTCCGGGACACCAAAACAGTCAGTAATAGTCCATGAAACAGGCCAGAATCGACAAAAACTGCGAGTGTTGATCACCGACACGTAAACGCACCCCGGGGTTCGTCAATCGTGGAAATCACTCCGCAATCCCAAAACAGTAAGTAATAGTCCACGAAACTGGCCAGGATCGGCCAAAACTACGAGTATTTATAACCAACACGAAAACGCGCCCCAGGGTTCATCAATCGTGGAAATAGTCCGAGACCCCAAAACAGTGAGTAATTGTGCACGAAACGGGCCAGAATCGGCCAAAACTACAAGTGTTGATGACCGACACGTAAACGCACCCCGGGGTTCGTCAATCGTGGAAATCACTCCGGGACCCCAAAACAGCGAGTAATAGTCCACGAAACGGGCCGGAATCGGCCAAAACTGCGGGTGTTGATGACCGACACGCAAACGCACCCCGGGGTTCGTCAAGCGTGGAAATCAGTCCGAGACCCCAAAACAGTGAGTAATAGTCCACGAACGAGCCAAAATCGGCCAAAACTGCGGGTGTTGATGACCGACATGTAAACGCACCCCGAGGTTCTTCAGTCGGGGAAATCACTCCGGGACCCCAAAAAAGTGAGTAATAGTGCACGATACGGGCCAAAATCGGCCAAAACTGTGGGTGTTGATGACTGAAACGTAAACGCACCCCGGGGTTCGTCAATTGTGGAAATCACTCCGGGACCCCAAAACCGCGAGTAATAGTCCATGAAACTGGCCAGAATCGGCCAAAACTGTGAGTGTTTATGATCGACACGTAAACGCACCCTGGGGTTCATCAATCGTGGAAATCAGTCCGGGACACCAAAACAGTCAGTAATAGTCCATGAAACAGGCCAGAATCGACAAAAACTGCGAGTGTTGATCACCGACACGTAAACGCACCCCGGGGTTCGTCAATCGTGGAAATCACTCCGCAATCCCAAAACAGTAAGTAATAGTCCACGAAACTGGCCAGGATCGGCCAAAACTACGAGTATTTATAACCAACACGAAAACGCGCCCCAGGGTTCATCAATCGTGGAAATAGTCCGAGACCCCAAAACAGTGAGTAATTGTGCACGAAACGGGCCAGAATCGGCCAAAACTACAAGTGTTGATGACCGACACGTAAACGCACCCCGGGGTTCGTCAATCGTGGAAATCACTCCGGGACCCCAAAACAGCGAGTAATAGTCCACGAAACGGGCCGGAATCGGCCAAAACTGCGGGTGTTGATGACCGACACGCAAACGCACCCCAGGGTTCGTCAAGCGTGGAAATCAGTCCGAGACCCCAAAACAGTGAGTAATAGTCCACGAACGAGCCAAAATCGGCCAAAACTGCGGGTGTTGATGACCGACATGTAAACGCACCCCGAGGTTCTTCAGTCGGGGAAATCACTCCGGGACCCCAAAAAAGTGAGTAATAGTGCACGATACGGGCCAAAATCGGCCAAAACTGTGGGTGTTGATGACTGAAACGTAAACGCACCCCGGGGTTCGTCAATTGTGGAAATCACTCCGGGACCCCAAAACCGCGAGTAATAGTCCATGAAACTGGCCAGAATCGGCCAAAACTGTGAGTGTTTATGATCGACACGTAAACGCACCCTGGGGTTCATCAATCGTGGAAATCAGTCCGGGACACCAAAACAGTCAGTAATAGTCCATGAAACAGGCCAGAATCGACAAAAACTGCGAGTGTTGATCACCGACACGTAAACGCACCCCGGGGTTCGTCAATCGTGGAAATCACTCCACAATCCCAAAACAGTAAGTAATAGTCCACGAAACTGGCCAGGATCGGCCAAAACTACGAGTATTTATAACCAACACGAAAACGCGCCCCAGGGTTCATCAATCGTGGAAATAGTCCGAGACCCCAAAACAGTGAGTAATTGTGCACGAAACGAGCCAGAATCGGCCAAAACTACAAGTGTTGATGACCGACACGTAAACGCACCCCGGGGTTCGTCAATCGTGGAAATCACTCCGGGACCCCAAAACAGCGAGTAATAGTCCACGAAACTGGCCAGGATCGGCCAAAACTGCGGGTATTTATGACCAACACGAAAACGCGCCCCAGGGTTCATCAATCATGGAAATCAGTCCGAGACCCCAAAACAGTGAGTAATAGTCCACGAACGAGCCAAAATCGGCCAAAACTGCGGGTGTTGATGACCGACATGTAAACGCACCCCGAGGTTCATCAGTCGGAGAAATCACTCCGGGACCCCAAAAAAGTGAGTAATAGTGCACGATACGGGCCAAAATCGGCCAAAATTGCGGGTGTTGATGACCGACACATAAACGCATCCCGGGGTTCGTCAATCGTGGAAATCACTCCGGGACCCCAAAACCGCGAGTAATAGTCCATGAAACTGGCCAAAATCGGCCAAAACTGTGAGTGTTTATGATCGACACGTAAACGCACCCTAGGGTTCATCAATCGTGGAAATCAGTCCGGGACACCAAAACAGTCAGTAATAGTCCATGAAACAGGCCAGAATCGACAAAAACTGCGAGTGTTGATCACCGACACGTAAACGCACCCCGGGGTTCGTCAATCGTGGAAATCACTCCACAATCCCAAAACAGTAAGTAATAGTCCACGAAACTGGCCAGGATCGGCCAAAACTACGAGTATTTATAACCAACACGAAAACGCGCCCCAGGGTTCATCAATCGTGGAAATAGTCCGAGACCCCAAAACAGTGAGTAATTGTGCACGAAACGGGCCAGAATCGGCCAAAACTACAAGTGTTGATGACCGACACGTAAACGCACCCCGGGGTTCGTCAATCGTGGAAATCACTCCGGGACCCCAAAACAGCGAGTAATAGTCCACGAAACGGGCCGGAATCGGCCAAAACTGCGGGTGTTGATGACCGACACGCAAACGCACCCCGGGGTTCGTCAAGCGTGGAAATCAGTCCGAGACCCCAAAACAGTGAGTAATAGTCCACGAACGAGCCAAAATCGGCCAAAACTGCGGGTGTTGATGACCGACATGTAAACGCACCCCGAGGTTCATCAGTCGGAGAAATCACTCCGGGACCCAAAAAAAGTGAGTAATAGTGCACGATACGGGCCAAAATCGGCCAAAATTGCGGGTGTTGATGACCGACACATAAACGCATCCCGGGGTTCGTCAATCGTGGAAATCACTCCGGGACCCCAAAACCGCGAGAAATAGTCCATGAAACTGGCCAGAATCGGCCAAAACTATGAGTGTTTATGATCGACACGTAAACGCACCCTGGGGTTCATCAATCGTGGAAATCAGTCCGGGACACCAAAACAGTCAGTAATAGTCCATGAAACAGGCCAGAATCGACAAAAACTGCGAGTGTTGATCACCGACACGTAAACGCACCCCGGGGTTCGTCAATCGTGGAAATCACTCCGCAATCCCAAAACAGTAAGTAATAGTCCACGAAACTGGCCAGGATCGGCCAAAACTACGAGTATTTATAACCAACACGAAAACGCGCCCCAGGGTTCATCAATCGTGGAAATAGTCCGAGACCCCAAAACAGTGAGTAATTGTGCACGAAACGGGCCAGAATCGGCCAAAACTACAAGTGTTGATGACCGACACGTAAACGCACCCCGGGGTTCGTCAATCGTGGAAATCACTCCGGGACCCCAAAACAGCGAGTAATAGTCCACGAAACGGGCCGGAATCGGCCAAAACTGCGGGTGTTGATGACCGACACGCAAACGCACCCCGGGGTTCGTCAAGCGTGGAAATCAGTCCGAGACCCCAAAACAGTGAGTAATAGTCCACGAACGAGCCAAAATCGGCCAAAACTGCGGGTGTTGATGACCGACATGTAAACGCACCCCGAGGTTCTTCAGTCGGGGAAATCACTCCGGGACCCCAAAAAAGTGAGTAATAGTGCACGATACGGGCCAAAATCGGCCAAAACTGTGGGTGTTGATGACTGAAACGTAAACGCACCCCGGGGTTCGTCAATTGTGGAAATCACTCCGGGACCCCAAAACCGCGAGTAATAGTCCATGAAACTGGCCAGAATCGGCCAAAACTGTGAGTGTTTATGATCGACACGTAAACGCACCCTGGGGTTCATCAATCGTGGAAATCAGTCCGGGACACCAAAACAGTCAGTAATAGTCCATGAAACAGGCCAGAATCGACAAAAACTGCGAGTGTTGATCACCGACACGTAAACGCACCCCGGGGTTCGTCAATCGTGGAAATCACTCCGCAATCCCAAAACAGTAAGTAATAGTCCACGAAACTGGCCAGGATCGGCCAAAACTACGAGTATTTATAACCAACACGAAAACGCGCCCCAGGGTTCATCAATCGTGGAAATAGTCCGAGACCCCAAAACAGTGAGTAATTGTGCACGAAACGGGCCAGAATCGGCCAAAACTACAAGTGTTGATGACCGACACGTAAACGCACCCCGGGGTTCGTCAATCGTGGAAATCACTCCGGGACCCCAAAACAGCGAGTAATAGTCCACGAAACGGGCCGGAATCGGCCAAAACTGCGGGTGTTGATGACCGACACGCAAACGCACCCCAGGGTTCGTCAAGCGTGGAAATCAGTCCGAGACCCCAAAACAGTGAGTAATAGTCCACGAACGAGCCAAAATCGGCCAAAACTGCGGGTGTTGATGACCGACATGTAAACGCACCCCGAGGTTCTTCAGTCGGGGAAATCACTCCGGGACCCCAAAAAAGTGAGTAATAGTGCACGATACGGGCCAAAATCGGCCAAAACTGTGGGTGTTGATGACTGAAACGTAAACGCACCCCGGGGTTCGTCAATTGTGGAAATCACTCCGGGACCCCAAAACCGCGAGTAATAGTCCATGAAACTGGCCAGAATCGGCCAAAACTGTGAGTGTTTATGATCGACACGTAAACGCACCCTGGGGTTCATCAATCGTGGAAATCAGTCCGGGACACCAAAACAGTCAGTAATAGTCCATGAAACAGGCCAGAATCGACAAAAACTGCGAGTGTTGATCACCGACACGTAAACGCACCCCGGGGTTCGTCAATCGTGGAAATCACTCCACAATCCCAAAACAGTAAGTAATAGTCCACGAAACTGGCCAGGATCGGCCAAAACTACGAGTATTTATAACCAACACGAAAACGCGCCCCAGGGTTCATCAATCGTGGAAATAGTCCGAGACCCCAAAACAGTGAGTAATTGTGCACGAAACGAGCCAGAATCGGCCAAAACTACAAGTGTTGATGACCGACACGTAAACGCACCCCGGGGTTCGTCAATCGTGGAAATCACTCCGGGACCCCAAAACAGCGAGTAATAGTCCACGAAACTGGCCAGGATCGGCCAAAACTGCGGGTATTTATGACCAACACGAAAACGCGCCCCAGGGTTCATCAATCATGGAAATCAGTCCGAGACCCCAAAACAGTGAGTAATAGTCCACGAACGAGCCAAAATCGGCCAAAACTGCGGGTGTTGATGACCGACATGTAAACGCACCCCGAGGTTCATCAGTCGGAGAAATCACTCCGGGACCCCAAAAAAGTGAGTAATAGTGCACGATACGGGCCAAAATCGGCCAAAATTGCGGGTGTTGATGACCGACACATAAACGCATCCCGGGGTTCGTCAATCGTGGAAATCACTCCGGGACCCCAAAACCGCGAGTAATAGTCCATGAAACTGGCCAAAATCGGCCAAAACTGTGAGTGTTTATGATCGACACGTAAACGCACCCTAGGGTTCATCAATCGTGGAAATCAGTCCGGGACACCAAAACAGTCAGTAATAGTCCATGAAACAGGCCAGAATCGACAAAAACTGCGAGTGTTGATCACCGACACGTAAACGCACCCCGGGGTTCGTCAATCGTGGAAATCACTCCACAATCCCAAAACAGTAAGTAATAGTCCACGAAACTGGCCAGGATCGGCCAAAACTATGAGTATTTATAACCAACACGAAAACGCGCCCCAGGGTTCATCAATCGTGGAAATAGTCCGAGACCCCAAAACAGTGAGTAATTGTGCACGAAACGGGCCAGAATCGGCCAAAACTACAAGTGTTGATGACCGACACGTAAACGCACCCCGGGGTTCGTCAATCGTGGAAATCACTCCGGGACCCCAAAACAGCGAGTAATAGTCCACGAAACGGGCCGGAATCGGCCAAAACTGCGGGTGTTGATGACCGACACGCAAACGCACCCCGGGGTTCGTCAAGCGTGGAAATCAGTCCGAGACCCCAAAACAGTGAGTAATAGTCCACGAACGAGCCAAAATCGGCCAAAACTGCGGGTGTTGATGACCGACATGTAAACGCACCCCGAGGTTCATCAGTCGGAGAAATCACTCCGGGACCCAAAAAAAGTGAGTAATAGTGCACGATACGGGCCAAAATCGGCCAAAATTGCGGGTGTTGATGACCGACACATAAACGCATCCCGGGGTTCGTCAATCGTGGAAATCACTCCGGGACCCCAAAACCGCGAGAAATAGTCCATGAAACTGGCCAGAATCGGCCAAAACTATGAGTGTTTATGATCGACACGTAAACGCACCCTGGGGTTCATCAATCGTGGAAATCAGTCCGGGACACCAAAACAGTCAGTAATAGTCCATGAAACAGGCCAGAATCGACAAAAACTGCGAGTGTTGATCACCGACACGTAAACGCACCCCGGGGTTCGTCAATCGTGGAAATCACTCCGCAATCCCAAAACAGTAAGTAATAGTCCACGAAACTGGCCAGGATCGGCCAAAACTACGAGTATTTATAACCAACACGAAAACGCGCCCCAGGGTTCATCAATCGTGGAAATAGTCCGAGACCCCAAAACAGTGAGTAATTGTGCACGAAACGGGCCAGAATCGGCCAAAACTACAAGTGTTGATGACCGACACGTAAACGCACCCCGGGGTTCGTCAATCGTGGAAATCACTCCGGGACCCCAAAACAGCGAGTAATAGTCCACGAAACGGGCCGGAATCGGCCAAAACTGCGGGTGTTGATGACCGACACGCAAACGCACCCCGGGGTTCGTCAAGCGTGGAAATCAGTCCGAGACCCCAAAACAGTGAGTAATAGTCCACGAACGAGCCAAAATCGGCCAAAACTGCGGGTGTTGATGACCGACATGTAAACGCACCCCGAGGTTCTTCAGTCGGGGAAATCACTCCGGGACCCCAAAAAAGTGAGTAATAGTGCACGATACGGGCCAAAATCGACCAAAACTGTGGGTGTTGATGACTGAAACGTAAACGCACCCCGGGGTTCGTCAATTGTGGAAATCACTCCGGGACCCCAAAACCGCGAGTAATAGTCCATGAAACTGGCCAGAATCGGCCAAAACTGTGAGTGTTTATGATCGACACGTAAACGCACCCTGGGGTTCATCAATCGTGGAAATCAGTCCGGGACACCAAAACAGTCAGTAATAGTCCATGAAACAGGCCAGAATCGACAAAAACTGCGAGTGTTGATCACCGACACGTAAACGCACCCCGGGGTTCGTCAATCGTGGAAATCACTCCACAATCCCAAAACAGTAAGTAATAGTCCACGAAACTGGCCAGGATCGGCCAAAACTACGAGTATTTATAACCAACACGAAAACGCGCCCCAGGGTTCATCAATCGTGGAAATAGTCCGAGACCCCAAAACAGTGAGTAATTGTGCACGAAACGGGCCAGAATCGGCCAAAACTACAAGTGTTGATGACCGACACGTAAACGCACCCCGGGGTTCGTCAATCGTGGAAATCACTCCGGGACCCCAAAACAGCGAGTAATAGTCCACGAAACGGGCCGGAATCGGCCAAAACTGCGGGTGTTGATGACCGACACGCAAACGCACCCCGGGGTTCGTCAAGCGTGGAAATCAGTCCGAGACCCCAAAACAGTGAGTAATAGTCCACGAACGAGCCAAAATCGGCCAAAACTGCGGGTGTTGATGACCGACATGTAAACGCACCCCGAGGTTCATCAGTCGGAGAAATCACTCCGGGACCCAAAAAAAGTGAGTAATAGTGCACGATACGGGCCAAAATCGGCCAAAATTGCGGGTGTTGATGACCGACACATAAACGCATCCCGGGGTTCGTCAATCGTGGAAATCACTCCGGGACCCCAAAACCGCGAGAAATAGTCCATGAAACTGGCCAGAATCGGCCAAAACTATGAGTGTTTATGATCGACACGTAAACGCACCCTGGGGTTCATCAATCGTGGAAATCAGTCCGGGACACCAAAACAGTCAGTAATAGTCCATGAAACAGGCCAGAATCGACAAAAACTGCGAGTGTTGATCACCGACACGTAAACGCACCCCGGGGTTCGTCAATCGTGGAAATCACTCCGCAATCCCAAAACAGTAAGTAATAGTCCACGAAACTGGCCAGGATCGGCCAAAACTACGAGTATTTATAACCAACACGAAAACGCGCCCCAGGGTTCATCAATCGTGGAAATAGTCCGAGACCCCAAAACAGTGAGTAATTGTGCACGAAACGGGCCAGAATCGGCCAAAACTACAAGTGTTGATGACCGACACGTAAACGCACCCCGGGGTTCGTCAATCGTGGAAATCACTCCGGGACCCCAAAACAGCGAGTAATAGTCCACGAAACGGGCCGGAATCGGCCAAAACTGCGGGTGTTGATGACCGACACGCAAACGCACCCCGGGGTTCGTCAAGCGTGGAAATCAGTCCGAGACCCCAAAACAGTGAGTAATAGTCCACGAACGAGCCAAAATCGGCCAAAACTGCGGGTGTTGATGACCGACATGTAAACGCACCCCGAGGTTCTTCAGTCGGGGAAATCACTCCGGGACCCCAAAAAAGTGAGTAATAGTGCACGATACGGGCCAAAATCGGCCAAAACTGTGGGTGTTGATGACTGAAACGTAAACGCACCCCGGGGTTCGTCAATTGTGGAAATCACTCCGGGACCCCAAAACCGCGAGTAATAGTCCATGAAACTGGCCAGAATCGGCCAAAACTGTGAGTGTTTATGATCGACACGTAAACGCACCCTGGGGTTCATCAATCGTGGAAATCAGTCCGGGACACCAAAACAGTCAGTAATAGTCCATGAAACAGGCCAGAATCGACAAAAACTGCGAGTGTTGATCACCGACACGTAAACGCACCCCGGGGTTCGTCAATCGTGGAAATCACTCCACAATCCCAAAACAGTAAGTAATAGTCCACGAAACTGGCCAGGATCGGCCAAAACTACGAGTATTTATAACCAACACGAAAACGCGCCCCAGGGTTCATCAATCGTGGAAATAGTCCGAGACCCCAAAACAGTGAGTAATTGTGCACGAAACGAGCCAGAATCGGCCAAAACTACAAGTGTTGATGACCGACACGTAAACGCACCCCGGGGTTCGTCAATCGTGGAAATCACTCCGGGACCCCAAAACAGCGAGTAATAGTCCACGAAACTGGCCAGGATCGGCCAAAACTGCGGGTATTTATGACCAACACGAAAACGCGCCCCAGGGTTCATCAATCATGGAAATCAGTCCGAGACCCCAAAACAGTGAGTAATAGTCCACGAACGAGCCAAAATCGGCCAAAACTGCGGGTGTTGATGACCGACATGTAAACGCACCCCGAGGTTCATCAGTCGGAGAAATCACTCCGGGACCCCAAAAAAGTGAGTAATAGTGCACGATACGGGCCAAAATCGGCCAAAATTGCGGGTGTTGATGACCGACACATAAACGCATCCCGGGGTTCGTCAATCGTGGAAATCACTCCGGGACCCCAAAACCGCGAGTAATAGTCCATGAAACTGGCCAAAATCGGCCAAAACTGTGAGTGTTTATGATCGACACGTAAACGCACCCTAGGGTTCATCAATCGTGGAAATCAGTCCGGGACACCAAAACAGTCAGTAATAGTCCATGAAACAGGCCAGAATCGACAAAAACTGCGAGTGTTGATCACCGACACGTAAACGCACCCCGGGGTTCGTCAATCGTGGAAATCACTCCACAATCCCAAAACAGTAAGTAATAGTCCACGAAACTGGCCAGGATCGGCCAAAACTACGAGTATTTATAACCAACACGAAAACGCGCCCCAGGGTTCATCAATCGTGGAAATAGTCCGAGACCCCAAAACAGTGAGTAATTGTGCACGAAACGGGCCAGAATCGGCCAAAACTACAAGTGTTGATGACCGACACGTAAACGCACCCCGGGGTTCGTCAATCGTGGAAATCACTCCGGGACCCCAAAACAGCGAGTAATAGTCCACGAAACGGGCCGGAATCGGCCAAAACTGCGGGTGTTGATGACCGACACGCAAACGCACCCCGGGGTTCGTCAAGCGTGGAAATCAGTCCGAGACCCCAAAACAGTGAGTAATAGTCCACGAACGAGCCAAAATCGGCCAAAACTGCGGGTGTTGATGACCGACATGTAAACGCACCCCGAGGTTCATCAGTCGGAGAAATCACTCCGGGACCCAAAAAAAGTGAGTAATAGTGCACGATACGGGCCAAAATCGGCCAAAATTGCGGGTGTTGATGACCGACACATAAACGCATCCCGGGGTTCGTCAATCGTGGAAATCACTCCGGGACCCCAAAACCGCGAGTAATAGTCCATGAAACTGGCCAGAATCGGCCAAAACTATGAGTGTTTATGATCGACACGTAAACGCACCCTGGGGTTCATCAATCGTGGAAATCAGTCCGGGACACCAAAACAGTCAGTAATAGTCCATGAAACAGGCCAGAATCGACAAAAACTGCGAGTGTTGATCACCGACACGTAAACGCACCCCGGGGTTCGTCAATCGTGGAAATCACTCCACAATCCCAAAACAGTAAGTAATAGTCCACGAAACTGGCCAGGATCGGCCAAAACTACGAGTATTTATAACCAACACGAAAACGCGCCCCAGGGTTCATCAATCGTGGAAATAGTCTGAGACCCCAAAACAGTGAGTAATTGTGCACGAAACGGGCCAGAATCGGCCAAAACTACAAGTGTTGATGACCGACACGTAAACGCACCCCGGGGTTCGTCAATCGTGGAAATCACTCCGGGACCCCAAAACAGCGAGTAATAGTCCACGAAACGGGCCGGAATCGGCCAAAACTGCGGGTGTTGATGACCGACACGCAAACGCACCCCGGGGTTCGTCAAGCGTGGAAATCAGTCCGAGACCCCAAAACAGTGAGTAATAGTCCACGAACGAGCCAAAATCGGCCAAAACTGCGGGTGTTGATGACCGACATGTAAACGCACCCCGAGGTTCATCAGTCGGAGAAATCACTCCGGGACCCAAAAAAAGTGAGTAATAGTGCACGATACGGGCCAAAATCGGCCAAAATTGCGGGTGTTGATGACCGACACATAAACGCATCCCGGGGTTCGTCAATCGTGGAAATCACTCCGGGACCCCAAAACCGCGAGTAATAGTCCATGAAACTGGCCAGAATCGGCCAAAACTATGAGTGTTTATGATCGACACGTAAACGCACCCTGGGGTTCATCAATCGTGGAAATCAGTCCGGGACACCAAAACAGTCAGTAATAGTCCATGAAACAGGCCAGAATCGACAAAAACTGCGAGTGTTGATCACCGACACGTAAACGCACCCCGGGGTTCGTCAATCGTGGAAATCACTCCACAATCCCAAAACAGTAAGTAATAGTCCACGAAACTGGCCAGGATCGGCCAAAACTACGAGTATTTATAACCAACACGAAAACGCGCCCCAGGGTTCATCAATCGTGGAAATAGTCCGAGACCCCAAAACAGTGAGTAATTGTGCACGAAACGAGCCAGAATCGGCCAAAACTACAAGTGTTGATGACCGACACGTAAACGCACCCCGGGGTTCGTCAATCGTGGAAATCACTCCGGGACCCCAAAACAGCGAGTAATAGTCCACGAAACTGGCCAGGATCGGCCAAAACTGCGGGTATTTATGACCAACACGAAAACGCGCCCCAGGGTTCATCAATCATGGAAATCAGTCCGAGACCCCAAAACAGTGAGTAATAGTCCACGAACGAGCCAAAATCGGCCAAAACTGCGGGTGTTGATGACCGACATGTAAACGCACCCCGAGGTTCATCAGTCGGAGAAATCACTCCGGGACCCCAAAAAAGTGAGTAATAGTGCACGATACGGGCCAAAATCGGCCAAAATTGCGGGTGTTGATGACCGACACATAAACGCATCCCGGGGTTCGTCAATCGTGGAAATCACTCCGGGACCCCAAAACCGCGAGTAATAGTCCATGAAACTGGCCAAAATCGGCCAAAACTGTGAGTGTTTATGATCGACACGTAAACGCACCCTAGGGTTCATCAATCGTGGAAATCAGTCCGGGACACCAAAACAGTCAGTAATAGTCCATGAAACAGGCCAGAATCGACAAAAACTGCGAGTGTTGATCACCGACACGTAAACGCACCCCGGGGTTCGTCAATCGTGGAAATCACTCCACAATCCCAAAACAGTAAGTAATAGTCCACGAAACTGGCCAGGATCGGCCAAAACTACGAGTATTTATAACCAACACGAAAACGCGCCCCAGGGTTCATCAATCGTGGAAATAGTCCGAGACCCCAAAACAGTGAGTAATTGTGCACGAAACGGGCCAGAATCGGCCAAAACTACAAGTGTTGATGACCGACACGTAAACGCACCCCGGGGTTCGTCAATCGTGGAAATCACTCCGGGACCCCAAAACAGCGAGTAATAGTCCACGAAACGGGCCGGAATCGGCCAAAACTGCGGGTGTTGATGACCGACACGCAAACGCACCCCGGGGTTCGTCAAGCGTGGAAATCAGTCCGAGACCCCAAAACAGTGAGTAATAGTCCACGAACGAGCCAAAATCGGCCAAAACTGCGGGTGTTGATGACCGACATGTAAACGCACCCCGAGGTTCATCAGTCGGAGAAATCACTCCGGGACCCAAAAAAAGTGAGTAATAGTGCACGATACGGGCCAAAATCGGCCAAAATTGCGGGTGTTGATGACCGACACATAAACGCATCCCGGGGTTCGTCAATCGTGGAAATCACTCCGGGACCCCAAAACCGCGAGTAATAGTCCATGAAACTGGCCAGAATCGGCCAAAACTATGAGTGTTTATGATCGACACGTAAACGCACCCTGGGGTTCATCAATCGTGGAAATCAGTCCGGGACACCAAAACAGTCAGTAATAGTCCATGAAACAGGCCAGAATCGACAAAAACTGCGAGTGTTGATCACCGACACGTAAACGCACCCCGGGGTTCGTCAATCGTGGAAATCACTCCACAATCCCAAAACAGTAAGTAATAGTCCACGAAACTGGCCAGGATCGGCCAAAACTACGAGTATTTATAACCAACACGAAAACGCGCCCCAGGGTTCATCAATCGTGGAAATAGTCCGAGACCCCAAAACAGTGAGTAATTGTGCACGAAACGGGCCAGAATCGGCCAAAACTACAAGTGTTGATGACCGACACGTAAACGCACCCCGGGGTTCGTCAATCGTGGAAATCACTCCGGGACCCCAAAACAGCGAGTAATAGTCCACGAAACGGGCCGGAATCGGCCAAAACTGCGGGTGTTGATGACCGACACGCAAACGCACCCCGGGGTTCGTCAAGCGTGGAAATCAGTCCGAGACCCCAAAACAGTGAGTAATAGTCCACGAACGAGCCAAAATCGGCCAAAACTGCGGGTGTTGATGACCGACATGTAAACGCACCCCGAGGTTCATCAGTCGGAGAAATCACTCCGGGACCCAAAAAAAGTGAGTAATAGTGCACGATACGGGCCAAAATCGGCCAAAATTGCGGGTGTTGATGACCGACACATAAACGCATCCCGGGGTTCGTCAATCGTGGAAATCACTCCGGGACCCCAAAACCGCGAGTAATAGTCCATGAAACTGGCCAGAATCGGCCAAAACTATGAGTGTTTATGATCGACACGTAAACGCACCCTGGGGTTCATCAATCGTGGAAATCAGTCCGGGACACCAAAACAGTCAGTAATAGTCCATGAAACAGGCCAGAATCGACAAAAACTGCGAGTGTTGATCACCGACACGTAAACGCACCCCGGGGTTCGTCAATCGTGGAAATCACTCCACAATCCCAAAACAGTAAGTAATAGTCCACGAAACTGGCCAGGATCGGCCAAAACTACGAGTATTTATAACCAACACGAAAACGCGCCCCAGGGTTCATCAATCGTGGAAATAGTCCGAGACCCCAAAACAGTGAGTAATAGTCCACGAAACGGGCCGGAATCGGCCAAAACTGCGGGTGTTGATGACCGACACGCAAACGCACCCCGGGGTTCGTCAAGCGTGGAAATCAGTCCGAGACCCCAAAACAGTGAGTAATAGTCCACGAACGAGCCAAAATCGGCCAAAACTGCGGGTGTTGATGACCGACATGTAAACGCACCCCGAGGTTCATCAGTCGGAGAAATCACTCCGGGACCCCAAAAAAGTGAGTAATAGTGCACGATACGGGCCAAAATCGGCCAAAATTGCGGGTGTTGATGACCGACACATAAACGCATCCCGGGGTTCGTCAATCGTGGAAATCACTCCGGGACCCCAAAACCGCGAGTAATAGTCCATGAAACTGGCCAGAATCGGCCAAAACTATGAGTGTTTATGATCGACACGTAAACGCACCCTGGGGTTCATCAATCGTGGAAATCAGCCCGGGACCCCAAAACAGTGAGTAATTGTCCATGAAACTGGCCAGAATCGGCCAAAACTGCGTGTGTTTATGATCGACACGTAAACGCACCCTGGGGTTCATCAATCGTGGAAATCAGTCCGGGACACCAAAACAGTCAGTAATAGTCCATGAAACAGGCCAGAATCGACAAAAACTGCGAGTGTTGATCACCGACACGTAAACGCACCCCGGGGTTCGTCAATCGTGGAAATCACTCCACAATCCCAAAACAGTAAGTAATAGTCCACGAAACTGGCCAGGATCGGCCAAAACTACGAGTATTTATAACCAACACGAAAACGCGCCCCAGGGTTCATCAATCGTGGAAATAGTCCGAGACCCCAAAACAGCGAGTAATAGTCCACGAAACGGGCCGGAATCGGCCAAAACTGCGGGTGTTGATGACCGACACGCAAACGCACCCCGGGGTTCGTCAAGCGTGGAAATCAGTCCGAGACCCCAAAACAGTGAGTAATAGTCCACGAACGAGCCAAAATCGGCCAAAACTGCGGGTGTTGATGACCGACATGTAAACGCACCCCGAGGTTCATCAGTCGGAGAAATCACTCCGGGACCCCAAAAAAGTGAGTAATAGTGCACGATACGGGCCAAAATCGGCCAAAATTGCGGGTGTTGATGACCGACACATAAACGCATCCCGGGGTTCGTCAATCGTGGAAATCACTCCGGGACCCCAAAACCGCGAGTAATAGTCCATGAAACTGGCCAGAATCGGCCAAAACTATGAGTGTTTATGATCGACACGTAAACGCACCCTGGGGTTCATCAATCGTGGAAATCAGCCCGGGACCCCAAAACAGTGAGTAATTGTCCATGAAACTGGCCAGAATCGGCCAAAACTGCGTGTGTTTATGATCGACACGTAAACGCACCCTGGGGTTCATCAATCGTGGAAATCAGTCCGGGACACCAAAACAGTCAGTAATAGTCCACGAAATAGGCCGGAATCGGCCAAAACTGCGGGTGTTGATGACCGACACGCAAACGCACCCCGGGGTTCGTCAAGCGTGGAAATCAGTCCGAGACCCCAAAACAGTGAGTAATAGTCCACGAACGAGCCAAAATTGGCCAAAACTGCGGGTGTTGATGACCGACATGTAAACGCACCCGAGGTTCATCAGTCGGGGAAATCACTCCGGGACCCCAAAAAAGTGAGTAATAGTGCATGATACGGGCCAAAATCGGCCAAAACTGCGGGTGTTGATGACCGACACGTAAACGCACCCCGGGGTTCGTCAATCGTGGAAATCACTCCGGGACCCCAAAACCGCGAGTAATAGTCCATGAAACTGGCCAGAATCGGCCAAAACTGTGAGTGTTTATGATCGACACGTAAACGCACCCTGGGGTTCATCAATCGTGGAAATCAGTCCGGGACACCAAAACAGTCAGTAATAGTCCATGAAACAGGCCAGAATCGACAAAAACTGCGAGTGTTGATCACCGACACGTAAACGCACCCCGGGGTTCGTCAATCGTGGAAATCACTCCGCAATCCCAAAACAGTAAGTAATAGTCCACGAAACTGGCCAGGATCGGCCAAAACTACGAGTATTTATAACCAACACGAAAACGCGCCCCAGGGTTCATCAATCGTGGAAATAGTCCGAGACCCCAAAACAGTGAGTAATTGTGCACAAAACGGGCCAAAATCGGCCAAAACTACAAGTGTTGATGACCGACACGTAAACGCACCCCGGGGTTCGTCAATCGTGGAAATCACTCCGGGACCCCAAAACAGCGAGTAATAGTCCACGAAACGGGCCGGAATCGGCCAAAACTGCGGGTGTTGATGACCGACACGCAAACGCACCCCGGGGTTCGTCAAGCGTGGAAATCAGTCCGAGACCCCAAAACAGTGAGTAATAGTCCACGAACGAGCCAAAATCGGCCAAAACTGCGGGTGTTGATGACCGACATGTAAACGCACCCCGAGGTTCATCAGTCGGAGAAATCACTCCGGGACCCCAAAAAAGTGAGTAATAGTGCACGATACGGGCCAAAATCGGCCAAAATTGCGGGTGTTGATGACCGACACATAAACGCATCCCGGGGTTCGTCAATCGTGGAAATCACTCCGGGACCCCAAAACCGCGAGTAATAGTCCATGAAACTGGCCAGAATCGGCCAAAACTATGAGTGTTTATGATCGACACGTAAACGCACCCTGGGGTTCATCAATCGTGGAAATCAGCCCGGGACCCCAAAACAGTGAGTAATTGTCCATGAAACTGGCCAGAATCGGCCAAAACTGCGTGTGTTTATGATCGACACGTAAACGCACCCTGGGGTTCATCAATCGTGGAAATCAGTCCGGGACACCAAAACAGTCAGTAATAGTCCACGAAATAGGCCGGAATCGGCCCAAACTGCGGGTGTTGATGACCGACACGCAAACGCACCCCGGGGTTCGTCAAGCGTGGAAATCAGTCCGAGACCCCAAAACAGTGAGTAATAGTCCACGAACGAGCCAAAATTGGCCAAAACTGCGGGTGTTGATGACCGACATGTAAACGCACCCGAGGTTCATCAGTCGGGGAAATCACTCCGGGACCCCAAAAAAGTGAGTAATAGTGCATGATACGGGCCAAAATCGGCCAAAACTGCGGGTGTTGATGACCGACACGTAAACGCACCCCGGGGTTCGTCAATCGTGGAAATCACTCCGGGACCCCAAAACCGCGAGTAATAGTCCATGAAACTGGCCAGAATCGGCCAAAACTGTGAGTGTTTATGATCGACACGTAAACGCACCCTAGGGTTCATCAATCGTGGAAATCAGTCCGGGACACCAAAACAGTCAGTAATAGTCCATGAAACAGGCCAGAATCGACAAAAACTGCGAGTGTTGATCACCGACACGTAAACGCACCCCGGGGTTCGTCAATCGTGGAAATCACTCCGCAATCCCAAAACAGTAAGTAATAGTCCACGAAACTGGCCAGGATCGGCCAAAACTACGAGTATTTATAACCAACACGAAAACGCGCCCCAGGGTTCATCAATCGTGGAAATAGTCCGAGACCCCAAAACAGTGAGTAATTGTGCACGAAACGGGCCAGAATCGGCCAAAACTACAAGTGTTGATGACCGACACGTAAACGCACCCCGGGGTTCGTCAATCGTGGAAATCACTCCGGGACCCCAAAACAGCGAGTAATAGTCCACGAAACGGGCCGGAATCGGCCAAAACTGCGGGTGTTGATGACCGACACGCAAACGCACCCCGGGGTTCGTCAAGCGTGGAAATCAGTCCGAGACCCCAAAACAGTGAGTAATAGTCCACGAACGAGCCAAAATCGGCCAAAACTGCGGGTGTTGATGACCGACATGTAAACGCACCCCGAGGTTCATCAGTCGGAGAAATCACTCCGGGACCCCAAAAAAGTGAGTAATAGTGCACGATACGGGCCAAAATCGGCCAAAATTGCGGGTGTTGATGACCGACACATAAACGCATCCCGGGGTTCGTCAATCGTGGAAATCACTCCGGGACCCCAAAACCGCGAGTAATAGTCCATGAAACTGGCCAGAATCGGCCAAAACTATGAGTGTTTATGATCGACACGTAAACGCACCCTGGGGTTCATCAATCGTGGAAATCAGCCCGGGACCCCAAAACAGTGAGTAATTGTCCATGAAACTGGCCAGAATCGGCCAAAACTGCGTGTGTTTATGATCGACACGTAAACGCACCCTGGGGTTCATCAATCGTGGAAATCAGTCCGGGACACCAAAACAGTCAGTAATAGTCCACGAAATAGGCCGGAATCGGCCAAAACTGCGGGTGTTGATGACCGACACGCAAACGCACCCCGGGGTTCGTCAAGCGTGGAAATTAGTCCGAGACCCCAAAACAGTGAGTAATAGTCCACGAACGAGCCAAAATTGGCCAAAACTGCGGGTGTTGATGACCGACATGTAAACGCACCCGAGGTTCATCAGTCGGGGAAATCACTCCGGGACCCCAAAAAAGTGAGTAATAGTGCACGATACGGGCCAAAATCGGCCAAAACTGCGGGTGTTGATGACCGACACGTAAACGCACCCCGGGGTTCGTCAATCGTGGAAATCACTCCGGGACCCCAAAACCGCGAGTAATAGTCCATGAAACTGGCCAGAATCGGCCAAAACTGTGAGTGTTTATGATCGACACGTAAACGCACCCTGGGGTTCATCAATCGTGGAAATCAGTCCGGGACACCAAAACAGTCCGTAATAGTCCATGAAACAGGCCAGAATCGACAAAAACTGCGAGTGTTGATGACCGACACGTAAACGCACCCCGGGGTTCGTCAATCGTGGAAATCACTCCGCAATCCCAAAATAGTAAGTAATAGTCCACGAAACTGGCCAGGATTGGCCAAAACTACGAGTATTTATGACCAACACGAAAACGCGCCCCAGGGTTCATCAATCGTGGAAATAGTCCGAGAACCCAAAACAGTGAGTAATTGTGCACGAAACGGGCCAGAATCGGCCAAAACTACAAGTGTTGATGACCGACACGTAAACGCACCCCGGGGTTCGTCAATCGTGGAAATCACTCCGGGACCCCAAAACAGCGAGTAATAGTCCACGAAACGGGCCGGAATCGGCCAAAACTGCGGGTGTTGATGACCGACACGCAAACGCACCCCGGGGTTCGTCAAGCGTGGAAATCAGTCCGAGACCCCAAAACAGTGAGTAATAGTCCACGAACGAGCCAAAATCGGCCAAAACTGCGGGTGTTGATGACCGACATGTAAACGCACCCCGAGGTTCATCAGTCGGAGAAATCACTCCGGGACCCCAAAAAAGTGAGTAATAGTGCACGATACGGGCCAAAATCGGCCAAAATTGCGGGTGTTGATGACCGACACATAAACGCATCCCGGGGTTCGTCAATCGTGGAAATCACTCCGGGACCCCAAAACCGCGAGTAATAGTCCATGAAACTGGCCAGAATCGGCCAAAACTATGAGTGTTTATGATCGACACGTAAACGCACCCTGGGGTTCATCAATCGTGGAAATCAGCCCGGGACCCCAAAACAGTGAGTAATTGTCCATGAAACTGGCCAGAATCGGCCAAAACTGCGTGTGTTTATGATCGACACGTAAACGCACCCTGGGGTTCATCAATCGTGGAAATCAGTCCGGGACACCAAAACAGTCAGTAATAGTCCACGAAATAGGCCGGAATCGGCCAAAACTGCGGGTGTTGATGACCGACACGCAAACGCACCCCGGGGTTCGTCAAGCGTGGAAATCAGTCCGAGACCCCAAAACAGTGAGTAATAGTCCACGAACGAGCCAAAATTGGCCAAAACTGCGGGTGTTGATGACCGACATGTAAACGCACCCGAGGTTCATCAGTCGGGGAAATCACTCCGGGACCCCAAAAAAGTGAGTAATAGTGCACGATACGGGCCAAAATCGGCCAAAACTGCGGGTGTTGATGACCGACACGTAAACGCACCCCGGGGTTCGTCAATCGTGGAAATCACTCCGGGACCCCAAAACCGCGAGTAATAGTCCATGAAACTGGCCAGAATCGGCCAAAACTGTGAGTGTTTATGATCGACACGTAAACGCACCCTGGGGTTCATCAATCGTGGAAATCAGTCCGGGACACCAAAACAGTCAGTAATAGTCCATGAAACAGGCCAGAATCGACAAAAACTGCGAGTGTTGATGACCGACACGTAAACGCACCCCGGGGTTCGTCAATCGTGGAAATCACTCCGCAATCCCAAAATAGTAAGTAATAGTCCACGAAACTGGCCAGGATTGGCCAAAACTACGAGTATTTATGACCAACACGAAAACGCGCCCCAGGGTTCATCAATCGTGGAAATAGTCCGAGAACCCAAAACAGTGAGTAATTGTGCACGAAACGGGCCAGAATCGGCCAAAACTACAAGTGTTGATGACCGACACGTAAACGCACCCCGGGGTTCGTCAATCGTGGAAATCACTCCGGGACCCCAAAACAGCGAGTAATAGTCCACGAAACGGGCCGGAATCGGCCAAAACTATGGGTGTTGATGACCGACACGCAAACGCACCCCGGGGTTCGTCAAGCGTGGAAATCAGTCCGAGACCCCAAAACAGTGAGTAATAGTCCACGAACGAGCCAAAAATCGGCCAAAACTGCGGGTGTTGATGACCGACATGTAAACGCACCCCGAGGTTCATCAGTCGGGGAAATCACTCCGGGACCCCAAAAAAGTGAGTAATAGTGCACGATACGGGCCAAAATCGGCCAAAACTGCGGGTGTTGATGACCGACACGTAAACGCACCCCGGGGTTCGTCAGTCGTGGAAATCACTCCGGGACCCCAAAACCGCGAGTAATAGTCCATGAAACTGGCCAGAATCGGCCAAAACTGTGAGTGTTTATGATCGACACGTAAACGCACCCTGGGGTTCATCAATCGTGGAAATCAGTCCGGGACACCAAAACAGTCAGTAATAGTCCATGAAACAGGCCAGAATCGACAAAAACTGCGAGTGTTGATCACCGACACGTAAACGCACCCCGGGGTTCGTCAATCGTGGAAATCACTCCGCAATCCCAAAACAGTAAGTAATAGTCCACGAAACTGGCCAGGATCGGCCAAAACTACGAGTATTTATAACCAACACGAAAACGCGCCCCAGGGTTCATCAATCGTGGAAATAGTCCGAGACCCCAAAACAGTGAGTAATTGTGCACGAAACGGGCCAGAATCGGCCAAAACTACAAGTGTTGATGACCGACACGTAAACGCACCCCGGGGTTCGTCAATCGTGGAAATCACTCCGGGACCCCAAAACAGCGAGTAATAGTCCACGAAACGGGCCGGAATCGGCCAAAACTGCGGGTGTTGATGACCGACACGCAAACGCACCCCGGGGTTCGTCAAGCGTGGAAATCAGTCCGAGACCCCAAAACAGTGAGTAATAGTCCACGAACGAGCCAAAATCGGCCAAAACTGCGGGTGTTGATGACCGACATGTAAACGCACCCCGAGGTTCATCAGTCGGAGAAATCACTCCGGGACCCCAAAAAAGTGAGTAACAGTGCACGATACGGGCCAAAATCGGCCAAAATTGCGGGTGTTGATGACCGACACATAAACGCATCCCGGGGTTCGTCAATCGTGGAAATCACTCCGGGACCCCAAAACCGCGAGTAATAGTCCATGAAACTGGCAAGAATCGGCCAAAACTATGAGTGTTTATGATCGACACGTAAACGCACCCTGGGGTTCATCAATCGTGGAAATCAGCCCGGGACCCCAAAACACTGAGTAATTGCCCATGAAACTGGCCAGAATCGGCCAAAACTGCGTGTGTTTATGATCGACACGTAAACGCACCCTGGGGTTCATCAATCGTGGAAATCAGTCCGGGACACCAAAACAGTCAGTAATAGTCCACGAAATAGGCCGGAATCGGCCAAAACTGCGGGTGTTGATGACCGACACGCAAACGCACCCCGGGGTTCGTCAAGCGTGGAAATCAGTCCGAGACCCCAAAACAGTGAGTAATAGTCCACGAACGAGCCAAAATTGGCCAAAACTGCGGGTGTTGATGACCGACATGTAAACGCACCCGAGGTTCATCAGTCGGGGAAATCACTCCGGGACCCCAAAAAAGTGAGTAATAGTGCACGATACGGGCCAAAATCGGCCAAAACTGCGGGTGTTGATGACCGACACGTAAACGCACCCCGGGGTTCGTCAATCGTGGAAATCACTCCGGGACCCCAAAACCGCGAGTAATAGTCCATGAAACTGGCCAGAATCGGCCAAAACTGTGAGTGTTTATGATCGACACGTAAACGCACCCTGGGGTTCATCAATCGTGGAAATCAGTCCGGGACACCAAAACAGTCAGTAATAGTCCATGAAACAGGCCAGAATCGACAAAAACTGCGAGTGTTGATCACCGACACGTAAACGCACCCCGGGGTTCGTCAATCGTGGAAATCACTCCGCAATCCCAAAACAGTAAGTAATAGTCCACGAAACTGGCCAGGATCGGCCAAAACTACGAGTATTTATAACCAACACGAAAACGCGCCCCAGGGTTCATCAATCGTGGAAATAGTCCGAGACCCCAAAACAGTGAGTAATTGTGCACGAAACGGGCCAGAATCGGCCAAAACTACAAGTGTTGATGACCGACACGTAAACGCACCCCGGGGTTCGTCAATCGTGGAAATCACTCCGGGACCCCAAAACAGCGAGTAATAGTCCACGAAACGGGCCGGAATCGGCCAAAACTGCGGGTGTTGATGACCGACACGCAAACGCACCCCGGGGTTCGTCAAGCGTGGAAATCAGTCCGAGACCCCAAAACAGTGAGTAATAGTCCACGAACGAGCCAAAATCGGCCAAAACTGCGGGTGTTGATGACCGACATGTAAACGCACCCCGAGGTTCATCAGTCGGAGAAATCACTCCGGGACCCCAAAAAAGTGAGTAATAGTGCACGATACGGGCCAAAATCGGCCAAAATTGCGGGTGTTGATGACCGACACATAAACGCATCCCGGGGTTCGTCAATCGTGGAAATCACTCCGGGACCCCAAAACCGCGAGTAATAGTCCATGAAACTGGCCAGAATCGGCCAAAACTATGAGTGTTTATGATCGACACGTAAACGCACCCTGGGGTTCATCAATCGTGGAAATCAGCCCGGGACCCCAAAACAGTGAGTAATTGTCCATGAAACTGGCCAGAATCGGCCAAAACTGCGTGTGTTTATGATCGACACGTAAACGCACCCTGGGGTTCATCAATCGTGGAAATCAGTCCGGGACACCAAAACAGTCAGTAATAGTCCACGAAATAGGCCGGAATCGGCCAAAACTGCGGGTGTTGATGACCGACACGCAAACGCACCCCGGGGTTCGTCAAGCGTGGAAATTAGTCCGAGACCCCAAAACAGTGAGTAATAGTCCACGAACGAGCCAAAATTGGCCAAAACTGCGGGTGTTGATGACCGACATGTAAACGCACCCGAGGTTCATCAGTCGGGGAAATCACTCCGGGACCCCAAAAAAGTGAGTAATAGTGCACGATACGGGCCAAAATCGGCCAAAACTGCGGGTGTTGATGACCGACACGTAAACGCACCCCGGGGTTCGTCAATCGTGGAAATCACTCCGGGACCCCAAAACCGCGAGTAATAGTCCATGAAACTGGCCAGAATCGGCCAAAACTGTGAGTGTTTATGATCGACACGTAAACGCACCCTGGGGTTCATCAATCGTGGAAATCAGTCCGGGACACCAAAACAGTCCGTAATAGTCCATGAAACAGGCCAGAATCGACAAAAACTGCGAGTGTTGATGACCGACACGTAAACGCACCCCGGGGTTCGTCAATCGTGGAAATCACTCCGCAATCCCAAAATAGTAAGTAATAGTCCACGAAACTGGCCAGGATTGGCCAAAACTACGAGTATTTATGACCAACACGAAAACGCGCCCCAGGGTTCATCAATCGTGGAAATAGTCCGAGAACCCAAAACAGTGAGTAATTGTGCACGAAACGGGCCAGAATCGGCCAAAACTACAAGTGTTGATGACCGACACGTAAACGCACCCCGGGGTTCGTCAATCGTGGAAATCACTCCGGGACCCCAAAACAGCGAGTAATAGTCCACGAAACGGGCCGGAATCGGCCAAAACTGCGGGTGTTGATGACCGACACGCAAACGCACCCCGGGGTTCGTCAAGCGTGGAAATCAGTCCGAGACCCCAAAACAGTGAGTAATAGTCCACGAACGAGCCAAAATCGGCCAAAACTGCGGGTGTTGATGACCGACATGTAAACGCACCCCGAGGTTCATCAGTCGGAGAAATCACTCCGGGACCCCAAAAAAGTGAGTAATAGTGCACGATACGGGCCAAAATCGGCCAAAATTGCGGGTGTTGATGACCGACACATAAACGCATCCCGGGGTTCGTCAATCGTGGAAATCACTCCGGGACCCCAAAACCGCGAGTAATAGTCCATGAAACTGGCCAGAATCGGCCAAAACTATGAGTGTTTATGATCGACACGTAAACGCACCCTGGGGTTCATCAATCGTGGAAATCAGCCCGGGACCCCAAAACAGTGAGTAATTGTCCATGAAACTGGCCAGAATCGGCCAAAACTGCGTGTGTTTATGATCGACACGTAAACGCACCCTGGGGTTCATCAATCGTGGAAATCAGTCCGGGACACCAAAACAGTCAGTAATAGTCCACGAAATAGGCCGGAATCGGCCAAAACTGCGGGTGTTGATGACCGACACGCAAACGCACCCCGGGGTTCGTCAAGCGTGGAAATCAGTCCGAGACCCCAAAACAGTGAGTAATAGTCCACGAACGAGCCAAAATTGGCCAAAACTGCGGGTGTTGATGACCGACATGTAAACGCACCCGAGGTTCATCAGTCGGGGAAATCACTCCGGGACCCCAAAAAAGTGAGTAATAGTGCACGATACGGGCCAAAATCGGCCAAAACTGCGGGTGTTGATGACCGACACGTAAACGCACCCCGGGGTTCGTCAATCGTGGAAATCACTCCGGGACCCCAAAACCGCGAGTAATAGTCCATGAAACTGGCCAGAATCGGCCAAAACTGTGAGTGTTTATGATCGACACGTAAACGCACCCTGGGGTTCATCAATCGTGGAAATCAGTCCGGGACACCAAAACAGTCAGTAATAGTCCATGAAACAGGCCAGAATCGACAAAAACTGCGAGTGTTGATGACCGACACGTAAACGCACCCCGGGGTTCGTCAATCGTGGAAATCACTCCGCAATCCCAAAATAGTAAGTAATAGTCCACGAAACTGGCCAGGATTGGCCAAAACTACGAGTATTTATGACCAACACGAAAACGCGCCCCAGGGTTCATCAATCGTGGAAATAGTCCGAGAACCCAAAACAGTGAGTAATTGTGCACGAAACGGGCCAGAATCGGCCAAAACTACAAGTGTTGATGACCGACACGTAAACGCACCCCGGGGTTCGTCAATCGTGGAAATCACTCCGGGACCCCAAAACAGCGAGTAATAGTCCACGAAACGGGCCGGAATCGGCCAAAACTATGGGTGTTGATGACCGACACGCAAACGCACCCCGGGGTTCGTCAAGCGTGGAAATCAGTCCGAGACCCCAAAACAGTGAGTAATAGTCCACGAACGAGCCAAAAATCGGCCAAAACTGCGGGTGTTGATGACCGACATGTAAACGCACCCCGAGGTTCATCAGTCGGGGAAATCACTCCGGGACCCCAAAAAAGTGAGTAATAGTGCACGATACGGGCCAAAATCGGCCAAAACTGCGGGTGTTGATGACCGACACGTAAACGCACCCCGGGGTTCGTCAGTCGTGGAAATCACTCCGGGACCCCAAAACCGCGAGTAATAGTCCATGAAACTGGCCAGAATCGGCCAAAACTGTGAGTGTTTATGATCGACACGTAAACGCACCCTGGGGTTCATCAATCGTGGAAATCAGTCCGGGACACCAAAACAGTCAGTAATAGTCCATGAAACAGGCCAGAATCGACAAAAACTGCGAGTGTTGATCACCGACACGTAAACGCACCCCGGGGTTCGTCAATCGTGGAAATCACTCCGCAATCCCAAAACAGTAAGTAATAGTCCACGAAACTGGCCAGGATCGGCCAAAACTACGAGTATTTATAACCAACACGAAAACGCGCCCCAGGGTTCATCAATCGTGGAAATAGTCCGAGACCCCAAAACAGTGAGTAATTGTGCACGAAACGGGCCAGAATCGGCCAAAACTACAAGTGTTGATGACCGACACGTAAACGCACCCCGGGGTTCGTCAATCGTGGAAATCACTCCGGGACCCCAAAACAGCGAGTAATAGTCCACGAAACGGGCCGGAATCGGCCAAAACTGCGGGTGTTGATGACCGACACGCAAACGCACCCCGGGGTTCGTCAAGCGTGGAAATCAGTCCGAGACCCCAAAACAGTGAGTAATAGTCCACGAACGAGCCAAAATCGGCCAAAACTGCGGGTGTTGATGACCGACATGTAAACGCACCCCGAGGTTCATCAGTCGGAGAAATCACTCCGGGACCCCAAAAAAGTGAGTAACAGTGCACGATACGGGCCAAAATCGGCCAAAATTGCGGGTGTTGATGACCGACACATAAACGCATCCCGGGGTTCGTCAATCGTGGAAATCACTCCGGGACCCCAAAACCGCGAGTAATAGTCCATGAAACTGGCCAGAATCGGCCAAAACTATGAGTGTTTATGATCGACACGTAAACGCACCCTGGGGTTCATCAATCGTGGAAATCAGCCCGGGACCCCAAAACAGTGAGTAATTGTCCATGAAACTGGCCAGAATCGGCCAAAACTGCGTGTGTTTATGATCGACACGTAAACGCACCCTGGGGTTCATCAATCGTGGAAATCAGTCCGGGACACCAAAACAGTCAGTAATAGTCCACGAAATAGGCCGGAATCGGCCAAAACTGCGGGTGTTGATGACCGACACGCAAACGCACCCCGGGGTTCGTCAAGCGTGGAAATTAGTCCGAGACCCCAAAACAGTGAGTAATAGTCCACGAACGAGCCAAAATTGGCCAAAACTGCGGGTGTTGATGACCGACATGTAAACGCACCCGAGGTTCATCAGTCGGGGAAATCACTCCGGGACCCCAAAAAAGTGAGTAATAGTGCACGATACGGGCCAAAATCGGCCAAAACTGCGGGTGTTGATGACCGACACGTAAACGCACCCCGGGGTTCGTCAATCGTGGAAATCACTCCGGGACCCCAAAACCGCGAGTAATAGTCCATGAAACTGGCCAGAATCGGCCAAAACTGTGAGTGTTTATGATCGACACGTAAACGCACCCTGGGGTTCATCAATCGTGGAAATCAGTCCGGGACACCAAAACAGTCCGTAATAGTCCATGAAACAGGCCAGAATCGACAAAAACTGCGAGTGTTGATCACCGACACGTAAACGCACCCCGGGGTTCGTCAATCGTGGAAATCACTCCGCAATCCCAAAACAGTAAGTAATAGTCCACGAAACTGGCCAGGATCGGCCAAAACTACGAGTATTTATAACCAACACGAAAACGCGCCCCAGGGTTCATCAATCGTGGAAATAGTCCGAGACCCCAAAACAGTGAGTAATTGTGCACGAAACGGGCCAGAATCGGCCAAAACTACAAGTGTTGATGACCGACACGTAAACGCACCCCGGGGTTCGTCAATCGTGGAAATCACTCCGGGACCCCAAAACAGCGAGTAATAGTCCACGAAACGGGCCGGAATCGGCCAAAACTGCGGGTGTTGATGACCGACACGCAAACGCACCCCGGGGTTCGTCAAGCGTGGAAATCAGTCCGAGACCCCAAAACAGTGAGTAATAGTCCACGAACGAGCCAAAATCGGCCAAAACTGCGGGTGTTGATGACCGACATGTAAACGCACCCCGAGGTTCATCAGTCGGAGAAATCACTCCGGGACCCCAAAAAAGTGAGTAACAGTGCACGATACGGGCCAAAATCGGCCAAAATTGCGGGTGTTGATGACCGACACATAAACGCATCCCGGGGTTCGTCAATCGTGGAAATCACTCCGGGACCCCAAAACCGCGAGTAATAGTCCATGAAACTGGCCAGAATCGGCCAAAACTATGAGTGTTTATGATCGACACGTAAACGCACCCTGGGGTTCATCAATCGTGGAAATCAGCCCGGGACCCCAAAACAGTGAGTAATTGTCCATGAAACTGGCCAGAATCGGCCAAAACTGCGTGTGTTTATGATCGACACGTAAACGCACCCTGGGGTTCATCAATCGTGGAAATCAGTCCGGGACACCAAAACAGTCAGTAATAGTCCACGAAATAGGCCGGAATCGGCCAAAACTGCGGGTGTTGATGACCGACACGCAAACGCACCCCGGGGTTCGTCAAGCGTGGAAATTAGTCCGAGACCCCAAAACAGTGAGTAATAGTCCACGAACGAGCCAAAATTGGCCAAAACTGCGGGTGTTGATGACCGACATGTAAACGCACCCGAGGTTCATCAGTCGGGGAAATCACTCCGGGACCCCAAAAAAGTGAGTAATAGTGCACGATACGGGCCAAAATCGGCCAAAACTGCGGGTGTTGATGACCGACACGTAAACGCACCCCGGGGTTCGTCAATCGTGGAAATCACTCCGGGACCCCAAAACCGCGAGTAATAGTCCATGAAACTGGCCAGAATCGGCCAAAACTGTGAGTGTTTATGATCGACACGTAAACGCACCCTGGGGTTCATCAATCGTGGAAATCAGTCCGGGACACCAAAACAGTCCGTAATAGTCCATGAAACAGGCCAGAATCGACAAAAACTGCGAGTGTTGATGACCGACACGTAAACGCACCCCGGGGTTCGTCAATCGTGGAAATCACTCCGCAATCCCAAAATAGTAAGTAATAGTCCACGAAACTGGCCAGGATTGGCCAAAACTACGAGTATTTATGACCAACACGAAAACGCGCCCCAGGGTTCATCAATCGTGGAAATAGTCCGAGAACCCAAAACAGTGAGTAATTGTGCACGAAACGGGCCAGAATCGGCCAAAACTACAAGTGTTGATGACCGACACGTAAACGCACCCCGGGGTTCGTCAATCGTGGAAATCACTCCGGGACCCCAAAACAGCGAGTAATAGTCCACGAAACGGGCCGGAATCGGCCAAAACTGCGGGTGTTGATGACCGACACGCAAACGCACCCCGGGGTTCGTCAAGCGTGGAAATCAGTCCGAGACCCCAAAACAGTGAGTAATAGTCCACGAACGAGCCAAAATCGGCCAAAACTGCGGGTGTTGATGACCGACATGTAAACGCACCCCGAGGTTCATCAGTCGGAGAAATCACTCCGGGACCCCAAAAAAGTGAGTAATAGTGCACGATACGGGCCAAAATCGGCCAAAATTGCGGGTGTTGATGACCGACACATAAACGCATCCCGGGGTTCGTCAATCGTGGAAATCACTCCGGGACCCCAAAACCGCGAGTAATAGTCCATGAAACTGGCCAGAATCGGCCAAAACTATGAGTGTTTATGATCGACACGTAAACGCACCCTGGGGTTCATCAATCGTGGAAATCAGCCCGGGACCCCAAAACAGTGAGTAATTGTCCATGAAACTGGCCAGAATCGGCCAAAACTGCGTGTGTTTATGATCGACACGTAAACGCACCCTGGGGTTCATCAATCGTGGAAATCAGTCCGGGACACCAAAACAGTCAGTAATAGTCCACGAAATAGGCCGGAATCGGCCAAAACTGCGGGTGTTGATGACCGACACGCAAACGCACCCCGGGGTTCGTCAAGCGTGGAAATCAGTCCGAGACCCCAAAACAGTGAGTAATAGTCCACGAACGAGCCAAAATTGGCCAAAACTGCGGGTGTTGATGACCGACATGTAAACGCACCCGAGGTTCATCAGTCGGGGAAATCACTCCGGGACCCCAAAAAAGTGAGTAATAGTGCACGATACGGGCCAAAATCGGCCAAAACTGCGGGTGTTGATGACCGACACGTAAACGCACCCCGGGGTTCGTCAATCGTGGAAATCACTCCGGGACCCCAAAACCGCGAGTAATAGTCCATGAAACTGGCCAGAATCGGCCAAAACTGTGAGTGTTTATGATCGACACGTAAACGCACCCTGGGGTTCATCAATCGTGGAAATCAGTCCGGGACACCAAAACAGTCAGTAATAGTCCATGAAACAGGCCAGAATCGACAAAAACTGCGAGTGTTGATGACCGACACGTAAACGCACCCCGGGGTTCGTCAATCGTGGAAATCACTCCGCAATCCCAAAATAGTAAGTAATAGTCCACGAAACTGGCCAGGATTGGCCAAAACTACGAGTATTTATGACCAACACGAAAACGCGCCCCAGGGTTCATCAATCGTGGAAATAGTCCGAGAACCCAAAACAGTGAGTAATTGTGCACGAAACGGGCCAGAATCGGCCAAAACTACAAGTGTTGATGACCGACACGTAAACGCACCCCGGGGTTCGTCAATCGTGGAAATCACTCCGGGACCCCAAAACAGCGAGTAATAGTCCACGAAACGGGCCGGAATCGGCCAAAACTATGGGTGTTGATGACCGACACGCAAACGCACCCCGGGGTTCGTCAAGCGTGGAAATCAGTCCGAGACCCCAAAACAGTGAGTAATAGTCCACGAACGAGCCAAAAATCGGCCAAAACTGCGGGTGTTGATGACCGACATGTAAACGCACCCCGAGGTTCATCAGTCGGGGAAATCACTCCGGGACCCCAAAAAAGTGAGTAATAGTGCACGATACGGGCCAAAATCGGCCAAAACTGCGGGTGTTGATGACCGACACGTAAACGCACCCCGGGGTTCGTCAGTCGTGGAAATCACTCCGGGACCCCAAAACCGCGAGTAATAGTCCATGAAACTGGCCAGAATCGGCCAAAACTGTGAGTGTTTATGATCGACACGTAAACGCACCCTGGGGTTCATCAATCGTGGAAATCAGTCCGGGACACCAAAACAGTCAGTAATAGTCCATGAAACAGGCCAGAATCGACAAAAACTGCGAGTGTTGATCACCGACACGTAAACGCACCCCGGGGTTCGTCAATCGTGGAAATCACTCCGCAATCCCAAAACAGTAAGTAATAGTCCACGAAACTGGCCAGGATCGGCCAAAACTACGAGTATTTATAACCAACACGAAAACGCGCCCCAGGGTTCATCAATCGTGGAAATAGTCCGAGACCCCAAAACAGTGAGTAATTGTGCACGAAACGGGCCAGAATCGGCCAAAACTACAAGTGTTGATGACCGACACGTAAACGCACCCCGGGGTTCGTCAATCGTGGAAATCACTCCGGGACCCCAAAACAGCGAGTAATAGTCCACGAAACGGGCCGGAATCGGCCAAAACTGCGGGTGTTGATGACCGACACGCAAACGCACCCCGGGGTTCGTCAAGCGTGGAAATCAGTCCGAGACCCCAAAACAGTGAGTAATAGTCCACGAACGAGCCAAAATCGGCCAAAACTGCGGGTGTTGATGACCGACATGTAAACGCACCCCGAGGTTCATCAGTCGGAGAAATCACTCCGGGACCCCAAAAAAGTGAGTAACAGTGCACGATACGGGCCAAAATCGGCCAAAATTGCGGGTGTTGATGACCGACACATAAACGCATCCCGGGGTTCGTCAATCGTGGAAATCACTCCGGGACCCCAAAACCGCGAGTAATAGTCCATGAAACTGGCAAGAATCGGCCAAAACTATGAGTGTTTATGATCGACACGTAAACGCACCCTGGGGTTCATCAATCGTGGAAATCAGCCCGGGACCCCAAAACACTGAGTAATTGCCCATGAAACTGGCCAGAATCGGCCAAAACTGCGTGTGTTTATGATCGACACGTAAACGCACCCTGGGGTTCATCAATCGTGGAAATCAGTCCGGGACACCAAAACAGTCAGTAATAGTCCACGAAATAGGCCGGAATCGGCCAAAACTGCGGGTGTTGATGACCGACACGCAAACGCACCCCGGGGTTCGTCAAGCGTGGAAATCAGTCCGAGACCCCAAAACAGTGAGTAATAGTCCACGAACGAGCCAAAATTGGCCAAAACTGCGGGTGTTGATGACCGACATGTAAACGCACCCGAGGTTCATCAGTCGGGGAAATCACTCCGGGACCCCAAAAAAGTGAGTAATAGTGCACGATACGGGCCAAAATCGGCCAAAACTGCGGGTGTTGATGACCGACACGTAAACGCACCCCGGGGTTCGTCAATCGTGGAAATCACTCCGGGACCCCAAAACCGCGAGTAATAGTCCATGAAACTGGCCAGAATCGGCCAAAACTGTGAGTGTTTATGATCGACACGTAAACGCACCCTGGGGTTCATCAATCGTGGAAATCAGTCCGGGACACCAAAACAGTCAGTAATAGTCCATGAAACAGGCCAGAATCGACAAAAACTGCGAGTGTTGATCACCGACACGTAAACGCACCCCGGGGTTCGTCAATCGTGGAAATCACTCCGCAATCCCAAAACAGTAAGTAATAGTCCACGAAACTGGCCAGGATCGGCCAAAACTACGAGTATTTATAACCAACACGAAAACGCGCCCCAGGGTTCATCAATCGTGGAAATAGTCCGAGACCCCAAAACAGTGAGTAATTGTGCACGAAACGGGCCAGAATCGGCCAAAACTACAAGTGTTGATGACCGACACGTAAACGCACCCCGGGGTTCGTCAATCGTGGAAATCACTCCGGGACCCCAAAACAGCGAGTAATAGTCCACGAAACGGGCCGGAATCGGCCAAAACTGCGGGTGTTGATGACCGACACGCAAACGCACCCCGGGGTTCGTCAAGCGTGGAAATCAGTCCGAGACCCCAAAACAGTGAGTAATAGTCCACGAACGAGCCAAAATCGGCCAAAACTGCGGGTGTTGATGACCGACATGTAAACGCACCCCGAGGTTCATCAGTCGGAGAAATCACTCCGGGACCCCAAAAAAGTGAGTAACAGTGCACGATACGGGCCAAAATCGGCCAAAATTGCGGGTGTTGATGACCGACACATAAACGCATCCCGGGGTTCGTCAATCGTGGAAATCACTCCGGGACCCCAAAACCGCGAGTAATAGTCCATGAAACTGGCAAGAATCGGCCAAAACTATGAGTGTTTATGATCGACACGTAAACGCACCCTGGGGTTCATCAATCGTGGAAATCAGCCCGGGACCCCAAAACACTGAGTAATTGCCCATGAAACTGGCCAGAATCGGCCAAAACTGCGTGTGTTTATGATCGACACGTAAACGCACCCTGGGGTTCATCAATCGTGGAAATCAGTCCGGGACACCAAAACAGTCAGTAATAGTCCACGAAATAGGCCGGAATCGGCCAAAACTGCGGGTGTTGATGACCGACACGCAAACGCACCCCGGGGTTCGTCAAGCGTGGAAATCAGTCCGAGACCCCAAAACAGTGAGTAATAGTCCACGAACGAGCCAAAATTGGCCAAAACTGCGGGTGTTGATGACCGACATGTAAACGCACCCGAGGTTCATCAGTCGGGGAAATCACTCCGGGACCCCAAAAAAGTGAGTAATAGTGCACGATACGGGCCAAAATCGGCCAAAACTGCGGGTGTTGATGACCGACACGTAAACGCACCCCGGGGTTCGTCAATCGTGGAAATCACTCCGGGACCCCAAAACCGCGAGTAATAGTCCATGAAACTGGCCAGAATCGGCCAAAACTGTGAGTGTTTATGATCGACACGTAAACGCACCCTGGGGTTCATCAATCGTGGAAATCAGTCCGGGACACCAAAACAGTCAGTAATAGTCCATGAAACAGGCCAGAATCGACAAAAACTGCGAGTGTTGATGACCGACACGTAAACGCACCCCGGGGTTCGTCAATCGTGGAAATCACTCCGCAATCCCAAAATAGTAAGTAATAGTCCACGAAACTGGCCAGGATTGGCCAAAACTACGAGTATTTATGACCAACACGAAAACGCGCCCCAGGGTTCATCAATCGTGGAAATAGTCCGAGAACCCAAAACAGTGAGTAATTGTGCACGAAACGGGCCAGAATCGGCCAAAACTACAAGTGTTGATGACCGACACGTAAACGCACCCCGGGGTTCGTCAATCGTGGAAATCACTCCGGGACCCCAAAACAGCGAGTAATAGTCCACGAAACGGGCCGGAATCGGCCAAAACTATGGGTGTTGATGACCGACACGCAAACGCACCCCGGGGTTCGTCAAGCGTGGAAATCAGTCCGAGACCCCAAAACAGTGAGTAATAGTCCACGAACGAGCCAAAAATCGGCCAAAACTGCGGGTGTTGATGACCGACATGTAAACGCACCCCGAGGTTCATCAGTCGGGGAAATCACTCCGGGACCCCAAAAAAGTGAGTAACAGTGCACGATACGGGCCAAAATCGGCCAAAATTGCGGGTGTTGATGACCGACACATAAACGCATCCCGGGGTTCGTCAATCGTGGAAATCACTCCGGGACCCCAAAACCGCGAGTAATAGTCCATGAAACTGGCAAGAATCGGCCAAAACTATGAGTGTTTATGATCGACACGTAAACGCACCCTGGGGTTCATCAATCGTGGAAATCAGCCCGGGACCCCAAAACACTGAGTAATTGCCCATGAAACTGGCCAGAATCGGCCAAAACTGCGTGTGTTTATGATCGACACGTAAACGCACCCTGGGGTTCATCAATCGTGGAAATCAGTCCGGGACACCAAAACAGTCAGTAATAGTCCACGAAATAGGCCGGAATCGGCCAAAACTGCGGGTGTTGATGACCGACACGCAAACGCACCCCGGGGTTCGTCAAGCGTGGAAATCAGTCCGAGACCCCAAAACAGTGAGTAATAGTCCACGAACGAGCCAAAATTGGCCAAAACTGCGGGTGTTGATGACCGACATGTAAACACACCCGAGGTTCATCAGTCGGGGAAATCACTCCGGGACCCCAAAAAAGTGAGTAATAGTGCACGATACGGGCCAAAATCGGCCAAAACTGCGGGTGTTGATGACCGACACGTAAACGCACCCCGGGGTTCGTCAATCGTGGAAATCACTCCGGGACCCCAAAACCGCGAGTAATAGTCCAGGAAACTGGCCAGAATCGGCCAAAACTGTGAGTGTTTATGATCGACACGTAAACGCACCCTGGGGTTCATCAATCGTGGAAATCAGTCCGGGACACCAAAACAGTCAGTAATAGTCCATGAAACAGGCCAGAATCGACAAAAACTGCGAGTGTTGATGACCGACACGTAAACGCACCCCGGGGTTCGTCAATCGTGGAAATCACTCCGCAATCCCAAAATAGTAAGTAATAGTCCACGAAACTGGCCAGGATTGGCCAAAACTACGAGTATTTATGACCAACACGAAAACGCGCCCCAGGGTTCATCAATCGTGGAAATAGTCCGAGAACCCAAAACAGTGAGTAATTGTGCACGAAACGGGCCAGAATCGGCCAAAACTACAAGTGTTGATGACCGACACGTAAACGCACCCCGGGGTTCGTCAATCGTGGAAATCACTCCGGGACCCCAAAACAGCGAGTAATAGTCCACGAAACGGGCCGGAATCGGCCAAAACTATGGGTGTTGATGACCGACACGCAAACGCACCCCGGGGTTCGTCAAGCGTGGAAATCAGTCCGAGACCCCAAAACAGTGAGTAATAGTCCACGAACGAGCCAAAAATCGGCCAAAACTGCGGGTGTTGATGACCGACATGTAAACGCACCCCGAGGTTCATCAGTCGGGGAAATCACTCCGGGACCCCAACAAAGTGAGTAATAGTGCACGATACGGGCCAAAATCGGCCAAAACTGCGGGTGTTGATGACCGACACGTAAACGCACCCCGGGGTTCGTCAATCGTGGAAATCACTCCGGGACCCCAAAACCGCGAGTAATAGTCCATGAAACTGGCCAGAATCGGCCAAAACTGTGAGTGTTTATGACCGACACGTAAACGCACCCTGGGGTTCATCAATCGTGGAAATCAGTCCGGGACACCAAAACAGTCAGTAATAGTCCATGAAACAGGCCAGAATCGACAAAAACTGCGAGTGTTGATGACCGACACGTAAACGCACCCCGGGGTTCGTCAATCGTGGAAATCACTCCGCAATCCCAAAATAGTAAGTAATAGTCCACGAAACTGGCCAGGATTGGCCAAAACTACGAGTATTTATGACCAACACGAAAACGCGCCCCAGGGTTCATCAATCGTGGAAATAGTCCGAGAACCCAAAACAGTGAGTAATTGTGCACGAAACGGGCCAGAATCGGCCAAAACTACAAGTGTTGATGACCGACACGTAAACGCACCCCGGGGTTCGTCAATCGTGGAAATCACTCCGGGACCCCAAAACAGCGAGTAATAGTCCACGAAACGGGCCGGAATCGGCCAAAACTATGGGTGTTGATGACCGACACGCAAACGCACCCCGGGGTTCGTCAAGCGTGGAAATCAGTCCGAGACCCCAAAACAGTGAGTAATAGTCCACGAACGAGCCAAAAATCGGCCAAAACTGCGGGTGTTGATGACCGACATGTAAACGCACCCCGAGGTTCATCAGTCGGAGAAATCACTCCGGGACCCCAAAAAAGTGAGTAACAGTGCACGATACGGGCCAAAATCGGCCAAAATTGCGGGTGTTGATGACCGACACATAAACGCATCCCGGGGTTCGTCAATCGTGGAAATCACTCCGGGACCCCAAAACCGCGAGTAATAGTCCATGAAACTGGCAAGAATCGGCCAAAACTATGAGTGTTTATGATCGACACGTAAACGCACCCTGGGGTTCATCAATCGTGGAAATCAGCCCGGGACCCCAAAACACTGAGTAATTGCCCATGAAACTGGCCAGAATCGGCCAAAACTGCGTGTGTTTATGATCGACACGTAAACGCACCCTGGGGTTCATCAATCGTGGAAATCAGTCCGGGACACCAAAACAGTCAGTAATAGTCCACGAAATAGGCCGGAATCGGCCAAAACTGCGGGTGTTGATGACCGACACGCAAACGCACCCCGGGGTTCGTCAAGCGTGGAAATCAGTCCGAGACCCCAAAACAGTGAGTAATAGTCCACGAACGAGCCAAAATTGGCCAAAACTGCGGGTGTTGATGACCGACATGTAAACGCACCCGAGGTTCATCAGTCGGGGAAATCACTCCGGGACCCCAAAAAAGTGAGTAATAGTGCACGATACGGGCCAAAATCGGCCAAAACTGCGGGTGTTGATGACCGACACGTAAACGCACCCCGGGGTTCGTCAATCGTGGAAATCACTCCGGGACCCCAAAACCGCGAGTAATAGTCCATGAAACTGGCCAGAATCGGCCAAAACTGTGAGTGTTTATGATCGACACGTAAACGCACCCTGGGGTTCATCAATCGTGGAAATCAGTCCGGGACACCAAAACAGTCAGTAATAGTCCATGAAACAGGCCAGAATCGACAAAAACTGCGAGTGTTGATGACCGACACGTAAACGCACCCCGGGGTTCGTCAATCGTGGAAATCACTCCGCAATCCCAAAATAGTAAGTAATAGTCCACGAAACTGGCCAGGATTGGCCAAAACTACGAGTATTTATGACCAACACGAAAACGCGCCCCAGGGTTCATCAATCGTGGAAATAGTCCGAGAACCCAAAACAGTGAGTAATTGTGCACGAAACGGGCCAGAATCGGCCAAAACTACAAGTGTTGATGACCGACACGTAAACGCACCCCGGGGTTCGTCAATCGTGGAAATCACTCCGGGACCCCAAAACAGCGAGTAATAGTCCACGAAACGGGCCGGAATCGGCCAAAACTATGGGTGTTGATGACCGACACGCAAACGCACCCCGGGGTTCGTCAAGCGTGGAAATCAGTCCGAGACCCCAAAACAGTGAGTAATAGTCCACGAACGAGCCAAAAATCGGCCAAAACTGCGGGTGTTGATGACCGACATGTAAACGCACCCCGAGGTTCATCAGTCGGGGAAATCACTCCGGGACCCCAAAAAAGTGAGTAACAGTGCACGATACGGGCCAAAATCGGCCAAAATTGCGGGTGTTGATGACCGACACATAAACGCATCCCGGGGTTCGTCAATCGTGGAAATCACTCCGGGACCCCAAAACCGCGAGTAATAGTCCATGAAACTGGCAAGAATCGGCCAAAACTATGAGTGTTTATGATCGACACGTAAACGCACCCTGGGGTTCATCAATCGTGGAAATCAGCCCGGGACCCCAAAACACTGAGTAATTGCCCATGAAACTGGCCAGAATCGGCCAAAACTGCGTGTGTTTATGATCGACACGTAAACGCACCCTGGGGTTCATCAATCGTGGAAATCAGTCCGGGACACCAAAACAGTCAGTAATAGTCCACGAAATAGGCCGGAATCGGCCAAAACTGCGGGTGTTGATGACCGACACGCAAACGCACCCCGGGGTTCGTCAAGCGTGGAAATCAGTCCGAGACCCCAAAACAGTGAGTAATAGTCCACGAACGAGCCAAAATTGGCCAAAACTGCGGGTGTTGATGACCGACATGTAAACACACCCGAGGTTCATCAGTCGGGGAAATCACTCCGGGACCCCAAAAAAGTGAGTAATAGTGCACGATACGGGCCAAAATCGGCCAAAACTGCGGGTGTTGATGACCGACACGTAAACGCACCCCGGGGTTCGTCAATCGTGGAAATCACTCCGGGACCCCAAAACCGCGAGTAATAGTCCAGGAAACTGGCCAGAATCGGCCAAAACTGTGAGTGTTTATGATCGACACGTAAACGCACCCTGGGGTTCATCAATCGTGGAAATCAGTCCGGGACACCAAAACAGTCAGTAATAGTCCATGAAACAGGCCAGAATCGACAAAAACTGCGAGTGTTGATGACCGACACGTAAACGCACCCCGGGGTTCGTCAATCGTGGAAATCACTCCGCAATCCCAAAATAGTAAGTAATAGTCCACGAAACTGGCCAGGATTGGCCAAAACTACGAGTATTTATGACCAACACGAAAACGCGCCCCAGGGTTCATCAATCGTGGAAATAGTCCGAGAACCCAAAACAGTGAGTAATTGTGCACGAAACGGGCCAGAATCGGCCAAAACTACAAGTGTTGATGACCGACACGTAAACGCACCCCGGGGTTCGTCAATCGTGGAAATCACTCCGGGACCCCAAAACAGCGAGTAATAGTCCACGAAACGGGCCGGAATCGGCCAAAACTATGGGTGTTGATGACCGACACGCAAACGCACCCCGGGGTTCGTGAAGCGTGGAAATCAGTCCGAGACCCCAAAACAGTGAGTAATAGTCCACGAACGAGCCAAAAATCGGCCAAAACTGCGGGTGTTGATGACCGACATGTAAACGCACCCCGAGGTTCATCAGTCGGGGAAATCACTCCGGGACCCCAACAAAGTGAGTAATAGTGCACGATACGGGCCAAAATCGGCCAAAACTGCGGGTGTTGATGACCGACACGTAAACGCACCCCGGGGTTCGTCAATCGTGGAAATCACTCCGGGACCCCAAAACCGCGAGTAATAGTCCATGAAACTGGCCAGAATCGGCCAAAACTGTGAGTGTTTATGATCGACACGTAAACGCACCCTGGGGTTCATCAATCGTGGAAATCAGTCCGGGACACCAAAACAGTCAGTAATAGTCCATGAAACAGGCCAGAATCGACAAAAACTGCGAGTGTTGATGACCGACACGTAAACGCACCCCGGGGTTCGTCAATCGTGGAAATCACTCCGCAATCCCAAAATAGTAAGTAATAGTCCACGAAACTGGCCAGGATTGGCCAAAACTACGAGTATTTATGACCAACACGAAAACGCGCCCCAGGGTTCATCAATCGTGGAAATAGTCCGAGAACCCAAAACAGTGAGTAATTGTGCACGAAACGGGCCAGAATCGGCCAAAACTACAAGTGTTGATGACCGACACGTAAACGCACCCCGGGGTTCGTCAATCGTGGAAATCACTCCGGGACCCCAAAACAGCGAGTAATAGTCCACGAAACGGGCCGGAATCGGCCAAAACTATGGGTGTTGATGACCGACACGCAAACGCACCCCGGGGTTCGTCAAGCGTGGAAATCAGTCCGAGACCCCAAAACAGTGAGTAATAGTCCACGAACGAGCCAAAAATCGGCCAAAACTGCGGGTGTTGATGACCGACATGTAAACGCACCCCGAGGTTCATCAGTCGGGGAAATCACTCCGGGACCCCAAAAAAGTGAGTAACAGTGCACGATACGGGCCAAAATCGGCCAAAATTGCGGGTGTTGATGACCGACACATAAACGCATCCCGGGGTTCGTCAATCGTGGAAATCACTCCGGGACCCCAAAACCGCGAGTAATAGTCCATGAAACTGGCAAGAATCGGCCAAAACTATGAGTGTTTATGATCGACACGTAAACGCACCCTGGGGTTCATCAATCGTGGAAATCAGCCCGGGACCCCAAAACACTGAGTAATTGCCCATGAAACTGGCCAGAATCGGCCAAAACTGCGTGTGTTTATGATCGACACGTAAACGCACCCTGGGGTTCATCAATCGTGGAAATCAGTCCGGGACACCAAAACAGTCAGTAATAGTCCACGAAATAGGCCGGAATCGGCCAAAACTGCGGGTGTTGATGACCGACACGCAAACGCACCCCGGGGTTCGTCAAGCGTGGAAATCAGTCCGAGACCCCAAAACAGTGAGTAATAGTCCACGAACGAGCCAAAATTGGCCAAAACTGCGGGTGTTGATGACCGACATGTAAACACACCCGAGGTTCATCAGTCGGGGAAATCACTCCGGGACCCCAAAAAAGTGAGTAATAGTGCACGATACGGGCCAAAATCGGCCAAAACTGCGGGTGTTGATGACCGACACGTAAACGCACCCCGGGGTTCGTCAATCGTGGAAATCACTCCGGGACCCCAAAACCGCGAGTAATAGTCCAGGAAACTGGCCAGAATCGGCCAAAACTGTGAGTGTTTATGATCGACACGTAAACGCACCCTGGGGTTCATCAATCGTGGAAATCAGTCCGGGACACCAAAACAGTCAGTAATAGTCCATGAAACAGGCCAGAATCGACAAAAACTGCGAGTGTTGATGACCGACACGTAAACGCACCCCGGGGTTCGTCAATCGTGGAAATCACTCCGCAATCCCAAAATAGTAAGTAATAGTCCACGAAACTGGCCAGGATTGGCCAAAACTACGAGTATTTATGACCAACACGAAAACGCGCCCCAGGGTTCATCAATCGTGGAAATAGTCCGAGAACCCAAAACAGTGAGTAATTGTGCACGAAACGGGCCAGAATCGGCCAAAACTACAAGTGTTGATGACCGACACGTAAACGCACCCCGGGGTTCGTCAATCGTGGAAATCACTCCGGGACCCCAAAACAGCGAGTAATAGTCCACGAAACGGGCCGGAATCGGCCAAAACTATGGGTGTTGATGACCGACACGCAAACGCACCCCGGGGTTCGTGAAGCGTGGAAATCAGTCCGAGACCCCAAAACAGTGAGTAATAGTCCACGAACGAGCCAAAAATCGGCCAAAACTGCGGGTGTTGATGACCGACATGTAAACGCACCCCGAGGTTCATCAGTCGGGGAAATCACTCCGGGACCCCAACAAAGTGAGTAATAGTGCACGATACGGGCCAAAATCGGCCAAAACTGCGGGTGTTGATGACCGACACGTAAACGCACCCCGGGGTTCGTCAATCGTGGAAATCACTCCGGGACCCCAAAACCGCGAGTAATAGTCCATGAAACTGGCCAGAATCGGCCAAAACTGTGAGTGTTTATGATCGACACGTAAACGCACCCTGGGGTTCATCAATCGTGGAAATCAGTCCGGGACACCAAAACAGTCAGTAATAGTCCATGAAACAGGCCAGAATCGACAAAAACTGCGAGTGTTGATGACCGACACGTAAACGCACCCCGGGGTTCGTCAATCGTGGAAATCACTCCGCAATCCCAAAATAGTAAGTAATAGTCCACGAAACTGGCCAGGATTGGCCAAAACTACGAGTATTTATGACCAACACGAAAACGCGCCCCAGGGTTCATCAATCGTGGAAATAGTCCGAGAACCCAAAACAGTGAGTAATTGTGCACGAAACGGGCCAGAATCGGCCAAAACTACAAGTGTTGATGACCGACACGTAAACGCACCCCGGGGTTCGTCAATCGTGGAAATCACTCCGGGACCCCAAAACAGCGAGTAATAGTCCACGAAACGGGCCGGAATCGGCCAAAACTATGGGTGTTGATGACCGACACGCAAACGCACCCCGGGGTTCGTCAAGCGTGGAAATCAGTCCGAGACCCCAAAACAGTGAGTAATAGTCCACGAACGAGCCAAAAATCGGCCAAAACTGCGGGTGTTGATGACCGACATGTAAACGCACCCCGAGGTTCATCAGTCGGGGAAATCACTCCGGGACCCCAAAAAAGTGAGTAACAGTGCACGATACGGGCCAAAATCGGCCAAAATTGCGGGTGTTGATGACCGACACATAAACGCATCCCGGGGTTCGTCAATCGTGGAAATCACTCCGGGACCCCAAAACCGCGAGTAATAGTCCATGAAACTGGCAAGAATCGGCCAAAACTATGAGTGTTTATGATCGACACGTAAACGCACCCTGGGGTTCATCAATCGTGGAAATCAGCCCGGGACCCCAAAACACTGAGTAATTGCCCATGAAACTGGCCAGAATCGGCCAAAACTGCGTGTGTTTATGATCGACACGTAAACGCACCCTGGGGTTCATCAATCGTGGAAATCAGTCCGGGACACCAAAACAGTCAGTAATAGTCCACGAAATAGGCCGGAATCGGCCAAAACTGCGGGTGTTGATGACCGACACGCAAACGCACCCCGGGGTTCGTCAAGCGTGGAAATCAGTCCGAGACCCCAAAACAGTGAGTAATAGTCCACGAACGAGCCAAAATTGGCCAAAACTGCGGGTGTTGATGACCGACATGTAAACACACCCGAGGTTCATCAGTCGGGGAAATCACTCCGGGACCCCAAAAAAGTGAGTAATAGTGCACGATACGGGCCAAAATCGGCCAAAACTGCGGGTGTTGATGACCGACACGTAAACGCACCCCGGGGTTCGTCAATCGTGGAAATCACTCCGGGACCCCAAAACCGCGAGTAATAGTCCAGGAAACTGGCCAGAATCGGCCAAAACTGTGAGTGTTTATGATCGACACGTAAACGCACCCTGGGGTTCATCAATCGTGGAAATCAGTCCGGGACACCAAAACAGTCAGTAATAGTCCATGAAACAGGCCAGAATCGACAAAAACTGCGAGTGTTGATGACCGACACGTAAACGCACCCCGGGGTTCGTCAATCGTGGAAATCACTCCGCAATCCCAAAATAGTAAGTAATAGTCCACGAAACTGGCCAGGATTGGCCAAAACTACGAGTATTTATGACCAACACGAAAACGCGCCCCAGGGTTCATCAATCGTGGAAATAGTCCGAGAACCCAAAACAGTGAGTAATTGTGCACGAAACGGGCCAGAATCGGCCAAAACTACAAGTGTTGATGACCGACACGTAAACGCACCCCGGGGTTCGTCAATCGTGGAAATCACTCCGGGACCCCAAAACAGCGAGTAATAGTCCACGAAACGGGCCGGAATCGGCCAAAACTATGGGTGTTGATGACCGACACGCAAACGCACCCCGGGGTTCGTGAAGCGTGGAAATCAGTCCGAGACCCCAAAACAGTGAGTAATAGTCCACGAACGAGCCAAAAATCGGCCAAAACTGCGGGTGTTGATGACCGACATGTAAACGCACCCCGAGGTTCATCAGTCGGGGAAATCACTCCGGGACCCCAACAAAGTGAGTAATAGTGCACGATACGGGCCAAAATCGGCCAAAACTGCGGGTGTTGATGACCGACACGTAAACGCACCCCGGGGTTCGTCAATCGTGGAAATCACTCCGGGACCCCAAAACCGCGAGTAATAGTCCATGAAACTGGCCAGAATCGGCCAAAACTGTGAGTGTTTATGATCGACACGTAAACGCACCCTGGGGTTCATCAATCGTGGAAATCAGTCCGGGACACCAAAACAGTCAGTAATAGTCCATGAAACAGGCCAGAATCGACAAAAACTGCGAGTGTTGATCACCGACACGTAAACGCACCCCGGGGTTCGTCAATCGTGGAAATCACTCCGCAATCCCAAAACAGTAAGTAATAGTCCACGAAACTGGCCAGGATCAGCCAAAACTACGAGTATTTATAACCAACACGAAAACGCGCCCCAGGGTTCATCAATCGTGGAAATAGTCCGAGACCCCAAAACAGTGAGTAATTGTGCACGAAACGGGCCAGAATCGGCCAAAACTACAAGTGTTGATGACCGACACGTAAACGCACCCCGGGGTTCGTCAATCGTGGAAATCACTCCGGGACCCCAAAACAGCGAGTAATAGTCCACGAAACGGGCCGGAATCGGCCAAAACTGCGGGTGTTGATGACCGACACGCAAACGCACCCCGGGGTTCGTCAAGCGTGGAAATCAGTCCGAGACCCCAAAACAGTGAGTAATAGTCCACGAACGAGCCAAAATCGGCCAAAACTGCGGGTGTTGATGACCGACATGTAAACGCACCCCGAGGTTCATCAGTCGGAGAAATCACTCCGGGACCCCAAAAAAGTGAGTAATAGTGCACGATACGGGCCAAAATCGGCCAAAATTGCGGGTGTTGATGACCGACACATAAACGCATCCCGGGGTTCGTCAATCGTGGAAATCACTCCGGGACCCCAAAACCGCGAGTAATAGTCCATGAAACTGGCCAGAATCGGCCAAAACTATGAGTGTTTATGATCGACACGTAAACGCACCCTGGGGTTCATCAATCGTGGAAATCAGCCCGGGACCCCAAAACAGTGAGTAATTGTCCATGAAACTGGCCAGAATCGGCCAAAACTGCGTGTGTTTATGATCGACACGTAAACGCACCCTGGGGTTCATCAATCGTGGAAATTAGTCCGGGACACCAAAACAGTCAGTAATAGTCCACGAAATAGGCCGGAATCGGCCAAAACTGCGGGTGTTGATGACCGACACGCAAACGCACCCCGGGGTTCGTCAAGCGTGGAAATCAGTCCGAGACCCCAAAACAGTGAGTAATAGTCCACGAACGAGCCAAAATTGGCCAAAACTGCGGGTGTTGATGACCGACATGTAAACGCACCCGAGGTTCATCAGTCGTGGAAATCACTCCGGGACCCCAAAAAAGTGAGTAATAGTGCACGATACGGGCCAAAATCGGCCAAAACTGCGGGTGTTGATGACCGACACGTAAACGCACCCCGGGGTTCGTCAATCGTGGAAATCACTCCGGGACCCCAAAACCGCGAGTAATAGTCCATGAAACTGGCCAGAATCGGCCAAAACTGTGAGTGTTTATGATCGACACGTAAACGCACCCTGGGGTTCATCAATCGTGGAAATCAGTCCGGGACACCAAAACAGTCAGTAATAGTCCATGAAACAGGCCAGAATCGACAAAAACTGCGAGTGTTGATGACCGACACGTAAACGCACCCCGGGGTTCGTCAATCGTGGAAATCACTCCGCAATCCCAAAATAGTAAGTAATAGTCCACGAAACTGGCCAGGATTGGCCAAAACTACGAGTATTTATGACCAACACGAAAACGCGCCCCAGGGTTCATCAATCGTGGAAATAGTCCGAGAACCCAAAACAGTGAGTAATTGTGCACGAAACGGGCCAGAATCGGCCAAAACTACAAGTGTTGATGACCGACACGTAAACGCACCCCGGGGTTCGTCAATCGTGGAAATCACTCCGGGACCCCAAAACAGCGAGTAATACTCCACGAAACGGGCCGGAATCGGCCAAAACTATGGGTGTTGATGACCGACACGCAAACGCACCCCGGGGTTCGTCAAGCGTGGAAATCAGTCCGAGACCCCAAAACAGTGAGTAATAGTCCACGAACGAGCCAAAAATCGGCCAAAACTGCGGGTGTTGATGACCGACATGTAAACGCACCCCGAGGTTCATCAATCGGGGAAATCACTCCGGGACCCCAAAAAAGTGAGTAATAGTGCACGATACGGGCCAAAATCGGCCAAAACTGCGGGTGTTGATGACCGACACGTAAACGCACCCCGGGGTTCGTCAATCGTGGAAATCACTCCGGGACCCCAAAACAGCGAGTAATAGTCCACGAAACGGGCCGGAATCGGCCAAAACTGCGGGTGTTGATGACCGACATGTAAACACACCCCGAGGTTCATCAGTCGGGGAAATCACTCCGGGACCCCAAAAAAGTGAGTAATAGTGCACGATACGGGCCAAAATCGGCCAAAACTGCGGGTGTTGATGACCGACACGTAAACGCACCCCGGGGTTCGTCAATCGTGGAAATCACTCCGGGACCCCAAAACCGCGAGTAATAGTCCATGAAACTGGCCAGAATCGGCCAAAACTATGAGTGTTTATGATCGACACGTAAACGCACCCTGGGGTTCATCAATCGTGGAAATCAGTCCGGGACACCAAAACAATCAGTAATAGTCCATGAAACAGGCCAGAATCGACAAAAACTGCGAGTGTTGATCACCGACACGTAAACGCACCCCGGGGTTCGTCAATCGTGGAAATCACTCCGCAATCCCAAAACAGTAAGTAATAGTCCACGAAACTGGCCAGGATCGGCCAAAACTACGAGTATTTATAACCAACACGAAAACGCGCCCCAGGGTTCATCAATCGTGGAAATAGTCCGAGACCCCAAAACAGTGAGTAATTGTGCACGAAACGGGCCAGAATCGGCCAAAACTACAAGTGTTGATGACCGACACGTAAACGCACCCCGGGGTTCGTCAATCGTGGAAATCACTCCGGGACCCCAAAACAGCGAGTAATAGTCCACGAAACGGGCCGGAATCGGCCAAAACTGCGGGTGTTGATGACCGACACGCAAACGCACCCCGGGGTTCGTCAAGCGTGGAAATCAGTCCGAGACCCCAAAACAGTGAGTAATAGTCCACGAACGAGCCAAAATCGGCCAAAACTGCGGGTGTTGATGACCGACATGTAAACGCACCCCGAGGTTCTTCAGTCGGGGAAATCACTCCGGGACCCCAAAAAAGTGAGTAATAGTGCATGATACGGGCCAAAATCGGCCAAAACTGCGGGTGTTGATGACTGACACGTAAACGCACCCCGGGGTTCGTCAATCGTGGAAATCACTCCGGGACCCCAAAACCGCGAGTAATAGTCCATGAAACTGGCCAGAATCGGCCAAAACTGTGAGTGTTTATGATCGACACGTAAACGCACCCTGGGGTTCATCAATCGTGGAAATCAGTCCGGGACACCAAAACAGTCAGTAATAGTCCATGAAACAGGACAGAATCGACAAAAACTGCGAGTGTTGATGACCGACACGCAAACGCACCCCGGGGTTCGTCAAGCGTGGAAATCAGTCCGAGACCCCAAAACAGTGAGTAATAGTCCACGAACGAGCCAAAATCGGCCAAAACTGCGGGTGTTGATGACCGACATGTAAACGCACCCCGAGGTTCATCAGTCGGAGAAATCACTCCGGGACCCCAAAAAAGTGAGTAATAGTGCACGATACGGGCCAAAATCGGCCAAAATTGCGGGTGTTGATGACCGACACATAAACGCATCCCGGGGTTCGTCAATCGTGGAAATCACTCCGGGACCCCAAAACCGCGAGTAATAGTCCATGAAACTGGCCAGAATCGGCCAAAACTATGAGTGTTTATGATCGACACGTAAACGCACCCTGGGGTTCATCAATCGTGGAAATCAGCCCGGGACCCCAAAACAGTGAGTAATTGTCCATGAAACTGGCCAGAATCGGCCAAAACTGCGTGTGTTTATGATCGACACGTAAACGCACCCTGGGGTTCATCAATCGTGGAAATCAGTCCGGGACACCAAAACAGTCAGTAATAGTCCACGAAATAGGCCGGAATCGGCCAAAACTGCGGGTGTTGATGACCGACACGCAAACGCACCCCGGGGTTCGTCAAGCGTGGAAATCAGTCCGAGACCCCAAAACAGTGAGTAATAGTCCACGAACGAGCCAAAATTGGCCAAAACTGCGGGTGTTGATGACCGACATGTAAACGCACCCGAGGTTCATCAGTCGGGGAAATCACTCCGGGACCCCAAAAAAGTGAGTAATAGTGCACGATACGGGCCAAAATCGGCCAAAACTGCGGGTGTTGATGACCGACACGTAAACGCACCCCGGGGTTCGTCAATCGTGGAAATCACTCCGGGACCCCAAAACCGCGAGTAATAGTCCATGAAACTGGCCAGAATCGGCCAAAACTGTGAGTGTTTATGATCGACACGTAAACGCACCCTGGGGTTCATCAATCGTGGAAATCAGTCCGGGACACCAAAACAGTCAGTAATAGTCCATGAAACAGGCCAGAATCGACAAAAACTGCGAGTGTTGATGACCGACACGTAAACGCACCCCGGGGTTCGTCAATCGTGGAAATCACTCTGCAATCCCAAAACAGTAAGTAATAGTCCACGAAACTGGCCAGGATTGGCCAAAACTACGAGTATTTATGACCAACACGAAAACGCGCCCCAGGGTTCATCAATCGTGGAAATAGTCCGAGAACCCAAAACAGTGAGTAATTGTGCACGAAACGGGCCAGAATCGGCCAAAACTACAAGTGTTGATGACCGACACGTAAACGCACCCCGGGGTTCGTCAATCGTGGAAATCACTCCGGGACCCCAAAACAGCGAGTAATAGTCCACGGAACGGGCCGGAATCGGCCAAAACTATGGGTGTTGATGACCGACACGCAAACGCACCCCGGGGTTCGTCAAGCGTGGAAATCAGTCCGAGACCCCAAAACAGTGAGTAATAGTCCACGAACGAGCCAAAAATCGGCCAAAACTGCGGGTGTTGATGACCGACATGTAAACGCACCCCGAGGTTCATCAGTCGGGGAAATCACTCCGGGACCCCAAAAAAGTGAGTAATAGTGCACGATACGGGCCAAAATCGGCCAAAACTGCGGGTGTTGATGACCGACACGTAAACGCACCCCGGGGTTCGTCAATCGTGGAAATCACTCCGGGACCCCAAAACCGCGAGTAATAGTCCATGAAACTGGCCAGAATCGGCCAAAACTGTGAGTGTTTATGATCGACACGTAAACGCACCCTGGGTTTCATCAATCGTGGAAATCAGTTCGGGACACCAAAACAGTCAGTAATAGTCCATGAAACAGGCCAGAATCGACAAAAACTGCGAGTGTTGATCACCGACACGTACACGCACCCCGGGGTTCGTCAATCGTGGAAATCACTCCACAATCCCAAAACAGTAAGTAATAGTCCACGAAACTGGCCAGGATCGGCCAAAACTACGAGTATTTATAACCAACACGAAAACGCGCCCCAGGGTTCATCAATCGTGGAAATAGTCCGAGACCCCAAAACAGTGAGTAATTGTGCACGAAACGGGCCAGAATCGGCCAAAACTACGAGTGTTGATGACCGACACGTAAACGCACCCCGGGGTTCGTCAATCGTGGAAATCACTCCGGGACCCCAAAACAGCGAGTAATAGTCCACGAAACGGGCCGGAATCGGCCAAAACTGCGGGTGTTGATGACCGACACGCAAACGCACCCCGGGGTTCGTCAAGCGTGGAAATCAGTCCGAGACCCCAAAACAGTGAGTAATAGTCCACGAACGAGCCAAAATCGGCCAAAACTGCGGGTGTTGATGACCGACATGTAAACACACCCCGAGGTTCATCAGTCGGGGAAATCACTCCGGGACCCCAAAAAAGTGAGTAATAGTGCACGATACGGGCCAAAATCGGCCAAAACTGCGGGTGTTGATGACCGACACGTAAACGCACCCCGGGGTTCGTCAATCGTGGAAATCACTCCGGGACCCCAAAACCGCGAGTAATAGTCCATGAAACTGGCCAGAATCGGCCAAAACTATGAGTGTTTATGATCGACACGTAAACGCACCCTGGGGTTCATCAATCGTGGAAATCAGTCCGGGACACCAAAACAATCAGTAATAGTCCATGAAACAGGCCAGAATCGACAAAAACTGCGAGTGTTGATCACCGACACGTAAACGCACCCCGGGGTTCGTCAATCGTGGAAATCACTCCGCAATCCCAAAACAGTAAGTAATAGTCCACGAAACTGGCCAGGATCGGCCAAAACTACGAGTATTTATAACCAACACGAAAACGCGCCCCAGGGTTCATCAATCGTGGAAATAGTCCGAGACCCCAAAACAGTGAGTAATTGTGCACGAAACGGGCCAGAATCGGCCAAAACTACAAGTGTTGATGACCGACACGTAAACGCACCCCGGGGTTCGTCAATCGTGGAAATCACTCCGGGACCCCAAAACAGCGAGTAATAGTCCACGAAACGGGCCGGAATCGGCCAAAACTGCGGGTGTTGATGACCGACACGCAAACGCACCCCGGGGTTCGTCAAGCGTGGAAATCAGTCCGAGACCCCAAAACAGTGAGTAATAGTCCACGAACGAGCCAAAATCGGCCAAAACTGCGGGTGTTGATGACCGACATGTAAACGCACCCCGAGGTTCATCAGTCGGAGAAATCACTCCGGGACCCCAAAAAAGTGAGTAATAGTGCACGATACGGGCCAAAATCGGCCAAAATTGCGGGTGTTGATGACCGACACATAAACGCATCCCGGGGTTCGTCAATCGTGGAAATCACTCCGGGACCCCAAAACCGCGAGTAATAGTCCATGAAACTGGCCAGAATCGGCCAAAACTATGAGTGTTTATGATCGACACGTAAACGCACCCTGGGGTTCATCAATCGTGGAAATCAGCCCGGGACCCCAAAACAGTGAGTAATTGTCCATGAAACTGGCCAGAATCGGCCAAAACTGCGTGTGTTTATGATCGACACGTAAACGCACCCTGGGGTTCATCAATCGTGGAAATCAGTCCGGGACACCAAAACAGTCAGTAATAGTCCACGAAATAGGCCGGAATCGGCCAAAACTGCGGGTGTTGATGACCGACACGCAAACGCACCCCGGGGTTCGTCAAGCGTGGAAATCAGTCCGAGACCCCAAAACAGTGAGTAATAGTCCACGAACGAGCCAAAATTGGCCAAAACTGCGGGTGTTGATGACCGACATGTAAACGCACCCGAGGTTCATCAGTCGGGGAAATCACTCCGGGACCCCAAAAAAGTGAGTAATAGTGCACGATACGGGCCAAAATCGGCCAAAACTGCAGGTGTTGATGACCGACACGTAAACGCACCCCGGGGTTCGTCAATCGTGGAAATCACTCCGGGACCCCAAAACCGCGAGTAATAGTCCATGAAACTGGCCAGAATCGGCCAAAACTGTGAGTGTTTATGATCGACACGTAAACGCACCCTGGGGTTCATCAATCGTGGAAATCAGTCCGGGACACCAAAACAGTCAGTAATAGTCCATGAAACAGGCCAGAATCGACAAAAACTGCGAGTGTTGATGACCGACACGTAAACGCACCCCGGGGTTCGTCAATCGTGGAAATCACTCTGCAATCCCAAAACAGTAAGTAATAGTCCACGAAACTGGCCAGGATTGGCCAAAACTACGAGTATTTATGACCAACACGAAAACGCGCCCCAGGGTTCATCAATCGTGGAAATAGTCCGAGAACCCAAAACAGTGAGTAATTGTGCACGAAACGGGCCAGAATCGGCCAAAACTACAAGTGTTGATGACCGACACGTAAACGCACCCCGGGGTTCGTCAATCGTGGAAATCACTCCGGGACCCCAAAACAGCGAGTAATAGTCCACGGAACGGGCCGGAATCGGCCAAAACTATGGGTGTTGATGACCGACACGCAAACGCACCCCGGGGTTCGTCAAGCGTGGAAATCAGTCCGAGACCCCAAAACAGTGAGTAATAGTCCACGAACGAGCCAAAAATCGGCCAAAACTGCGGGTGTTGATGACCGACATGTAAACGCACCCCGAGGTTCATCAGTCGGGGAAATCACTCCGGGACCCCAAAAAAGTGAGTAATAGTGCACGATACGGGACAAAATCGGCCAAAACTGCGGGTGTTGATGACCGACACGTAAACGCACCCCGGGGTTCGTCAATCGTGGAAATCACTCCGGGACCCCAAAACCGCGAGTAATAGTCCATGAAACTGGCCAGAATCGGCCAAAACTGTGAGTGTTTATGATCGACACGTAAACGCACCCTGGGTTTCATCAATCGTGGAAATCAGTTCGGGACACCAAAACAGTCAGTAATAGTCCATGAAACAGGCCAGAATCGACAAAAACTGCGAGTGTTGATCACCGACACGTACACGCACCCCGGGGTTCGTCAATCGTGGAAATCACTCCACAATCCCAAAACAGTAAGTAATAGTCCACGAAACTGGCCAGGATCGGCCAAAACTACGAGTATTTATAACCAACACGAAAACGCGCCCCAGGGTTCATCAATCGTGGAAATAGTCCGAGACCCCAAAACATTGAGTAATTGTGCACGAAACGGGCCAGAATCGGCCAAAACTACGAGTGTTGATGACCGACACGTAAACGCACCCCGGGGTTCGTCAATCGTGGAAATCACTCCGGGACCCCAAAACAGCGAGTAATAGTCCACGAAACGGGCCGGAATCGGCCAAAACTGCGGGTGTTGATGACCGACACGCAAACGCACCCCGGGGTTCGTCAAGCGTGGAAATCAGTCCGAGACCCCAAAACAGTGAGTAATAGTCCACGAACGAGCCAAAATCGGCCAAAACTGCGGGTGTTGATGACCGACATGTAAACACACCCCGAGGTTCATCAGTCGGGGAAATCACTCCGGGACCCCAAAAAAGTGAGTAATAGTGCACGATACGGGCCAAAATCGGCCAAAACTGCGGGTGTTGATGACCGACACGTAAACGCACCCCGGGGTTCGTCAATCGTGGAAATCACTCCGGGACCCCAAAACCGCGAGTAATAGTCCATGAAACTGGCCAGAATCGGCCAAAACTATGAGTGTTTATGATCGACACGTAAACGCACCCTGGGGTTCATCAATCGTGGAAATCAGTCCGGGACACCAAAACAATCAGTAATAGTCCATGAAACAGGCCAGAATCGACAAAAACTGCGAGTGTTGATCACCGACACGGAAACGCACCCCGGGGTTCGTCAATCGTGGAAATCACTCCGCAATCCCAAAACAGTAAGTAATAGTCCACGAAACTGGCCAAGATCGGCCAAAACTACGAGTATTTATAACCAACACGAAAACGCGCCCCAGGGTTCATCAATCGTGGAAATAGTCCGAGACCCCAAAACAGTGAGTAATTGTGCACGAAACGGGCCAGAATCGGCCAAAACTACAAGTGTTGATGACCGACACGTAAACGCACCCCGGGGTTCGTCAATCGTGGAAATCACTCCGGGACCCCAAAACAGCGAGTAATAGTCCACGAAACGGGCCGGAATCGGCCAAAACTGCGGGTGTTGATGACCGACACGCAAACGCACCCCGGGGTTCGTCAAGCGTGGAAATCAGTCCGAGACCCCAAAACAGTGAGTAATAGTCCACGAACGAGCCAAAATCGGCCAAAACTGCGGGTGTTGATGACCGACATGTAAACGCACCCCGAGGTTCTTCAGTCGGGGAAATCACTCCGGGACCCCAAAAAAGTGAGTAATAGTGCATGATACGGGCCAAAATCGGCCAAAACTGCGGGTGTTGATGACTGACACGTAAACGCACCCCGGGGTTCGTCAATCGTGGAAATCACTCCGGGACCCCAAAACCGCGAGTAATAGTCCATGAAACTGGCCAGAATCGGCCAAAACTGTGAGTGTTTATGATCGACACGTAAACGCACCCTGGGGTTCATCAATCGTGGAAATCAGTCCGGGACACCAAAACAGTCAGTAATAGTCCATGAAACAGGCCAGAATCGACAAAAACTGCGAGTGTTGATGACCGACACGCAAACGCACCCCGGGGTTCGTCAAGCGTGGAAATCAGTCCGAGACCCCAAAACAGTGAGTAATAGTCCACGAACGAGCCAAAATCGGCCAAAACTGCGGGTGTTGATGACCGACATGTAAACGCACCCCGAGGTTCATCAGTCGGAGAAATCACTCCGGGACCCCAAAAAAGTGAGTAATAGTGCACGATACGGGCCAAAATCGGCCAAAATTGCGGGTGTTGATGACCGACACATAAACGCATCCCGGGGTTCGTCAATCGTGGAAATCACTCCGGGACCCCAAAACCGCGAGTAATAGTCCATGAAACTGGCCAGAATCGGCCAAAACTATGAGTGTTTATGATCGACACGTAAACGCACCCTGGGGTTCATCAATCGTGGAAATCAGCCCGGGACCCCAAAACAGTGAGTAATTGTCCATGAAACTGGCCAGAATCGGCCAAAACTGCGTGTGTTTATGATCGACACGTAAACGCACCCTGGGGTTCATCAATCGTGGAAATCAGTCCGGGACACCAAAACAGTCAGTAATAGTCCACGAAATAGGCCGGAATCGGCCAAAACTGCGGGTGTTGATGACCGACACGCAAACGCACCCCGGGGTTCGTCAAGCGTGGAAATCAGTCCGAGACCCCAAAACAGTGAGTAATAGTCCACGAACGAGCCAAAATTGGCCAAAACTGCGGGTGTTGATGACCGACATGTAAACGCACCCGAGGTTCATCAGTCGGGGAAATCACTCCGGGACCCCAAAAAAGTGAGTAATAGTGCACGATACGGGCCAAAATCGGCCAAAACTGCAGGTGTTGATGACCGACACGTAAACGCACCCCGGGGTTCGTCAATCGTGGAAATCACTCCGGGACCCCAAAACCGCGAGTAATAGTCCATGAAACTGGCCAGAATCGGCCAAAACTGTGAGTGTTTATGATCGACACGTAAACGCACCCTGGGGTTCATCAATCGTGGAAATCAGTCCGGGACACCAAAACAGTCAGTAATAGTCCATGAAACAGGCCAGAATCGACAAAAACTGCGAGTGTTGATGACCGACACGTAAACGCACCCCGGGGTTCGTCAATCGTGGAAATCACTCTGCAATCCCAAAACAGTAAGTAATAGTCCACGAAACTGGCCAGGATTGGCCAAAACTACGAGTATTTATGACCAACACGAAAACGCGCCCCAGGGTTCATCAATCGTGGAAATAGTCCGAGAACCCAAAACAGTGAGTAATTGTGCACGAAACGGGCCAGAATCGGCCAAAACTACAAGTGTTGATGACCGACACGTAAACGCACCCCGGGGTTCGTCAATCGTGGAAATCACTCCGGGACCCCAAAACAGCGAGTAATAGTCCACGGAACGGGCCGGAATCGGCCAAAACTATGGGTGTTGATGACCGACACGCAAACGCACCCCGGGGTTCGTCAAGCGTGGAAATCAGTCCGAGACCCCAAAACAGTGAGTAATAGTCCACGAACGAGCCAAAAATCGGCCAAAACTGCGGGTGTTGATGACCGACATGTAAACGCACCCCGAGGTTCATCAGTCGGGGAAATCACTCCGGGACCCCAAAAAAGTGAGTAATAGTGCACGATACGGGACAAAATCGGCCAAAACTGCGGGTGTTGATGACCGACACGTAAACGCACCCCGGGGTTCGTCAATCGTGGAAATCACTCCGGGACCCCAAAACCGCGAGTAATAGTCCATGAAACTGGCCAGAATCGGCCAAAACTGTGAGTGTTTATGATCGACACGTAAACGCACCCTGGGTTTCATCAATCGTGGAAATCAGTTCGGGACACCAAAACAGTCAGTAATAGTCCATGAAACAGGCCAGAATCGACAAAAACTGCGAGTGTTGATCACCGACACGTACACGCACCCCGGGGTTCGTCAATCGTGGAAATCACTCCACAATCCCAAAACAGTAAGTAATAGTCCACGAAACTGGCCAGGATCGGCCAAAACTACGAGTATTTATAACCAACACGAAAACGCGCCCCAGGGTTCATCAATCGTGGAAATAGTCCGAGACCCCAAAACATTGAGTAATTGTGCACGAAACGGGCCAGAATCGGCCAAAACTACGAGTGTTGATGACCGACACGTAAACGCACCCCGGGGTTCGTCAATCGTGGAAATCACTCCGGGACCCCAAAACAGCGAGTAATAGTCCACGAAACGGGCCGGAATCGGCCAAAACTGCGGGTGTTGATGACCGACACGCAAACGCACCCCGGGGTTCGTCAAGCGTGGAAATCAGTCCGAGACCCCAAAACAGTGAGTAATAGTCCACGAACGAGCCAAAATCGGCCAAAACTGCGGGTGTTGATGACCGACATGTAAACACACCCCGAGGTTCATCAGTCGGGGAAATCACTCCGGGACCCCAAAAAAGTGAGTAATAGTGCACGATACGGGCCAAAATCGGCCAAAACTGCGGGTGTTGATGACCGACACGTAAACGCACCCCGGGGTTCGTCAATCGTGGAAATCACTCCGGGACCCCAAAACCGCGAGTAATAGTCCATGAAACTGGCCAGAATCGGCCAAAACTATGAGTGTTTATGATCGACACGTAAACGCACCCTGGGGTTCATCAATCGTGGAAATCAGTCCGGGACACCAAAACAATCAGTAATAGTCCATGAAACAGGCCAGAATCGACAAAAACTGCGAGTGTTGATCACCGACACGGAAACGCACCCCGGGGTTCGTCAATCGTGGAAATCACTCCGCAATCCCAAAACAGTAAGTAATAGTCCACGAAACTGGCCAAGATCGGCCAAAACTACGAGTATTTATAACCAACACGAAAACGCGCCCCAGGGTTCATCAATCGTGGAAATAGTCCGAGACCCCAAAACAGTGAGTAATTGTGCACGAAACGGGCCAGAATCGGCCAAAACTACAAGTGTTGATGACCGACACGTAAACGCACCCCGGGGTTCGTCAATCGTGGAAATCACTCCGGGACCCCAAAACAGCGAGTAATAGTCCACGAAACGGGCCGGAATCGGCCAAAACTGCGGGTGTTGATGACCGACACGCAAACGCACCCCGGGGTTCGTCAAGCGTGGAAATCAGTCCGAGACCCCAAAACAGTGAGTAATAGTCCACGAACGAGCCAAAATCGGCCAAAACTGCGGGTGTTGATGACCGACATGTAAACGCACCCCGAGGTTCTTCAGTCGGGGAAATCACTCCGGGACCCCAAAAAAGTGAGTAATAGTGCATGATACGGGCCAAAATCGGCCAAAACTGCGGGTGTTGATGACTGACACGTAAACGCACCCCGGGGTTCGTCAATCGTGGAAATCACTCCGGGACCCCAAAACCGCGAGTAATAGTCCATGAAACTGGCCAGAATCGGCCAAAACTGTGAGTGTTTATGATCGACACGTAAACGCACCCTGGGGTTCATCAATCGTGGAAATCAGTCCGGGACACCAAAACAGTCAGTAATAGTCCATGAAACAGGCCAGAATCGACAAAAACTGCGAGTGTTGATGACCGACACGCAAACGCACCCCGGGGTTCGTCAAGCGTGGAAATCAGTCCGAGACCCCAAAACAGTGAGTAATAGTCCACGAACGAGCCAAAATCGGCCAAAACTGCGGGTGTTGATGACCGACATGTAAACGCACCCCGAGGTTCATCAGTCGGAGAAATCACTCCGGGACCCCAAAAAAGTGAGTAATAGTGCACGATACGGGCCAAAATCGGCCAAAATTGCGGGTGTTGATGACCGACACATAAACGCATCCCGGGGTTCGTCAATCGTGGAAATCACTCCGGGACCCCAAAACCGCGAGTAATAGTCCATGAAACTGGCCAGAATCGGCCAAAACTATGAGTGTTTATGATCGACACGTAAACGCACCCTGGGGTTCATCAATCGTGGAAATCAGCCCGGGACCCCAAAACAGTGAGTAATTGTCCATGAAACTGGCCAGAATCGGCCAAAACTGCGTGTGTTTATGATCGACACGTAAACGCACCCTGGGGTTCATCAATCGTGGAAATCAGTCCGGGACACCAAAACAGTCAGTAATAGTCCACGAAATAGGCCGGAATCGGCCAAAACTGCGGGTGTTGATGACCGACACGCAAACGCACCCCGGGGTTCGTCAAGCGTGGAAATCAGTCCGAGACCCCAAAACAGTGAGTAATAGTCCACGAACGAGCCAAAATTGGCCAAAACTGCGGGTGTTGATGACCGACATGTAAACGCACCCGAGGTTCATCAGTCGGGGAAATCACTCCGGGACCCCAAAAAAGTGAGTAATAGTGCACGATACGGGCCAAAATCGGCCAAAACTGCAGGTGTTGATGACCGACACGTAAACGCACCCCGGGGTTCGTCAATCGTGGAAATCACTCCGGGACCCCAAAACCGCGAGTAATAGTCCATGAAACTGGCCAGAATCGGCCAAAACTGTGAGTGTTTATGATCGACACGTAAACGCACCCTGGGGTTCATCAATCGTGGAAATCAGTCCGGGACACCAAAACAGTCAGTAATAGTCCATGAAACAGGCCAGAATCGACAAAAACTGCGAGTGTTGATGACCGACACGTAAACGCACCCCGGGGTTCGTCAATCGTGGAAATCACTCTGCAATCCCAAAACAGTAAGTAATAGTCCACGAAACTGGCCAGGATTGGCCAAAACTACGAGTATTTATGACCAACACGAAAACGCGCCCCAGGGTTCATCAATCGTGGAAATAGTCCGAGAACCCAAAACAGTGAGTAATTGTGCACGAAACGGGCCAGAATCGGCCAAAACTACAAGTGTTGATGACCGACACGTAAACGCACCCCGGGGTTCGTCAATCGTGGAAATCACTCCGGGACCCCAAAACAGCGAGTAATAGTCCACGGAACGGGCCGGAATCGGCCAAAACTATGGGTGTTGATGACCGACACGCAAACGCACCCCGGGGTTCGTCAAGCGTGGAAATCAGTCCGAGACCCCAAAACAGTGAGTAATAGTCCACGAACGAGCCAAAAATCGGCCAAAACTGCGGGTGTTGATGACCGACATGTAAACGCACCCCGAGGTTCATCAGTCGGGGAAATCACTCCGGGACCCCAAAAAAGTGAGTAATAGTGCACGATACGGGACAAAATCGGCCAAAACTGCGGGTGTTGATGACCGACACGTAAACGCACCCCGGGGTTCGTCAATCGTGGAAATCACTCCGGGACCCCAAAACCGCGAGTAATAGTCCATGAAACTGGCCAGAATCGGCCAAAACTGTGAGTGTTTATGATCGACACGTAAACGCACCCTGGGTTTCATCAATCGTGGAAATCAGTTCGGGACACCAAAACAGTCAGTAATAGTCCATGAAACAGGCCAGAATCGACAAAAACTGCGAGTGTTGATCACCGACACGTACACGCACCCCGGGGTTCGTCAATCGTGGAAATCACTCCACAATCCCAAAACAGTAAGTAATAGTCCACGAAACTGGCCAGGATCGGCCAAAACTACGAGTATTTATAACCAACACGAAAACGCGCCCCAGGGTTCATCAATCGTGGAAATAGTCCGAGACCCCAAAACATTGAGTAATTGTGCACGAAACGGGCCAGAATCGGCCAAAACTACGAGTGTTGATGACCGACACGTAAACGCACCCCGGGGTTCGTCAATCGTGGAAATCACTCCGGGACCCCAAAACAGCGAGTAATAGTCCACGAAACGGGCCGGAATCGGCCAAAACTGCGGGTGTTGATGACCGACACGCAAACGCACCCCGGGGTTCGTCAAGCGTGGAAATCAGTCCGAGACCCCAAAACAGTGAGTAATAGTCCACGAACGAGCCAAAATCGGCCAAAACTGCGGGTGTTGATGACCGACATGTAAACACACCCCGAGGTTCATCAGTCGGGGAAATCACTCCGGGACCCCAAAAAAGTGAGTAATAGTGCACGATACGGGCCAAAATCGGCCAAAACTGCGGGTGTTGATGACCGACACGTAAACGCACCCCGGGGTTCGTCAATCGTGGAAATCACTCCGGGACCCCAAAACCGCGAGTAATAGTCCATGAAACTGGCCAGAATCGGCCAAAACTATGAGTGTTTATGATCGACACGTAAACGCACCCTGGGGTTCATCAATCGTGGAAATCAGTCCGGGACACCAAAACAATCAGTAATAGTCCATGAAACAGGCCAGAATCGACAAAAACTGCGAGTGTTGATCACCGACACGGAAACGCACCCCGGGGTTCGTCAATCGTGGAAATCACTCCGCAATCCCAAAACAGTAAGTAATAGTCCACGAAACTGGCCAAGATCGGCCAAAACTACGAGTATTTATAACCAACACGAAAACGCGCCCCAGGGTTCATCAATCGTGGAAATAGTCCGAGACCCCAAAACAGTGAGTAATTGTGCACGAAACGGGCCAGAATCGGCCAAAACTACAAGTGTTGATGACCGACACGTAAACGCACCCCGGGGTTCGTCAATCGTGGAAATCACTCCGGGACCCCAAAACAGCGAGTAATAGTCCACGAAACGGGCCGGAATCGGCCAAAACTGCGGGTGTTGATGACCGACACGCAAACGCACCCCGGGGTTCGTCAAGCGTGGAAATCAGTCCGAGACCCCAAAACAGTGAGTAATAGTCCACGAACGAGCCAAAATCGGCCAAAACTGCGGGTGTTGATGACCGACATGTAAACGCACCCCGAGGTTCATCAGTCAGAGAAATCACTCCGGGACCCCAAAAAAGTGAGTAATAGTGCACGATACGGGCCAAAATCGGCCAAAATTGCGGGTGTTGATGACCGACACATAAACGCATCCCGGGGTTCGTCAATCGTGGAAATCACTCCGGGACCCCAAAACCGCGAGTAATAGTCCATGAAACTGGCCAGAATCGGCCAAAACTATGAGTGTTTATGATCGACACGTAAACGCACCCTGGGGTTCATCAATCGTGGAAATCAGCCCGGGACCCCAAAACAGTGAGTAATTGTCCATGAAACTGGCCAGAATCGGCCAAAACTGCGTGTGTTTATGATCGACACGTAAACGCACCCTGGGGTTCATCAATCGTGGAAATCAGTCCGGGACACCAAAACAGTCAGTAATAGTCCACGAAATAGGCCGGAATCGGCCAAAACTGCGGGTGTTGATGACCGACACGCAAACGCACCCCGGGGTTCGTCAAGCGTGGAAATCAGTCCGAGACCCCAAAACAGTGAGTAATAGTCCACGAACGAGCCAAAATTGGCCAAAACTGCGGGTGTTGATGACCGACATGTAAACGCACCCGAGGTTCATCAGTCGGGGAAATCACTCCGGGACCCCAAAAAAGTGAGTAATAGTGCACGATACGGGCCAAAATCGGCCAAAACTGCGGGTGTTAATGACCGACACGTAAACGCACCCCGGGGTTCGTCAATCGTGGAAATCACTCCGGGACCCCAAAACCGCGAGTAATAGTCCATGAAACTGGCCAGAATCGGCCAAAACTGTGAGTGTTTATGATCGACACGTAAACGCACCCTGGGGTTCATCAATCGTGGAAATCAGTCCGGGACACCAAAACAGTCAGTAATAGTCCATGAAACAGGCCAGAATCGACAAAAACTGCGAGTGTTGATGACCGACACGTAAACGCACCCCGGGGTTCGTCAATCGTGGAAATCACTCTGCAATCCCAAAACAGTAAGTAATAGTCCACGAAACTGGCCAGGATTGGCCAAAACTACGAGTATTTATGACCAACACGAAAACGCGCCCCAGGGTTCATCAATCGTGGAAATAGTCCGAGAACCCAAAACAGTGAGTAATTGTGCACGAAACGGGCCAGAATCGGCCAAAACTACAAGTGTTGATGACCGACACGTAAACGCACCCCGGGGTTCGTCAATCGTGGAAATCACTCCGGGACCCCAAAACAGCGAGTAATAGTCCACGGAACGGGCCGGAATCGGCCAAAACTATGGGTGTTGATGACCGACACGCAAACGCACCCCGGGGTTCGTCAAGCGTGGAAATCAGTCCGAGACCCCAAAACAGTGAGTAATAGTCCACGAACGAGCCAAAAATCGGCCAAAACTGCGGGTGTTGATGACCGACATGTAAACGCACCCCGAGGTTCATCAGTCGGGGAAATCACTCCGGGACCCCAAAAAAGTGAGTAATAGTGCACGATACGGGACAAAATCGGCCAAAACTGCGGGTGTTGATGACCGACACGTAAACGCACCCCGGGGTTCGTCAATCGTGGAAATCACTCCGGGACCCCAAAACCGCGAGTAATAGTCCATGAAACTGGCCAGAATCGGCCAAAACTGTGAGTGTTTATGATCGACACGTAAACGCACCCTGGGTTTCATCAATCGTGGAAATCAGTTCGGGACACCAAAACGGTCAGTAATAGTCCATGAAACAGGCCAGAATCGACAAAAACTGCGAGTGTTGATCACCGACACGTACACGCACCCCGGGGTTCGTCAATCGTGGAAATCACTCCACAATCCCAAAACAGTAAGTAATAGTCCACGAAACTGGCCAGGATCGGCCAAAACTACGAGTATTTATAACCAACACGAAAACGCGCCCCAGGGTTCATCAATCGTGGAAATAGTCCGAGACCCCAAAACATTGAGTAATTGTGCACGAAACGGGCCAGAATCGGCCAAAACTACGAGTGTTGATGACCGACACGTAAACGCACCCCGGGGTTCGTCAATCGTGGAAATCACTCCGGGACCCCAAAACAGCGAGTAATAGTCCACGAAACGGGCCGGAATCGGCCAAAACTGCGGGTGTTGATGACCGACACGCAAACGCACCCCGGGGTTCGTCAAGCGTGGAAATCAGTCCGAGACCCCAAAACAGTGAGTAATAGTCCACGAACGAGCCAAAATCGGCCAAAACTGCGGGTGTTGATGACCGACATGTAAACACACCCCGAGGTTCATCAGTCGGGGAAATCACTCCGGGACCCCAAAAAAGTGAGTAATAGTGCACGATACGGGCCAAAATCGGCCAAAACTGCGGGTGTTGATGACCGACACGTAAACGCACCCCGGGGTTCGTCAATCGTGGAAATCACTCCGGGACCCCAAAACCGCGAGTAATAGTCCATGAAACTGGCCAGAATCGGCCAAAACTATGAGTGTTTATGATCGACACGTAAACGCACCCTGGGGTTCATCAATCGTGGAAATCAGTCCGGGACACCAAAACAATCAGTAATAGTCCATGAAACAGGCCAGAATCGACAAAAACTGCGAGTGTTGATCACCGACACGGAAACGCACCCCGGGGTTCGTCAATCGTGGAAATCACTCCGCAATCCCAAAACAGTAAGTAATAGTCCACGAAACTGGCCAAGATCGGCCAAAACTACGAGTATTTATAACCAACACGAAAACGCGCCCCAGGGTTCATCAATCGTGGAAATAGTCCGAGACCCCAAAACAGTGAGTAATTGTGCACGAAACGGGCCAGAATCGGCCAAAACTACAAGTGTTGATGACCGACACGTAAACGCACCCCGGGGTTCGTCAATCGTGGAAATCACTCCGGGACCCCAAAACAGCGAGTAATAGTCCACGAAACGGGCCGGAATCGGCCAAAACTGCGGGTGTTGATGACCGACACGCAAACGCACCCCGGGGTTCGTCAAGCGTGGAAATCAGTCCGAGACCCCAAAACAGTGAGTAATAGTCCACGAACGAGCCAAAATCGGCCAAAACTGCGGGTGTTGATGACCGACATGTAAACGCACCCCGAGGTTCATCAGTCAGAGAAATCACTCCGGGACCCCAAAAAAGTGAGTAATAGTGCACGATACGGGCCAAAATCGGCCAAAATTGCGGGTGTTGATGACCGACACATAAACGCATCCCGGGGTTCGTCAATCGTGGAAATCACTCCGGGACCCCAAAACCGCGAGTAATAGTCCATGAAACTGGCCAGAATCGGCCAAAACTATGAGTGTTTATGATCGACACGTAAACGCACCCTGGGGTTCATCAATCGTGGAAATCAGCCCGGGACCCCAAAACAGTGAGTAATTGTCCATGAAACTGGCCAGAATCGGCCAAAACTGCGTGTGTTTATGATCGACACGTAAACGCACCCTGGGGTTCATCAATCGTGGAAATCAGTCCGGGACACCAAAACAGTCAGTAATAGTCCACGAAATAGGCCGGAATCGGCCAAAACTGCGGGTGTTGATGACCGACACGCAAACGCACCCCGGGGTTCGTCAAGCGTGGAAATCAGTCCGAGACCCCAAAACAGGGAGTAATAGTCCACGAACGAGCCAAAATTGGCCAAAACTGCGGGTGTTGATGACCGACATGTAAACGCACCCGAGGTTCATCAGTCGGGGAAATCACTCCGGGACCCCAAAAAAGTGAGTAATAGTGCACGATACGGGCCAAAATCGGCCAAAACTGCGGGTGTTGATGACCGACACGTAAACGCACCCCGGGGTTCGTCAATCGTGGAAATCACTCCGGGACCCCAAAACAGCGAGTAATAGTCCACGAAACGGGCCGGAATCGGCCAAAACTGCGGGTGTTGATGACCGACACGCAAACGCACCCCGGGGTTCGTCAAGCGTGGAAATCAGTCCGAGACCCCAAAACAGTGAGTAATAGTCCACGAACGAGCCAAAATCGGCCAAAACTGCGGGTGTTGATGACCGACATGTAAACACACCCCGAGGTTCATCAGTCGGGGAAATCACTCCGGGACCCCAAAAAAGTGAGTAATAGTGCACGATACGGGCCAAAATCGGCCAAAACTGCGGGTGTTGATGACCGACACGTAAACGCACCCCGGGGTTCGTCAATCGTGGAAATCACTCCGGGACCCCAAAACCGCGAGTAATAGTCCATGAAACTGGCCAGAATCGGCCAAAACTATGAGTGTTTATGATCGACACGTAAACGCACCCTGGGGTTCATCAATCGTGGAAATCAGTCCGGGACACCAAAACAATCAGTAATAGTCCATGAAACAGGCCAGAATCGACAAAAACTGCGAGTGTTGATCACCGACACGGAAACGCACCCCGGGGTTCGTCAATCGTGGAAATCACTCCGCAATCCCAAAACAGTAAGTAATAGTCCACGAAACTGGCCAAGATCGGCCAAAACTACGAGTATTTATAACCAACACGAAAACGCGCCCCAGGGTTCATCAATCGTGGAAATAGTCCGAGACCCCAAAACAGTGAGTAATTGTGCACGAAACGGGCCAGAATCGGCCAAAACTACAAGTGTTGATGACCGACACGTAAACGCACCTCGGGGTTCGTCAATCGTGGAAATCACTCCGGGACCCCAAAACAGCGAGTAATAGTCCACGAAACGGGCCGGAATCGGCCAAAACTGCGGGTGTTGATGACCGACACGCAAACGCACCCCGGGGTTCGTCAAGCGTGGAAATCAGTCCGAGACCCCAAAACAGTGAGTAATAGTCCACGAACGAGCCAAAATCGGCCAAAACTGCGGGTGTTGATGACCGACATGTAAACGCACCCCGAGGTTCATCAGTCAGAGAAATCACTCCGGGACCCCAAAAAAGTGAGTAATAGTGCACGATACGGGCCAAAATCGGCCAAAATTGCGGGTGTTGATGACCGACACATAAACGCATCCCGGGGTTCGTCAATCGTGGAAATCACTCCGGGACCCCAAAACCGCGAGTAATAGTCCATGAAACTGGCCAGAATCGGCCAAAACTATGAGTGTTTATGATCGACACGTAAACGCACCCTGGGGTTCATCAATCGTGGAAATCAGCCCGGGACCCCAAAACAGTGAGTAATTGTCCATGAAACTGGCCAGAATCGGCCAAAACTGCGTGTGTTTATGATCGACACGTAAACGCACCCTGGGGTTCATCAATCGTGGAAATCAGTCCGGGACACCAAAACAGTCAGTAATAGTCCACGAAATAGGCCGGAATCGGCCAAAACTGCGGGTGTTGATGACCGACACGCAAACGCACCCCGGGGTTCGTCAAGCGTGGAAATCAGTCCGAGACCCCAAAACAGTGAGTAATAGTCCACGAACGAGCCAAAATTGGCCAAAACTGCGGGTGTTGATGACCGACATGTAAACGCACCCGAGGTTCATCAGTCGGGGAAATCACTCCGGGACCCCAAAAAAGTGAGTAATAGTGCACGATACGGGCCAAAATCGGCCAAAACTGCGGGTGTTGATGACCGACACGTAAACGCACCCCGGGGTTCGTCAATCGTGGAAATCACTCCGGGACCCCAAAACCGCGAGTAATAGTCCATGAAACTGGCCAGAATCGGCCAAAACTGTGAGTGTTTATGATCGACATGTAAACGCACCCTGGGGTTCATCAATCGTGGAAATCAGTCCGGGACACCAAAACAGTCAGTAATAGTCCATGAAACAGGCCAGAATCGACAAAAACTACGAGTGTTGATGACCGACACGTAAACGCACCCCGGGGTTCGTCAATCGTGGAAATCACTCCGCAATCCCAAAACAGTAAGTAATACTCCACGAAACTGGCCAGGATTGGCCAAAACTACGAGTATTTATGACCAACACGAAAACGCGCCCCAGGGTTCATCAATCGTGGAAATAGTCCGAGAACCCAAAACAGTGAGTAATTGTGCACGAAACGGGCCAGAATCGGCCAAAACTACAAGTGTTGATGACCGACACGTAAACGCACCCCGGGGTTCGTCAATCGTGGAAATCACTCCGGGACCCCAAAACAGCGAGTAATAGTCCACGAAACGGGCCGGAATCGGCCAAAACTATGGGTGTTGATGACCGACACGCAAACGCACCCCGGGGTTCGTCAAGCGTGGAAATCAGTCCGAGACCCCAAAACAGTGAGTAATAGTCCACGAACGAGCCAAAAATCGGCCAAAACTGCGGGTGTTGATGACCGACATGTAAACGCACCCCGAGGTTCATCAGTCGGGGAAATCACTCCGGGACCCCAAAAAAGTGAGTAATAGTGCACGATACGGGCCAAAATCGGCCAAAACTGCGGGTGTTGATGACCGACACGTAAACGCACCCCGGGGTTCGTCAATCGTGGAAATCACTCCGGGACCCCAAAACCGCGAGTAATAGTCCATGAAACTGGCCAGAATCGGCCAAAACTGTGAGTGTTTATGATCGACACGTAAACGCACCCTGGGTTTCATCAATCGTGGAAATCAGTTCGGGACACCAAAACAGTCAGTAATAGTCCATGAAACAGGCCAGAATCAACAAAAACTGCGAGTGTTGATCACCGACACGTAAACGCACCCCGGGGTTCGTCAATCGTGGAAATCACTCCACAATCCCAAAACAGTAAGTAATAGTCCACGAAACTGGCCAGGATCGGCCAAAACTACGAGTATTTACAACCAACACGAAAACGCGCCCCAGGGTTCATCAATCGTGGAAATAGTCCGAGACCCCAAAACAGTGAGTAATTGTGCACGAAACGGGCCAGAATCGGCCAAAACTACAAGTGTTGATGACCGACACGTAAACGCACCCCGGGGTTCGTCAATCGTGGAAATCACTCCGGGACCCCAAAACAGCGAGTAATAGTCCACGAAACGGGCCGGAATCGGCCAAAACTGCGGGTGTTGATGACCGACACGCAAACGCACCCCGGGGTTCGTCAAGCGTGGAAATCAGTCCGAGACCCCAAAACAGTGAGTAATAGTCCACGAACGAGCCAAAATCGGCCAAAACTGCGGGTGTTGATGACCGACATGTAAACACACCCCGAGGTTCATCAGTCGGGGAAATCACTCCGGGACCCCAAAAAAGTGAGTAATAGTGCACGATACGGGCCAAAATCGGCCAAAACTGCGGGTGTTGATGACCGACACGTAAACGCACCCCGGGGTTCGTCAATCGTGGAAATCACTCCGGGACCCCAAAACCGCGAGTAATAGTCCATGAAACTGGCCAGAATCGGCCAAAACTGTGAGTGTTTATGATCGACACGTAAACGCACCCTGGGGTTCATCAATCGTGGAAATCAGTCCGGGACACCAAAACAGTCAGTAATAGTCCATGAAACAGGCCAGAATCGACAAAAACTGCGAGTGTTGATGACCGACACGTAAACGCACCCCGGGGTTCGTCAATCGTGGAAATCACTCCGCAATCCCAAAACAGTAAGTAATAGTCCACGAAACTGGCCAAGATCGGCCAAAACTACGAGTATTTATAACCAACACGAAAACGCGCCCCAGGGTTCATCAATCGTGGAAATAGTCCGAGACCCCAAAACAGTGAGTAATTGTGCACGAAACGGGCCAGAATCGGCCAAAACTACAAGTGTTGATGACCGACACGTAAACGCACCTCGGGGTTCGTCAATCGTGGAAATCACTCCGGGACCCCAAAACAGCGAGTAATAGTCCACGAAACGGGCCGGAATCGGCCAAAACTGCGGGTGTTGATGACCGACACGCAAACGCACCCCGGGGTTCGTCAAGCGTGGAAATCAGTCCGAGACCCCAAAACAGTGAGTAATAGTCCACGAACGAGCCAAAATCGGCCAAAACTGCGGGTGTTGATGACCGACATGTAAACGCACCCCGAGGTTCATCAGTCAGAGAAATCACTCCGGGACCCCAAAAAAGTGAGTAATAGTGCACGATACGGGCCAAAATCGGCCAAAATTGCGGGTGTTGATGACCGACACATAAACGCATCCCGGGGTTCGTCAATCGTGGAAATCACTCCGGGACCCCAAAACCGCGAGTAATAGTCCATGAAACTGGCCAGAATCGGCCAAAACTATGAGTGTTTATGATCGACACGTAAACGCACCCTGGGGTTCATCAATCGTGGAAATCAGCCCGGGACCCCAAAACAGTGAGTAATTGTCCATGAAACTGGCCAGAATCGGCCAAAACTGCGTGTGTTTATGATCGACACGTAAACGCACCCTGGGGTTCATCAATCGTGGAAATCAGTCCGGGACACCAAAACAGTCAGTAATAGTCCACGAAATAGGCCGGAATCGGCCAAAACTGCGGGTGTTGATGACCGACACGCAAACGCACCCCGGGGTTCGTCAAGCGTGGAAATCAGTCCGAGACCCCAAAACAGTGAGTAATAGTCCACGAACGAGCCAAAATTGGCCAAAACTGCGGGTGTTGATGACCGACATGTAAACGCACCCGAGGTTCATCAGTCGGGGAAATCACTCCGGGACCCCAAAAAAGTGAGTAATAGTGCACGATACGGGCCAAAATCGGCCAAAACTGCGGGTGTTGATGACCGACACGTAAACGCACCCCGGGGTTCGTCAATCGTGGAAATCACTCCGGGACCCCAAAACCGCGAGTAATAGTCCATGAAACTGGCCAGAATCGGCCAAAACTGTGAGTGTTTATGATCGACATGTAAACGCACCCTGGGGTTCATCAATCGTGGAAATCAGTCCGGGACACCAAAACAGTCAGTAATAGTCCATGAAACAGGCCAGAATCGACAAAAACTGCGAGTGTTGATGACCGACACGTAAACGCACCCCGGGGTTCGTCAATCGTGGAAATCACTCCGCAATCCCAAAACAGTAAGTAATACTCCACGAAACTGGCCAGGATTGGCCAAAACTACGAGTATTTATGACCAACACGAAAACGCGCCACAGGGTTCATCAATCGTGGAAATAGTCCGAGAACCCAAAACAGTGAGTAATTGTGCACGAAACGGGCCAGAATCGGCCAAAACTACAAGTGTTGATGACCGACACGTAAACGCACCCCGGGGTTCGTCAATCGTGGAAATCACTCCGGGACCCCAAAACAGCGAGTAATAGTCCACGAAACGGGCCGGAATCGGCCAAAACTATGGGTGTTGATGACCGACACGCAAACGCACCCCGGGGTTCGTCAAGCGTGGAAATCAGTCCGAGACCCCAAAACAGTGAGTAATAGTCCACGAACGAGCCAAAAATCGGCCAAAACTGCGGGTGTTGATGACCGACATGTAAACGCACCCCGAGGTTCATCAGTCGGGGAAATCACTCCGGGACCCCAAAAAAGTGAGTAATAGTGCACGATACGGGCCAAAATCGGCCAAAACTGCGGGTGTTGATGACCGACACGTAAACGCACCCCGGGGTTCGTCAATCGTGGAAATCACTCCGGGACCCCAAAACCGCGAGTAATAGTCCATGAAACTGGCCAGAATCGGCCAAAACTGTGAGTGTTTATGATCGACACGTAAACGCACCCTGGGTTTCATCAATCGTGGAAATCAGTTCGGGACACCAAAACAGTCAGTAATAGTCCATGAAACAGGCCAGAATCAACAAAAACTGCGAGTGTTGATCACCGACACGTAAACGCACCCCGGGGTTCGTCAATCGTGGAAATCACTCCACAATCCCAAAACAGTAAGTAATAGTCCACGAAACTGGCCAGGATCGGCCAAAACTACGAGTATTTACAACCAACACGAAAACGCGCCCCAGGGTTCATCAATCGTGGAAATAGTCCGAGACCCCAAAACAGTGAGTAATTGTGCACGAAACGGGCCAGAATCGGCCAAAACTACAAGTGTTGATGACCGACACGTAAACGCACCCCGGGGTTCGTCAATCGTGGAAATCACTCCGGGACCCCAAAACAGCGAGTAATAGTCCACGAAACGGGCCGGAATCGGCCAAAACTGCGGGTGTTGATGACCGACACGCAAACGCACCCCGGGGTTCGTCAAGCGTGGAAATCAGTCCGAGACCCCAAAACAGTGAGTAATAGTCCACGAACGAGCCAAAATCGGCCAAAACTGCGGGTGTTGATGACCGACATGTAAACACACCCCGAGGTTCATCAGTCGGGGAAATCACTCCGGGACCCCAAAAAAGTGAGTAATAGTGCACGATACGGGCCAAAATCGGCCAAAACTGCGGGTGTTGATGACCGACACGTAAACGCACCCCGGGGTTCGTCAATCGTGGAAATCACTCCGGGACCCCAAAACCGCGAGTAATAGTCCATGAAACTGGCCAGAATCGGCCAAAACTGTGAGTGTTTATGATCGACACGTAAACGCACCCTGGGGTTCATCAATCGTGGAAATCAGTCCGGGACACCAAAACAGTCAGTAATAGTCCATGAAACAGGCCAGAATCGACAAAAACTGCGAGTGTTGATGACCGACACGTAAACGCACCCCGGGGTTCGTCAATCGTGGAAATCACTCCGCAATCCCAAAACAGTAAGTAATACTCCACGAAACTGGCCAGGATTGGCCAAAACTACGAGTATTTATGACCAACACGAAAACGCGCCCCAGGGTTCATCAATCGTGGAAATAGTCCGAGAACCCAAAACAGTGAGTAATTGTGCACGAAACGGGCCAGAATCGGCCAAAACTACAAGTGTTGATGACCGACACGTAAACGCACCCCGGGGTTCGTCAATCGTGGAAATCACTCCGGGACCCCAAAACAGCGAGTAATAGTCCACGAAACGGGCCGGAATCGGCCAAAACTATGGGTGTTGATGACCGACACGCAAACGCACCCCGGGGTTCGTCAAGCGTGGAAATCAGTCCGAGACCCCAAAACAGTGAGTAATAGTCCACGAACGAGCCAAAAATCGGCCAAAACTGCGGGTGTTGATGACCGACATGTAAACGCACCCCGAGGTTCATCAGTCGGGGAAATCACTCCGGGACCCCAAAAAAGTGAGTAATAGTGCACGATACGGGCCAAAATCGGCCAAAACTGCGGGTGTTGATGACCGACACGTAAACGCACCCCGGGGTTCGTCAATCGTGGAAATCACTCCGGGACCCCAAAACCGCGAGTAATAGTCCATGAAACTGGCCAGAATCGGCCAAAACTGTGAGTGTTTATGATCGACACGTAAACGCACCCTGGGTTTCATCAATCGTGGAAATCAGTTCGGGACACCAAAACAGTCAGTAATAGTCCATGAAACAGGCCAGAATCAACAAAAACTGCGAGTGTTGATCACCGACACGTAAACGCACCCCGTGGTTCGTCAATCGTGGAAATCACTCCACAATCCCAAAACAGTAAGTAATAGTCCACGAAACTGGCCAGGATCGGCCAAAACTACGAGTATTTACAACCAACACGAAAACGCGCCCCAGGGTTCATCAATCGTGGAAATAGTCCGAGACCCCAAAACAGTGAGTAATTGTGCACGAAACGGGCCAGAATCGGCCAAAACTACAAGTGTTGATGACCGACACGTAAACGCACCCCGGGGTTCGTCAATCGTGGAAATCACTCCGGGACCCCAAAACAGCGAGTAATAGTCCACGAAACGGGCCGGAATCGGCCAAAACTGCGGTTGTTGATGACCGACACGCAAACGCACCCCGGGGTTCGTCAAGCGTGGAAATCAGTCCGAGACCCCAAAACAGTGAGTAATAGTCCACGAACGAGCCAAAATCGGCCAAAACTGCGGGTGTTGATGACCGACATGTAAACACACCCCGAGGTTCATCAGTCGGGGAAATCACTCCGGGACCCCAAAAAAGTGAGTAATAGTGCACGATACGGGCCAAAATCGGCCAAAACTGCGGGTGTTGATGACCGACACGTAAACGCACCCCGGGGTTCGTCAATCGTGGAAATCACTCCGGGACCCCAAAACCGCGAGTAATAGTCCATGAAACTGGCCAGAATCGGCCAAAACTGTGAGTGTTTATGATCGACACGTAAACGCACCCTGGGGTTCATCAATCGTGGAAATCAGTCCGGGACACCAAAACAGTCAGTAATAGTCCATGAAACAGGCCAGAATCGACAAAAACTGCGAGTGTTGATGACCGACACGTAAACGCACCCCGGGGTTCGTCAATCGTGGAAATCACTCCGCAATCCCAAAACAGTAAGTAATACTCCACGAAACTGGCCAGGATTGGCCAAAACTACGAGTATTTATGACCAACACGAAAACGCGCCCCAGGGTTCATCAATCATGGAAATAGTCCGAGAACCCAAAACAGTGAGTAATTGTGCACGAAACGGGCCAGAATCGGCCAAAACTACAAGTGTTGATGACCGACACGTAAACGCACCCCGGGGTTCGTCAATCGTGGAAATCACTCCGGGACCCCAAAACAGCGAGTAATAGTCCACGAAACGGGCCGGAATCGGCCAAAACTATGGGTGTTGATGACCGACACGCAAACGCACCCCGGGGTTCGTCAAGCGTGGAAATCAGTCCGAGACCCCAAAACAGTGAGTAATAGTCCACGAACGAGCCAAAAATCGGCCAAAACTGCGGGTGTTGATGACCGACATGTAAACGCACCCCGAGGTTCATCAGTCGGGGAAATCACTCCGGGACCCCAAAAAAGTGAGTAATAGTGCACGATACGGGCCAAAATCGGCCAAAACTGCGGGTGTTGATGACCGACACGTAAACGCACCCCGGGGTTCGTCAATCGTGGAAATCACTCCGGGACCCCAAAACCGCGAGTAATAGTCCATGAAACTGGCCAGAATCGGCCAAAACTATGAGTGTTTATGATCGACACGTAAACGCACCCTGGGGTTCATCAATCGTGGAAATCAGTCCGGGACACCAAAACAGTCAGTAATAGTCCATGAAACAGGCCAGAATCGACAAAAACTGCGAGTGTTGATGACCGACACGTAAACGCACCCCGGGGTTCGTCAATCGTGGAAATCACTCCGCAATCCCAAAACAGTAAGTAATACTCCACGAAACTGGCCAGGATTGGCCAAAACTACGAGTATTTATGACCAACACGAAAACGCGCCCCAGGGTTCATCAATCATGGAAATAGTCCGAGAACCCAAAACAGTGAGTAATTGTGCACGAAACGGGCCAGAATCGGCCAAAACTACAAGTGTTGATGACCGACACGTAAACGCACCCCGGGGTTCGTCAATCGTGGAAATCACTCCGGGACCCCAAAACAGCGAGTAATAGTCCACGAAACGGGCCGGAATCGGCCAAAACTATGGGTGTTGATGACCGACACGCAAACGCACCCCGGGGTTCGTCAAGCGTGGAAATCAGTCCGAGACCCCAAAACAGTGAGTAATAGTCCACGAACGAGCCAAAAATCGGCCAAAACTGCGGGTGTTGATGACCGACATGTAAACGCACCCCGAGGTTCATCAGTCGGGGAAATCACTCCGGGACCCCAAAAAAGTGAGTAATAGTGCACGATACGGGCCAAAATCGGCCAAAACTGCGGGTGTTGATGACCGACACGTAAACGCACCCCGGGGTTCGTCAATCGTGGAAATCACTCCGGGACCCCAAAACCGCGAGTAATAGTCCATGAAACTGGCCAGAATCGGCCAAAACTATGAGTGTTTATGATCGACACGTAAACGCACCCTGGGGTTCATCAATCGTGGAAATCAGTCCGGGACACCAAAACAGTCAGTAATAGTCCATGAAACAGGCCAGAATCGACAAAAACTGCGAGTGTTGATGACCGACACGTAAACGCACCCCGGGGTTCGTCAATCGTGGAAATCACTCCGCAATCCCAAAACAGTAAGTAATACTCCACGAAACTGGCCAGGATTGGCCAAAACTACGAGTATTTATGACCAACACGAAAACGCGCCCCAGGGTTCATCAATCATGGAAATAGTCCGAGAACCCAAAACAGTGAGTAATTGTGCACGAAACGGGCCAGAATCGGCCAAAACTACAAGTGTTGATGACCGACACGTAAACGCACCCCGGGGTTCGTCAATCGTGGAAATCACTCCGGGACCCCAAAACAGCGAGTAATAGTCCACGAAACGGGCCGGAATCGGCCAAAACTATGGGTGTTGATGACCGACACGCAAACGCACCCCGGGGTTCGTCAAGCGTGGAAATCAGTCCGAGACCCCAAAACAGTGAGTAATAGTCCACGAACGAGCCAAAAATCGGCCAAAACTGCGGGTGTTGATGACCGACATGTAAACGCACCCCGAGGTTCATCAGTCGGGGAAATCACTCCGGGACCCCAAAAAAGTGAGTAATAGTGCACGATACGGGCCAAAATCGGCCAAAACTGCGGGTGTTGATGACCGACACGTAAACGCACCCCGGGGTTCGTCAATCGTGGAAATCACTCCGGGACCCCAAAACCGCGAGTAATAGTCCATGAAACTGGCCAGAATCGGCCAAAACTATGAGTGTTTATGATCGACACGTAAACGCACCCTGGGGTTCATCAATCGTGGAAATCAGTCCGGGACACCAAAACAGTCAGTAATAGTCCATGAAACAGGCCAGAATCGACAAAAACTGCGAGTGTTGATGACCGACACGTAAACGCACCCCGGGGTTCGTCAATCGTGGAAATCACTCCGCAATCCCAAAACAGTAAGTAATACTCCACGAAACTGGCCAGGATTGGCCAAAACTACGAGTATTTATGACCAACACGAAAACGCGCCCCAGGGTTCATCAATCATGGAAATAGTCCGAGAACCCAAAACAGTGAGTAATTGTGCACGAAACGGGCCAGAATCGGCCAAAACTACAAGTGTTGATGACCGACACGTAAACGCACCCCGGGGTTCGTCAATCGTGGAAATCACTCCGGGACCCCAAAACAGCGAGTAATAGTCCACGAAACGGGCCGGAATCGGCCAAAACTATGGGTGTTGATGACCGACACGCAAACGCACCCCGGGGTTCGTCAAGCGTGGAAATCAGTCCGAGACCCCAAAACAGTGAGTAATAGTCCACGAACGAGCCAAAAATCGGCCAAAACTGCGGGTGTTGATGACCGACATGTAAACGCACCCCGAGGTTCATCAGTCGGGGAAATCACTCCGGGACCCCAAAAAAGTGAGTAATAGTGCACGATACGGGCCAAAATCGGCCAAAACTGCGGGTGTTGATGACCGACACGTAAACGCACCCCGGGGTTCGTCAATCGTGGAAATCACTCCGGGACCCCAAAACCGCGAGTAATAGTCCATGAAACTGGCCAGAATCGGCCAAAACTATGAGTGTTTATGATCGACACGTAAACGCACCCTGGGGTTCATCAATCGTGGAAATCAGTCCGGGACACCAAAACAGTCAGTAATAGTCCATGAAACAGGCCAGAATCGACAAAAACTGCGAGTGTTGATGACCGACACGTAAACGCACCCCGGGGTTCGTCAATCGTGGAAATCACTCCGCAATCCCAAAACAGTAAGTAATACTCCACGAAACTGGCCAGGATTGGCCAAAACTACGAGTATTTATGACCAACACGAAAACGCGCCCCAGGGTTCATCAATCATGGAAATAGTCCGAGAACCCAAAACAGTGAGTAATTCTGCACGAAACGGGCCAGAATCGGCCAAAACTACAAGTGTTGATGACCGACACGTAAACGCACCCCGGGGTTCGTCAATCGTGGAAATCACTCCGGGACCCCAAAACAGCGAGTAATAGTCCACGAAACGGGCCGGAATCGGCCAAAACTATGGGTGTTGATGACCGACACGCAAACGCACCCCGGGGTTCGTCAAGCGTGGAAATCAGTCCGAGACCCCAAAACAGTGAGTAATAGTCCACGAACGAGCCAAAAATCGGCCAAAACTGCGGGTGTTGATGACCGACATGTAAACGCACCCCGAGGTTCATCAGTCGGGGAAATCACTCCGGGACCCCAAAAAAGTGAGTAATAGTGCACGATACGGGCCAAAATCGGCCAAAACTGCGGGTGTTGATGACCGACACGTAAACGCACCCCGGGGTTCGTCAATCGTGGAAATCACTCCGGGACCCCAAAACCGCGAGTAATAGTCCATGAAACTGGCCAGAATCGGCCAAAACTATGAGTGTTTATGATCGACACGTAAACGCACCCTGGGGTTCATCAATCGTGGAAATCAGTCCGGGACACCAAAACAGTCAGTAATAGTCCATGAAACAGGCCAGAATCGACAAAAACTGCGAGTGTTGATGACCGACACGTAAACGCACCCCGGGGTTCGTCAATCGTGGAAATCACTCCGCAATCCCAAAACAGTAAGTAATACTCCACGAAACTGGCCAGGATTGGCCAAAACTACGAGTATTTATGACCAACACGAAAACGCGCCCCAGGGTTCATCAATCATGGAAATAGTCCGAGAACCCAAAACAGTGAGTAATTGTGCACGAAACGGGCCAGAATCGGCCAAAACTACAAGTGTTGATGACCGACACGTAAACGCACCCCGGGGTTCGTCAATCGTGGAAATCACTCCGGGACCCCAAAACAGCGAGTAATAGTCCACGAAACGGGCCGGAATCGGCCAAAACTATGGGTGTTGATGACCGACACGCAAACGCACCCCGGGGTTCGTCAAGCGTGGAAATCAGTCCGAGACCCCAAAACAGTGAGTAATAGTCCACGAACGAGCCAAAAATCGGCCAAAACTGCGGGTGTTGATGACCGACATGTAAACGCACCCCGAGGTTCATCAGTCGGGGAAATCACTCCGGGACCCCAAAAAAGTGAGTAATAGTGCACGATACGGGCCAAAATCGGCCAAAACTGCGGGTGTTGATGACCGACACGTAAACGCACCCCGGGGTTCGTCAATCGTGGAAATCACTCCGGGACCCCAAAACCGCGAGTAATAGTCCATGAAACTGGCCAGAATCGGCCAAAACTATGAGTGTTTATGATCGACACGTAAACGCACCCTGGGGTTCATCAATCGTGGAAATCAGTCCGGGACACCAAAACAGTCAGTAATAGTCCATGAAACAGGCCAGAATCGACAAAAACTGCGAGTGTTGATGACCGACACGTAAACGCACCCCGGGGTTCGTCAATCGTGGAAATCACTCCGCAATCCCAAAACAGTAAGTAATACTCCACGAAACTGGCCAGGATTGGCCAAAACTACGAGTATTTATGACCAACACGAAAACGCGCCCCAGGGTTCATCAATCATGGAAATAGTCCGAGAACCCAAAACAGTGAGTAATTGTGCACGAAACGGGCCAGAATCGGCCAAAACTACAAGTGTTGATGACCGACACGTAAACGCACCCCGGGGTTCGTCAATCGTGGAAATCACTCCGGGACCCCAAAACAGCGAGTAATAGTCCACGAAACGGGCCGGAATCGGCCAAAACTATGGGTGTTGATGACCGACACGCAAACGCACCCCGGGGTTCGTCAAGCGTGGAAATCAGTCCGAGACCCCAAAACAGTGAGTAATAGTCCACGAACGAGCCAAAAATCGGCCAAAACTGCGGGTGTTGATGACCGACATGTAAACGCACCCCGAGGTTCATCAGTCGGGGAAATCACTCCGGGACCCCAAAAAAGTGAGTAATAGTGCACGATACGGGCCAAAATCGGCCAAAACTGCGGGTGTTGATGACCGACACGTAAACGCACCCCGGGGTTCGTCAATCGTGGAAATCACTCCGGGACCCCAAAACCGCGAGTAATAGTCCATGAAACTGGCCAGAATCGGCCAAAACTATGAGTGTTTATGATCGACACGTAAACGCACCCTGGGGTTCATCAATCGTGGAAATCAGTCCGGGACACCAAAACAGTCAGTAATAGTCCATGAAACAGGCCAGAATCGACAAAAACTGCGAGTGTTGATGACCGACACGTAAACGCACCCCGGGGTTCGTCAATCGTGGAAATCACTCCGCAATCCCAAAACAGTAAGTAATACTCCACGAAACTGGCCAGGATTGGCCAAAACTACGAGTATTTATGACCAACACGAAAACGCGCCCCAGGGTTCATCAATCATGGAAATAGTCCGAGAACCCAAAACAGTGAGTAATTGTGCACGAAACGGGCCAGAATCGGCCAAAACTACAAGTGTTGATGACCGACACGTAAACGCACCCCGGGGTTCGTCAATCGTGGAAATCACTCCGGGACCCCAAAACAGCGAGTAATAGTCCACGAAACGGGCCGGAATCGGCCAAAACTATGGGTGTTGATGACCGACACGCAAACGCACCCCGGGGTTCGTCAAGCGTGGAAATCAGTCCGAGACCCCAAAACAGTGAGTAATAGTCCACGAACGAGCCAAAAATCGGCCAAAACTGCGGGTGTTGATGACCGACATGTAAACGCACCCCGAGGTTCATCAGTCGGGGAAATCACTCCGGGACCCCAAAAAAGTGAGTAATAGTGCACGATACGGGCCAAAATCGGCCAAAACTGCGGGTGTTGATGACCGACACGTAAACGCACCCCGGGGTTCGTCAATCGTGGAAATCACTCCGGGACCCCAAAACCGCGAGTAATAGTCCATGAAACTGGCCAGAATCGGCCAAAACTATGAGTGTTTATGATCGACACGTAAACGCACCCTGGGGTTCATCAATCGTGGAAATCAGTCCGGGACACCAAAACAGTCAGTAATAGTCCATGAAACAGGCCAGAATCGACAAAAACTGCGAGTGTTGATGACCGACACGTAAACGCACCCCGGGGTTCGTCAATCGTGGAAATCACTCCGCAATCCCAAAACAGTAAGTAATACTCCACGAAACTGGCCAGGATTGGCCAAAACTACGAGTATTTATGACCAACACGAAAACGCGCCCCAGGGTTCATCAATCATGGAAATAGTCCGAGAACCCAAAACAGTGAGTAATTGTGCACGAAACGGGCCAGAATCGGCCAAAACTACAAGTGTTGATGACCGACACGTAAACGCACCCCGGGGTTCGTCAATCGTGGAAATCACTCCGGGACCCCAAAACAGCGAGTAATAGTCCACGAAACGGGCCGGAATCGGCCAAAACTATGGGTGTTGATGACCGACACGCAAACGCACCCCGGGGTTCGTCAAGCGTGGAAATCAGTCCGAGACCCCAAAACAGTGAGTAATAGTCCACGAACGAGCCAAAAATCGGCCAAAACTGCGGGTGTTGATGACCGACATGTAAACGCACCCCGAGGTTCATCAGTCGGGGAAATCACTCCGGGACCCCAAAAAAGTGAGTAATAGTGCACGATACGGGCCAAAATCGGCCAAAACTGCGGGTGTTGATGACCGACACGTAAACGCACCCCGGGGTTCGTCAATCGTGGAAATCACTCCGGGACCCCAAAACCGCGAGTAATAGTCCATGAAACTGGCCAGAATCGGCCAAAACTGTGAGTGTTTATGATCGACACGTAAACGCACCCTGGGTTTCATCAATCGTGGAAATCAGTTCGGGACACCAAAACAGTCAGTAATAGTCCATGAAACAGGCCAGAATCGACAAAAACTGCGAGTGTTGATCACCGACACGTAAACGCACCCCGGGGTTCGTCAATCGTGGAAATCACTCCACAATCCCAAAACAGTAAGTAATAGTCCACGAAACTGGCCAGGATCGGCCAAAACTACGAGTATTTATAACCAACACGAAAACGCGCCCCAGGGTTCATCAATCGTGGAAATAGTCCGAGACCCCAAAACAGTGAGTAATTGTGCACGAAACGGGCCAGAATCGGCCAAAACTACAAGTGTTGATGACCGACACGTAAACGCACCCCGGGGTTCGTCAATCGTGGAAATCACTCCGGGACCCCAAAACAGCGAGTAATAGTCCACGAAACGGGCCGGAATCGGCCAAAACTGCGGGTGTTGATGACCGACACGCAAACGCACCCCGGGGTTCGTCAAGCGTGGAAATCAGTCCGAGACCCCAAAACAGTGAGTAATAGTCCACGAACGAGCCAAAATCGGCCAAAACTGCGGGTGTTGATGACCGACATGTAAACACACCCCGAGGTTCATCAGTCGGGGAAATCACTCCGGGACCCCAAAAAAGTGAGTAATAGTGCACGATACGGGCCAAAATCGGCCAAAACTGCGGGTGTTGATGACCGACACGTAAACGCACCCCGGGGTTCGTCAATCGTGGAAATCACTCCGGGACCCCAAAACCGCGAGTAATAGTCCATGAAACTGGCCAGAATCGGCCAAAACTATGAGTGTTTATGATCGACACGTAAACGCACCCTGGGGTTCATCAATCGTGGAAATCAGTCCGGGACACCAAAACAATCAGTAATAGTCCATGAAACAGGCCAGAATCGACAAAAACTGCGAGTGTTGATGACCGACACGTAAACGCACCCCGGGGTTCGTCAATCGTGGAAATCACTCCGCAATCCCAAAACAGTAAGTAATACTCCACGAAACTGGCCAGGATTGGCCAAAACTACGAGTATTTATGACCAACACGAAAACGCGCCCCAGGGTTCATCAATCATGGAAATAGTCCGAGAACCCAAAACAGTGAGTAATTGTGCACGAAACGGGCCAGAATCGGCCAAAACTACAAGTGTTGATGACCGACACGTAAACGCACCCCGGGGTTCGTCAATCGTGGAAATCACTCCGGGACCCCAAAACAGCGAGTAATAGTCCACGAAACGGGCCGGAATCGGCCAAAACTATGGGTGTTGATGACCGACACGCAAACGCACCCCGGGGTTCGTCAAGCGTGGAAATCAGTCCGAGACCCCAAAACAGTGAGTAATAGTCCACGAACGAGCCAAAAATCGGCCAAAACTGCGGGTGTTGATGACCGACATGTAAACGCACCCCGAGGTTCATCAGTCGGGGAAATCACTCCGGGACCCCAAAAAAGTGAGTAATAGTGCACGATACGGGCCAAAATCGGCCAAAACTGCGGGTGTTGATGACCGACACGTAAACGCACCCCGGGGTTCGTCAATCGTGGAAATCACTCCGGGACCCCAAAACCGCGAGTAATAGTCCATGAAACTGGCCAGAATCGGCCAAAACTATGAGTGTTTATGATCGACACGTAAACGCACCCTGGGGTTCATCAATCGTGGAAATCAGTCCGGGACACCAAAACAGTCAGTAATAGTCCATGAAACAGGCCAGAATCGACAAAAACTGCGAGTGTTGATGACCGACACGTAAACGCACCCCGGGGTTCGTCAATCGTGGAAATCACTCCGCAATCCCAAAACAGTAAGTAATACTCCACGAAACTGGCCAGGATTGGCCAAAACTACGAGTATTTATGACCAACACGAAAACGCGCCCCAGGGTTCATCAATCATGGAAATAGTCCGAGAACCCAAAACAGTGAGTAATTGTGCACGAAACGGGCCAGAATCGGCCAAAACTACAAGTGTTGATGACCGACACGTAAACGCACCCCGGGGTTCGTCAATCGTGGAAATCACTCCGGGACCCCAAAACAGCGAGTAATAGTCCACGAAACGGGCCGGAATCGGCCAAAACTATGGGTGTTGATGACCGACACGCAAACGCACCCCGGGGTTCGTCAAGCGTGGAAATCAGTCCGAGACCCCAAAACAGTGAGTAATAGTCCACGAACGAGCCAAAAATCGGCCAAAACTGCGGGTGTTGATGACCGACATGTAAACGCACCCCGAGGTTCATCAGTCGGGGAAATCACTCCGGGACCCCAAAAAAGTGAGTAATAGTGCACGATACGGGCCAAAATCGGCCAAAACTGCGGGTGTTGATGACCGACACGTAAACGCACCCCGGGGTTCGTCAATCGTGGAAATCACTCCGGGACCCCAAAACCGCGAGTAATAGTCCATGAAACTGGCCAGAATCGGCCAAAACTGTGAGTGTTTATGATCGACACGTAAACGCACCCTGGGTTTCATCAATCGTGGAAATCAGTTCGGGACACCAAAACAGTCAGTAATAGTCCATGAAACAGGCCAGAATCGACAAAAACTGCGAGTGTTGATCACCGACACGTAAACGCACCCCGGGGTTCGTCAATCGTGGAAATCACTCCACAATCCCAAAACAGTAAGTAATAGTCCACGAAACTGGCCAGGATCGGCCAAAACTACGAGTATTTATAACCAACACGAAAACGCGCCCCAGGGTTCATCAATCGTGGAAATAGTCCGAGACCCCAAAACAGTGAGTAATTGTGCACGAAACGGGCCAGAATCGGCCAAAACTACAAGTGTTGATGACCGACACGTAAACGCACCCCGGGGTTCGTCAATCGTGGAAATCACTCCGGGACCCCAAAACAGCGAGTAATAGTCCACGAAACGGGCCGGAATCGGCCAAAACTGCGGGTGTTGATGACCGACACGCAAACGCACCCCGGGGTTCGTCAAGCGTGGAAATCAGTCCGAGACCCCAAAACAGTGAGTAATAGTCCACGAACGAGCCAAAATCGGCCAAAACTGCGGGTGTTGATGACCGACATGTAAACACACCCCGAGGTTCATCAGTCGGGGAAATCACTCCGGGACCCCAAAAAAGTGAGTAATAGTGCACGATACGGGCCAAAATCGGCCAAAACTGCGGGTGTTGATGACCGACACGTAAACGCACCCCGGGGTTCGTCAATCGTGGAAATCACTCCGGGACCCCAAAACCGCGAGTAATAGTCCATGAAACTGGCCAGAATCGGCCAAAACTATGAGTGTTTATGATCGACACGTAAACGCACCCTGGGGTTCATCAATCGTGGAAATCAGTCCGGGACACCAAAACAATCAGTAATAGTCCATGAAACAGGCCAGAATCGACAAAAACTGCGAGTGTTGATCACCGACACGTAAACGCACCCCGGGGTTCGTCAATCGTGGAAATCACTCCGCAATCCCAAAACAGTAAGTAATAGTCCACGAAACTGGCCAGGATCGGCCAAAACTACGAGTATTTATAACCAACACGAAAACGCGCCCCAGGGTTCATCAATCGTGGAAATAGTCCGAGACCCCAAAACAGTGAGTAATTGTGCACGAAACGGGCCAGAATCGGCCAAAACTACAAGTGTTGATGACCGACACGTAAACGCACCCCGGGGTTCGTCAATCGTGGAAATCACTCCGGGACCCCAAAACAGCGAGTAATAGTCCACGAAACGGGCCGGAATCGGCCAAAACTGCGGGTGTTGATGACCGACACGCAAACGCACCCCGGGGTTCGTCAAGCGTGGAAATCAGTCCGAGACCCCAAAACAGTGAGTAATAGTCCACGAACGAGCCAAAATCGGCCAAAACTGCGGGTGTTGATGACCGACATGTAAACACACCCCGAGGTTCATCAGTCGGGGAAATCACTCCGGGACCCCAAAAAAGTGAGTAATAGTGCACGATACGGGCCAAAATCGGCCAAAACTGCGGGTGTTGATGACCGACACGTAAACGCACCCCGGGGTTCGTCAATCGTGGAAATCACTCCGGGACCCCAAAACCGCGAGTAATAGTCCATGAAACTGGCCAGAATCGGCCAAAACTATGAGTGTTTATGATCGACACGTAAACGCACCCTGGGGTTCATCAATCGTGGAAATCAGTCCGGGACACCAAAACAATCAGTAATAGTCCATGAAACAGGCCAGAATCGACAAAAACTGCGAGTGTTGATCACCGACACGTAAACGCACCCCGGGGTTCGTCAATCGTGGAAATCACTCCGCAATCCCAAAACAGTAAGTAATAGTCCACGAAACTGGCCAGGATCGGCCAAAACTACGAGTATTTATAACCAACACGAAAACGCGCCCCAGGGTTCATCAATCGTGGAAATAGTCCGAGACCCCAAAACAGTGAGTAATTGTGCACGAAACGGGCCAGAATCGGCCAAAACTACAAGTGTTGATGACCGACACGTAAACGCACCCCGGGGTTCGTCAATCGTGGAAATCACTCCGGGACCCCAAAACAGCGAGTAATAGTCCACGAAACGGGCCGGAATCGGCCAAAACTGCGGGTGTTGATGACCGACACGCAAACGCACCCCGGGGTTCGTCAAGCGTGGAAATCAGTCCGAGACCCCAAAACAGTGAGTAATAGTCCACGAACGAGCCAAAATCGGCCAAAACTGCGGGTGTTGATGACCGACATGTAAACGCACCCCGAGGTTCTTCAGTCGGGGAAATCACTCCGGGACCCCAAAAAAGTGAGTAATAGTGCATGATACGGGCCAAAATCGGCCAAAACTGCGGGTGTTGATGACTGACACGTAAACGCACCCCGGGGTTCGTCAATCGTGGAAATCACTCCGGGACCCCAAAACCGCGAGTAATAGTCCATGAAACTGGCCAGAATCGGCCAAAACTGTGAGTGTTTATGATCGACACGTAAACGCACCCTGGGGTTCATCAATCGTGGAAATCAGTCCGGGACAACAAAACAGTCAGTAATAGTCCATGAAACAGGCCAGAATCGACAAAAACTGCGAGTGTTGATCACCGACACGTAAACGCACCCCGGGGTTCGTCAATCGTGGAAATCACTCCGCAATCCCAAAACAGTAAGTAATAGTCCACGAAACTGGCCAGGATCGGCCAAAACTACGAGTATTTATAACCAACACGAAAACGCGCCCCAGGGTTCATCAATCGTGGAAATAGTCCGAGACCCCAAAACAGTGAGTAATTGTGCACGAAACGGGCCAGAATCGGCCAAAACTACAAGTGTTGATGACCGACACGTAAACGCACCCCGGGGTTCGTCAATCGTGGAAATCACTCCGGGACCCCAAAACAGCGAGTAATAGTCCACGAAACGGGCCGGAATCGGCCAAAACTGCGGGTGTTGATGACCGACACGCAAACGCACCCCGGGGTTCGTCAAGCGTGGAAATCAGTCCGAGACCCCAAAACAGTGAGTAATAGTCCACGAACGAGCCAAAATCGGCCAAAACTGCGGGTGTTGATGACCGACATGTAAACGCACCCCGAGGTTCATCAGTCGGAGAAATCACTCCGGGACCCCAAAAAAGTGAGTAATAGTGCACGATACGGGCCAAAATCGGCCAAAACTGCGGGTGTTGATGACCGACACGTAAACGCACCCCGGGGTTCGTCAATCGTGGAAATCACTCCGGGACCCCAAAACCGCGAGTAATAGTCCATGAAACTGGCCAGAATCGGCCAAAACTGTGAGTGTTTATGATCGACACGTAAACGCACCCTGGGTTTCATCAATCGTGGAAATCAGTTCGGGACACCAAAACAGTCAGTAATAGTCCATGAAACAGGCCAGAATCAACAAAAACTGCGAGTGTTGATCACCGACACGTAAACGCACCCCGGGGTTCGTCAATCGTGGAAATCACTCCACAATCCCAAAACAGTAAGTAATAGTCCACGAAACTGGCCAGGATCGGCCAAAACTACGAGTATTTATAACCAACACGAAAACGCGCCCCAGGGTTCATCAATCGTGGAAATAGTCCGAGACCCCAAAACAGTGAGTAATTGTGCACGAAACGGGCCAGAATCGGCCAAAACTACAAGTGTTGATGACCGACACGTAAACGCACCCCGGGGTTCGTCAATCGTGGAAATCACTCCGGGACCCCAAAACAGCGAGTAATAGTCCACGAAACGGGCCGGAATCGGCCAAAACTGCGGGTGTTGATGACCGACACGCAAACGCACCCCGGGGTTCGTCAAGCGTGGAAATCAGTCCGAGACCCCAAAACAGTGAGTAATAGTCCACGAACGAGCCAAAATCGGCCAAAACTGCGGGTGTTGATGACCGACATGTAAACGCACCCCGAGGTTCATCAGTCGGAGAAATCACTCCGGGACCCCAAAAAAGTGAGTAATAGTGCACGATACGGGCCAAAATCGGCCAAAACTGCGGGTGTTGATGACCGACACGTAAACGCACCCCGGGGTTCGTCAATCGTGGAAATCACTCCGGGACCCCAAAACCGCGAGTAATAGTCCATGAAACTGGCCAGAATCGGCCAAAACTGTGAGTGTTTATGATCGACACGTAAACGCACCCTGGGTTTCATCAATCGTGGAAATCAGTTCGGGACACCAAAACAGTCAGTAATAGTCCATGAAACAGGCCAGAATCAACAAAAACTGCGAGTGTTGATCACCGACACGTAAACGCACCCCGGGGTTCGTCAATCGTGGAAATCACTCCACAATCCCAAAACAGTAAGTAATAGTCCACGAAACTGGCCAGGATCGGCCAAAACTACGAGTATTTATAACCAACACGAAAACGCGCCCCAGGGTTCATCAATCGTGGAAATAGTCCGAGACCCCAAAACAGTGAGTAATTGTGCACGAAACGGGCCAGAATCGGCCAAAACTACAAGTGTTGATGACCGACACGTAAACGCACCCCGGGGTTCGTCAATCGTGGAAATCACTCCGGGACCCCAAAACAGCGAGTAATAGTCCACGAAACGGGCCGGAATCGGCCAAAACTGCGGGTGTTGATGACCGACACGCAAACGCACCCCGGGGTTCGTCAAGCGTGGAAATCAGTCCGAGACCCCAAAACAGTGAGTAATAGTCCACGAACGAGCCAAAATCGGCCAAAACTGCGGGTGTTGATGACCGACATGTAAACACACCCCGAGGTTCATCAGTCGGGGAAATCACTCCGGGACCCCAAAAAAGTGAGTAATAGTGCACGATACGGGCCAAAATCGGCCAAAACTGCGGGTGTTGATGACCGACACGTAAACGCACCCCGGGGTTCGTCAATCGTGGAAATCACTCCGGGACCCCAAAACCGCGAGTAATAGTCCATGAAACTGGCCAGAATCGGCCAAAACTATGAGTGTTTATGATCGACACGTAAACGCACCCTGGGGTTCATCAATCGTGGAAATCAGTCCGGGACACCAAAACAGTCAGTAATAGTCCATGAAACAGGCCAGAATCGACAAAAACTGCGAGTGTTGATGACCGACACGTAAACGCACCCCGGGGTTCGTCAATCGTGGAAATCACTCCGCAATCCCAAAACAGTAAGTAATACTCCACGAAACTGGCCAGGATTGGCCAAAACTACGAGTATTTATGACCAACACGAAAACGCGCCCCAGGGTTCATCAATCATGGAAATAGTCCGAGAACCCAAAACAGTGAGTAATTGTGCACGAAACGGGCCAGAATCGGCCAAAACTACAAGTGTTGATGACCGACACGTAAACGCACCCCGGGGTTCGTCAATCGTGGAAATCACTCCGGGACCCCAAAACAGCGAGTAATAGTCCACGAAACGGGCCGGAATCGGCCAAAACTATGGGTGTTGATGACCGACACGCAAACGCACCCCGGGGTTCGTCAAGCGTGGAAATCAGTCCGAGACCCCAAAACAGTGAGTAATAGTCCACGAACGAGCCAAAAATCGGCCAAAACTGCGGGTGTTGATGACCGACATGTAAACGCACCCCGAGGTTCATCAGTCGGGGAAATCACTCCGGGACCCCAAAAAAGTGAGTAATAGTGCACGATACGGGCCAAAATCGGCCAAAACTGCGGGTGTTGATGACCGACACGTAAACGCACCCCGGGGTTCGTCAATCGTGGAAATCACTCCGGGACCCCAAAACCGCGAGTAATAGTCCATGAAACTGGCCAGAATCGGCCAAAACTGTGAGTGTTTATGATCGACACGTAAACGCACCCTGGGTTTCATCAATCGTGGAAATCAGTTCGGGACACCAAAACAGTCAGTAATAGTCCATGAAACAGGCCAGAATCGACAAAAACTGCGAGTGTTGATCACCGACACGTAAACGCACCCCGGGGTTCGTCAATCGTGGAAATCACTCCACAATCCCAAAACAGTAAGTAATAGTCCACGAAACTGGCCAGGATCGGCCAAAGCTACGAGTATTTATAACCAACACGAAAACGCGCCCCAGGGTTCATCAATCGTGGAAATAGTCCGAGACCCCAAAACAGTGAGTAATTGTGCACGAAACGGGCCAGAATCGGCCAAAACTACAAGTGTTGATGACCGACACGTAAACGCACCCCGGGGTTCGTCAATCGTGGAAATCACTCCGGGACCCCAAAACAGCGAGTAATAGTCCACGAAACGGGCCGGAATCGGCCAAAACTGCGGGTGTTGATGACCGACACGCAAACGCACCCCGGGGTTCGTCAAGCGTGGAAATCAGTCCGAGACCCCAAAACAGTGAGTAATAGTCCACGAACGAGCCAAAATCGGCCAAAACTGCGGGTGTTGATGACCGACATGTAAACACACCCCGAGGTTCATCAGTCGGGGAAATCACTCCGGGACCCCAAAAAAGTGAGTAATAGTGCACGATACGGGCCAAAATCGGCCAAAACTGCGGGTGTTGATGACCGACACGTAAACGCACCCCGGGGTTCGTCAATCGTGGAAATCACTCCGGGACCCCAAAACCGCGAGTAATAGTCCATGAAACTGGCCAGAATCGGCCAAAACTATGAGTGTTTATGATCGACACGTAAACGCACCCTGGGGTTCATCAATCGTGGAAATCAGTCCGGGACACCAAAACAATCAGTAATAGTCCATGAAACAGGCCAGAATCGACAAAAACTGCGAGTGTTGATCACCGACACGTAAACGCACCCCGGGGTTCGTCAATCGTGGAAATCACTCCGCAATCCCAAAACAGTAAGTAATAGTCCACGAAACTGGCCAGGATCGGCCAAAACTACGAGTATTTATAACCAACACGAAAACGCGCCCCAGGGTTCATCAATCGTGGAAATAGTCCGAGACCCCAAAACAGTGAGTAATTGTGCACGAAACGGGCCAGAATCGGCCAAAACTACAAGTGTTGATGACCGACACGTAAACGCACCCCGGGGTTCGTCAATCGTGGAAATCACTCCGGGACCCCAAAACAGCGAGTAATAGTCCACGAAACGGGCCGGAATCGGCCAAAACTGCGGGTGTTGATGACCGACACGCAAACGCACCCCGGGGTTCGTCAAGCGTGGAAATCAGTCCGAGACCCCAAAACAGTGAGTAATAGTCCACGAACGAGCCAAAATCGGCCAAAACTGCGGGTGTTGATGACCGACATGTAAACGCACCCCGAGGTTCTTCAGTCGGGGAAATCACTCCGGGACCCCAAAAAAGTGAGTAATAGTGCATGATACGGGCCAAAATCGGCCAAAACTGCGGGTGTTGATGACTGACACGTAAACGCACCCCGGGGTTCGTCAATCGTGGAAATCACTCCGGGACCCCAAAACCGCGAGTAATAGTCCATGAAACTGGCCAGAATCGGCCAAAACTGTGAGTGTTTATGATCGACACGTAAACGCACCCTGGGGTTCATCAATCGTGGAAATCAGTCCGGGACAACAAAACAGTCAGTAATAGTCCATGAAACAGGCCAGAATCGACAAAAACTGCGAGTGTTGATCACCGACACGTAAACGCACCCCGGGGTTCGTCAATCGTGGAAATCACTCCACAATCCCAAAACAGTAAGTAATAGTCCACGAAACTGGCCCGGATCGGCCAAAACTACGAGTATTTATAACCAACACGAAAACGCGCCCCAGGGTTCATCAATCGTGGAAATAGTCCGAGACCCCAAAACAGTGAGTAATTGTGCACGAAACGGGCCAGAATCGGCCAAAACTACAAGTGTTGATGACCGACACGTAAACGCACCCCGGGGTTCGTCAATCGTGGAAATCACTCCGGGACCCCAAAACAGCGAGTAATAGTCCACGAAACGGGCCGGAATCGGCCAAAACTGCGGGTGTTGATGACCGACACGCAAACGCACCCCGGGGTTCGTCAAGCGTGGAAATCAGTCCGAGACCCCAAAACAGTGAGTAATAGTCCACGAACGAGCCAAAATCGGCCAAAACTGCGGGTGTTGATGACCGACATGTAAACGCACCCCGAGGTTCATCAGTCGGAGAAATCACTCCGGGACCCCAAAAAAGTGAGTAATAGTGCACGATACGGGCCAAAATCGGCCAAAATTGCGGGTGTTGATGACCGACACATAAACGCATCCCGGGGTTCGTCAATCGTGGAAATCACTCCGGGACCCCAAAACCGCGAGTAATAGTCCATGAAACTGGCCAGAACCGGCCAAAACTATGAGTGTTGATCACCGACACGTAAACGCACCCCGGGGTTCGTCAATCGTGGAAATCACTCCGGGACCCCAAAACAGCGAGTAATAGTCCACGTAACGGGCCGGAATCGGCCAAAACTGCGGGTGTTGATGACCGACACGCAAACGCACCCCGGGGTTCGTCAAGCGTGGAAATCAGTCCGAGACCCCAAAACAGTGAGTAATAGTCCACGAACGAGCCAAAATCGGCCAAAACTGCGGGTGTTGATGACCGACATGTAAACACACCCCGAGGTTCATCAGTCGGGGAAATCACTCCGGGACCCCAAAAAAGTGAGTAATAGTGCACGATACGGGCCAAAATCGGCCAAAACTGCGGGTGTTGATGACCGACACGTAAACGCACCCCGGGGTTCGTCAATCGTGGAAATCACTCCGGGACCCCAAAACCGCGAGTAATAGTCCATGAAACTGGCCAGAATCGGCCAAAACTATGAGTGTTTATGATCGACACGTAAACGCACCCTGGGGTTCATCAATCGTGGAAATCAGTCCGGGACACCAAAACAATCAGTAATAGTCCATGAAACAGGCCAGAATCGACAAAAACTGCGAGTGTTGATCACCGACACGTAAACGCACCCCGGGGTTCGTCAATCGTGGAAATCACTCCGCAATCCCAAAACAGTAAGTAATAGTCCACGAAACTGGCCAGGATCGGCCAAAACTACGAGTATTTATAACCAACACGAAAACGCGCCCCAGGGTTCATCAATCGTGGAAATAGTCCGAGACCCCAAAACAGTGAGTAATTGTGCACGAAACGGGCCAGAATCGGCCAAAACTACAAGTGTTGATGACCGACACGTAAACGCACCCCGGGGTTCGTCAATCGTGGAAATCACTCCGGGACCCCAAAACAGCGAGTAATAGTCCACGAAACGGGCCGGAATTGGCCAAAACTGCGGGTGTTGATGACCGACACGCAAACGCACCCCGGGGTTCGTCAAGCGTGGAAATCAGTCCGAGACCCCAAAACAGTGAGTAATAGTCCACGAACGAGCCAAAATCGGCAGAAAACTGCGGGTGTTGATGACCGACATGTAAACGCACCCCGAGGTTCTTCAGTCGGGGAAATCACTCCGGGACCCCAAAAAAGTGAGTAATAGTGCATGATACGGGCCAAAATCGGCCAAAACTGCGGGTGTTGATGACTGACACGTAAACGCACCCCGGGGTTCGTCAATCGTGGAAATCACTCCGGGACCCCAAAACCGCGAGTAATAGTCCATGAAACTGGCCAGAATCGGCCAAAACTGTGAGTGTTTATGATCGACACGTAAACGCACCCTGGGGTTCATCAATCGTGGAAATCAGTCCGGGACAACAAAACAGTCAGTAATAGTCCATGAAACAGGCCAGAATCGACAAAAACTGCGAGTGTTGATCACCGACACGTAAACGCACCCCGGGGTTCGTCAATCGTGGAAATCACTCCACAATCCCAAAACAGTAAGTAATAGTCCACGAAACTGGCCAGGATCGGCCAAAACTACGAGTATTTATAACCAACACGAAAACGCGCCCCAGGGTTCATCAATCGTGGAAATAGTCCGAGACCCCAAAACAGTGAGTAATTGTGCACGAAACGGGCCAGAATCGGCCAAAACTACAAGTGTTGATGACCGACACGTAAACGCACCCCGGGGTTCGTCAATCGTGGAAATCACTCCGGGACCCCAAAACAGCGAGTAATAGTCCACGAAACGGGCCGGAATCGGCCAAAACTGCGGGTGTTGATGACCGACACGCAAACGCACCCCGGGGTTCGTCAAGCGTGGAAATCAGTCCGAGACCCCAAAACAGTGAGTAATAGTCCACGAACGAGCCAAAATCGGCCAAAACTGCGGGTGTTGATGACCGACATGTAAACGCACCCCGAGGTTCATCAGTCGGAGAAATCACTCCGGGACCCCAAAAAAGTGAGTAATAGTGCACGATACGGGCCAAAATCGGCCAAAATTGCGGGTGTTGATGACCGACACATAAACGCATCCCGGGGTTCGTCAATCGTGGAAATCACTCCGGGACCCCAAAACCGCGAGTAATAGTCCATGAAACTGGCCGGAACCGGCCAAAACTATGAGTGTTGATCACCGACACGTAAACGCACCCCGGGGTTCGTCAATCGTGGAAATCACTCCGCAATCCCAAAACAGTAAGTAATAGTCCACGAAACTGGCCAGGATCGGCCAAAACTACGAGTATTTATAACCAACACGAAAACGCGCCCCAGGGTTCATCAATCGTGGAAATAGTCCGAGACCCCAAAACAGTGAGTAATTGTGCACGAAACGGGCCAGAATCGGCCAAAACTACAAGTGTTGATGACCGACACGTAAACGCACCCCGGGGTTCGTCAATCGTGGAAATCACTCCGGGACCCCAAAACAGCGAGTAATAGTCCACGAAACGGGCCGGAATCGGCCAAAACTGCGGGTGTTGATGACCGACACGCAAACGCACCCCGGGGTTCGTCAAGCGTGGAAATCAGTCCGAGACCCCAAAACAGTGAGTAATAGTCCACGAACGAGCCAAATCGGCCAAAACTGCGGGTGTTGATGACCGACATGTAAACACACCCCGAGGTTCATCAGTCGGGGAAATCACTCCGGGACCCCAAAAAAGTGAGTAATAGTGCACGATACGGGCCAAAATCGGCCAAAACTGCGGGTGTTGATGACCGACACGTAAACGCACCCCGGGGTTCGTCAATCGTGGAAATCAGTCCGGGACCCCAAAACCGCGAGTAATAGTCCATGAAACTGGCCAGAATCGGCCAAAACTGTGAGTGTTTATGATCGACACGTAAACGCACCCTGGGGTTCATCAATCGTGGAAATCAATCCGGGACACCAAAACAGTCAGTAATAGTCCATGAAACAGGCCAGAATCGGCCAAAACTACGAGTATTTATAACCAACACGAAAACGCGCCCCAGGGTTCATCAATCGTGGAAATAGTCCGAGACCCCAAAACAGTGAGTAATTGTGCACGAAACGGGCCAGAATCGGCCAAAACTACAAGTGTTGATGACCGACACGTAAACGCACCCCGGGGTTCGTCAATCGTGGAAATCACTCCCGGACCCCAAAACAGCGAGTAATAGTCCACGAAACGGGCCGGAATCGGCCAAAACTGCGGGTGTTGATGACCGACACGCAAACGCACCCCGGGGTTCGTCAAGCGTGGAAATCAGTCCGAGACCCCAAAACAGTGAGTAATAGTCCACGAACGAGCCAAAATTGGCCAAAACTGCGGGTGTTGATGACCGACATGTAAACGCACCCCGAGGTTCATCAGTCGAGGAAATCACTCCGGGACCCCAAAAAAGTGAGTAATAGTGCACGATACGGGCCAAAATCGGCCAAAACTGCGGGTGTTGATGACCGACACGTAAACGCACCCCGGGGTTCGTCAATCGTGGAAATCACTCCGGGACCCCAAAACCGCGAGTAATAGTCCATGAAACTGGCCAGAATCGGCCAAAACTGTGAGTGTTTATGATCGACACGTAAACGCACCCTGGGGTTCATCAATCGTGGAAATCAGTCCAGGACACCAAAACAGTCAGTAATAGTCCATGAAACAGGCCAGAATCGACAAAAACTGCGAGTGTTGATCACCGACACGTAAACGCACCCCGGGGTTCGTCAATCGTGGAAATCACTCCGCAATCCCAAAACAGTAAGTAATAGTCCACGAAACTGGCCAGGATCGGCCAAAACTACGAGTATTTATGACCAACACGAAAACGCGCCCCAGGGTTCATCAATCGTGGAAATAGTCCGAGACCCCAAAACAGTGAGTAATTGTGCACGAAACGGGCCAGAATCGGCCAAAACTACAAGTGTTGATGACCGACACGAAAACGCACCCCGGGGTTCGTCAATCGTGGAAATCACTCCGGGACCCCAAAACCGCGAGTAATAGTCCACGAAACGGGCCGGAATAGGCCAAAACTGCAGGTGTTGATGACCGACACGAAAACACACCCCGGGGTTCGTCAATCGTGGAAATCAGTCCGAGACCCCAAAACAGTGAGTAATAGTCCACGAACGAGCCAAAATCGGCCAAAACTGCGGGTGTTGATGATCGACATGTAAACGCACCCCGAGGTTCATCAATCCGGGACCCCAAAAAAGTGAGTAATAGTGCACGATACGGGTCAAAATCGGCCAAAACTGCGGGTGTTGATGACCGACACGTAAACGCACCCCGGGGTTCGTCAATCGTGGAAATCAATCCGGGACCCCAAAACAGTGAGTAATAGTCCATGAAACTGGCGAGAATCGGCCAAAACTATGAGTGTTTATGATCGACACGTAAACGCACCCTGGGGTTCATCAATCGTGGAAATCAGTCCGGGACCCCAAAACAATGAGTAATAGTCCATGAAACAGGCGAGAATCGACAAAAACTGCGAGTGTTGATCACCGACACGTAAACGCACCCCGGGGTTCGTCAATCGTGGAAATCACTCCACAATCCCAAAACAGTAAGTAATAGTCCACGAAACTGGCCAGGATCGGCCAAAACTACGAGTATTTATAACCAACACGAAAACGCGCCCCAGGGTTCATCAATCGTGGAAATAGTCCGAGACCCCAAAACAGTGAGTAATTGTGCACGAAACGGGCCAGAATCGGCCAAAACTACAAGTGTTGATGACCGACACGTAAACGCACCCCGGGGTTCGTCAATCGTGGAAATCACTGCGGGACCCCAAAACAGCGAGTAATAGTCCACGAAACGGGCCGGAATCGGCCAAAACTGCGGGTGTTGATGACCGACACGCAAACGCACCCCGGGGTTCGTCAAGCGTGGAAATCAGTCCGAGACCCCAAAACAGTGAGTAATAGTCCACGAACGAGCCAAAATCGGCCAAAACTGCGGGTGTTGATGACCGACATGTAAACGCACCCCGAGGTTCATCAGTCGGAGAAATCACTCCGGGACCCCAAAAAAGTGAGTAATAGTGCACGATACGGGCCAAAATCGGCCAAAACTGCGGGTGTTGATGACTGACATGTAAACGCACCCCGGGGTTCGTCAATCGTGGAAATCACTCCGGGACCCCAAAACCGCGAGTAATAGTCCATGAAACTGGCCAGAATCGGCCAAAACTGTGAGTGTTTATGATCGACACGTAAACGCACCCTGGGGTTCATCAATCGTGGAAATCAGTCCGGGACACCAAAACAGTCAGTAATAGTCCATGAAACAGGCCAGAATCGACAAAAACTGCGAGTGTTGATCACCGACACGTAAACGCACCCCGGGGTTCGTCAATCGTGGAAATCACTCCGCAATCCCAAAACAGTAAGTAATAGTCCACGAAACTGGCCAGGATCGGCCAAAACTACGAGTATTTATAACCAACACGAAAACGCGCCCCAGGGTTCATCAATCGTGGAAATAGTCCGAGACCCCAAAACAGTGAGTAATTGTGCACGAAACGGGCCAGAATCGGCCAAAACTACAAGTGTTGATGACCGACACGTAAACGCACCCCGGGGTTCGTCAATCGTGGAAATCACTCCGGGACCCCAAAACAGCGAGTAATAGTCCACGAAACGGGCCGGAATCGGCCAAAACTGCGGGTGTTGATGACCGACACGCAAACGCACCCCGGGGTTCGTCAAGCGTGGAAATCAGTCCGAGACCCCAAAACAGTGAGTAATAGTCCACGAACGAGCCAAAATCGGCCAAAACTGCGGGTGTTGATGACCGACATGTAAACGCACCCCGAGGTTCTTCAGTCGGGGAAATCACTCCGGGACCCCAAAAAAGTGAGTAATAGTGCACGATACGGGCCAAAATCGGCCAAAACTGCGGGTGTTGATGACTGACACGTAAACGCACCCCGGGGTTCGTCAATTGTGGAAATCAGTCCGGGACACCAAAACAGTCAGTAATAGTCCATGAAACAGGCCAGAATCGACAAAAACTGCGAGTGTTGATCACCGACACGTAAACGCACCCCGGGGTTCGTCAATCGTGGAAATCACTCCACAATCCCAAAACAGTAAGTAATAGTCCACGAAACTGGCCAGGATCGGCCAAAACTACGAGTATTTATAACCAACACGAAAACGCGCCCCAGGGTTCATCAATCGTGGAAATAGTCCGAGACCCCAAAACAGTGAGTAATTGTGCACGAAACGGGCCAGAATCGGCCAAAACTACAAGTGTTGATGACCGACACGTAAACGCACCCCGGGGTTCGTCAATCGTGGAAATCACTCCGGGACCCCAAAACAGCGAGTAATAGTCCACGAAACGGGCCGGAATCGGCCAAAACTGCGGGTGTTGATGACCGACACGCAAACGCACCCCGGGGTTCGTCAAGCGTGGAAATCAGTCCGAGACCCCAAAACAGTGAGTAATAGTCCACGAACGAGCCAAAATTGGCCAAAACTGCGGGTGTTGATGACCGACATGTAAACGCACCCCGAGGTTCATCAGTCGAGGAAATCACTCCGGGACCCCAAAAAAGTGAGTAATAGTGCACGATACGGGCCAAAATCGGCCAAAACTGCGGGTGTTGATGACCGACACGTAAACGCACCCCGGGGTTCGTCAATCGTGGAAATCACTCCGGGACCCCAAAACCGCGAGTAATAGTCCATGAAACTGGCCAGAATCGGCCAAAACTGTGAGTGTTTATGATCGACACGTAAACGCACCCTGGTGTTCATCAATCGTGGAAATCAGTCCGGGACACCAAAACAGTCAGTAATAGTCCATGAAACAGGCCAGAATCGACAAAAACTGCGAGTGTTGATCACCGACACGTAAACGCACCCCGGGGTTCGTCAATCGTGGAAATCACTCCGCAATCCCAAAACAGTAAGTAATAGTCCACGAAACTGGCCAGGATCGGCCAAAACTACGAGTATTTATAACCAACACGAAAACGCGCCCCAGGGTTCATCAATCGTGGAAATAGTCCGAGACCCCAAAACAGTGAGTAATTGTGCACGAAACGGGCCAGAATCGGCCAAAACTACAAGTGTTGATGACCGACACGTAAACGCACCCCGGGGTTCGTCAATCGTGGAAATCACTCCGGGACCCCAAAACAGCGAGTAATAGTCCACGAAACGGGCCGGAATCGGCCAAAACTGCGGGTGTTGATGACCGACCCGCAAACGCACCCCGGGGTTCGTCAAGCGTGGAAATCAGTCCGAGACCCCAAAACAGTGAGTAATAGTCCACGAACGAGCCAAAATCGGCCAAAACTGCGGGTGTTGATGACCGACATGTAAACGCACCCCGAGGTTCTTCAGTCGGGGAAATCACTCCGGGACCCCAAAAAAGTGAGTAATAGTGCACGATACGGGCCAAAATCGGCCAAAACTGCGGGTGTTGATGACTGACACGTAAACGCACCCCGGGGTTCGTCAATTGTGGAAATCAGTCCGGGACACCAAAACAGTCAGTAATAGTCCATGAAACAGGCCAGAATCGACAAAAACTGCGAGTGTTGATCACCGACACGTAAACGCACCCCGGGGTTCGTCAATCGTGGAAATCACTCCGCAATCCCAAAACAGTAAGTAATAGTCCACGAAACTGGCCAGGATCGGCCAAAACTACGAGTATTTATGACCAACACGAAAACGCGCCCCAGGGTTCATCAATCGTGGAAATAGTCCGAGACCCCAAAACAGTGAGTAATTGTGCACGAAACGGGCCAGAATCGGCCAAAACTACAAGTGTTGATGACCGACACGAAAACGCACCCCGGGGTTCGTCAATCGTGGAAATCACTCCGGGACCCCAAAACCGCGAGTAATAGTCCACGAAACGGGCCGGAATAGGCCAAAACTGCAGGTGTTGATGACCGACACGAAAACACACCCCGGGGTTCGTCAATCGTGGAAATCAGTCCGAGACCCCAAAACAGTGAGTAATAGTCCACGAACGAGCCAAAATCGGCCAAAACTGCGGGTGTTGATGATCGACATGTAAACGCACCCCGAGGTTCATCAATCCGGGACCCCAAAAAAGTGAGTAATAGTGCACGATACGGGTCAAAATCGGCCAAAACTGCGGGTGTTGATGACCGACACGTAAACGCACCCCGGGGTTCGTCAATCGTGGAAATCAATCCGGGACCCCAAAACAGTGAGTAATAGTCCATGAAACTGGCGAGAATCGGCCAAAACTATGAGTGTTTATGATCGACACGTAAACGCACCCTGGGGTTCATCAATCGTGGAAATCAGTCCGGGACCCCAAAACAATGAGTAATAGTCCATGAAACAGGCGAGAATCGACAAAAACTGCGAGTGTTGATCACCGACACGTAAACGCACCCCGGGGTTCGTCAATCGTGGAAATCACTCCACAATCCCAAAACAGTAAGTAATAGTCCACGAAACTGGCCAGGATCGGCCAAAACTACGAGTATTTATAACCAACACGAAAACGCGCCCCAGGGTTCATCAATCGTGGAAATAGTCCGAGACCCCAAAACAGTGAGTAATTGTGCACGAAACGGGCCAGAATCGGCCAAAACTACAAGTGTTGATGACCGACACGTAAACGCACCCCGGGGTTCGTCAATCGTGGAAATCACTGCGGGACCCCAAAACAGCGAGTAATAGTCCACGAAACGGGCCGGAATCGGCCAAAACTGCGGGTGTTGATGACCGACACGCAAACGCACCCCGGGGTTCGTCAAGCGTGGAAATCAGTCCGAGACCCCAAAACAGTGAGTAATAGTCCACGAACGAGCCAAAATCGGCCAAAACTGCGGGTGTTGATGACCGACATGTAAACGCACCCCGAGGTTCATCAGTCGGAGAAATCACTCCGGGACCCCAAAAAAGTGAGTAATAGTGCACGATACGGGCCAAAATCGGCCAAAACTGCGGGTGTTGATGACTGACATGTAAACGCACCCCGGGGTTCGTCAATCGTGGAAATCACTCCGGGACCCCAAAACCGCGAGTAATAGTCCATGAAACTGGCCAGAATCGGCCAAAACTGTGAGTGTTTATGATCGACACGTAAACGCACCCTGGGGTTCATCAATCGTGGAAATCAGTCCGGGACACCAAAACAGTCAGTAATAGTCCATGAAACAGGCCAGAATCGACAAAAACTGCGAGTGTTGATCACCGACACGTAAACGCACCCCGGGGTTCGTCAATCGTGGAAATCACTCCGCAATCCCAAAACAGTAAGTAATAGTCCACGAAACTGGCCAGGATCGGCCAAAACTACGAGTATTTATAACCAACACGAAAACGCGCCCCAGGGTTCATCAATCGTGGAAATAGTCCGAGACCCCAAAACAGTGAGTAATTGTGCACGAAACGGGCCAGAATCGGCCAAAACTACAAGTGTTGATGACCGACACGTAAACGCACCCCGGGGTTCGTCAATCGTGGAAATCACTCCGGGACCCCAAAACAGCGAGTAATAGTCCACGAAACGGGCCGGAATCGGCCAAAACTGCGGGTGTTGATGACCGACACGCAAACGCACCCCGGGGTTCGTCAAGCGTGGAAATCAGTCCGAGACCCCAAAACAGTGAGTAATAGTCCACGAACGAGCCAAAATCGGCCAAAACTGCGGGTGTTGATGACCGACATGTAAACGCACCCCGAGGTTCTTCAGTCGGGGAAATCACTCCGGGACCCCAAAAAAGTGAGTAATAGTGCACGATACGGGCCAAAATCGGCCAAAACTGCGGGTGTTGATGACTGACACGTAAACGCACCCCGGGGTTCGTCAATTGTGGAAATCAGTCCGGGACACCAAAACAGTCAGTAATAGTCCATGAAACAGGCCAGAATCGACAAAAACTGCGAGTGTTGATCACCGACACGTAAACGCACCCCGGGGTTCGTCAATCGTGGAAATCACTCCACAATCCCAAAACAGTAAGTAATAGTCCACGAAACTGGCCAGGATCGGCCAAAACTACGAGTATTTATAACCAACACGAAAACGCGCCCCAGGGTTCATCAATCGTGGAAATAGTCCGAGACCCCAAAACAGTGAGTAATTGTGCACGAAACGGGCCAGAATCGGCCAAAACTACAAGTGTTGATGACCGACACGTAAACGCACCCCGGGGTTCGTCAATCGTGGAAATCACTCCGGGACCCCAAAACAGCGAGTAATAGTCCACGAAACGGGCCGGAATCGGCCAAAACTGCGGGTGTTGATGACCGACACGCAAACGCACCCCGGGGTTCGTCAAGCGTGGAAATCAGTCCGAGACCCCAAAACAGTGAGTAATAGTCCACGAACGAGCCAAAATTGGCCAAAACTGCGGGTGTTGATGACCGACATGTAAACGCACCCCGAGGTTCATCAGTCGAGGAAATCACTCCGGGACCCCAAAAAAGTGAGTAATAGTGCACGATACGGGCCAAAATCGGCCAAAACTGCGGGTGTTGATGACCGACACGTAAACGCACCCCGGGGTTCGTCAATCGTGGAAATCACTCCGGGACCCCAAAACCGCGAGTAATAGTCCATGAAACTGGCCAGAATCGGCCAAAACTGTGAGTGTTTATGATCGACACGTAAACGCACCCTGGGGTTCATCAATCGTGGAAATCAGTCCGGGACACCAAAACAGTCAGTAATAGTCCATGAAACAGGCCAGAATCGACAAAAACTGCGAGTGTTGATCACCGACACGTAAACGCACCCCGGGGTTCGTCAATCGTGGAAATCACTCCGCAATCCCAAAACAGTAAGTAATAGTCCACGAAACTGGCCAGGATCGGCCAAAACTACGAGTATTTATAACCAACACGAAAACGCGCCCCAGGGTTCATCAATCGTGGAAATAGTCCGAGACCCCAAAACAGTGAGTAATTGTGCACGAAACGGGCCAGAATCGGCCAAAACTACAAGTGTTGATGACCGACACGTAAACGCACCCCGGGGTTCGTCAATCGTGGAAATCACTCCGGGACCCCAAAACAGCGAGTAATAGTCCACGAAACGGGCCGGAATCGGCCAAAACTGCGGGTGTTGATGACCGACACGCAAACGCACCCCGGGGTTCGTCAAGCGTGGAAATCAGTCCGAGACCCCAAAACAGTGAGTAATAGTCCACGAACGAGCCAAAATCGGCCAAAACTGCGGGTGTTGATGACCGACATGTAAACGCACCCCGAGGTTCTTCAGTCGGGGAAATCACTCCGGGACCCCAAAAAAGTGAGTAATAGTGCACGATACGGGCCAAAATCGGCCAAAACTGCGGGTGTTGATGACTGACACGTAAACGCACCCCGGGGTTCGTCAATTGTGGAAATCAGTCCGGGACACCAAAACAGTCAGTAATAGTCCATGAAACAGGCCAGAATCGACAAAAACTGCGAGTGTTGATCACCGACACGTAAACGCACCCCGGGGTTCGTCAATCGTGGAAATCACTCCACAATCCCAAAACAGTAAGTAATAGTCCACGAAACTGGCCAGGATCGGCCAAAACTACGAGTATTTATAACCAACACGAAAACGCGCCCCAGGGTTCATCAATCGTGGAAATAGTCCGAGACCCCAAAACAGTGAGTAATTGTGCACGAAACGGGCCAGAATCGGCCAAAACTACAAGTGTTGATGACCGACACGTAAACGCACCCCGGGGTTCGTCAATCGTGGAAATCACTCCGGGACCCCAAAACAGCGAGTAATAGTCCACGAAACGGGCCGGAATCGGCCAAAACTGCGGGTGTTGATGACCGACACGCAAACGCACCCCGGGGTTCGTCAAGCGTGGAAATCAGTCCGAGACCCCAAAACAGTGAGTAATAGTCCACGAACGAGCCAAAATTGGCCAAAACTGCGGGTGTTGATGACCGACATGTAAACGCACCCCGAGGTTCATCAGTCGAGGAAATCACTCCGGGACCCCAAAAAAGTGAGTAATAGTGCACGATACGGGCCAAAATCGGCCAAAACTGCGGGTGTTGATGACCGACACGTAAACGCACCCCGGGGTTCGTCAATCGTGGAAATCACTCCGGGACCCCAAAACCGCGAGTAATAGTCCATGAAACTGGCCAGAATCGGCCAAAACTGTGAGTGTTTATGATCGACACGTAAACGCACCCTGGGGTTCATCAATCGTGGAAATCAGTCCAGGACACCAAAACAGTCAGTAATAGTCCATGAAACAGGCCAGAATCGACAAAAACTGCGAGTGTTGATCACCGACACGTAAACGCACCCCGGGGTTCGTCAATCGTGGAAATCACTCCGCAATCCCAAAACAGTAAGTAATAGTCCACGAAACTGGCCAGGATCGGCCAAAACTACGAGTATTTATAACCAACACGAAAACGCGCCCCAGGGTTCATCAATCGTGGAAATAGTCCGAGACCCCAAAACAGTGAGTAATTGTGCACGAAACGGGCCAGAATCGGCCAAAACTACAAGTGTTGATGACCGACACGTAAACGCACCCCGGGGTTCGTCAATCATGGAAATCACTCCGCAATCCCAAAACAGTAAGTAATAGTCCACGAAACCGGCCAGGATCGGCCAAAACTACGAGTATTTATGACCAACACGAAAACGCGCCCCAGGGTTCATCAATCGTGGAAATAGTCCGAGACCCCAAAACAGTGAGTAATTGTGCACGAAACGGGCCAGAATCGGCCAAAACTACAAGTGTTGATGACCGACACGAAAACGCACCCCGGGGTTCGTCAATCGTGGAAATCACTCCGGGACCCCAAAACCGCGAGTAATAGTCCACGAAACGGGCCGGAATAGGCCAAAACTGCAGGTGTTGATGACCGACACGAAAACACACCCCGGGGTTCGTCAATCGTGGAAATCAGTCCGAGACCCCAAAACAGTGAGTAATAGTCCACGAACGAGCCAAAATCGGCCAAAACTGCGGGTGTTGATGATCGACATGTAAACGCACCCCGAGGTTCATCAATCCGGGACCCCAAAAAAGTGAGTAATAGTGCACGATACGGGTCAAAATCGGCCAAAACTGCGGGTGTTGATGACCGACACGTAAACGCACCCCGGGGTTCGTCAATCGTGGAAATCAATCCGAGACCCCAAAACAGTGAGTAATAGTCCATGAAACTGGCGAGAATCGGCCAAAACTATGAGTGTTTATGATCGACACGTAAACGCACCCTGGGGTTCATCAATCGTGGAAATCAGTCCGGGACCCCAAAACAATGAGTAATAGTCCATGAAACAGGCGAGAATCGACAAAAACTGCGAGTGTTGATCACCGACACGTAAACGCACCCCGGGGTTCGTCAATCGTTGAAATCACTCCACAATCCCAAAACAGTAAGTAATAGTCCACGAAACTGGCCAGGATCGGCCAAAACTACGAGTATTTATAACCAACACGAAAACGCGCCCCAGGGTTCATCAATCGTGGAAATAGTCCGAGACCCCAAAACAGTGAGTAATTGTGCACGAAACGGGCCAGAATCGGCCAAAACTACAAGTGTTGATGACCGACACGTAAACGCACCCCGGGGTTCGTCAATCGTGGAAATCACTGCGGGACCCCAAAACAGCGAGTAATAGTCCACGAAACGGGCCGGAATCGGCCAAAACTGCGGGTGTTGATGACCGACACGCAAACGCACCCCGGGGTTCGTCAAGCGTGGAAATCAGTCCGAGACCCCAAAACAGTGAGTAATAGTCCACGAACGAGCCAAAATCGGCCAAAACTGCGGGTGTTGATGACCGACATGTAAACGCACCCCGAGGTTCATCAGTCGGAGAAATCACTCCGGGACCCCAAAAAAGTGAGTAATAGTGCACGATACGGGCCAAAATCGGCCAAAACTGCGGGTGTTGATGACTGACACGTAAACGCACCCCGGGGTTCGTCAATCGTGGAAATCACTCCGGGACCCCAAAACCGCGAGTAATAGTCCATGAAACTGGCCAGAATCGGCCAAAACTGTGAGTGTTTATGATCGACACGTAAACGCACCCTGGGGTTCATCAATCGTGGAAATCAGTCCGGGACACCAAAACAGTCAGTAATAGTCCATGAAACAGGCCAGAATCGACAAAAACTGCGAGTGTTGATCACCGACACGTAAACGCACCCCGGGGTTCGTCAATCGTGGAAATCACTCCGCAATCCCAAAACAGTAAGTAATAGTCCACGAAACTGGCCAGGATCGGCCAAAACTACGAGTATTTATAACCAACACGAAAACGCGCCCCAGGGTTCATCAATCGTGGAAATAGTTCGAGACCCCAAAACAGTGAGTAATTGTGCACGAAACGGGCCAGAATCGGCCAAAACTACAAGTGTTGATGACCGACACGTAAACGCACCCCGGGGTTCGTCAATCGTGGAAATCACTCCGGGACCCCAAAACAGCGAGTAATAGTCCACGAAACGGGCCGGAATCGGCCAAAACTGCGGGTGTTGATGACCGACACGCAAACGCACCCCGGGGTTCGTCAAGCGTGGAAATCAGTCCGAGACCCCAAAACAGTGAGTAATAGTCCACGAACGAGCCAAAATCGGCCAAAACTGCGGGTGTTGATGACCGACATGTAAACGCACCCCGAGGTTCTTCAGTCGGGGAAATCACTCCGGGACCCCAAAAAAGTGAGTAATAGTGCACGATACGGGCCAAAATCGGCCAAAACTGCGGGTGTTGATGACTGACACGTAAACGCACCCCGGGGTTCGTCAATCGTGGAAATCAGTCCGGGACACCAAAACAGTCAGTAATAGTCCATGAAACAGGCCAGAATCGACAAAAACTGCGAGTGTTGATCACCGACACGTAAACGCACCCCGGGGTTCGTCAATCGTGGAAATCACTCCACAATCCCAAAACAGTAAGTAATAGTCCACGAAACTGGCCAGGATCGGCCAAAACTACGAGTATTTATAACCAACACGAAAACGCGCCCCAGGGTTCATCAATCGTGGAAATAGTCCGAGACCCCAAAACAGTGAGTAATTGTGCACGAAACGGGCCAGAATCGGCCAAAACTACAAGTGTTGATGACCGACACGTAAACGCACCCCGGGGTTCGTCAATCGTGGAAATCACTCCGGGACCCCAAAACAGCGAGTAATAGTCCACGAAACGGGCCGGAATCGGCCAAAACTGCGGGTGTTGATGACCGACACGCAAACGCACCCCGGGGTTCGTCAAGCGTGGAAATCAGTCCGAGACCCCAAAACAGTGAGTAATAGTCCACGAACGAGCCAAAATCGGCCAAAACTGCGGGTGTTGATGACCGACATGTAAACGCACCCCGAGGTTCATCAGTCGGAGAAATCACTCCGGGACCCCAAAAAAGTGAGTAATAGTGCACGATACGGGCCAAAATCGGCCAAAACTGCGGGTGTTGATGACTGACACGTAAACGCACCCCGGGGTTCGTCAATCGTGGAAATCACTCCGGGACCCCAAAACCGCGAGTAATAGTCCATGAAACTGGCCAGAATCGGCCAAAACTGTGAGTGTTTATGATCGACACGTAAACGCACCCTGGGGTTCATCAATCGTGGAAATCAGTCCGGGACACCAAAACAGTCAGTAATAGTCCATGAAACAGGCCAGAATCGACAAAAACTGCGAGTGTTGATCACCGACACGTAAACGCACCCCGGGGTTCGTCAATCGTGGAAATCACTCCGCAATCCCAAAACAGTAAGTAATAGTCCACGAAACTGGCCAGGATCGGCCAAAACTACGAGTATTTATAACCAACACGAAAACGCGCCCCAGGGTTCATCAATCGTGGAAATAGTTCGAGACCCCAAAACAGTGAGTAATTGTGCACGAAACGGGCCAGAATCGGCCAAAACTACAAGTGTTGATGACCGACACGTAAACGCACCCCGGGGTTCGTCAATCGTGGAAATCACTCCGGGACCCCAAAACAGCGAGTAATAGTCCACGAAACGGGCCGGAATCGGCCAAAACTGCGGGTGTTGATGACCGACACGCAAACGCACCCCGGGGTTCGTCAAGCGTGGAAATCAGTCCGAGACCCCAAAACAGTGAGTAATAGTCCACGAACGAGCCAAAATCGGCCAAAACTGCGGGTGTTGATGACCGACATGTAAACGCACCCCGAGGTTCTTCAGTCGGGGAAATCACTCCGGGACCCCAAAAAAGTGAGTAATAGTGCACGATACGGGCCAAAATCGGCCAAAACTGCGGGTGTTGATGACTGACACGTAAACGCACCCCGGGGTTCGTCAATCGTGGAAATCAGTCCGGGACACCAAAACAGTCAGTAATAGTCCATGAAACAGGCCAGAATCGACAAAAACTGCGAGTGTTGATCACCGACACGTAAACGCACCCCGGGGTTCGTCAATCGTGGAAATCACTCCACAATCCCAAAACAGTAAGTAATAGTCCACGAAACTGGCCAGGATCGGCCAAAACTACGAGTATTTATAACCAACACGAAAACGCGCCCCAGGGTTCATCAATCGTGGAAATAGTCCGAGACCCCAAAACAGTGAGTAATTGTGCACGAAACGGGCCAGAATCGGCCAAAACTACAAGTGTTGATGACCGACACGTAAACGCACCCCGGGGTTCGTCAATCGTGGAAATCACTCCGGGACCCCAAAACAGCGAGTAATAGTCCACGAAACGGGCCGGAATCGGCCAAAACTGCGGGTGTTGATGACCGACACGCAAACGCACCCCGGGGTTCGTCAAGCGTGGAAATCAGTCCGAGACCCCAAAACAGTGAGTAATAGTCCACGAACGAGCCAAAATCGGCCAAAACTGCGGGTGTTGATGACCGACATGTAAACGCACCCCGAGGTTCATCAGTCGGAGAAATCACTCCGGGACCCCAAAAAAGTGAGTAATAGTGCACGATACGGGCCAAAATCGGCCAAAACTGCGGGTGTTGATGACTGACACGTAAACGCACCCCGGGGTTCGTCAATCGTGGAAATCACTCCGGGACCCCAAAACCGCGAGTAATAGTCCATGAAACTGGCCAGAATCGGCCAAAACTGTGAGTGTTTATGATCGACACGTAAACGCACCCTGGGGTTCATCAATCGTGGAAATCAGTCCGGGACACCAAAACAGTCAGTAATAGTCCATGAAACAGGCCAGAATCGACAAAAACTGCGAGTGTTGATCACCGACACGTAAACGCACCCCGGGGTTCGTCAATCGTGGAAATCACTCCGCAATCCCAAAACAGTAAGTAATAGTCCACGAAACTGGCCAGGATCGGCCAAAACTACGAGTATTTATAACCAACACGAAAACGCGCCCCAGGGTTCATCAATCGTGGAAATAGTTCGAGACCCCAAAACAGTGAGTAATTGTGCACGAAACGGGCCAGAATCGGCCAAAACTACAAGTGTTGATGACCGACACGTAAACGCACCCCGGGGTTCGTCAATCGTGGAAATCACTCCGGGACCCCAAAACAGCGAGTAATAGTCCACGAAACGGGCCGGAATCGGCCAAAACTGCGGGTGTTGATGACCGACACGCAAACGCACCCCGGGGTTCGTCAAGCGTGGAAATCAGTCCGAGACCCCAAAACAGTGAGTAATAGTCCACGAACGAGCCAAAATCGGCCAAAACTGCGGGTGTTGATGACCGACACATAAACGCATCCCGGGGTTCGTCAATCGTGGAAATCACTCCGGGACCCCAAAACCGCGAGTAATAGTCCATGAAACTGGCCAAAATCGGCCAAAACTGTGAGTGTTTATGATCGACACGTAAACGCACCCTAGGGTTCATCAATCGTGGAAATCAGTCCGGGACACCAAAACAGTCAGTAATAGTCCATGAAACAGGCCAGAATCGACAAAAACTGCGAGTGTTGATCACCGACACGTAAACGCACCCCGGGGTTCGTCAATCGTGGAAATCACTCCACAATCCCAAAACAGTAAGTAATAGTCCACGAAACTGGCCAGGATCGGCCAAAACTACGAGTATTTATAACCAACACGAAAACGCGCCCCAGGGTTCATCAATCGTGGAAATAGTCCGAGACCCCAAAACAGTGAGTAATTGTGCACGAAACGGGCCAGAATCGGCCAAAACTACAAGTGTTGATGACCGACACGTAAACGCACCCCGGGGTTCGTCAATCGTGGAAATCACTCCGGGACCCCAAAACAGCGAGTAATAGTCCACGAAACGGGCCGGAATCGGCCAAAACTGCGGGTGTTGATGACCGACACGCAAACGCACCCCGGGGTTCGTCAAGCGTGGAAATCAGTCCGAGACCCCAAAACAGTGAGTAATAGTCCACGAACGAGCCAAAATCGGCCAAAACTGCGGGTGTTGATGACCGACATGTAAACGCACCCCGAGGTTCATCAGTCGGAGAAATCACTCCGGGACCCCAAAAAAGTGAGTAATAGTGCACGATACGGGCCAAAATCGGCCAAAACTGCGGGTGTTGATGACTGACACGTAAACGCACCCCGGGGTTCGTCAATCGTGGAAATCACTCCGGGACCCCAAAACCGCGAGTAATAGTCCATGAAACTGGCCAGAATCGGCCAAAACTGTGAGTGTTTATGATCGACACGTAAACGCACCCTGGGGTTCATCAATCGTGGAAATCAGTCCGGGACACCAAAACAGTCAGTAATAGTCCATGAAACAGGCCAGAATCGACAAAAACTGCGAGTGTTGATCACCGACACGTAAACGCACCCCGGGGTTCGTCAATCGTGGAAATCACTCCGCAATCCCAAAACAGTAAGTAATAGTCCACGAAACTGGCCAGGATCGGCCAAAACTACGAGTATTTATAACCAACACGAAAACGCGCCCCAGGGTTCATCAATCGTGGAAATAGTTCGAGACCCCAAAACAGTGAGTAATTGTGCACGAAACGGGCCAGAATCGGCCAAAACTACAAGTGTTGATGACCGACACGTAAACGCACCCCGGGGTTCGTCAATCGTGGAAATCACTCCGGGACCCCAAAACAGCGAGTAATAGTCCACGAAACGGGCCGGAATCGGCCAAAACTGCGGGTGTTGATGACCGACACGCAAACGCACCCCGGGGTTCGTCAAGCGTGGAAATCAGTCCGAGACCCCAAAACAGTGAGTAATAGTCCACGAACGAGCCAAAATCGGCCAAAACTGCGGGTGTTGATGACCGACATGTAAACGCACCCCGAGGTTCTTCAGTCGGGGAAATCACTCCGGGACCCCAAAAAAGTGAGTAATAGTGCACGATACGGGCCAAAATCGGCCAAAACTGCGGGTGTTGATGACTGACACGTAAACGCACCCCGGGGTTCGTCAATCGTGGAAATCAGTCCGGGACACCAAAACAGTCAGTAATAGTCCATGAAACAGGCCAGAATCGACAAAAACTGCGAGTGTTGATCACCGACACGTAAACGCACCCCGGGGTTCGTCAATCGTGGAAATCACTCCACAATCCCAAAACAGTAAGTAATAGTCCACGAAACTGGCCAGGATCGGCCAAAACTACGAGTATTTATAACCAACACGAAAACGCGCCCCAGGGTTCATCAATCGTGGAAATAGTCCGAGACCCCAAAACAGTGAGTAATTGTGCACGAAACGGGCCAGAATCGGCCAAAACTACAAGTGTTGATGACCGACACGTAAACGCACCCCGGGGTTCGTCAATCGTGGAAATCACTCCGGGACCCCAAAACAGCGAGTAATAGTCCACGAAACGGGCCAGAATCGGCCAAAACTGCGGGTGTTGATGACCGACACGCAAACGCACCCCGGGGTTCGTCAAGCGTGGAAATCAGTCCGAGACCCCAAAACAGTGAGTAATAGTCCACGAACGAGCCAAAATCGGCCAAAACTGCGGGTGTTGATGACCGACATGTAAACGCACCCCGAGGTTCATCAGTCGGAGAAATCACTCCGGGACCCCAAAAAAGTGAGTAATAGTGCACGATACGGGCCAAAATCGGCCAAAACTGCGGGTGTTGATGACTGACACGTAAACGCACCCCGGGGTTCGTCAATCGTGGAAATCACTCCGGGACCCCAAAACCGCGAGTAATAGTCCATGAAACTGGCCAGAATCGGCCAAAACTGTGAGTGTTTATGATCGACACGTAAACGCACCCTGGGGTTCATCAATCGTGGAAATCAGTCCGGGACACCAAAACAGTCAGTAATAGTCCATGAAACAGGCCAGAATCGACAAAAACTGCGAGTGTTGATCACCGACACGTAAACGCACCCCGGGGTTCGTCAATCGTGGAAATCACTCCGCAATCCCAAAACAGTAAGTAATAGTCCACGAAACTGGCCAGGATCGGCCAAAACTACGAGTATTTATAACCAACACGAAAACGCGCCCCAGGGTTCATCAATCGTGGAAATAGTCCGAGACCCCAAAACAGTGAGTAATTGTGCACGAAACGGGCCAGAATCGGCCAAAACTACAAGTGTTGATGACCGACACGTAAACGCACCCCGGGGTTCGTCAATCGTGGAAATCACTCCGGGACCCCAAAACAGCGAGTAATAGTCCACGAAACGGGCCGGAATCGGCCAAAACTGCGGGTGTTGATGACCGACACGCAAACGCACCCCGGGGTTCGTCAAGCGTGGAAATCAGTCCGAGACCCCAAAACAGTGAGTAATAGTCCACGAACGAGCCAAAATCGGCCAAAACTGCGGGTGTTGATGACCGACATGTAAACGCACCCCGAGGTTCTTCAGTCGGGGAAATCACTCCGGGACCCCAAAAAAGTGAGTAATAGTGCACGATACGGGCCAAAATCGGCCAAAACTGCGGGTGTTGATGACTGACACGTAAACGCACCCCGGGGTTCGTCAATCGTGGAAATCAGTCCGGGACACCAAAACAGTCAGTAATAGTCCATGAAACAGGCCAGAATCGACAAAAACTGCGAGTGTTGATCACCGACACGTAAACGCACCCCGGGGTTCGTCAATCGTGGAAATCACTCCACAATCCCAAAACAGTAAGTAATAGTCCACGAAACTGGCCAGGATCGGCCAAAACTACGAGTATTTATAACCAACACGAAAACGCGCCCCAGGGTTCATCAATCGTGGAAATAGTCCGAGACCCCAAAACAGTGAGTAATTGTGCACGAAACGGGCCAGAATCGGCCAAAACTACAAGTGTTGATGACCGACACGTAAACGCACCCCGGGGTTCGTCAATCGTGGAAATCACTCCGGGACCCCAAAACAGCGAGTAATAGTCCACGAAACGGGCCGGAATCGGCCAAAACTGCGGGTGTTGATGACCGACACGCAAACGCACCCCGGGGTTCGTCAAGCGTGGAAATCAGTCCGAGACCCCAAAACAGTGAGTAATAGTCCACGAACGAGCCAAAATTGGCCAAAACTGCGGGTGTTGATGACCGACATGTAAACGCACCCCGAGGTTCATCAGTCGAGGAAATCACTCCGGGACCCCAAAAAAGTGAGTAATAGTGCACGATACGGGCCAAAATCGGCCAAAACTGCGGGTGTTGATGACCGACACGTAAACGCACCCCGGGGTTCGTCAATCGTGGAAATCACTCCGGGACCCCAAAACCGCGAGTAATAGTCCATGAAACTGGCCAGAATCGGCCAAAACTGTGAGTGTTTATGATCGACACGTAAACGCACCCTGGGGTTCATCAATCGTGGAAATCAGTCCAGGACACCAAAACAGTCAGTAATAGTCCATGAAACAGGCCAGAATCGACAAAAACTGCGAGTGTTGATCACCGACACGTAAACGCACCCCGGGGTTCGTCAATCGTGGAAATCACTCCGCAATCCCAAAACAGTAAGTAATAGTCCACGAAACTGGCCAGGATCGGCCAAAACTACGAGTATTTATAACCAACACGAAAACGCGCCCCAGGGTTCATCAATCGTGGAAATAGTCCGAGACCCCAAAACAGTGAGTAATTGTGCACGAAACGGGCCAGAATCGGCCAAAACTACAAGTGTTGATGACCGACACGTAAACGCACCCCGGGGTTCGTCAATCATGGAAATCACTCCGCAATCCCAAAACAGTAAGTAATAGTCCACGAAACCGGCCAGGATCGGCCAAAACTACGAGTATTTATGACCAACACGAAAACGCGCCCCAGGGTTCATCAATCGTGGAAATAGTCCGAGACCCCAAAACAGTGAGTAATTGTGCACGAAACGGGCCAGAATCGGCCAAAACTACAAGTGTTGATGACCGACACGAAAACGCACCCCGGGGTTCGTCAATCGTGGAAATCACTCCGGGACCCCAAAACCGCGAGTAATAGTCCACGAAACGGGCCGGAATAGGCCAAAACTGCAGGTGTTGATGACCGACACGAAAACACACCCCGGGGTTCGTCAATCGTGGAAATCAGTCCGAGACCCCAAAACAGTGAGTAATAGTCCACGAACGAGCCAAAATCGGCCAAAACTGCGGGTGTTGATGATCGACATGTAAACGCACCCCGAGGTTCATCAATCCGGGACCCCAAAAAAGTGAGTAATAGTGCACGATACGGGTCAAAATCGGCCAAAACTGCGGGTGTTGATGACCGACACGTAAACGCACCCCGGGGTTCGTCAATCGTGGAAATCAATCCGGGACCCCAAAACAGTGAGTAATAGTCCATGAAACTGGCGAGAATCGGCCAAAACTATGAGTGTTTATGATCGACACGTAAACGCACCCTGGGGTTCATCAATCGTGGAAATCAGTCCGGGACCCCAAAACAATGAGTAATTGTCCATGAAACTAGCCAGAATCGGCCAAAACTGCGTGTGTTTATGATCGACACGTAAACGCACCCTGGGGTTCATCAATCGTGGAAATCAGTCCGGGACACCAAAACAGTCAGTAATAGTCCATGAAACAGGCCAGAATCGACAAAAACTGCGAGTGTTGATCACCGACACGTAAACGCACCCCGGGGTTCGTCAATCGTGGAAATCACTCCACAATCCCAAAACAGTAAGTAATAGTCCACGAAACTGGCCAGGATCGGCCAAAACTACGAGTATTTATAACCAACACGAAAACGCGCCCCAGGGTTCATCAATCGTGGAAATAGTCCGAGACCCCAAAACAGTGAGTAATTGTGCACGAAACGGGCCAGAATCGGCCAAAACTACAAGTGTTGATGACCGACACGTAAACGCACCCCGGGGTTCGTAAATCGTGGAAATCACTGCGGGACCCCAAAACAGCGAGTAATAGTCCACGAAACGGGCCGGAATCGGCCAAAACTGCGGGTGTTGATGACCGACACGCAAACGCACCCCGGGGTTCGTCAAGCGTGGAAATCAGTCCGAGACCCCAAAACAGTGAGTAATAGTCCACGAACGAGCCAAAATCGGCCAAAACTGCGGGTGTTGATGACCGACATGTAAACGCACCCCGAGGTTCATCAGTCGGAGAAATCACTCCGGGACCCCAAAAAAGTGAGTAATAGTGCACGATACGGGCCAAAATCGGCCAAAACTGCGGGTGTTGATGACTGACACGTAAACGCACCCCGGGGTTCGTCAATCGTGGAAATCACTCCGGGACCCCAAAACCGCGAGTAATAGTCCATGAAACTGGCCAGAATCGGCCAAAACTATGAGTGTTTATGATTGACACGTAAACGCACCCTGGGGTTCATCAATCGTGGAAATCAGTCCGGGACACCAAAACAGTCAGTAATAGTCCATGAAACAGGCCAGAATCGACAAAAACTGCGAGTGTTGATCACCGACACGTAAACGCACCCCGGGGTTCGTCAATCGTGGAAATCACTCCGCAATCCCAAAACAGTAAGTAATAGTCCACGAAACTGGCCAGGATCGGCCAAAACTACGAGTATTTATAACCAACACGAAAACGCGCCCCAGGGTTCATCAATCGTGGAAATAGTCCGAGACCCCAAAACAGTGAGTAATTGTGCACGAAACGGGCCAGAATCGGCCAAAACTACAAGTGTTGATGACCGACACGTAAACGCACCCCGGGGTTCGTCAATCGTGGAAATCACTCCGGGACCCCAAAACAGCGAGTAATAGCCCACGAAACGGGCCGGAATCGGCCAAAACTGCGGGTGTTGATGACCGACACGCAAACGCACCCCGGGGTTCGTCAAGCGTGGAAATCAGTCCGAGACCCCAAAACAGTGAGTAATAGTCCATGAACGAGCCAAAATCGGCCAAAACTGCGGGTGTTGATGACCGACACGTAAACGCACCCCGGGGTTCGTCAATCGTGGAAATCACTCCGGGACCCCAAAACCGCGAGTAATAGTCCATGAAACTGGCCAGAATCGGCCAAAACTGTGAGTGTTTATGATCGACACGTAAACGCACCCTGGGGTTCATCAATCGTGGAAATCAGTCCAGGACACCAAAACAGTCAGTAATAGTCCATGAAACAGGCCAGAATCGACAAAAACTGCGAGTGTTGATCACCGACACGTAAACGCACCCCGGGGTGCGTCAATCGTGGAAATCACTCCACAATCCCAAAACAGTAAGTAATAGTCCACGAAACTGGCCTGGATCGGCCAAAACTACGAGTATTTATAACCAACACGAAAACGCGCCCCAGGGTTCATCAATCGTGGAAATAGTCCGAGACCCCAAAACAGTGAGTAATTGTGCACGAAACGGGCCAGAATCGGCCAAAACTACAAGTGTTGATGACCGACACGTAAACGCACCCCGGGGTTCGTCAATCGTGGAAATCACTCCGGGACCCCAAAACAGCGAGTAATAGTCCACGAAACGGGCCGGAATCGGCCAAAACTGCGGGTGTTGATGACCGACACGCAAACGCACCCCGGGGTTCGTCAAGCGTGGAAATCAGTCCGAGACCCCAAAACAGTGAGTAATAGTCCACGAACGAGCCAAAATCGGCCAAAACTGCGGGTGTTGATGACCGACATGTAAACGCACCCCGAGGTTCATCAGTCGGAGAAATCACTCCGGGACCCCAAAAAAGTGAGTAATAGTGCACGATACGGGCCAAAATCGGCCAAAACTGCGGGTGTTGATGACTGACACGTAAACGCACCCCGGGGTTCGTCAATCGTGGAAATCACTCCGGGACCCCAAAACCGCGAGTAATAGTCCATGAAACTGGCCAGAATCGGCCAAAACTATGAGTGTTTATGATTGACACGTAAACGCACCCTGGGGTTCATCAATCGTGGAAATCAGTCCGGGACACCAAAACAGTCAGTAATAGTCCATGAAACAGGCCAGAATCGACAAAAACTGCGAGTGTTGATCACCGACACGTAAACGCACCCCGGGGTTCGTCAATCGTGGAAATCACTCCGCAATCCCAAAACAGTAAGTAATAGTCCACGAAACTGGCCAGGATCGGCCAAAACTACGAGTATTTATAACCAACACGAAAACGCGCCCCAGGGTTCATCAATCGTGGAAATAGTCCGAGACCCCAAAACAGTGAGTAATTGTGCACGAAACGGGCCAGAATCGGCCAAAACTACAAGTGTTGATGACCGACACGTAAACGCACCCCGGGGTTCGTCAATCGTGGAAATCACTCCGGGACCCCAAAACAGCGAGTAATAGTCCACGAAACGGGCCGGAATCGGCCAAAACTGCGGGTGTTGATGACCGACACGCAAACGCACCCCGGGGTTCGTCAAGCGTGGAAATCAGTCCGAGACCCCAAAACAGTGAGTAATAGTCCATGAACGAGCCAAAATCGGCCAAAACTGCGGGTGTTGATGACCGACACGTAAACGCACCCCGGGGTTCGTCAATCGTGGAAATCACTCCGGGACCCCAAAACCGCGAGTAATAGTCCATGAAACTGGCCAGAATCGGCCAAAACTGTGAGTGTTTATGATCGACACGTAAACGCACCCTGGGGTTCATCAATCGTGGAAATCAGTCCAGGACACCAAAACAGTCAGTAATAGTCCATGAAACAGGCCAGAATCGACAAAAACTGCGAGTGTTGATCACCGACACGTAAACGCACCCCGGGGTGCGTCAATCGTGGAAATCACTCCACAATCCCAAAACAGTAAGTAATAGTCCACGAAACTGGCCTGGATCGGCCAAAACTACGAGTATTTATAACCAACACGAAAACGCGCCCCAGGGTTCATCAATCGTGGAAATAGTCCGAGACCCCAAAACAGTGAGTAATTGTGCACGAAACGGGCCAGAATCGGCCAAAACTACAAGTGTTGATGACCGACACGTAAACGCACCCCGGGGTTCGTCAATCGTGGAAATCACTCCGGGACCCCAAAACAGCGAGTAATAGTCCACGAAACGGGCCGGAATCGGCCAAAACTGCGGGTGTTGATGACCGACACGCAAACGCACCCCGGGGTTCGTCAAGCGTGGAAATCAGTCCGAGACCCCAAAACAGTGAGTAATAGTCCACGAACGAGCCAAAATTGGCCAAAACTGCGGGTGTTGATGACCGACATGTAAACGCACCCCGAGGTTCATCAGTCGAGGAAATCACTCCGGGACCCCAAAAAAGTGAGTAATAGTGCACGATACGGGCCAAAATCGGCCAAAACTGCGGGTGTTGATGACCGACACGTAAACGCACCCCGGGGTTCGTCAATCGTGGAAATCACTCCGGGACCCCAAAACCGCGAGTAATAGTCCATGAAACTGGCCAGAATCGGCCAAAACTGTGAGTGTTTATGATCGACACGCAAACGCACCCTGGGGTTCATCAATCGTGGAAATCAGTCCAGGACACCAAAACAGTCAGTAATAGTCCATGAAACAGGCCAGAATCGACAAAAACTGCGAGTGTTGATCACCGACACGTAAACGCACCCCGGGGTTCGTCAATCGTGGAAATCACTCCGCAATCCCAAAACAGTAAGTAATAGTCCACGAAACTGGCCAGGATCGGCCAAAACTACGAGTATTTATAACCAACACGAAAACGCGCCCCAGGGTTCATCAATCGTGGAAATAGTCCGAGACCCCAAAACAGTGAGTAATTGTGCACGAAACGGGCCAGAATCGGCCAAAACTACAAGTGTTGATGACCGACACGTAAACGCACCCCGGGGTTCGTCAATCATGGAAATCACTCCGCAATCCCAAAACAGTAAGTAATAGTCCACGAAACCGGCCAGGATCGGCCAAAACTACGAGTATTTATGACCAACACGAAAACGCGCCCCAGGGTTCATCAATCGTGGAAATAGTCCGAGACCCCAAAACAGTGAGTAATTGTGCACGAAACGGGCCAGAATCGGCCAAAACTACAAGTGTTGATGACCGACACGAAAACGCACCCCGGGGTTCGTCAATCGTGGAAATCACTCCGGGACCCCAAAACCGCGAGTAATAGTCCACGAAACGGGCCGGAATAGGCCAAAACTGCAGGTGTTGATGACCGACACGAAAACGCACCCCGGGGTTCGTCAATCGTGGAAATCAGTCCGAGACCCCAAAACAGTGAGTAATAGTCCACGAACGAGCCAAAATCGGCCAAAACTGCGGGTGTTGATGATCGACATGTAAACGCACCCCGAGGTTCATCAATCCGGGACCCCAAAAAAGTGAGTAATAGTGCACGATACGGGTCAAAATCGGCCAAAACTGCGGGTGTTGATGACCGACACGTAAACGCACCCCGGGGTTCGTCAATCGTGGAAATCAATCCGGGACCCCAAAACAGTGAGTAATAGTCCATGAAACTGGCGAGAATCGGCCAAAACTATGAGTGTTTATGATCGACACGTAAACGCACCCTGGGGTTCATCAATCGTGGAAATCAGTCCGGGACCCCAAAACAGTGAGTAATTGTCCATGAAACTAGCCAGAATCGGCCAAAACTGCGTGTGTTTATGATCGACACGTAAACGCACCCTGGGGTTCATCAATCGTGGAAATCAGTCCGGGACACCAAAACAGTCAGTAATAGTCCACGAAATAGGCCGGAATCGGCCAAAACTGCGGGTGTTGATGACCGACACGCAAACGCACCCCGGGGTTCGTCAAGCGTGGAAATCAGTCCGAGACCCCAAAACAGTGAGTAATAGTCCACGAACGAGCCAAAATTGGCCAAAACTGCGGGTGTTGATGACCGACATGTAAACGCACCCGAGGTTCATCAGTCGGGGAAATCACTCCGGGACCCCAAAAAAGTGAGTAATAGTGCACGATACGGGCCAAAATCGGCCAAAACTGCGGGTGTTGATGACCGACACGTAAACGCACCCCGGGGTTCGTCAATCGTGGAAATCACTCCGGGACCCCAAAACCGCGAGTAATAGTCCATGAAACTGGCCAGAATCGGCCAAAACTGTGAGTGTTTATGATCGACACGTAAACGCACCCTGGGGTTCATCAATCGTGGAAATCAGTCCGGGACACCAAAACAGTCAGTAATAGTCCATGAAACAGGCCAGAATCGACAAAAACTGCGAGTGTTGATGACCGACACGTAAACGCACCCCGGGGTTCGTCAATCGTGGAAATCACTCCGCAATCCCAAAACAGTAAGTAATAGTCCACGAAACTGGCCAGGATTGGGCAAAACTACGAGTATTTATGACCAACACGAAAACGCGCCCCAGGGTTCATCAATCGTGGAAATAGTCCGAGACCCCAAAACAGTGAGTAATTGTGCACGAAACGGGCCAGAATCGGCAAAACTACAAGTGTTGATGACCGACACGTAAACGCACCCCGGGGTTCGTCAATCGTGGAAATCACTCCGGGACCCCAAAACAGCGAGTAATAGTCCACGAAACGGGCCGGAATCGGCCAAAACTATGGGTGTTGATGACCGACACGCAAACGCACCCCGGGGTTCGTCAAGCGTGGAAATCAGTCCGAGACCCCAAAACAGTGAGTAATAGTCCACGAACGAGCCAAAAATCGGCCAAAACTGCGGGTGTTGATGACCGACATGTAAACGCACCCCGAGGTTCATCAGTCGGGGAAATCACTCCGGGACCCCAAAAAAGTGAGTAATAGTGCATGATACGGGCCAAAATCGGCCAAAACTGCGGGTGTTGATGACCGACACGTAAACGCACCCCGGGGTTCGTCAATCGTGGAAATCACTCCGGGACCCCAAAACCGCGAGTAATAGTCCATGAAACTGGCCAGAATCGGCCAAAACTGTGAGTGTTTATGATCGACACGTAAACGCACCCTGGGGTTCATCAATCGTGGAAATCAGTCCGGGACACCAAAACAGTCAGTAATAGTCCATGAAACAGGCCAGAATCGACAAAAACTGCGAGTGTTGATCACCGACACGTAAACGCACCCCGGGGTTCGTCAATCGTGGAAATCACTCCACAATCCCAAAACAGTAAGTAATAGTCCACGAAACTGGCCAGGATCGGCCAAAACTACGAGTATTTATAACCAACACGAAAACGCGCCCCAGGGTTCATCAATCGTGGAACTAGTCCGAGACCCCAAAACAGTGAGTAATTGTGCACGAAACGGGCCAGAATCGGCCAAAACTACAAGTGTTGATGACCGACACGTAAACGCACCCCGGGGTTCGTCAATCGTGGAAATCACTCCGGGACCCCAAAACAGCGAGTAATAGTCCACGAAACGGGCCGGAATCGGCCAAAATTGCGGGTGTTGATGACCGACACGCAAACGCACCCCGGGGTTCGTCAAGCGTGGAAATCAGTCCGAGACCCCAAAACAGTGAGTAATAGTCCACGAACGAGCCAAAATCGGCCAAAACTGCGGGTGTTGATGACCGACATGTAAACGCACCCCGAGGTTCATCAGTCGGAGAAATCACTCCGGGACCCCAAAAAAGTGAGTAATAGTGCACGATACGGGCCAAAATCGGCCAAAATTGCGGGTGTTGATGACCGACACATAAACGCATCCCGGGGTTCGTCAATCGTGGAAATCACTCCGGGACCCCAAAACCGCGAGTAATAGTCCATGAAACTGGCCAGAACCGGCCAAAACTATGAGTGTTTATGATCGACACGTAAACGCACCCTGGGGTTCATCAATCGTGGAAATCAGTCCGGGACACCAAAACAGTCAGTAATAGTCCATGAAACAGGCCAGAATCGACAAAAACTGCGAGTGTTGATCACCGACACGTAAACGCACCCCGGGGTTCGTCAATCATGGAAATCACTCCGCAATCCCAAAACAGTAAGTAATAGTCCACGAAACTGGCCAGGATCGGCCAAAACTACGAGTATTTATAACCAACACGAAAACGCGCCCCAGGGTTCATCAATCGTGGAAATAGTCCGAGACCCCAAAACAGTGAGTAATTGTGCACGAAACGGGCCAGAATCGGCCAAAACTACAAGTGTTGATGACCGACACGTAAACGCACCCCGGGGTTCGTCAATCGTGGAAATCACTCCGGGACCCCAAAACAGCGAGTAATAGTCCACGAAACGGGCCGGAATCGGCCAAAACTGCGGGTGTTGATGACCGACACGCAAACGCACCCCGGGGTTCGTCAAGCGTGGAAATCAGTCCGAGACCCCAAAACAGTGAGTAATAGTCCACGAACGAGCCAAAATCGGCCAAAACTGCGGGTGTTGATGACCGACATGTAAATGCACCCCGAGGTTCTTCAGTCGGGGAAATCACTCCGGGACCCGAAAAAAGTGAGTAATAGTGCACGATACGGGCCAAAATCGGCCAAAACTGCGGGTGTTGATGACTGACATGTAAACGCACCCCGGGGTTCGTCAATCGTGGAAATCACTCCGGGACCCCAAAACCGCGAGTAATAGTCCATGAAACTGGCCAGAATCGGCCAAAACTGTGAGTGTTTATGATCGACACGTAAACGCACCCTGGGGTTCATCAATCGTGGAAATCAGTCCGGGACACCAAAACAGTCAGTAATAGTCCATGAAACAGGCCAGAATCGACAAAAACTGCGAGTGTTGATCACCGACACGTAAACGCACCCCGGGGTTCGTCAATCGTGGAAATCACTCCACAATCCCAAAACAGTAAGTAATAGTCCACGAAATTGGCCAGGATCGGCCAAAACTACGAGTATTTATAACCAACACGAAAACGCGCCCCAGGGTTCATCAATCGTGGAAATAGTCCGAGACCCCAAAACAGTGAGTAATTGTGCACGAAACGGGCCAGAATCGGCCAAAACTACAAGTGTTGATGACCGACACGTAAACGCACCCCGGGGTTCGTCAATCGTGGAAATCACTCCGGGACCCCAAAACAGCGAGTAATAGTCCACGAAACGGGCCGGAATCGGCCAAAACTGCGGGTGTTGATGACCGACATGCAAACGCACCCCGGGGTTCGTCAAGCGTGGAAATCAGTCCGAGACCCCAAAACAGTGAGTAATAGTCCACGAACGAGCCAAAATCGGCCAAAACTGCGGGTGTTGATGACCGACATGTAAACGCACCCCGAGGTTCATCAGTCGGAGAAATCACTCCGGGACCCCAAAAAAGTGAGTAATAGTGCACGATACGGGCCAAAATCGGCCAAAATTGCGGGTGTTGATGACCGACACATAAACGCATCCCGGGGTTCGTCAATCGTGGAAATCACTCCGGGACCCCAAAACCGCGAGTAATAGTCCATGAAACTGGCCAGAACCGGCCAAAACTATGAGTGTTTATGATCGACACGTAAACGCACCCTGGGGTTCATCAATCGTGGAAATCAGTCCGGGACACCAAAACAGTCAGTAATAGTCCATGAAACAGGCCAGAATCGACAAAAACTGCGAGTGTTGATCACCGACACGTAAACGCACCCCGGGGTTCGTCAATCATGGAAATCACTCCGCAATCCCAAAACAGTAAGTAATAGTCCACGAAACTGGCCAGGATCGGCCAAAACTACGAGTATTTATAACCAACACGAAAACGCGCCCCAGGGTTCATCAATCGTGGAAATAGTCCGAGACCCCAAAACAGTGAGTAATTGTGCACGAAACGGGCCAGAATCGGCCAAAACTACAAGTGTTGATGACCGACACGTAAACGCACCCCGGGGTTCGTCAATCGTGGAAATCACTCCGGGACCCCAAAACAGCGAGTAATAGTCCACGAAACGGGCCGGAATCGGCCAAAACTGCGGGTGTTGATGACCGACACGCAAACGCACCCCGGGGTTCGTCAAGCGTGGAAATCAGTCCGAGACCCCAAAACAGTGAGTAATAGTCCACGAACGAGCCAAAATCGGCCAAAACTGCGGGTGTTGATGACCGACATGTAAACGCACCCCGAGGTTCTTCAGTCGGGGAAATCACTCCGGGACCCGAAAAAAGTGAGTAATAGTGCACGATACGGGCCAAAATCGGCCAAAACTGCGGGTGTTGATGACTGACACGTAAACGCACCCCGGGGTTCGTCAATCGTGGAAATCACTCCGGGACCCCAAAACCGCGAGTAATAGTCCATGAAACTGGCCAGAATCGGCCAAAACTGTGAGTGTTTATGATCGACACGTAAACGCACCCTGGGGTTCATCAATCGTGGAAATCAGTCCGGGACACCAAAACAGTCAGTAATAGTCCATGAAACAGGCCAGAATCGACAAAAACTGCGAGTGTTGATCACCGACACGTAAACGCACCCCGGGGTTCGTCAATCGTGGAAATCACTCCACAATCCCAAAACAGTAAGTAATAGTCCACGAAACTGGCCAGGATCGGCCAAAACTACGAGTATTTATAACCAACACGAAAACGCGCCCCAGGGTTCATCAATCGTGGAAATAGTCCGAGACCCCAAAACAGTGAGTAATTGTGCACGAAACGGGCCAGAATCGGCCAAAACTACAAGTGTTGATGACCGACACGTAAACGCACCCCGGGGTTCGTCAATCGTGGAAATCACTCCGGGACCCCAAAACAGCGAGTAATAGTCCACGAAACGGGCCGGAATCGGCCAAAACTGCGGGTGTTGATGACCGACACGCAAACGCACCCCGGGGTTCGTCAAGCGTGGAAATCAGTCCGAGACCCCAAAACAGTGAGTAATAGTCCACGAACGAGCCAAAATCGGCCAAAACTGCGGGTGTTGATGAACGACATGTAAACGCACCCCGAGGTTCATCAGTCGGAGAAATCACTCCGGGACCCCAAAAAAGTGAGTAATAGTGCACGATACGGGCCAAAATCGGCCAAAATTGCGGGTGTTGATGACCGACACATAAACGCATCCCGGGGTTCGTCAATCGTGGAAATCACTCCGGGACCCCAAAACCGCGAGTAATAGTCCATGAAACTGGCCAGAACCGGCCAAAACTATGAGTGTTTATGATCGACACGTAAACGCACCCTGGGGTTCATCAATCGTGGAAATCAGTCCGGGACACCAAAACAGTCAGTAATAGTCCATGAAACAGGCCAGAATCGACAAAAACTGCGAGTGTTGATCACCGACACGTAAACGCACCCCGGGGTTCGTCAATCGTGGAAATCACTCCACAATCCCAAAACAGTAAGTAATAGTCCACGAAACTGGCCAGGATCGGCCAAAACTACGAGTATTTATAACCAACACGAAAACGCGCCCCAGGGTTCATCAATCGTGGAAATAGTCCGAGACCCCAAAACAGTGAGTAATTGTGCACGAAACGGGCCAGAATCGGCCAAAACTACAAGTGTTGATGACCGACACGTAAACGCACCCCGGGGTTCGTCAATCGTGGAAATCACTCCGGGACCCCAAAACAGCGAGTAATAGTCCACGAAACGGGCCGGAATCGGCCAAAACTGCGGGTGTTGATGACCGACACGCAAACGCACCCCGGGGTTCGTCAAGCGTGGAAATCAGTCCGAGACCCCAAAACAGTGAGTAATAGTCCACGAACGAGCCAAAATCGGCCAAAACTGCGGGTGTTGATGACCGACATGTAAACGCACCCCGAGGTTCATCAGTCGGAGAAATCACTCCGGGACCCCAAAAAAGTGAGTAATAGTGCACGATACGGGCCAAAATCGGCCAAAATTGCGGGTGTTGATGACCGACACATAAACGAATCCCGGGGTTCGTCAATCGTGGAAATCACTCCGGGACCCCAAAACCGCGAGTAATAGTCCATGAAACTGGCCAGAACCGGCCAAAACTATGAGTGTTTATGATCGACACGTAAACGCACCCTGGGGTTCATCAATCGTGGAAATCAGTCCGGGACACCAAAACAGTCAGTAATAGTCCATGAAACAGGCCAGAATCGACAAAAACTGCGAGTGTTGATCACCGACACGTAAACGCACCCCGGGGTTCGTCAATCATGGAAATCACTCCGCAATCCCAAAACAGTAAGTAATAGTCCACGAAACTGGCCAGGATCGGCCAAAACTACGAGTATTTATAACCAACACAAAAACGCGCCCCAGGGTTCATCAATCGTGGAAATAGTCCGAGACCCCAAAACAGTGAGTAATTGTGCACGAAACGGGCCAGAATCGGCCAAAACTACAAGTGTTGATGACCGACACGTAAACGCACCCCGGGGTTCGTCAATCGTGGAAATCACTCCGGGACCCCAAAACAGCGAGTAATAGTCCACGAAACGGGCCGGAATCGGCCAAAACTGCGGGTGTTGATGACCGACACGCAAACGCACCCCGGGGTTCGTCAAGCGTGGAAATCAGTCCGAGACCCGAAAACAGTGAGTAATAGTCCACGAACGAGCCAAAATCGGCCAAAACTGCGGGTGTTGATGACCGACATGTAAACGCACCCCGAGGTTCTTCAGTCGGGGAAATCACTCCGGGACCCGAAAAAAGTGAGTAATAGTGCACGATACGGGCCAAAATCGGCCAAAACTGCGGGTGTTGATGACTGACACGTAAACGCACCCCGGGGTTCGTCAATCGTGGAAATCACTCCGGGACCCCAAAACCGCGAGTAATAGTCCATGAAACTGGCCAGAATCGGCCAAAACTGTGAGTGTTTATGATCGACACGTAAACGCACCCTGGGGTTCATCAATCGTGGAAATCAGTCCGGGACACCAAAATAGTCAGTAATAGTCCATGAAACAGGCCAGAATCGACAAAAACTGCGAGTGTTGATCACCGACACGTAAACGCACCCCGGGGTTCGTCAATCATGGAAATCACTCCGCAATCCCAAAACAGTAAGTAATAGTCCACGAAACTGGCCAGGATCGGCCAAAACTACGAGTATTTATAACCAACACAAAAACGCGCCCCAGGGTTCATCAATCGTGGAAATAGTCCGAGACCCCAAAACAGTGAGTAATTGTGCACGAAACGGGCCAGAATCGGCCAAAACTACAAGTGTTGATGACCGACACGTAAACGCACCCCGGGGTTCGTCAATCGTGGAAATCACTCCGGGACCCCAAAACAGCGAGTAATAGTCCACGAAACGGGCCGGAATCGGCCAAAACTGCGGGTGTTGATGACCGACACGCAAACGCACCCCGGGGTTCGTCAAGCGTGGAAATCAGTCCGAGACCCCAAAACAGTGAGTAATAGTCCACGAACGAGCCAAAATCGGCCAAAACTGCGGGTGTTGATGACCGACATGTAAACGCACCCCGAGGTTCTTCAGTCGGGGAAATCACTCCGGGACCCGAAAAAAGTGAGTAATAGTGCACGATACGGGCCAAAATCGGCCAAAACTGCGGGTGTTGATGACTGACACGTAAACGCACCCCGGGGTTCGTCAATCGTGGAAATCACTCCGGGACCCCAAAACCGCGAGTAATAGTCCATGAAACTGGCCAGAATCGGCCAAAACTGTGAGTGTTTATGATCGACACGTAAACGCACCCTGGGGTTCATCAATCGTGGAAATCAGTCCGGGACACCAAAACAGTCAGTAATAGTCCATGAAACAGGCCAGAATCGACAAAAACTGCGAGTGTTGATCACCGACACGTAAACGCACCCCGGGGTTCGTCAATCGTGGAAATCACTCCACAATCCCAAAACAGTAAGTAATAGTCCACGAAACTGGCCAGGATCGGCCAAAACTACGAGTATTTATAACCAACACGAAAACGCGCCCCAGGGTTCATCTATCGTGGAAATAGTCCGAGACCCCAAAACAGTGAGTAATTGTGCACGAAACGGGCCAGAATCGGCCAAAACTACAAGTGTTGATGACCGACACGTAAACGCACCCCGGGGTTCGTCAATCGTGGAAATCACTGCGGGACCCCAAAACAGCGAGTAATAGTCCACGAAACGGGCCGGAATCGGCCAAAACTGCGGGTGTTGATGACCGACACGCAAACGCACCCCGGGGTTCGTCAAGCGTGGAAATCAGTCCGAGACCCCAAAACAGTGAGTAATAGTCCACGAACGAGCCAAAATCGGCCAAAACTGCGGGTGTTGATGACCGACATGTAAACGCACCCCGAGGTTCTTCAGTCGGGGAAATCACTCCGGGACCCGAAAAAAGTGAGTAATAGTGCACGATACGGGCCAAAATCGGCCAAAACTGCGGGTGTTGATGACTGACACGTAAACGCACCCCGGGGTTCGTCAATCGTGGAAATCACTCCGGGACCCCAAAACCGCGAGTAATAGTCCATGAAACTGGCCAGAATCGGCCAAAACTGTGAGTGTTTATGATCGACACGTAAACGCACCCTGGGGTTCATCAATCGTGGAAATCAGTCCGGGACACCAAAACAGTCAGTAATAGTCCATGAAACAGGCCAGAATCGACAAAAACTGCGAGTGTTGATCACCGACACGTAAACGCACCCCGGGGTTCGTCAATCGTGGAAATCACTCCACAATCCCAAAACAGTAAGTAATAGTCCACGAAACTGGCCAGGATCGGCCAAAACTACGAGTATTTATAACCAACACGAAAACGCGCCCCAGGGTTCATCAATCGTGGAAATAGTCCGAGACCCCAAAACAGTGAGTAATTGTGCACGAAACGGGCCAGAATCGGCCAAAACTACAAGTGTTGATGACCGACACGTAAACGCACCCCGGGGTTCGTCAATCGTGGAAATCACTGCGGGACCCCAAAACAGCGAGTAATAGTCCACGAAACGGGCCGGAATCGGCCAAAACTGCGGGTGTTGATGACCGACACGCAAACGCACCCCGGGGTTCGTCAAGCGTGGAAATCAGTCCGAGACCCCAAAACAGTGAGTAATAGTCCACGAACGAGCCAAAATCGGCCAAAACTGCGGGTGTTGATGACCGACATGTAAACGCACCCCGAGGTTCTTCAGTCGGGGAAATCACTCCGGGACCCGAAAAAAGTGAGTAATAGTGCACGATACGGGCCAAAATCGGCCAAAACTGCGGGTGTTGATGACTGACACGTAAACGCACCCCGGGGTTCGTCAATCGTGGAAATCACTCCGGGACCCCAAAACCGCGAGTAATAGTCCATGAAACTGGCCAGAATCGGCCAAAACTGTGAGTGTTTATGATCGACACGTAAACGCACCCTGGGGTTCATCAATCGTGGAAATCAGTCCGGGACACCAAAACAGTCAGTAATAGTCCATGAAACAGGCCAGAATCGACAAAAACTGCGAGTGTTGATCACCGACACGTAAACGCACCCCGGGGTTCGTCAATCGTGGAAATCACTCCACAATCCCAAAACAGTAAGTAATAGTCCACGAAACTGGCCAGGATCGGCCAAAACTACGAGTATTTATAACCAACACGAAAACGCGCCCCAGGGTTCATCTATCGTGGAAATAGTCCGAGACCCCAAAACAGTGAGTAATTGTGCACGAAACGGGCCAGAATCGGCCAAAACTACAAGTGTTGATGACCGACACGTAAACGCACCCCGGGGTTCGTCAATCGTGGAAATCACTGCGGGACCCCAAAACAGCGAGTAATAGTCCACGAAACGGGCCGGAATCGGCCAAAACTGCGGGTGTTGATGACCGACACGCAAACGCACCCCGGGGTTCGTCAAGCGTGGAAATCAGTCCGAGACCCCAAAACAGTGAGTAATAGTCCACGAACGAGCCAAAATCGGCCAAAACTGCGGGTGTTGATGACCGACATGTAAACGCACCCCGAGGTTCTTCAGTCGGGGAAATCACTCCGGGACCCGAAAAAAGTGAGTAATAGTGCACGATACGGGCCAAAATCGGCCAAAACTGCGGGTGTTGATGACTGACACGTAAACGCACCCCGGGGTTCGTCAATCGTGGAAATCACTCCGGGACCCCAAAACCGCGAGTAATAGTCCATGAAACTGGCCAGAATCGGCCAAAACTGTGAGTGTTTATGATCGACACGTAAACGCACCCTGGGGTTCATCAATCGTGGAAATCAGTCCGGGACACCAAAACAGTCAGTAATAGTCCATGAAACAGGCCAGAATCGACAAAAACTGCGAGTGTTGATCACCGACACGTAAACGCACCCCGGGGTTCGTCAATCGTGGAAATCACTCCACAATCCCAAAACAGTAAGTAATAGTCCACGAAACTGGCCAGGATCGGCCAAAACTACGAGTATTTATAACCAACACGAAAACGCGCCCCAGGGTTCATCAATCGTGGAAATAGTCCGAGACCCCAAAACAGTGAGTAATTGTGCACGAAACGGGCCAGAATCGGCCAAAACTACAAGTGTTGATGACCGACACGTAAACGCACCCCGGGGTTCGTCAATCGTGGAAATCACTGCGGGACCCCAAAACAGCGAGTAATAGTCCACGAAACGGGCCGGAATCGGCCAAAACTGCGGGTGTTGATGACCGACACGCAAACGCACCCCGGGGTTCGTCAAGCGTGGAAATCAGTCCGAGACCCCAAAACAGTGAGTAATAGTCCACGAACGAGCCAAAATCGGCCAAAACTGCGGGTGTTGATGACCGACATGTAAACGCACCCCGAGGTTCTTCAGTCGGGGAAATCACTCCGGGACCCGAAAAAAGTGAGTAATAGTGCACGATACGGGCCAAAATCGGCCAAAACTGCGGGTGTTGATGACTGACACGTAAACGCACCCCGGGGTTCGTCAATCGTGGAAATCACTCCGGGACCCCAAAACCGCGAGTAATAGTCCATGAAACTGGCCAGAATCGGCCAAAACTGTGAGTGTTTATGATCGACACGTAAACGCACCCTGGGGTTCAACAATCGTGGAAATCAGTCCGGGACACCAAAACAGTCAGTAATAGTCCATGAAACAGGCCAGAATCGACAAAAACTGCGAGTGTTGATCACCGACACGTAAACGCACCCCGGGGTTCGTCAATCGTGGAAATCACTCCACAATCCCAAAACAGTAAGTAATAGTCCACGAAACTGGCCAGGATCGGCCAAAACTACGAGTATTTATAACCAACACGAAAACGCGCCCCAGGGTTCATCAATCGTGGAAATAGTCCGAGACCCCAAAACAGTGAGTAATTGTGCACGAAACGGGCCAGAATCGGCCAAAACTACAAGTGTTGATGACCGACACGTAAACGCACCCCGGGGTTCGTCAATCGTGGAAATCACTGCGGGACCCCAAAACAGCGAGTAATAGTCCACGAAACGGGCCGGAATCGGCCAAAACTGCGGGTGTTGATGACCGACACGCAAACGCACCCCGGGGTTCGTCAAGCGTGGAAATCAGTCCGAGACCCCAAAACAGTGAGTAATAGTCCACGAACGAGCCAAAATCGGCCAAAACTGCGGGTGTTGATGACCGACATGTAAACGCACCCCGAGGTTCTTCAGTCGGGGAAATCACTCCGGGACCCCAAAAAAGTGAGTAATATTGCACGATACGGGCCAAAATCGGCCAAACCTGCGGGTGTTGATGACTGACACGTAAACGCACCCCGGGGTTCGTCAATCGTGGAAATCAGTCCGGGACACCAAAACAGTCAGTAATAGTCCATGAAACAGGCCAGAATCGACAAAAACTGCGAGTGTTGATCACCGACACGTAAACGCACCCCGGGGTTCGTCAATCGTGGAAATCACTCCACAATCCCAAAACAGTAAGTAATAGTCCACGAAACTGGCCAGGATCGGCCAAACCTACGAGTATTTATAACCAACACGAAAACGCGCCCCAGGGTTCATCAATCGTGGAAATAGTCCGAGACCCCAAAACAGTGAGTAATTGTGCACGAAACGGGCCAGAATCGGCCAAAACTACACGTGTTGATGACCGACACGTAAACGCACCCCGGGGTTCGTCAATCGTGGAAATCACTCCGGGACCCCAAAACAGCGAGTAATAGTCCACGAAACGGGCCGGAATCGGCCAAAACTGCGGGTGTTGATGACCGACACGCAAACGCACCCCGGGGTTCGTCAAGCGTGGAAATCAGTCCGAGACCCCAAAACAGTGAGTAATAGTCCACGAACGAGCCAAAATTGGCCAAAACTGCGGGTGTTGATGACCGACATGTAAACGCACCCCGAGGTTCATCAGTCGGGGAAATCACTCCGGGACCCCAAAAAAGTGAGTAATAGTGCACGATACGGGCCAAAATCGGCCAAAACTGCGGGTGTTGATGACCGACACGTAAACGCACCCCGGGGTTCGTCAATCGTGGAAATCACTCCGGGACCCCAAAACCGCGAGTAATAGTCCATGAAACTGGCCAGAATCGGCCAAAACTGTGAGTGTTTATGGTCGACACGTAAACGCACCCTGGGGTTCATCAATCGTGGAAATCAGTCCAGGACACCAAAACAGTCAGTAATAGTCCACGAAACTGGCCAGGATCGGCCAAAACTACGAGTATTTATAACCAACACGAAAACGTGCCCCAGGGTTCATCAATCGTGGAAATAGTTCGAGACCCCAAAACAGTGAGTAATTGTGCACGAAACGGGCCAGAATCGGCCAAAACTACAAGTGTTGATGACCGACACGTAAACGCACCCCGGGGTTCGTCAATCATGGAAATCACTCCGCAATCCCAAAACAGTAAGTAATAGTCCACGAAACCGGCCAGGATCGGCCAAAACTACGAGTATTTATGACCAACACGAAAACGCGCCCCAGGGTTCATCAATCGTGGAAATAGTCCGAGACCCCAAAACAGTGAGTAATTGTGCACGAAACGGGCCAGAATCGGCCAAAACTACAAGTGTTGATGACCGACACGAAAACGCACCCCGGGGTTCGTCAGTCGTGGAAATCACTCCGGGACCCCAAAACCGCGAGTAATAGTCCACGAAACGGGCCGGAATAGGCCAAAACTGCAGGTGTTGATGACCGACACGAAAACGCACCCCGGGGTTCGTCAATCGTGGAAATCAGTCCGAGACCCCAAAACAGTGAGTAATAGTCCACGAACGAGCCAAAATCGGCCAAAACTGCGGGTGTTGATGATCGACATGTAAACGCACCCCGAGGTTCATCAATCCGGGACCCCAAAAAAGTGAGTAATAGTGCACGATACGGGCCAGAATCGGCCAAAACTACAAGTGTTGATGACCGACACGTAAACGCACCCCGGGGTTCGTCAATCGTGGAAATCACTGCGGGACCCCAAAACAGCGAGTAATAGTCCACGAAACGGGCCGGAATCGGCCAAAACTGCGGGTGTTGATGACCGACACGCAAACGCACCCCGGGGTTCGTCAAGCGTGGAAATCAGTCCGAGACCCCAAAACAGTGAGTAATAGTCCACGAACGAGCCAAAATCGGCCAAAACTGCGGGTGTTGATGACCGACATGTAAACGCACCCCGAGGTTCTTCAGTCGGGGAAATCACTCCGGGACCCCAAAAAAGTGAGTAATAGTGCACGATACGGGCCAAAATCGGCCAAAACTGCGGGTGTTGATGACTGACACGTAAACGCACCCCGGGGTTCGTCAATCGTGGAAATCAGTCCGGGACACCAAAACAGTCAGTAATAGTCCATGAAACAGGCCAGAATCGACAAAAACTGCGAGTGTTGATCACCGACACGTAAACGCACCCCGGGGTTCGTCAATCGTGGAAATCACTCCACAATCCCAAAACAGTAAGTAATAGTCCACGAAACTGGCCAGGATCGGCCAAAACTACGAGTATTTATAACCAACACGAAAACGCGCCCCAGGGTTCATCAATCGTGGAAATAGTCCGAGACCCCAAAACAGTGAGTAATTGTGCACGAAACGGGCCAGAATCGGCCAAAACTACAAGTGTTGATGACCGACACGTAAACGCACCCCGGGGTTCGTCAATCGTGGAAATCACTGCGGGACCCCAAAACAGCGAGTAATAGTCCACGAAACGGGCCGGAATCGGCCAAAACTGCGGGTGTTGATGACCGACACGCAAACGCACCCCGGGGTTCGTCAAGCGTGGAAATCAGTCCGAGACCCCAAAACAGTGAGTAATAGTCCACGAACGAGCCAAAATCGGCCAAAACTGCGGGTGTTGATGACCGACATGTAAACGCACCCCGAGGTTCTTCAGTCGGGGAAATCACTCCGGGACCCCAAAAAAGTGAGTAATAGTGCACGATACGGGCCAAAATCGGCCAAAACTGCGGGTGTTGATGACTGACACGTAAACGCACCCCGGGGTTCGTCAATCGTGGAAATCAGTCCGGGACACCAAAACAGTCAGTAATAGTCCATGAAACAGGCCAGAATCGACAAAAACTGCGAGTGTTGATCACCGACACGTAAACGCACCCCGGGGTTCGTCAATCGTGGAAATCACTCCACAATCCCAAAACAGTAAGTAATAGTCCACGAAACTGGCCAGGATCGGCCAAAACTACGAGTATTTATAACCAACACGAAAACGCGCCCCAGGGTTCATCAATCGTGGAAATAGTCCGAGACCCCAAAACAGTGAGTAATTGTGCACGAAACGGGCCAGAATCGGCCAAAACTACAAGTGTTGATGACCGACACGTAAACGCACCCCGGGGTTCGTCAATCGTGGAAATCACTGCGGGACCCCAAAACAGCGAGTAATAGTCCACGAAACGGGCCGGAATCGGCCAAAACTGCGGGTGTTGATGACCGACACGCAAACGCACCCCGGGGTTCGTCAAGCGTGGAAATCAGTCCGAGACCCCAAAACAGTGAGTAATAGTCCACGAACGAGCCAAAATCGGCCAAAACTGCGGGTGTTGATGACCGACATGTAAACGCACCCCGAGGTTCTTCAGTCGGGGAAATCACTCCGGGACCCCAAAAAAGTGAGTAATAGTGCACGATACGGGCCAAAATCGGCCAAAACTGCGGGTGTTGATGACTGACACGTAAACGCACCCCGGGGTTCGTCAATCGTGGAAATCAGTCCGGGACACCAAAACAGTCAGTAATAGTCCATGAAACAGGCCAGAATCGACAAAAACTGCGAGTGTTGATCACCGACACGTAAACGCACCCCGGGGTTCGTCAATCGTGGAAATCACTCCACAATCCCAAAACAGTAAGTAATAGTCCACGAAACTGGCCAGGATCGGCCAAAACTACGAGTATTTATAACCAACACGAAAACGCGCCCCAGGGTTCATCAATCGTGGAAATAGTCCGAGACCCCAAAACAGTGAGTAATTGTGCACGAAACGGGCCAGAATCGGCCAAAACTACACGTGTTGATGACCGACACGTAAACGCACCCCGGGGTTCGTCAATCGTGGAAATCACTCCGGGACCCCAAAACAGCGAGTAATAGTCCACGAAACGGGCCGGAATCGGCCAAAACTGCGGGTGTTGATGACCGACACGCAAACGCACCCCGGGGTTCGTCAAGCGTGGAAATCAGTCCGAGACCCCAAAACAGTGAGTAATAGTCCACGAACGAGCCAAAATTGGCCAAAACTGCGGGTGTTGATGACCGACATGTAAACGCACCCCGAGGTTCATCAGTCGGGGAAATCACTCCGGGACCCCAAAAAAGTGAGTAATAGTGCACGATACGGGCCAAAATCGGCCAAAACTGCGGGTGTTGATGACCGACACGTAAACGCACCCCGGGGTTCGTCAATCGTGGAAATCACTCCGGGACCCCAAAACCGCGAGTAATAGTCCATGAAACTGGCCAGAATCGGCCAAAACTGTGAGTGTTTATGGTCGACACGTAAACGCACCCTGGGGTTCATCAATCGTGGAAATCAGTCCAGGACACCAAAACAGTCAGTAATAGTCCACGAAACTGGCCAGGATCGGCCAAAACTACGAGTATTTATAACCAACACGAAAACGCGCCCCAGGGTTCATCAATCGTGGAAATAGTTCGAGACCCCAAAACAGTGAGTAATTGTGCACGAAACGGGCCAGAATCGGCCAAAACTACAAGTGTTGATGACCGACACGTAAACGCACCCCGGGGTTCGTCAATCATGGAAATCACTCCGCAATCCCAAAACAGTAAGTAATAGTCCACGAAACCGGCCAGGATCGGCCAAAACTACGAGTATTTATGACCAACACGAAAACGCGCCCCAGGGTTCATCAATCGTGGAAATAGTCCGAGACCCCAAAACAGTGAGTAATTGTGCACGAAACGGGCCAGAATCGGCCAAAACTACAAGTGTTGATGACCGACACGAAAACGCACCCCGGGGTTCGTCAATCGTGGAAATCACTCCGGGACCCCAAAACCGCGAGTAATAGTCCACGAAACGGGCCGGAATAGGCCAAAACTGCAGGTGTTGATGACCGACACGAAAACGCACCCCGGGGTTCGTCAATCGTGGAAATCAGTCCGAGACCCCAAAACAGTGAGTAATAGTCCACGAACGAGCCAAAATCGGCCAAAACTGCGGGTGTTGATGATCGACATGTAAACGCACCCCGAGGTTCATCAATCCGGGACCCCAAAAAAGTGAGTAATAGTGCACGATACGGGCCAAAATCGGCCAAAACTGCGGGTGTTGATGACCGACACGTAAACGCACCCCGGGGTTCGTCAATCGTGGAAATCACTCCGGGACCCCAAAACCGCGAGTAATAGTCCATGAAACTGGCCAGAATCGGCCAAAACTGTGAGTGTTTATGATCGACACGTAAACGCACCCTGGGGTTCATCAATCGTGGAAATCAGTCCGGGACACCAAAACAGTCAGTAATAGTCCATGAAACAGGCCAGAATCGACAAAAACTGCGAGTGTTGATCACCGACACGTAAACGCACCCCGGGGTTCTTCAGTCGGGGAAATCACTCCGGGACCCCAAAAAAGTGAGTAATAGTGCACGATACGGGCCAAAATCGGCCAAAACTGCGGGTGTTGATGACTGACACGTAAACGCACCCCGGGGTTCGTCAATCGTGGAAATCAGTCCGGGACACCAAAACAGTCAGTAATAGTCCATGAAACAGGCCAGAATCGACAAAAACTGCGAGTGTTGATCACCGACACGTAAACGCACCCCGGGGTTCGTCAATCGTGGAAATCACTCCACAATCCCAAAACAGTAAGTAATAGTCCACGAAACTGGCCAGGATCGGCCAAAACTACGAGTATTTATAACCAACACGAAAACGCGCCCCAGGGTTCATCAATCGTGGAAATAGTCCGAGACCCCAAAACAGTGAGTAATTGTGCACGAAACGGGCCAGAATCGGCCAAAACTACAAGTGTTGATGACCGACACGTAAACGCACCCCGGGGTTCGTCAATCGTGGAAATCACTGCGGGACCCCAAAACAGCGAGTAATAGTCCACGAAACGGGCCGGAATCGGCCAAAACTGCGGGTGTTGATGACCGACACGCAAACGCACCCCGGGGTTCGTCAAGCGTGGAAATCAGTCCGAGACCCCAAAACAGTGAGTAATAGTCCACGAACGAGCCAAAATCGGCCAAAACTGCGGGTGTTGATGACCGACATGTAAACGCACCCCGAGGTTCTTCAGTCGGGGAAATCACTCCGGGACCCCAAAAAAGTGAGTAATAGTGCACGATACGGGCCAAAATCGGCCAAAACTGCGGGTGTTGATGACTGACACGTAAACGCACCCCGGGGTTCGTCAATCGTGGAAATCAGTCCGGGACACCAAAACAGTCAGTAATAGTCCATGAAACAGGCCAGAATCGACAAAAACTGCGAGTGTTGATCACCGACACGTAAACGCACCCCGGGGTTCGTCAATCGTGGAAATCACTCCACAATCCCAAAACAGTAAGTAATAGTCCACGAAACTGGCCAGGATCGGCCAAAACTACGAGTATTTATAACCAACACGAAAACGCGCCCCAGGGTTCATCAATCGTGGAAATAGTCCGAGACCCCAAAACAGTGAGTAATTGTGCACGAAACGGGCCAGAATCGGCCAAAACTACACGTGTTGATGACCGACACGTAAACGCACCCCGGGGTTCGTCAATCGTGGAAATCACTCCGGGACCCCAAAACAGCGAGTAATAGTCCACGAAACGGGCCGGAATCGGCCAAAACTGCGGGTGTTGATGACCGACACGCAAACGCACCCCGGGGTTCGTCAAGCGTGGAAATCAGTCCGAGACCCCAAAACAGTGAGTAATAGTCCACGAACGAGCCAAAATTGGCCAAAACTGCGGGTGTTGATGACCGACATGTAAACGCACCCCGAGGTTCATCAGTCGGGGAAATCACTCCGGGACCCCAAAAAAGTGAGTAATAGTGCACGATACGGGCCAAAATCGGCCAAAACTGCGGGTGTTGATGACCGACACGTAAACGCACCCCGGGGTTCGTCAATCGTGGAAATCACTCCGGGACCCCAAAACCGCGAGTAATAGTCCATGAAACTGGCCAGAATCGGCCAAAACTGTGAGTGTTTATGGTCGACACGTAAACGCACCCTGGGGTTCATCAATCGTGGAAATCAGTCCAGGACACCAAAACAGTCAGTAATAGTCCACGAAACTGGCCAGGATCGGCCAAAACTACGAGTATTTATAACCAACACGAAAACGCGCCCCAGGGTTCATCAATCGTGGAAATAGTTCGAGACCCCAAAACAGTGAGTAATTGTGCACGAAACGGGCCAGAATCGGCCAAAACTACAAGTGTTGATGACCGACACGTAAACGCACCCCGGGGTTCGTCAATCATGGAAATCACTCCGCAATCCCAAAACAGTAAGTAATAGTCCACGAAACCGGCCAGGATCGGCCAAAACTACGAGTATTTATGACCAACACGAAAACGCGCCCCAGGGTTCATCAATCGTGGAAATAGTCCGAGACCCCAAAACAGTGAGTAATTGTGCACGAAACGGGCCAGAATCGGCCAAAACTACAAGTGTTGATGACCGACACGAAAACGCACCCCGGGGTTCGTCAATCGTGGAAATCACTCCGGGACCCCAAAACCGCGAGTAATAGTCCACGAAACGGGCCGGAATAGGCCAAAACTGCAGGTGTTGATGACCGACACGAAAACGCACCCCGGGGTTCGTCAATCGTGGAAATCAGTCCGAGACCCCAAAACAGTGAGTAATAGTCCACGAACGAGCCAAAATCGGCCAAAACTGCGGGTGTTGATGATCGACATGTAAACGCACCCCGAGGTTCATCAATCCGGGACCCCAAAAAAGTGAGTAATAGTGCACGATACGGGCCAAAATCGGCCAAAACTGCGGGTGTTGATGACTGACACGTAAACGCACCCCGGGGTTCGTCAATCGTGGAAATCACTCCGGGACCCCAAAACCGCGAGTAATAGTCCATGAAACTGGCCAGAATCGGCCAAAACTATGAGTGTTTATGATCGACACGTAAACGCACCCTGGGGTTCATCAATCGTGGAAATCAGTCCGGGACACCAAAACAGTCAGTAATAGTCCATGAAACAGGCCAGAATCGACAAAAACTGCGAGTGTTGATCACCGACACGTAAACGCACCCCGGGGTTCGTCAATCGTGGAAATCACTCCACAATCCCAAAACAGTAAGTAATAGTCCACGAAACTGGCCAGGATCGGCCAAAACTACGAGTATTTATAACCAACACGAAAACGCGCCCCAGGGTTCATCAATCGTGGAAATAGTCCGAGACCCCAAAACAGTGAGTAATTGTGCACGAAACGGGCCAGAATCGGCCAAAACTACAAGTGTTGATGACCGACACGTAAACGCACCCCGGGGTTCGTCAATCGTGGAAATCACTGCGGGACCCCAAAACAGCGAGTAATAGTCCACGAAACGGGCCGGAATCGGCCAAAACTGCGGGTGTTGATGACCGACACGCAAACGCACCCCGGGGTTCGTCAAGCGTGGAAATCAGTCCGAGACCCCAAAACAGTGAGTAATAGTCCACGAACGAGCCAAAATCGGCCAAAACTGCGGGTGTTGATGACCGACATGTAAACGCACCCCGAGGTTCTTCAGTCGGGGAAATCACTCCGGGACCCCAAAAAAGTGAGTAATAGTGCACGATACGGGCCAAAATCGGCCAAAACTGCGGGTGTTGATGACTGACACGTAAACGCACCCCGGGGTTCGTCAATCGTGGAAATCAGTCCGGGACACCAAAACAGTCAGTAATAGTCCATGAAACAGGCCAGAATCGACAAAAACTGCGAGTGTTGATCACCGACACGTAAACGCACCCCGGGGTTCGTCAATCGTGGAAATCACTCCACAATCCCAAAACAGTAAGTAATAGTCCACGAAACTGGCCAGGATCGGCCAAAACTACGAGTATTTATAACCAACACGAAAACGCGCCCCAGGGTTCATCAATCGTGGAAATAGTCCGAGACCCCAAAACAGTGAGTAATTGTGCACGAAACGGGCCAGAATCGGCCAAAACTACACGTGTTGATGACCGACACGTAAACGCACCCCGGGGTTCGTCAATCGTGGAAATCACTCCGGGACCCCAAAACAGCGAGTAATAGTCCACGAAACGGGCCGGAATCGGCCAAAACTGCGGGTGTTGATGACCGACACGCAAACGCACCCCGGGGTTCGTCAAGCGTGGAAATCAGTCCGAGACCCCAAAACAGTGAGTAATAGTCCACGAACGAGCCAAAATTGGCCAAAACTGCGGGTGTTGATGACCGACATGTAAACGCACCCCGAGGTTCATCAGTCGGGGAAATCACTCCGGGACCCCAAAAAAGTGAGTAATAGTGCACGATACGGGCCAAAATCGGCCAAAACTGCGGGTGTTGATGACCGACACGTAAACGCACCCCGGGGTTCGTCAATCGTGGAAATCACTCCGGGACCCCAAAACCGCGAGTAATAGTCCATGAAACTGGCCAGAATCGGCCAAAACTGTGAGTGTTTATGGTCGACACGTAAACGCACCCTGGGGTTCATCAATCGTGGAAATCAGTCCAGGACACCAAAACAGTCAGTAATAGTCCACGAAACTGGCCAGGATCGGCCAAAACTACGAGTATTTATAACCAACACGAAAACGCGCCCCAGGGTTCATCAATCGTGGAAATAGTTCGAGACCCCAAAACAGTGAGTAATTGTGCACGAAACGGGCCAGAATCGGCCAAAACTACAAGTGTTGATGACCGACACGTAAACGCACCCCGGGGTTCGTCAATCATGGAAATCACTCCGCAATCCCAAAACAGTAAGTAATAGTCCACGAAACCGGCCAGGATCGGCCAAAACTACGAGTATTTATGACCAACACGAAAACGCGCCCCAGGGTTCATCAATCGTGGAAATAGTCCGAGACCCCAAAACAGTGAGTAATTGTGCACGAAACGGGCCAGAATCGGCCAAAACTACAAGTGTTGATGACCGACACGAAAACGCACCCCGGGGTTCGTCAATCGTGGAAATCACTCCGGGACCCCAAAACCGCGAGTAATAGTCCACGAAACGGGCCGGAATAGGCCAAAACTGCAGGTGTTGATGACCGACACGAAAACGCACCCCGGGGTTCGTCAATCGTGGAAATCAGTCCGAGACCCCAAAACAGTGAGTAATAGTCCACGAACGAGCCAAAATCGGCCAAAACTGCGGGTGTTGATGATCGACATGTAAACGCACCCCGAGGTTCATCAATCCGGGACCCCAAAAAAGTGAGTAATAGTGCACGATACGGGCCAAAATCGGCCAAAACTGCGGGTGTTGATGACTGACACGTAAACGCACCCCGGGGTTCGTCAATCGTGGAAATCACTCCGGGACCCCAAAACCGCGAGTAATAGTCCATGAAACTGGCCAGAATCGGCCAAAACTGTGAGTGTTTATGATCGACACGTAAACGCACCCTGGGGTTCATCAATCGTGGAAATCAGTCCGGGACACCAAAACAGTCAGTAATAGTCCATGAAACAGGCCAGAATCGACAAAAACTGCGAGTGTTGATCACCGACACGTAAACGCACCCCGGGGTTCGTCAATCGTGGAAATCACTCCACAATCCCAAAACAGTAAGTAATAGTCCACGAAACTGGCCAGGATCGGCCAAAACTACGAGTATTTATAACCAACACGAAAACGCGCCCCAGGGTTCATCAATCGTGGAAATAGTCCGAGACCCCAAAACAGTGAGTAATTGTGCACGAAACGGGCCAGAATCGACCAAAACTACAAGTGTTGATGACCGACACGTAAACGCACCCCGGGGTTCGTCAATCGTGGAAATCACTGCGGGACCCCAAAACAGCGAGTAATAGTCCACGAAACGGGCCGGAATCGGCCAAAACTGCGGGTGTTGATGACCGACACGCAAACGCACCCCGGGGTTCGTCAAGCGTGGAAATCAGTCCGAGACCCCAAAACAGTGAGTAATAGTCCACGAACGAGCCAAAATCGGCCAAAACTGCGGGTGTTGATGACCGACATGTAAACGCACCCCGAGGTTCTTCAGTCGGGGAAATCACTCCGGGACCCCAAAAAAGTGAGTAATAGTGCACGATACGGGCCAAAATCGGCCAAAACTGCGGGTGTTGATGACTGACACGTAAACGCACCCCGGGGTTCGTCAATCGTGGAAATCAGTCCGGGACACCAAAACAGTCAGTAATAGTCCATGAAACAGGCCATAATCGACAAAAACTGCGAGTGTTGATCACCGAAACGTAAACGCACCCCGGGGTTCGTCAATCGTGGAAATCACTCCACAATCCCAAAACAGTAAGTAATAGTCCACGAAACTGGCCAGGATCGGCCAAAACTACGAGTATTTATAACCAACACGAAAACGCGCCCCAGGGTTCATCAATCGTGGAAATAGTCCGAGACCCCAAAACAGTGAGTAATTGTGCACGAAACGGGCCAGAATCGGCCAAAACTACACGTGTTGATGACCGACACGTAAACGCACGCCGGGGTTCGTCAATCGTGGAAATCACTCCGGGACCCCAAAACAGCGAGTAATAGTCCACGAAACGGGCCGGAATCGGCCAAAACTGCGGGTGTTGATGACCGACACGCAAACGCACCCCGGGGTTCGTCAAGCGTGGAAATCAGTCCGAGACCCCAAAACAGTGAGTAATTGTCCACGAACGAGCCAAAATTGGCCAAAACTGCGGGTGTTGATGACCGACATGTAAACGCACCCCGAGGTTCATCAGTCGGGGAAATCACTCCGGGACCCCAAAAAAGTGAGTAATAGTGCACGATACGGGCCAAAATCGGCCAAAACTGCGGGTGTTGATGACCGACACGTAAATGCACCCCGGGGTTCGTCAATCGTGGAAATCACTCCGGGACCCCAAAACCGCGAGTAATAGTCCATGAAACTGGCCAGAATCGGCCAAAACTGTGAGTGTTTATGATCGACACGTAAACGCACCCTGGGGTTCATCAATCGTGGAAATCAGTCCAGGACACCAAAACAGTCAGTAATAGTCCACGAAACTGGCCAGGATCGGCCAAAACTACGAGTATTTATAACCAACACGAAAACGCGCCCCAGGGTTCATCAATCGTGGAAATAGTTCGAGACCCCAAAACAGTGAGTAATTGTGCACGAAACGGGCCAGAATCGGCCAGAACTACAAGTGTTGATGACCGACACGTAAACGCACCCCGGGGTTCGTCAATCATGGAAATCACTCCGCAATCCCAAAACAGCGAGTAATAGTCCACGAAACCGGCCAGGATCGGCCAAAACTACGAGTATTTATGACCAACACGAAAACGCGCCCCAGGGTTCATCAATCGTGGAAATAGTCCGAGACCCCAAAACAGTGAGTAATTGTGCACGAAACGGGCCAGAATCGGCCAAAACTACAAGTGTTGATGACCGACACGAAAACGCACCCCGGGGTTCGTCAATCGTGGAAATCACTCCGGGACCCCAAAACCGCGAGTAATAGTCCACGAAACGGGCCGGAATAGGCCAAAACTGCAGGTGTTGATGACCGACACGAAAACGCACCCCGGGGTTCGTCAATCGTGGAAATCAGTCCGAGACCCCAAAACAGTGAGTAATAGTCCACGAACGAGCCAAAATCGGCCAAAACTGCGGGTGTTGATGATCGACATGTAAACGCACCCCGAGGTTCATCAATCCGGGACCCCAAAAAAGTGAGTAATAGTGCACGATACGGGTCAAAATCGGCCAAAACTGTGGGTGTTGATGACCGACACGTAAACGCACCCCGGGGTTCGTCAATCGTGGAAATCAATCCGGGACCCCAAAACAGTGAGTAATAGTCCATGAAACTGGCGAGAATCGGCCAAAACTATGAGTGTTTATGATCGACACGTAAACGCACCCTGGGGTTCATCAATCGTGGAAATCAGTCCGGGACCCCAAAACAGTGAGTAATTGTCCATGAAACTGGCCAAAATCGGCCAAAACTGCGTGTGTTTATGATCGACACGTAAACGCACCCTGGGGTTCATCAATCGTGGAAATCAGTCCGGGACACCAAAACAGTCAGTAATAGTCCACGAAATAGGCCGGAATCGGCCAAAACTGCGGGTGTTGATGACCGACACGCAAACGCACCCCGGGGTTCGTCAAGCGTGGAAATCAGTCCGAGACCCCAAAACAGTGAGTAATAGTCCACGAACGAGCCAAAATTGGCCAAAACTGCGGGTGTTGATGACCGACATGTAAACGCACCCGAGGTTCATCAGTCGGGGAAATCACTCCGGGACCCCAAAAAAGTGAGTAATAGTGCACGATACGGGCCAAAATCGGCCAAAACTGCGGGTGTTGATGACCGACACGTAAACGCACCCCGGGGTTCGTCAATCGTGGAAATCAATCCGGGACCCCAAAACAGTGAGTAATAGTCCATGAAACTGGCGAGAATCGGCCAAAACTATGAGTGTTTATGATCGACACGTAAACGCACCCTGGGGTTCATCAATCGTGGAAATCAGTCCGGGACCCCAAAACAGTGAGTAATTGTCCATGAAACTGGCCAAAATCGGCCAAAACTGCGTGTGTTTATGATCGACACGTAAACGCACCCTGGGGTTCATCAATCGTGGAAATCAGTCCGGGACACCAAAACAGTCAGTAATAGTCCATGAAACAGGCCAGAATCGACAAAAACTGCGAGTGTTGATGACCGACACGTAAACGCACCCCGGGGTTCGTCAATCGTGGAAATCACTCCGCAATCCCAAAACAGTAAGTAATAGTCCACGAAACTGGCCAGGATTGGGCAAAACTACGAGTATTTATGACCAACACGAAAACGCGCCCCAGGGTTCATCAATCGTGGAAATAGTCCGAGACCCCAAAACAGTGAGTAATTGTGCACGAAACGGGCCAGAATCGGCCAAAACTACAAGTGTTGATGACCGACACGTAAACGCACCCCGGGGTTCGTCAATCGTGGAAATCACTCTGGGACCCCAAAACAGCGAGTAATAGTCCACGAAACGGGCCGGAATCGGCCAAAACTATGGGTGTTGATGACCGACACGCAAACGCACCCCGGGGTTCGTCAAGCGTGGAAATCAGTCCGAGACCCCAAAACAGTGAGTAATAGTCCACGAACGAGCCAAAAATCGGCCAAAACTGCGGGTGTTGATGACCGACATGTAAACGCACCCCGAGGTTCATCAGTCGGGGAAATCACTCCGGGACCCCAAAAAAGTGAGTAATAGTGCACGATACGGGCCAAAATCGGCCAAAACTGCGGGTGTTGATGACCGACACGTAAACGCACCCCGGGGTTCGTCAATCGTGGAAATCACTCCAGGACCCCAAAACCGCGAGTAATAGTCCATGAAACTGGCCAGAATCGGCCAAAACTGTGAGTGTTTATGATCGACACGTAAACGCACCCTGGGGTTCATCAATCGTGGAAATCAGTCCGGGACACCAAAACAGTCAGTAATAGTCCATGAAACAGGCCAGAATCGACAAAAACTGCGAGTGTTGATCACCGACACGTAAACGCACCCCGGGGTTCGTCAATCGTGGAAATCACTCCACAATCCCAAAACAGTAAGTAATAGTCCACGAAACTGGCCAGGATCGGCCAAAACTACGAGTATTTATAACCAACACGAAAATGCGCCCCAGGGTTCATCAATCGTGGAAATAGTCCGAGACCCCAAAACAGTGAGTAATTGTGCACGAAACGGGCCAGAATCGGCCAAAACTACAAGTGTTGATGACCGACACGTAAACGCACCCCGGGGTTCGTCAATCGTGGAAATCACTCCGGGACCCCAAAACAGCGAGAAATAGTCCACGAAACGGGCCGGAATCGGCCAAAACTGCGGGTGTTGATGACCGACACGCAAACGCACCCCGGGGTTCGTCAAGCGTGGAAATCAGTCCGAGACCCCAAAACAGTGAGTAATAGTCCACGAACGAGCCAAAATCGGCCAAAACTGCGGGTGTTGATGACCGACATGTAAACGCACCCCGAGGTTCATCAGTCGGAGAAATCACTCCGGGAACCCAAAAAAGTGAGTAATAGTGCACGATACGGGCCAAAATCGGCCAAAACTGCGGGTGTTGATGACCGACACATAAACGCACCCCGGGGTTCGTCAATCGTGGAAATCACTCCGGGACCCCAAAACCGCGAGTAATAGTCCATGAAACTGGCCAGAATCGGCCAAAACTGTGAGTGTTTATGATCGACACGTAAACGCACCCTGGGGTTCATCAATCGTGGAAATCAGTCCGGGACACCAAAACAGTCAGTAATAGTCCATGAAACAGGCCAGAATCGACAAAAACTGCGAGTGTTGATGACCGACACGTAAACGCACCCCGGGGTTCGTCAATCGTGGAAATCACTCCGCAATCCCAAAACAGTAAGTAATAGTCCACGAAACTGGCCAGGATCGGCCAAAACTACGAGTATTTATAACCAACACGAAAACGCGCCCCAGGGTTCATCAATCGTGGAAATAGTCCGAGACCCCAAAACAGTGAGTAATTGTGCACGAAACGGGCCAGAATCGGCCAAAACTACAAGTGTTGATGACCGACACGTAAACGCACCCCGGGGTTCGTCAATCGTGGAAATCACTCCAGGACCCCAAAACAGCGAGAAATAGTCCACGAAACGGGCCGGAATCGGCCAAAACTGCGGGTGTTGATGACCGACACGCAAACGCACCCCGGGGTTCGTCAAGCGTGGAAATCAGTCCGAGACCCCAAAACAGTGAGTAATAGTCCACGAACGAGCCAAAATCGGCCAAAACTGCGGGTGTTGATGACCGACATGTAAACGCACCCCGAGGTTCATCAGTCGGAGAAATCACTCCGGGAACCCAAAAAAGTGAGTAATAGTGCACGATACGGGCCAAAATCGGCCAAAACTGCGGGTGTTGATGACCGACACATAAACGCACCCCGGGGTTCGTCAATCGTGTAAATCACTCCGGGACCCCAAAACCGCGAGTAATAGTCCATGAAACTGGCCAGAATCGGCCAAAACTGTGAGTGTTTATGATCGACACGTAAACGCACCCTGGGGTTCATCAATCGTGGAAATCAGTCCGGGACACCAAAACAGTCAGTAATAGTCCATGAAACAGGCCAGAATCGACAAAAACTACGAGTGTTGATGACCGACACGTAAACGCACCCCGGGGTTCGTCAATCGTGGAAATCACTCCGCAATCCCAAAACAGTAAGTAATAGTCCACGAAACTGGCCAGGATCGGCCAAAACTGCGAATATTTATGACCAACACGAAAACGCGCCCCAGGGTTCATCAATCGTGGAAATAGTCCGAGACCCCAAAACAGTGAGTAATTGTGCACGAAACGGGCCAGAATCGGCCAAAACTACAAGTGTTGATGACCGACACGTAAACGCACCCCGGGGTTCGTCAATCGTGGAAATCAATCCGGGACCCCAAAACAGTGAGTAATAGTCCATGAAACTGGCGAGAATCGGCCAAAACTATGAGTGTTTATGATCGACACGTAAACGCACCCTGGGGTTCATCAATCGTGGAAATCAGTCCGGGACCCCAAAACAGTGAGTAATTGTCCATGAAACTGGCCAAAATCGGCCAAAACTGCGTGTGTTTATGATCGACACGTAAACGCACCCTGGGGTTCATCAATCGTGGAAATCAGTCCGGGACACCAAAACAGTCAGTAATAGTCCATGAAACAGGCCAGAATCGACAAAAACTGCGAGTGTTGATGACCGACACGTAAACGCACCCCGGGGTTCGTCAATCGTGGAAATCACTCCGCAATCCCAAAACAGTAAGTAATAGTCCACGAAACTGGCCAGGATTGGGCAAAACTACGAGTATTTATGACCAACACGAAAACGCGCCCCAGGGTTCATCAATCGTGGAAATAGTCCGAGACCCCAAAACAGTGAGTAATTGTGCACGAAACGGGCCAGAATCGGCCAAAACTACAAGTGTTGATGACCGACACGTAAACGCACCCCGGGGTTCGTCAATCGTGGAAATCACTCTGGGACCCCAAAACAGCGAGTAATAGTCCACGAAACGGGCCGGAATCGGCCAAAACTATGGGTGTTGATGACCGACACGCAAACGCACCCCGGGGTTCGTCAAGCGTGGAAATCAGTCCGAGACCCCAAAACAGTGAGTAATAGTCCACGAACGAGCCAAAAATCGGCCAAAACTGCGGGTGTTGATGACCGACATGTAAACGCACCCCGAGGTTCATCAGTCGGGGAAATCACTCCGGGACCCCAAAAAAGTGAGTAATAGTGCACGATACGGGCCAAAATCGGCCAAAACTGCGGGTGTTGATGACCGACACGTAAACGCACCCCGGGGTTCGTCAATCGTGGAAATCACTCCAGGACCCCAAAACCGCGAGTAATAGTCCATGAAACTGGCCAGAATCGGCCAAAACTGTGAGTGTTTATGATCGACACGTAAACGCACCCTGGGGTTCATCAATCGTGGAAATCAGTCCGGGACACCAAAACAGTCAGTAATAGTCCATGAAACAGGCCAGAATCGACAAAAACTGCGAGTGTTGATCACCGACACGTAAACGCACCCCGGGGTTCGTCAATCGTGGAAATCACTCCACAATCCCAAAACAGTAAGTAATAGTCCACGAAACTGGCCAGGATCGGCCAAAACTACGAGTATTTATAACCAACACGAAAATGCGCCCCAGGGTTCATCAATCGTGGAAATAGTCCGAGACCCCAAAACAGTGAGTAATTGTGCACGAAACGGGCCAGAATCGGCCAAAACTACAAGTGTTGATGACCGACACGTAAACGCACCCCGGGGTTCGTCAATCGTGGAAATCACTCCGGGACCCCAAAACAGCGAGAAATAGTCCACGAAACGGGCCGGAATCGGCCAAAACTGCGGGTGTTGATGACCGACACGCAAACGCACCCCGGGGTTCGTCAAGCGTGGAAATCAGTCCGAGACCCCAAAACAGTGAGTAATAGTCCACGAACGAGCCAAAATCGGCCAAAACTGCGGGTGTTGATGACCGACATGTAAACGCACCCCGAGGTTCATCAGTCGGAGAAATCACTCCGGGAACCCAAAAAAGTGAGTAATAGTGCACGATACGGGCCAAAATCGGCCAAAACTGCGGGTGTTGATGACCGACACATAAACGCACCCCGGGGTTCGTCAATCGTGGAAATCACTCCGGGACCCCAAAACCGCGAGTAATAGTCCATGAAACTGGCCAGAATCGGCCAAAACTGTGAGTGTTTATGATCGACACGTAAACGCACCCTGGGGTTCATCAATCGTGGAAATCAGTCCGGGACACCAAAACAGTCAGTAATAGTCCATGAAACAGGCCAGAATCGACAAAAACTGCGAGTGTTGATGACCGACACGTAAACGCACCCCGGGGTTCGTCAATCGTGGAAATCACTCCGCAATCCCAAAACAGTAAGTAATAGTCCACGAAACTGGCCAGGATCGGCCAAAACTACGAGTATTTATAACCAACACGAAAACGCGCCCCAGGGTTCATCAATCGTGGAAATAGTCCGAGACCCCAAAACAGTGAGTAATTGTGCACGAAACGGGCCAGAATCGGCCAAAACTACAAGTGTTGATGACCGACACGTAAACGCACCCCGGGGTTCGTCAATCGTGGAAATCACTCCAGGACCCCAAAACAGCGAGAAATAGTCCACGAAACGGGCCGGAATCGGCCAAAACTGCGGGTGTTGATGACCGACACGCAAACGCACCCCGGGGTTCGTCAAGCGTGGAAATCAGTCCGAGACCCCAAAACAGTGAGTAATAGTCCACGAACGAGCCAAAATCGGCCAAAACTGCGGGTGTTGATGACCGACATGTAAACGCACCCCGAGGTTCATCAGTCGGAGAAATCACTCCGGGAACCCAAAAAAGTGAGTAATAGTGCACGATACGGGCCAAAATCGGCCAAAACTGCGGGTGTTGATGACCGACACATAAACGCACCCCGGGGTTCGTCAATCGTGTAAATCACTCCGGGACCCCAAAACCGCGAGTAATAGTCCATGAAACTGGCCAGAATCGGCCAAAACTGTGAGTGTTTATGATCGACACGTAAACGCACCCTGGGGTTCATCAATCGTGGAAATCAGTCCGGGACACCAAAACAGTCAGTAATAGTCCATGAAACAGGCCAGAATCGACAAAAACTACGAGTGTTGATGACCGACACGTAAACGCACCCCGGGGTTCGTCAATCGTGGAAATCACTCCGCAATCCCAAAACAGTAAGTAATAGTCCACGAAACTGGCCAGGATCGGCCAAAACTGCGAATATTTATGACCAACACGAAAACGCGCCCCAGGGTTCATCAATCGTGGAAATAGTCCGAGACCCCAAAACAGTGAGTAATTGTGCACGAAACGGGCCAGAATCGGCCAAAACTACAAGTGTTGATGACCGACACGTAAACGCACCCCGGGGTTCGTCAATCGTGGAAATCAATCCGGGACCCCAAAACAGTGAGTAATAGTCCATGAAACTGGCGAGAATCGGCCAAAACTATGAGTGTTTATGATCGACACGTAAACGCACCCTGGGGTTCATCAATCGTGGAAATCAGTCCGGGACCCCAAAACAGTGAGTAATTGTCCATGAAACTGGCCAAAATCGGCCAAAACTGCGTGTGTTTATGATCGACACGTAAACGCACCCTGGGGTTCATCAATCGTGGAAATCAGTCCGGGACACCAAAACAGTCAGTAATAGTCCATGAAACAGGCCAGAATCGACAAAAACTGCGAGTGTTGATGACCGACACGTAAACGCACCCCGGGGTTCGTCAATCGTGGAAATCACTCCGCAATCCCAAAACAGTAAGTAATAGTCCACGAAACTGGCCAGGATTGGGCAAAACTACGAGTATTTATGACCAACACGAAAACGCGCCCCAGGGTTCATCAATCGTGGAAATAGTCCGAGACCCCAAAACAGTGAGTAATTGTGCACGAAACAGGCCAGAATCGGCCAAAACTACAAGTGTTGATGACCGACACGTAAACGCACCCCGGGGTTCGTCAATCGTGGAAATCACTCTGGGACCCCAAAACAGCGAGTAATAGTCCACGAAACGGGCCGGAATCGGCCAAAACTATGGGTGTTGATGACCGACACGCAAACGCACCCCGGGGTTCGTCAAGCGTGGAAATCAGTCCGAGACCCCAAAACAGTGAGTAATAGTCCACGAACGAGCCAAAAATCGGCCAAAACTGCGGGTGTTGATGACCGACATGTAAACGCACCACGAGGTTCATCAGTCGGGGAAATCACTCCGGGACCCCAAAAAAGTGAGTAATAGTGCACGATACGGGCCAAAATCGGCCAAAACTGCGGGTGTTGATGACCGACACGTAAACGCACCCCGGGGTTCGTCAATCGTGGAAATCACTCCAGGACCCCAAAACCGCGAGTAATAGTCCATGAAACTGGCCAGAATCGGCCAAAACTGTGAGTGTTTATGATCGACACGTAAACGCACCCTGGGGTTCATCAATCGTGGAAATCAGTCCGGGACACCAAAACAGTCAGTAATAGTCCATGAAACAGGCCAGAATCGACAAAAACTGCGAGTGTTGATCACCGACACGTAAACGCACCCCGGGGTTCGTCAATCGTGGAAATCACTCCACAATCCCAAAACAGTAAGTAATAGTCCACGAAACTGGCCAGGATCGGCCAAAACTACGAGTATTTATAACCAACACGAAAATGCGCCCCAGGGTTCATCAATCGTGGAAATAGTCCGAGACCCCAAAACAGTGAGTAATTGTGCACGAAACGGGCCAGAATCGGCCAAAACTACAAGTGTTGATGACCGACACGTAAACGCACCCCGGGGTTCGTCAATCGTGGAAATCACTCCGGGACCCCAAAACAGCGAGAAATAGTCCACGAAACGGGCCGGAATCGGCCAAAACTGCGGGTGTTGATGACCGACACGCAAACGCACCCCGGGGTTCGTCAAGCGTGGAAATCAGTCCGAGACCCCAAAACAGTGAGTAATAGTCCACGAACGAGCCAAAATCGGCCAAAACTGCGGGTGTTGATGACCGACATGTAAACGCACCCCGAGGTTCATCAGTCGGAGAAATCACTCCGGGAACCCAAAAAAGTGAGTAATAGTGCACGATACGGGCCAAAATCGGCCAAAACTGCGGGTGTTGATGACCGACACATAAACGCACCCCGGGGTTCGTCAATCGTGGAAATCACTCCGGGACCCCAAAACCGCGAGTAATAGTCCATGAAACTGGCCAGAATCGGCCAAAACTGTGAGTGTTTATGATCGACACGTAAACGCACCCTGGGGTTCATCAATCGTGGAAATCAGTCCGGGACACCAAAACAGTCAGTAATAGTCCATGAAACAGGCCAGAATCGACAAAAACTGCGAGTGTTGATGACCGACACGTAAACGCACCCCGGGGTTCGTCAATCGTGGAAATCACTCCGCAATCCCAAAACAGTAAGTAATAGTCCACGAAACTGGCCAGGATCGGCCAAAACTACGAGTATTTATAACCAACACGAAAACGCGCCCCAGGGTTCATCAATCGTGGAAATAGTCCGAGACCCCAAAACAGTGAGTAATTGTGCACGAAACGGGCCAGAATCGGCCAAAACTACAAGTGTTGATGACCGACACGTAAACGCACCCCGGGGTTCGTCAATCGTGGAAATCACTCCAGGACCCCAAAACAGCGAGAAATAGTCCACGAAACGGGCCGGAATCGGCCAAAACTGCGGGTGTTGATGACCGACACGCAAACGCACCCCGGGGTTCGTCAAGCGTGGAAATCAGTCCGAGACCCCAAAACAGTGAGTAATAGTCCACGAACGAGCCAAAATCGGCCAAAACTGCGGGTGTTGATGACCGACATGTAAACGCACCCCGAGGTTCATCAGTCGGAGAAATCACTCCGGGAACCCAAAAAAGTGAGTAATAGTGCACGATACGGGCCAAAATCGGCCAAAACTGCGGGTGTTGATGACCGACACATAAACGCACCCCGGGGTTCGTCAATCGTGGAAATCACTCCGGGACCCCAAAACCGCGAGTAATAGTCCATGAAACTGGCCAGAATCGGCCAAAACTGTGAGTGTTTATGATCGACACGTAAACGCACCCTGGGGTTCATCAATCGTGGAAATCAGTCCGGGACACCAAAACAGTCAGTAATAGTCCATGAAACAGGCCAGAATCGACAAAAACTACGAGTGTTGATGACCGACACGTAAACGCACCCCGGGGTTCGTCAATCGTGGAAATCACTCCGCAATCCCAAAACAGTAAGTAATAGTCCACGAAACTGGCCAGGATCGGCCAAAACTGCGAATATTTATGACCAACACGAAAACGCGCCCCAGGGTTCATCAATCGTGGAAATAGTCCGAGACCCCAAAACAGTGAGTAATTGTGCACGAAACGGGCCAGAATCGGCCAAAACTACAAGTGTTGATGACCGACACGTAAACGCACCCCGGGGTTCGTCAATCGTGGAAATCACTCCGCAATCCCAAAACAGTAAGTAATAGTCCACGAAATCGGCCAGGATCGGCCAAAACTACGAGTATTTATGACCAACACGAAAACGCGCCCCAGGGTTCATCAATCGTGGAAATAGTCCGAGACCCCAAAACAGTGAGTAATTGTGCACGAAACGGGCCAGAATCGGCCAAAACTACAAGTGTTGATGACCGACACGAAAACGCACCCCGGGGTTCGTCAATCGTGGAAATCACTCCGGGACCCCAAAACCGCGAGTAATAGTCCACGAAACGGGCCGGAATAGGCCAAAACTGCAGGTGTTGATGACCGACACGAAAACGCACCCTGGGGTTCGTCAATCGTGGAAATCAGTCCGAGACCCCAAAACAGTGAGTAATAGTCCACGAACGAGCCAAAATCGGCCAAAACTGCGGGTGTTGATGATCGACATGTAAACGCACCCCGAGGTTCATCAATCCGGGACCCCAAAAAAGTGAGTAATAGTGCACGATACGGGTCAAAATCGGCCAAAACTGCGGGTGTTGATGACCGACACGTAAACGCACCCCGGGGTTCGTCAATCGTGGAAATCAATCCGGGACCCCAAAACAGTGAGTAATAGTCCATGAAACTGGCGAGAATCGGCCAAAACTATGAGTGTTTATGATCGACACGTAAACGCACCCTGGGGTTCATCAATCGTGGAAATCAGTCCGGGACCCCAAAACAGTGAGTAATTGTCCATGAAACTGGCCAGAATCGGCCAAAACTGCGTGTGTTTATGATCGACACGTAAACGCACCCTGGGGTTCATCAATCGTGGAAATCAGTCCGGGACACCAAAACAGTCAGTAATAGTCCACGAAATAGGCCGGAATCGGCCAAAACTGCGGGTGTTGATGACCGACACGCAAACGCACCCCGGGGTTCGTCAAGCGTGGAAATCAGTCCGAGACCCCAAAACAGTGAGTAATAGTCCACGAACGAGCCAAAATTGGCCAAAACTGCGGGTGTTGATGACCGACATGTAAACGCACCCGAGGTTCATCAGTCGGGGAAATCACTCCGGGACCCCAAAAAAGTGAGTAATAGTGCACGATACGGGCCAAAATCGGCCAAAACTGCGGGTGTTGATGACCGACACGTAAACGCATCCCGGGGTTCGTCAATCGTGGAAATCACTCCGGGACCCCAAAACCGCGAGTAATAGTCCATGAAACTGGCCAGAATCGGCCAAAACTGTGAGTGTTTATGATCGACACGTAAACGCACCCTGGGGTTCATCAATCGTGGAAATCGGTCCGGGACACCAAAACAGTCAGTAATAGTCCATGAAACAGGCCAGAATCGACAAAAACTGCGAGTGTTGATGACCGACACGTAAACGCACCCCGGGGTTCGTCAATCGTGGAAATCACTCCGCAATCCCAAAACAGTAAGTAATAGTCCACGAAACTGGCCAGGATCGGCCAAAACTGCGAATATTTATGACCAACACGAAAACGCGCCCCAGGGTTCATCAATCGTGGAAATAGTCCGAGACCCCAAAACAGTGAGTAATTGTGCACGAAACGGGCCAGAATCGGCCAAAACTACAAGTGTTGATGACCGACACGTAAACGCACCCCGGGGTTCGTCAATCGTGGAAATCACTCCGCAATCCCAAAACAGTAAGTAATAGTCCACGAAACCGGCCAGGATCGGCCAAAACTACGAGTATTTATGACCAACACGAAAACGCGCCCCAGGGTTCATCAATCGTGGAAATAGTCCGAGACCCCAAAACAGTGAGTAATTGTGCACGAAACGGGCCAGAATCGGCCAAAACTACAAGTGTTGATGACCGACACGAAAACGCACCCCGGGGTTCGTCAATCGTGGAAATCACTCCGGGACCCCAAAACCGCGAGTAATAGTCCACGAAACGGGCCGGAATAGGCCAAAACTGCAGGTGTTGATGACCGACACGAAAACGCACCCCGGGGTTCGTCAATCGTGGAAATCAGTCCGAGACCCCAAAACAGTGAGTAATAGTCCACGAACGAGCCAAAATCGGCCAAAACTGCGGGTGTTGATGATCGACATGTAAACGCACCCCGAGGTTCATCAATCCGGGACCCCAAAAAAGTGAGTAATAGTGCACGATACGGGTCAAAATCGGCCAAAACTGCGGGTGTTGATGACCGACACGTAAACGCACCCCGGGGTTCGTCAATCGTGGAAATCAATCCGGGACCCCAAAACAGTGAGTAATAGTCCATGAAACTGGCGAGAATCGGCCAAAACTATGAGTGTTTATGATCGACACGTAAACGCACCCTGGGGTTCATCAATCGTGGAAATCAGTCCGGGACCCCAAAACAGTGAGTAATTGTCCATGAAACTGGCCAGAATCGGCCAAAACTGCGTGTGTTTATGATCGACACGTAAACGCACCCTGGGGTTCATCAATCGTGGAAATCAGTCCGGGACACCAAAACAGTCAGTAATAGTCCACGAAATAGGCCGGAATCGGCCAAAACTGCGGTTGTTGATGACCGACACGCAAACGCACCCCGGGGTTCGTCAAGCGTGGAAATCAGTCCGAGACCCCAAAACAGTGAGTAATAGTCCACGAACGAGCCAAAATTGGCCAAAACTGCGGGTGTTGATGACCGACATGTAAACGCACCCGAGATTCATCAGTCGGGGAAATCACTCCGGGACCCCAAAAAAGTGAGTAATAGTGCACGATACGGGCCAAAATCGGCCAAAACTGCGGGTGTTGATGACCGACACGTAAACGCACCCCGGGGTTCGTCAATCGTGGAAATCACTCCGGGACCCCAAAACCGCGAGTAATAGTCCATGAAACTGGCCAGAATCGGCCAAAACTGTGAGTGTTTATGATCGACACGTAAACACACCCTGGGGTTCATCAATCGTGGAAATCAGTCCGGGACACCAAAACAGTCAGTAATAGTCCATGAAACAGGCCAGAATCGACAAAAACTGCGAGTGTTGATGACCGACACGTAAACGCACCCCGGGGTTCGTCAATCGTGGAAATCACTCCGCAATCCCAAAACAGTAAGTAATAGTCCACGAAACTGGCCAGGATTGGGCAAAACTACGAGTATTTATGACCAACACGAAAACGCGCCCCAGGGTTCATCAATCGTGGAAATAGTCCGAGACCCCAAAACAGTGAGTAATTGTGCACGAAACGGGCCAGAATCGGCCAAAACTACAAGTGTTGATGACCGACACGTAAACGCACCCCGGGGTTCGTCAATCGTGGAAATCACTCCGGGACCCCAAAACAGCGAGTAATAGTCCACGAAACGGGCCGGAATCGGCCAAAACTATGGGTGTTGATGACCGACACGCAAACGCACCCCGGGGTTCGTCAAGCGTGGAAATCAGTCCGAGACCCCAAAACAGTGAGTAATAGTCCACGAACGAGCCAAAAATCGGCCAAAACTGCGGGTGTTGATGACCGACATGTAAACGCACCCCGAGGTTCATCAGTCGGGGAAATCACTCCGGGACCCCAAAAAAGTGAGTAATAGTGCACGATACGGGCCAAAATCGGCCAAAACTGCGGGTGTTGATGACCGACACGTAAACGCACCCCGGGGTTCGTCAATCGTGGAAATCACTCCAGGACCCCAAAACCGCGAGTAATAGTCCATGAAACTGGCCAGAATCGGCCAAAACTGTGAGTGTTTATGATCGACACGTAAACGCACCCTGGGGTTCATCAATCGTGGAAATCAGTCCGGGACACCAAAACAGTCAGTAATAGTCCATGAAACAGGCCAGAATCGACAAAAACTGCGAGTGTTGATCACCGACACGTAAACGCACCCCGGGGTTCGTCAATCGTGGAAATCACTCCACAATCCCAAAACAGTAAGTAATAGTCCACGAAACTGGCCAGGATCGGCCAAAACTACGAGTATTTATAACCAACACGAAAATGCGCCCCAGGGTTCATCAATCGTGGAAATAGTCCGAGACCCCAAAACAGTGAGTAATTGTGCACGAAACGGGCCAGAATCGGCCAAAACTACAAGTGTTGATGACCGACACGTAAACGCACCCCGGGGTTCGTCAATCGTGGAAATCACTCCGGGACCCCAAAACAGCGAGAAATAGTCCACGAAACGGGCCGGAATCGGCCAAAACTGCGGGTGTTGATGACCGACACGCAAACGCACCCCGGGGTTCGTCAAGCGTGGAAATCAGTCCGAGACCCCAAAACAGTGAGTAATAGTCCACGAACGAGCCAAAATCGGCCAAAACTGCGGGTGTTGATGACCGACATGTAAACGCACCCCGAGGTTCATCAGTCGGAGAAATCACTCCGGGAACCCAAAAAAGTGAGTAATAGTGCACGATACGGGCCAAAATCGGCCAAAACTGCGGGTGTTGATGACCGACACATAAACGCACCCCGGGGTTCGTCAATCGTGGAAATCACTCCGGGACCCCAAAACCGCGAGTAATAGTCCATGAAACTGGCCAGAATCGGCCAAAACTGTGAGTGTTTATGATCGACACGTAAACGCACCCTGGGGTTCATCAATCGTGGAAATCAGTCTGGGACACCAAAACAGTCAGTAATAGTCCATGAAACAGGCCAGAATCGACAAAAACTGCGAGTGTTGATGACCGACACGTAAACGCACCCCGGGGTTCGTCAATCGTGGAAATCACTCCGCAATCCCAAAACAGTAAGTAATAGTCCACGAAACTGGCCAGGATCGGCCAAAACTACGAGTATTTATAACCAACACGAAAACGCGCCCCAGGGTTCATCAATCGTGGAAATAGTCCGAGACCCCAAAACAGTGAGTAATTGTGCACGAAACGGGCCAGAATCGGCCAAAACTACAAGTGTTGATGACCGACACGTAAACGCACCCCGGGGTTCGTCAATCGTGGAAATCACTCCGCAATCCCAAAACAGTAAGTAATAGTCCACGAAATCGGCCAGGATCGGCCAAAACTACGAGTATTTATGACCAACACGAAAACGCGCCCCAGGGTTCATCAATCGTGGAAATAGTCCGAGACCCCAAAACAGTGAGTAATTGTGCACGAAACGGGCCAGAATCGGCCAAAACTACAAGTGTTGATGACCGACACGAAAACGCACCCCGGGGTTCGTCAATCGTGGAAATCACTCCGGGACCCCAAAACCGCGAGTAATAGTCCACGAAACGGGCCGGAATAGGCCAAAACTGCAGGTGTTGATGACCGACACGAAAACGCACCCTGGGGTTCGTCAATCGTGGAAATCAGTCCGAGACCCCAAAACAGTGAGTAATAGTCCACGAAATAGGCCGGAATCGGCCAAAACTGCGGTTGTTGATGACCGACACGCAAACGCACCCCGGGGTTCGTCAAGCGTGGAAATCAGTCCGAGACCCCAAAACAGTGAGTAATAGTCCACGAACGAGCCAAAATTGGCCAAAACTGCGGGTGTTGATGACCGACATGTAAACGCACCCGAGGTTCATCAGTCGGGGAAATCACTCCGGGACCCCAAAAAAGTGAGTAATAGTGCACGATACGGGTCAAAATCGGCCAAAACTGCGGGTGTTGATGACCGACACGTAAACGCACCCCGGGGTTCGTCAATCGTGGAAATCACTCCGGGACCCCAAAACCGCGAGTAATAGTCCATGAAACTGGCCAGAATCGGCCAAAACTGTGAGTGTTTATGATCGACACGTAAACACACCCTGGGGTTCATCAATCGTGGAAATCAGTCCGGGACACCAAAACAGTCAGTAATAGTCCATGAAACAGGCCAGAATCGACAAAAACTGCGAGTGTTGATGACCGACACGTAAACGCACCCCGGGGTTCGTCAATCGTGGAAATCACTCCGCAATCCCAAAACAGTAAGTAATAGTCCACGAAACTGGCCAGGATTGGGCAAAACTACGAGTATTTATGACCAACACGAAAACGCGCCCCAGGGTTCATCAATCGTGGAAATAGTCCGAGACCCCAAAACAGTGAGTAATTGTGCACGAAACGGGCTAGAATCGGCCAAAACTACAAGTGTTGATGACCGACACGTAAACGCACCCCGGGGTTCGTCAATCGTGGAAATCACTCCGGGACCCCAAAACAGCGAGAAATAGTCCACGAAACGGGCCGGAATCGGCCAAAACTGCGGGTGTTGATGACCGACACGCAAACGCACCCCGGGGTTCGTCAAGCGTGGAAATCAGTCCGAGACCCCAAAACAGTGAGTAATAGTCCACGAACGAGCCAAAATCGGCCAAAACTGCGGGTGTTGATGACCGACATGTAAACGCACCCCGAGGTTCATCAGTCGGAGAAATCACTCCGGGAACCCAAAAAAGTGAGTAATAGTGCACGATACGGGCCAAAATCGGCCAAAACTGCGGGTGTTGATGACCGACACATAAACGCACCCCGGGGTTCGTCAATCGTGGAAATCACTCCGGGACCCCAAAACCGCGAGTAATAGTCCATGAAACTGGCCAGAATCGGCCAAAACTGTGAGTGTTTATGATCGACACGTAAACGCACCCTGGGGTTCATCAATCGTGGAAATCAGTCTGGGACACCAAAACAGTCAGTAATAGTCCATGAAACAGGCCAGAATCGACAAAAACTGCGAGTGTTGATGACCGACACGTAAACGCACCCCGGGGTTCGTCAATCGTGGAAATCACTCCGCAATCCCAAAACAGTAAGTAATAGTCCACGAAACTGGCCAGGATCGGCCAAAACTACGAGTATTTATAACCAACACGAAAACGCGCCCCAGGGTTCATCAATCGTGGAAATAGTCCGAGACCCCAAAACAGTGAGTAATTGTGCACGAAACGGGCCAGAATCGGCCAAAACTACAAGTGTTGATGACCGACACGTAAACGCACCCCGGGGTTCGTCAATCGTGGAAATCACTCCGGGACCCCAAAACAGCGAGAAATAGTCCACGAAACGGGCCGGAATCGGCCAAAACTGCGGGTGTTGATGACCGACACGCAAACGCACCCCGGGGTTCGTCAAGCGTGGAAATCAGTCCGAGACCCCAAAACAGTGAGTAATAGTCCACGAACGAGCCAAAATCGGCCAAAACTGCGGGTGTTGATGACCGACATGTAAACGCACCCCGAGGTTCATCAGTCGGAGAAATCACTCCGGGAACCCAAAAAAGTGAGTAATAGTGCACGATACGGGCCAAAATCGGCCAAAACTGCGGGTGTTGATGACCGACACATAAACGCACCCCGGGGTTCGTCAATCGTGGAAATCACTCCGGGACCCCAAAACCGCGAGTAATAGTCCATGAAACTGGCCAGAATCGGCCAAAACTGTGAGTGTTTATGATCGACACGTAAACGCACCCTGGGGTTCATCAATCGTGGAAATCAGTCCGGGACACCAAAACAGTCAGTAATAGTCCATGAAACAGGCCAGAATCGACAAAAACTGCGAGTGTTGATGACCGACACGTAAACGCACCCCGGGGTTCGTCAATCGTGGAAATCACTCCGCAATCCCAAAACAGTAAGTAATAGTCCACGAAACTGGCCAGGATCGGCCAAAACTACGAGTATTTATAACCAACACGAAAACGCGCCCCAGGGTTCATCAATCGTGGAAATAGTCCGAGACCCCAAAACAGTGAGTAATTGTGCACGAAACGGGCCAGAATCGGCCAAAACTACAAGTGTTGATGACCGACACGTAAACGCACCCCGGGGTTCGTCAATCGTGGAAATCACTCCGGGACCCCAAAACAGCGAGAAATAGTCCACGAAACGGGCCGGAATCGGCCAAAACTGCGGGTGTTGATGACCGACACGCAAACGCACCCCGGGGTTCGTCAAGCGTGGAAATCAGTCCGAGACCCCAAAACAGTGAGTAATAGTCCACGAACGAGCCAAAATCGGCCAAAACTGCGGGTGTTGATGACCGACATGTAAACGCACCCCGAGGTTCATCAGTCGGAGAAATCACTCCGGGAACCCAAAAAAGTGAGTAATAGTGCACGATACGGGCCAAAATCGGCCAAAACTGCGGGTGTTGATGACCGACACATAAACGCACCCCGGGGTTCGTCAATCGTGGAAATCACTCCGGGACCCCAAAACCGCGAGTAATAGTCCATGAAACTGGCCAGAATCGGCCAAAACTATGAGTGTTTATGATCGACACGTAAACGCACCCTGGGGTTCATCAATCGTGGAAATCAGTCCGGGACACCAAAACAGTCAGTAATAGTCCATGAAACAGGCCAGAATCGACAAAAACTGCGAGTGTTGATGACCGACACGTAAACGCACCCCGGGGTTCGTCAATCGTGGAAATCACTCCGCAATCCCAAAACAGTAAGTAATAGTCCACGAAACTGGCCAGGATCGGCCAAAACTGCGAATATTTATGACCAACACGAAAACGCGCCCCAGGGTTCATCAATCGTGGAAATAGTCCGAGACCCCAAAACAGTGAGTAATTGTGCACGAAACGGGCCAGAATCGGCCAAAACTACAAGTGTTGATGACCGACACGTAAACGCACCCCGGGGTTCGTCAATCGTGGAAATCACTCCGCAATCCCAAAACAGTAAGTAATAGTCCACGAAATCGGCCAGGATCGGCCAAAACTACGAGTATTTATGACCAACACGAAAACGCGCCCCAGGGTTCATCAATCGTGGAAATAGTCCGAGACCCCAAAACAGTGAGTAATTGTGCACGAAACGGGCCAGAATCGGCCAAAACTACAAGTGTTGATGACCGACACGAAAACGCACCCCGGGGTTCGTCAATCGTGGAAATCACTCCGGGACCCCAAAACCGCGAGTAATAGTCCACGAAACGGGCCGGAATAGGCCAAAACTGCAGGTGTTGATGACCGACACGAAAACGCACCCCGGGGTTCGTCAATCGTGGAAATCAGTCCGAGACCCCAAAACAGTGAGTAATAGTCCACGAACGAGCCAAAATCGGCCAAAACTGCGGGTGTTGATGACCGACATGTAAACGCACCCCGAGGTTCATCAGTCGGAGAAATCACTCCGGGAACCCAAAAAAGTGAGTAATAGTGCACGATACGGGCCAAAATCGGCCAAAACTGCGGGTGTTGATGACCGACACATAAACGCACCCCGGGGTTCGTCAATCGTGGAAATCACTCCGGGACCCCAAAACCGCGAGTAATAGTCCATGAAACTGGCCAGAATCGGCCAAAACTGTGAGTGTTTATGATCGACACGTAAACACACCCTGGGGTTCATCAATCGTGGAAATCAGTCCGGGACACCAAAACAGTCAGTAATAGTCCATGAAACAGGCCAGAATCGACAAAAACTGCGAGTGTTGATGACCGACACGTAAACGCACCCCGGGGTTCGTCAATCGTGGAAATCACTCCGCAATCCCAAAACAGTAAGTAATAGTCCACGAAACTGGCCAGGATTGGGCAAAACTACGAGTATTTATGACCAACACGAAAACGCGCCCCAGGGTTCATCAATCGTGGAAATAGTCCGAGACCCCAAAACAGTGAGTAATTGTGCACGAAACGGGCTAGAATCGGCCAAAACTACAAGTGTTGATGACCGACACGTAAACGCACCCCGGGGTTCGTCAATCGTGGAAATCACTCCGGGACCCCAAAACAGCGAGAAATAGTCCACGAAACGGGCCGGAATCGGCCAAAACTGCGGGTGTTGATGACCGACACGCAAACGCACCCCGGGGTTCGTCAAGCGTGGAAATCAGTCCGAGACCCCAAAACAGTGAGTAATAGTCCACGAACGAGCCAAAATCGGCCAAAACTGCGGGTGTTGATGACCGACATGTAAACGCACCCCGAGGTTCATCAGTCGGAGAAATCACTCCGGGAACCCAAAAAAGTGAGTAATAGTGCACGATACGGGCCAAAATCGGCCAAAACTGCGGGTGTTGATGACCGACACATAAACGCACCCCGGGGTTCGTCAATCGTGGAAATCACTCCGGGACCCCAAAACCGCGAGTAATAGTCCATGAAACTGGCCAGAATCGGCCAAAACTGTGAGTGTTTATGATCGACACGTAAACGCACCCTGGGGTTCATCAATCGTGGAAATCAGTCTGGGACACCAAAACAGTCAGTAATAGTCCATGAAACAGGCCAGAATCGACAAAAACTGCGAGTGTTGATGACCGACACGTAAACGCACCCCGGGGTTCGTCAATCGTGGAAATCACTCCGCAATCCCAAAACAGTAAGTAATAGTCCACGAAACTGGCCAGGATCGGCCAAAACTACGAGTATTTATAACCAACACGAAAACGCGCCCCAGGGTTCATCAATCGTGGAAATAGTCCGAGACCCCAAAACAGTGAGTAATTGTGCACGAAACGGGCCAGAATCGGCCAAAACTACAAGTGTTGATGACCGACACGTAAACGCACCCCGGGGTTCGTCAATCGTGGAAATCACTCCGGGACCCCAAAACAGCGAGAAATAGTCCACGAAACGGGCCGGAATCGGCCAAAACTGCGGGTGTTGATGACCGACACGCAAACGCACCCCGGGGTTCGTCAAGCGTGGAAATCAGTCCGAGACCCCAAAACAGTGAGTAATAGTCCACGAACGAGCCAAAATCGGCCAAAACTGCGGGTGTTGATGACCGACATGTAAACGCACCCCGAGGTTCATCAGTCGGAGAAATCACTCCGGGAACCCAAAAAAGTGAGTAATAGTGCACGATACGGGCCAAAATCGGCCAAAACTGCGGGTGTTGATGACCGACACATAAACGCACCCCGGGGTTCGTCAATCGTGGAAATCACTCCGGGACCCCAAAACCGCGAGTAATAGTCCATGAAACTGGCCAGAATCGGCCAAAACTGTGAGTGTTTATGATCGACACGTAAACGCACCCTGGGGTTCATCAATCGTGGAAATCAGTCCGGGACACCAAAACAGTCAGTAATAGTCCATGAAACAGGCCAGAATCGACAAAAACTGCGAGTGTTGATGACCGACACGTAAACGCACCCCGGGGTTCGTCAATCGTGGAAATCACTCCGCAATCCCAAAACAGTAAGTAATAGTCCACGAAACTGGCCAGGATCGGCCAAAACTACGAGTATTTATAACCAACACGAAAACGCGCCCCAGGGTTCATCAATCGTGGAAATAGTCCGAGACCCCAAAACAGTGAGTAATTGTGCACGAAACGGGCCAGAATCGGCCAAAACTACAAGTGTTGATGACCGACACGTAAACGCACCCCGGGGTTCGTCAATCGTGGAAATCACTCCGGGACCCCAAAACAGCGAGAAATAGTCCACGAAACGGGCCGGAATCGGCCAAAACTGCGGGTGTTGATGACCGACACGCAAACGCACCCCGGGGTTCGTCAAGCGTGGAAATCAGTCCGAGACCCCAAAACAGTGAGTAATAGTCCACGAACGAGCCAAAATCGGCCAAAACTGCGGGTGTTGATGACCGACATGTAAACGCACCCCGAGGTTCATCAGTCGGAGAAATCACTCCGGGAACCCAAAAAAGTGAGTAATAGTGCACGATACGGGCCAAAATCGGCCAAAACTGCGGGTGTTGATGACCGACACATAAACGCACCCCGGGGTTCGTCAATCGTGGAAATCACTCCGGGACCCCAAAACCGCGAGTAATAGTCCATGAAACTGGCCAGAATCGGCCAAAACTATGAGTGTTTATGATCGACACGTAAACGCACCCTGGGGTTCATCAATCGTGGAAATCAGTCCGGGACACCAAAACAGTCAGTAATAGTCCATGAAACAGGCCAGAATCGACAAAAACTGCGAGTGTTGATGACCGACACGTAAACGCACCCCGGGGTTCGTCAATCGTGGAAATCACTCCGCAATCCCAAAACAGTAAGTAATAGTCCACGAAACTGGCCAGGATCGGCCAAAACTGCGAATATTTATGACCAACACGAAAACGCGCCCCAGGGTTCATCAATCGTGGAAATAGTCCGAGACCCCAAAACAGTGAGTAATTGTGCACGAAACGGGCCAGAATCGGCCAAAACTACAAGTGTTGATGACCGACACGTAAACGCACCCCGGGGTTCGTCAATCGTGGAAATCACTCCGCAATCCCAAAACAGTAAGTAATAGTCCACGAAATCGGCCAGGATCGGCCAAAACTACGAGTATTTATGACCAACACGAAAACGCGCCCCAGGGTTCATCAATCGTGGAAATAGTCCGAGACCCCAAAACAGTGAGTAATTGTGCACGAAACGGGCCAGAATCGGCCAAAACTACAAGTGTTGATGACCGACACGAAAACGCACCCCGGGGTTCGTCAATCGTGGAAATCACTCCGGGACCCCAAAACCGCGAGTAATAGTCCACGAAACGGGCCGGAATAGGCCAAAACTGCAGGTGTTGATGACCGACACGAAAACGCACCCCGGGGTTCGTCAATCGTGGAAATCAGTCCGAGACCCCAAAACAGTGAGTAATAGTCCACGAACGAGCCAAAATCGGCCAAAACTGCGGGTGTTGATGACCGACATGTAAACGCACCCCGAGGTTCATCAGTCGGAGAAATCACTCCGGGAACCCAAAAAAGTGAGTAATAGTGCACGATACGGGCCAAAATCGGCCAAAACTGCGGGTGTTGATGACCGACACATAAACGCACCCCGGGGTTCGTCAATCGTGGAAATCACTCCGGGACCCCAAAACCGCGAGTAATAGTCCATGAAACTGGCCAGAATCGGCCAAAACTGTGAGTGTTTATGATCGACACGTAAACGCACCCTGGGGTTCATCAATCGTGGAAATCAGTCTGGGACACCAAAACAGTCAGTAATAGTCCATGAAACAGGCCAGAATCGACAAAAACTGCGAGTGTTGATGACCGACACGTAAACGCACCCCGGGGTTCGTCAATCGTGGAAATCACTCCGCAATCCCAAAACAGTAAGTAATAGTCCACGAAACTGGCCAGGATCGGCCAAAACTACGAGTATTTATAACCAACACGAAAACGCGCCCCAGGGTTCATCAATCGTGGAAATAGTCCGAGACCCCAAAACAGTGAGTAATTGTGCACGAAACGGGCCAGAATCGGCCAAAACTACAAGTGTTGATGACCGACACGTAAACGCACCCCGGGGTTCGTCAATCGTGGAAATCACTCCGGGACCCCAAAACAGCGAGAAATAGTCCACGAAACGGGCCGGAATCGGCCAAAACTGCGGGTGTTGATGACCGACACGCAAACGCACCCCGGGGTTCGTCAAGCGTGGAAATCAGTCCGAGACCCCAAAACAGTGAGTAATAGTCCACGAACGAGCCAAAATCGGCCAAAACTGCGGGTGTTGATGACCGACATGTAAACGCACCCCGAGGTTCATCAGTCGGAGAAATCACTCCGGGAACCCAAAAAAGTGAGTAATAGTGCACGATACGGGCCAAAATCGGCCAAAACTGCGGGTGTTGATGACCGACACATAAACGCACCCCGGGGTTCGTCAATCGTGGAAATCACTCCGGGACCCCAAAACCGCGAGTAATAGTCCATGAAACTGGCCAGAATCGGCCAAAACTGTGAGTGTTTATGATCGACACGTAAACGCACCCTGGGGTTCATCAATCGTGGAAATCAGTCCGGGACACCAAAACAGTCAGTAATAGTCCATGAAACAGGCCAGAATCGACAAAAACTGCGAGTGTTGATGACCGACACGTAAACGCACCCCGGGGTTCGTCAATCGTGGAAATCACTCCGCAATCCCAAAACAGTAAGTAATAGTCCACGAAACTGGCCAGGATCGGCCAAAACTACGAGTATTTATAACCAACACGAAAACGCGCCCCAGGGTTCATCAATCGTGGAAATAGTCCGAGACCCCAAAACAGTGAGTAATTGTGCACGAAACGGGCCAGAATCGGCCAAAACTACAAGTGTTGATGACCGACACGTAAACGCACCCCGGGGTTCGTCAATCGTGGAAATCACTCCGGGACCCCAAAACAGCGAGAAATAGTCCACGAAACGGGCCGGAATCGGCCAAAACTGCGGGTGTTGATGACCGACACGCAAACGCACCCCGGGGTTCGTCAAGCGTGGAAATCAGTCCGAGACCCCAAAACAGTGAGTAATAGTCCACGAACGAGCCAAAATCGGCCAAAACTGCGGGTGTTGATGACCGACATGTAAACGCACCCCGAGGTTCATCAGTCGGAGAAATCACTCCGGGAACCCAAAAAAGTGAGTAATAGTGCACGATACGGGCCAAAATCGGCCAAAACTGCGGGTGTTGATGACCGACACATATACGCACCCCGGGGTTCGTCAATCGTGGAAATCACTCCGGGACCCCAAAACCGCGAGTAATAGTCCATGAAACTGGCCAGAATCGGCCAAAACTGTGAGTGTTTATGATCGACACGTAAACGCACCCTGGGGTTCATCAATCGTGGAAATCAGTCCGGGACACCAAAACAGTCAGTAATAGTCCATGAAACAGGCCAGAATCGACAAAAACTGCGAGTGTTGATGACCGACACGTAAACGCACCCCGGGGTTCGTCAATCGTGGAAATCACTCCGCAATCCCAAAACAGTAAGTAATAGTCCACGAAACTGGCCAGGATCGGCCAAAACTGCGAATATTTATGACCAACACGAAAACGCGCCCCAGGGTTCATCAATCGTGGAAATAGTCCGAGACCCCAAAACAGTGAGTAATTGTGCACGAAACGGGCCAGAATCGGCCAAAACTACAAGTGTTGATGACCGACACGTAAACGCACCCCGGGGTTCGTCAATCGTGGAAATCACTCCGCAATCCCAAAACAGTAAGTAATAGTCCACGAAATCGGCCAGGATCGGCCAAAACTACGAGTATTTATGACCAACACGAAAACGCGCCCCAGGGTTCATCAATCGTGGAAATAGTCCGAGACCCCAAAACAGTGAGTAATTGTGCACGAAACGGGCCAGAATCGGCCAAAACTACAAGTGTTGATGACCGACACGAAAACGCACCCCGGGGTTCGTCAATCGTGGAAATCACTCCGGGACCCCAAAACCGCGAGTAATAGTCCACGAAACGGGCCGGAATAGGCCAAAACTGCAGGTGTTGATGACCGACACGAAAACGCACCCCGGGGTTCGTCAATCGTGGAAATCAGTCCGAGACCCCAAAACAGTGAGTAATAGTCCACGAACGAGCCAAAATCGGCCAAAACTGCGGGTGTTGATGATCGACATGTAAACGCACCCCGAGGTTCATCAATCCGGGACCCCAAAAAAGTGAGTAATAGTGCACGATACGGGTCAAAATCGGCCAAAACTGCGGGTGTTGATGACCGACACGTAAACGCACCCCGGGGTTCGTCAATCGTGGAAATCAATCCGGGACCCCAAAACAGTGAGTAATAGTCCATGAAACTGGCGAGAATCGGCCAAAACTATGAGTGTTTATGATCGACACGTAAACGCACCCTGGGGTTCATCAATCGTGGAAATCAGTCCGGGACCCCAAAACAGTGAGTAATTGTCCATGAAACTGGCCAGAATCGGCCAAAACTGCGTGTGTTTATGATCGACACGTAAACGCACCCTGGGGTTCATCAATCGTGGAAATCAGTCCGGGACACCAAAACAGTCAGTAATAGTCCACGAAATAGGCCGGAATCGGCCAAAACTGCGGGTGTTGATGACCGACACGCAAACGCACCCCGGGGTTCGTCAAGCGTGGAAATCAGTCCGAGACCCCAAAACAGTGAGTAATAGTCCACGAACGAGCCAAAATTGGCCAAAACTGCGGGTGTTGATGACCGACATGTAAACGCACCCGAGGTTCATCAGTCGGGGAAATCACTCCGGGACCCCAAAAAAGTGAGTAATAGTGCACGATACGGGCCAAAATCGGCCAAAACTGCGGGTGTTGATGACCGACACGTAAACGCATCCCGGGGTTCGTCAATCGTGGAAATCACTCCGGGACCCCAAAACCGCGAGTAATAGTCCATGAAACTGGCCAGAATCGGCCAAAACTGTGAGTGTTTATGATCGACACGTAAACGCACCCTGGGGTTCATCAATCGTGGAAATCGGTCCGGGACACCAAAACAGTCAGTAATAGTCCATGAAACAGGCCAGAATCGACAAAAACTGCGAGTGTTGATGACCGACACGTAAACGCACCCCGGGGTTCGTCAATCGTGGAAATCACTCCGCAATCCCAAAACAGTAAGTAATAGTCCACGAAACTGGCCAGGATCGGCCAAAACTGCGAATATTTATGACCAACACGAAAACGCGCCCCAGGGTTCATCAATCGTGGAAATAGTCCGAGACCCCAAAACAGTGAGTAATTGTGCACGAAACGGGCCAGAATCGGCCAAAACTACAAGTGTTGATGACCGACACGTAAACGCACCCCGGGGTTCGTCAATCGTGGAAATCACTCCGCAATCCCAAAACAGTAAGTAATAGTCCACGAAACCGGCCAGGATCGGCCAAAACTACGAGTATTTATGACCAACACGAAAACGCGCCCCAGGGTTCATCAATCGTGGAAATAGTCCGAGACCCCAAAACAGTGAGTAATTGTGCACGAAACGGGCCAGAATCGGCCAAAACTACAAGTGTTGATGACCGACACGAAAACGCACCCCGGGGTTCGTCAATCGTGGAAATCACTCCGGGACCCCAAAACCGCGAGTAATAGTCCACGAAACGGGCCGGAATAGGCCAAAACTGCAGGTGTTGATGACCGACACGAAAATGCACCCCGGGGTTCGTCAATCGTGGAAATCAGTCTGAGACCCCAAAACAGTGAGTAATAGTCCACGAACGAGCCAAAATCGGCCAAAACTGCGGGTGTTGATGATCGACATGTAAACGCACCCCGAGGTTCATCAATCCGGGACCCCAAAAAAGTGAGTAATAGTGCACGATACGGGTCAAAATCGGCCAAAACTGCGGGTGTTGATGACCGACACGTAAACGCACCCCGGGGTTCGTCAATCGTGGAAATCAATCCGGGACCCCAAAACAGTGAGTAATAGTCCATGAAACTGGCGAGAATCGGCCAAAACTATGAGTGTTTATGATCGACACGTAAACGCACCCTGGGGTTCATCAATCGTGGAAATCAGTCCGGGACCCCAAAACAGTGAGTAATTGTCCATGAAACTGGCCAGAATCGGCCAAAACTGCGTGTGTTGATGACCGACACGTAAACGCACCCCGGGGTTCGTCAATCGTGGAAATCACTCCGCAATCCCAAAACAGTAAGTAATAGTCCACGAAACTGGCCAGGATCGGCCAAAACTGCGAATATTTATGACCAACACGAAAACGCGCCCCAGGGTTCATCAATCGTGGAAATAGTCCGAGACCCCAAAACAGTGAGTAATTGTGCACGAAACGGGCCAGAATCGGCCAAAACTACAAGTGTTGATGACCGACACGTAAACGCACCCCGGGGTTCGTCAATCGTGGAAATCACTCCGCAATCCCAAAACAGTAAGTAATAGTCCACGAAACCGGCCAGGATCGGCCAAAACTACGAGTATTTATGACCAACACGAAAACGCGCCCCAGGGTTCATCAATCGTGGAAATAGTCCGAGACCCCAAAACAGTGAGTAATTGTGCACGAAACGGGCCAGAATCGGCCAAAACTACAAGTGTTGATGACCGACACGAAAACGCACCCCGGGGTTCGTCAATCGTGGAAATCACTCCGGGACCCCAAAACCGCGAGTAATAGTCCACGAAACGGGCCGGAATAGGCCAAAACTGCAGGTGTTGATGACCGACACGAAAATGCACCCCGGGGTTCGTCAATCGTGGAAATCAGTCTGAGACCCCAAAACAGTGAGTAATAGTCCACGAACGAGCCAAAATCGGCCAAAACTGCGGGTGTTGATGATCGACATGTAAACGCACCCCGAGGTTCATCAATCCGGGACCCCAAAAAAGTGAGTAATAGTGCACGATACGGGTCAAAATCGGCCAAAACTGCGGGTGTTGATGACCGACACGTAAACGCACCCCGGGGTTCGTCAATCGTGGAAATCAATCCGGGACCCCAAAACAGTGAGTAATAGTCCATGAAACTGGCGAGAATCGGCCAAAACTATGAGTGTTTATGATCGACACGTAAACGCACCCTGGGGTTCATCAATCGTGGAAATCAGTCCGGGACCCCAAAACAGTGAGTAATTGTCCATGAAACTGGCCAGAATCGGCCAAAACTGCGTGTGTTTATGATCGACACGTAAACGCACCCTGGGGTTCATCAATCGTGGAAATCAGTCCGGGACACCAAAACAGTCAGTAATAGTCCACGAAATAGGCCGGAATCGGCCAAAACTGCGGTTGTTGATGACCGACACGCAAACGCACCCCGGGGTTCGTCAAGCGTGGAAATCAGTCCGAGACCCCAAAACAGTGAGTAATAGTCCACGAACGAGCCAAAATTGGCCAAAACTGCGGGTGTTGATGACCGACATGTAAACGCACCCGAGGTTCATCAGTCGGGGAAATCACTCCGGGACCCCAAAAAAGTGAGTAATAGTGCACGATACGGGCCAAAATCGGCCAAAACTGCGGGTGTTGATGACCGACACGTAAACGCACCCCGGGGTTCGTCAATCGTGGAAATCACTCCGGGACCCAAAAACCGCGAGTAATAGTCCATGAAACTGGCCAGAATCGGCCAAAACTGTGAGTGTTTATGATCGACACGTAAACGCACCCTGGGGTTCGTCAATCGTGGAAATCAGTCTGAGACCCCAAAACAGTGAGTAATAGTCCACGAACGAGCCAAAATCGGCCAAAACTGCGGGTGTTGATGATCGACATGTAAACGCACCCCGAGGTTCATCAATCCGGGACCCCAAAAAAGTGAGTAATAGTGCACGATACGGGTCAAAATCGGCCAAAACTGCGGGTGTTGATGACCGACACGTAAACGCACCCCGGGGTTCGTCAATCGTGGAAATCAATCCGGGACCCCAAAACAGTGAGTAATAGTCCATGAAACTGGCGAGAATCGGCCAAAACTATGAGTGTTTATGATCGACACGTAAACGCACCCTGGGGTTCATCAATCGTGGAAATCAGTCCGGGACCCCAAAACAGTGAGTAATTGTCCATGAAACTGGCCAGAATCGGCCAAAACTGCGTGTGTTGATGACCGACACGTAAACGCACCCCGGGGTTCGTCAATCGTGGAAATCACTCCGCAATCCCAAAACAGTAAGTAATAGTCCACGAAACTGGCCAGGATCGGCCAAAACTGCGAATATTTATGACCAACACGAAAACGCGCCCCAGGGTTCATCAATCGTGGAAATAGTCCGAGACCCCAAAACAGTGAGTAATTGTGCACGAAACGGGCCAGAATCGGCCAAAACTACAAGTGTTGATGACCGACACGTAAACGCACCCCGGGGTTCGTCAATCGTGGAAATCACTCCGCAATCCCAAAACAGTAAGTAATAGTCCACGAAACCGGCCAGGATCGGCCAAAACTACGAGTATTTATGACCAACACGAAAACGCGCCCCAGGGTTCATCAATCGTGGAAATAGTCCGAGACCCCAAAACAGTGAGTAATTGTGCACGAAACGGGCCAGAATCGGCCAAAACTACAAGTGTTGATGACCGACACGAAAACGCACCCCGGGGTTCGTCAATCGTGGAAATCACTCCGGGACCCCAAAACCGCGAGTAATAGTCCACGAAACGGGCCGGAATAGGCCAAAACTGCAGGTGTTGATGACCGACACGAAAATGCACCCCGGGGTTCGTCAATCGTGGAAATCAGTCTGAGACCCCAAAACAGTGAGTAATAGTCCACGAACGAGCCAAAATCGGCCAAAACTGCGGGTGTTGATGATCGACATGTAAACGCACCCCGAGGTTCATCAATCCGGGACCCCAAAAAAGTGAGTAATAGTGCACGATACGGGTCAAAATCGGCCAAAACTGCGGGTGTTGATGACCGACACGTAAACGCACCCCGGGGTTCGTCAATCGTGGAAATCAATCCGGGACCCCAAAACAGTGAGTAATAGTCCATGAAACTGGCGAGAATCGGCCAAAACTATGAGTGTTTATGATCGACACGTAAACGCACCCTGGGGTTCATCAATCGTGGAAATCAGTCCGGGACCCCAAAACAGTGAGTAATTGTCCATGAAACTGGCCAGAATCGGCCAAAACTGCGTGTGTTTATGATCGACACGTAAACGCACCCTGGGGTTCATCAATCGTGGAAATCAGTCCGGGACACCAAAACAGTCAGTAATAGTCCACGAAATAGGCCGGAATCGGCCAAAACTGCGGTTGTTGATGACCGACACGCAAACGCACCCCGGGGTTCGTCAAGCGTGGAAATCAGTCCGAGACCCCAAAACAGTGAGTAATAGTCCACGAACGAGCCAAAATTGGCCAAAACTGCGGGTGTTGATGACCGACATGTAAACGCACCCGAGGTTCATCAGTCGGGGAAATCACTCCGGGACCCCAAAAAAGTGAGTAATAGTGCACGATACGGGCCAAAATCGGCCAAAACTGCGGGTGTTGATGACCGACACGTAAACGCACCCCGGGGTTCGTCAATCGTGGAAATCACTCCGGGACCCAAAAACCGCGAGTAATAGTCCATGAAACTGGCCAGAATCGGCCAAAACTGTGAGTGTTTATGATCGACACGTAAACGCACCCTGGGGTTCATCAATCGTGGAAATCAGTCCGGGACACCAAAACAGTCAGTAATAGTCCATGAAACAGGCCAGAATCGACAAAAACTGCGAGTGTTGATGACCGACACGTAAACGCACCCCGGGGTTCGTCAATCGTGGAAATCACTCCGCAATCCCAAAACAGTAAGTAATAGTCCACGAAACTGGCCAGGATTGGCCAAAACTACGAGTATTTATGACCAACACGAAAACGCGCCCCAGGGTTTATCAATCGTGGAAATAGTCCGAGACCCCAAAACAGTGAGTAATTGTGCACGAAACGGGCCAGAATCGGCCAAAACTACAAGTGTTGATGACCGACACGTAAACGCACCCCGGGGTTCGTCAATCGTGGAAATCACTCCGGGACCCCAAAACAGCGAGTAATAGTCCACGAAACGGGCCGGAATCGGCCAAAACTATGGGTGTTGATGACCGACACGCAAACGCACCCCGGGGTTCGTCAAGCGTGGAAATCAGTCCGAGACCCCAAAACAGTGAGTAATAGTCCACGAACGAGCCAAAAATCGGCCAAAACTGCGGGTGTTGATGACCGACATGTAAACGCACCCCGAGGTTCATCAGTCGGGGAAATCACTCCGGGATCCCAAAAAAGTGAGTAATAGTGCACGATACGGGCCAAAATCGGCCAAAACTGCGGGTGTTGATGACCGACACGTAAACGCACCCCGGGGTTCGTCAATCGTGGAAATCACTCCGGGACCCCAAAACCGCGAGTAATAGTCCATGAAACTGGCCAGAATCGGCCAAAACTGTGAGTGTTTATGATCGACACGTAAACGCACCCTGGGGTTCATCAATCGTGGAAATCAGTCCGGGACACCAAAACAGTCAGTAATAGTCCATGAAACAGGCCAGAATCGACAAAAACTGCGAGTGTTGATCACCGACACGTAAACGCACCCCGGGGTTCGTCAATCGTGGAAATCACTCCACAATCCCAAAACAGTAAGTAATAGTCCACGAAACTGGCCAGGATCGGCCAAAACTACGAGTATTTATAACCAACACGAAAACGCGCCCCAGGGTTCATCAATCGTGGAAATAGTCCAAGACCCCAAAACAGTGAGTAATTGTGCACGAAACGGGCCAGAATCGGCCAAAACTACAAGTGTTGATGACCGACACGTAAACGCACCCCGGGGTTCGTCAATCGTGGAAATCACTCCGGGACCCCAAAACAGCGAGTAATAGTCCACGAAACGGGCCGGAATCGGCCAAAACTACGGGTGTTGATGACCGACACGCAAACGCACCCCGGGGTTCGTGAAGCGTGGAAATCAGTCCGAGACCCCAAAACAATGAGTAATAGTCCACGAACGAGCCAAAATTGGCCAAAACTGCGGGTGTTGATGACCGACATGTAAACGCACCCCGAGGTTCATCAGTCGGGGAAATCACTCCGGGACCCCAAAAAAGTGAGTAATAGTGCACGATACGGGCCAAAATCGGCCAAAACTGCGGGTGTTGATGACCGACACATAAACGCACCCCGGGGTTCGTCAATCGTGGAAATCACTCCGGGACCCCAAAACCGCGAGTAATAGTCCATGAAACTGGCCAGAATCGGCCAAAACTGTGAGTGTTTATGATCGACACGTAAACGCACCCTGGGGTTCATCAATCGTGGAAATCAGTCCGGGACACCAAAACAGTCAGTAATAGTCCATGAAACAGGCCAGAATCGACAAAAACTTCGAGTGTTGATGACCGACACGTAAACGCACCCCGGGGTTCGTCAATCGTGGAAATCACTCCGCAATCCCAAAACAGTAAGTAATAGTCCACGAAACTGGCCAGGATCGGCCAAAACTGCGAATATTTATGACCAACACGAAAACGCGCCCCAGGGTTCATCAATCGTGGAAATAGTCCGAGACCCTAAAACAGTGAGTAATTGTGCACGAAACGGGCCAGAATCGGCCAAAACTACAAGTGTTGATGACCGACACGTAAACGCACCCCGGGGTTCGTCAATCGTGGAAATCACTCCGCAATCCCAAAACAGTAAGTAATAGTCCACGAAACCGGCCAGGATCGGCCAAAACTACGAGTATTTATGACCAACACGAAAACGCGCCCCAGGGTTCATCAATCGTGGAAATAGTCCGAGACCCCAAAACAGTGAGTAATTGTGCACGAAACGGGCCAGAATCGGCCAAAACTACAAGTGTTGATGACCGACACGAAAACGCACCCCGGGGTTCGTCAATCGTGGAAATCACTCCGGGACCCCAAAACCGCGAGTAATAGTCCACGAAACGGGCCGGAATAGGCCAAAACTGCAGGTGTTGATGACCGACACGAAAACGCACCCCGGGGTTCGTCAATCGTGGAAATCAGTCCGAGACCCCAAAACAGTGAGTAATAGTCCACGAACGAGCCAAAATCGGCCAAAACTGCGGGTGTTGATGATCGACATGTAAACGCACCCCGAGGTTCATCAATCCGGGACCCCAAAAAAGTGAGTAATAGTGCACGATACGGGTCAAAATCGCCCAAAACTGCGGGTGTTGATGACCGACACGTAAACGCACCCCGGGGTTCGTCAATCGTGGAAATCAATCCGGGACCCCAAAACAGTGAGTAATAGTCCATGAAACTGGCGAGAATCGGCCAAAACTATGAGTGTTTATGATCGACACGTAAACGCACCCTGGGGTTCATCAATCGTGGAAATCAGTCCGGGACCCCAAAACAGTGAGTAATTGTCCATGAAACTGGCCAGAATCGGCCAAAACTGCGTGTGTTTATGATCGACACGTAAACGCACCCTGGGGTTCATCAATCGTGGAAATCAGTCCGGGACACCAAAACAGTCAGTAATAGTCCACGAAATAGGCCGGAATCGGCCAAAACTGCGGGTGTTGATGACCGACACGCAAACGCACCCCGGGGTTCGTCAAGCGTGGAAATCAGTCCGAGACCCCAAAACAGTGAGTAATAGTCCACGAACGAGCCAAAATTGGCCAAAACTGCGGGTGTTGATGACCGACATGTAAACGCACCCGAGGTTCATCAGTCGGGGAAATCACTCCGGGACCCCAAAAAAGTGAGTAATAGTGCACGATACGGGCCAAAATCGGCCAAAACTGCGGGTGTTGATGACCGACACGTAAACGCACCCCGGGGTTCGTCAATCGTGGAAATCACTCCGGGACCCCAAAACCGCGAGTAATAGTCCATGAAACTGGCCAGAATCGGCCAAAACTGTGAGTGTTTATGATCGACACGTAAACGCACCCTGGGGTTCATCAATCGTGGAAATCAGTCCGGGACACCAAAACAGTCAGTAATAGTCCATGAAACAGGCCAGAATCGACAAAAACTGCGAGTGTTGATCACCGACACGTAAACGCACCCCGGGGTTCGTCAATCGTGGAAATCACTCCGCAATCCCAAAACAGTAAGTAATAGTCCACGAAACTGGCCAGGATCGGCCAAAACTACGAGTATTTATAACCAACACGAAAACGCGCCCCAGGGTTCATCAATCGTGGAAATAGTCCGAGACCCCAAAACAGTGAGTAATTGTGCACGAAACGGGCTAGAATCGGCCAAAACTACAAGTGTTGATGACCGACACGAAAACGCACCCCGGGGTTCGTCAATCGTGGAAATCACTCCGGGACCCCAAAACCGCGAGTAATAGTCCACGAAACGGGCCGGAATAGGCCAAAACTGCAGGTGTTGATGACCGACACGAAAACGCACCCCGGGGTTCGTCAATCGTGGAAATCAGTCCGAGACCCCAAAACAGTGAGTAATAGTCCACGAACGAGCCAAAATCGGCCAAAACTGCGGGTGTTGATGATCGACATGTAAACGCACCCCGAGGTTCATCAATCCGGGACCCCAAAAAAGTGAGTAATAGTGCACGATACGGGTCAAAATCGGCCAAAACTGCGGGTGTTGATGACCGACACGTAAACGCACCCCGGGGTTCGTCAATCGTGGAAATCAATCCGGGACCCCAAAACAGTGAGTAATAGTCCATGAAACTGGCGAGAATCGGCCAAAACTATGAGTGTTTATGATCGACACGTAAACGCACCCTGGGGTTCATCAATCGTGGAAATCAGTCCGGGACCCCAAAACAGTGAGTAATTGTCCATGAAACTGGCCAGAATCGGCCAAAACTGCGTGTGTTTATGATCGACACGTAAACGCACCCTGGGGTTCATCAATCGTGGAAATCAGTCCGGGACACCAAAACAGTCAGTAATAGTCCACGAAATAGGCCGGAATCGGCCAAAACTGCGGGTGTTGATGACCGACACGCAAACGCACCCCGGGGTTCGTCAAGCGTGGAAATCAGTCCGAGACCCCAAAACAGTGAGTAATAGTCCACGAACGAGCCAAAATTGGCCAAAACTGCGGGTGTTGATGACCGACATGTAAACGCACCCGAGGTTCATCAGTCGGGGAAATCACTCCGGGACCCCAAAAAAGTGAGTAATAGTGCACGATACGGGCCAAAATCGGCCAAAACTGCGGGTGTTGATGACCGACACGTAAACGCATCCCGGGGTTCGTCAATCGTGGAAATCACTCCGGGACCCCAAAACCGCGAGTAATAGTCCATGAAACTGGCCAGAATCGGCCAAAACTGTGAGTGTTTATGATCGACACGTAAACGCACCCTGGGGTTCATCAATCGTGGAAATCGGTCCGGGACACCAAAACAGTCAGTAATAGTCCATGAAACAGGCCAGAATCGACAAAAACTGCGAGTGTTGATCACCGACACGTAAACGCACCCCGGGGTTCGTCAATCGTGGAAATCAGTCCGAGACCCCAAAACAGTGAGTAATAGTCCACGAACGAGCCAAAATCGGCCAAAACTGCGGGTGTTGATGATCGACATGTAAACGCACCCCGAGGTTCATCAATCCGGGACCCCAAAAAAGTGAGTAATAGTGCACGATACGGGTCAAAATCGCCCAAAACTGCGGGTGTTGATGACCGACACGTAAACGCACCCCGGGGTTCGTCAATCGTGGAAATCAATCCGGGACCCCAAAACAGTGAGTAATAGTCCATGAAACTGGCGAGAATCGGCCAAAACTATGAGTGTTTATGATCGACACGTAAACGCACCCTGGGGTTCATCAATCGTGGAAATCAGTCCGGGACCCCAAAACAGTGAGTAATTGTCCATGAAACTGGCCAGAATCGGCCAAAACTGCGTGTGTTTATGATCGACACGTAAACGCACCCTGGGGTTCATCAATCGTGGAAATCAGTCCGGGACACCAAAACAGTCAGTAATAGTCCACGAAATAGGCCGGAATCGGCCAAAACTGCGGGTGTTGATGACCGACACGCAAACGCACCCCGGGGTTCGTCAAGCGTGGAAATCAGTCCGAGACCCCAAAACAGTGAGTAATAGTCCACGAACGAGCCAAAATTGGCCAAAACTGCGGGTGTTGATGACCGACATGTAAACGCACCCGAGGTTCATCAGTCGGGGAAATCACTCCGGGACCCCAAAAAAGTGAGTAATAGTGCACGATACGGGCCAAAATCGGCCAAAACTGCGGGTGTTGATGACCGACACGTAAACGCACCCCGGGGTTCGTCAATCGTGGAAATCACTCCGGGACCCCAAAACCGCGAGTAATAGTCCATGAAACTGGCCAGAATCGGCCAAAACTGTGAGTGTTTATGATCGACACGTAAACGCACCCTGGGGTTCATCAATCGTGGAAATCAGTCCGGGACACCAAAACAGTCAGTAATAGTCCATGAAACAGGCCAGAATCGACAAAAACTGCGAGTGTTGATCACCGACACGTAAACGCACCCCGGGGTTCGTCAATCGTGGAAATCACTCCGCAATCCCAAAACAGTAAGTAATAGTCCACGAAACTGGCCAGGATCGGCCAAAACTACGAGTATTTATAACCAACACGAAAACGCGCCCCAGGGTTCATCAATCGTGGAAATAGTCCGAGACCCCAAAACAGTGAGTAATTGTGCACGAAACGGGCTAGAATCGGCCAAAACTACAAGTGTTGATGACCGACACGAAAACGCACCCCGGGGTTCGTCAATCGTGGAAATCACTCCGGGACCCCAAAACCGCGAGTAATAGTCCACGAAACGGGCCGGAATAGGCCAAAACTGCAGGTGTTGATGACCGACACGAAAACGCACCCCGGGGTTCGTCAATCGTGGAAATCAGTCCGAGACCCCAAAACAGTGAGTAATAGTCCACGAACGAGCCAAAATCGGCCAAAACTGCGGGTGTTGATGATCGACATGTAAACGCACCCCGAGGTTCATCAATCCGGGACCCCAAAAAAGTGAGTAATAGTGCACGATACGGGTCAAAATCGGCCAAAACTGCGGGTGTTGATGACCGACACGTAAACGCACCCCGGGGTTCGTCAATCGTGGAAATCAATCCGGGACCCCAAAACAGTGAGTAATAGTCCATGAAACTGGCGAGAATCGGCCAAAACTATGAGTGTTTATGATCGACACGTAAACGCACCCTGGGGTTCATCAATCGTGGAAATCAGTCCGGGACCCCAAAACAGTGAGTAATTGTCCATGAAACTGGCCAGAATCGGCCAAAACTGCGTGTGTTTATGATCGACACGTAAACGCACCCTGGGGTTCATCAATCGTGGAAATCAGTCCGGGACACCAAAACAGTCAGTAATAGTCCACGAAATAGGCCGGAATCGGCCAAAACTGCGGGTGTTGATGACCGACACGCAAACGCACCCCGGGGTTCGTCAAGCGTGGAAATCAGTCCGAGACCCCAAAACAGTGAGTAATAGTCCACGAACGAGCCAAAATTGGCCAAAACTGCGGGTGTTGATGACCGACATGTAAACGCACCCGAGGTTCATCAGTCGGGGAAATCACTCCGGGACCCCAAAAAAGTGAGTAATAGTGCACGATACGGGCCAAAATCGGCCAAAACTGCGGGTGTTGATGACCGACACGTAAACGCATCCCGGGGTTCGTCAATCGTGGAAATCACTCCGGGACCCCAAAACCGCGAGTAATAGTCCATGAAACTGGCCAGAATCGGCCAAAACTGTGAGTGTTTATGATCGACACGTAAACGCACCCTGGGGTTCATCAATCGTGGAAATCGGTCCGGGACACCAAAACAGTCAGTAATAGTCCATGAAACAGGCCAGAATCGACAAAAACTGCGAGTGTTGATGACCGACACGTAAACGCACCCCGGGGTTCGTCAATCGTGGAAATCACTCCGCAATCCCAAAACAGTAAGTAATAGTCCACGAAACTGGCCAGGATCGGCCAAAACTGCGAATATTTATGACCAACACGAAAACGCGCCCCAGGGTTCATCAATCGTGGAAATAGTCCGAGACCCCAAAACAGTGAGTAATTGTGCACGAAACGGGCCAGAATCGGCCAAAACTACAAGTGTTGATGACCGACACGTAAACGCACCCCGGGGTTCGTCAATCGTGGAAATCACTCCGCAATCCCAAAACAGTAAGTAATAGTCCACGAAACCGGCCAGGATCGGCCAAAACTACGAGTATTTATGACCAACACGAAAACGCGCCCCAGGGTTCATCAATCGTGGAAATAGTCCGAGACCCCAAAACAGTGAGTAATTGTGCACGAAACGGGCCAGAATCGGCCAAAACTACAAGTGTTGATGACCGACACGAAAACGCACCCCGGGGTTCGTCAATCGTGGAAATCACTCCGGGACCCCAAAACCGCGAGTAATAGTCCACGAAACGGGCCGGAATAGGCCAAAACTGCAGGTGTTGATGACCGACACGAAAATGCACCCCGGGGTTCGTCAATCGTGGAAATCAGTCCGAGACCCCAAAACAGTGAGTAATAGTCCACGAACGAGCCAAAATCGGCCAAAACTGCGGGTGTTGATGATCGACATGTAAACGCACCCCGAGGTTCATCAATCCGGGACCCCAAAAAAGTGAGTAATAGTGCACGATACGGGTCAAAATCGGCCAAAACTGCGGGTGTTGATGACCGACACGTAAACGCACCCCGGGGTTCGTCAATCGTGGAAATCAATCCGGGACCCCAAAACAGTGAGTAATAGTCCATGAAACTGGCGAGAATCGGCCAAAACTATGAGTGTTTATGATCGACACGTAAACGCACCCTGGGGTTCATCAATCGTGGAAATCAGTCCGGGACCCCAAAACAGTGAGTAATTGTCCATGAAACTGGCCAGAATCGGCCAAAACTGCGTGTGTTTATGATCGACACGTAAACGCACCCTGGGGTTCATCAATCGTGGAAATCAGTCCGGGACACCAAAACAGTCAGTAATAGTCCACGAAATAGGCCGGAATCGGCCAAAACTGCGGTTGTTGATGACCGACACGCAAACGCACCCCGGGGTTCGTCAAGCGTGGAAATCAGTCCGAGACCCCAAAACAGTGAGTAATAGTCCACGAACGAGCCAAAATTGGCCAAAACTGCGGGTGTTGATGACCGACATGTAAACGCACCCGAGGTTCATCAGTCGGGGAAATCACTCCGGGACCCCAAAAAAGTGAGTAATAGTGCACGATACGGGCCAAAATCGGCCAAAACTGCGGGTGTTGATGACCGACACGTAAACGCACCCCGGGGTTCGTCAATCGTGGAAATCACTCCGGGACCCAAAAACCGCGAGTAATAGTCCATGAAACTGGCCAGAATCGGCCAAAACTGTGAGTGTTTATGATCGACACGTAAACGCACCCTGGGGTTCATCAATCGTGGAAATCAGTCCGGGACACCAAAACAGTCAGTAATAGTCCATGAAACAGGCCAGAATCGACAAAAACTGCGAGTGTTGATGACCGACACGTAAACGCACCCCGGGGTTCGTCAATCGTGGAAATCACTCCGCAATCCCAAAACAGTAAGTAATAGTCCACGAAACTGTCCAGGATTGGCCAAAACTACGAGTATTTATGACCAACACGAAAACGCGCCCCAGGGTTTATCAATCGTGGAAATAGTCCGAGACCCCAAAACAGTGAGTAATTGTGCACGAAACGGGCCAGAATCGGCCAAAACTACAAGTGTTGATGACCGACACGTAAACGCACCCCGGGGTTCGTCAATCGTGGAAATCACTCCGGGACCCCAAAACAGCGAGTAATAGTCCACGAAACGGGCCGGAATCGGCCAAAACTATGGGTGTTGATGACCGACACGCAAACGCACCCCGGGGTTCGTCAAGCGTGGAAATCAGTCCGAGACCCCAAAACAGTGAGTAATAGTCCACGAACGAGCCAAAAATCGGCCAAAACTGCGGGTGTTGATGACCGACATGTAAACGCACCCCGAGGTTCATCAGTCGGGGAAATCACTCCGGGACCCCAAAAAAGTGAGTAATAGTGCACGATACGGGCCAAAATCGGCCAAAACTGCGGGTGTTGATGACCGACACGTAAACGCACCCCGGGGTTCGTCAATCGTGGAAATCACTCCGGGACCCCAAAACCGCGAGTAATAGTCCATGAAACTGGCCAGAATCGGCCAAAACTGTGAGTGTTTATGATCGACACGTAAACGCACCCTGGGGTTCATCAATCGTGGAAATCAGTCCGGGACACCAAAACAGTCAGTAATAGTCCATGAAACAGGCCAGAATCGACAAAAACTGCGAGTGTTGATCACCGACACGTAAACGCACCCCGGGGTTCGTCAATCGTGGAAATCACTCCACAATCCCAAAACAGTAAGTAATAGTCCACGAAACCGGCCAGGATCGGCCAAAACTACGAATATTTATAACCAACACGAAAACGCGCCCCAGGGTTCATCAATCGTGGAAATAGTCCGAGACCCCAAAACAGTGAGTAATTGTGCACGAAACGGGCCAGAATCGGCCAAAACTACAAGTGTTGATGACCGACACGTAAACGCACCCCGGGGTTCGTCAATCGTGGAAATCACTCCGGGACCCCAAAACAGCGAGTAATAGTCCACGAAACGGGCCGGAATCGGCCAAAACTGCGGGTGTTGATGACCGACACGCAAACGCACCCCGGGGTTCGTCAAGCGTGGAAATCAGTCCGAGACCCCAAAACAGTGAGTAATAGTCCACGAACGAGCCAAAATCGGCCAAAACTGCGGGTGTTGATGACCGACATGTAAACACACCCCGAGGTTCATCAGTCGGGGAAATCACTCCGGGACCCCAAAAAAGTGAGTAATAGTGCACGATACGGGCCAAAATCGGCCAAAACAGCGGGTGTTGATGACCGACACGTAAACGCACCCCGGGGTTCGTCAATCGTGGAAATCACTCCGGGACCCCAAAACCGCGAGTAATAGTCCATGAAACTGGCCAGAATCGGCCAAAACTATGAGTGTTTATGATCGACACGTAAACGCACCCTGGGGTTCATCAATCGTGGAAATCAGTCCGGGACACCAAAACAATCAGTAATAGTCCATGAAACAGGCCAGAATCGACAAAAACTGCGAGTGTTGATCACCGACACGTAAACGCACCCCGGGGTTCGTCAATCGTGGAAATCACTCCACAATCCCAAAACAGTAAGTAATAGTCCACGAAACTGGCCAGGATCGGCCAAAACTACGAGTATTTATAACCAACACGAAAACGCGCCCCAGGGTTCATCAATCGTGGAAATAGTCCGAGACCCCAAAACAGTGAGTAATTGTGCACGAAACGGGCCAGAATCGGCCAAAACTACAAGTGTTGATGACCGACACGTAAACGCACCCCGGGGTTCGTCAATCGTGGAAATCACTCCGGGACCCCAAAACAGCGAGTAATAGTCCACGAAACGGGCCGGAATCGGCCAAAACTGCGGGTGTTGATGACCGACACGCAAACGCACCCCGGGGTTCGTCAAGCGTGGAAATCAGTCCGAGACCCCAAAACAGTGAGTAATAGTCCACGAACGAGCCAAAATTGGCCAAAACTGCGGGTGTTGATGACCGACATGTAAACGCACCCGAGGTTCATCAGTCGGGGAAATCACTCCGGGACCCCAAAAAAGTGAGTAATAGTGCACGATACGGGCCAAAATCGGCCAAAACTGCGGGTGTTGATGACCGACACGTAAACGCACCCCGGGGTTCGTCAATCGTGGAAATCACTCCGGGACCCAAAAACCGCGAGTAATAGTCCATGAAACTGGCCAGAATCGGCCAAAACTGTGAGTGTTTATGATCGACACGTAAACGCACCCTGGGGTTCATCAATCGTGGAAATCAGTCCGGGACACCAAAACAGTCAGTAATAGTCCATGAAACAGGCCAGAATCGACAAAAACTGCGAGTGTTGATGACCGACACGTAAACGCACCCCGGGGTTCGTCAATCGTGGAAATCACTCCGCAATCCCAAAACAGTAAGTAATAGTCCACGAAACTGTCCAGGATTGGCCAAAACTACGAGTATTTATGACCAACACGAAAACGCGCCCCAGGGTTTATCAATCGTGGAAATAGTCCGAGACCCCAAAACAGTGAGTAATTGTGCACGAAACGGGCCAGAATCGGCCAAAACTACAAGTGTTGATGACCGACACGTAAACGCACCCCGGGGTTCGTCAATCGTGGAAATCACTCCGGGACCCCAAAACAGCGAGTAATAGTCCACGAAACGGGCCGGAATCGGCCAAAACTATGGGTGTTGATGACCGACACGCAAACGCACCCCGGGGTTCGTCAAGCGTGGAAATCAGTCCGAGACCCCAAAACAGTGAGTAATAGTCCACGAACGAGCCAAAAATCGGCCAAAACTGCGGGTGTTGATGACCGACATGTAAACGCACCCCGAGGTTCATCAGTCGGGGAAATCACTCCGGGACCCCAAAAAAGTGAGTAATAGTGCACGATACGGGCCAAAATCGGCCAAAACTGCGGGTGTTGATGACCGACACGTAAACGCACCCCGGGGTTCGTCAATCGTGGAAATCACTCCGGGACCCCAAAACCGCGAGTAATAGTCCATGAAACTGGCCAGAATCGGCCAAAACTGTGAGTGTTTATGATCGACACGTAAACGCACCCTGGGGTTCATCAATCGTGGAAATCAGTCCGGGACACCAAAACAGTCAGTAATAGTCCATGAAACAGGCCAGAATCGACAAAAACTGCGAGTGTTGATCACCGACACGTAAACGCACCCCGGGGTTCGTCAATCGTGGAAATCACTCCACAATCCCAAAACAGTAAGTAATAGTCCACGAAACCGGCCAGGATCGGCCAAAACTACGAGTATTTATAACCAACACGAAAACGCGCCCCAGGGTTCATCAATCGTGGAAATAGTCCGAGACCCCAAAACAGTGAGTAATTGTGCACGAAACGGGCCAGAATCGGCCAAAACTACAAGTGTTGATGACCGACACGTAAACGCACCCCGGGGTTCGTCAATCGTGGAAATCACTCCGGGACCCCAAAACAGCGAGTAATAGTCCACGAAACGGGCCGCAATCGGCCAAAACTGCGGGTGTTGATGACCGACACGCAAACGCACCCCGGGGTTCGTCAAGCGTGGAAATCAGTCCGAGACCCCAAAACAGTGAGTAATAGTCCACGAACGAGCCAAAATTGGCCAAAACTGCGGGTGTTGATGACCGACATGTAAACGCACCCGAGGTTCATCAGTCGGGGAAATCACTCCGGGACCCCAAAAAAGTGAGTAATAGTGCACGATACGGGCCAAAATCGGCCAAAACTGCGGGTGTTGATGACCGACACGTAAACGCACCCCGGGGTTCGTCAATCGTGGAAATCACTCCGGGACCCAAAAACCGCGAGTAATAGTCCATGAAACTGGCCAGAATCGGCCAAAACTGTGAGTGTTTATGATCGACACGTAAACGCACCCTGGGGTTCATCAATCGTGGAAATCAGTCCGGGACACCAAAACAGTCAGTAATAGTCCATGAAACAGGCCAGAATCGACAAAAACTGCGAGTGTTGATGACCGACACGTAAACGCACCCCGGGGTTCGTCAATCGTGGAAATCACTCCGCAATCCCAAAACAGTAAGTAATAGTCCACGAAACTGTCCAGGATTGGCCAAAACTACGAGTATTTATGACCAACACGAAAACGCGCCCCAGGGTTTATCAATCGTGGAAATAGTCCGAGACCCCAAAACAGTGAGTAATTGTGCACGAAACGGGCCAGAATCGGCCAAAACTACAAGTGTTGATGACCGACACGTAAACGCACCCCGGGGTTCGTCAATCGTGGAAATCACTCCGGGACCCCAAAACAGCGAGTAATAGTCCACGAAACGGGCCGGAATCGGCCAAAACTATGGGTGTTGATGACCGACACGCAAACGCACCCCGGGGTTCGTGAAGCGTGGAAATCAGTCCGAGACCCCAAAACAGTGAGTAATAGTCCACGAACGAGCCAAAAATCGGCCAAAACTGCGGGTGTTGATGACCGACATGTAAACGCACCCCGAGGTTCATCAGTCGGGGAAATCACTCCGGGACCCCAAAAAAGTGAGTAATAGTGCACGATACGGGCCAAAATCGGCCAAAACTGCGGGTGTTGATGACCGACACGTAAACGCACCCCGGGGTTCGTCAATCGTGGAAATCACTCCGGGACCCCAAAACCGCGAGTAATAGTCCATGAAACTGGCCAGAATCGGCCAAAACTGTGAGTGTTTATGATCGACACGTAAACGCACCCTGGGGTTCATCAATCGTGGAAATCAGTCCGGGACAGCAAAACAGTCAGTAATAGTCCATGAAACAGGCCAGAATCGACAAAAACTGCGAGTGTTGATGACCGACACGTAAACGCACCCCGGGGTTCGTCAATCGTGGAAATCACTCCACAATCCCAAAACAGTAAGTAATAGTCCACGAAACCGGCCAGGATCGGCCAAAACTACGAGTATTTATAACCAACACGAAAACGCGCCCCAGGGTTCATCAATCGTGGAAATAGTCCGAGACCCCAAAACAGTGAGTAATTGTGCACGAAACGGGCCAGAATCGGCCAAAACTACAAGTGTTGATGACCGACACGTAAACGCACCCCGGGGTTCGTCAATCGTGGAAATCACTCCGCAATCCCAAAACAGTAAGTAATAGTCCACGAAACCGGCCAGGATCGGCCAAAACTACGAGTATTTATGACCAACACGAAAACGCGCCCCAGGGTTCATCAATCGTGGAAATAGTCCGAGACCCCAAAACAGTGAGTAATTGTGCACGAAACGGGCCAGAATCGGCCAAAACTACAAGTGTTGATGACCGACACGAAAACGCACCCCGGGGTTCGTCAATCGTGGAAATCACTCCGGGACCCCAAAACCGCGAGTAATAGTCCACGAAACGGGCCGGAATAGGCCAAAACTGCAGGTGTTGATGACCGACACGAAAACGCACCCCGGGGTTCGTCAATCGTGGAAATCAGTCCGAGACCCCAAAACAGTGAGTAATAGTCCACGAACGAGCCAAAATCGGCCAAAACTGCGGGTGTTGATGATCGACATGTAAACGCACCCCGAGGTTCATCAATCCGGGACCCCAAAAAAGTGAGTAATAGTGCACGATACGGGTCAAAATCGGCCAAAACTGCGGGTGTTGATGACCGACACGTAAACGCACCCCGGGGTTCGTCAATCGTGGAAATCAATCCGGGACCCCAAAACAGTGAGTAATAGTCCATGAAACTGGCGAGAATCGGCCAAAACTATGAGTGTTTATGATCGACACGTAAACGCACCCTGGGGTTCATCAATCGTGGAAATCAGTCCGGGACCCCAAAACAGTGAGTAATTGTCCATGAAACTGGCCAGAATCGGCCTAAAGTGCGTGTGTTTATGATCGACACGTAAACGCACCCTGGGGTTCATCAATCGTGGAAATCAGTCCGGGACACCAAAACAGTCAGTAATAGTCCACGAAATAGGCCGGAATCGGCCAAAACTGCGGGTGTTGATGACCGACACGCAAACGCACCCCGGGGTTCGTCAAGCGTGGAAATCAGTCCGAGACCCCAAAACAGTGAGTAATAGTCCACGAACGAGCCAAAATTGGCCAAAACTGCGGGTGTTGATGACCGACATGTAAACGCACCCGAGGTTCATCAGTCGGGGAAATCACTCCGGGACCCCAAAAAAGTGAGTAATAGTGCACGATACGGGCCAAAATCGGCCAAAACTGCGGGTGTTGATGACCGACACGTAAACGCACCCCGGGGTTCGTCAATCGTGGAAATCACTCCGGGACCCCAAAACCGCGAGTAATAGTCCATGAAACTGGCCAGAATCGGCCAAAACTGTGAGTGTTTATGATCGACACGTAAACGCACCCTGGGGTTCATCAATCGTGGAAATCAGTCCGGGACACCAAAACAGTCAGTAATAGTCCATGAAACAGGCCAGAATCGACAAAAACTGCGAGTGTTGATGACCGACACGTAAACGCACCCCGGGGTTCGTCAATCGTGGAAATCACTCCGCAATCCCAAAACAGTAAGTAATAGTCCACGAAACTGGCCAGGATTGGGCAAAACTACGAGTATTTATGACCAACACGAAAACGCGCCCCAGGGTTCATCAATCGTGGAAATAGTCCGAGACCCCAAAACAGTGAGTAATTGTGCACGAAACGGGCCAGAATCGGCCAAAACTACAAGTGTTGATGACCGACACGTAAACGCACCCCGGGGTTCGTCAATCGTGGAAATCACACCGGGACCCCAAAACAGCGAGTAATAGTCCACGAAACGGGCCGGAATCGGCCAAAACTATGGGTGTTGATGACCGACACGCAAACGCACCCCGGGGTTCGTCAAGCGTGGAAATCAGTCCGAGACCCCAAAACAGTGAGTAATAGTCCACGAACGAGCCAAAAATCGGCCAAAACTGCGGGTGTTGATGACCGACATGTAAACGCACCCCGAGGTTCATCAGTCGGGGAAATCACTCCGGGACCCCAAAAAAGTGAGTAATAGTGCACGATACGGGCCAAAATCGGCCAAAACTGCGGGTGTTGATGACCGACACGTAAACGCACCCCGGGGTTCGTCAATCGTGGAAATCACTCCGGGACCCCAAAACCGCGAGTAATAGTCCATGAAACTGGCCAGAATCGGCCAAAACTGTGAGTGTTTATGATCGACACGTAAACGCACCCTGGGGTTCATCAATCGTGGAAATCAGTCCGGGACACCAAAACAGTCAGTAATAGTCCATGAAACAGGCCAGAATCGGCCAAAACTGTGAGTGTTGATCACCGACACGTAAACGCACCCCGGGGTTCGTCAATCGTGGAAATCACTCCACAATCCCAAAACAGTAAGTAATAGTCCACGAAACTGGCCAGGATCGGCCAAAACTACGAGTATTTATAACCAACACGAAAACGCGCCCCAGGGTTCATCAATCGTGGAAATAGTCCGAGACCCCAAAACAGTGAGTAATTGTGCACGAAACGGGCCAGAATCGGCCAAAACTACAAGTGTTGATGACCGACACGTAAACGCACCCCGGGGTTCGTCAATCGTGGAAATCACTCCGGGACCCCAAAACAGCGAGAAATAGTCCACGAAACGGGCCGGAATCGGCCAAAACTGCGGGTGTTGATGACCGACACGGAAACGCACCCCGGGGTTCGTCAAGCGTGGAAATCAGTCCGAGACCCCAAAACAGTGAGTAATAGTCCACGAACGAGCCAAAATCGGCCAAAACTGCGGGTGTTGATGACCGACATGTAAACGCACCCCGAGGTTCATCAGTCGGAGAAATCACTCCGGGAACCCAAAAAAGTGAGTAATAGTGCACGATACGGGCTAAAATCGGCCAAAACTGCGGGTGTTGATGACCGACACATAAACGCACCCCGGGGTTCGTCAATCGTGGAAATCACTCCGGGACCCCAAAACCGCGAGTAATAGTCCATGAAACTGGCCAGAATCGGCCAAAACTGTGAGTGTTTATGATCGACACGTAAACGCACCCTGGGGTTCATCAATCGTGGAAATCAGTCTGGGACACCAAAACAGTCAGTAATAGTCCATGAAACAGGCCAGAATCGACAAAAACTGCGAGTGTTGATGACCGACACGTAAACGCACCCCGGGGTTCGTCAATCGTGGAAATCACTCCGCAATCCCAAAACAGTAAGTAATAGTCCACGAAACTGGCCAGGATCGGCCAAAACAGCGAATATTTATGACCAACACGAAAACGCGCCCCAGGGTTCATCAATCGTGGAAATAGTCCGAGACCCCAAAACAGTGAGTAATTGTGCACGAAACGGGACAGAATCGGCCAAAACTACAAGTGTTGATGACCGACACGTAAACGCACCCCGGGGTTCGTCAATCGTGGAAATCACTCCGCAATCCCAAAACAGTAAGTAATAGTCCACGAAACCGGCCAGGATCGGCCAAAACTACGAGTATTTATGACCAACACGAAAACGCGCCCCAGGGTTCATCAATCGTGGAAATAGTCCGAGACCCCAAAACAGTGAGTAATTGTGCACGAAACGGGCCAGAATCGGCCAAAACTACAAGTGTTGATGACCGACACGAAAACGCACCCCGGGGTTCGTCAATCGTGGAAATCACTCCGGGACCCCAAAACCGCGAGTAATAGTCCACGAAACGGGCCGGAATAGGCCAAAACTGCAGGTGTTGATGACCGACACGAAAACGCACCCCGGGGTTCGTCAATCGTGGAAATCAGTCCGAGACCCCAAAACAGTGAGTAATAGTCCACGAACGAGCCAAAATCGGCCAAAACTGCGGGTGTTGATGATCGACATGTAAACGCACCCCGAGGTTCATCAATCCGGGACCCCAAAAAAGTGAGTAATAGTGCACGATACGGGTCAAAATCGGCCAAAACTGCGGGTGTTGATGACCGACACGTAAACGCACCCCGGGGTTCGTCAATCGTGGAAATCAATCCGGGACCCCAAAACAGTGAGTAATAGTCCATGAAACTGGCGAGAATCGGCCAAAACTATGAGTGTTTATGATCGACACGTAAACGCACCCTGGGGTTCATCAATCGTGGAAATCAGTCCGGGACCCCAAAACAGTGAGTAATTGTCCATGAAACTGGCCAGAATCGGCCAAAACTGCGTGTGTTTATGATCGACACGTAAACGCACCCTGGGGTTCATCAATCGTGGAAATCAGTCCGGGACACCAAAACAGTCAGTAATAGTCCACGAAATAGGCCGGAATCGGCCAAAACTGCGGGTGTTGATGACCGACACGCAAACGCACCCCGGGGTTCGTCAAGCGTGGAAATCAGTCCGAGACCCCAAAACAGTGAGTAATAGTCCACGAACGAGCCAAAATTGGCCAAAACTGCGGGTGTTGATGACCGACATGTAAACGCACCCGAGGTTCATCAGTCGGGGAAATCACTCCGGGACCCCAAAAAAGTGAGTAATAGTGCACGATACGGGCCAAAATCGGCCAAAACTGCGGGTGTTGATGACCGACACGTAAACGCACCCCGGGGTTCATCAATCGTGGAAATCACTCCGGGACCCCAAAACCGCGAGTAATAGTCCATGAAACTGGCCAGAATCGGCCAAAACTGTGAGTGTTTATGATCGACACGTAAACGCACCCTGGGGTTCATCAATCGTGGAAATCAGTCCGGGACACCAAAACAGTCAGTAATAGTCCATGAAACAGGCCAGAATCGACAAAAACTGCGAGTGTTGATGACCGACACGTAAACGCACCCCGGGGTTCGTCAATCGTGGAAATCACTCCGCAATCCCAAAACAGTAAGTAATAGTCCACGAAACTGGCCAGGATTGGGCAAAACTACGAGTATTTATGACCAACACGAAAACGCGCCCCAGGGTTCATCAATCGTGGAAATAGTCCGAGACCCCAAAACAGTGAGTAATTGTGCACGAAACGGGCCAGAATCGGCCAAAACTACAAGTGTTGATGACCGACACGTAAACGCACCCCGGGGTTCGTCAATCGTGGAAATCACTCCGGGACCCCAAAACAGCGAGTAATAGTCCACGAAACGGGCCGGAATCGGCCAAAACTATGGGTGTTGATGACCGACACGCAAACGCACCCCGGGGTTCGTCAAGCGTGGAAATCAGTCCGAGACCCCAAAACAGTGAGTAATAGTCCACGAACGAGCCAAAAATCGGCCAAAACTGCGGGTGTTGATGACCGACATGTAAACGCACCCCGAGGTTCATCAGTCGGGGAAATCACTCCGGGACCCCAAAAAAGTGAGTAATAGTGCACGATACGGGCCAAAATCGGCCAAAACTGCGGGTGTTGATGACCGACACGTAAACGCACCCCGGGGTTCGTCAATCGTGGAAATCACTCCGGGACCCCAAAACCGCGAGTAATAGTCCATGAAACTGGCCAGAATCGGCCAAAACTGTGAGTGTTTATGATCGACACGTAAACGCACCCTGGGGTTCATCAATCGTGGAAATCAGTCCGGGACACCAAAACAGTCAGTAATAGTCCATGAAACAGGCCAGAATCGACAAAAACTGCGAGTGTTGATCACCGACACGTAAACGCACCCCGGGGTTCGTCAATCGTGGAAATCACTCCACAATCCCAAAACAGTAAGTAATAGTCCACGAAACTGGCCAGGATCGGCCAAAACTACGAGTATTTATAACCAACACGAAAACGCGCCCCAGGGTTCATCAATCGTGGAAATAGTCCGAGACCCCAAAACAGTGAGTAATTGTGCACGAAACGGGCCAGAATCGGCCAAAACTACAAGTGTTGATGACCGACACGTAAACGCACCCCGGGGTTCGTCAATCGTGGAAATCACTCCGGGACCCCAAAACAGCGAGAAATAGTCCACGAAACGGGCCGGAATCGGCCAAAACTGCGGGTGTTGATGACCGACACGGAAACGCACCCCGGGGTTCGTGAAGCGTGGAAATCAGTCCGAGACCCCAAAACAGTGAGTAATAGTCCACGAACGAGCCAAAATCGGCCAAAACTGCGGGTGTTGATGATCGACATGTAAACGCACCCCGAGGTTCATCAATCCGGGACCCCAAAAAAGTGAGTAATAGTGCACGATACGGGTCAAAATCGGCCAAAACTGCGGGTGTTGATGACCGACACGTAAACGCACCCCGGGGTTCGTCAATCGTGGAAATCAATCCGGGACCCCAAAACAGTGAGTAATAGTCCATGAAACTGGCGAGAATCGGCCAAAACTATGAGTGTTTATGATCGACACGTAAACGCACCCTGGGGTTCATCAATCGTGGAAATCAGTCCGGGACCCCAAAACAGTGAGTAATTGTCCATGAAACTGGCCAGAATCGGCCAAAACTGCGTGTGTTTATGATCGACACGTAAACGCACCCTGGGGTTCATCAATCGTGGAAATCAGTCCGGGACACCAAAACAGTCAGTAATAGTCCACGAAATAGGCCGGAATCGGCCAAAACTGCGGGTGTTGATGACCGACACGCAAACGCACCCCGGGGTTCGTCAAGCGTGGAAATCAGTCCGAGACCCCAAAACAGTGAGTAATAGTCCACGAACGAGCCAAAATTGGCCAAAACTGCGGGTGTTGATGACCGACATGTAAACGCACCCGAGGTTCATCAGTCGGGGAAATCACTCCGGGACCCCAAAAAAGTGAGTAATAGTGCACGATACGGGCCAAAATCGGCCAAAACTGCGGGTGTTGATGACCGACACGTAAACGCACCCCGGGGTTCATCAATCGTGGAAATCACTCCGGGACCCCAAAACCGCGAGTAATAGTCCATGAAACTGGCCAGAATCGGCCAAAACTGTGAGTGTTTATGATCGACACGTAAACGCACCCTGGGGTTCATCAATCGTGGAAATCAGTCCGGGACACCAAAACAGTCAGTAATAGTCCATGAAACAGGCCAGAATCGACAAAAACTGCGAGTGTTGATGACCGACACGTAAACGCACCCCGGGGTTCGTCAATCGTGGAAATCACTCCGCAATCCCAAAACAGTAAGTAATAGTCCACGAAACTGGCCAGGATTGGGCAAAACTACGAGTATTTATGACCAACACGAAAACGCGCCCCAGGGTTCATCAATCGTGGAAATAGTCCGAGACCCCAAAACAGTGAGTAATTGTGCACGAAACGGGCCAGAATCGGCCAAAACTACAAGTGTTGATGACCGACACGTAAACGCACCCCGGGGTTCGTCAATCGTGGAAATCACTCCGGGACCCCAAAACAGCGAGTAATAGTCCACGAAACGGGCCGGAATCGGCCAAAACTATGGGTGTTGATGACCGACACGCAAACGCACCCCGGGGTTCGTCAAGCGTGGAAATCAGTCCGAGACCCCAAAACAGTGAGTAATAGTCCACGAACGAGCCAAAAATCGGCCAAAACTGCGGGTGTTGATGACCGACATGTAAACGCACCCCGAGGTTCATCAGTCGGGGAAATCACTCCGGGACCCCAAAAAAGTGAGTAATAGTGCACGATACGGGCCAAAATCGGCCAAAACTGCGGGTGTTGATGACCGACACGTAAACGCACCCCGGGGTTCGTCAATCGTGGAAATCACTCCGGGACCCCAAAACCGCGAGTAATAGTCCATGAAACTGGCCAGAATCGGCCAAAACTGTGAGTGTTTATGATCGACACGTAAACGCACCCTGGGGTTCATCAATCGTGGAAATCAGTCCGGGACACCAAAACAGTCAGTAATAGTCCATGAAACAGGCCAGAATCGACAAAAACTGCGAGTGTTGATCACCGACACGTAAACGCACCCCGGGGTTCGTCAATCGTGGAAATCACTCCACAATCCCAAAACAGTAAGTAATAGTCCACGAAACTGGCCAGGATCGGCCAAAACTACGAGTATTTATAACCAACACGAAAACGCGCCCCAGGGTTCATCAATCGTGGAAATAGTCCGAGACCCCAAAACAGTGAGTAATTGTGCACGAAACGGGCCAGAATCGGCCAAAACTACAAGTGTTGATGACCGACACGTAAACGCACCCCGGGGTTCGTCAATCGTGGAAATCACTCCGGGACCCCAAAACAGCGAGAAATAGTCCACGAAACGGGCCGGAATCGGCCAAAACTGCGGGTGTTGATGACCGACACGGAAACGCACCCCGGGGTTCGTGAAGCGTGGAAATCAGTCCGAGACCCCAAAACAGTGAGTAATAGTCCACGAACGAGCCAAAATCGGCCAAAACTGCGGGTGTTGATGACCGACATGTAAACGCACCCCGAGGTTCATCAGTCGGAGAAATCACTCCGGGAACCCAAAAAAGTGAGTAATAGTGCACGATACGGGCTAAAATCGGCCAAAACTGTGGGTGTTGATGACCGACACATAAACGCACCCCGGGATTCGTCAATCGTGGAAATCACTCCGGGACCCCAAAACCGCGAGTAATAGTCCATGAAACTGGCCAGAATCGGCCAAAACTGTGAGTGTTTATGATCGACACGTAAACGCACCCTGGGGTTCATCAATCGTGGAAATCAGTCCGGGACACCAAGCCAGAATCGACAAAAACTGCGAGTGTTGATGACCGACACGTAAACGCACCCCGGGGTTCGTCAATCGTGGAAATCACTCCGCAATCCCAAAACAGTAAGTAATAGTCCACGAAACTGGCCAGGATCGGCCAAAACTGCGAATATTTATGACCAACACGAAAACGCGCCCCAGGGTTCATCAATCGTGGAAATAGTCCGAGACCCCAAAACAGTGAGTAATTGTGCACGAAACGGGACAGAATCGGCCAAAACTACAAGTGTTGATGACCGACACGTAAACGCACCCCGGGGTTCGTCAATCGTGGAAATCACTCCGCAATCCCAAAACAGTAAGTAATAGTCCACGAAACCGGCCAGGATCGGCCAAAACTACGAGTATTTATGACCAACACGAAAACGCGCCCCAGGGTTCATCAATCGTGGAAATAGTCCGAGACCCCAAAACAGTGAGTAATTGTGCACGAAACGGGCCAGAATCGGCCAAAACTACAAGTGTTGATGACCGACACGAAAACGCACCCCGGGGTTCGTCAATCGTGGAAATCACTCCGGGACCCCAAAACCGCGAGTAATAGTCCACGAAACGGGCCGGAATAGGCCAAAACTGCAGGTGTTGATGACCGACACGAAAACGCACCCCGGGGTTCGTCAATCGTGGAAATCAGTCCGAGACCCCAAAACAGTGAGTAATAGTCCACGAACGAGCCAAAATCGGCCAAAACTGCGGGTGTTGATGATCGACATGTAAACGCACCCCGAGGTTCATCAATCCGGGACCCCAAAAAAGTGAGTAATAGTGCACGATACGGGTCAAAATCGGCCAAAACTGCGGGTGTTGATGACCGACACGTAAACGCACCCCGGGGTTCGTCAATCGTGGAAATCAATCCGGGACCCCAAAACAGTGAGTAATAGTCCATGAAACTGGCGAGAATCGGCCAAAACTATGAGTGTTTATGATCGACACGTAAACGCACCCTGGGGTTCATCAATCGTGGAAATCAGTCCGGGACCCCAAAACAGTGAGTAATTGTCCATGAAACTGGCCAGAATCGGCCAAAACTGCGTGTGTTTATGATCGACACGTAAACGCACCCTGGGGTTCATCAATCGTGGAAATCAGTCCGGGACACCAAAACAGTCAGTAATAGTCCACGAAATAGGCCGGAATCGGCCAAAACTGCGGGTGTTGATGACCGACACGCAAACGCACCCCGGGGTTCGTCAAGCGTGGAAATCAGTCCGAGACCCCAAAACAGTGAGTAATAGTCCACGAACGAGCCAAAATTGGCCAAAACTGCGGGTGTTGATGACCGACATGTAAACGCACCCGAGGTTCATCAGTCGGGGAAATCACTCCGGGACCCCAAAAAAGTGAGTAATAGTGCACGATACGGGCCAAAATCGGCCAAAACTGCGGGTGTTGATGACCGACACGTAAACGCACCCCGGGGTTCATTAATCGTGGAAATCACTCCGGGACCCCAAAACCGCGAGTAATAGTCCATGAAACTGGCCAGAATCGGCCAAAACTGTGAGTGTTTATGATCGACACGTAAACGCACCCTGGGGTTCATCAATCGTGGAAATCAGTCCGGGACACCAAAACAGTCAGTAATAGTCCATGAAACAGGCCAGAATCGACAAAAACTGCGAGTGTTGATGACCGACACGTAAACGCACCCCGGGGTTCGTCAATCGTGGAAATCACTCCGCAATCCCAAAACAGTAAGTAATAGTCCACGAAACTGGCCAGGATTGGGCAAAACTACGAGTATTTATGACCAACACGAAAACGCGCCCCAGGGTTCATCAATCGTGGAAATAGTCCGAGACCCCAAAACAGTGAGTAATTGTGCACGAAACGGGCCAGAATCGGCCAAAACTACAAGTGTTGATGACCGACACGTAAACGCACCCCGGGGTTCGTCAATCGTGGAAATCACTCCGGGACCCCAAAACAGCGAGTAATAGTCCACGAAACGGGCCGGAATCGGCCAAAACTATGGGTGTTGATGACCGACACGCAAACGCACCCCGGGGTTCGTCAAGCGTGGAAATCAGTCCGAGACCCCAAAACAGTGAGTAATAGTCCACGAACGAGCCAAAAATCGGCCAAAACTGCGGGTGTTGATGACCGACATGTAAACGCACCCCGAGGTTCATCAGTCGGGGAAATCACTCCGGGACCCCAAAAAAGTGAGTAATAGTGCACGATACGGGCCAAAATCGGCCAAAACTGCGGGTGTTGATGACCGACACGTAAACGCACCCCGGGGTTCGTCAATCGTGGAAATCACTCCGGGACCCCAAAACCGCGAGTAATAGTCCATGAAACTGGCCAGAATCGGCCAAAACTGTGAGTGTTTATGATCGACACGTAAACGCACCCTGGGGTTCATCAATCGTGGAAATCAGTCCGGGACACCAAAACAGTCAGTAATAGTCCATGAAACAGGCCAGAATCGACAAAAACTGCGAGTGTTGATCACCGACACGTAAACGCACCCCGGGGTTCGTCAATCGTGGAAATCACTCCACAATCCCAAAACAGTAAGTAATAGTCCACGAAACTGGCCAGGATCGGCCAAAACTACGAGTATTTATAACCAACACGAAAACGCGCCCCAGGGTTCATCAATCGTGGAAATAGTCCGAGACCCCAAAACAGTGAGTAATTGTGCACGAAACGGGCCAGAATCGGCCAAAACTACAAGTGTTGATGACCGACACGTAAACGCACCCCGGGGTTCGTCAATCGTGGAAATCACTCCGGGACCCCAAAACAGCGAGAAATAGTCCACGAAACGGGCCGGAATCGGCCAAAACTGCGGGTGTTGATGACCGACACGGAAACGCACCCCGGGGTTCGTGAAGCGTGGAAATCAGTCCGAGACCCCAAAACAGTGAGTAATAGTCCACGAACGAGCCAAAATCGGCCAAAACTGCGGGTGTTGATGATCGACATGTAAACGCACCCCGAGGTTCATCAATCCGGGACCCCAAAAAAGTGAGTAATAGTGCACGATACGGGTCAAAATCGGCCAAAACTGCGGGTGTTGATGACCGACACGTAAACGCACCCCGGGGTTCGTCAATCGTGGAAATCAATCCGGGACCCCAAAACAGTGAGTAATAGTCCATGAAACTGGCGAGAATCGGCCAAAACTATGAGTGTTTATGATCGACACGTAAACGCACCCTGGGGTTCATCAATCGTGGAAATCAGTCCGGGACCCCAAAACAGTGAGTAATTGTCCATGAAACTGGCCAGAATCGGCCAAAACTGCGTGTGTTTATGATCGACACGTAAACGCACCCTGGGGTTCATCAATCGTGGAAATCAGTCCGGGACACCAAAACAGTCAGTAATAGTCCACGAAATAGGCCGGAATCGGCCAAAACTGCGGGTGTTGATGACCGACACGCAAACGCACCCCGGGGTTCGTCAAGCGTGGAAATCAGTCCGAGACCCCAAAACAGTGAGTAATAGTCCACGAACGAGCCAAAATTGGCCAAAACTGCGGGTGTTGATGACCGACATGTAAACGCACCCGAGGTTCATCAGTCGGGGAAATCACTCCGGGACCCCAAAAAAGTGAGTAATAGTGCACGATACGGGCCAAAATCGGCCAAAACTGCGGGTGTTGATGACCGACACGTAAACGCACCCCGGGGTTCATCAATCGTGGAAATCACTCCGGGACCCCAAAACCGCGAGTAATAGTCCATGAAACTGGCCAGAATCGGCCAAAACTGTGAGTGTTTATGATCGACACGTAAACGCACCCTGGGGTTCATCAATCGTGGAAATCAGTCCGGGACACCAAAACAGTCAGTAATAGTCCATGAAACAGGCCAGAATCGACAAAAACTGCGAGTGTTGATGACCGACACGTAAACGCACCCCGGGGTTCGTCAATCGTGGAAATCACTCCGCAATCCCAAAACAGTAAGTAATAGTCCACGAAACTGGCCAGGATTGGGCAAAACTACGAGTATTTATGACCAACACGAAAACGCGCCCCAGGGTTCATCAATCGTGGAAATAGTCCGAGACCCCAAAACAGTGAGTAATTGTGCACGAAACGGGCCAGAATCGGCCAAAACTACAAGTGTTGATGACCGACACGTAAACGCACCCCGGGGTTCGTCAATCGTGGAAATCACTCCGGGACCCCAAAACAGCGAGTAATAGTCCACGAAACGGGCCGGAATCGGCCAAAACTATGGGTGTTGATGACCGACACGCAAACGCACCCCGGGGTTCGTCAAGCGTGGAAATCAGTCCGAGACCCCAAAACAGTGAGTAATAGTCCACGAACGAGCCAAAAATCGGCCAAAACTGCGGGTGTTGATGACCGACATGTAAACGCACCCCGAGGTTCATCAGTCGGGGAAATCACTCCGGGACCCCAAAAAAGTGAGTAATAGTGCACGATACGGGCCAAAATCGGCCAAAACTGCGGGTGTTGATGACCGACACGTAAACGCACCCCGGGGTTCGTCAATCGTGGAAATCACTCCGGGACCCCAAAACCGCGAGTAATAGTCCATGAAACTGGCCAGAATCGGCCAAAACTGTGAGTGTTTATGATCGACACGTAAACGCACCCTGGGGTTCATCAATCGTGGAAATCAGTCCGGGACACCAAAACAGTCAGTAATAGTCCATGAAACAGGCCAGAATCGACAAAAACTGCGAGTGTTGATCACCGACACGTAAACGCACCCCGGGGTTCGTCAATCGTGGAAATCACTCCACAATCCCAAAACAGTAAGTAATAGTCCACGAAACTGGCCAGGATCGGCCAAAACTACGAGTATTTATAACCAACACGAAAACGCGCCCCAGGGTTCATCAATCGTGGAAATAGTCCGAGACCCCAAAACAGTGAGTAATTGTGCACGAAACGGGCCAGAATCGGCCAAAACTACAAGTGTTGATGACCGACACGTAAACGCACCCCGGGGTTCGTCAATCGTGGAAATCACTCCGGGACCCCAAAACAGCGAGAAATAGTCCACGAAACGGGCCGGAATCGGCCAAAACTGCGGGTGTTGATGACCGACACGGAAACGCACCCCGGGGTTCGTGAAGCGTGGAAATCAGTCCGAGACCCCAAAACAGTGAGTAATAGTCCACGAACGAGCCAAAATCGGCCAAAACTGCGGGTGTTGATGACCGACATGTAAACGCACCCCGAGGTTCATCAGTCGGAGAAATCACTCCGGGAACCCAAAAAAGTGAGTAATAGTGCACGATACGGGCTAAAATCGGCCAAAACTGTGGGTGTTGATGACCGACACATAAACGCACCCCGGGATTCGTCAATCGTGGAAATCACTCCGGGACCCCAAAACCGCGAGTAATAGTCCATGAAACTGGCCAGAATCGGCCAAAACTGTGAGTGTTTATGATCGACACGTAAACGCACCCTGGGGTTCATCAATCGTGGAAATCAGTCCGGGACACCAAGCCAGAATCGACAAAAACTGCGAGTGTTGATGACCGACACGTAAACGCACCCCGGGGTTCGTCAATCGTGGAAATCACTCCGCAATCCCAAAACAGTAAGTAATAGTCCACGAAACTGGCCAGGATCGGCCAAAACTGCGAATATTTATGACCAACACGAAAACGCGCCCCAGGGTTCATCAATCGTGGAAATAGTCCGAGACCCCAAAACAGTGAGTAATTGTGCACGAAACGGGACAGAATCGGCCAAAACTACAAGTGTTGATGACCGACACGTAAACGCACCCCGGGGTTCGTCAATCGTGGAAATCACTCCGCAATCCCAAAACAGTAAGTAATAGTCCACGAAACCGGCCAGGATCGGCCAAAACTACGAGTATTTATGACCAACACGAAAACGCGCCCCAGGGTTCATCAATCGTGGAAATAGTCCGAGACCCCAAAACAGTGAGTAATTGTGCACGAAACGGGCCAGAATCGGCCAAAACTACAAGTGTTGATGACCGACACGAAAACGCACCCCGGGGTTCGTCAATCGTGGAAATCACTCCGGGACCCCAAAACCGCGAGTAATAGTCCACGAAACGGGCCGGAATAGGCCAAAACTGCAGGTGTTGATGACCGACACGAAAACGCACCCCGGGGTTCGTCAATCGTGGAAATCAGTCCGAGACCCCAAAACAGTGAGTAATAGTCCACGAACGAGCCAAAATCGGCCAAAACTGCGGGTGTTGATGATCGACATGTAAACGCACCCCGAGGTTCATCAATCCGGGACCCCAAAAAAGTGAGTAATAGTGCACGATACGGGTCAAAATCGGCCAAAACTGCGGGTGTTGATGACCGACACGTAAACGCACCCCGGGGTTCGTCAATCGTGGAAATCAATCCGGGACCCCAAAACAGTGAGTAATAGTCCATGAAACTGGCGAGAATCGGCCAAAACTATGAGTGTTTATGATCGACACGTAAACGCACCCTGGGGTTCATCAATCGTGGAAATCAGTCCGGGACCCCAAAACAGTGAGTAATTGTCCATGAAACTGGCCAGAATCGGCCAAAACTGCGTGTGTTTATGATCGACACGTAAACGCACCCTGGGGTTCATCAATCGTGGAAATCAGTCCGGGACACCAAAACAGTCAGTAATAGTCCACGAAATAGGCCGGAATCGGCCAAAACTGCGGGTGTTGATGACCGACACGCAAACGCACCCCGGGGTTCGTCAAGCGTGGAAATCAGTCCGAGACCCCAAAACAGTGAGTAATAGTCCACGAACGAGCCAAAATTGGCCAAAACTGCGGGTGTTGATGACCGACATGTAAACGCACCCGAGGTTCATCAGTCGGGGAAATCACTCCGGGACCCCAAAAAAGTGAGTAATAGTGCACGATACGGGCCAAAATCGGCCAAAACTGCGGGTGTTGATGACCGACACGTAAACGCACCCCGGGGTTCATCAATCGTGGAAATCACTCCGGGACCCCAAAACCGCGAGTAATAGTCCATGAAACTGGCCAGAATCGGCCAAAACTATGAGTGTTTATGATCGACACGTAAACGCACCCTGGGGTTCATCAATCGTGGAAATCAGTCCGGGACACCAAAACAGTCAGTAATAGTCCATGAAACAGGCCAGAATCGACAAAAACTGCGAGTGTTGATGACCGACACGTAAACGCACCCCGGGGTTCGTCAATCGTGGAAATCACTCCGCAATCCCAAAACAGTAAGTAATAGTCCACGAAACTGGCCAGGATTGGGCAAAACTACGAGTATTTATGACCAACACGAAAACGCGCCCCAGGGTTCATCAATCGTGGAAATAGTCCGAGACCCCAAAACAGTGAGTAATTGTGCACGAAACGGGCCAGAATCGGCCAAAACTACAAGTGTTGATGACCGACACGTAAACGCACCCCGGGGTTCGTCAATCGTGGAAATCACTCCGGGACCCCAAAACAGCGAGTAATAGTCCACGAAACGGGCCGGAATCGGCCAAAACTATGGGTGTTGATGACCGACACGCAAACGCACCCCGGGGTTCGTCAAGCGTGGAAATCAGTCCGAGACCCCAAAACAGTGAGTAATAGTCCACGAACGAGCCAAAAATCGGCCAAAACTGCGGGTGTTGATGACCGACATGTAAACGCACCCCGAGGTTCATCAGTCGGGGAAATCACTCCGGGACCCCAAAAAAGTGAGTAATAGTGCACGATACGGGCCAAAATCGGCCAAAACTGCGGGTGTTGATGACCGACACGTAAACGCACCCCGGGGTTCGTCAATCGTGGAAATCACTCCGGGACCCCAAAACCGCGAGTAATAGTCCATGAAACTGGCCAGAATCGGCCAAAACTGTGAGTGTTTATGATCGACACGTAAACGCACCCTGGGGTTCATCAATCGTGGAAATCAGTCCGGGACACCAAAACAGTCAGTAATAGTCCATGAAACAGGCCAGAATCGACAAAAACTGCGAGTGTTGATCACCGACACGTAAACGCACCCCGGGGTTCGTCAATCGTGGAAATCACTCCACAATCCCAAAACAGTAAGTAATAGTCCACGAAACTGGCCAGGATCGGCCAAAACTACGAGTATTTATAACCAACACGAAAACGCGCCCCAGGGTTCATCAATCGTGGAAATAGTCCGAGACCCCAAAACAGTGAGTAATTGTGCACGAAACGGGCCAGAATCGGCCAAAACTACAAGTGTTGATGACCGACACGTAAACGCACCCCGGGGTTCGTCAATCGTGGAAATCACTCCGGGACCCCAAAACAGCGAGTAATGGTCCACGAAACGGGCCGGAATCGGCCAAAACTGCGGGTGTTGATGACCGACACGCAAACGCACCCCGGGGTTCGTCAAGCGTGGAAATCAGTCCGAGACCCCAAAACAGTGAGTAATAGTCCACGAACGAGCCAAAATCGGCCAAAACTGCGGGTGTTGATGACCGACATGTAAACACACCCCGAGGTTCATCAGTCGGGGAAATCACTCCGGGACCCCAAAAAAGTGAGTAATAGTGCACGATACGGGCCAAAATCGGCCAAAACAGCGGGTGTTGATGACCGACACGTAAACGCACCCCGGGGTTCGTCAATCGTGGAAATCACTCCGGGACCCCAAAACCGCGAGTAATAGTCCATGAAACTGGCCAGAATCGGCCAAAACTGTGAGTGTTTATGATCGACACGTAAACGCACCCTGGGGTTCATCAATCGTGGAAATCAGTCCAGGACACCAAAACAGTCAGTAATAGTCCATGAAACAGGCCAGAATCGACAAAAACTGCGAGTGTTGATCACCGACACGTAAACGCACCCCGGGGTTCGTCAATCGTGGAAATCACTCCGCAATCCCAAAACAGTAAGTAATAGTCCATGAAACTGGCCAGGATCGGCCAAAACTACGAGTATTTATAACCAACACGAAAACGCGCCCCAGGGTTCATCAATCGTGGAAATAGTCCGAGACCCCAAAACAGTGAGTAATTGTGCACGAAACGGGCCAGAATCGGCCAAAACTACAAGTGTTGATGACCGACACGTAAACGCACCCCGGGGTTCGTCAATCGTGGAAATCACTCCGGGACCCCAAAACAGCGAGAAATAGTCCACGAAACGGGCCGGAATCGGCCAAAACTGCGGGTGTTGATGACCGACACGGAAACGCACCCCGGGGTTCGTGAAGCGTGGAAATCAGTCCGAGACCCCAAAACAGTGAGTAATAGTCCACGAACGAGCCAAAATCGGCCAAAACTGCGGGTGTTGATGACCGACATGTAAACGCACCCCGAGGTTCATCAGTCGGAGAAATCACTCCGGGAACCCAAAAAAGTGAGTAATAGTGCACGATACGGGCTAAAATCGGCCAAAACTGCGGGTGTTGATGACCGACACATAAACGCACCCCGGGATTCGTCAATCGTGGAAATCACTCCGGGACCCCAAAACCGCGAGTAATAGTCCATGAAACTGGCCAGAATCGGCCAAAACTGTGAGTGTTTATGATCGACACGTAAACGCACCCTGGGGTTCATCAATCGTGGAAATCAGTCCGGGACACCAAAACAGTCAGTAATAGTCCATGAAACAGGCCAGAATCGACAAAAACTGCGAGTGTTGATCACCGACACGTAAACGCACCCCGGGGTTCGTCAATCGTGGAAATCACTCCACAATCCCAAAACAGTAAGTAATAGTCCACGAAACTGGCCAGGATCGGCCAAAACTACGAGTATTTATAACCAACACGAAAACGCGCCCCAGGGTTCATCAATCGTGGAAATAGTCCGAGACCCCAAAACAGTGAGTAATTGTGCACGAAACGGGCCAGAATCGGCCAAAACTACAAGTGTTGATGACCGACACGTAAACGCACCCCGGGGTTCGTCAATCGTGGAAATCACTCCGGGACCCCAAAACAGCGAGTAATGGTCCACGAAACGGGCCGGAATCGGCCAAAACAGCGGGTGTTGATGACCGACACGCAAACGCACCCCGGGGTTCGTCAAGCGTGGAAATCAGTCCGAGACCCCAAAACAGTGAGTAATAGTCCACGAACGAGCCAAAATCGGCCAAAACTGCGGGTGTTGATGACCGACATGTAAACACACCCCGAGGTTCATCAGTCGGGGAAATCACTCCGGGACCCCAAAAAAGTGAGTAATAGTGCACGATACGGGCCAAAATCGGCCAAAACAGCGGGTGTTGATGACCGACACGTAAACGCACCCCGGGGTTCGTCAATCGTGGAAATCACTCCGGGACCCCAAAACCGCGAGTAATAGTCCATGAAACTGGCCAGAATCGGCCAAAACTGTGAGTGTTTATGATCGACACGTAAACGCACCCTGGGGTTCATCAATCGTGGAAATCAGTCCAGGACACCAAAACAGTCAGTAATAGTCCATGAAACAGGCCAGAATCGACAAAAACTGCGAGTGTTGATCACCGACACGTAAACGCACCCCGGGGTTCGTCAATCGTGGAAATCACTCCGCAATCCCAAAACAGTAAGTAATAGTCCACGAAACTGGCCAGGATCGGCCAAAACTACGAGTATTTATAACCAACACGAAAACGCGCCCCAGGGTTCATCAATCGTGGAAATAGTCCGAGACCCCAAAACAGTGAGTAATTGTGCACGAAACGGGCCAGAATCGGCCAAAACTACAAGTGTTGATGACCGACACGTAAACGCACCCCGGGGTTCGTCAATCGTGGAAATCACTCCGGGACCCCAAAACAGCGAGAAATAGTCCACGAAACGGGCCGGAATCGGCCAAAACTGCGGGTGTTGATGACCGACACGGAAACGCACCCCGGGGTTCGTGAAGCGTGGAAATCAGTCCGAGACCCCAAAACAGTGAGTAATAGTCCACGAACGAGCCAAAATCGGCCAAAACTGCGGGTGTTGATGACCGACATGTAAACGCACCCCGAGGTTCATCAGTCGGAGAAATCACTCCGGGAACCCAAAAAAGTGAGTAATAGTGCACGATACGGGCTAAAATCGGCCAAAACTGCGGGTGTTGATGACCGACACATAAACGCACCCCGGGATTCGTCAATCGTGGAAATCACTCCGGGACCCCAAAACCGCGAGTAATAGTCCATGAAACTGGCCAGAATCGGCCAAAACTGTGAGTGTTTATGATCGACACGTAAACGCACCCTGGGGTTCATCAATCGTGGAAATCAGTCCGGGACACCAAAACAGTCAGTAATAGTCCATGAAACAGGCCAGAATCGACAAAAACTGCGAGTGTTGATGACCGACACGTAAACGCACCCCGGGGTTCGTCAATCGTGGAAATCACTCCGCAATCCCAAAACAGTAAGTAATAGTCCACGAAACTGGCCAGGATCGGCCAAAACTGCGAATATTTATGACCAACACGAAAACGCGCCCCAGGGTTCATCAATCGTGGAAATAGTCCGAGACCCCAAAACAGTGAGTAATTGTGCACGAAACGGGCCAGAATCGGCCAAAACTACAAGTGTTGATGACCGACACGTAAACGCACCCCGGGGTTCGTCAATCGTGGAAATCACTCCGCAATCCCAAAACAGTAAGTAATAGTCCACGAAACCGGCCAGGATCGGCCAAAACTACGAGTATTTATGACCAACACGAAAACGCGCCCCAGGGTTCATCAATCGTGGAAATAGTCCGAGACCCCAAAACAGTGAGTAATTGTGCACGAAACGGGCCAGAATCGGCCAAAACTACAAGTGTTGATGACCGACACGAAAACGCACCCCGGGGTTCGTCAATCGTGGAAATCACTCCGGGACCCCAAAACCGCGAGTAATAGTCCACGAAACGGGCCGGAATAGGCCAAAACTGCAGGTGTTGATGACCGACACGAAAACGCACCCCGGGGTTCGTCAATCGTGGAAATCAGTCCGAGACCCCAAAACAGTGAGTAATAGTCCACGAACGAGCCAAAATCGGCCAAAACTGCGGGTGTTGATGATCGACATGTAAACGCACCCCGAGGTTCATCAATCCGGGACCCCAAAAAAGTGAGTAATAGTGCACGATACGGGTCAAAATCGGCCAAAACTGCGGGTGTTGATGACCGACACGTAAACGCACCCCGGGGTTCGTCAATCGTGGAAATCAATCCGGGACCCCAAAACAGTGAGTAATAGTCCATGAAACTGGCGAGAATCGGCCAAAACTATGAGTGTTTATGATCGACACGTAAACGCACCCTGGGGTTCATCAATCGTGGAAATCAGTCCGGGACCCCAAAACAGTGAGTAATTGTCCATGAAACTGGCCAGAATCGGCCAAAACTGCGTGTGTTTATGATCGACACGTAAACGCACCCTGGGGTTCATCAATCGTGGAAATCAGTCCGGGACACCAAAACAGTCAGTAATAGTCCACGAAATAGGCCGGAATCGGCCAAAACTGCGGGTGTTGATGACCGACACGCAAACGCACCCCGGGGTTCGTCAAGCGTGGAAATCAGTCCGAGACCCCAAAACAGTGAGTAATAGTCCACGAACGAGCCAAAATTGGCCAAAACTGCGGGTGTTGATGACCGACATGTAAACGCACCCGAGGTTCATCAGTCGGGGAAATCACTCCGGGACCCCAAAAAAGTGAGTAATAGTGCACGATACGGGCCAAAATCGGCCAAAACTGCGGGTGTTGATGACCGACACGTAAACGCACCCCGGGGTTCGTCAATCGTGGAAATCACTCCGGGACCCCAAAACCGCGAGTAATAGTCCATGAAACTGGCCAGAATCGGCCAAAACTGTGAGTGTTTATGATCGACACGTAAACGCACCCTGGGGTTCATCAATCGTGGAAATCAGTCCGGGACACCAAAACAGTCAGTAATAGTCCATGAAACAGGCCAGAATCGACAAAAACTGCGAGTGTTGATGACCGACACGTAAACGCACCCCGGGGTTCGTCAATCGTGGAAATCACTCCGCAATCCCAAAACAGTAAGTAATAGTCCACGAAACTGGCCAGGATCGGCCAAAACTGCGAATATTTATGACCAACACGAAAACGCGCCCCAGGGTTCATCAATCGTGGAAATAGTCCGAGACCCCAAAACAGTGAGTAATTGTGCACGAAACGGGCCAGAATCGGCCAAAACTACAAGTGTTGATGACCGACACGTAAACGCACCCCGGGGTTCGTCAATCGTGGAAATCACTCCGCAATCCCAAAACAGTAAGTAATAGTCCACGAAACCGGCCAGGATCGGCCAAAACTACGAGTATTTATGACCAACACGAAAACGCGCCCCAGGGTTCATCAATCGTGGAAATAGTCCGAGACCCCAAAACAGTGAGTAATTGTGCACGAAACGGGCCAGAATCGGCCAAAACTACAAGTGTTGATGACCGACACGAAAACGCACCCCGGGGTTCGTCAATCGTGGAAATCACTCCGGGACCCCAAAACCGCGAGTAATAGTCCACGAAACGGGCCGGAATAGGCCAAAACTGCAGGTGTTGATGACCGACACGAAAACGCACCCCGGGGTTCGTCAATCGTGGAAATCAGTCCGAGACCCCAAAACAGTGAGTAATAGTCCACGAACGAGCCAAAATCGGCCAAAACTGCGGGTGTTGATGATCGACATGTAAACGCACCCCGAGGTTCATCAATCCGGGACCCCAAAAAAGTGAGTAATAGTGCACGATACGGGTCAAAATCGGCCAAAACTGCGGGTGTTGATGACCGACACGTAAACGCACCCCGGGGTTCGTCAATCGTGGAAATCAATCCGGGACCCCAAAACAGTGAGTAATAGTCCATGAAACTGGCGAGAATCGGCCAAAACTATGAGTGTTTATGATCGACACGTAAACGCACCCTGGGGTTCATCAATCGTGGAAATCAGTCCGGGACCCCAAAACAGTGAGTAATTGTCCATGAAACTGGCCAGAATCGGCCAAAACTGCGTGTGTTTATGATCGACACGTAAACGCACCCTGGGGTTCATCAATCGTGGAAATCAGTCCGGGACACCAAAACAGTCAGTAATAGTCCATGAAATAGGCCGGAATCGGCCAAAACTGCGGGTGTTGATGACCGACACGCAAACGCACCCCGGGGTTCGTCAAGCGTGGAAATCAGTCCGAGACCCCAAAACAGTGAGTAATAGTCCACGAACGAGCCAAAATTGGCCAAAACTGCGGGTGTTGATGACCGACATGTAAACGCACCCGAGGTTCATCAGTCGGGGAAATCACTCCGGGACCCCAAAAAAGTGAGTAATAGTGCACGATACGGGCCAAAATCGGCCAAAACTGCGGGTGTTGATGACCGACACGTAAACGCACCCCGGGGTTCGTCAATCGTGGAAATCACTCCGGGACCCCAAAACCGCGAGTAATAGTCCATGAAACTGGCCAGAATCGGCCAAAACTGTGAGTGTTTATGATCGACACGTAAACGCACCCTGGGGTTCATCAATCGTGGAAATCAGTCCGGGACACCAAAACAGTCAGTAATAGTCCATGAAACAGGCCAGAATCGACAAAAACTGCGAGTGTTGATCACCGACACGTAAACGCACCCCGGGGTTCGTCAATCGTGGAAATCACTCCGCAATCCCAAAACAGTAAGTAATAGTCCACGAAACTGGCCAGGATCGGCCAAAACTACGAGTATTTATAACCAACACGAAAACGCGCCCCAGGGTTCATCAATCGTGGAAATAGTCCGAGACCCCAAAACAGTGAGTAATTGTGCACGAAACGGGCCAGAATCGGCCAAAACTACAAGTGTTGATGACCGACACGTAAACGCACCCCGGGGTTCGTCAATCGTGGAAATCACTCCGGGACCCCAAAACAGCGAGAAATAGTCCACGAAACGGGCCGGAATCGGCCAAAACTGCGGGTGTTGATGACCGACACGGAAACGCACCCCGGGGTTCGTGAAGCGTGGAAATCAGTCCGAGACCCCAAAACAGTGAGTAATAGTCCACGAACGAGCCAAAATCGGCCAAAACTGCGGGTGTTGATGACCGACATGTAAACGCACCCCGAGGTTCATCAGTCGGAGAAATCACTCCGGGAACCCAAAAAAGTGAGTAATAGTGCACGATACGGGCTAAAATCGGCCAAAACTGCGGGTGTTGATGACCGACACATAAACGCACCCCGGGATTCGTCAATCGTGGAAATCACTCCGGGACCCCAAAACCGCGAGTAATAGTCCATGAAACTGGCCAGAATCGGCCAAAACTGTGAGTGTTTATGATCGACACGTAAACGCACCCTGGGGTTCATCAATCGTGGAAATCAGTCCGGGACACCAAAACAGTCAGTAATAGTCCATGAAACAGGCCAGAATCGACAAAAACTGCGAGTGTTGATGACCGACACGTAAACGCACCCCGGGGTTCGTCAATCGTGGAAATCACTCCGCAATCCCAAAACAGTAAGTAATAGTCCACGAAACTGGCCAGGATCGGCCAAAACTGCGAATATTTATGACCAACACGAAAACGCGCCCCAGGGTTCATCAATCGTGGAAATAGTCCGAGACCCCAAAACAGTGAGTAATTGTGCACGAAACGGGCCAGAATCGGCCAAAACTACAAGTGTTGATGACCGACACGTAAACGCACCCCGGGGTTCGTCAATCGTGGAAATCACTCCGCAATCCCAAAACAGTAAGTAATAGTCCACGAAACCGGCCAGGATCGGCCAAAACTACGAGTATTTATGACCAACACGAAAACGCGCCCCAGGGTTCATCAATCGTGGAAATAGTCCGAGACCCCAAAACAGTGAGTAATTGTGCACGAAACGGGCCAGAATCGGCCAAAACTACAAGTGTTGATGACCGACACGAAAACGCACCCCGGGGTTCGTCAATCGTGGAAATCACTCCGGGACCCCAAAACCGCGAGTAATAGTCCACGAAACGGGCCGGAATAGGCCAAAACTGCAGGTGTTGATGACCGACACGAAAACGCACCCCGGGGTTCGTCAATCGTGGAAATCAGTCCGAGACCCCAAAACAGTGAGTAATAGTCCACGAACGAGCCAAAATCGGCCAAAACTGCGGGTGTTGATGATCGACATGTAAACGCACCCCGAGGTTCATCAATCCGGGACCCCAAAAAAGTGAGTAATAGTGCACGATACGGGTCAAAATCGGCCAAAACTGCGGGTGTTGATGACCGACACGTAAACGCACCCCGGGGTTCGTCAATCGTGGAAATCAATCCGGGACCCCAAAACAGTGAGTAATAGTCCATGAAACTGGCGAGAATCGGCCAAAACTATGAGTGTTTATGATCGACACGTAAACGCACCCTGGGGTTCATCAATCGTGGAAATCAGTCCGGGACCCCAAAACAGTGAGTAATTGTCCATGAAACTGGCCAGAATCGGCCAAAACTGCGTGTGTTTATGATCGACACGTAAACGCACCCTGGGGTTCATCAATCGTGGAAATCAGTCCGGGACACCAAAACAGTCAGTAATAGTCCACGAAATAGGCCGGAATCGGCCAAAACTGCGGGTGTTGATGACCGACACGCAAACGCACCCCGGGGTTCGTCAAGCGTGGAAATCAGTCCGAGACCCCAAAACAGTGAGTAATAGTCCACGAACGAGCCAAAATTGGCCAAAACTGCGGGTGTTGATGACCGACATGTAAACGCACCCGAGGTTCATCAGTCGGGGAAATCACTCCGGGACCCCAAAAAAGTGAGTAATAGTGCACGATACGGGCCAAAATCGGCCAAAACTGCGGGTGTTGATGACCGACACGTAAACGCACCCCGGGGTTCGTCAATCGTGGAAATCACTCCGGGACCCCAAAACCGCGAGTAATAGTCCATGAAACTGGCCAGAATCGGCCAAAACTGTGAGTGTTTATGATCGACACGTAAACGCACCCTGGGGTTCATCAATCGTGGAAATCAGTCCGGGACACCAAAACAGTCAGTAATAGTCCATGAAACAGGCCAGAATCGACAAAAACTGCGAGTGTTGATCACCGACACGTAAACGCACCCCGGGGTTCGTCAATCGTGGAAATCACTCCACAATCCCAAAACAGTAAGTAATAGTCCACGAAACTGGCCAGGATCGGCCAAAACTACGAGTATTTATAACCAACACGAAAACGCGCCCCAGGGTTCGTCAATCGTGGAAATCAGTCCGAGACCCCAAAACAGTGAGTAATAGTCCACGAACGAGCCAAAATCGGCCAAAACTGCGGGTGTTGATGATCGACATGTAAACGCACCCCGAGGTTCATCAATCCGGGACCCCAAAAAAGTGAGTAATAGTGCACGATACGGGTCAAAATCGGCCAAAACTGCGGGTGTTGATGACCGACACGTAAACGCACCCCGGGGTTCGTCAATCGTGGAAATCAATCCGGGACCCCAAAACAGTGAGTAATAGTCCATGAAACTGGCGAGAATCGGCCAAAACTATGAGTGTTTATGATCGACACGTAAACGCACCCTGGGGTTCATCAATCGTGGAAATCAGTCCGGGACCCCAAAACAGTGAGTAATTGTCCATGAAACTGGCCAGAATCGGCCAAAACTGCGTGTGTTTATGATCGACACGTAAACGCACCCTGGGGTTCATCAATCGTGGAAATCAGTCCGGGACACCAAAACAGTCAGTAATAGTCCACGAAATAGGCCGGAATCGGCCAAAACTGCGGGTGTTGATGACCGACACGCAAACGCACCCCGGGGTTCGTCAAGCGTGGAAATCAGTCCGAGACCCCAAAACAGTGAGTAATAGTCCACGAACGAGCCAAAATTGGCCAAAACTGCGGGTGTTGATGACCGACATGTAAACGCACCCGAGGTTCATCAGTCGGGGAAATCACTCCGGGACCCCAAAAAAGTGAGTAATAGTGCACGATACGGGCCAAAATCGGCCAAAACTGCGGGTGTTGATGACCGACACGTAAACGCACCCCGGGGTTCGTCAATCGTGGAAATCACTCCGGGACCCCAAAACCGCGAGTAATAGTCCATGAAACTGGCCAGAATCGGCCAAAACTGTGAGTGTTTATGATCGACACGTAAACGCACCCTGGGGTTCATCAATCGTGGAAATCAGTCCGGGACACCAAAACAGTCAGTAATAGTCCATGAAACAGGCCAGAATCGACAAAAACTGCGAGTGTTGATGACCGACACGTAAACGCACCCCGGGGTTCGTCAATCGTGGAAATCACTCCGCAATCCCAAAACAGTAAGTAATAGTCCACGAAACTGGCCAGGATTGGGCAAAACTACGAGTATTTATGACCAACACGAAAACGCGCCCCAGGGTTCATCAATCGTGGAAATAGTCCGAGACCCCAAAACAGTGAGTAATTGTGCACGAAACGGGCCAGAATCGGCCAAAACTACAAGTGTTGATGACCGACACGTAAACGCACCCCGGGGTTCGTCAATCGTGGAAATCACTCCGGGACCCCAAAACAGCGAGTAATAGTCCACGAAACGGGCCGGAATCGGCCAAAACTATGGGTGTTGATGACCGACACGCAAACGCACCCCGGGGTTCGTCAACCGTGGAAATCAGTCCGAGACCCCAAAACAGTGAGTAATAGTCCACGAACGAGCCAAAAATCGGCCAAAACTGCGGGTGTTGATGACCGACATGTAAACGCACCCCGAGGTTCATCAGTCGGGGAAATCACTCCGGGACCCCAAAAAAGTGAGTAATAGTGCACGATACGGGCCAAAATCGGCCAAAACTGCGGGTGTTGATGACCGACACGTAAACGCACCCCGGGGTTCGTCAATCGTGGAAATCACTCCGGGACCCCAAAACCGCGAGTAATAGTCCATGAAACTGGCCAGAATCGGCCAAAACTGTGAGTGTTTATGATCGACACGTAAACGCACCCTGGGGTTCATCAATCGTGGAAATCAGTCCGGGACACCAAAACAGTCAGTAATAGTCCATGAAACAGGCCAGAATCGACAAAAACTGCGAGTGTTGATCACCGACACGTAAACGCACCCCGGGGTTCGTCAATCGTGGAAATCACTCCACAATCCCAAAACAGTAAGTAATAGTCCACGAAACTGGCCAGGATCGGCCAAAACTACGAGTATTTATAACCAACACGAAAACGCGCCCCAGGGTTCATCAATCGTGGAAATAGTCCGAGACCCCAAAACAGTGAGTAATTGTGCACGAAACGGGCCAGAATCGGCCAAAACTACAAGTGTTGATGACCGACACGTAAACGCACCCCGGGGTTCGTCAATCGTGGAAATCACTCCGGGACCCCAAAACAGCGAGTAATAGTCCACGAAACGGGCCGGAATCGGCCAAAACTGCGGGTGTTGATGACCGACACGCAAACGCACCCCGGGGTTCGTCAAGCATGGAAATCAGTCCGAGACCCCAAAACAGTGAGTAATAGTCCACGAACGAGCCAAAATCGGCCAAAACTGCGGGTGTTGATGACCGACATGTAAACACACCCCGAGGTTCATCAGTCGGGGAAATCACTCCGGGACCCCAAAAAAGTGAGTAATAGTGCACGATACGGGCCAAAATCGGCCAAAACAGCGGGTGTTGATGACCGACACGTAAACGCACCCCGGGGTTCGTCAATCGTGGAAATCACTCCGGGACCCCAAAACCGCGAGTAATAGTCCATGAAACTGGCCAGAATCGGCCAAAACTGTGAGTGTTTATGATCGACACGTAAACGCACCCTGGGGTTCATCAATCGTGGAAATCAGTCCAGGACACCAAAACAGTCAGTAATAGTCCATGAAACAGGCCAGAATCGACAAAAACTGCGAGTGTTGATCACCGACACGTAAACGCACCCCGGGGTTCGTCAATCGTGGAAATCACTCCGCAATCCCAAAACAGTAAGTAATAGTCCACGAAACTGGCCAGGATCGGCCAAAACTACGAGTATTTATAACCAACACGAAAACGCGCCCCAGGGTTCATCAATCGTGGAAATAGTCCGAGACCCCAAAACAGTGAGTAATTGTGCACGAAACGGGCCAGAATCGGCCAAAACTACAAGTGTTGATGACCGACACGTAAACGCACCCCGGGGTTTGTCAATCGTGGAAATCACTCCGGGACCCCAAAACAGCGAGAAATAGTCCACGAAACGGGCCGGAATCGGCCAAAACTGCGGGTGTTGATGACCGACACGGAAACGCACCCCGGGGTTCGTGAAGCGTGGAAATCAGTCCGAGACCCCAAAACAGTGAGTAATAGTCCACGAACGAGCCAAAATCGGCCAAAACTGCGGGTGTTGATGACCGACATGTAAACGCACCCCGAGGTTCATCAGTCGGAGAAATCACTCCGGGAACCCAAAAAAGTGAGTAATAGTGCACGATACGGGCCAAAATCGGCCAAAACTGCGGGTGTTGATGACCGACACATAAACGCACCCCGGGATTCGTCAATCGTGGAAATCACTCCGGGACCCCAAAACCGCGAGTAATAGTCCATGAAACTGGCCAGAATCGGCCAAAACTGTGAGTGTTTATGATCGACACGTAAACGCACCCTGGGGTTCATCAATCGTGGAAATCAGTCCGGGACACCAAAACAGTCAGTAATAGTCCATGAAACAGGCCAGAATCGACAAAAACTGCGAGTGTTGATGACCGACACGTAAACGCACCCCGGGGTTCGTCAATCGTGGAAATCACTCCGCAATCCCAAAACAGTAAGTAATAGTCCACGAAACTGGCCAGGATCGGCCAAAACTGCGAATATTTATGACCAACACGAAAACGCGCCCCAGGGTTCATCAATCATGGAAATAGTCCGAGACCCCAAAACAGTGAGTAATTGTGCACGAAACGGGCCAGAATCGGCCAAAACTACAAGTGTTGATGACCGACACGTAAACGCACCCCGGGGTTCGTCAATCGTGGAAATCACTCCAGGACCCCAAAACAGCGAGTAATAGTCCACGAAACGGGCCGGAATCGGCCAAAACTATGGGTGTTGATGACCGACACGCAAACGCACCCCGGGGTTCGTCAACCGTGGAAATCAGTCCGAGACCCCAAAACAGTGAGTAATAGTCCACGAACGAGCCAAAAATCGGCCAAAACTGCGGGTGTTGATGACCGACATGTAAACGCACCCCGAGGTTCATCAGTCGGGGAAATCACTCCGGGACCCCAAAAAAGTGAGTAATAGTGCACGATACGGGCCAAAATCGGCCAAAACTGCGGGTGTTGATGACCGACACGTAAACGCACCCCGGGGTTCGTCAATCGTGGAAATCACTCCGGGACCCCAAAACCGCGAGTAATAGTCCATGAAACTGGCCAGAATCGGCCAAAACTGTGAGTGTTTATGATCGACACGTAAACGCACCCTGGGGTTCATCAATCGTGGAAATCAGTCCGGGACACCAAAACAGTCAGTAATAGTCCATGAAACAGGCCAGAATCGACAAAAACTGCGAGTGTTGATCACCGACACGTAAACGCACCCCGGGGTTCGTCAATCGTGGAAATCACTCCACAATCCCAAAACAGTAAGTAATAGTCCACGAAACTGGCCAGGATCGGCCAAAACTACGAGTATTTATAACCAACACGAAAACGCGCCCCAGGGTTCATCAATCGTGGAAATAGTCCGAGACCCCAAAACAGTGAGTAATTGTGCACGAAACGGGCCAGAATCGGCCAAAACTACAAGTGTTGATGACCGACACGTAAACGCACCCCGGGGTTCGTCAATCGTGGAAATCACTCCGGGACCCCAAAACAACGAGTAATAGTCCACGAAACGGGCCGGAATCGGCCAAAACTGCGGGTGTTGATGACCGACACGCAAACGCACCCCGGGGTTCGTCAAGCATGGAAATCAGTCCGAGACCCCAAAACAGTGAGTAATAGTCCACGAACGAGCCAAAATCGGCCAAAACTGCGGGTGTTGATGACCGACATGTAAACACACCCCGAGGTTCATCAGTCGGGGAAATCACTCCGGGACCCCAAAAAAGTGAGTAATAGTGCACGATACGGGCCAAAATCGGCCAAAACAGCGGGTGTTGATGACCGACACGTAAACGCACCCCGGGGTTCGTCAATCGTGGAAATCACTCCGGGACCCCAAAACCGCGAGTAATAGTCCATGAAACTGGCCAGAATCGGCCAAAACTGTGAGTGTTTATGATCGACACGTAAACGCACCCTGGGGTTCATCAATCGTGGAAATCAGTCCAGGACACCAAAACAGTCAGTAATAGTCCATGAAACAGGCCAGAATCGACAAAAACTGCGAGTGTTGATCACCGACACGTAAACGCACCCCGGGGTTCGTCAATCGTGGAAATCACTCCGCAATCCCAAAACAGTAAGTAATAGTCCACGAAACTGGCCAGGATCGGCCAAAACTACGAGTATTTATAACCAACACGAAAACGCGCCCCAGGGTTCATCAATCGTGGAAATAGTCCGAGACCCCAAAACAGTGAGTAATTGTGCACGAAACGGGCCAGAATCGGCCAAAACTACAAGTGTTGATGACCGACACGTAAACGCACCCCGGGGTTTGTCAATCGTGGAAATCACTCCGGGACCCCAAAACAGCGAGAAATAGTCCACGAAACGGGCCGGAATCGGCCAAAACTGCGGGTGTTGATGACCGACACGGAAACGCACCCCGGGGTTCGTGAAGCGTGGAAATCAGTCCGAGACCCCAAAACAGTGAGTAATAGTCCACGAACGAGCCAAAATCGGCCAAAACTGCGGGTGTTGATGACCGACATGTAAACGCACCCCGAGGTTCATCAGTCGGAGAAATCACTCCGGGAACCCAAAAAAGTGAGTAATAGTGCACGATACGGGCCAAAATCGGCCAAAACTGCGGGTGTTGATGACCGACACATAAACGCACCCCGGGATTCGTCAATCGTGGAAATCACTCCGGGACCCCAAAACCGCGAGTAATAGTCCATGAAACTGGCCAGAATCGGCCAAAACTGTGAGTGTTTATGATCGACACGTAAACGCACCCTGGGGTTCATCAATCGTGGAAATCAGTCCGGGACACCAAAACAGTCAGTAATAGTCCATGAAACAGGCCAGAATCGACAAAAACTGCGAGTGTTGATGACCGACACGTAAACGCACCCCGGGGTTCGTCAATCGTGGAAATCACTCCGCAATCCCAAAACAGTAAGTAATAGTCCACGAAACTGGCCAGGATCGGCCAAAACTGCGAATATTTATGACCAACACGAAAACGCGCCCCAGGGTTCATCAATCATGGAAATAGTCCGAGACCCCAAAACAGTGAGTAATTGTGCACGAAACGGGCCAGAATCGGCCAAAACTACAAGTGTTGATGACCGACACGTAAACGCACCCCGGGGTTCGTCAATCGTGGAAATCACTCCGCAATCCCAAAACAGTAAGTAATAGTCCACGAAACCGGCCAGGATCGGCCAAAACTACGAGTATTTATGACCAACACGAAAACGCGCCCCAGGGTTCATCAATCGTGGAAATAGTCCGAGACCCCAAAACAGTGAGTAATTGTGCACGAAACGGGCCAGAATCGGCCAAAACTACAAGTGTTGATGACCGACACGAAAACGCACCCCGGGGTTCGTCAATCGTGGAAATCACTCCGGGACCCCAAAACCGCGAGTAATAGTCCACGAAACGGGCCGGAATAGGCCAAAACTGCAGGTGTTGATGACCGACACGAAAACGCACCCCGGGGTTCGTCAATCGTGGAAATCAGTCCGAGACCCCAAAACAGTGAGTAATAGTCCACGAACGAGCCAAAATCGGCCAAAACTGCGGGTGTTGATGATCGACATGTAAACGCACCCCGAGGTTCATCAATCCGGGACCCCAAAAAAGTGAGTAATAGTGCACGATACGGGTCAAAATCGGCCAAAACTGCGGGTGTTGATGACCGACACGTAAACGCACCCCGGGGTTCGTCAATCGTGGAAATCAATCTGGGACCCCAAAACAGTGAGTAATAGTCCATGAAACTGGCGAGAATCGGCCAAAACTATGAGTGTTTATGATCGACACGTAAACGCACCCTGGGGTTCATCAATCGTGGAAATCAGTCCGGGACCCCAAAACAGTGAGTAATTGTCCATGAAACTGGCCAGAATCGGCCAAAACTGCGTGTGTTTATGATCGACACGTAAACGCACCCTGGGGTTCATCAATCGTGGAAATCAGTCCGGGACACCAAAACAGTCAGTAATAGTCCACGAAATAGGCCGGAATCGGCCAAAACTGCGGGTGTTGATGACCGACACGCAAACGCACCCCGGGGTTCGTCAAGCGTGGAAATCAGTCTGAGACCCCAAAACAGTGAGTAATAGTCCACGAACGAGCCAAAATTGGCCAAAACTGCGGGTGTTGATGACCGACATGTAAACGCACCCGAGGTTCATCAGTCGGGGAAATCACTCCGGGACCCCAAAAAAGTGAGTAATAGTGCACGATACGGGCCAAAATCGGCCAAAACTGCGGGTGTTGATGACCGACACGTAAACGCACCCCGGGGTTCGTCAATCGTGGAAATCACTCCGGGACCCCAAAACCGCGAGTAATAGTCCATGAAACTGGCCAGAATCGGCCAAAACTGTGAGTGTTTATGATCGACACGTAAACGCACCCTGGGGTTCATCAATCGTGGAAATCAGTCCGGGACACCAAAACAGTCAGTAATAGTCCATGAAACAGGCCAGAATCGACAAAAACTGCGAGTGTTGATGACCGACACGTAAACGCACCCCGGGGTTCGTCAATCGTGGAAATCACTCCGCAATCCCAAAACAGTAAGTAATAGTCCACGAAACTGGCCAGGATCGGCCAAAACTGCGAATATTTATGACCAACACGAAAACGCGCCCCAGGGTTCATCAATCATGGAAATAGTCCGAGACCCCAAAACAGTGAGTAATTGTGCACGAAACGGGCCAGAATCGGCCAAAACTACAAGTGTTGATGACCGACACGTAAACGCACCCCGGGGTTCGTCAATCGTGGAAATCACTCCGCAATCCCAAAACAGTAAGTAATAGTCCACGAAACCGGCCAGGATCGGCCAAAACTACGAGTATTTATGACCAACACGAAAACGCGCCCCAGGGTTCATCAATCGTGGAAATAGTCCGAGACCCCAAAACAGTGAGTAATTGTGCACGAAACGGGCCAGAATCGGCCAAAACTACAAGTGTTGATGACCGACACGAAAACGCACCCCGGGGTTCGTCAATCGTGGAAATCACTCCGGGACCCCAAAACCGCGAGTAATAGTCCACGAAACGGGCCGGAATAGGCCAAAACTGCAGGTGTTGATGACCGACACGAAAACGCACCCCGGGGTTCGTCAATCGTGGAAATCAGTCCGAGACCCCAAAACAGTGAGTAATAGTCCACGAACGAGCCAAAATCGGCCAAAACTGCGGGTGTTGATGATCGACATGTAAACGCACCCCGAGGTTCATCAATCCGGGACCCCAAAAAAGTGAGTAATAGTGCACGATACGGGTCAAAATCGGCCAAAACTGCGGGTGTTGATGACCGACACGTAAACGCACCCCGGGGTTCGTCAATCGTGGAAATCAATCCGGGACCCCAAAACAGTGAGTAATAGTCCATGAAACTGGCGAGAATCGGCCAAAACTATGAGTGTTTATGATCGACACGTAAACGCACCCTGGGGTTCATCAATCGTGGAAATCAGTCCGGGACCCCAAAACAGTGAGTAATTGTCCATGAAACTGGCCAGAATCGGCCAAAACTGCGTGTGTTTATGATCGACACGTAAACGCACCCTGGGGTTCATCAATCGTGGAAATCAGTCCGGGACACCAAAACAGTCAGTAATAGTCCACGAAATAGGCCGGAATCGGCCAAAACTGCGGGTGTTGATGACCGACACGCAAACGCACCCCGGGGTTCGTCAAGCGTGGAAATCAGTCTGAGACCCCAAAACAGTGAGTAATAGTCCACGAACGAGCCAAAATTGGCCAAAACTGCGGGTGTTGATGACCGACATGTAAACGCACCCGAGGTTCATCAGTCGGGGAAATCACTCCGGGACCCCAAAAAAGTGAGTAATAGTGCACGATACGGGCCAAAATCGGCCAAAACTGCGGGTGTTGATGACCGACACGTAAACGCACCCCGGGGTTCGTCAATCGTGGAAATCACTCCGGGACCCCAAAACCGCGAGTAATAGTCCATGAAACTGGCCAGAATCGGCCAAAACTGTGAGTGTTTATGATCGACACGTAAACGCACCCTGGGGTTCATCAATCGTGGAAATTAGTCCGGGACACCAAAACAGTCAGTAATACTCCATGAAACAGGCCAGAATCGACAAAAACTGCGAGTGTTGATGACCGACACGTAAACGCACCCCGGGGTTCGTCAATCGTGGAAATCACTCCGCAATCCCAAAACAGTAAGTAATAGTCCACGAAACTGGCCAGGATTGGGCAAAACTACGAGTATTTATGACCAACACGAAAACGCGCCCCAGGGTTCATCAATCGTGGAAATAGTCCGAGACCCCAAAACAGTGAGTAATTGTGCACGAAACGGGCCAGAATCGGCCAAAACTACAAGTGTTGATGACCGACACGTAAACGCACCCCGGGGTTCGTCAATCGTGGAAATCACTCCGGGACCCCAAAACAGCGAGTAATAGTCCACGAAACGGGCCGGAATCGGCCAAAACTATGGGTGTTGATGACCGACACGCAAACGCACCCCGGGGTTCGTCAAGCGTGGAAATCAGTCCGAGACCCCAAAACAGTGAGTAATAGTCCACGAACGAGCCAAAAATCGGCCAAAACTGCGGGTGTTGATGACCGACATGTAAACGCACCCCGAGGTTCATCAGTCGGGGAAATCACTCCGGGACCCCAAAAAAGTGAGTAATAGTGCACGATACGGGCCAAAATCGGCCAAAACTGCGGGTGTTGATGACCGACACGTAAACGCACCCCGGGGTTCGTCAATCGTGGAAATCACTCCGGGACCCCAAAACCGCGAGTAATAGTCCATGAAACTGGCCAGAATCGGCCAAAACTGTGAGTGTTTATGATCGACACGTAAACGCACCCTGGGGTTCATCAATCGTGGAAATCAGTCCGGGACACCAAAACAGTCAGTAATAGTCCATGAAACAGGCCAGAATCGACAAAAACTGCGAGTGTTGATGACCGACACGTAAACGCACCCCGGGGTTCGTCAATCGTGGAAATCAATCTGGGACCCCAAAACAGTAAGTAATAGTCCACGAAACTGGCCAGGATTGGGCAAAACTACGAGTATTTATGACCAACACGAAAACGCGCCCCAGGGTTCATCAATCGTGGAAATAGTCCGAGACCCCAAAACAGTGAGTAATTGTGCACGAAACGGGCCAGAATCGGCCAAAACTACAAGTGTTTATGATCGACACGTAAACGCACCCTGGGGTTCATCAATCGTGGAAATCAGTCCGGGACACCAAAACAGCGAGTAATAGTCCACGAAACAGGCCGGAATCGGCCAAAACTGCGGGTGTTGATGACCGACACGCAAACGCACCCCGAGGTTCGTCAAGCGTGGAAATCAGTCCGAGACCCCAAAACAGTGAGTAATAGTCCACGAACGAGCCAAAAATCGGCCAAAACTGCGGGTGTTGATGACCAACATGTAAACGCACCCCGAGGTTCATCAGTCGGGGAAATCACTCCGGGACCCCAAAAAAGTGAGTAATAGTGCACGATACGGGCCAAAATCGGCCAAAACTGCGGGTGTTGATGACCGACACGTAAACGCACCCCGGGGTTCGTCAATCGTGGAAATCACTCCGGGACCCCAAAACCGCGAGTAATAGTCCATGAAACTGGCCAGAATCGGCCAAAACTGTGAGTGTTTATGATCGACACGTAAACGCACCCTGGGGTTCATCAATCGTGGAAATCAGTCCGGGACACCAAAACAGTCAGTAATAGTCCATGAAACAGGCCAGAATCGACAAAAACTGCGAGTGTTGATGACCGACACGTAAACGCACCCCGGGGTTCGTCAATCGTGGAAATCACTCCGCAATCCCAAAACAGTAAGTAATAGTCCACGAAACTGGCCAGGATCGGCCAAAACTGCGAATATTTATGACCAACACGAAAACGCGCCCCAGGGTTCATCAATCATGGAAATAGTCCGAGACCCCAAAACAGTGAGTAATTGTGCACGAAACGGGCCAGAATCGGCCAAAACTACAAGTGTTGATGACCGACACGTAAACGCACCCCGGGGTTCGTCAATCGTGGAAATCACTCCGCAATCCCAAAACAGTAAGTAATAGTCCACGAAACCGGCCAGGATCGGCCAAAACTACGAGTATTTATGACCAACACGAAAACGCGCCCCAGGGTTCATCAATCGTGGAAATAGTCCGAGACCCCAAAACAGTGAGTAATTGTGCACGAAACGGGCCAGAATCGGCCAAAACTACAAGTGTTGATGACCGACACGAAAACGCACCCCGGGGTTCGTCAATCGTGGAAATCACTCCGGGACCCCAAAACCGCGAGTAATAGTCCAGGAAACGGGCCGGAATAGGCCAAAACTGCAGGTGTTGATGACCGACACGAAAACGCACCCCGGGGTTCGTCAATCGTGGAAATCAGTCCGAGACCCCAAAACAGTGAGTAATAGTCCACGAACGAGCCAAAATCGGCCAAAACTGCGGGTGTTGATGATCGACATGTAAACGCACCCCGAGGTTCATCAATCCGGGACCCCAAAAAAGTGAGTAATAGTGCACGATACGGGTCAAAATCGGCCAAAACTGCGGGTGTTGATGACCGACACGTAAACGCACCCCGGGGTTCGTCAATCGTGGAAATCAATCCGGGACCCCAAAACAGTGAGTAATAGTCCATGAAACTGGCGAGAATCGGCCAAAACTATGAGTGTTTATGATCGACACGTAAACGCACCCTGGGGTTCATCAATCGTGGAAATCAGTCCGGGACCCCAAAACAGTGAGTAATTGTCCATGAAACTGGCCAGAATCGGCCAAAACTGCGTGTGTTTATGATCGACACGTAAACGCACCCTGGGGTTCATCAATCGTGGAAATCAGTCCGGGACACCAAAACAGTCAGTAATAGTCCACGAAATAGGCCGGAATCGGCCAAAACTGCGGGTGTTGATGACCGACACGCAAACGCACCCCGGGGTTCGTCAAGCGTGGAAATCAGTCTGAGACCCCAAAACAGTGAGTAATAGTCCACGAACGAGCCAAAATTGGCCAAAACTGCGGGTGTTGATGACCGACATGTAAACGCACCCGAGGTTCATCAGTCGGGGAAATCACTCCGGGACCCCAAAAAAGTGAGTAATAGTGCACGATACGGGCCAAAATCGGCCAAAACTGCGGGTGTTGATGACCGACACGTAAACGCACCCCGGGGTTCGTCAATCGTGGAAATCACTCCGGGACCCCAAAACCGCGAGTAATAGTCCATGAAACTGGCCAGAATCGGCCAAAACTGTGAGTGTTTATGATCGACACGTAAACGCACCCTGGGGTTCATCAATCGTGGAAATTAGTCCGGGACACCAAAACAGTCAGTAATACTCCATGAAACAGGCCAGAATCGACAAAAACTGCGAGTGTTGATGACCGACACGTAAACGCACCCCGGGGTTCGTCAATCGTGGAAATCACTCCGCAATCCCAAAACAGTAAGTAATAGTCCACGAAACTGGCCAGGATTGGGCAAAACTACGAGTATTTATGACCAACACGAAAACGCGCCCCAGGGTTCATCAATCGTGGAAATAGTCCGAGACCCCAAAACAGTGAGTAATTGTGCACGAAACGGGCCAGAATCGGCCAAAACTACAAGTGTTGATGACCGACACGTAAACGCACCCCGGGGTTCGTCAATCGTGGAAATCACTCCGGGACCCCAAAACAGCGAGTAATAGTCCACGAAACGGGCCGGAATCGGCCAAAACTATGGGTGTTGATGACCGACACGCAAACGCACCCCGGGGTTCGTCAAGCGTGGAAATCAGTCCGAGACCCCAAAACAGTGAGTAATAGTCCACGAACGAGCCAAAAATCGGCCAAAACTGCGGGTGTTGATGACCGACATGTAAACGCACCCCGAGGTTCATCAGTCGGGGAAATCACTCCGGGACCCCAAAAAAGTGAGTAATAGTGCACGATACGGGCCAAAATCGGCCAAAACTGCGGGTGTTGATGACCGACACGTAAACGCACCCCGGGGTTCGTCAATCGTGGAAATCACTCCGGGACCCCAAAACCGCGAGTAATAGTCCATGAAACTGGCCAGAATCGGCCAAAACTGTGAGTGTTTATGATCGACACGTAAACGCACCCTGGGGTTCATCAATCGTGGAAATCAGTCCGGGACACCAAAACAGTCAGTAATAGTCCATGAAACAGGCCAGAATCGACAAAAACTGCGAGTGTTGATGACCGACACGTAAACGCACCCCGGGGTTCGTCAATCGTGGAAATCACTCCGCAATCCCAAAACAGTAAGTAATAGTCCACAAAACTGGCCAGGATTGGGCAAAACTACGAGTATTTATGACCAACACGAAAACGCGCCCCAGGGTTCATCAATCGTGGAAATAGTCCGAGACCCCAAAACAGTGAGTAATTGTGCACGAAACGGGCCAGAATCGGCCAAAACTACAAGTGTTGATGACCGACACGTAAACGCACCCCGGGGTTCGTCAATCGTGGAAATCACTCCGGGACCCCAAAACAGCGAGTAATAGTCCACGAAACAGGCCGGAATCGGCCAAAACTATGGGTGTTGATGGCCGACACGCAAACGCACCCCGAGGTTCGTCAAGCGTGGAAATCAGTCCGAGACCCCAAAACAGTGAGTAATAGTCCACGAACGAGCCAAAAATCGGCCAAAACTGCGGGTGTTGATGACCAACATGTAAACGCACCCCGAGGTTCATCAGTCGGGGAAATCACTCCGGGACCCCAAAAAAGTGAGTAATAGTGCACGATACGGGCCAAAATCGGCCAAAACTGCGGGTGTTGATGACCGACACGTAAACGCACCCCGGGGTTCGTCAATCGTGGAAATCACTCCGGGACCCCAAAACCGCGAGTAATAGTCCATGAAACTGGCCAGAATCGGCCAAAACTGTGAGTGTTTATGATCGACACGTAAACGCACCCTGGGGTTCATCAATCGTGGAAATCAGTCCGGGACACCAAAACAGTCAGTAATAGTCCATGAAACAGGCCAGAATCGACAAAAACTGCGAGTGTTGATGACCGACACGTAAACGCACCCCGGGGTTCGTCAATCGTGGAAATCACTCCGCAATCCCAAAACAGTAAGTAATAGTCCACGAAACTGGCCAGGATCGGCCAAAACTGCGAATATTTATGACCAACACGAAAACGCGCCCCAGGGTTCATCAATCATGGAAATAGTCCGAGACCCCAAAACAGTGAGTAATTGTGCACGAAACGGGCCAGAATCGGCCAAAACTACAAGTGTTGATGACCGACACGTAAACGCACCCCGGGGTTCGTCAATCGTGGAAATCACTCCGCAATCCCAAAACAGTAAGTAATAGTCCATGAAACCGGCCAGGATCGGCCAAAACTACGAGTATTTATGACCAACACGAAAACGCGCCCCAGGGTTCATCAATCGTGGAAATAGTCCGAGACCCCAAAACAGTGAGTAATTGTGCACGAAACGGGCCAGAATCGGCCAAAACTACAAGTGTTGATGACCGACACGAAAACGCACCCCGGGGTTCGTCAATCGTGGAAATCACTCCGGGACCCCAAAACCGCGAGTAATAGTCCACGAAACGGGCCGGAATAGGCCAAAACTGCAGGTGTTGATGACCGACACGAAAACGCACCCCGGGGTTCGTCAATCGTGGAAATCAGTCCGAGACCCCAAAACAGTGAGTAATAGTCCACGAACGAGCCAAAATCGGCCAAAACTGCGGGTGTTGATGATCGACATGTAAACGCACCCCGAGGTTCATCAATCCGGGACCCCAAAAAAGTGAGTAATAGTGCACGATACGGGTCAAAATCGGCCAAAACTGCGGGTGTTGATGACCGACACGTAAACGCACCCCGGGGTTCGTCAATCGTGGAAATCAATCCGGGACCCCAAAACAGTGAGTAATAGTCCATGAAACTGGCGAGAATCGGCCAAAACTATGAGTGTTTATGATCGACACGTAAACGCACCCTGGGGTTCATCAATCGTGGAAATCAGTCCGGGACCCCAAAACAGTGAGTAATTGTCCATGAAACTGGCCAGAATCGGCCAAAACTGCGTGTGTTTATGATCGACACGTAAACGCACCCTGGGGTTCATCAATCGTGGAAATCAGTCCGGGACACCAAAACAGTCAGTAATAGTCCACGAAATAGGCCGGAATCGGCCAAAACTGCGGGTGTTGATGACCGACACGCAAACGCACCCCGGGGTTCGTCAAGCGTGGAAATCAGTCTGAGACCCCAAAACAGTGAGTAATAGTCCACGAACGAGCCAAAATTGGCCAAAACTGCGGGTGTTGATGACCGACATGTAAACGCACCCGAGGTTCATCAGTCGGGGAAATCACTCCGGGACCCCAAAAAAGTGAGTAATAGTGCACGATACGGGCCAAAATCGGCCAAAACTGCGGGTGTTGATGACCGATACGTAAACGCACCCCGGGGTTCGTCAATCGTGGAAATCACTCCGGGACCCCAAAACCGCGAGTAATAGTCCATGAAACTGGCCAGAATCGGCCAAAACTGTGAGTGTTTATGATCGACACGTAAACGCACCCTGGGGTTCATCAATCGTGGAAATTAGTCCGGGACACCAAAACAGTCAGTAATACTCCATGAAACAGGCCAGAATCGACAAAAACTGCGAGTGTTGATGACCGACACGTAAACGCACCCCGGGGTTCGTCAATCGTGGAAATCACTCCGCAATCCCAAAACAGTAAGTAATAGTCCACGAAACTGGCCAGGATTGGGCAAAACTACGAGTATTTATGACCAACACGAAAACGCGCCCCAGGGTTCATCAATCGTGGAAATAGTCCGAGACCCCAAAACAGTGAGTAATTGTGCACGAAACGGGCCAGAATCGGCCAAAACTACAAGTGTTGATGACCGACACGTAAACGCACCCCGGGGTTCGTCAATCGTGGAAATCACTCCGGGACCCCAAAACAGCGAGTAATAGTCCACGAAACGGGCCGGAATCGGCCAAAACTATGGGTGTTGATGACCGACACGCAAACGCACCCCGGGGTTCGTCAAGCGTGGAAATCAGTCCGAGACCCCAAAACAGTGAGTAATAGTCCACGAACGAGCCAAAAATCGGCCAAAACTGCGGGTGTTGATGACCGACATGTAAACGCACCCCGAGGTTCATCAGTCGGGGAAATCACTCCGGGACCCCAAAAAAGTGAGTAATAGTGCACGATACGGGCCAAAATCGGCCAAAACTGCGGGTGTTGATGACCGACACGTAAACGCACCCCGGGGTTCGTCAATCGTGGAAATCACTCCGGGACCCCAAAACCGCGAGTAATAGTCCATGAAACTGGCCAGAATCGGCCAAAACTGTGAGTGTTTATGATCGACACGTAAACGCACCCTGGGGTTCATCAATCGTGGAAATCAGTCCGGGACACCAAAACAGTCAGTAATAGTCCATGAAACAGGCCAGAATCGACAAAAACTGCGAGTGTTGATGACCGACACGTAAACGCACCCCGGGGTTCGTCAATCGTGGAAATCACTCCGCAATCCCAAAACAGTAAGTAATAGTCCACGAAACTGGCCAGGATTGGGCAAAACTACGAGTATTTATGACCAACACGAAAACGCGCCCCAGGGTTCATCAATCGTGGAAATAGTCCGAGACCCCAAAACAGTGAGTAATTGTGCACGAAACGGGCCAGAATCGGCCAAAACTACAAGTGTTGATGACCGACACGTAAACGCACCCCGGGGTTCGTCAATCGTGGAAATCACTCCGGGACCCCAAAACAGCGAGTAATAGTCCACGAAACAGGCCGGAATCGGCCAAAACTATGGGTGTTGATGACCGACACGCAAACGCACCCCGAGGTTCGTCAAGCGTGGAAATCAGTCCGAGACCCCAAAACAGTGAGTAATAGTCCACGAACGAGCCAAAAATCGGCCAAAACTGCGGGTGTTGATGACCAACATGTAAACGCACCCCGAGGTTCATCAGTCGGGGAAATCACTCCGGGACCCCAAAAAAGTGAGTAATAGTGCACGATACGGGCCAAAATCGGCCAAAACTGCGGGTGTTGATGACCGACACGTAAACGCACCCCGGGGTTCGTCAATCGTGGAAATCACTCCGGGACCCCAAAACCGCGAGTAATAGTCCATGAAACTGGCCAGAATCGGCCAAAACTGTGAGTGTTTATGATCGACACGTAAACGCACCCTGGGGTTCATCAATCGTGGAAATCAGTCCGGGACACCAAAACAGTCAGTAATAGTCCATGAAACAGGCCAGAATCGACAAAAACTGCGAGTGTTGATGACCGACACGTAAACGCACCCCGGGGTTCGTCAATCGTGGAAATCACTCCGCAATCCCAAAACAGTAAGTAATAGTCCACGAAACTGGCCAGGATTGGGCAAAACTACGAGTATTTATGACCAACACGAAAACGCGCCCCAGGGTTCATCAATCGTGGAAATAGTCCGAGACCCCAAAACAGTGAGTAATTGTGCACGAAACGGGCCAGAATCGGCCAAAACTACAAGTGTTGATGACCGACACGTAAACGCACCCCGGGGTTCGTCAATCGTGGAAATCACTCCGGGACCCCAAAACAGCGAGTAATAGTCCACGAAACGGGCCGGAATCGGCCAAAACTGCGGGTGTTGATGACCGACACGCAAACGCACCCCGGGGTTCGTCAAGCGTGGAAATCAGTCCGAGACCCCAAAACAGTGAGTAATAGTCCACGAACGAGCCAAAATCGGCCAAACTGCGGGTGTTGATGACCGACATGTAAACACACCCCGAGGTTCATCAGTCGGGGAAATCACTCCGGGACCCCAAAAAAGTGAGTAATAGTGCACGATACGGGCCAAAATCGGCCAAAACAGCGGGTGTTGATGACCGACACGTAAACGCACCCCGGGGTTCGTCAATCGTGGAAATCACTCCGGGACCCCAAAACTGCGAGTAATAGTCCATGAAACTGGCCAGAATCGGCCAAAACTGTGAGTGTTTATGATCGACACGTAAACGCACCCTGGGGTTCATCAATCGTGGAAATCAGTCCAGGACACCAAAACAGTCAGTAATAGTCCATGAAACAGGCCAGAATCGACAAAAACTGCGAGTGTTGATCACCGACACGTAAACGCACCCCGGGGTTCGTCAATCGTGGAAATCACTCCGCAATCCCAAAACAGTAAGTAATAGTCCACGAAACTGGCCAGGATCGGCCAAAACTACGAGTATTTATAACCAACACGAAAACGCGCCCCAGGGTTCATCAATCGTGGAAATAGTCCGAGACCCCAAAACAGTGAGTAATTGTGCACGAAACGGGCCAGAATCGGCCAAAACTACAAGTGTTGATGACCGACACGTAAACGCACCCCGGGGTTCGTCAATCGTGGAAATCACTCCGGGACCCCAAAACAGCGAGAAATAGTCCACGAAACGGGCCGGAATCGGCCGAAACTGCGGGTGTTGATGACCGACACGGAAACGCACCCCGGGGTTCGTGAAGCGTGGAAATCAGTCCGAGACCCCAAAACAGTGAGTAATAGTCCACGAACGAGCCAAAATCGGCCAAAACTGCGGGTGTTGATGACCGACATGTAAACGCACCCCGAGGTTCATCAGTCGGAGAAATCACTCCGGGAACCCAAAAAAGTGAGTAATAGTGCACGATACGGGCCAAAATCGGCCAAAACTGCGGGTGTTGATGACCGACACATAAACGCACCCCGGGGTTCGTCAATCGTGGAAATCACTCCGGTACCCCAAAACCGCGAGTAATAGTCCATGAAACTGGCCAGAATCGGCCAAAACTGTGAGTGTTGATGACCGACACGTAAACGCACCCCGGGGTTCGTCAATCGTGGAAATCACTCCGCAATCCCAAAACAGTAAGTAATAGTCCACGAAACTGGCCAGGATCGGCCAAAACTGCGAATATTTATGACCAACACGAAAACGCGCCCCAGGGTTCATCAATCGTGGAAATAGTCCGAGACCCCAAAACAGTGAGTAATTGTGCACGAAACGGGCCAGAATCGGCCAAAACTACAAGTGTTGATGACCGACACGTAAACGCACCCCGGGGTTCGTCAATCGTGGAAATCACTCCGCAATCCCAAAACAGTAAGTAATAGTCCACGAAACCGGCCAGGATCGGCCAAAACTACGAGTATTTATGACCAACACGAAAACGCGCCCCAGGGTTCATCAATCGTGGAAATAGTCCGAGACCCCAAAACAGTGAGTAATTGTGCACGAAACGGGCCAGAATCGGCCAAAACTACAAGTGTTGATGACCGACACGAAAACGCACCCCGGGGTTCGTCAATCGTGGAAATCACTCCGGGACCACAAAACCGCGAGTAATAGTCCACGAAACGGGCCGGAATAGGCCAAAACTGCAGGTGTTGATGACCGACACGAAAACGCACCCCGGGGTTCGTCAATCGTGGAAATCAGTCCGAGACCCCAAAACAGTGAGTAATAGTCCACGAACGAGCCAAAATCGGCCAAAACTGCGGGTGTTGATGATCGACATGTAAACGCACCCCGAGGTTCATCCATCTGGGACCCCAAAAAAGTGAGTAATAGTGCACGATACGGGTCAAAATCGGCCAAAACTGCGGGTGTTGATGACCGACACGTAAACGCACCCCGGGGTTCGTCAATCGTGGAAATCAATCCGGGACCCCAAAACAGTGAGTAATAGTCCATGAAACTGGCGAGAATCGGCCAAAACTATGAGTGTTTATGATCGACACGTAAACGCACCCTGGGGTTCATCAATCGTGGAAATCAGTCCGGGACCCCAAAACAGTGAGTAATTGTCCATGAAACTGGCCAGAATCGGCCAAAACTGCGTGTGTTTATGATCGACACGTAAACGCACCCTGGGGTTCATCAATCGTGGAAATCAGTCCGGGACACCAAAACAGTCAGTAATAGTCCACGAAATAGGCCGGAATCGGCCAAAACTGCGGGTGTTGATGACCGACACGTAAACGCACCCCGGGGTTCGTCAATCGTGGAAATCACTCCGCAATCCCAAAACAGTAAGTAATAGTCCACGAAACTGGCCAGGATTGGGCAAAACTACGAGTATTTATGACCAACACGAAAACGCGCCCCAGGGTTCATCAATCGTGGAAATAGTCCGAGACCCCAAAACAGTGAGTAATTGTGCACGAAACGGGCCAGAATCGGCCAAAACTACAAGTGTTGATGACCGACACGTAAACGCACCCCGGGGTTCGTCAATCGTGGAAATCACTCCGGGACCCCAAAACAGCGAGTAATAGTCCACGAAACAGGCCGGAATCGGCCAAAACTATGGGTGTTGATGACCGACACGCAAACGCACCCCGAGGTTCGTCAAGCGTGGAAATCAGTCCGAGACCCCAAAACAGTGAGTAATAGTCCACGAACGAGCCAAAAATCGGCCAAAACTGCGGGTGTTGATGACCAACATGTAAACGCACCCCGAGGTTCATCAGTCGGGGAAATCACTCCGGGACCCCAAAAAAGTGAGTAATAGTGCACGATACGGGCCAAAATCGGCCAAAACTGCGGGTGTTGATGACCGACACGTAAACGCACCCCGGGGTTCGTCAATCGTGGAAATCACTCCGGGACCCCAAAACCGCGAGTAATAGTCCATGAAACTGGCCAGAATCGGCCAAAACTGTGAGTGTTTATGATCGACACGTAAACGCACCCTGGGGTTCATCAATCGTGGAAATCAGTCCGGGACACCAAAACAGTCAGTAATAGTCCATGAAACAGGCCAGAATCGACAAAAACTGCGAGTGTTGATGACCGACACGTAAACGCACCCCGGGGTTCGTCAATCGTGGAAATCACTCCGCAATCCCAAAACAGTAAGTAATAGTCCACGAAACTGGCCAGGATTGGGCAAAACTACGAGTATTTATGACCAACACGAAAACGCGCCCCAGGGTTCATCAATCGTGGAAATAGTCCGAGACCCCAAAACAGTGAGTAATTGTGCACGAAACGGGCCAGAATCGGCCAAAACTACAAGTGTTGATGACCGACACGTAAACGCACCCCGGGGTTCGTCAATCGTGGAAATCACTCCGGGACCCCAAAACAGCGAGTAATAGTCCACGAAACGGGCCGGAATCGGCCAAAACTGCGGGTGTTGATGACCGACACGCAAACGCACCCCGGGGTTCGTCAAGCGTGGAAATCAGTCCGAGACCCCAAAACAGTGAGTAATAGTCCACGAACGAGCCAAAATCGGCCAAACTGCGGGTGTTGATGACCGACATGTAAACACACCCCGAGGTTCATCAGTCGGGGAAATCACTCCGGGACCCCAAAAAAGTGAGTAATAGTGCACGATACGGGCCAAAATCGGCCAAAACAGCGGGTGTTGATGACCGACACGTAAACGCACCCCGGGGTTCGTCAATCGTGGAAATCACTCCGGGACCCCAAAACTGCGAGTAATAGTCCATGAAACTGGCCAGAATCGGCCAAAACTGTGAGTGTTTATGATCGACACGTAAACGCACCCTGGGGTTCATCAATCGTGGAAATCAGTCCAGGACACCAAAACAGTCAGTAATAGTCCATGAAACAGGCCAGAATCGACAAAAACTGCGAGTGTTGATCACCGACACGTAAACGCACCCCGGGGTTCGTCAATCGTGGAAATCACTCCGCAATCCCAAAACAGTAAGTAATAGTCCACGAAACTGGCCAGGATCGGCCAAAACTACGAGTATTTATAACCAACACGAAAACGCGCCCCAGGGTTCATCAATCGTGGAAATAGTCCGAGACCCCAAAACAGTGAGTAATTGTGCACGAAACGGGCCAGAATCGGCCAAAACTACAAGTGTTGATGACCGACACGTAAACGCACCCCGGGGTTCGTCAATCGTGGAAATCACTCCGGGACCCCAAAACAGCGAGAAATAGTCCACGAAACGGGCCGGAATCGGCCGAAACTGCGGGTGTTGATGACCGACACGGAAACGCACCCCGGGGTTCGTGAAGCGTGGAAATCAGTCCGAGACCCCAAAACAGTGAGTAATAGTCCACGAACGAGCCAAAATCGGCCAAAACTGCGGGTGTTGATGACCGACATGTAAACGCACCCCGAGGTTCATCAGTCGGAGAAATCACTCCGGGAACCCAAAAAAGTGAGTAATAGTGCACGATACGGGCCAAAATCGGCCAAAACTGCGGGTGTTGATGACCGACACATAAACGCACCCCGGGGTTCGTCAATCGTGGAAATCACTCCGGTACCCCAAAACCGCGAGTAATAGTCCATGAAACTGGCCAGAATCGGCCAAAACTGTGAGTGTTGATGACCGACACGTAAACGCACCCCGGGGTTCGTCAATCGTGGAAATCACTCCGCAATCCCAAAACAGTAAGTAATAGTCCACGAAACTGGCCAGGATCGGCCAAAACTGCGAATATTTATGACCAACACGAAAACGCGCCCCAGGGTTCATCAATCGTGGAAATAGTCCGAGACCCCAAAACAGTGAGTAATTGTGCACGAAACGGGCCAGAATCGGCCAAAACTACAAGTGTTGATGACCGACACGTAAACGCACCCCGGGGTTCGTCAATCGTGGAAATCACTCCGCAATCCCAAAACAGTAAGTAATAGTCCACGAAACCGGCCAGGATCGGCCAAAACTACGAGTATTTATGACCAACACGAAAACGCGCCCCAGGGTTCATCAATCGTGGAAATAGTCCGAGACCCCAAAACAGTGAGTAATTGTGCACGAAACGGGCCAGAATCGGCCAAAACTACAAGTGTTGATGACCGACACGAAAACGCACCCCGGGGTTCGTCAATCGTGGAAATCACTCCGGGACCACAAAACCGCGAGTAATAGTCCACGAAACGGGCCGGAATAGGCCAAAACTGCAGGTGTTGATGACCGACACGAAAACGCACCCCGGGGTTCGTCAATCGTGGAAATCAGTCCGAGACCCCAAAACAGTGAGTAATAGTCCACGAACGAGCCAAAATCGGCCAAAACTGCGGGTGTTGATGATCGACATGTAAACGCACCCCGAGGTTCATCCATCTGGGACCCCAAAAAAGTGAGTAATAGTGCACGATACGGGTCAAAATCGGCCAAAACTGCGGGTGTTGATGACCGACACGTAAACGCACCCCGGGGTTCGTCAATCGTGGAAATCAATCCGGGACCCCAAAACAGTGAGTAATAGTCCATGAAACTGGCGAGAATCGGCCAAAACTATGAGTGTTTATGATCGACACGTAAACGCACCCTGGGGTTCATCAATCGTGGAAATCAGTCCGGGACCCCAAAACAGTGAGTAATTGTCCATGAAACTGGCCAGAATCGGCCAAAACTGCGTGTGTTTATGATCGACACGTAAACGCACCCTGGGGTTCATCAATCGTGGAAATCAGTCCGGGACACCAAAACAGTCAGTAATAGTCCACGAAATAGGCCGGAATCGGCCAAAACTGCGGGTGTTGATGACCGACACGCAAACGCACCCCGGGGTTCGTCAAGCGTGGAAATCAGTCCGAGACCCCAAAACAGTGAGTAATAGTCCACGAACGAGCCAAAATTGGCCAAAACTGCGGGTGTTGATGACCGACATGTAAACACACCCGAGGTTCATCAGTCGGGGAAATCACTCCGGGACCCCAAAAAAGTGAGTAATAGTGCACGATACGGGCCAAAATCGGCCAAAACTGCGGGTGTTGATGACCGACACGTAAACGCACCCCGGGGTTCGTCAATCGTGGAAATCACTCCGGGACCCCAAAACCGCGAGTAATAGTCCATGAAACTGGCCGGAATCGGCCAAAACTGTGAGTGTTTATGATCGACACGTAAACGCACCCTGGGGTTCATCAATCGTGGAAATCAGTCCGGGACACCAAAACAGTCAGTAATAGTCCATGAAACAGGCCAGAATCGACAAAAACTGCGAGTGTTGATGACCGACACGTAAACGCACCCCGGGGTTCGTCAATCGTGGAAATCACTCCGCAATCCCAAAACAGTAAGTAATAGTCCACGAAACTGGCCAGGATTGGCCAAAACTACGAGTATTTATGACCAACACGAAAACACGCCCCAGGGTTCATCAATCGTGGAAATAGTCCGAGACCCCAAAACAGTGAGTAATTGTGCACGAAACGGGCCAGAATCGGCCAAAACTACAAGTGTTGATGACCGACACATAAACGCACCCCGGGGTTCGTCAATCGTGGAAATCACTCCGGGACCCCAAAACAGCGAGTAATAGTCCACGAAACGGGCCGGAATCGGCCAAAACTATGGGTGTTGATGACCGACACGCAAACGCACCCCGGGGTTCGTCAAGCGTGGAAATCAGTCCGAGACCCCAAAACAGTGAGTAATAGTCCACGAACGAGCCAAAAATCGGCCAAAACTGCGGGTGTTGATGACCGACATGTAAACGCACCCCGAGGTTCATCAGTCGGGGAAATCACTCCGGGACCCCAAAAAAGTGAGTAATAGTGCACGATACGGGCCAAAATCGGCCAAAACTGCGGGTGTTGATGACCGACACGTAAACGCACCCCGGGGTTCGTCAATCGTGGAAATCACTCCGGGACCCCAAAACCGCGAGTAATAGTCCATGAAACTGGCCAGAATCGGCCAAAACTGTGAGTGTTTATGATCGACACGTAAACGCACCCTGGGGTTCATCAATCGTGGAAATCAGTCCGGGACACCAAAACAGTCAGTAATAGTCCATGAAACAGGCCAGAATCGACAAAAACTGCGAGTGTTGATGACCGACACGTAAACGCACCCCGGGGTTCGTCAAACGTGGAAATCACTCCGCAAGCCCAAAACAGTAAGTAATAGTCCACGAAACTGGCCAGGATCGGCCAAAACTACGAGTATTTATAACCAACACGAAAACGCGCCCCAGGGTTCATCAATCGTGGAAATAGTCCGAGACCCCAAAACAGTGAGTAATTGTGCACGAAACGGGCCAGAATCGGCCAAAACTACAAGTGTTGATGACCGACACGTAAACGCACCCCGGGGTTCGTCAATCGTGGAAATCACTCCGGGACCCCAAAACAGCGAGTAATAGTCCACGAAACGGGCCGGAATCGGCCAAAACTGCGGGTGTTGATGACCGACACGCAAACGCACCCCGGGGTTCGTCAAGCGTGGAAATCAGTCCGAGACCCCAAAACAGTGAGTAATAGTCCACGAACGAGCCAAAATCGGCCAAAACTGCGGGTGTTGATGACCGACATGTAAACACACCCCGAGGTTCATCAGTCGGGGAAATCACTCCGGGACCCCAAAAAAGTGAGTAATAGTGCACGATACGGGCCAAAATCGGCCAAAACAGCGGGTGTTGATGACCGACACGTAAACGCACCCCGGGTTTCGTCAATCGTGGAAATCAGTCCGAGACCCCAAAACAGTGAGTAATAGTCCACGAACGAGCCAAAATCGGCCAAAACTGCGGGTGTTGATGATCGACATGTAAACGCACCCCGAGGTTCATCCATCTGGGACCCCAAAAAAGTGAGTAATAGTGCACGATACGGGTCAAAATCGGCCAAAACTGCGGGTGTTGATGACCGACACGTAAACGCACCCCGGGGTTCGTCAATCGTGGAAATCAATCCGGGACCCCAAAACAGTGAGTAATAGTCCATGAAACTGGCGAGAATCGGCCAAAACTATGAGTGTTTATGATCGACACGTAAACGCACCCTGGGGTTCATCAATCGTGGAAATCAGTCCGGGACCCCAAAACAGTGAGTAATTGTCCATGAAACTGGCCAGAATCGGCCAAAACTGCGTGTGTTTATGATCGACACGTAAACGCACCCTGGGGTTCATCAATCGTGGAAATCAGTCCGGGACACCAAAACAGTCAGTAATAGTCCACGAAATAGGCCGGAATCGGCCAAAACTGCGGGTGTTGATGACCGACACGCAAACGCACCCCGGGGTTCGTCAAGCGTGGAAATCAGTCCGAGACCCCAAAACGGTGAGTAATAGTCCACGAACGAGCCAAAATTGGCCAAAACTGCGGGTGTTGATGACCGACATGTAAACACACCCGAGGTTCATCAGTCGGGGAAATCACTCCGGGACCCCAAAAAAGTGAGTAATAGTGCACGATACGGGCCAAAATCGGCCAAAACTGCGGGTGTTGATGACCGACACGTAAACGCACCCCGGGGTTCGTCAATCGTGGAAATCACTCCGGGACCCCAAAACCGCGAGTAATAGTCCATGAAACTGGCCGGAATCGGCCAAAACTGTGAGTGTTTATGATCGACACGTAAACGCACCCTGGGGTTCATCAATCGTGGAAATCAGTCCGGGACACCAAAACAGTCAGTAATAGTCCATGAAACAGGCCAGAATCGACAAAAACTGCGAGTGTTGATGACCGACACGTAAACGCACCCCGGGGTTCGTCAATCGTGGAAATCACTCCGCAATCCCAAAACAGTAAGTAATAGTCCACGAAACTGGCCAGGATTGGCCAAAACTACGAGTATTTATGACCAACACGAAAACACGCCCCAGGGTTCATCAATCGTGGAAATACTCCGAGACCCCAAAACAGTGAGTAATTGTGCACGAAACGGGCCAGAATCGGCCAAAACTACAAGTGTTGATGACCGACACGTAAACGCACCCCGGGGTTCGTCAATCGTGGAAATCACTCCGGGACCCCAAAACAGCGAGTAATAGTCCACGAAACGGGCCGGAATCGGCCAAAACTATGGGTGTTGATGACCGACACGCAAACGCACCCCGGGGTTCGTCAAGCGTGGAAATCAGTCCGAGACCCCAAAACAGTGAGTAATAGTCCACGAACGAGCCAAAAATCGGCCAAAACTGCGGGTGTTGATGACCGACATGTAAACGCACCCCGAGGTTCATCAGTCGGGGAAATCACTCCGGGACCCCAAAAAAGTGAGTAATAGTGCACGATACGGGCCAAAATCGGCCAAAACTGCGGGTGTTGATGACCGACACGTAAACGCACCCCGGGGTTCGTCAATCGTGGAAATCACTCCGGGACCCCAAAACCGCGAGTAATAGTCCATGAAACTGGCCAGAATCGGCCAAAACTGTGAGTGTTTATGATCGACACGTAAACGCACCCTGGGGTTCATCAATCGTGGAAATCAGTCCGGGACACCAAAACAGTCAGTAATAGTCCATGAAACAGGCCAGAATCGACAAAAACTGCGAGTGTTGATGACCGACACGTAAACGCACCCCGGGGTTCGTCAAACGTGGAAATCACTCCGCAATCCCAAAACAGTAAGTAATAGTCCACGAAACTGGCCAGGATCGGCCAAAACTACGAGTATTTATAACCAACACGAAAACGCGCCCCAGGGTTCATCAATCGTGGAAATAGTCCGAGACCCCAAAACAGTGAGTAATTGTGCACGAAACGGGCCAGAATCGGCCAAAACTACAAGTGTTGATGACCGACACGTAAACGCACCCCGGGGTTCGTCAATCGTGGAAATCACTCCGGGACCCCAAAACAGCGAGTAATAGTCCACGAAACGGGCCGGAATCGGCCAAAACTGCGGGTGTTGATGACCGACACGCAAACGCACCCCGGGGTTCGTCAAGCGTGGAAATCAGTCCGAGACCCCAAAACAGTGAGTAATAGTCCACGAACGAGCCAAAATCGGCCAAAACTGCGGGTGTTGATGACCGACATGTAAACACACCCCGAGGTTCATCAGTCGGGGAAATCACTCCGGGACCCCAAAAAAGTGAGTAATAGTGCACGATACGGGCCAAAATCGGCCAAAACAGCGGGTGTTGATGACCGACACGTAAACGCACCCCGGGTTTCGTCAATCGTGGAAATCACTCCGGGACCCCAAAACCGCGAGTAATAGTCCATGAAACTGGCCAGAATCGGCCAAAACTGTGAGTGTTTATGATCGACACGTAAACGCACCCTGGGGTTCATCAATCGTGGAAATCAGTCCAGGACACCAAAACAGTCAGTAATAGTCCATGAAACAGGCCAGAATCGACAAAAACTGCGAGTGTTGATCACCGACACGTAAACGCACCCCGGGGTTCGTCAATCGTGGAAATCACTCCGCAATCCCAAAACAGTAAGTAATAGTCCACGAAACTGGCCAGGATCGGCCAAAACTACGAGTATTTATAACCAACACGAAAACTCGCCCCAGGGTTCATCAATCGTGGAAATAGTCCGAGACCCCAAAACAGTGAGTAATTGTGCACGAAACGGGCCAGAATCGGCCAAAACTACAAGTGTTGATGACCGACACGTAAACGCACCCCGGGGTTCGTCAATCGTGGAAATCACTCCGGGACCCCAAAACAGCGAGAAATAGTCCACGAAACGGGCCGGAATCGGCCAAAGCTGCGGGTGTTGATGACCGACACGGAAACGCACCCCGGGGTTCGTGAAGCGTGGAAATCAGTCCGAGACCCCAAAACAGTGAGTAATAGTCCACGAACGAGCCAAAATCGGCCAAAACTGCGGGTGTTGATGACCGACATGTAAACGCACCCCGAGGTTCATCAGTCGGAGAAATCACTCCGGGAACCCAAAAAAGTGAGTAATAGTGCACGATACGGGCCAAAATCGGCCAAAACTGCGGGTGTTGATGACCGACACATAAACGCACCCCGGGGTTCGTCAATCGTGGAAATCACTCCGCAATCCCAAAACAGTAAGTAATAGTCCACGAAACTGGCCAGGATCGGCCAAAACTACGAGTATTTATAACCAACACGAAAACTCGCCCCAGGGTTCATCAATCGTGGAAATAGTCCGAGACCCCAAAACAGTGAGTAATTGTGCACGAAACGGGCCAGAATCGGCCAAAACTACAAGTGTTGATAACCGACACGTAAACGCACCCCGGGGTTCGTCAATCGTGGAAATCACTCCGGGACCCCAAAACAGCGAGAAATAGTCCACGAAACGGGCCGGAATCGGCCAAAACTGCGGGTGTTGATGACCGACACGGAAACGCACCCCGGGGTTCGTGAAGCGTGGAAATCAGTCCGAGACCCCAAAACAGTGAGTAATAGTCCACGAACGAGCCAAAATCGGCCAAAACTGCGGGTGTTGATGACCGACATGTAAACGCACCCCGAGGTTCATCAGTCGGAGAAATCACTCCGGGAACCCAAAAAAGTGAGTAATAGTGCACGATACGGGCCAAAATCGGCCAAAACTGCGGGTGTTGATGACCGACACATAAACGCACCCCGGGGTTCGTCAATCGTGGAAATCACTCCGGGACCCCAAAACCGCGAGTAATGGTCCATGAAACTGGCCAGAATCGGTCAAAACTGTGAGTGTTTATGATCGACACGTAAACGCACCCTGGGGTTCATCAATCGTGGAAATCAGTCCGGGACACCAAAACAGTCAGTAATAGTCCATGAAACAGGCCAGAATCGACAAAAACTGCGAGTGTTGATGACCGACACGTAAACGCACCCCGGGGTTCGTCAATCGTGGAAATCACTCCGCAATCCCAAAACAGTAAGTAATAGTCCACGAAACTGGCCAGGATCGGCCAAAACTGCGAATATTTATGACCAACACGAAAACGCGCCCCAGGGTTCATCAATCGTGGAAATAGTCCGAGACCCCAAACCAGTGAGTAATTGTGCACGAAACGGGCCAGAATCGGCCAAAACTACAAGTGTTGATGACCGACACGTAAACGCACCCCGGGGTTCGTCAATCGTGGAAATCACTCCGCAATCCCAAAACAGTAAGTAATAGTCCACGAAACCGGCCAGGATCGGCCAAAACTACGAGTATTTATGACCAACACGAAAACGCGCCCCAGGGTTCATCAATCGTGGAAATAGTCCGAGACCCCAAAACAGTGAGTAATTGTGCACGAAACGGGCCAGAATCGGCCAAAACTACAAGTGTTGATGACCGACACGAAAACGCACCCCGGGGTTCGTCAATCGTGGAAATCACTCCGGGACCCCAAAACCGCGAGTAATAGTCCACGAAACGGGCCGGAATAGGCCAAAACTGCAGGTGTTGATGACCGACACGAAAACGCACCCCGGGGTTCGTCAATCGTGGAAATCAGTCCGAGACCCCAAAACAGTGAGTAATAGTCCACGAACGAGCCAAAATCGGCCAAAACTGCGGGTGTTGATGATCGACATGTAAACGCACCCCGAGGTTCAACAATCCGGGACCCCAAAACAGCGAGTAATAGTCCACGAAACGGGCCGGAATCGGCCAAAACTGCGGGTGTTGATGACCGACACGCAAACGCACCCCGGGGTTCGTCAAGCGTGGAAATCAGTCCGAGACCCCAAAACAGTGAGTAATAGTCCACGAACGAGCCAAAATCGGCCAAAACTGCGGGTGTTGATGACCGACATGTAAACACACCCCGAGGTTCATCAGTCGGGGAAATCACTCCGGGACCCCAAAAAAGTGAGTGTTTATGATCGACACGTAAACGCACCCTGGGGTTCATCAATCGTGGAAATCAGTCCGGGACACCAAAACAGTCAGTAATAGTCCATGAAACAGGCCAGAATCGACAAAAACTGCGAGTGTTGATGACCGACACGTAAACGCACCCCGGGGTTCGTCAAACGTGGAAATCACTCCGCAATCCCAAAACAGTAAGTAATAGTCCACGAAACTGGCCAGGATCGGCCAAAACTACGAGTATTTATAACCAACACGAAAACGCGCCCCAGGGTTCATCAATCGTGGAAATAGTCCGAGACCCCAAAACAGTGAGTAATTGTGCACGAAACGGGCCAGAATCGGCCAAAACTACAAGTGTTGATGACCGACACGTAAACGCACCCCGGGGTTCGTCAATCGTGGAAATCACTCCGGGACCCCAAAACAGCGAGTAATAGTCCACGAAACGGGCCGGAATCGGCCAAAACTGCGGGTGTTGATGACCGACACGCAAACGCACCCCGGGGTTCGTCAAGCGTGGAAATCAGTCCGAGACCCCAAAACAGTGAGTAATAGTCCACGAACGAGCCAAAATCGGCCAAAACTGCGGGTGTTGATGACCGACATGTAAACACACCCCGAGGTTCATCAGTCGGGGAAATCACTCCGGGACCCCAAAAAAGTGAGTAATAGTGCACGATACGGGCCAAAATCGGCCAAAACAGCGGGTGTTGATGACCGACACGTAAACGCACCCCGGGTTTCGTCAATCGTGGAAATCACTCCGGGACCCCAAAACCGCGAGTAATAGTCCATGAAACTGGCCAGAATCGGCCAAAACTGTGAGTGTTTATGATCGACACGTAAACGCACCCTGGGGTTCATCAATCGTGGAAATCAGTCCAGGACACCAAAACAGTCAGTAATAGTCCATGAAACAGGCCAGAATCGACAAAAACTGCGAGTGTTGATCACCGACACGTAAACGCACCCCGGGGTTCGTCAATCGTGGAAATCACTCCGCAATCCCAAAACAGTAAGTAATAGTCCACGAAACTGGCCAGGATCGGCCAAAACTACGAGTATTTATAACCAACACGAAAACTCGCCCCAGGGTTCATCAATCGTGGAAATAGTCCGAGACCCCAAAACAGTGAGTAATTGTGCACGAAACGGGCCAGAATCGGCCAAAACTACAAGTGTTGATGACCGACACGTAAACGCACCCCGGGGTTCGTCAATCGTGGAAATCACTCCGGGACCCCAAAACAGCGAGAAATAGTCCACGAAACGGGCCGGAATCGGCCAAAGCTGCGGGTGTTGATGACCGACACGGAAACGCACCCCGGGGTTCGTGAAGCGTGGAAATCAGTCCGAGACCCCAAAACAGTGAGTAATAGTCCACGAACGAGCCAAAATCGGCCAAAACTGCGGGTGTTGATGACCGACATGTAAACGCACCCCGAGGTTCATCAGTCGGAGAAATCACTCCGGGAACCCAAAAAAGTGAGTAATAGTGCACGATACGGGCCAAAATCGGCCAAAACTGCGGGTGTTGATGACCGACACATAAACGCACCCCGGGGTTCGTCAATCGTGGAAATCACTCCGCAATCCCAAAACAGTAAGTAATAGTCCACGAAACTGGCCAGGATCGGCCAAAACTACGAGTATTTATAACCAACACGAAAACTCGCCCCAGGGTTCATCAATCGTGGAAATAGTCCGAGACCCCAAAACAGTGAGTAATTGTGCACGAAACGGGCCAGAATCGGCCAAAACTACAAGTGTTGATAACCGACACGTAAACGCACCCCGGGGTTCGTCAATCGTGGAAATCACTCCGGGACCCCAAAACAGCGAGAAATAGTCCACGAAACGGGCCGGAATCGGCCAAAACTGCGGGTGTTGATGACCGACACGGAAACGCACCCCGGGGTTCGTGAAGCGTGGAAATCAGTCCGAGACCCCAAAACAGTGAGTAATAGTCCACGAACGAGCCAAAATCGGCCAAAACTGCGGGTGTTGATGACCGACATGTAAACGCACCCCGAGGTTCATCAGTCGGAGAAATCACTCCGGGAACCCAAAAAAGTGAGTAATAGTGCACGATACGGGCCAAAATCGGCCAAAACTGCGGGTGTTGATGACCGACACATAAACGCACCCCGGGGTTCGTCAATCGTGGAAATCACTCCGGGACCCCAAAACCGCGAGTAATGGTCCATGAAACTGGCCAGAATCGGTCAAAACTGTGAGTGTTTATGATCGACACGTAAACGCACCCTGGGGTTCATCAATCGTGGAAATCAGTCCGGGACACCAAAACAGTCAGTAATAGTCCATGAAACAGGCCAGAATCGACAAAAACTGCGAGTGTTGATGACCGACACGTAAACGCACCCCGGGGTTCGTCAATCGTGGAAATCACTCCGCAATCCCAAAACAGTAAGTAATAGTCCACGAAACTGGCCAGGATCGGCCAAAACTGCGAATATTTATGACCAACACGAAAACGCGCCCCAGGGTTCATCAATCGTGGAAATAGTCCGAGACCCCAAACCAGTGAGTAATTGTGCACGAAACGGGCCAGAATCGGCCAAAACTACAAGTGTTGATGACCGACACGTAAACGCACCCCGGGGTTCGTCAATCGTGGAAATCACTCCGCAATCCCAAAACAGTAAGTAATAGTCCACGAAACCGGCCAGGATCGGCCAAAACTACGAGTATTTATGACCAACACGAAAACGCGCCCCAGGGTTCATCAATCGTGGAAATAGTCCGAGACCCCAAAACAGTGAGTAATTGTGCACGAAACGGGCCAGAATCGGCCAAAACTACAAGTGTTGATGACCGACACGAAAACGCACCCCGGGGTTCGTCAATCGTGGAAATCACTCCGGGACCCCAAAACCGCGAGTAATAGTCCACGAAACGGGCCGGAATAGGCCAAAACTGCAGGTGTTGATGACCGACACGAAAACGCACCCCGGGGTTCGTCAATCGTGGAAATCAGTCCGAGACCCCAAAACAGTGAGTAATAGTCCACGAACGAGCCAAAATCGGCCAAAACTGCGGGTGTTGATGATCGACATGTAAACGCACCCCGAGGTTCAACAATCCGGGACCCCAAAACAGCGAGTAATAGTCCACGAAACGGGCCGGAATCGGCCAAAACTGCGGGTGTTGATGACCGACACGCAAACGCACCCCGGGGTTCGTCAAGCGTGGAAATCAGTCCGAGACCCCAAAACAGTGAGTAATAGTCCACGAACGAGCCAAAATCGGCCAAAACTGCGGGTGTTGATGACCGACATGTAAACACACCCCGAGGTTCATCAGTCGGGGAAATCACTCCGGGACCCCAAAAAAGTGAGTAATAGTGCACGATACGGGCCAAAATCGGCCAAAACAGCGGGTGTTGATGACCGACACGTAAACGCACCCCGGGGTTCGTCAATCGTGGAAATCACTCCGGGACCCCAAAACCGCGAGTAATAGTCCACGAAACGGGCCGGAATAGGCCAAAACTGCGGGTGTTGATGACCGACACGAAAACGCACCCCGGGGTTCGTCAATCGTGGAAATCAGTCCGAGACCCCAAAACAGTGAGTAATAGTCCACGAACGAGCCAAAATCGGCCAAAACTGCGGGTGTTGATGATCGACATGTAAACGCACCCCGAGGTTCATCAATTCGGGACCCCAAAAAAGTGAGTAATTGTGCACGATACGGGTCAAAATCGGCCAAAACTGCGGGTGTTGATGACCGACACGTAAACGCACCCCGGGGTTCGTCAATCGTGGAAATCAATCCGGGACCCCAAAACAGTGAGTAATAGTCCATGAAACTGGCGAGAATCGGCCAAAACTATGAGTGTTTATGATCGACACGTAAACGCACCCTGGGGTTCATCAATCGTGGAAATCAGTCCGGGACCCCAAAACAGTGAGTAATTGTCCATGAAACTGGCCAGAATCAGCCAAAACTGCGTGTGTTTATGATCGACACGTAAACGCACCCTGGGGTTCATCAATCGTGGAAATCAGTCCAGGACACCAAAACAGTCAGTAATAGTCCACGAAATAGGCCGGAATCGGCCAAAACTGCGGGTGTTGATGACCGACACGTAAACGCACCCCGGGGTTCGTCAATCGTGGAAATCACTCCGGGACCCCAAAACCGCGAGTAATAGTCCATGAAACTGGCCAGAATCGGCCAAAACTGTGAGTGTTTATGATCGACACGTAAACGCACCCTGGGGTTCATCAATCGTGGAAATCAGTCCGGGACACCAAAACAGTCAGTAATAGTCCATGAAACAGGCCAGAATCGACAAAAACTGCGAGTGTTGATGACCGACACGTAAACGCACCCCGGGGTTCGTCAATCGTGGAAATCACTCCGCAATCCCAAAACAGTAAGTAATAGTCCACGAAACTGGCCAGGATTGGCCAAAACTACGAGTATTTATGACCAACACGAAAACGCGCCCCAGGGTTCATCAATCGTGGAAATAGTCCGAGACCCCAAAACAGTGAGTAATTGTGCACGAAACGGGCCAGAATCGGCCAAAACTACAAGTGTTGATGACCGACACGTAAACGCACCCCGGGGTTCGTCAATCGTGGAAATCACTCCGGGACCCCCAAACAGCGAGTAATAGTCCACGAAACGGGCCGGAATCGGCCAAAACTATGGGTGTTGATGACCGACACGCAAACGCACCCCGGGGTTCGTCAAGCGTGGAAATCAGTCCGAGACCCCAAAACAGTGAGTAATAGTCCACGAACGAGCCAAAAATCGGCCAAAACTGCAGGTGTTGATGACCGACATGTAAACGCACCCCGAGGTTCATCAGTCGGGGAAATCACTCCGGGACCCCAAAAAAGTGAGTAATAGTGCACGATACGGGCCAAAATCGGCCAAAACTGCGGGTGTTGATGACCGACATGTAAACGCACCCCGGGGTTCGTCAATCGTGGAAATCACTCCGGGACCCCAAAACCGCGAGTAATAGTCCATGAAACTGGCCAGAATCGGCCAAAACTGTGAGTGTTTATGATCGACACGTAAACGCACCCTGGGGTTCATCAATCGTGGAAATCAGTCCGGGACACCAAAACAGTCAGTAATAGTCCATGAAACAGGCCAGAATCGACAAAAACTGCGAGTGTTGATCACCGACACGTAAACGCACCCCGGGGTTCGTCAATCGTGGAAATCACTCCGCAATCCCAAAACAGTAAGTAATAGTCCACGAAACTGGCCAGGATCGGCCAAAACTACGAGTATTTATAACCAACACGAAAACGCGCCCCAGGGTTCATCAATCGTGGAAATAGTCCGAGACCCCAAAACAGTGAGTAATTGTGCACGAAACGGGCCAGAATCGGCCAAAACTACAAGTGTTGATGACCGACACGTAAACGCACCCCGGGGTTCGTCAATCGTGGAAATCACTCCGGGACCCCAAAACAGCGAGTAATAGTCCACGAAACGGGCCGGAATCGGCCAAAACTGCGGGTGTTGATGACCGACACGCAAACGCACCCCGGGGTTCGTCAAGCGTGGAAATCAGTCCGAGACCCCAAAACAGTGAGTAATAGTCCACGAACGAGCCAAAATCGGCCAAAACTGCGGGTGTTGATGACCGACATGTAAACACACCCCGAGGTTCATCAGTCGGGGAAATCACTCCGGGACCCCAAAAAAGTGAGTAATAGTGCACGATACGGGCCAAAATCGGCCAAAACAGCGGGTGTTGATGACCGACACGTAAACGCACCCCGGGGTTCGTCAATCGTGGAAATCACTCCGGGACCCCAAAACCGCGAGTAATAGTCCACGAAACGGGCCGGAATAGGCCAAAACTGCAGGTGTTGATGACCGACACGAAAACGCACCCCGGGGTTCGTCAATCGTGGAAATCAGTCCGAGACCCCAAAACAGTGAGTAATAGTCCACGAACGAGCCAAAATCGGCCAAAACTGCGGGTGTTGATGATCGACATGTAAACGCACCCCGAGGTTCATCAATTCGGGACCCCAAAAAAGTGATTAATTGTGCACGATACGGGTCAAAATCGGCCAAAACTGCGGGTGTTGATGACCGACACGTAAACGCACCCCGGGGTTCGTCAATCGTGGAAATCAATCCGGGACCCCAAAACAGTGAGTAATAGTCCATGAAACTGGCGAGAATCGGCCAAAACTATGAGTGTTTATGATCGACACGTAAACGCACCCTGGGGTTCATCAATCGTGGAAATCAGTCCGGGACCCCAAAACAGTGAGTAATTGTCCATGAAACTGGCCAGAATCAGCCAAAACTGCGTGTGTTTATGATCGACACGTAAACGCACCCTGGGGTTCATCAATCGTGGAAATCAGTCCAGGACACCAAAACAGTCAGTAATAGTCCACGAAATAGGCCGGAATCGGCCAAAACTGCGGGTGTTGATGACCGACACGTAAACGCACCCCGGGGTTCGTCAATCGTGGAAATCACTCCGCAATCCCAAAACAGTAAGTAATAGTCCACGAAACTGGCCAGGATTGGCCAAAACTACGAGTATTTATGACCAACACGAAAACGCGCCCCAGGGTTCATCAATCGTGGAAATAGTCCGAGACCCCAAAACAGTGAGTAATTGTGCACGAAACGGGCCAGAATCGGCCAAAACTACAAGTGTTGATGACCGACACGTAAACGCACCCCGGGGTTCGTCAATCGTGGAAATCACTCCGGGACCCCAAAACAGCGAGTAATAGTCCACGAAACGGGCCGGAATCGGCCAAAACTGCGGGTGTTGATGACCGACACGCAAACGCACCCCGGGGTTCGTCAAGCGTGGAAATCAGTCCGAGACCCCAAAACAGTGAGTAATAGTCCACGAACGAGCCAAAATCGGCCAAAACTGCGGGTGTTGATGACCGACATGTAAACACACCCCGAGGTTCATCAGTCGGGGAAATCACTCCGGGACCCCAAAAAAGTGAGTAATAGTGCACGATACGGGCCAAAATCGGCCAAAACAGCGGGTGTTGATGACCGACACGTAAACGCACCCCGGGGTTCGTCAATCGTGGAAATCACTCCGGGACCCCAAAACCGCGAGTAATAGTCCACGAAACGGGCCGGAATAGGCCAAAACTGCAGGTGTTGATGACCGACACGAAAACGCACCCCGGGGTTCGTCAATCGTGGAAATCAGTCCGAGACCCCAAAACAGTGAGTAATAGTCCACGAACGAGCCAAAATCGGCCAAAACTGCGGGTGTTGATGATCGACATGTAAACGCACCCCGAGGTTCATCAATTCGGGACCCCAAAAAAGTGAGTAATTGTGCACGATACGGGTCAAAATCGGCCAAAACTGCGGGTGTTGATGACCGACACGTAAACGCACCCCGGGGTTCGTCAATCGTGGAAATCAATCCGGGACCCCAAAACAGTGAGTAATAGTCCATGAAACTGGCGAGAATCGGCCAAAACTATGAGTGTTTATGATCGACACGTAAACGCACCCTGGGGTTCATCAATCGTGGAAATCAGTCCGGGACCCCAAAACAGTGAGTAATTGTCCATGAAACTGGCCAGAATCAGCCAAAACTGCGTGTGTTTATGATCGACACGTAAACGCACCCTGGGGTTCATCAATCGTGGAAATCAGTCCAGGACACCAAAACAGTCAGTAATAGTCCACGAAATAGGCCGGAATCGGCCAAAACTGCGGGTGTTGATGACCGACACGTAAACGCACCCCGGGGTTCGTCAATCGTGGAAATCACTCCGCAATCCCAAAACAGTAAGTAATAGTCCACCAAACTGGCCAGGATTGGCCAAAACTACGAGTATTTATGACCAACACGAAAACGCGCCCCAGGGTTCATCAATCGTGGAAATAGTCCGAGACCCCAAAACAGTGAGTAATTGTGCACGAAACGGGCCAGAATCGGCCAAAACTACAAGTGTTGATGACCGACACGTAAACGCACCCCGGGGTTCGTCAATCGTGGAAATCACTCCGGGACCCCAAAACAGCGAGTAATAGTCCACGAAACGGGCCGGAATCGGCCAAAACTATGGGTGTTGATGACCGACACGCAAACGCACCCCGGGGTTCGTCAAGCGTGGAAATCAGTCCGAGACCCCAAAACAGTGAGTAATAGTCCACGAACGAGCCAAAAATCGGCCAAAACTGCGGGTGTTGATGACCGACATGTAAACGCACCCCGAGGTTCATCAGTCGGGGAAATCACTCCGGGACCCCAAAAAAGTGAGTAATAGTGCACGATACGGGCCAAAATCGGCCAAAACTGCGGGTGTTGATGACCGACATGTAAACGCACCCCGGGGTTCGTCAATCGTGGAAATCACTCCGGGACCCCAAAACCGCGAGTAATAGTCCATGAAACTGGCCAGAATCGGCCAAAACTGTGAGTGTTTATGATCGACACGTAAACGCACCCTGGGGTTCATCAATCGTGGAAATCAGTCCGGGACACCAAAACAGTCAGTAATAGTCCATGAAACAGGCCAGAATCGACAAAAACTGCGAGTGTTGATCACCGACACGTAAACGCACCCCGGGGTTCGTCAATCGTGGAAATCACTCCGCAATCCCAAAACAGTAAGTAATAGTCCACGAAACTGGCCAGGATCGGCCAAAACTACGAGTATTTATAACCAACACGAAAACGCGCCCCAGGGTTCATCAATCGTGGAAATAGTCCGAGACCCCAAAACAGTGAGTAATTGTGCACGAAACGGGCCAGAATCGGCCAAAACTACAAGTGTTGATGACCGACACGTAAACGCACCCCGGGGTTCGTCAATCGTGGAAATCACTCCGGGACCCCAAAACAGCGAGTAATAGTCCACGAAACGGGCCGGAATCGGCCAAAACTGCGGGTGTTGATGACCGACACGCAAACGCACCCCGGGGTTCGTCAAGCGTGGAAATCAGTCCGAGACCCCAAAACAGTGAGTAATAGTCCACGAACGAGCCAAAATCGGCCAAAACTGCGGGTGTTGATGACCGACATGTAAACGCACCCCGAGGTTCATCAGTCGGGGAAATCACTCCGGGACCCCAAAAAAGTGAGTAATAGTGCACGATACGGGCCAAAATCGGCCAAAACAGCGGGTGTTGATGACCGACACGTAAACGCACCCCGGGGTTCGTCAATCGTGGAAATCACTCCGGGACCCCAAAACCGCGAGTAATAGTCCACGAAACGGGCCGGAATAGGCCAAAACTGCAGGAGTTGATGACCGACACGAAAACGCACCCCGGGGTTCGTCAATCGTGGAAATCAGTCCGAGACCCCAAAACAGTGAGTAATAGTCCACGAACGAGCCAAAATCGGCCAAAACTGCGGGTGTTGATGATCGACATGTAAACGCACCCCGAGGTTCATCAATTCGGGACCCCAAAAAAGTGAGTAATTGTGCACGATACGGGTCAAAATCGGCCAAAACTGCGGGTGTTGATGACCGACACGTAAACGCACCCCGGGGTTCGTCAATCGTGGAAATCAATCCGGGACCCCAAAACAGTGAGTAATAGTCCATGAAACTGGCGAGAATCGGCCAAAACTATGAGTGTTTATGATCGACACGTAAACGCACCCTGGGGTTCATCAATCGTGGAAATCAGTCCGGGACCCCAAAACAGTGAGTAATTGTCCATGAAACTGGCCAGAATCAGCCAAAACTGCGTGTGTTTATGATCGACACGTAAACGCACCCTGGGGTTCATCAATCGTGGAAATCAGTCCAGGACACCAAAACAGTCAGTAATAGTCCACGAAATAGGCCGGAATCGGCCAAAACTGCGGGTGTTGATGACCGACACGTAAACGCACCCCGGGGTTCGTCAATCGTGGAAATCACTCCGCAATCCCAAAACAGTAAGTAATAGTCCACGAAACTGGCCAGGATTGGCCAAAACTACGAGTATTTATGACCAACACGAAAACGCGCCCCAGGGTTCATCAATCGTGGAAATAGTCCGAGACCCCAAAACAGTGAGTAATTGTGCACGAAACGGGCCAGAATCGGCCAAAACTACAAGTGTTGATGACCGACACGTAAACGCACCCCGGGGTTCGTCAATCGTGGAAATCACTCCGGGACCCCAAAACAGCGAGTAATAGTCCACGAAACGGGCCGGAATCGGCCAAAACTATGGGTGTTGATGACCGACACGCAAACGCACCCCGGGGTTCGTCAAGCGTGGAAATCAGTCCGAGACCCCAAAACAGTGAGTAATAGTCCACGAACGAGCCAAAAATCGGCCAAAACTGCGGGTGTTGATGACCGACATGTAAACGCACCCCGAGGTTCATCAGTCGGGGAAATCACTCCGGGACCCCAAAAAAGTGAGTAATAGTGCACGATACGGGCCAAAATCGGCCAAAACTGCGGGTGTTGATGACCGACACGTAAACGCACCCCGGGGTTCGTCAATCGTGGAAATCACTCCGGGACCCCAAAACCGCGAGTAATAGTCCATGAAACTGGCCAGAATCGGCCAAAACTGTGAGTGTTTATGATCGACACGTAAACGCACCCTGGGGTTCATCAATCGTGGAAATCAGTCCGGGACACCAAAACAGTCAGTAATAGTCCATGAAACAGGCCAGAATCGACAAAAACTGCGAGTGTTGATCACCGACACGTAAACGCACCCCGGGGTTCGTCAATCGTGGAAATCACTCCACAATCCCAAAACAGTAAGTAATAGTCCACGAAACTGGCCAGGATCGGCCAAAACTACGAGTATTTATAACCAACACGAAAACGCGCCCCAGGGTTCATCAATCGTGGAAATAGTCCGAGACCCCAAAACAGTGAGTAATTGTGCACGAAACGGGCCAGAATCGGCCAAAACTACAAGTGTTGATGACCGACACGTAAACGCACCCCGGGGTTCGTCAATCGTGGAAATCACTCCGGGACCCCAAAACAGCGAGTAATAGTCCACGAAACGGGCCGGAATCGGCCAAAACTGCGGGTGTTGATGACCGACACGCAAACGCACCCCGGGGTTCGTCAAGCGTGGAAATCAGTCCGAGACCCCAAAACAGTGAGTAATAGTCCACGAACGAGCCAAAATCGGCCAAAACTGCGGGTGTTGATGACCGACATGTAAACACACCCCGAGGTTCATCAGTCGGGGAAATCACTCCGGGACCCCAAAAAAGTGAGTAATAGTGCACGATACGGGCCAAAATCGGCCAAAACAGCGGGTGTTGATGACCGACACGTAAACGCACCCCGGGGTTCGTCAATCGTGGAAATCACTCCGGGACCCCAAAACCGCGAGTAATAGTCCATGAAACTGGCCAGAATCGGCCAAAACTATGAGTGTTTATGATCGACACGTAAACGCACCCTGGGGTTCATCAATCGTGGAAATCAGTCCGGGACACCAAAACAATCAGTAATAGTCCATGAAACAGGCCAGAATCGACAAAAACTGCGAGTGTTGATCACCGACACGTAAACGCACCCCGGGGTTCGTCAATCGTGGAAATCACTCCGCAATCCCAAAACAGTAAGTAATAGTCCACGAAACTGGCCTGGATCGGCCAAAACTACGAGTATTTATAACCAACACGAAAACGCGCCCCAGGGTTCATCAATCGTGGAAATAGTCCGAGACCCCAAAACAGTGAGTAATTGTGCACGAAACGGGCCAAAATCGGCCAAAACTACAAGTGTTGATGACCGACACGTAAACGCGCCCCGGGGTTCGTCAATCGTGGAAATCACTCCGGGACCCCAAAACAGCGAGTAATAGTCCACGAAACGGGCCGGAATCGGCCAAAACTGCGGGTGTTGATGACCGACACGCAAACGCACCCCGGGGTTCGTCAAGCGTGGAAATCAGTCCGAGACCCCAAAACAGTGAGTAATAGTCCACGAACGAGCCAAAATCGGCCAAAACTGCGGGTGTTGATGACCGACATGTAAACGCACCCCGAGGTTCTTTAGTCGGGGAAATCACTCCGGGACCCCAAAAAAGTGAGTAATAGTGCACGATACGGGCCAAAATCGGCCAAAACTGCGGGTGTTGATGACTGACACGTAAACGCACCCCGGGGTTCGTCAATCGTGGAAATCACTCCACAATCCCAAAACAGTAAGTAATAGTCCACGAAACTGGCCAGGATCGGCCAAAACTACGAGTATTTATAACCAACACGAAAACGCGCCCCAGGGTTCATCAATCGTGGAAATAGTCCGAGACCCCAAAACAGTGAGTAATTGTGCACGAAACGGGCCAGAATCGGCCAAAACTACAAGTGTTGATGACCGACACGTAAACGCACCCCGGGGTTCGTCAATCGTGGAAATCACTCCACAATCCCAAAACAGTAAGTAATAGTCCACGAAACTGGCCAGGATCGGCCAAAACTACGAGTATTTATAACCAACACGAAAACGCGCCCCAGGGTTCATCAATCGTGGAAATAGTCCGAGACCCCAAAACAGTGAGTAATTGTGCACGAAACGGGCCAGAATCGGCCAAAACTACAAGTGTTGATGACCGACACGTAAACGCACCCCGGGGTTCGTCAATCGTGGAAATCACTCCGGGACCCCAAAACAGCGAGTAATAGTCCACGAAACGGGCCGGAATCGGCCAAAACTGCGGGTGTTGATGACCGACACGCAAACGTACCCCGGGGTTCGTCAAGCGTGGAAATCAGTCCGAGACCCCAAAACAGTGAGTAATAGTCCACGAACGAGCCAAAATCGGCCAAAACTGCGGGTGTTGATGACCGACATGTAAACACACCCCGAGGTTCATCAGTCGGGGAAATCACTCCGGGACCCCAAAAAAGTGAGTAATAGTGCACGATACGGGCCAAAATCGGCCAAAACAGCGGGTGTTGATGACCGACACGTAAACGCACCCCGGGGTTCGTCAATCGTGGAAATCACTCCGGGACCCCAAAACCGCGAGTAATAGTCCATGAAACTGGCCAGAATCGGCCAAAACTATGAGTGTTTATGATCGACACGTAAACGCACCCTGGGGTTCATCAATCGTGGAAATCAGTCCGGGACACCAAAACAATCAGTAATAGTCCATGAAACAGGCCAGAATCGACAAAAACTGCGAGTGTTGATCACCGACACGTAAACGCACCCCGGGGTTCGTCAATCGTGGAAATCACTCCGCAATCCCAAAACAGTAAGTAATAGTCCACGAAACTGGCCTGGATCGGCCAAAACTACGAGTATTTATAACCAACACGAAAACGCGCCCCAGGGTTCATCAATCGTGGAAATAGTCCGAGACCCCAAAACAGTGAGTAATTGTGCACGAAACGGGCCAGAATCGGCCAAAACTACAAGTGTTGATGACCGACACGTAAACGCACCCCGGGGTTCGTCAATCGTGGAAATCACTCCGGGACCCCAAAACCGCGAGTAATAGTCCACGAAACGGGCCGGAATCGGCCAAAACTGCGGGTGTTGATGACCGACACGCAAACGCACCCCGGGGTTCGTCAAGCGTGGAAATCATTCCGAGACCCCAAAACAGTGAGTAATAGTCCACGAACGAGCCAAAATCGGCCAAAACTGCGGGTGTTGATGACCGACATGTAAACGCACCCCGAGGTTCTTTAGTCGGGGAAATCACTCCGGGACCCCAAAAAAGTGAGTAATAGTGCACGATACGGGCCAAAATCGGCCAAAACTGCGGGTGTTGATGACTGACACGTAAACGCACCCCGGGGTTCGTCAATCGTGGAAATCACTCCGGGACCCCAAAACCGCGAGTAATAGTCCATGAAACTGGCCAGAATCGGCCAAAACTGTGAGTGTTTATGATCGACACGTAAACGCACCCTGGGGTTCATCAATCATGGAAATCAGTCCGGGACACCAAAACAGTCAGTAATAGTCCATGAAACAGGCCAGAATCGACAAAAACTGCGAGTGTTGATCACCGACACGTAAACGCACCCCGGGGTTCGTCAATCGTGGAAATCACTCCACAATCCCAAAACAGTAAGTAATAGTCCACGAAACTGGCCTGGATCGGCCAAAACTACGAGTATTTATAACCAACACGAAAACGCGCCCCAGGGTTCATCAATCGTGGAAATAGTCCGAGACCCCAAAACAGTGAGTAATTGTGCACGAAACGGGCCAGAATCGGCCAAAACTACAAGTGTTGATGACCGACACGTAAACGCACCCCAGGGTTCGTCAATCGTGGAAATCACTCCGGGACCCCAAAACAGCGAGTAATAGTCCACGAAACGGGCCGGAATCGGCCAAAACTGCGGGTGTTGATGACCGACACGCAAACGCACCCCGGGGTTCGTCAAGCGTGGAAATCAGTCCGAGACCCCAAAACAGTGAGTAATAGTCCACGAACGAGCCAAAATCGGCCAAAACTGCGGGTGTTGATGACCGACATGTAAACGCACCCCGAGGTTCATCAGTCGGAGAAATCACTCCGGGACCCCAAAAAAGTGAGTAATAGTGCACGATACGGGCCAAAATCGGCCAAAATTGCGGGTGTTGATGACCGACACATAAACGCATCCCGGGGTTCGTCAATCGTGGAAATCACTCCGGGACCCCAAAACCGCGAGTAATAGTCCATGAAACTGGCCAGAACCGGCCAAAACTATGAGTGTTTATGATCGACACGTAAACGCACCCTGGGGTTCATCAATCGTGGAAATCAGTCCGGGACACCAAAACAGTCAGTAATAGTCCATGAAACAGGCCAGAATCGACAAAAACTGCGAGTGTTGATCACCGACACGTAAACGCACCCCGGGGTTCGTCAATCATGGAAATCACTCCGCAATCCCAAAACAGTAAGTAATAGTCCACGAAACTGGCCAGGATCGGCCAAAACTACGAGTATTTATAACCAACACGAAAACGCGCCCCAGGGTTCATCAATCGTGGAAATAGTCCGAGACCCCAAAACAGTGAGTAATTGTGCACGAAACGGGCCAGAATCGGCCAAAACTACAAGTGTTGATGACCGACACGTAAACGCACCCCGGGGTTCGTCAATCGTGGAAATCACTCCGGGACCCCAAAACAGCGAGTAATAGTCCACGAAACGGGCCGGAATCGGCCAAAACTGCGGGTGTTGATGACCGACACGCAAACGCACCCCGGGGTTCGTCAAGCGTGGAAATCAGTCTGAGACCCCAAAACAGTGAGTAATAGTCCACGAACGAGCCAAAATCGGCCAAAACTGCGGGTGTTGATGACCGACATGTAAACGCACCCCGAGGTTCATCAGTCGGAGAAATCACTCCGGGACCCCAAAAAAGTGAGTAATAGTGCACGATACGGGCCAAAATCGGCCAAAATTGCGGGTGTTGATGACCGACACATAAACGCATCCCGGGGTTCGTCAATCGTGGAAATCACTCCGGGACCCCAAAACCGCGAGTAATAGTCCATGAAACTGGCCAGAATCGGCCAAAACTATGAGTGTTTATGATCGACACGTAAACGCACCCTGGGGTTCATCAATCGTGGAAATCAGTCCGGGACACCAAAACAGTCAGTAATAGTCCATGAAACAGGCCAGAATCGACAAAAACTGCGAGTGTTGATCACCGACACGTAAACGCACCCCGGGGTTCGTCAATCGTGGAAATCACTCCGGGACCCCAAAACAGCGAGTAATAGTCCACGAAACGGGCCGGAATCGGCCAAAACTGCGGGTGTTGATGACCGACACGCAAACGCACCCCGGGGTTCGTCAAGCGTGGAAATCAGTCCGAGACCCCAAAACAGTGAGTAATAGTCCACGAACGAGCCAAAATCGGCCAAAACTGCGGGTGTTGATGACCGACATGTAAACGCACCCCGAGGTTCATCAGTCGGAGAAATCACTCCGGGACCCCAAAAAAGTGAGTAATAGTGCACGATACGGGCCAAAATCGGCCAAAACAGCGGGTGTTGATGACCGACACGTAAACGCACCCCGGGGTTCGTCAATCGTGGAAATCACTCCGGGACCCCAAAACCGCGAGTAATAGTCCATGAAACTGGCCAGAATCGGCCAAAACTATGAGTGTTGATCACCGACACGTAAACGCACCCCGGGGTTCGTCAATCGTGGAAATCACTCCGCAATCCCAAAACAGTAAGTAATAGTCCACGAAACTGGCCTGGATCGGCCAAAACTACGAGTATTTATAACCAACACGAAAACGCGCCCCAGGGTTCATCAATCGTGGAAATAGTCCGAGACCCCAAAACAGTGAGTAATTGTGCACGAAACGGGCCAGAATCGGCCAAAACTACAAGTGTTGATGACCGACACGTAAACGCACCCCGGGGTTCGTCAATCGTGGAAATCACTCCGGGACCCCAAAACAGCGAGTAATAGTCCACGAAACGGGCCGGAATCGGCCAAAACTGCGGGTGTTGATGACCGACACGCAAACGCACCCCGGGGTTCGTCAAGCGTGGAAATCAGTCCGAGACCCCAAAACAGTGAGTAATAGTCCACGAACGAGCCAAAATCGGCCAAAACTGCGGGTGTTGATGACCGACATGTAAACGCACCCCGAGGTTCATCAGTCGGAGAAATCACTCCGGGACCCCAAAAAAGTGAGTAATAGTGCACGATACGGGCCAAAATCGGCCAAAATTGCGGGTGTTGATGACCGACACATAAACGCATCCCGGGGTTCGTCAATCGTGGAAATCACTCCGGGACCCCAAAACCGCGAGTAATAGTCCATGAAACTGGCCAGAACCGGCCAAAACTATGAGTGTTTATGATCGACACGTAAACGCACCCTGGGGTTCATCAATCGTGGAAATCAGTCCGGGACACCAAAACAGTCAGTAATAGTCCATGAAACAGGCCAGAATCGACAAAAACTGCGAGTGTTGATCACCGACACGTAAACGCACCCCGGGGTTCGTCAATCATGGAAATCACTCCGCAATCCCAAAAAAGTAAGTAATAGTCCACGAAACTGGCCAGGATCGGCCAAAACTACGAGTATTTATAACCAACACGAAAACGCGCCCCAGGGTTCATCAATCGTGGAAATAGTCCGAGACCCCAAAACAGTGAGTAATTGTGCACGAAACGGGCCAGAATCGGCCAAAACTACAAGTGTTGATGACCGACACGTAAACGCACCCCGGGGTTCGTCAATCGTGGAAATCACTCCGGGACCCCAAAACAGCGAGTAATAGTCCACGAAACGGGCCGGAATCGGCCAAAACTGCGGGTGTTGATGACCGACACGCAAACGCACCCCGGGGTTCGTCAAGCGTGGAAATCAGTCTGAGACCCCAAAACAGTGAGTAATAGTCCACGAACGAGCCAAAATCGGCCAAAACTGCGGGTGTTGATGACCGACATGTAAACGCACCCCGAGGTTCATCAGTCGGAGAAATCACTCCGGGACCCCAAAAAAGTGAGTAATAGTGCACGATACGGGCCAAAATCGGCCAAAATTGCGGGTGTTGATGACCGACACATAAACGCATCCCGGGGTTCGTCAATCGTGGAAATCACTCCGGGACCCCAAAACCGCGAGTAATAGTCCATGAAACTGGCCAGAATCGGCCAAAACTATGAGTGTTTATGATCGACACGTAAACGCACCCTGGGGTTCATCAATCGTGGAAATCAGTCCGGGACACCAAAACAGTCAGTAATAGTCCATGAAACAGGCCAGAATCGACAAAAACTGCGAGTGTTGATCACCGACACGTAAACGCACCCCGGGGTTCGTCAATCGTGGAAATCACTCCGCAATCCCAAAACAGTAAGTAATAGTCCACGAAACTGGCCAGGATCGGCCAAAACTACGAGTATTTATAACCAACACGAAAATGCGCCCCAGGGTTCATCAATCGTGGAAATAGTCCGAGACCCCAAAACTGTGAGTAATTGTGCACGAAACGGGCCAGAATCGGCCAAAACTACAAGTGTTGATGACCGACACGTAAACGCACCCCGGGGTTCGTCAATCGTGGAAATCACTCCGGGACCCCAAAACAGCGAGTAATAGTCCACGAAACGGGCCGGAATCGGCCAAAACTGCGGGTGTTGATGACCGACACGCAAACGCACCCCGGGGTTCGTCAAGCGTGGAAATCAGTCCGAGACCCCAAAACAGTAAGTAATAGTCCACGAAACTGGCCAGGATCGGCCAAAACTACGAGTATTTATAACCAACACGAAAACGCGCCCCAGGGTTCATCAATCGTGGAAATAGTCCGAGACCCCAAAACAGTGAGTAATTGTGCACGAAACGGGCCAGAATCGGCCAAAACTACAAGTGTTGATGACCGACACGTAAACGCACCCCGGGGTTCGTCAATCGTGGAAATCACTCCGGGACCCCAAAACAGCGAGTAATAGTCCACGAAACGGGCCGGAATCGGCCAAAACTGCGGGTGTTGATGACCGACACGCAAACGCACCCCGGGGTTCGTCAAGCGTGGAAATCAGTCTGAGACCCCAAAACAGTGAGTAATAGTCCACGAACGAGCCAAAATCGGCCAAAACTGCGGGTGTTGATGACCGACATGTAAACGCACCCCGAGGTTCATCAGTCGGAGAAATCACTCCGGGACCCCAAAAAAGTGAGTAATAGTGCACGATACGGGCCAAAATCGGCCAAAATTGCGGGTGTTGATGACCGACACATAAACGCATCCCGGGGTTCGTCAATCGTGGAAATCACTCCGGGACCCCAAAACCGCGAGTAATAGTCCATGAAACTGGCCAGAATCGGCCAAAACTATGAGTGTTTATGATCGACACGTAAACGCACCCTGGGGTTCATCAATCGTGGAAATCAGTCCGGGACACCAAAACAGTCAGTAATAGTCCATGAAACAGGCCAGAATCGACAAAAACTGCGAGTGTTGATCACCGACACGTAAACGCACCCCGGGGTTCGTCAATCGTGGAAATCACTCCACAATCCCAAAACAGTAAGTAATAGTCCACGAAACTGGCCAGGATCGGCCAAAACTACGAGTATTTATAACCAACACGAAAACGCGCCCCAGGGTTCATCAATCGTGGAAATAGTCCGAGACCCCAAAACAGTGAGTAATTGTGCACGAAACGGGCCAGAATCGGCCAAAACTACAAGTGTTGATGACCGACACGTAAACGCACCCCGGGGTTCGTCAATCGTGGAAATCACTCCGGGACCCCAAAACAGCGAGTAATAGTCCACGAAACGGGCCGGAATCGGCCAAAACTGCGGGTGTTGATGACCGACACGCAAACGCACCCCGGGGTTCGTCAAGCGTGGAAATCAGTCCGAGACCCCAAAACAGTGAGTAATAGTCCACGAACGAGCCAAAATCGGCCAAAACTGCGGGTGTTGATGACCGACATGTAAACGCACCCCGAGGTTCTTTAGTCGGGGAAATCACTCCGGGACCCCAAAAAAGTGAGTAATAGTGCATGATACGGGCCAAAATCGGCCAAAACAGCGGGTGTTGATGACCGACACGTAAACGCACCCCGGGGTTCGTCAATCGTGGAAATCACTCCGGGACCCCAAAACCGCGAGTAATAGTCCATGAAACTGGCCAGAATCGGCCAAAACTATGAGTGTTGATCACCGACACGTAAACGCACCCCGGGGTTCGTCAATCGTGGAAATCACTCCGCAATCCCAAAACAGTAAGTAATAGTCCACGAAACTGGCCTGGATCGGCCAAAACTACGAGTATTTATAACCAACACGAAAACGCGCCCCAGGGTTCATCAATCGTGGAAATAGTCCGAGACCCCAAAACAGTGAGTAATTGTGCACGAAACGGGCCAGAATCGGCCAAAACTACAAGTGTTGATGACCGACACGTAAACGCACCCCGGGGTTCGTCAATCGTGGAAATCACTCCGGGACCCCAAAACAGCGAGTAATAGTCCACGAAACGGGCCGGAATCGGCCAAAACTGCGGGTGTTGATGACCGACACGCAAACGCACCCCGGGGTTCGTCAAGCGTGGAAATCAGTCCGAGACCCCAAAACAGTGAGTAATAGTCCACGAACGAGCCAAAATCGGCCAAAACTGCGGGTGTTGATGACCGACATGTAAACGCACCCCGAGGTTCATCAGTCGGAGAAATCACTCCGGGACCCCAAAAAAGTGAGTAATAGTGCACGATACGGGCCAAAATCGGCCAAAATTGCGGGTGTTGATGACCGACACATAAACGCATCCCGGGGTTCGTCAATCGTGGAAATCACTCCGGGACCCCAAAACCGCGAGTAATAGTCCATGAAACTGGCCAGAACCGGCCAAAACTATGAGTGTTTATGATCGACACGTAAACGCACCCTGGGGTTCATCAATCGTGGAAATCAGTCCGGGACACCAAAACAGTCAGTAATAGTCCATGAAACAGGCCAGAATCGACAAAAACTGCGAGTGTTGATCACCGACACGTAAACGCACCCCGGGGTTCGTCAATCATGGAAATCACTCCGCAATCCCAAAAAAGTAAGTAATAGTCCACGAAACTGGCCAGGATCGGCCAAAACTACGAGTATTTATAACCAACACGAAAACGCGCCCCAGGGTTCATCAATCGTGGAAATAGTCCGAGACCCCAAAACAGTGAGTAATTGTGCACGAAACGGGCCAGAATCGGCCAAAACTACAAGTGTTGATGACCGACACGTAAACGCACCCCGGGGTTCGTCAATCGTGGAAATCACTCCGGGACCCCAAAACAGCGAGTAATAGTCCACGAAACGGGCCGGAATCGGCCAAAACTGCGGGTGTTGATGACCGACACGCAAACGCACCCCGGGGTTCGTCAAGCGTGGAAATCAGTCTGAGACCCCAAAACAGTGAGTAATAGTCCACGAACGAGCCAAAATCGGCCAAAACTGCGGGTGTTGATGACCGACATGTAAACGCACCCCGAGGTTCATCAGTCGGAGAAATCACTCCGGGACCCCAAAAAAGTGAGTAATAGTGCACGATACGGGCCAAAATCGGCCAAAATTGCGGGTGTTGATGACCGACACATAAACGCATCCCGGGGTTCGTCAATCGTGGAAATCACTCCGGGACCCCAAAACCGCGAGTAATAGTCCATGAAACTGGCCAGAATCGGCCAAAACTATGAGTGTTTATGATCGACACGTAAACGCACCCTGGGGTTCATCAATCGTGGAAATCAGTCCGGGACACCAAAACAGTCAGTAATAGTCCATGAAACAGGCCAGAATCGACAAAAACTGCGAGTGTTGATCACCGACACGTAAACGCACCCCGGGGTTCGTCAATCGTGGAAATCACTCCGCAATCCCAAAACAGTAAGTAATAGTCCACGAAACTGGCCAGGATCGGCCAAAACTACGAGTATTTATAACCAACACGAAAATGCGCCCCAGGGTTCATCAATCGTGGAAATAGTCCGAGACCCCAAAACTGTGAGTAATTGTGCACGAAACGGGCCAGAATCGGCCAAAACTACAAGTGTTGATGACCGACACGTAAACGCACCCCGGGGTTCGTCAATCGTGGAAATCACTCCGGGACCCCAAAACAGCGAGTAATAGTCCACGAAACGGGCCGGAATCGGCCAAAACTGCGGGTGTTGATGACCGACACGCAAACGCACCCCGGGGTTCGTCAAGCGTGGAAATCAGTCCGAGACCCCAAAACAGTAAGTAATAGTCCACGAAACTGGCCAGGATCGGCCAAAACTACGAGTATTTATAACCAACACGAAAACGCGCCCCAGGGTTCATCAATCGTGGAAATAGTCCGAGACCCCAAAACAGTGAGTAATTGTGCACGAAACGGGCCAGAATCGGCCAAAACTACAAGTGTTGATGACCGACACGTAAACGCACCCCGGGGTTCGTCAATCGTGGAAATCACTCCGGGACCCCAAAACAGCGAGTAATAGTCCACGAAACGGGCCGGAATCGGCCAAAACTGCGGGTGTTGATGACCGACACGCAAACGCACCCCGGGGTTCGTCAAGCGTGGAAATCAGTCTGAGACCCCAAAACAGTGAGTAATAGTCCACGAACGAGCCAAAATCGGCCAAAACTGCGGGTGTTGATGACCGACATGTAAACGCACCCCGAGGTTCATCAGTCGGAGAAATCACTCCGGGACCCCAAAAAAGTGAGTAATAGTGCACGATACGGGCCAAAATCGGCCAAAATTGCGGGTGTTGATGACCGACACATAAACGCATCCCGGGGTTCGTCAATCGTGGAAATCACTCCGGGACCCCAAAACCGCGAGTAATAGTCCATGAAACTGGCCAGAATCGGCCAAAACTATGAGTGTTTATGATCGACACGTAAACGCACCCTGGGGTTCATCAATCGTGGAAATCAGTCCGGGACACCAAAACAGTCAGTAATAGTCCATGAAACAGGCCAGAATCGACAAAAACTGCGAGTGTTGATCACCGACACGTAAACGCACCCCGGGGTTCGTCAATCGTGGAAATCACTCCACAATCCCAAAACAGTAAGTAATAGTCCACGAAACTGGCCAGGATCGGCCAAAACTACGAGTATTTATAACCAACACGAAAACGCGCCCCAGGGTTCATCAATCGTGGAAATAGTCCGAGACCCCAAAACAGTGAGTAATTGTGCACGAAACGGGCCAGAATCGGCCAAAACTACAAGTGTTGATGACCGACACGTAAACGCACCCCGGGGTTCGTCAATCGTGGAAATCACTCCGGGACCCCAAAACAGCGAGTAATAGTCCACGAAACGGGCCGGAATCGGCCAAAACTGCGGGTGTTGATGACCGACACGCAAACGCACCCCGGGGTTCGTCAAGCGTGGAAATCAGTCCGAGACCCCAAAACAGTGAGTAATAGTCCACGAACGAGCCAAAATCGGCCAAAACTGCGGGTGTTGATGACCGACATGTAAACGCACCCCGAGGTTCTTTAGTCGGGGAAATCACTCCGGGACCCCAAAAAAGTGAGTAATAGTGCACGATACGGGCCAAAATCGGCCAAAACTGCGGGTGTTGATGACTGACACGTAAACGCACCCCGGGGTTCGTCAATCGTGGAAATCACTCCGGGACCCCAAAACCGCGAGTAATAGTCCATGAAACTGGCCAGAATCGGCCAAAACTGTGAGTGTTTATGATCGACACGTAAACGCACCCTGGGGTTCATCAATCGTGGAAATCAGTCCGGGACACCAAAACAGTCAGTAATAGTCCATGAAACAGGCCAGAATCGACAAAAACTGCGAGTGTTGATCACCGACACGTAAACGCACCCCGGGGTTCGTCAATCGTGGAAATCACTCCACAATCCCAAAACAGTAAGTAATAGTCCACGAAACTGGCCTGGATCGGCCAAAACTACGAGTATTTATAACCAACACGAAAACGCGCCCCAGGGTTCATCAATCGTGGAAATAGTCCGAGACCCCAAAACAGTGAGTAATTGTGCACGAAACGGGCCAGAATCGGCCAAAACTACAAGTGTTGATGACCGACACGTAAACGCACCCCGGGGTTCGTCAATCGTGGAAATCACTCCGGGACCCCAAAACAGCGAGTAATAGTCCACGAAACGGGCCGGAATCGGCCAAAACTGCGGGTGTTGATGACCGACACGCAAACGCACCCCGGGGTTCGTCAAGCGTGGAAATCAGTCCGAGACCCCAAAACAGTGAGTAATAGTCCACGAACGAGCCAAAATCGGCCAAAACTGCGGGTGTTGATGACCGACATGTAAACGCACCCCGAGGTTCATCAGTCGGAGAAATCACTCCGGGACCCCAAAAAAGTGAGTAATAGTGCACGATACGGGCCAAAATCGGCCAAAATTGCGGGTGTTGATGACCGACACATAAACGCATCCCGGGGTTCGTCAATCGTGGAAATCACTCCGGGACCCCAAAACCGCGAGTAATAGTCCATGAAACTGGCCAGAACCGGCCAAAACTATGAGTGTTTATGATCGACACGTAAACGCACCCTGGGGTTCATCAATCGTGGAAATCAGTCCGGGACACCAAAACAGTCAGTAATAGTCCATGAAACAGGCCAGAATCGACAAAAACTGCGAGTGTTGATCACCGACACGTAAACGCACCCCGGGGTTCGTCAATCATGGAAATCACTCCGCAATCCCAAAACAGTAAGTAATAGTCCACGAAACTGGCCAGGATCGGCCAAAACTACGAGTATTTATAACCAACACGAAAACGCGCCCCAGGGTTCATCAATCGTGGAAATAGTCCGAGACCCCAAAACAGTGAGTAATTGTGCACGAAACGGGCCAGAATCGGCCAAAACTACAAGTGTTGATGACCGACACGTAAACGCACCCCGGGGTTCGTCAATCGTGGAAATCACTCCGGGACCCCAAAACAGCGAGTAATAGTCCACGAAACGGGCCGGAATCGGCCAAAACTGCGGGTGTTGATGACCGACACGCAAACGCACCCCGGGGTTCGTCAAGCGTGGAAATCAGTCTGAGACCCCAAAACAGTGAGTAATAGTCCACGAACGAGCCAAAATCGGCCAAAACTGCGGGTGTTGATGACCGACATGTAAACGCACCCCGAGGTTCATCAGTCGGAGAAATCACTCCGGGACCCCAAAAAAGTGAGTAATAGTGCACGATACGGGCCAAAATCGGCCAAAATTGCGGGTGTTGATGACCGACACATAAACGCATCCCGGGGTTCGTCAATCGTGGAAATCACTCCGGGACCCCAAAACCGCGAGTAATAGTCCATGAAACTGGCCAGAATCGGCCAAAACTATGAGTGTTTATGATCGACACGTAAACGCACCCTGGGGTTCATCAATCGTGGAAATCAGTCCGGGACACCAAAACAGTCAGTAATAGTCCATGAAACAGGCCAGAATCGACAAAAACTGCGAGTGTTGATCACCGACACGTAAACGCACCCCGGGGTTCGTCAATCGTGGAAATCACTCCGGGACCCCAAAACAGCGAGTAATAGTCCACGAAACGGGCCGGAATCGGCCAAAACTGCGGGTGTTGATGACCGACACGCAAACGCACCCCGGGGTTCGTCAAGCGTGGAAATCAGTCCGAGACCCCAAAACAGTGAGTAATAGTCCACGAACGAGCCAAAATCGGCCAAAACTGCGGGTGTTGATGACCGACATGTAAACGCACCCCGAGGTTCATCAGTCGGAGAAATCACTCCGGGACCCCAAAAAAGTGAGTAATAGTGCACGATACGGGCCAAAATCGGCCAAAACAGCGGGTGTTGATGACCGACACGTAAACGCACCCCGGGGTTCGTCAATCGTGGAAATCACTCCGGGACCCCAAAACCGCGAGTAATAGTCCATGAAACTGGCCAGAATCGGCCAAAACTATGAGTGTTGATCACCGACACGTAAACGCACCCCGGGGTTCGTCAATCGTGGAAATCACTCCGCAATCCCAAAACAGTAAGTAATAGTCCACGAAACTGGCCTGGATCGGCCAAAACTACGAGTATTTATAACCAACACGAAAACGCGCCCCAGGGTTCATCAATCGTGGAAATAGTCCGAGACCCCAAAACAGTGAGTAATTGTGCACGAAACGGGCCAGAATCGGCCAAAACTACAAGTGTTGATGACCGACACGTAAACGCACCCCGGGGTTCGTCAATCGTGGAAATCACTCCGGGACCCCAAAACAGCGAGTAATAGTCCACGAAACGGGCCGGAATCGGCCAAAACTGCGGGTGTTGATGACCGACACGCAAACGCACCCCGGGGTTCGTCAAGCGTGGAAATCAGTCCGAGACCCCAAAACAGTGAGTAATAGTCCACGAACGAGCCAAAATCGGCCAAAACTGCGGGTGTTGATGACCGACATGTAAACGCACCCCGAGGTTCATCAGTCGGAGAAATCACTCCGGGACCCCAAAAAAGTGAGTAATAGTGCACGATACGGGCCAAAATCGGCCAAAATTGCGGGTGTTGATGACCGACACATAAACGCATCCCGGGGTTCGTCAATCGTGGAAATCACTCCGGGACCCCAAAACCGCGAGTAATAGTCCATGAAACTGGCCAGAACCGGCCAAAACTATGAGTGTTTATGATCGACACGTAAACGCACCCTGGGGTTCATCAATCGTGGAAATCAGTCCGGGACACCAAAACAGTCAGTAATAGTCCATGAAACAGGCCAGAATCGACAAAAACTGCGAGTGTTGATCACCGACACGTAAACGCACCCCGGGGTTCGTCAATCATGGAAATCACTCCGCAATCCCAAAAAAGTAAGTAATAGTCCACGAAACTGGCCAGGATCGGCCAAAACTACGAGTATTTATAACCAACACGAAAACGCGCCCCAGGGTTCATCAATCGTGGAAATAGTCCGAGACCCCAAAACAGTGAGTAATTGTGCACGAAACGGGCCAGAATCGGCCAAAACTACAAGTGTTGATGACCGACACGTAAACGCACCCCGGGGTTCGTCAATCGTGGAAATCACTCCGGGACCCCAAAACAGCGAGTAATAGTCCACGAAACGGGCCGGAATCGGCCAAAACTGCGGGTGTTGATGACCGACACGCAAACGCACCCCGGGGTTCGTCAAGCGTGGAAATCAGTCTGAGACCCCAAAACAGTGAGTAATAGTCCACGAACGAGCCAAAATCGGCCAAAACTGCGGGTGTTGATGACCGACATGTAAACGCACCCCGAGGTTCATCAGTCGGAGAAATCACTCCGGGACCCCAAAAAAGTGAGTAATAGTGCACGATACGGGCCAAAATCGGCCAAAATTGCGGGTGTTGATGACCGACACATAAACGCATCCCGGGGTTCGTCAATCGTGGAAATCACTCCGGGACCCCAAAACCGCGAGTAATAGTCCATGAAACTGGCCAGAATCGGCCAAAACTATGAGTGTTTATGATCGACACGTAAACGCACCCTGGGGTTCATCAATCGTGGAAATCAGTCCGGGACACCAAAACAGTCAGTAATAGTCCATGAAACAGGCCAGAATCGACAAAAACTGCGAGTGTTGATCACCGACACGTAAACGCACCCCGGGGTTCGTCAATCGTGGAAATCACTCCGCAATCCCAAAACAGTAAGTAATAGTCCACGAAACTGGCCAGGATCGGCCAAAACTACGAGTATTTATAACCAACACGAAAATGCGCCCCAGGGTTCATCAATCGTGGAAATAGTCCGAGACCCCAAAACTGTGAGTAATTGTGCACGAAACGGGCCAGAATCGGCCAAAACTACAAGTGTTGATGACCGACACGTAAACGCACCCCGGGGTTCGTCAATCGTGGAAATCACTCCGGGACCCCAAAACAGCGAGTAATAGTCCACGAAACGGGCCGGAATCGGCCAAAACTGCGGGTGTTGATGACCGACACGCAAACGCACCCCGGGGTTCGTCAAGCGTGGAAATCAGTCCGAGACCCCAAAACAGTAAGTAATAGTCCACGAAACTGGCCAGGATCGGCCAAAACTACGAGTATTTATAACCAACACGAAAACGCGCCCCAGGGTTCATCAATCGTGGAAATAGTCCGAGACCCCAAAACAGTGAGTAATTGTGCACGAAACGGGCCAGAATCGGCCAAAACTACAAGTGTTGATGACCGACACGTAAACGCACCCCGGGGTTCGTCAATCGTGGAAATCACTCCGGGACCCCAAAACAGCGAGTAATAGTCCACGAAACGGGCCGGAATCGGCCAAAACTGCGGGTGTTGATGACCGACACGCAAACGCACCCCGGGGTTCGTCAAGCGTGGAAATCAGTCTGAGACCCCAAAACAGTGAGTAATAGTCCACGAACGAGCCAAAATCGGCCAAAACTGCGGGTGTTGATGACCGACATGTAAACGCACCCCGAGGTTCATCAGTCGGAGAAATCACTCCGGGACCCCAAAAAAGTGAGTAATAGTGCACGATACGGGCCAAAATCGGCCAAAATTGCGGGTGTTGATGACCGACACATAAACGCATCCCGGGGTTCGTCAATCGTGGAAATCACTCCGGGACCCCAAAACCGCGAGTAATAGTCCATGAAACTGGCCAGAATCGGCCAAAACTATGAGTGTTTATGATCGACACGTAAACGCACCCTGGGGTTCATCAATCGTGGAAATCAGTCCGGGACACCAAAACAGTCAGTAATAGTCCATGAAACAGGCCAGAATCGACAAAAACTGCGAGTGTTGATCACCGACACGTAAACGCACCCCGGGGTTCGTCAATCGTGGAAATCACTCCGCAATCCCAAAACAGTAAGTAATAGTCCACGAAACTGGCCAGGATCGGCCAAAACTACGAGTATTTATAACCAACACGAAAACGCGCCCCAGGGTTCATCAATCGTGGAAATAGTCCGAGACCCCAAAACTGTGAGTAATTGTGCACGAAACGGGCCAGAATCGGCCAAAACTACAAGTGTTGATGACCGACACGTAAACGCACCCCGGGGTTCGTCAATCGTGGAAATCACTCCGGGACCCCAAAACAGCGAGTAATAGTCCACGAAACGGGCCGGAATCGGCCAAAACTGCGGGTGTTGATGACCGACACGCAAACGCACCCCGGGGTTCGTCAAGCGTGGAAATCAGTCCGAGACCCCAAAACAGTAAGTAATAGTCCACGAAACTGGCCAGGATCGGCCAAAACTACGAGTATTTATAACCAACACGAAAACGCGCCCCAGGGTTCATCAATCGTGGAAATAGTCCGAGACCCCAAAACAGTGAGTAATTGTGCACGAAACGGGCCAGAATCGGCCAAAACTACAAGTGTTGATGACCGACACGTAAACGCACCCCGGGGTTCGTCAATCGTGGAAATCACTCCGGGACCCCAAAACAGCGAGTAATAGTCCACGAAACGGGCCGGAATCGGCCAAAACTGCGGGTGTTGATGACCGACACGCAAACGCACCCCGGGGTTCGTCAAGCGTGGAAATCAGTCCGAGACCCCAAAACAGTAAGTAATAGTCCACGAAACTGGCCAGGATCGGCCAAAACTACGAGTATTTATAACCAACACGAAAACGCGCCCCAGGGTTCATCAATCGTGGAAATAGTCCGAGACCCCAAAACAGTGAGTAATTGTGCACGAAACGGGCCAGAATCGGCCAAAACTACAAGTGTTGATGACCGACACGTAAACGCACCCCGGGGTTCGTCAATCGTGGAAATCACTCCGGGACCCCAAAACAGCGAGTAATAGTCCACGAAACGGGCCGGAATCGGCCAAAACTGCGGGTGTTGATGACCGACACGCAAACGCACCCCGGGGTTCGTCAAGCGTGGAAATCAGTCTGAGACCCCAAAACAGTGAGTAATAGTCCACGAACGAGCCAAAATCGGCCAAAACTGCGGGTGTTGATGACCGACATGTAAACGCACCCCGAGGTTCATCAGTCGGAGAAATCACTCCGGGACCCCAAAAAAGTGAGTAATAGTGCACGATACGGGCCAAAATCGGCCAAAATTGCGGGTGTTGATGACCGACACATAAACGCATCCCGGGGTTCGTCAATCGTGGAAATCACTCCGGGACCCCAAAACCGCGAGTAATAGTCCATGAAACTGGCCAGAATCGGCCAAAACTATGAGTGTTTATGATCGACACGTAAACGCACCCTGGGGTTCATCAATCGTGGAAATCAGTCCGGGACACCAAAACAGTCAGTAATAGTCCATGAAACAGGCCAGAATCGACAAAAACTGCGAGTGTTGATCACCGACACGTAAACGCACCCCGGGGTTCGTCAATCGTGGAAATCACTCCGCAATCCCAAAACAGTAAGTAATAGTCCACGAAACTGGCCAGGATCGGCCAAAACTACGAGTATTTATAACCAACACGAAAATGCGCCCCAGGGTTCATCAATCGTGGAAATAGTCCGAGACCCCAAAACTGTGAGTAATTGTGCACGAAACGGGCCAGAATCGGCCAAAACTACAAGTGTTGATGACCGACACGTAAACGCACCCCGGGGTTCGTCAATCGTGGAAATCACTCCGGGACCCCAAAACAGCGAGTAATAGTCCACGAAACGGGCCGGAATCGGCCAAAACTGCGGGTGTTGATGACCGACACGCAAACGCACCCCGGGGTTCGTCAAGCGTGGAAATCAGTCCGAGACCCCAAAACAGTAAGTAATAGTCCACGAAACTGGCCAGGATCGGCCAAAACTACGAGTATTTATAACCAACACGAAAACGCGCCCCAGGGTTCATCAATCGTGGAAATAGTCCGAGACCCCAAAACAGTGAGTAATTGTGCACGAAACGGGCCAGAATCGGCCAAAACTACAAGTGTTGATGACCGACACGTAAACGCACCCCGGGGTTCGTCAATCGTGGAAATCACTCCGGGACCCCAAAACAGCGAGTAATAGTCCACGAAACGGGCCGGAATCGGCCAAAACTGCGGGTGTTGATGACCGACACGCAAACGCACCCCGGGGTTCGTCAAGCGTGGAAATCAGTCTGAGACCCCAAAACAGTGAGTAATAGTCCACGAACGAGCCAAAATCGGCCAAAACTGCGGGTGTTGATGACCGACATGTAAACGCACCCCGAGGTTCATCAGTCGGAGAAATCACTCCGGGACCCCAAAAAAGTGAGTAATAGTGCACGATACGGGCCAAAATCGGCCAAAATTGCGGGTGTTGATGACCGACACATAAACGCATCCCGGGGTTCGTCAATCGTGGAAATCACTCCGGGACCCCAAAACCGCGAGTAATAGTCCATGAAACTGGCCAGAATCGGCCAAAACTATGAGTGTTTATGATCGACACGTAAACGCACCCTGGGGTTCATCAATCGTGGAAATCAGTCCGGGACACCAAAACAGTCAGTAATAGTCCATGAAACAGGCCAGAATCGACAAAAACTGCGAGTGTTGATCACCGACACGTAAACGCACCCCGGGGTTCGTCAATCGTGGAAATCACTCCGCAATCCCAAAACAGTAAGTAATAGTCCACGAAACTGGCCAGGATCGGCCAAAACTACGAGTATTTATAACCAACACGAAAACGCGCCCCAGGGTTCATCAATCGTGGAAATAGTCCGAGACCCCAAAACTGTGAGTAATTGTGCACGAAACGGGCCAGAATCGGCCAAAACTACAAGTGTTGATGACCGACACGTAAACGCACCCCGGGGTTCGTCAATCGTGGAAATCACTCCGGGACCCCAAAACAGCGAGTAATAGTCCACGAAACGGGCCGGAATCGGCCAAAACTGCGGGTGTTGATGACCGACACGCAAACGCACCCCGGGGTTCGTCAAGCGTGGAAATCAGTCCGAGACCCCAAAACAGTAAGTAATAGTCCACGAAACTGGCCAGGATCGGCCAAAACTACGAGTATTTATAACCAACACGAAAACGCGCCCCAGGGTTCATCAATCGTGGAAATAGTCCGAGACCCCAAAACAGTGAGTAATTGTGCACGAAACGGGCCAGAATCGGCCAAAACTACAAGTGTTGATGACCGACACGTAAACGCACCCCGGGGTTCGTCAATCGTGGAAATCACTCCGGGACCCCAAAACAGCGAGTAATAGCCCACGAAACGGGCCGGAATCGGCCAAAACTGCGGGTGTTGATGACCGACACGCAAACGCACCCCGGGGTTCGTCAAGCGTGGAAATCAGTCTGAGACCCCAAAACAGTGAGTAATAGTCCACGAACGAGCCAAAATCGGCCAAAACTGCGGGTGTTGATGACCGACATGTAAACGCACCCCGAGGTTCATCAGTCGGAGAAATCACTCCGGGACCCCAAAAAAGTGAGTAATAGTGCACGATACGGGCCAAAATCGGCCAAAATTGCGGGTGTTGATGACCGACACATAAACGCATCCCGGGGTTCGTCAATCGTGGAAATCACTCCGGGACCCCAAAACCGCGAGTAATAGTCCATGAAACTGGCCAGAATCGGCCAAAACTATGAGTGTTTATGATCGACACGTAAACGCACCCTGGGGTTCATCAATCGTGGAAATCAGTCCGGGACACCAAAACAGTCAGTAATAGTCCATGAAACAGGCCAGAATCGACAAAAACTGCGAGTGTTGATCACCGACACGTAAACGCACCCCGGGGTTCGTCAATCGTGGAAATCACTCCGCAATCCCAAAACAGTAAGTAATAGTCCACGAAACTGGCCAGGATCGGCCAAAACTACGAGTATTTATAACCAACACGAAAACGCGCCCCAGGGTTCATCAATCGTGGAAATAGTCCGAGACCCCAAAACTGTGAGTAATTGTGCACGAAACGGGCCAGAATCGGCCAAAACTACAAGTGTTGATGACCGACACGTAAACGCACCCCGGGGTTCGTCAATCGTGGAAATCACTCCGGGACCCCAAAACAACGAGTAATAGTCCACGAAACGGGCCGGAATCGGCCAAAACTGCGGGTGTTGATGACCGACACGCAAACGCACCCCGGGGTTCGTCAAGCGTGGAAATCAGTCCGAGACCCCAAAACAGTGAGTAATAGTCCACGAACGAGCCAAAATCGGCCAAAACTGCGGGTGTTGATGACCGACATGTAAACGCACCCCGAGGTTCTTCAGTCGGGGAAATCACTCCGGGACCCCAAAAAAGTGAGTAATAGTGCACGATACGGGCCAAAATCGGCCAAAACTGCGGGTGTTGATGACGGACACGTAAACGCACCCCGGGGTTCGTCAATCGTGGAAATCACTCCGGGACCCCAAAACCGCGAGTAATAGTCCATGAAACTGGCCAGAATCGGCCAAAACTGTGAGTGTTTATGATCGACACGTAAACGCACCCTGGGGTTCATCAATCGTGGAAATCAGTCCGGGACACCAAAACAGTCAGTAATAGTCCATGAAACAGGCCAGAATCAACAAAAACTGCGAGTGTTGATCACCGACACGTAAACGCACCCCGGGGTTCGTCAATCATGGAAATCACTCCGCAATCCCAAAACAGTAAGTAATAGTCCACGAAACTGGCCAGGATCGGCCAAAACTACGAGTATTTATAACCAACACGAAAACGCGCCCCAGGGTTCATCAATCGTGGAAATAGTCCGAGACCCCAAAACAGTGAGTAATTGTGCACGAAACGGGCCAGAATCGGCCAAAACTACAAGTGTTGATGACCGACACGTAAACGCACCCCGGGGTTCGTCAATCGTGGAAATCACTCCGGGACCCCAAAACAGCGAGTAATAGTCCACGAAACGGGCCGGAATCGGCCAAAACTGCGGGTGTTGATGACCGACACGCAAACGCACCCCGGGGTTCGTCAAGCGTGGAAATCAGTCCGAGACCCCAAAACAGTGAGTAATAGTCCACGAACGAGCCAAAATCGGCCAAAACTGCGGGTGTTGATGACCGACATGTAAACGCACCCCGAGGTTCATCAGTCGGAGAAATCACTCCGGGACCCCAAAAAAGTGAGTAATAGTGCACGATACGGGCCAAAATCGGCCAAAATTGCGGGTGTTGATGACCGACACATAAACGCATCCCGGGGTTCGTCAATCGTGGAAATCACTCCGGGACCCCAAAACCGCGAGTAATAGTCCATGAAACTGGCCAGAATCGGCCAAAACTATGAGTGTTTATGATCGACACGTAAACGCACCCTGGGGTTCATCAATCGTGGAAATCAGTCCGGGACACCAAAACAGTCAGTAATAGTCCATGAAACAGGCCAGAATCGACAAAAACTGCGAGTGTTGATCACCGACACGTAAACGCACCCCGGGGTTCGTCAATCGTGGAAATCACTCCGCAATCCCAAAACAGTAAGTAATAGTCCACGAAACTGGCCAGGATCGGCCAAAACTACGAGTATTTATAACCAACACGAAAACGCGCCCCAGGGTTCATCAATCGTGGAAATAGTCCGAGACCCCAAAACTGTGAGTAATTGTGCACGAAACGGGCCAGAATCGGCCAAAACTACAAGTGTTGATGACCGACACGTAAACGCACCCCGGGGTTCGTCAATCGTGGAAATCACTCCGGGACCCCAAAACAGCGAGTAATAGTCCACGAAACGGGCCGGAATCGGCCAAAACTGCGGGTGTTGATGACCGACACGCAAACGCACCCCGGGGTTCGTCAAGCGTGGAAATCAGTCCGAGACCCCAAAACAGTGAGTAATAGTCCACGAACGAGCCAAAATCGGCCAAAACTGCGGGTGTTGATGACCGACATGTAAACGCACCCCGAGGTTCTTCAGTCGGGGAAATCACTCCGGGACCCCAAAAAAGTGAGTAATAGTGCACGATACGGGCCAAAATCGGCCAAAACTGCGGGTGTTGATGACGGACACGTAAACGCACCCCGGGGTTCGTCAATCGTGGAAATCACTCCGGGACCCCAAAACCGCGAGTAATAGTCCATGAAACTGGCCAGAATCGGCCAAAACTGTGAGTGTTTATGATCGACACGTAAACGCACCCTGGGGTTCATCAATCGTGGAAATCAGTCCGGGACACCAAAACAGTCAGTAATAGTCCATGAAACAGGCCAGAATCGACAAAAACTGCGAGTGTTGATCACCGACACGTAAACGCACCCCGGGGTTCGTCAATCATGGAAATCACTCCGCAATCCCAAAACAGTAAGTAATAGTCCACGAAACTGGCCAGGATCGGCCAAAACTACGAGTATTTATAACCAACACGAAAACGCGCCCCAGGGTTCATCAATCGTGGAAATAGTCCGAGACCCCAAAACAGTGAGTAATTGTGCACGAAACGGGCCAGAATCGGCCAAAACTACAAGTGTTGATGACCGACACGTAAACGCACCCCGGGGTTCGTCAATCGTGGAAATCACTCCGGGACCCCAAAACAGCGAGTAATAGTCCACGAAACGGGCCGGAATCGGCCAAAACTGCGGGTGTTGATGACCGACACGCAAACGCACCCCGGGGTTCGTCAAGCGTGGAAATCAGTCCGAGACCCCAAAACAGTGAGTAATAGTCCACGAACGAGCCAAAATCGGCCAAAACTGCGGGTGTTGATGACCGACATGTAAACGCACCCCGAGGTTCATCAGTCGGAGAAATCACTCCGGGACCCCAAAAAAGTGAGTAATAGTGCACGATACGGGCCAAAATCGGCCAAAATTGCGGGTGTTGATGACCGACACATAAACGCATCCCGGGGTTCGTCAATCGTGGAAATCACTCCGGGACCCCAAAACCGCGAGTAATAGTCCATGAAACTGGCCAGAACCGGCCAAAACTATGAGTGTTTATGATCGACACGTAAACGCACCCTGGGGTTCATCAATCGTGGAAATCAGTCCGGGACACCAAAACAGTCAGTAATAGTCCATGAAACAGGCCAGAATCGACAAAAACTGCGAGTGTTGATCACCGACACGTAAACGCACCCCGGGGTTCGTCAATCGTGGAAATCACTCCACAATCCCAAAACAGTAAGTAATTGTCCACGAAACTGGCCAGGATCGGCCAAAACTACGAGTATTTATAACCAACACGAAAACGCGCCCCAGGGTTCATCAATCGTGGAAATAGTCCGAGACCCCAAAACTGTGAGTAATTGTGCACGAAACGGGCCAGAATCGGCCAAAACTACAAGTGTTGATGACCGACACGTAAACGCACCCCGGGGTTCGTCAATCGTGGAAATCACTCCGGGACCCCAAAACAGCGAGTAATAGTCCACGAAACGGGCCGGAATCGGCCAAAACTGCGGGTGTTGATGACCGACACGCAAACGCACCCCGGGGTTCGTCAAGCGTGGAAATCAGTCCGAGACCCCAAAACAGTGAGTAATAGTCCACGAACGAGCCAAAATCGGCCAAAACTGCGGGTGTTGATGACCGACATGTAAACGCACCCCGAGGTTCTTCAGTCGGGGAAATCACTCCGGGACCCCAAAAAAGTGAGTAATAGTGCACGATACGGGCCAAAATCGGCCAAAACTGCGGGTGTTGATGACTGACACGTAAACGCACCCCGGGGTTCGTCAATCGTGGAAATCACTCCGGGACCCCAAAACCGCGAGTAATAGTCCATGAAACTGGCCAGAATCGGCCAAAACTGTGAGTGTTTATGATCGACACGTAAACGCACCCTGGGGTTCATCAATCGTGGAAATCAGTCCGGGACACCAAAACAGTCAGTAATAGTCCATGAAACAGGCCAGAATCGACAAAAACTGCGAGTGTTGATCACCGACACGTAAACGCACCCCGGGGTTCGTCAATCATGGAAATCACTCCGCAATCCCAAAACAGTAAGTAATAGTCCACGAAACTGGCCAGGATCGGCCAAAACTACGAGTATTTATAACCAACACGAAAACGCGCCCCAGGGTTCATCAATCGTGGAAATAGTCCGAGACCCCAAAACAGTGAGTAATTGTGCACGAAACGGGCCAGAATCGGCCAAAACTACAAGTGTTGATGACCGACACGTAAACGCACCCCGGGGTTCGTCAATCGTGGAAATCACTCCGGGACCCCAAAACAGCGAGTAATAGTCCACGAAACGGGCCGGAATCGGCCAAAACTGCGGGTGTTGATGACCGACACGCAAACGCACCCCGGGGTTCGTCAAGCGTGGAAATCAGTCCGAGACCCCAAAACAGTGAGTAATAGTCCACGAACGAGCCAAAATCGGCCAAAACTGCGGGTGTTGATGACCGACATGTAAACGCACCCCGAGGTTCATCAGTCGGAGAAATCACTCCGGGACCCCAAAAAAGTGAGTAATAGTGCACGATACGGGCCAAAATCGGCCAAAATTGCGGGTGTTGATGACCGACACATAAACGCATCCCGGGGTTCGTCAATCGTGGAAATCACTCCGGGACCCCAAAACCGCGAGTAATAGTCCATGAAACTGGCCAGAACCGGCCAAAACTATGAGTGTTTATGATCGACACGTAAACGCACCCTGGGGTTCATCAATCGTGGAAATCAGTCCGGGACACCAAAACAGTCAGTAATAGTCCATGAAACAGGCCAGAATCGACAAAAACTGCGAGTGTTGATCACCGACACGTAAACGCACCCCGGGGTTCGTCAATCGTGGAAATCACTCCGCAATCCCAAAACAGTAAGTAATAGTCCACGAAACTGGCCAGGATCGGCCAAAACTACGAGTATTTATAACCAACACGAAAACGCGCCCCAGGGTTCATCAATCGTGGAAATAGTCCGAGACCCCAAAACAGTGAGTAATTGTGCACGAAACGGGCCAGAATCGGCCAAAACTACAAGTGTTGATGACCGACACGTAAACGCACCCCGGGGTTCGTCAATCGTGGAAATCACTCCGGGACCCCAAAACAGCGAGTAATAGTCCACGAAACGGGCCGGAATCGGCCAAAACTGCGGGTGTTGATGACCGACACGCAAACGCACCCCGGGGTTCGTCAAGCGTGGAAATCAGTCTGAGACCCCAAAACAGTGAGTAATAGTCCACGAACGAGCCAAAATCGGCCAAAACTGCGGGTGTTGATCACCGACACATAAACGCATCCCGGGGTTCGTCAATCGTGGAAATCACTCCGGGACCCCAAAACCGCGAGTAATAGTCCATGAAACTGGCCAGAATCGGCCAAAACTATGAGTGTTTATGATCGACACGTAAACGCACCCTAGGGTTCATCAATCGTGGAAATCAGTCCGGGACACCAAAACAGTCAGTAATAGTCCATGAAACAGGCCAGAATCGACAAAAACTGCGAGTGTTGATCACCGACACGTAAACGCACCCCGGGGTTCGTCAATCGTGGAAATCACTCCACAATCCCAAAACAGTAAGTAATAGTCCACGAAACTGGCCAGGATCGGCCAAAACTACGAGTATTTATAACCAACACGAAAACGCGCCCCAGGGTTCATCAATCGTGGAAATAGTCCGAGACCCCAAAACTGTGAGTAATTGTGCACGAAACGGGCCAGAATCGGCCAAAACTACAAGTGTTGATGACCGACACGTAAACGCACCCCGGGGTTCGTCAATCGTGGAAATCACTCCGGGACCCCAAAACAGCGAGTAATAGTCCACGAAACGGGCCGGAATCGGCCAAAACTGCGGGTGTTGATGACCGACACGCAAACGCACCCCGGGGTTCGTCAAGCGTGGAAATCAGTCCGAGACCCCAAAACAGTGAGTAATAGTCCACGAACGAGCCAAAATCGGCCAAAACTGCGGGTGTTGATGACCGACATGTAAACGCACCCCGAGGTTCTTCAGTCGGGGAAATCACTCCGGGACCCCAAAAAAGTGAGTAATAGTGCACGATACGGGCCAAAATCGGCCAAAACTGCGGGTGTTGATGACTGACACGTAAACGCACCCCGGGGTTCGTCAATCGTGGAAATCACTCCGGGACCCCAAAACCGCGAGTAATAGTCCATGAAACTGGCCAGAATCGGCCAAAACTGTGAGTGTTTATGATCGACACGTAAACGCACCCTGGGGTTCATCAATCGTGGAAATCAGTCCGGGACACCAAAACAGTCAGTAATAGTCCATGAAACAGGCCAGAATCGACAAAAACTGCGAGTGTTGATCACCGACACGTAAACGCACCCCGGGGTTCGTCAATCATGGAAATCACTCCGCAATCCCAAAACAGTAAGTAATAGTCCACGAAACTGGCCAGGATCGGCCAAAACTACGAGTATTTATAACCAACACGAAAACGCGCCCCAGGGTTCATCAATCGTGGAAATAGTCCGAGACCCCAAAACAGTGAGTAATTGTGCACGAAACGGGCCAGAATCGGCCAAAACTACAAGTGTTGATGACCGACACGTAAACGCACCCCGGGGTTCGTCAATCGTGGAAATCACTCCGGGACCCCAAAACAGCGAGTAATAGTCCACGAAACGGGCCGGAATCGGCCAAAACTGCGGGTGTTGATGACCGACACGCAAACGCACCCCGGGGTTCGTCAAGCGTGGAAATCAGTCCGAGACCCCAAAACAGTGAGTAATAGTCCACGAACGAGCCAAAATCGGCCAAAACTGCGGGTGTTGATGACCGACATGTAAACGCACCCCGAGGTTCATCAGTCGGAGAAATCACTCCGGGACCCCAAAAAAGTGAGTAATAGTGCACGATACGGGCCAAAATCGGCCAAAATTGCGGGTGTTGATGACCGACACATAAACGCATCCCGGGGTTCGTCAATCGTGGAAATCACTCCGGGACCCCAAAACCGCGAGTAATAGTCCATGAAACTGGCCAGAACCGGCCAAAACTATGAGTGTTTATGATCGACACGTAAACGCACCCTGGGGTTCATCAATCGTGGAAATCAGTCCGGGACACCAAAACAGTCAGTAATAGTCCATGAAACAGGCCAGAATCGACAAAAACTGCGAGTGTTGATCACCGACACGTAAACGCACCCCGGGGTTCGTCAATCGTGGAAATCACTCCGCAATCCCAAAACAGTAAGTAATAGTCCACGAAACTGGCCAGGATCGGCCAAAACTACGAGTATTTATAACCAACACGAAAACGCGCCCCAGGGTTCATCAATCGTGGAAATAGTCCGAGACCCCAAAACAGTGAGTAATTGTGCACGAAACGGGCCAGAATCGGCCAAAACTACAAGTGTTGATGACCGACACGTAAACGCACCCCGGGGTTCGTCAATCGTGGAAATCACTCCGGGACCCCAAAACAGCGAGTAATAGTCCACGAAACGGGCCGGAATCGGCCAAAACTGCGGGTGTTGATGACCGACACGCAAACGCACCCCGGGGTTCGTCAAGCGTGGAAATCAGTCTGAGACCCCAAAACAGTGAGTAATAGTCCACGAACGAGCCAAAATCGGCCAAAACTGCGGGTGTTGATGACCGACATGTAAACGCACCCCGAGGTTCATCAGTCGGAGAAATCACTCCGGGACCCCAAAAAAGTGAGTAATAGTGCACGATACGGGCCAAAATCGGCCAAAATTGCGGGTGTTGATCACCGACACATAAACGCATCCCGGGGTTCGTCAATCGTGGAAATCACTCCGGGACCCCAAAACCGCGAGTAATAGTCCATGAAACTGGCCAGAATCGGCCAAAACTATGAGTGTTTATGATCGACACGTAAACGCACCCTAGGGTTCATCAATCGTGGAAATCAGTCCGGGACACCAAAACAGTCAGTAATAGTCCATGAAACAGGCCAGAATCGACAAAAACTGCGAGTGTTGATCACCGACACGTAAACGCACCCCGGGGTTCGTCAATCGTGGAAATCACTCCACAATCCCAAAACAGTAAGTAATAGTCCACGAAACTGGCCAGGATCGGCCAAAACTACGAGTATTTATAACCAACACGAAAACGCGCCCCAGGGTTCATCAATCGTGGAAATAGTCCGAGACCCCAAAACTGTGAGTAATTGTGCACGAAACGGGCCAGAATCGGCCAAAACTACAAGTGTTGATGACCGACACGTAAACGCACCCCGGGGTTCGTCAATCGTGGAAATCACTCCGGGACCCCAAAACAGCGAGTAATAGTCCACGAAACGGGCCGGAATCGGCCAAAACTGCGGGTGTTGATGACCGACACGCAAACGCACCCCGGGGTTCGTCAAGCGTGGAAATCAGTCCGAGACCCCAAAACAGTGAGTAATAGTCCACGAACGAGCCAAAATCGGCCAAAACTGCGGGTGTTGATGACCGACATGTAAACGCACCCCGAGGTTCTTCAGTCGGGGAAATCACTCCGGGACCCCAAAAAAGTGAGTAATAGTGCACGATAAGGGCCAAAATCGGCCAAAACTGCGGGTGTTGATGACTGACACGTAAACGCACCCCGGGGTTCGTCAATCGTGGAAATCACTCCGGGACCCCAAAACCGCGAGTAATAGTCCATGAAACTGGCCAGAATCGGCCAAAACTGTGAGTGTTTATGATCGACACGTAAACGCACCCTGGGGTTCATCAATCGTGGAAATCAGTCCGGGACACCAAAACAGTCAGTAATAGTCCATGAAACAGGCCATAATCGACAAAAACTGCGAGTGTTGATCACCGACACGTAAACGCACCCCGGGGTTCGTCAATCATGGAAATCACTCCGCAATCCCAAAACAGTAAGTAATAGTCCACGAAACTGGCCAGGATCGGCCAAAACTACGAGTATTTATAACCAACACGAAAACGCGCCCCAGGGTTCATCAATCGTGGAAATAGTCCGAGACCCCAAAACAGTGAGTAATTGTGCACGAAACGGGCCAGAATCGGCCAAAACTACAAGTGTTGATGACCGACACGTAAACGCACCCCGGGGTTCGTCAATCGTGGAAATCACTCCGGGACCCCAAAACAGCGAGTAATAGTCCACGAAACGGGCCGGAATCGGCCAAAACTGCGGGTGTTGATGACCGACACGCAAACGCACCCCGGGGTTCGTCAAGCGTGGAAATCAGTCCGAGACCCCAAAACAGTGAGTAATAGTCCACGAACGAGCCAAAATCGGCCAAAACTGCGGGTGTTGATGACCGACATGTAAACGCACCCCGAGGTTCATCAGTCGGAGAAATCACTCCGGGACCCCAAAAAAGTGAGTAATAGTGCACGATACGGGCCAAAATCGGCCAAAATTGCGGGTGTTGATGACCGACACATAAACGCATCCCGGGGTTCGTCAATCGTGGAAATCACTCCGGGACCCCAAAACCGCGAGTAATAGTCCATGAAACTGGCCAGAACCGGCCAAAACTATGAGTGTTTATGATCGACACGTAAACGCACCCTGGGGTTCATCAATCGTGGAAATCAGTCCGGGACACCAAAACAGTCAGTAATAGTCCATGAAACAGGCCAGAATCGACAAAAACTGCGAGTGTTGATCACCGACACGTAAACGCACCCCGGGGTTCGTCAATCGTGGAAATCACTCCGCAATCCCAAAACAGTAAGTAATAGTCCACGAAACTGGCCAGGATCGGCCAAAACTACGAGTATTTATAACCAACACGAAAACGCGCCCCAGGGTTCATCAATCGTGGAAATAGTCCGAGACCCCAAAACAGTGAGTAATTGTGCACGAAACGGGCCAGAATCGGCCAAAACTACAAGTGTTGATGACCGACACGTAAACGCACCCCGGGGTTCGTCAATCGTGGAAATCACTCCGGGACCCCAAAACAGCGAGTAATAGTCCACGAAACGGGCCGGAATCGGCCAAAACTGCGGGTGTTGATGACCGACACGCAAACGCACCCCGGGGTTCGTCAAGCGTGGAAATCAGTCTGAGACCCCAAAACAGTGAGTAATAGTCCACGAACGAGCCAAAATCGGCCAAAACTGCGGGTGTTGATGACCGACATGTAAACGCACCCCGAGGTTCATCAGTCGGAGAAATCACTCCGGGACCCCAAAAAAGTGAGTAATAGTGCACGATACGGGCCAAAATCGGCCAAAATTGCGGGTGTTGATCACCGACACATAAACGCATCCCGGGGTTCGTCAATCGTGGAAATCACTCCGGGACCCCAAAACCGCGAGTAATAGTCCATGAAACTGGCCAGAATCGGCCAAAACTATGAGTGTTTATGATCGACACGTAAACGCACCCTAGGGTTCATCAATCGTGGAAATCAGTCCGGGACACCAAAACAGTCAGTAATAGTCCATGAAACAGGCCAGAATCGACAAAAACTGCGAGTGTTGATCACCGACACGTAAACGCACCCCGGGGTTCGTCAATCGTGGAAATCACTCCGCAATCCCAAAACAGTAAGTAATAGTCCACGAAACTGGCCAGGATCGGCCAAAACTACGAGTATTTATAACCAACACGAAAACGCGCCCCAGGGTTCATCAATCGTGGAAATAGTCCGAGACCCCAAAACTGTGAGTAATTGTGCACGAAACGGGCCAGAATCGGCCAAAACTACAAGTGTTGATGACCGACACGTAAACGCACCCCGGGGTTCGTCAATCGTGGAAATCACTCCGGGACCCCAAAACAGCGAGTAATAGTCCACGAAACGGGCCGGAATCGGCCAAAACTGCGGGTGTTGATGACCGACACGCAAACGCACCCCGGGGTTCGTCAAGCGTGGAAATCAGTCCGAGACCCCAAAACAGTGAGTAATAGTCCACGAACGAGCCAAAATCGGCCAAAACTGCGGGTGTTGATGACCGACATGTAAACGCACCCCGAGGTTCTTCAGTCGGGGAAATCACTCCGGGACCCCAAAAAAGTGAGTAATAGTGCACGATACGGGCCAAAATCGGCCAAAACTGCGGGTGTTGATGACTGACACGTAAACGCACCCCGGGGTTCGTCAATCATGGAAATCACTCCGGGACCCCAAAACCGCGAGTAATAGTCCATGAAACTGGCCAGAATCGGCCAAAACTGTGAGTGTTTATGATCGACACGTAAACGCACCCTGGGGTTCATCAATCGTGGAAATCAGTCCGGGACACCAAAACAGTCAGTAATAGTCCATGAAACAGGCCAGAATCGACAAAAACTGCGAGTGTTGATCACCGACACGTAAACGCACCCCGGGGTTCGTCAATCATGGAAATCACTCCGCAATCCCAAAACAGTAAGTAATAGTCCACGAAACTGGCCAGGATCGGCCAAAACTACGAGTATTTATAACCAACACGAAAACGCGCCCCAGGGTTCATCAATCGTGGAAATAGTCCGAGACCCCAAAACAGTGAGTAATTGTGCACGAAACGGGCCAGAATCGGCCAAAACTACAAGTGTTGATGACCGACACGTAAACGCACCCCGGGGTTCGTCAATCGTGGAAATCACTCCGGGACCCCAAAACAGCGAGTAATAGTCCACGAAACGGGCCGGAATCGGCCAAAACTGCGGGTGTTGATGACCGACACGCAAACGCACCCCGGGGTTCGTCAAGCGTGGAAATCAGTCCGAGACCCCAAAACAGTGAGTAATAGTCCACGAACGAGCCAAAATCGGCCAAAACTGCGGGTGTTGATGACCGACATGTAAACGCACCCCGAGGTTCTTCAGTCGGGGAAATCACTCCGGGACCCCAAAAAAGTGAGTAATAGTGCACGATACGGGCCAAAATAGGCCAAAACTGCGGGTGTTGATGACTGACACGTAAACGCACCCCGGGGTTCGTCAATCGTGGAAATCACTCCGGGACCCCAAAACCGCGAGTAATAGTCCATGAAACTGGCCAGAATCGGCCAAAACTGTGAGTGTTTATGATCGACACGTAAACGCACCCTAGGGTTCATCAATCGTGGAAATCAGTCCGGGACACCAAAACAGTCAGTAATAGTCCATGAAACAGGCCAGAATCGACAAAAACTGCGAGTGTTGATCACCGACACGTAAACGCACCCCGGGGTTCGTCAATCATGGAAATCACTCCGCAATCCCAAAACAGTAAGTAATAGTCCACGAAACTGGCCAGGATCGGCCAAAACTACGAGTATTTATAACCAACACGAAAACGCGCCCCAGGGTTCATCAATCGTGGAAATAGTCCGAGACCCCAAAACAGTGAGTAATTGTGCACGAAACGGGCCAGAATCGGCCAAAACTACAAGTGTTGATGACCGACACGTAAACGCACCCCGGGGTTCGTCAATCGTGGAAATCACTCCGGGACCCCAAAACAGCGAGTAATAGTCCACGAAACGGGCCGGAATCGGCCAAAACTGCGGGTGTTGATGACCGACACGCAAACGCACCCCGGGGTTCGTCAAGCGTGGAAATCAGTCCGAGACCCCAAAACAGTGAGTAATAGTCCACGAACGAGCCAAAATCGGCCAAAACTGCGGGTGTTGATGACCGACATGTAAACGCACCCCGAGGTTCTTCAGTCGGGGAAATCACTCCGGGACCCCAAAAAAGTGAGTAATAGTGCACGATACGGGCCAAAATCGGCCAAAACTGCGGGTGTTGATGACTGACACGTAAACGCACCCCGGGGTTCGTCAATCGTGGAAATCACTCCGGGACCCCAAAACCGCGAGTAATAGTCCATGAAACTGGCCAGAATCGGCCAAAACTGTGAGTGTTTATGATCGACACGTAAACGCACCCTGGGGTTCATCAATCGTGGAAATCAGTCCGGGACACCAAAACAGTCAGTAATAGTCCATGAAACAGGCCAGAATCGACAAAAACTGCGAGTGTTGATCACCGACACGTAAACGCACCCCGGGGTTCGTCAATCATGGAAATCACTCCGCAATCCCAAAACAGTAAGTAATAGTCCACGAAACTGGCCAGGATCGGCCAAAACTACGAGTATTTATAACCAACACGAAAACGCGCCCCAGGGTTCATCAATCGTGGAAATAGTCCGAGACCCCAAAACAGTGAGTAATTGTGCACGAAACGGGCCAGAATCGGCCAAAACTACAAGTGTTGATGACCGACACGTAAACGCACCCCGGGGTTCGTCAATCGTGGAAATCACTCCGGGACCCCAAAACAGCGAGTAATAGTCCACGAAACGGGCCGGAATCGGCCAAAACTGCGGGTGTTGATGACCGACACGCAAACGCACCCCGGGGTTCGTCAAGCGTGGAAATCAGTCCGAGACCCCAAAACAGTGAGTAATAGTCCACGAACGAGCCAAAATCGGCCAAAACTGCGGGTGTTGATGACCGACATGTAAACGCACCCCGAGGTTCATCAGTCGGAGAAATCACTCCGGGACCCCAAAAAAGTGAGTAATAGTGCACGATACGGGCCAAAATCGGCCAAAATTGCGGGTGTTGATGACCGACACATAAACGCATCCCGGGGTTCGTCAATCGTGGAAATCACTCCGGGACCCCAAAACCGCGAGTAATAGTCCATGAAACTGGCCAGAACCGGCCAAAACTATGAGTGTTTATGATCGACACGTAAACGCACCCTGGGGTTCATCAATCGTGGAAATCAGTCCGGGACACCAAAACAGTCAGTAATAGTCCATGAAACAGGCCAGAATCGACAAAAACTGCGAGTGTTGATCACCGACACGTAAACGCACCCCGGGGTTCGTCAATCATGGAAATCACTCCGCAATCCCAAAACAGTAAGTAATAGTCCACGAAACTGGCCAGGATCGGCCAAAACTACGAGTATTTATAACCAACACGAAAACGCGCCCCAGGGTTCATCAATCGTGGAAATAGTCCGAGACCCCAAAACAGTGAGTAATTGTGCACGAAACGGGCCAGAATCGGCCAAAACTACAAGTGTTGATGACCGACACGTAAACGCACCCCGGGGTTCGTCAATCGTGGAAATCACTCCGGGACCCCAAAACAGCGAGTAATAGTCCACGAAACGGGCCGGAATCGGCCAAAACTGCGGGTGTTGATGACCGACACGCAAACGCACCCCGGGGTTCGTCAAGCGTGGAAATCAGTCCGAGACCCCAAAACAGTGAGTAATAGTCCACGAACGAGCCAAAATCGGCCAAAACTGCGGGTGTTGATGACCGACATGTAAACGCACCCCGAGGTTCTTCAGTCGGGGAAATCACTCCGGGACCCCAAAAAAGTGAGTAATAGTGCACGATACGGGCCAAAATCGGCCAAAACTGCGGGTGTTGATGACTGAAACGTAAACGCACCCCGGGGTTCGTCAATCGTGGAAATCACTCCGGGACCCCAAAACCGCGAGTAATAGTCCATGAAACTGGCCAGAATCGGCCAAAACTGTGAGTGTTTATGATCTACACGTAAACGCACCCTAGGGTTCATCAATCGTGGAAATCAGTCCGGGACACCAAAACAGTCAGTAATAGTCCATGAAACAGGCCAGAATCGACAAAAACTGCGAGTGTTGATCACCGACACGTAAACGCACCCCGGGGTTCGTCAATCGTGGAAATCACTCCACAATCCCAAAACAGTAAGTAATAGTCCACGAAACTGGCCAGGATCGGCCAAAACTACGAGTATTTATAACCAACACGAAAACGCGCCCCAGGGTTCATCAATCGTGGAAATAGTCCGAGACCCCAAAACAGTGAGTAATTGTGCACGAAACGGGCCAGAATCGGCCAAAACTACAAGTGTTGATGACCGACACGTAAACGCACCCCGGGGTTCGTCAAGCGTGGAAATCAGTCCGAGACCCCAAAACAGTGAGTAATAGTCCACGAACGAGCCAAAATCGGCCAAAACTGCGGGTGTTGATGACCGACATGTAAACGCACCCCGAGGTTCATCAGTCGGAGAAATCACTCCGGGACCCCAAAAAAGTGAGTAATAGTGCACGATACGGGCCAAAATCGGCCAAAATTGCGGGTGTTGATGACCGACACATAAACGCATCCCGGGGTTCGTCAATCGTGGAAATCACTCCGGGACCCCAAAACCGCGAGTAATAGTCCATGAAACTGGCCAGAACCGGCCAAAACTATGAGTGTTTATGATCGACACGTAAACGCACCCTGGGGTTCATCAATCGTGGAAATCAGTCCGGGACACCAAAACAGTCAGTAATAGTCCATGAAACAGGCCAGAATCGACAAAAACTGCGAGTGTTGATCACCGACACGTAAACGCACCCCGGGGTTCGGCAATCATGGAAATCACTCCGCAATCCCAAAACAGTAAGTAATAGTCCACGAAACTGGCCAGGATCGGCCAAAACTACGAGTATTTATAACCAACACGAAAACGCGCCCCAGGGTTCATCAATCGTGGAAATAGTCCGAGACCCCAAAACAGTGAGTAATTTTGCACGAAACGGGCCAGAATCGGCCAAAACTACAAGTGTTGATGACCGACACGTAAACGCACCCCGGGGTTCGTCAATCGTGGAAATCACTCCGGGACCCCAAAACAGCGAGTAATAGTCCACGAAACGGGCCGGAATCGGCCAAAACTGCGGGTGTTGATGACCGACACGCAAACGCACCCCGGGGTTCGTCAAGCGTGGAAATCAGTCCGAGACCCCAAAACAGTGAGTAATAGTCCACGAACGAGCCAAAATCGGCCAAAACTGCGGGTGTTGATGACCGACATGTAAACGCACCCCGAGGTTCTTCAGTCGGGGAAATCACTCCGGGACCCCAAAAAAGTGAGTAATAGTGCACGATACGGGCCAAAATCGGCCAAAACTGCGGGTGTTGATGACTGAAACGTAAACGCACCCTGGGGTTCGTCAATCGTGGAAATCACTCCGGGACCCCAAAACCGCGAGTAATAGTCCATGAAACTGGCCAGAATCGGCCAAAACTGTGAGTGTTTATGATCTACACGTAAACGCACCCTAGGGTTCATCAATCGTGGAAATCAGTCCGGGACACCAAAACAGTCAGTAATAGTCCATGAAACAGGCCAGAATCGACAAAAACTGCGAGTGTTGATCACCGACACGTAAACGCACCCCGGGGTTCGTCAATCGTGGAAATCACTCCACAATCCCAAAACAGTAAGTAATAGTCCACGAAACTGGCCAGGATCGGCCAAAACTACGAGTATTTATAACCAACACGAAAACGCGCCCCAGGGTTCATCAATCGTGGAAATAGTCCGAGACCCCAAAACAGTGAGTAATTGTGCACGAAACGGGCCAGAATCGGCCAAAACTACAAGTGTTGATGACCGACACGTAAACGCACCCCGGGGTTCGTCAAGCGTGGAAATCAGTCCGAGACCCCAAAACAGTGAGTAATAGTCCACGAACGAGCCAAAATCGGCCAAAACTGCGGGTGTTGATGACCGACATGTAAACGCACCCCGAGGTTCATCAGTCGGAGAAATCACTCCGGGACCCCAAAAAAGTGAGTAATAGTGCACGATACGGGCCAAAATCGGCCAAAATTGCGGGTGTTGATGACCGACACATAAACGCATCCCGGGGTTCGTCAATCGTGGAAATCACTCCGGGACCCCAAAACCGCGAGTAATAGTCCATGAAACTGGCCAGAACCGGCCAAAACTATGAGTGTTTATGATCGACACGTAAACGCACCCTGGGGTTCATCAATCGTGGAAATCAGTCCGGGACACCAAAACAGTCAGTAATAGTCCATGAAACAGGCCAGAATCGACAAAAACTGCGAGTGTTGATCACCGACACGTAAACGCACCCCGGGGTTCGTCAATCATGGAAATCACTCCGCAATCCCAAAACAGTAAGTAATAGTCCACGAAACTGGCCAGGATCGGCCAAAACTACGAGTATTTATGACCAACACGAAAACGCGCCCCAGGGTTCATCAATCGTGGAAATAGTCCGAGACCCCAAAACAGTGAGTAATTGTGCACGAAACGGGCCAGAATCGGCCAAAACTACAAGTGTTGATGACCGACACGTAAACGCACCCCGGGGTTCGTCAATCGTGGAAATCACTCCGGGACCCCAAAACAGCGAGTAATAGTCCACGAAACGGGCCGGAATCGGCCAAAACTGCGGGTGTTGATGACCGACACGCAAACGCACCCCGGGGTTCGTCAAGCGTGGAAATCAGTCCGAGACCCCAAAACAGTGAGTAATAGCCCACGAACGAGCCAAAATCGGCCAAAACTGCGGGTGTTGATGACCGACATGTAAACGCACCCCGAGGTTCTTCAGTCGGGGAAATCACTCCGGGACCCCAAAAAAGTGAGTAATAGTGCACGATACGGGCCAAAATCGGCCAAAACTGCGGGTGTTGATGACTGAAACGTAAACGCACCCCGGGGTTCGTCAATCGTGGAAATCACTCCGGGACCCCAAAACCGCGAGTAATAGTCCATGAAACTGGCCAGAATCGGCCAAAACTGTGAGTGTTTATGATCTACACGTAAACGCACCCTAGGGTTCATCAATCGTGGAAATCAGTCCGGGACACCAAAACAGTCAGTAATAGTCCATGAAACAGGCCAGAATCGACAAAAACTGCGAGTGTTGATCACCGACACGTAAACGCACCCCGGGGTTCGTCAATCGTGGAAATCACTCCACAATCCCAAAACAGTAAGTAATAGTCCACGAAACTGGCCAGGATCGGCCAAAACTACGAGTATTTATAACCAACACGAAAACGCGCCCCAGGGTTCATCAATCGTGGAAATAGTCCGAGACCCCAAAACAGTGAGTAATTGTGCACGAAACGGGCCAGAATCGGCCAAAACTACAAGTGTTGATGACCGACACGTAAACGCACCCCGGGGTTCGTCAATCGTGGAAATCACTCCGGGACCCCAAAACAGCGAGTAATAGTCCACGAAACGGGCCGGAATCGGCCAAAACTGCGGGTGTTGATGACCGACACGCAAACGCACCCCGGGGTTCGTCAAGCGTGGAAATCAGTCTGAGACCCCAAAACAGTGAGTAATAGTCCACGAACGAGCCAAAATCGGCCAAAACTGCGGGTGTTGATGACCGACATGTAAACGCACCCCGAGGTTCATCAGTCGGAGAAATCACTCCGGGACCCCAAAAAAGTGAGTAATAGTGCACGATACGGGCCAAAATCGGCCAAAATTGCGGGTGTTGATGATCGACACATAAACGCATCCCGGGGTTCGTCAATCGTGGAAATCACTCCGGGACCCCAAAACCGCGAGTAATAGTCCATGAAACTGGCCAGAACCGGCCAAAACTATGAGTGTTTATGATCGACACGTAAACGCACCCTGGGGTTCATCAATCGTGGAAATCAGTCCGGGACACCAAAACAGTCAGTAATAGTCCATGAAACAGGCCAGAATCGACAAAAACTGCGAGTGTTGATCACCGACACGTAAACGCACCCCGGGGTTCGTCAATCATGGAAATCACTCCGCAATCCCAAAACAGTAAGTAATAGTCCACGAAACTGGCCAGGATCGGCCAAAACTACGAGTATTTATAACCAACACGAAAACGCGCCCCAGGGTTCATCAATCGTGGAAATAGTCCGAGACCCCAAAACAGTGAGTAATTGTGCACGAAACGGGCCAGAATCGGCCAAAACTACAAGTGTTGATGACCGACACGTAAACGCACCCCGGGGTTCGTCAATCGTGGAAATCACTCCGGGACCCCAAAACAGCGAGTAATAGTCCACGAAACGGGCCGGAATCGGCCAAAACTGCGGGTGTTGATGACCGACACGCAAACGCACCCCGGGGTTCGTCAAGCGTGGAAATCAGTCCGAGACCCCAAAACAGTGAGTAATAGTCCACGAACGAGCCAAAATCGGCCAAAACTGCGGGTGTTGATGACCGACATGTAAACGCACCCCGAGGTTCTTCAGTCGGGGAAATCACTCCGGGACCCCAAAAAAGTGAGTAATAGTGCACGATACGGGCCAAAATCGGCCAAAACTGCGGGTGTTGATGACTGAAACGTAAACGCACCCCGGGGTTCGTCAATCGTGGAAATCACTCCGGGACCCCAAAACAGTCAGTAATAGTCCATGAAACAGGCCAGAATCGACAAAAACTGCGAGTGTTGATCACCGACACGTAAACGCACCCCGGGGTTCGTCAATCATGGAAATCACTCCGCAATCCCAAAACAGTAAGTAATAGTCCACGAAACTGGCCAGGATCGGCCAAAACTACGAGTATTTATAACCAACACGAAAACGCGCCCCAGGGTTCATCAATCGTGGAAATAGTCCGAGACCCCAAAACAGTGAGTAATTGTGCACGAAACGGGCCAGAATCGGCCAAAACTACAAGTGTTGATGACCGACACGTAAACGCACCACGGGGTTCGTCAATCGTGGAAATCACTCCGGGACCCCAAAACAGCGAGTAATAGTCCACGAAACGGGCCGGAATCGGCCAAAACTGCGGGTGTTGATGACCGACACGCAAACGCACCCCGGGGTTCGTCAAGCGTGGAAATCAGTCCGAGACCCCAAAACAGTGAGTAATAGTCCACGAACGAGCCAAAATCGGCCAAAACTGCGGGTGTTGATGACCGACATGTAAACGCACCCCGAGGTTCTTCAGTCGGGGAAATCACTCCGGGACCCCAAAAAAGTGAGTAATAGTGCACGATACGGGCCAAAATCGGCCAAAACTGCGGGTGTTGATGACTGAAACGTAAACGCACCCCGGGGTTCGTCAATCGTGGAAATCACTCCGGGACCCCAAAACCGCGAGTAATAGTCCATGAAACTGGCCAGAATCGGCCAAAACTGTGAGTGTTTATGATCTACACGTAAACGCACCCTAGGGTTCATCAATCGTGGAAATCAGTCCGGGACACCAAAACAGTCAGTAATAGTCCATGAAACAGGCCAGAATCGACAAAAACTGCGAGTGTTGATCACCGACACGTAAACGCACCCCGGGGTTCGTCAATCGTGGAAATCACTCCACAATCCCAAAACAGTAAGTAATAGTCCACGAAACTGGCCAGGATCGGCCAAAACTACGAGTATTTATAACCAACACGAAAACACGCCCCAGGGTTCATCAATCGTGGAAATAGTCCGAGACCCCAAAACAGTGAGTAATTGTGCACGAAACGGGCCAGAATCGGCCAAAACTACAAGTGTTGATGACCGACACGTAAACGCACCCCGGGGTTCGTCAATCGTGGAAATCACTCCGGGACCCCAAAACAGCGAGTAATAGTCCACGAAACGGGCCGGAATCGGCCAAAACTGCGGGTGTTGATGACCGACACGCAAACGCACCCCGGGGTTCGTCAAGCGTGGAAATCAGTCTGAGACCCCAAAACAGTGAGTAATAGTCCACGAACGAGCCAAAATCGGCCAAAACTGCGGGTGTTGATGACCGACATGTAAACGCACCCCGAGGTTCATCAGTCGGAGAAATCACTCCGGGACCCCAAAAAAGTGAGTAATAGTGCACGATACGGGCCAAAATCGGCCAAAATTGCGGGTGTTGATGATCGACACATAAACGCATCCCGGGGTTCGTCAATCGTGGAAATCACTCCGGGACCCCAAAACCGCGAGTAATAGTCCATGAAACTGGCCAGAACCGGCCAAAACTATGAGTGTTTATGATCGACACGTAAACGCACCCTGGGGTTCATCAATCGTGGAAATCAGTCCGGGACACCAAAACAGTCAGTAATAGTCCATGAAACAGGCCAGAATCGACAAAAACTGCGAGTGTTGATCACCGACACGTAAACGCACCCCGGGGTTCGTCAATCATGGAAATCACTCCGCAATCCCAAAACAGTAAGTAATAGTCCACGAAACTGGCCAGGATCGGCCAAAACTACGAGTATTTATAACCAACACGAAAACGCGCCCCAGGGTTCATCAATCGTGGAAATAGTCCGAGACCCCAAAACAGTGAGTAATTGTGCACGAAACGGGCCAGAATCGGCCAAAACTACAAGTGTTGATGACCGACACGTAAACGCACCCCGGGGTTCGTCAATCGTGGAAATCACTCCGGGACCCCAAAACAGCGAGTAATAGTCCACGAAACGGGCCGGAATCGGCCAAAACTGCGGGTGTTGATGACCGACACGCAAACGCACCCCGGGGTTCGTCAAGCGTGGAAATCAGTCCGAGACCCCAAAACAGTGAGTAATAGTCCACGAACGAGCCAAAATCGGCCAAAACTGCGGGTGTTGATGACCGACATGTAAACGCACCCCGAGGTTCTTCAGTCGGGGAAATCACTCCGGGACCCCAAAAAAGTGAGTAATAGTGCACGATACGGGCCAAAATCGGCCAAAACTGCGGGTGTTGATGACTGAAACGTAAACGCACCCCGGGGTTCGTCAATCGTGGAAATCACTCCGGGACCCCAAAACAGTCAGTAATAGTCCATGAAACAGGCCAGAATCGACAAAAACTGCGAGTGTTGATCACCGACACGTAAACGCACCCCGGGGTTCGTCAATCATGGAAATCACTCCGCAATCCCAAAACAGTAAGTAATAGTCCACGAAACTGGCCAGGATCGGCCAAAACTACGAGTATTTATAACCAACACGAAAACGCGCCCCAGGGTTCATCAATCGTGGAAATAGTCCGAGACCCCAAAACAGTGAGTAATTGTGCACGAAACGGGCCAGAATCGGCCAAAACTACAAGTGTTGATGACCGACACGTAAACGCACCCCGGGGTTCGTCAATCGTGGAAATCACTCCGGGACCCCAAAACAGCGAGTAATAGTCCACGAAACGGGCCGGAATCGGCCAAAACTGCGGGTGTTGATGACCGACACGCAAACGCACCCCGGGGTTCGTCAAGCGTGGAAATCAGTCCGAGACCCCAAAACAGTGAGTAATAGTCCACGAACGAGCCAAAATCGGCCAAAACTGCGGGTGTTGATGACCGACATGTAAACGCACCCCGAGGTTCTTCAGTCGGGGAAATCACTCCGGGACCCCAAAACAGTCAGTAATAGTCCATGAAACAGGCCAGAATCGACAAAAACTGCGAGTGTTGATCACCGACACGTAAACGCACCCCGGGGTTCGTCAATCATGGAAATCACTCCGCAATCCCAAAACAGTAAGTAATAGTCCACGAAACTGGCCAGGATCGGCCAAAACTACGAGTATTTATAACCAACACGAAAACGCGCCCCAGGGTTCATCAATCGTGGAAATAGTCCGAGACCCCAAAACAGTGAGTAATTGTGCACGAAACGGGCCAGAATCGGCCAAAACTACAAGTGTTGATGACCGACACGTAAACGCACCCCGGGGTTCGTCAATCGTGGAAATCACTCCGGGACCCCAAAACAGCGAGTAATAGTCCACGAAACGGGCCGGAATCGGCCAAAACTGCGGGTGTTGATGACCGACACGCAAACGCACCCCGGGGTTCGTCAAGCGTGGAAATCAGTCCGAGACCCCAAAACAGTGAGTAATAGTCCACGAACGAGCCAAAATCGGCCAAAACTGCGGGTGTTGATGACCGACATGTAAACGCACCCCGAGGTTCTTCAGTCGGGGAAATCACTCCGGGACCCCAAAAAAGTGAGTAATAGTGCACGATACGGGCCAAAATCGGCCAAAACTGCGGGTGTTGATGACTGAAACGTAAACGCACCCCGGGGTTCGTCAATCGTGGAAATCACTCCGGGACCCCAAAACCGCGAGTAATAGTCCATGAAACTGGCCAGAATCGGCCAAAACTGTGAGTGTTTATGATCTACACGTAAACGCACCCTAGGGTTCATCAATCGTGGAAATCAGTCCGGGACACCAAAACAGTCAGTAATAGTCCATGAAACAGGCCAGAATCGACAAAAACTGCGAGTGTTGATCACCGACACGTAAACGCACCCCGGGGTTCGTCAATCGTGGAAATCACTCCACAATCCCAAAACAGTAAGTAATAGTCCACGAAACTGGCCAGGATCGGCCAAAACTACGAGTATTTATAACCAACACGAAAACGCGCCCCAGGGTTCATCAATCGTGGAAATAGTCCGAGACCCCAAAACAGTGAGTAATTGTGCACGAAACGGGCCAGAATCGGCCAAAACTACAAGTGTTGATGACCGACACGTAAACGCACCCCGGGGTTCGTCAATCGTGGAAATCACTCCGGGACCCCAAAACAGCGAGTAATAGTCCACGAAACGGGCCGGAATCGGCCAAAACTGCGGGTGTTGATGACCGACACGCAAACGCACCCCGGGGTTCGTCAAGCGTGGAAATCAGTCTGAGACCCCAAAACAGTGAGTAATAGTCCACGAACGAGCCAAAATCGGCCAAAACTGCGGGTGTTGATGACCGACATGTAAACGCACCCCGAGGTTCATCAGTCGGAGAAATCACTCCGGGACCCCAAAAAAGTGAGTAATAGTGCACGATACGGGCCAAAATCGGCCAAAATTGCGGGTGTTGATGATCGACACATAAACGCATCCCGGGGTTCGTCAATCGTGGAAATCACTCCGGGACCCCAAAACCGCGAGTAATAGTCCATGAAACTGGCCAGAACCGGCCAAAACTATGAGTGTTTATGATCGACACGTAAACGCACCCTGGGGTTCATCAATCGTGGAAATCAGTCCGGGACACCAAAACAGTCAGTAATAGTCCATGAAACAGGCCAGAATCGACAAAAACTGCGAGTGTTGATCACCGACACGTAAACGCACCCCGGGGTTCGTCAATCGTGGAAATCACTCCACAATCCCAAAACAGTAAGTAATAGTCCACGAAACTGGCCAGGATCGGCCAAAACTACGAGTATTTATAACCAACACGAAAACACGCCCCAGGGTTCATCAATCGTGGAAATAGTCCGAGACCCCAAAACAGTGAGTAATTGTGCACGAAACGGGCCAGAATCGGCCAAAACTACAAGTGTTGATGACCGACACGTAAACGCACCCCGGGGTTCGTCAATCGTGGAAATCACTCCGGGACCCCAAAACAGCGAGTAATAGTCCACGAAACGGGCCGGAATCGGCCAAAACTGCGGGTGTTGATGACCGACACGCAAACGCACCCCGGGGTTCGTCAAGCGTGGAAATCAGTCTGAGACCCCAAAACAGTGAGTAATAGTCCACGAACGAGCCAAAATCGGCCAAAACTGCGGGTGTTGATGACCGACATGTAAACGCACCCCGAGGTTCATCAGTCGGAGAAATCACTCCGGGACCCCAAAAAAGTGAGTAATAGTGCACGATACGGGCCAAAATCGGCCAAAATTGCGGGTGTTGATGATCGACACATAAACGCATCCCGGGGTTCGTCAATCGTGGAAATCACTCCGGGACCCCAAAACCGCGAGTAATAGTCCATGAAACTGGCCAGAACCGGCCAAAACTATGAGTGTTTATGATCGACACGTAAACGCACCCTGGGGTTCATCAATCGTGGAAATCAGTCCGGGACACCAAAACAGTCAGTAATAGTCCATGAAACTGGCCAGAACCGGCCAAAACTATGAGTGTTGATCACCGACACGTAAACGCACCCCGGGGTTCGTCAATCATGGAAATCACTCCGCAATCCCAAAACAATAAGTAATAGTCCACGAAACTGGCCAGGATCGGCCAAAACTACGAGTATTTATAACCAACACGAAAACGCGCCCCAGGGTTCATCAATCGTGGAAATAGTCCGAGACCCCAAAACAGTGAGTAATTGTGCACGAAACGGGCCAGAATCGGCCAAAACTACAAGTGTTGATGACCGACACGTAAACGCACCCCGGGGTTCGTCAATCGTGGAAATCACTCCGGGACCCCAAAACAGCGAGTAATAGTCCACGAAACGGGCCGGAATCGGCCAAAACTGCGGGTGTTGATGACCGACACGCAAACGCACCCCGGGGTTCGTCAAGCGTGGAAATCAGTCCGAGACCCCAAAACAGTGAGTAATAGTCCACGAACGAGCCAAAATCGGCCAAAACTGCGGGTGTTGATGACCGACATGTAAACGCACCCCGGGGTTCGTCAATCGTGGAAATCACTCCGGGACCCCAAAACAGTCAGTAATAGTCCATGAAACAGGCCAGAATCGACAAAAACTGCGAGTGTTGATCACCGACACGTAAACGCACCCCGGGGTTCGTCAATCATGGAAATCACTCCGCAATCCCAAAACAGTAAGTAATAGTCCACGAAACTGGCCAGGATCGGCCAAAACTACGAGTATTTATAACCAACACGAAAACGCGCCCCAGGGTTCATCAATCGTGGAAATAGTCCGAGACCCCAAAACAGTGAGTAATTGTGCACGAAACGGGCCAGAATCGGCCAAAACTACAAGTGTTGATGACCGACACGTAAACGCACCCCGGGGTTCGTCAATCGTGGAAATCACTCCGGGACCCCAAAACAGCGAGTAATAGTCCACGAAACGGGCCGGAATCGGCCAAAACTGCGGGTGTTGATGACCGACACGCAAACGCACCCCGGGGTTCGTCAAGCGTGGAAATCAGTCCGAGACCCCAAAACAGTGAGTAATAGTCCACGAACGAGCCAAAATCGGCCAAAACTGCGGGTGTTGATGACCGACATGTAAACGCACCCCGAGGTTCTTCAGTCGGGGAAATCACTCCGGGACCCCAAAAAAGTGAGTAATAGTGCACGATACGGGCCAAAATCGGCCAAAACTGCGGGTGTTGATGACTGAAACGTAAACGCACCCCGGGGTTCGTCAATCGTGGAAATCACTCCGGGACCCCAAAACCGCGAGTAATAGTCCATGAAACTGGCCAGAATCGGCCAAAACTGTGAGTGTTTATGATCTACACGTAAACGCACCCTAGGGTTCATCAATCGTGGAAATCAGTCCGGGACACCAAAACAGTCAGTAATAGTCCATGAAACAGGCCAGAATCGACAAAAACTGCGAGTGTTGATCACCGACACGTAAACGCACCCCGGGGTTCGTCAATCGTGGAAATCACTCCACAATCCCAAAACAGTAAGTAATAGTCCACGAAACTGGCCAGGATCGGCCAAAACTACGAGTATTTATAACCAACACGAAAACGCGCCCCAGGGTTCATCAATCGTGGAAATAGTCCGAGACCCCAAAACAGTGAGTAATTGTGCACGAAACGGGCCAGAATCGGCCAAAACTACAAGTGTTGATGACCGACACGTAAACGCACCCCGGGGTTCGTCAATCGTGGAAATCACTCCGGGACCCCAAAACAGCGAGTAATAGTCCACGAAACGGGCCGGAATCGGCCAAAACTGCGGGTGTTGATGACCGACACGCAAACGCACCCCGGGGTTCGTCAAGCGTGGAAATCAGTCTGAGACCCCAAAACAGTGAGTAATAGTCCACGAACGAGCCAAAATCGGCCAAAACTGCGGGTGTTGATGACCGACATGTAAACGCACCCCGAGGTTCATCAGTCGGAGAAATCACTCCGGGACCCCAAAAAAGTGAGTAATAGTGCACGATACGGGCCAAAATCGGCCAAAATTGCGGGTGTTGATGATCGACACATAAACGCATCCCGGGGTTCGTCAATCGTGGAAATCACTCCGGGACCCCAAAACCGCGAGTAATAGTCCATGAAACTGGCCAGAACCGGCCAAAACTATGAGTGTTTATGATCGACACGTAAACGCACCCTGGGGTTCATCAATCGTGGAAATCAGTCCGGGACACCAAAACAGTCAGTAATAGTCCATGAAACAGGCCAGAATCGACAAAAACTGCGAGTGTTGATCACCGACACGTAAACGCACCCCGGGGTTCGTCAATCATGGAAATCACTCCGCAATCCCAAAACAGTAAGTAATAGTCCACGAAACTGGCCAGGATCGGCCAAAACTACGAGTATTTATAACCAACACGAAAACGCGCCCCAGGGTTCATCAATCGTGGAAATAGTCCGAGACCCCAAAACAGTGAGTAATTGTGCACGAAACGGGCCAGAATCGGCCAAAACTACAAGTGTTGATGACCGACACGTAAACGCACCCCGGGGTTCGTCAATCGTGGAAATCACTCCGGGACCCCAAAACAGCGAGTAATAGTCCACGAAACGGGCCGGAATCGGCCAAAACTGCGGGTGTTGATGACCGACACGCAAACGCACCCCGGGGTTCGTCAAGCGTGGAAATCAGTCCGAGACCCCAAAACAGTGAGTAATAGTCCACGAACGAGCCAAAATCGGCCAAAACTGCGGGTGTTGATGACCGACATGTAAACGCACCCCGAGGTTCTTCAGTCGGGGAAATCACTCCGGGACCCCAAAAAAGTGAGTAATAGTGCACGATACGGGCCAAAATCGGCCAAAACTGCGGGTGTTGATGACTGAAACGTAAACGCACCCCGGGGTTCGTCAATCGTGGAAATCACTCCGGGACCCCAAAACAGTCAGTAATAGTCCATGAAACAGGCCAGAATCGACAAAAACTGCGAGTGTTGATCACCGACACGTAAACGCACCCCGGGGTTCGTCAATCATGGAAATCACTCCGCAATCCCAAAACAGTAAGTAATAGTCCACGAAACTGGCCAGGATCGGGCAAAACTACGAGTATTTATAACCAACACGAAAACGCGCCCCAGGGTTCATCAATCGTGGAAATAGTCCGAGACCCCAAAACAGTGAGTAATTGTGCACGAAACGGGCCAGAATCGGCCAAAACTACAAGTGTTGATGACCGACACGTAAACGCACCCCGGGGTTCGTCAATCGTGGAAATCACTCCGGGACCCCAAAACAGCGAGTAATAGTCCACGAAACGGGCCGGAATCGGCCAAAACTGCGGGTGTTGATGACCGACACGCAAACGCACCCCGGGGTTCGTCAAGCGTGGAAATCAGTCCGAGACCCCAAAACAGTGAGTAATAGTCCACGAACGAGCCAAAATCGGCCAAAACTGCGGGTGTTGATGACCGACATGTAAACGCACCCCGAGGTTCTTCAGTCGGGGAAATCACTCCGGGACCCCAAAAAAGTGAGTAATAGTGCACGATACGGGCCAAAATCGGCCAAAACTGCGGGTGTTGATGACTGAAACGTAAACGCACCCCGGGGTTCGTCAATCGTGGAAATCACTCCGGGACCCCAAAACCGCGAGTAATAGTCCATGAAACTGGCCAGAATCGGCCAAAACTGTGAGTGTTTATGATCTACACGTAAACGCACCCTAGGGTTCATCAATCGTGGAAATCAGTCCGGGACACCAAAACAGTCAGTAATAGTCCATGAAACAGGCCAGAATCGACAAAAACTGCGAGTGTTGATCACCGACACGTAAACGCACCCCGGGGTTCGTCAATCGTGGAAATCACTCCACAATCCCAAAACAGTAAGTAATAGTCCACGAAACTGGCCAGGATCGGCCAAAACTACGAGTATTTATAACCAACACGAAAACGCGCCCCAGGGTTCATCAATCGTGGAAATAGTCCGAGACCCCAAAACAGTGAGTAATTGTGCACGAAACGGGCCAGAATCGGCCAAAACTACAAGTGTTGATGACCGACACGTAAACGCACCCCGGGGTTCGTCAATCGTGGAAATCACTCCGGGACCCCAAAACAGCGAGTAATAGTCCACGAAACGGGCCGGAATCGGCCAAAACTGCGGGTGTTGATGACCGACACGCAAACGCACCCCGGGGTTCGTCAAGCGTGGAAATCAGTCTGAGACCCCAAAACAGTGAGTAATAGTCCACGAACGAGCCAAAATCGGCCAAAACTGCGGGTGTTGATGACCGACATGTAAACGCACCCCGAGGTTCATCAGTCGGAGAAATCACTCCGGGACCCCAAAAAAGTGAGTAATAGTGCACGATACGGGCCAAAATCGGCCAAAATTGCGGGTGTTGATGATCGACACATAAACGCATCCCGGGGTTCGTCAATCGTGGAAATCACTCCGGGACCCCAAAACCGCGAGTAATAGTCCATGAAACTGGCCAGAACCGGCCAAAACTATGAGTGTTTATGATCGACACGTAAACGCACCCTGGGGTTCATCAATCGTGGAAATCAGTCCGGGACACCAAAACAGTCAGTAATAGTCCATGAAACAGGCCAGAATCGACAAAAACTGCGAGTGTTGATCACCGACACGTAAACGCACCCCGGGGTTCGTCAATCATGGAAATCACTCCGCAATCCCAAAACAGTAAGTAATAGTCCACGAAACTGGCCAGGATCGGCCAAAACTACGAGTATTTATAACCAACACGAAAACGCGCCCCAGGGTTCATCAATCGTGGAAATAGTCCGAGACCCCAAAACAGTGAGTAATTGTGCACGAAACGGGCCAGAATCGGCCAAAACTACAAGTGTTGATGACCGACACGTAAACGCACCCCGGGGTTCGTCAATCGTGGAAATCACTCCGGGACCCCAAAACAGCGAGTAATAGTCCACGAAACGGGCCGGAATCGGCCAAAACTGCGGGTGTTGATGACCGACACGCAAACGCACCCCGGGGTTCGTCAAGCGTGGAAATCAGTCCGAGACCCCAAAACAGTGAGTAATAGTCCACGAACGAGCCAAAATCGGCCAAAACTGCGGGTGTTGATGACCGACATGTAAACGCACCCCGAGGTTCTTCAGTCGGGGAAATCACTCCGGGACCCCAAAAAAGTGAGTAATAGTGCACGATACGGGCCAAAATCGGCCAAAACTGCGGGTGTTGATGACTGAAACGTAAACGCACCCCGGGGTTCGTCAATCGTGGAAATCACTCCGGGACCCCAAAACCGCGAGTAATAGTCCATGAAACTGGCCAGAATCGGCCAAAACTGTGAGTGTTTATGATCTACACGTAAACGCACCCTAGGGTTCATCAATCGTGGAAATCAGTCCGGGACACCAAAACAGTCAGTAATAGTCCATGAAACAGGCCAGAATCGACAAAAACTGCGAGTGTTGATCACCGACACGTAAACGCACCCCGGGGTTCGTCAATCGTGGAAATCACTCCACAATCCCAAAACAGTAAGTAATAGTCCATGAAACTGGCCAGGATCGGCCAAAACTACGAGTATTTATAACCAACACGAAAACGCGCCCCAGGGTTCATCAATCGTGGAAATAGTCCGAGACCCCAAAACAGTGAGTAATTGTGCACGAAACGGGCCAGAATCGGCCAAAACTACAAGTGTTGATGACCGACACGTAAACGCACCCCGGGGTTCGTCAATCGTGGAAATCACTCCGGGACCCCAAAACAGCGAGTAATAGTCCACGAAACGGGCCGGAATCGGCCAAAACTGCGGGTGTTGATGACCGACACGCAAACGCACCCCGGGGTTCGTCAAGCGTGGAAATCAGTCTGAGACCCCAAAACAGTGAGTAATAGTCCACGAACGAGCCAAAATCGGCCAAAACTGCGGGTGTTGATGACCGACATGTAAACGCACCCCGAGGTTCATCAGTCGGAGAAATCACTCCGGGACCCCAAAAAAGTGAGTAATAGTGCACGATACGGGCCAAAATCGGCCAAAATTGTGGGTGTTGATGACCGACACATAAACGCATCCCGGGGTTCGTCAATCGTGGAAATCACTCCGGGACCCCAAAACCGCGAGTAATAGTCCATGAAACTGGCCAGAATCGGCCAAAACTATGAGTGTTTATGATCGACACGTAAACGCACCCTGGGGTTCATCAATCGTGGAAATCAGTCCGGGACACCAAAACAGTCAGTAATAGTCCATGAAACAGGCCAGAATCGACAAAAACTGCGAGTGTTGATCACCGACACGTAAACGCACCCCGGGGTTCGTCAATCGTGGAAATCACTCCGCAATCCCAAAACAGTAAGTAATAGTCCACGAAACTGGCCAGGATCGGCCAAAACTACGAGTATTTATAACCAACACGAAAACGCGCCCCAGGGTTCATCAATCGTGGAAATAGTCCGAGACCCCAAAACTGTGAGTAATTGTGCACGAAACGGGCCAGAATCGGCCAAAACTACAAGTGTTGATGACCGACACGTAAACGCACCCCGGGGTTCGTCAATCGTGGAAATCACTCCGGGACCCCAAAACAGCGAGTAATAGTCCACGAAACGGGCCGGAATCGGCCAAAACTGCGGGTGTTGATGACCGACACGCAAACGCACCCCGGGGTTCGTCAAGCGTGGAAATCAGTCCGAGACCCCAAAACAGTGAGTAATAGTCCACGAACGAGCCAAAATCGGCCAAAACTGCGGGTGTTGATGACCGACATGTAAACGCACCCCGAGGTTCTTCAGTCGGGGAAATCACTCCGGGACCCCAAAAAAGTGAGTAATAGTGCACGATACGGGCCAAAATCGGCCAAAACTGCGGGTGTTGATGACCGACACATAAACGCACCCCGGGGTTCGTCAATCGTGGAAATCACTCCGGGACCCCAAAACCGCGAGTAATAGTCCATGAAACTGGCCAGAATCGGCCAAAACTGTGAGTGTTTATGATCGACACGTAAACGCACCCTGGGGTTCATCAATCGTGGAAATCAGTCCGGGACACCAAAACAGTCAGTAATAGTCCATGAAACAGGCCAGAATCGACAAAAACTGCGAGTGTTGATCACCGACACGTAAACGCACCCCGGGGTTCGTCAATCGTGGAAATCACTCCGCAATCCCAAAACAGTAAGTAATAGTCCACGAAACTGGCCAGGATCGGCCAAAACTACGAGTATTTATAACCAACACGAAAACGCGCCCCAGGGTTCATCAATCGTGGAAATAGTCCGAGACCCCAAAACTGTGAGTAATTGTGCACGAAACGGGCCAGAATCGGCCAAAACTACAAGTGTTGATGACCGACACGTAAACGCACCCCGGGGTTCGTCAATCGTGGAAATCACTCCGGGACCCCAAAACAGCGAGTAATAGTCCACGAAACGGGCCGGAATCGGCCAAAACTGCGGGTGTTGATGACCGACACGCAAACGCACCCCGGGGTTCGTCAAGCGTGGAAATCAGTCCGAGACCCCAAAACAGTGAGTAATAGTCCACGAACGAGCCAAAATCGGCCAAAACTGCGGGTGTTGATGACCGACATGTAAACGCACCCCGAGGTTCTTCAGTCGGGGAAATCACTCCGGGACCCCAAAAAAGTGAGTAATAGTGCACGATACGGGCCAAAATCGGCCAAAACTGCGGGTGTTGATGACCGACACATAAACGCACCCCGGGGTTCGTCAATCGTGGAAATCACTCCGGGACCCCAAAACCGCGAGTAATAGTCCATGAAACTGGCCAGAATCGGCCAAAACTGTGAGTGTTTATGATCGACACGTAAACGCACCCTGGGGTTCATCAATCGTGGAAATCAGTCCGGGACACCAAAACAGTCAGTAATAGTCCATGAAACAGGCCAGAATCGACAAAAACTGCGAGTGTTGATCACCGACACGTAAACGCACCCCGGGGTTCGTCAATCGTGGAAATCACTCCGCAATCCCAAAACAGTAAGTAATAGTCCACGAAACTGGCCAGGATCGGCCAAAACTACGAGTATTTATAACCAACACGAAAACGCGCCCCAGGGTTCATCAATCGTGGAAATAGTCCGAGACCCCAAAACTGTGAGTAATTGTGCACGAAACGGGCCAGAATCGGCCAAAACTACAAGTGTTGATGACCGACACGTAAACGCACCCCGGGGTTCGTCAATCGTGGAAATCACTCCGGGACCCCAAAACAGCGAGTAATAGTCCACGAAACGGGCCGGAATCGGCCAAAACTGCGGGTGTTGATGACCGACACGCAAACGCACCCCGGGGTTCGTCAAGCGTGGAAATCAGTCCGAGACCCCAAAACAGTGAGTAATAGTCCACGAACGAGCCAAAATCGGCCAAAACTGCGGGTGTTGATGACCGACATGTAAACGCACCCCGAGGTTCTTCAGTCGGGGAAATCACTCCGGGACCCCAAAAAAGTGAGTAATAGTGCACGATACGGGCCAAAATCGGCCAAAATTGTGGGTGTTGATGACCGACACATAAACGCATCCCGGGGTTCGTCAATCGTGGAAATCACTCCGGGACCCCAAAACCGCGAGTAATAGTCCATGAAACTGGCCAGAATCGGCCAAAACTATGAGTGTTTATGATCGACACGTAAACGCACCCTGGGGTTCATCAATCGTGGAAATCAGTCCGGGACACCAAAACAGTCAGTAATAGTCCATGAAACAGGCCAGAATCGACAAAAACTGCGAGTGTTGATCACCGACACGTAAACGCACCCCGGGGTTCGTCAATCGTGGAAATCACTCCGCAATCCCAAAACAGTAAGTAATAGTCCACGAAACTGGCCAGGATCGGCCAAAACTACGAGTATTTATAACCAACACGAAAACGCGCCCCAGGGTTCATCAATCGTGGAAATAGTCCGAGACCCCAAAACTGTGAGTAATTGTGCACGAAACGGGCCAGAATCGGCCAAAACTACAAGTGTTGATGACCGACACGTAAACGCACCCCGGGGTTCGTCAATCGTGGAAATCACTCCGGGACCCCAAAACAGCGAGTAATAGTCCACGAAACGGGCCGGAATCGGCCAAAACTGCGGGTGTTGATGACCGACACGCAAACGCACCCCGGGGTTCGTCAAGCGTGGAAATCAGTCCGAGACCCCAAAACAGTGAGTAATAGTCCACGAACGAGCCAAAATCGGCCAAAACTGCGGGTGTTGATGACCGACATGTAAACGCACCCCGAGGTTCTTCAGTCGGGGAAATCACTCCGGGACCCCAAAAAAGTGAGTAATAGTGCACGATACGGGCCAAAATCGGCCAAAACTGCGGGTGTTGATGACCGACACATAAACGCACCCCGGGGTTCGTCAATCGTGGAAATCACTCCGGGACCCCAAAACCGCGAGTAATAGTCCATGAAACTGGCCAGAATCGGCCAAAACTGTGAGTGTTTATGATCGACACGTAAACGCACCCTGGGGTTCATCAATCGTGGAAATCAGTCCGGGACACCAAAACAGTCAGTAATAGTCCATGAAACAGGCCAGAATCGACAAAAACTGCGAGTGTTGATCACCGACACGTAAACGCACCCCGGGGTTCGTCAATCGTGGAAATCACTCCGCAATCCCAAAACAGTAAGTAATAGTCCACGAAACTGGCCAGGATCGGCCAAAACTACGAGTATTTATAACCAACACGAAAACGCGCCCCAGGGTTCATCAATCGTGGAAATAGTCCGAGACCCCAAAACTGTGAGTAATTGTGCACGAAACGGGCCAGAATCGGCCAAAACTACAAGTGTTGATGACCGACACGTAAACGCACCCCGGGGTTCGTCAATCGTGGAAATCACTCCGGGACCCCAAAACAGCGAGTAATAGTCCACGAAACGGGCCGGAATCGGCCAAAACTGCGGGTGTTGATGACCGACACGCAAACGCACCCCGGGGTTCGTCAAGCGTGGAAATCAGTCCGAGACCCCAAAACAGTGAGTAATAGTCCACGAACGAGCCAAAATCGGCCAAAACTGCGGGTGTTGATGACCGACATGTAAACGCACCCCGAGGTTCTTCAGTCGGGGAAATCACTCCGGGACCCCAAAAAAGTGAGTAATAGTGCACGATACGGGCCAAAATCGGCCAAAACTGCGGGTGTTGATGACCGACACATAAACGCACCCCGGGGTTCGTCAATCGTGGAAATCACTCCGGGACCCCAAAACCGCGAGTAATAGTCCATGAAACTGGCCAGAATCGGCCAAAACTGTGAGTGTTTATGATCGACACGTAAACGCACCCTGGGGTTCATCAATCGTGGAAATCAGTCCGGGACACCAAAACAGTCAGTAATAGTCCATGAAACAGGCCAGAATCGACAAAAACTGCGAGTGTTGATCACCGACACGTAAACGCACCCCGGGGTTCGTCAATCGTGGAAATCACTCCGCAATCCCAAAACAGTAAGTAATAGTCCACGAAACTGGCCAGGATCGGCCAAAACTACGAGTATTTATAACCAACACGAAAACGCGCCCCAGGGTTCATCAATCGTGGAAATAGTCCGAGACCCCAAAACTGTGAGTAATTGTGCACGAAACGGGCCAGAATCGGCCAAAACTACAAGTGTTGATGACCGACACGTAAACGCACCCCGGGGTTCGTCAATCGTGGAAATCACTCCGGGACCCCAAAACAGCGAGTAATAGTCCACGAAACGGGCCGGAATCGGCCAAAACTGCGGGTGTTGATGACCGACACGCAAACGCACCCCGGGGTTCGTCAAGCGTGGAAATCAGTCCGAGACCCCAAAACAGTGAGTAATAGTCCACGAACGAGCCAAAATCGGCCAAAACTGCGGGTGTTGATGACCGACATGTAAACGCACCCCGAGGTTCTTCAGTCGGGGAAATCACTCCGGGACCCCAAAAAAGTGAGTAATAGTGCACGATACGGGCCAAAATCGGCCAAAACTGCGGGTGTTGATGACCGACACATAAACGCACCCCGGGGTTCGTCAATCGTGGAAATCACTCCGGGACCCCAAAACCGCGAGTAATAGTCCATGAAACTGGCCAGAATCGGCCAAAACTGTGAGTGTTTATGATCGACACGTAAACGCACCCTGGGGTTCATCAATCGTGGAAATCAGTCCGGGACACCAAAACAGTCAGTAATAGTCCATGAAACAGGCCAGAATCGACAAAAACTGCGAGTGTTGATCACCGACACGTAAACGCACCCCAGGGTTCGTCAATCGTGGAAATCACTCCGCAATCCCAAAACAGTAAGTAATAGTCCACGAAACTGGCCAGGATCGGCCAAAACTACGAGTATTTATAACCAACACGAAAACGCGCCCCAGGGTTCATCAATCGTGGAAATAGTCCGAGACCCCAAAACTGTGAGTAATTGTGCACGAAACGGGCCAGAATCGGCCAAAACTACAAGTGTTGATGACCGACACGTAAACGCACCCCGGGGTTCGTCAATCGTGGAAATCACTCCGGGACCCCAAAACAGCGAGTAATAGTCCACGAAACGGGCCGGAATCGACCAAAACTGCGGGTGTTGATGACCGACACGCAAACGCACCCCGGGGTTCGTCAAGCGTGGAAATCAGTCCGAGACCCCAAAACAGTGAGTAATAGTCCACGAACGAGCCAAAATCGGCCAAAACTGCGGGTGTTGATGACCGACATGTAAACGCACCCCGAGGTTCTTCAGTCGGGGAAATCACTCCGGGACCCCAAAAAAGTGAGTAATAGTGCACGATACGGGCCAAAATCGGCCAAAACTGCGGGTGTTGATGACTGACACGTAAACGCACCCCGGGGTTCGTCAATCGTGGAAATCACTCCGGGACCCCAAAACCGCGAGTAATAGTCCATGAAACTGGCCAGAATCGGCCAAAACTGTGAGTGTTTATGATCGACACGTAAACGCACCCTGGGGTTCATCAATCGTGGAAATCAGTCCGGGACACCAAAACAGTCAGTAATAGTCCATGAAACAGGCCAGAATCGACAAAAACTGCGAGTGTTGATCACCGACACGTAAACGCACCCCGGGGTTCGTCAATCGTGGAAATCACTCCACAATCCCAAAACAGTAAGTAATAGTCCACGAAACTGGCCAGGATCGGCCAAAACTACGAGTATTTATAACCAACACGAAAACGCGCCCCAGGGTTCATCAATCGTGGAAATAGTCCGAGACCCCAAAACAGTGAGTAATTGTGCACGAAACGGGCCAGAATCGGCCAAAACTACAAGTGTTGATGACCGACACGTAAACGCACCCCGGGGTTCGTCAATCGTGGAAATCACTCCGGGACCCCAAAACAGCGAGTAATAGTCCACGAAACGGGCCGGAATCGGCCAAAACTGCGGGTGTTGATGACCGACACGCAAACGCACCCCGGGGTTCGTCAAGCGTGGAAATCAGTCTGAGACCCCAAAACAGTGAGTAATAGTCCACGAACGAGCCAAAATCGGCCAAAACTGCGGGTGTTGATGACCGACATGTAAACGCACCCCGAGGTTCATCAGTCGGAGAAATCACTCCTGGACCCCAAAAAAGTGAGTAATAGTGCACGATACGGGCCAAAATCGGCCAAAATTGTGGGTGTTGATGACCGACACATAAACGCATCCCGGGGTTCGTCAATCGTGGAAATCACTCCGGGACCCCAAAACCGCGAGTAATAGTCCATGAAACTGGCCAGAATCGGCCAAAACTATGAGTGTTTATGATCGACACGTAAACGCACCCTGGGGTTCATCAATCGTGGAAATCAGTCCGGGACACCAAAACAGTCAGTAATAGTCCATGAAACAGGCCAGAATCGACAAAAACTGCGAGTGTTGATCACCGACACGTAAACGCACCCCGGGGTTCGTCAATCGTGGAAATCACTCCGCAATCCCAAAACAGTAAGTAATAGTCCACGAAACTGGCCAGGATCGGCCAAAACTACGAGTATTTATAACCAACACGAAAACGCGCCCCAGGGTTCATCAATCGTGGAAATAGTCCGAGACCCCAAAACTATGAGTAATTGTGCACGAAACGGGCCAGAATCGGCCAAAACTACAAGTGTTGATGACCGACACGTAAACGCACCCCGGGGTTCGTCAATCGTGGAAATCACTCCGGGACCCCAAAACAGCGAGTAATAGTCCACGAAACGGGCCGGAATCGGCCAAAACTGCGGGTGTTGATGACCGACACGCAAACGCACCCCGGGGTTCGTCAAGCGTGGAAATCAGTCCGAGACCCCAAAACAGTGAGTAATAGTCCACGAACGAGCCAAAATCGGCCAAAACTGCGGGTGTTGATGACCGACATGTAAACGCACCCCGAGGTTCTTCAGTCGGGGAAATCACTCCGGGACCCCAAAAAAGTGAGTAATAGTGCACGATACGGGCCAAAATCGGCCAAAACTGCGGGTGTTGATGACTGACACGTAAACGCACCCCGGGGTTCGTCAATCGTGGAAATCACTCCGGGACCCCAAAACCGCGAGTAATAGTCCATGAAACTGGCCAGAATCGGCCAAAACTGTGAGTGTTTATGATCGACACGTAAACGCACCCTGGGGTTCATCAATCGTGGAAATCAGTCCGGGACACCAAAACAGTCAATAATAGTCCATGAAACAGGCCAGAATCGACAAAAACTGCGAGTGTTGATCACCGACACGTAAACGCACCCCGGGGTTCGTCAATCGTGGAAATCACTCCACAATCCCAAAACAGTAAGTAATAGTCCACGAAACTGGCCAGGATCGGCCAAAACTACGAGTATTTATAACCAACACGAAAACGCGCCCCAGGGTTCATCAATCGTGGAAATAGTCCGAGACCCCAAAACAGTGAGTAATTGTGCACGAAACGGGCCAGAATCGGCCAAAACTACAAGTGTTGATGACCGACACGTAAACGCACCCCGGGGTTCGTCAATCGTGGAAATCACTCCGGGACCCCAAAACAGCGAGTAATAGTCCACGAAACTGGCCAGGATCGGCCAAAACTGCGGGTATTTATGACCAACACGAAAACGCGCCCCAGGGTTCATCAATCATGGAAATCAGTCCGAGACCCCAAAACAGTGAGTAATAGTCCACGAACGAGCCAAAATCGGCCAAAACTGCGGGTGTTGATGACCGACATGTAAACGCAGCCCGAGGTTCATCAGTCGGAGAAATCACTCCGGGACCCCAAAAAAGTGAGTAATAGTGCACGATACGGGCCAAAATCGGCCAAAATTGCGGGTGTTGATGACCGACACATAAACGCATCCCGGGGTTCGTCAATCGTGGAAATCACTCCGGGACCCCAAAACCGCGAGTAATAGTCCATGAAACTGGCCAAAATCAGCCAAAACTGTGAGTGTTTATGATCGACACGTAAACGCACCCTAGGGTTCATCAATCGTGGAAATCAGTCCGGGACACCAAAACAGTCAGTAATAGTCCATGAAACAGGCCAGAATCGACAAAAACTGCGAGTGTTGATCACCGGCACGTAAACGCACCCCGGGGTTCGTCAATCGTGGAAATCACTCCACAATCCCAAAACAGTAAGTAATAGTCCACGAAACTGGCCAGGATCGGCCAAAACTACGAGTATTTATAACCAACACGAAAACGCGCCCTAGGGTTCATCAATCGTGGAAATAGTCCGAGACCCCAAAACAGTGAGTAATTGTGCACGAAACGGGCCAGAATCGGCCAAAACTACAAGTGTTGATGACCGACACGTAAACGCACCCCGGGGTTCGTCAATCGTGGAAATCACTCCGGGACCCCAAAACAGCGAGTAATAGTCCACGAAACGGGCCGGAATCGGCCAAAACTGCGGGTGTTGATGACCGACACGCAAACGCACCCCGAGGTTCGTCAAGCGTGGAAATCAGTCCGAGACCCCAAAACAGTGAGTAATAGTCCACGAACGAGCCAAAATCGGCCAAAACTGCGGGTGTTGATGACCGACATGTAAACGCACCCCGAGGTTCATCAGTCGGAGAAATCACTCCGGGACCCCAAAAAAGTGAGTAATAGTGCACGATACGGGCCAAAATCGGCCAAAATTGCGGGTGTTGATGACCGACACATAAACGCATCCCGGGGTTCGTCAATCGTGGAAATCACTCCGGGACCCCAAAACCGCGAGTAATAGTCCATGAAACTGGCCAGAATCGGCCAAAACTGTGAGTGTTTATGATCGACACGTAAACGCACCCTAGGGTTCATCAATCGTGGAAATCAGTCCGGGACACCAAAACAGTCAGTAATAGTCCATGAAACAGGCCAGAATCGACAAAAACTTCGAGTGTTGATCACCGACACGTAAACGCACCCCGGGGTTCGTCAATCGTGGAAATCACTCCGCAATCCCAAAACAGTAAGTAATAGTCCACGAAACTGGCCAGGATCGGCCAAAACTACGAGTATTTATAACCAACACGAAAACGCGCCCCAGGGTTCATCAATCGTGGAAATAGTCCGAGACCCCAAAACTGTGAGTAATTGTGCACGAAACGGGCCAGAATCGGCCAAAACTACAAGTGTTGATGACCGACACGTAAACGCACCCCGGGGTTCGTCAATCGTGGAAATCACTCCGGGACCCCAAAACAGCGAGTAATAGTCCACGAAACGGGCCGGAATCGGCCAAAACTGCGGGTGTTGATGACCGACACGCAAACGCACCCCGGGGTTCGTCAAGCGTGGAAATCAGTCCGAGACCCCAAAACAGTGAGTAATAGTCCACGAACGAGCCAAAATCGGCCAAAACTGCGGGTGTTGATGACCGACATGTAAACGCACCCCGAGGTTCTTCAGTCGGGGAAATCACTCCGGGACCCCAAAAAAGTGAGTAATAGTGCACGATACGGGCCAAAATCGGCCAAAACTGCGGGTGTTGATGACTGACACGTAAACGCACCCCGGGGTTCGTCAATCGTGGAAATCACTCCGGGACCCCAAAACCGCGAGTAATAGTCCATGAAACTGGCCAGAATCGGCCAAAACTGTGAGTGTTTATGATCGACACGTAAACGCACCCTGGGGTTCATCAATCGTGGAAATCAGTCCGGGACACCAAAACAGTCAGTAATAGTCCATGAAACAGGCCAGAATCGACAAAAACTGCGAGTGTTGATCACCGACACGTAAACGCACCCCGGGGTTCGTCAATCGTGGAAATCACTCCACAATCCCAAAACAGTAAGTAATAGTCCACGAAACTGGCCAGGATCGGCCAAAACTACGAGTATTTATAACCAACACGAAAACGCGCCCCAGGGTTCATCAATCGTGGAAATAGTCCGAGACCCCAAAACAGTGAGTAATTGTGCACGAAACGGGCCAGAATCGGCCAAAACTACAAGTGTTGATGACCGACACGTAAACGCACCCCGGGGTTCGTCAATCGTGGAAATCACTCCGGGACCCCAAAACAGCGAGTAATAGTCCACGAAACTGGCCAGGATCGGCCAAAACTGCGGGTATTTATGACCAACACGAAAACGCGCCCCAGGGTTCATCAATCATGGAAATCAGTCCGAGACCCCAAAACAGTGAGTAATAGTCCACGAACGAGCCAAAATCGGCCAAAACTGCGGGTGTTGATGACCGACATGTAAACGCACCCCGAGGTTCTTCAGTCGGGGAAATCACTCCGGGACCCCAAAAAAGTGAGTAATAGTGCACGATACGGGCCAAAATCGGCCAAAACTGCGGGTGTTGATGACTGACACGTAAACGCACCCCGGGGTTCGTCAATCGTGGAAATCACTCCGGGACCCCAAAACCGCGAGTAATAGTCCATGAAACTGGCCAGAATCGGCCAAAACTGTGAGTGTTTATGATCGACACGTAAACGCACCCTGGGGTTCATCAATCGTGGAAATCAGTCCGGGACACCAAAACAGTCAGTAATAGTCCATGAAACAGGCCAGAATCGACAAAAACTGCGAGTGTTGATCACCGACACGTAAACGCACCCCGGGGTTCGTCAATCGTGGAAATCACTCCACAATCCCAAAACAGTAAGTAATAGTCCACGAAACTGGCCAGGATCGGCCAAAACTACGAGTATTTATAACCAACACGAAAACGCGCCCCAGGGTTCATCAATCGTGGAAATAGTCCGAGACCCCAAAACAGTGAGTAATTGTGCACGAAACGGGCCAGAATCGGCCAAAACTACAAGTGTTGATGACCGACACGTAAACGCACCCCGGGGTTCGTCAATCGTGGAAATCACTCCGGGACCCCAAAACAGCGAGTAATAGTCCACGAAACTGGCCAGGATCGGCCAAAACTGCGGGTATTTATGACCAACACGAAAACGCGCCCCAGGGTTCGTCAAGCGTGGAAATCAGTCCGAGACCCCAAAACAGTGAGTAATAGTCCACGAACGAGCCAAAATCGGCCAAAACTGCGGGTGTTGATGACCGACATGTAAACGCACCCCGAGGTTCATCAGTCGGAGAAATCACTCCGGGACCCCAAAAAAGTGAGTAATAGTGCACGATACGGGCCAAAATCGGCCAAAATTGCGGGTGTTGATGACCGACACATAAACGCATCCCGGGGTTCGTCAATCGTGGAAATCACTCCGGGACCCCAAAACCGCGAGTAATAGTCCATGAAACTGGCCAGAATCGGCCAAAACTATGAGTGTTTATGATCGACACGTAAACGCACCCTGGGGTTCATCAATCGTGGAAATCAGTCCGGGACACCAAAACAGTCAGTAATAGTCCATGAAACAGGCCAGAATCGACAAAAACTGCGAGTGTTGATCACCGACACGTAAACGCACCCCGGGGTTCGTCAATCGTGGAAATCACTCCACAATCCCAAAACAGTAAGTAATAGTCCACGAAACTGGCCAGGATCGGCCAAAACTACGAGTATTTATAACCAACACGAAAACGCGCCCCAGGGTTCATCAATCGTGGAAATAGTCCGAGACCCCAAAACAGTGAGTAATTGTGCACGAAACGGGCCAGAATCGGCCAAAACTACAAGTGTTGATGACCGACACGTAAACGCACCCCGGGGTTCGTCAATCGTGGAAATCACTCCGGGACCCCAAAACAGCGAGTAATAGTCCACGAAACTGGCCAGGATCGGCCAAAACTGCGGGTATTTATGACCAACACGAAAACGCGCCCCAGGGTTCGTCAAGCGTGGAAATCAGTCCGAGACCCCAAAACAGTGAGTAATAGTCCACGAACGAGCCAAAATCGGCCAAAACTGCGGGTGTTGATGACCGACATGTAAACGCACCCCGAGGTTCATCAGTCGGAGAAATCACTCCGGGACCCCAAAAAAGTGAGTAATAGTGCACGATACGGGCCAAAATCGGCCAAAATTGCGGGTGTTGATGACCGACACATAAACGCATCCCGGGGTTCGTCAATCGTGGAAATCACTCCGGGACCCCAAAACCGCGAGTAATAGTCCATGAAACTGGCCAGAATCGGCCAAAACTATGAGTGTTTATGATCGACACGTAAACGCACCCTGGGGTTCATCAATCGTGGAAATCAGTCCGGGACACCAAAACAGTCAGTAATAGTCCATGAAACAGGCCAGAATCGACAAAAACTGCGAGTGTTGATCACCGACACGTAAACGCACCCCGGGGTTCGTCAATCGTGGAAATCACTCCACAATCCCAAAACAGTAAGTAATAGTCCACGAAACTGGCCAGGATCGGCCAAAACTACGAGTATTTATAACCAACACGAAAACGCGCCCCAGGGTTCATCAATCGTGGAAATAGTCCGAGACCCCAAAACAGTGAGTAATTGTGCACGAAACGGGCCAGAATCGGCCAAAACTACAAGTGTTGATGACCGACACGTAAACGCACCCCGGGGTTCGTCAATCGTGGAAATCACTCCGGGACCCCAAAACAGCGAGTAATAGTCCACGAAACTGGCCAGGATCGGCCAAAACTGCGGGTATTTATGACCAACACGAAAACGCGCCCCAGGGTTCGTCAAGCGTGGAAATCAGTCCGAGACCCCAAAACAGTGAGTAATAGTCCACGAACGAGCCAAAATCGGCCAAAACTGCGGGTGTTGATGACCGACATGTAAACGCACCCCGAGGTTCATCAGTCGGAGAAATCACTCCGGGACCCCAAAAAAGTGAGTAATAGTGCACGATACGGGCCAAAATCGGCCAAAATTGCGGGTGTTGATGACCGACACATAAACGCATCCCGGGGTTCGTCAATCGTGGAAATCACTCCGGGACCCCAAAACCGCGAGTAATAGTCCATGAAACTGGCCAGAATCGGCCAAAACTATGAGTGTTTATGATCGACACGTAAACGCACCCTGGGGTTCATCAATCGTGGAAATCAGTCCGGGACACCAAAACAGTTAGTAATAGTCCATGAAACAGGCCAGAATCGACAAAAACTGCGAGTGTTGATCACCGACACGTAAACGCACCCCGGGGTTCGTCAATCGTGGAAATCACTCCACAATCCCAAAACAGTAAGTAATAGTCCACGAAACTGGCCAGGATCGGCCAAAACTACGAGTATTTATAACCAACACGAAAACGCGCCCCAGGGTTCATCAATCGTGGAAATAGTCCGAGACCCCAAAACAGTGAGTAATTGTGCACGAAACGGGCCAGAATCGGCCAAAACTACAAGTGTTGATGACCGACACGTAAACGCACCCCGGGGTTCGTCAATCGTGGAAATCACTCCGGGACCCCAAAACAGCGAGTAATAGTCCACGAAACTGGCCAGGATCGGCCAAAACTGCGGGTATTTATGACCAACACGAAAACGCGCCCCAGGGTTCATCAATCATGGAAATCAGTCCGAGACCCCAAAACAGTGAGTAATAGTCCACGAACGAGCCAAAATCGGCCAAAACTGCGGGTGTTGATGACCGACATGTAAACGCACCCCGAGGTTCTTCAGTCGGGGAAATCACTCCGGGACCCCAAAAAAGTGAGTAATAGTGCACGATACGGGCCAAAATCGGCCAAAACTGCGGGTGTTGATGACTGACACGTAAACGCACCCCGGGGTTCGTCAATCGTGGAAATCACTCCGGGACCCCAAAACCGCGAGTAATAGTCCATGAAACTGGCCAGAATCGGCCAAAACTGTGAGTGTTTATGATCGACACGTAAACGCACCCTGGGGTTCATCAATCGTGGAAATCAGTCCGGGACACCAAAACAGTCAGTAATAGTCCATGAAACAGGCCAGAATCGACAAAAACTGCGAGTGTTGATCACCGACACGTAAACGCACCCCGGGGTTCGTCAATCGTGGAAATCACTCCACAATCCCAAAACAGTAAGTAATAGTCCACGAAACTGGCCAGGATCGGCCAAAACTACGAGTATTTATAACCAACACGAAAACGCGCCCCAGGGTTCATCAATCGTGGAAATAGTCCGAGACCCCAAAACAGTGAGTAATTGTGCACGAAACGGGCCAGAATCGGCCAAAACTACAAGTGTTGATGACCGACACGTAAACGCACCCCGGGGTTCGTCAATCGTGGAAATCACTCCGGGACCCCAAAACAGCGAGTAATAGTCCACGAAACTGGCCAGGATCGGCCAAAACTGCGGGTATTTATGACCAACACGAAAACGCGCCCCAGGGTTCGTCAAGCGTGGAAATCAGTCCGAGACCCCAAAACAGTGAGTAATAGTCCACGAACGAGCCAAAATCGGCCAAAACTGCGGGTGTTGATGACCGACATGTAAACGCACCCCGAGGTTCATCAGTCGGAGAAATCACTCCGGGACCCCAAAAAAGTGAGTAATAGTGCACGATACGGGCCAAAATCGGCCAAAATTGCGGGTGTTGATGACCGACACATAAACGCATCCCGGGGTTCGTCAATCGTGGAAATCACTCCGGGACCCCAAAACCGCGAGTAATAGTCCATGAAACTGGCCAGAATCGGCCAAAACTATGAGTGTTTATGATCGACACGTAAACGCACCCTGGGGTTCATCAATCGTGGAAATCAGTCCGGGACACCAAAACAGTCAGTAATAGTCCATGAAACAGGCCAGAATCGACAAAAACTGCGAGTGTTGATCACCGACACGTAAACGCACCCCGGGGTTCGTCAATCGTGGAAATCACTCCACAATCCCAAAACAGTAAGTAATAGTCCACGAAACTGGCCAGGATCGGCCAAAACTACGAGTATTTATAACCAACACGAAAACGCGCCCCAGGGTTCATCAATCGTGGAAATAGTCCGAGACCCCAAAACAGTGAGTAATTGTGCACGAAACGGGCCAGAATCGGCCAAAACTACAAGTGTTGATGACCGACACGTAAACGCACCCCGGGGTTCGTCAATCGTGGAAATCACTCCGGGACCCCAAAACAGCGAGTAATAGTCCACGAAACGGGCCGGAATCGGCCAAAACTGCGGGTGTTGATGACCGACACGCAAACGCACCCCGGGGTTCGTCAAGCGTGGAAATCAGTCCGAGACCCCAAAACAGTGAGTAATAGTCCACGAACGAGCCAAAATCGGCCAAAACTGCGGGTGTTGATGACCGACATGTAAACGCACCCCGAGGTTCATCAGTCGGAGAAATCACTCCGGGACCCCAAAAAAGTGAGTAATAGTGCACGATACGGGCCAAAATCGGCCAAAACTGCGGGTGTTGATGACTGACACGTAAACGCACCCCGGGGTTCGTCAATCGTGGAAATCACTCCGGGACCCCAAAACCGCGAGTAATAGTCCATGAAACTGGCCAGAATCGGCCAAAACTGTGAGTGTTTATGATCGACACGTAAACGCACCCTGGGGTTCATCAATCGTGGAAATCAGTCCGGGACACCAAAACAGTCAGTAATAGTCCATGAAACAGGCCAGAATCGACAAAAACTGCGAGTGTTGATCACCGACACGTAAACGCACCCCGGGGTTCGTCAATCGTGGAAATCACTCCACAATCCCAAAACAGTAAGTAATAGTCCACGAAACTGGCCAGGATCGGCCAAAACTACGAGTATTTATAACCAACACGAAAACGCGCCCCAGGGTTCATCAATCATGGAAATAGTCCGAGACCCCAAAACAGTGAGTAATTGTGCACGAAACGGGCCAGAATCGGCCAAAACTACAAGTGTTGATGACCGACACGTAAACGCACCCCGGGGTTCGTCAATCGTGGAAATCACTCCGGGACCCCAAAAGAGCGAGTAATAGTCCACGAAACGGGCCGGAATCGGCCAAAACTGCGGGTGTTGATGACCGACACGCAAACGCACCCCGGGGTTCGTCAAGCGTGGAAATCAGTCCGAGACCCCAAAACAGTGAGTAATAGTCCACGAACGAGCCAAAATCGGCCAAAACTGCGGGTGTTGATGACCGACATGTAAACGCACCCCGAGGTTCATCAGTCGGAGAAATCACTCCGGGACCCCAAAAAAGTGAGTAATAGTGCACGATACGGGCCAAAATCGGCCAAAATTGTGGGTGTTGATGACCGACACATAAACGCATCCCGGGGTTCGTCAATTGTGGAAATCACTCCGGGACCCCAAAACCGCGAGTAATAGTCCATGTAACTGGCCAGAATCGGCCAAAACTGTGAGTGTTTATGATCGACACGTAAACGCACCCTAGGGTTCATCAATCGTGGAAATCAGTCCGGGACACCAAAACAGTCAGTAATAGTCCATGAAACAGGCCAGAATCGACAAAAACTGCGAGTGTTGATCACCGACACGTAAACGCACCCCGGGGTTCGTCAATCGTGGAAATCACTCCACAATCCCAAAACAGTAAGTAATAGTCCACGAAACTGGCCAGGATCGGCCAAAACTACGAGTATTTATAACCAACACGAAAACGCGCCCCAGGGTTCATCAATCGTGGAAATAGTCCGAGACCCCAAAACAGTGAGTAATTGTGCACGAAACGGGCCAGAATCGGCCAAAACTACAAGTGTTGATGACCGACACGTAAACGCACCCCGGGGTTCGTCAATCGTGGAAATCACTCCGGGACCCCAAAACAGCGAGTAATAGTCCACGAAACGGGCCGGAATCGGCCAAAACTGCGGGTGTTGATGACCGACACGCAAACGCACCCCGGGGTTCGTCAAGCGTGGAAATCAGTCCGAGACCCCAAAACAGTGAGTAATAGTCCACGAACGAGCCAAAATCGGCCAAAACTGCGGGTGTTGATGACCGACATGTAAACGCACCCCGAGGTTCATCAGTCGGAGAAATCACTCCGGGACCCCAAAAAAGTGAGTAATAGTGCACGATACGGGCCAAAATCGGCCAAAATTGCGGGTGTTGATGACCGACACATAAACGCATCCCGGGGTTCGTCAATTGTGGAAATCACTCCGGGACCCCAAAACCGCGAGTAATAGTCCATGTAACTGGCCAGAATCGGCCAAAACTGTGAGTGTTTATGATCGACACGTAAACGCACCCTAGGGTTCATCAATCGTGGAAATCAGTCCGGGACACCAAAACAGTCAGTAATAGTCCATGAAACAGGGCAGAATCGACAAAAACTGCGAGTGTTGATCACCGACACGTAAACGCACCCCGGGGTTCGTCAATCGTGGAAATCACTCCACAATCCCAAAACAGTAAGTAATAGTCCACGAAACTGGCCAGGATCGGCCAAAACTACGAGTATTTATAACCAACACGAAAACGCGCCCCAGGGTTCATCAATCGTGGAAATAGTCCGAGACCCCAAAACAGTGAGTAATTGTGCACGAAACGGGCCAGAATCGTCCAAAACTACAAGTGTTGATGACCGACACGTAAACGCACCCCGGGGTTCGTCAATCGTGGAAATCACTCCGGGACCCCAAAACAGCGAGTAATAGTCCACGAAACGGGCCGGAATCGGCCAAAACTGCGGGTGTTGATGACCGACACGCAAACGCACCCCGGGGTTCGTCAAGCGTGGAAATCAGTCCGAGACCCCAAAACAGTGAGTAATAGTCCACGAACGAGCCAAAATCGGCCAAAACTGCGGGTGTTGATGACCGACATGTAAACGCACCCCGAGGTTCATCAGTCGGAGAAATCACTCCGGGACCCCAAAAAAGTGAGTAATAGTGCACGATACGGGCCAAAATCGGCCAAAATTGCGGGTGTTGATGACCGACACATAAACGCATCCCGGGGTTCGTCAATTGTGGAAATCACTCCGGGACCCCAAAACCGCGAGTAATAGTCCATGTAACTGGCCAGAATCGGCCAAAACTGTGAGTGTTTATGATCGACACGTAAACGCACCCTAGGGTTCATCAATCGTGGAAATCAGTCCGGGACACCAAAACAGTCAGTAATAGTCCATGAAACAGGCCAGAATCGACAAAAACTGCGAGTGTTGATCACCGACACGTAAACGCACCCCGGGGTTCGTCAATCGTGGAAATCACTCCACAATCCCAAAACAGTAAGTAATAGTCCACGAAACTGGCCAGGATCGGCCAAAACTACGAGTATTTATAACCAACACGAAAACGCGCCCCAGGGTTCATCAATCATGGAAATAGTCCGAGACCCCAAAACAGTGAGTAATTGTGCACGAAACGGGCCAGAATCGGCCAAAACTACAAGTGTTGATGACCGACACGTAAACGCACCCCGGGGTTCGTCAATCGTGGAAATCACTCCGGGACCCCAAAACAGCGAGTAATAGTCCACGAAACGGGCCGGAATCGGCCAAAACTGCGGGTGTTGATGACCGACACGCAAACGCACCCCGGGGTTCGTCAAGCGTGGAAATCAGTCCGAGACCCCAAAACAGTGAGTAATAGTCCACGAACGAGCCAAAATCGGCCAAAACTGCGGGTGTTGATGACCGACATGTAAACGCACCCCGAGGTTCATCAGTCGGAGAAATCACTCCGGGACCCCAAAAAAGTGAGTAATAGTGCACGATACGGCCAAAATCGGCCAAAATTGCGGGTGTTGATGACCGACACATAAACGCATCCCGGGGTTCGTCAATCGTGGAAATCACTCCGGGACCCCAAAACCGCGAGTAATAGTCCATGAAACTGGCCAGAATCGGCCAAAACTATGAGTGTTTATGATCGACACGTAAACGCACCCTGGGGTTCATCAATCGTGGAAATCAGTCCGGGACACCAAAACAGTCAGTAATAGTCCATGAAACAGGCCAGAATCGACAAAAACTGCGAGTGTTGATCACCGACACGTAAACGCACCCCGGGGTTCGTCAATCGTGGAAATCACTCCACAATCCCAAAACAGTAAGTAATAGTCCACGAAACTGGCCAGGATCGGCCAAAACTACGAGTATTTATAACCAACACGAAAACGCGCCCCAGGGTTCATCAATCGTGGAAATAGTCCGAGACCCCAAAACAGTGAGTAATTGTGCAAGAAACGGGCCAGAATCGGCCAAAACTACAAGTGTTGATGACCGACACGTAAACGCACCCCGGGGTTCGTCAATCGTGGAAATCACTCTGGGACCCCAAAACAGCGAGTAATAGTCCACGAAACGGGCCGGAATCGGCCAAAACTGCGGGTGTTGATGACCGACACGCAAACGCACCCCGGGGTTCGTCAAGCGTGGAAATCAGTCCGAGACCCCAAAACAGTGAGTAATAGTCCACGAACGAGCCAAAATCGGCCAAAACTGCGGGTGTTGATGACCGACATGTAAACGCACCCCGAGGTTCATCAGTCGGAGAAATCACTCCGGGACCCCAAAAAAGTGAGTAATAGTGCACGATACGGGCCAAAATCGGCCAAAATTGCGGGTGTTGATGACCGACACATAAACGCATCCCGGGGTTCGTCAATCGTGGAAATCACTCCGGGACCCCAAAACCGCGAGTAATAGTCCATGAAACTGGCCAAAATCGGCCAAAACTGTGAGTGTTTATGATCGACACGTAAACGCACCCTAGGGTTCATCAATCGTGGAAATCAGTCCGGGACACCAAAACAGTCAGTAATAGTCCATGAAACAGGCCAGAATCGACAAAAACTACGAGTGTTGATCACCGACACGTAAACGCACCCCGGGGTTCGTCAATCGTGGAAATCACTCCGCAATCCCAAAACAGTAAGTAATAGTCCACGAAACTGGCCAGGATCGGCCAAAACTACGAGTATTTATAACCAACACGAAAACGCGCCCCAGGGTTCATCAATCGTGGAAATAGTCCGAGACCCCAAAACAGTGAGTAATTGTGCACGAAACGGGCCAGAATCGGCCAAAACTACAAGTGTTGATGACCGACACGTAAACGCACCCCGGGGTTCGTCAATCGTGGAAATCACTCCGGGACCCCAAAACAGCGAGTAATAGTCCACGAAACTGGCCAGGATCGGCCAAAACTGCGGGTATTTATGACCAACACGAAAACGCGCCCCAGGGTTCATCAATCATGGAAATCAGTCCGAGACCCCAAAACAGTGAGTAATAGTCCACGAACGAGCCAAAATCGGCCAAAACTGCGGGTGTTGATGACCGACATGTAAACGCACCCCGAGGTTCATCAGTCGGAGAAATCACTCCGGGACCCCAAAAAAGTGAGTAATAGTGCACGATACGGGCCAAAATCGGCCAAAATTGCGGGTGTTGATGACCGACACATAAACGCATCCCGGGGTTCGTCAATCGTGGAAATCACTCCGGGACCCCAAAACCGCGAGTAATAGTCCATGAAACTGGCCAGAATCGGCCAAAACTGTGAGTGTTTATGATCGACACGTAAACGCACCCTAGGGTTCATCAATCGTGGAAATCAGTCCGGGACACCAAAACAGTCAGTAATAGTCCATGAAACAGGCCAGAATCGACAAAAACTGCGAGTGTTGATCACCGACACGTAAACGCACCCCGGGGTTCGTCAATCGTGGAAATCACTCCACAATCCCAAAACAGTAAGTAATAGTCCACGAAACTGGCCAGGATCGGCCAAAACTACGAGTATTTATAACCAACACGAAAACGCGCCCCAGGGTTCATCAATCGTGGAAATAGTCCGAGACCCCAAAACAGTGAGTAATTGTGCACGAAACGGGCCAGAATCGGCCAAAACTACAAGTGTTGATGACCGACACGTAAACGCACCCCGGGGTTCGTCAATCGTGGAAATCACTCCGGGACCCCAAAACAGCGAGTAATAGTCCACGAAACGGGCCGGAATCGGCCAAAACTGCGGGTGTTGATGACCGACACGCAAACGCACCCCGGGGTTCGTCAAGCGTGGAAATCAGTCCGAGACCCCAAAACAGTGAGTAATAGTCCACGAACGAGCCAAAATCGGCCAAAACTGCGGGTGTTGATGACCGACATGTAAACGCACCCCGAGGTTCATCAGTCGGAGAAATCACTCCGGGACACCAAAAAAGTGAGTAATAGTGCACGATACGGGCCAAAATCGGCCAAAATTGCGGGTGTTGATGACCGACACATAAACGCATCCCGGGGTTCGTCAATCGTGGAAATCACTCCGGGACCCCAAAACCGCGAGTAATAGTCCATGTAACTGGCCAGAATCGGCCAAAACTGTGAGTGTTTATGATCGACACGTAAACGCACCCTAGGGTTCATCAATCGTGGAAATCAGTCCGGGACACCAAAACAGTCAGTAATAGTCCATGAAACAGGCCAGAATCGACAAAAACTGCGAGTGTTGATCACCGACACGTAAACGCACCCCGGGGTTCGTCAATCGTGGAAATCACTCCACAATCCCAAAACAGTAAGTAATAGTCCACGAAACTGGCCAGGATCGGCCAAAACTACGAGTATTTATAACCAACACGAAAACGCGCCCCAGGGTTCATCAATCGTGGAAATAGTCCGAGACCCCAAAACAGTGAGTAATTGTGCACGAAACGGGCCAGAATCGGCCAAAACTACAAGTGTTGATGACCGACACGTAAACGCACCCCGGGGTTCGTCAATCGTGGAAATCACTCCGGGACCCCAAAACAGCGAGTAATAGTCCACGAAACGGGCCGGAATCGGCCAAAACTGCGGGTGTTGATGACCGACACGCAAACGCACCCCGGGGTTCGTCAAGCGTGGAAATCAGTCCGAGACCCCAAAACAGTGAGTAATAGTCCACGAACGAGCCAAAATCGGCCAAAACTGCGGGTGTTGATGACCGACATGTAAACGCACCCCGAGGTTCATCAGTCGGAGAAATCACTCCGGGACCCCAAAAAAGTGAGTAATAGTGCACGATACGGCCAAAATCGGCCAAAATTGCGGGTGTTGATGACCGACACATAAACGCATCCCGGGGTTCGTCAATCGTGGAAATCACTCCGGGACCCCAAAACCGCGAGTAATAGTCCATGAAACTGGCCAGAATCGGCCAAAACTATGAGTGTTTATGATCGACACGTAAACGCACCCTGGGGTTCATCAATCGTGGAAATCAGTCCGGGACACCAAAACAGTCAGTAATAGTCCATGAAACAGGCCAGAATCGACAAAAACTGCGAGTGTTGATCACCGACACGTAAACGCACCCCGGGGTTCGTCAATCGTGGAAATCACTCCACAATCCCAAAACAGTAAGTAATAGTCCACGAAACTGGCCAGGATCGGCCAAAACTACGAGTATTTATAACCAACACGAAAACGCGCCCCAGGGTTCATCAATCGTGGAAATAGTCCGAGACCCCAAAACAGTGAGTAATTGTGCACGAAACGGGCCAGAATCGGCCAAAACTACAAGTGTTGATGACCGACACGTAAACGCACCCCGGGGTTCGTCAATCGTGGAAATCACTCCGGGACCCCAAAACAGCGAGTAATAGTCCACGAAACGGGCCGGAATCGGCCAAAACTGCGGGTGTTGATGACCGACACGCAAACGCACCCCGGGGTTCGTCAAGCGTGGAAATCAGTCCGAGACCCCAAAACAGTGAGTAATAGTCCACGAACGAGCCAAAATCGGCCAAAACTGCGGGTGTTGATGACCGACATGTAAACGCACCCCGAGGTTCATCAGTCGGAGAAATCACTCCGGGACCCCAAAAAAGTGAGTAATAGTGCACGATACGGGCCAAAATCGGCCAAAATTGCGGGTGTTGATGACCGACACATAAACGCATCCCGGGGTTCGTCAATCGTGGAAATCACTCCGGGACCCCAAAACCGCGAGTAATAGTCCATGTAACTGGCCAGAATCGGCCAAAACTGTGAGTGTTTATGATCGACACGTAAACGCACCCTAGGGTTCATCAATCGTGGAAATCAGTCCGGGACACCAAAACAGTCAGTAATAGTCCATGAAACAGGCCAGAATCGACAAAAACTGCGAGTGTTGATCACCGACACGTAAACGCACCCCGGGGTTCGTCAATCGTGGAAATCACTCCACAATCCCAAAACAGTAAGTAATAGTCCACGAAACTGGCCAGGATCGGCCAAAACTACGAGTATTTATAACCAACACGAAAACGCGCCCCAGGGTTCATCAATCGTGGAAATAGTCCGAGACCCCAAAACAGTGAGTAATTGTGCACGAAACGGGCCAGAATCGGCCAAAACTACAAGTGTTGATGACCGACACGTAAACGCACCCCGGGGTTCGTCAATCGTGGAAATCACTCCGGGACCCCAAAACAGCGAGTAATAGTCCACGAAACGGGCCGGAATCGGCCAAAACTGCGGGTGTTGATGACCGACACGCAAACGCACCCCGGGGTTCGTCAAGCGTGGAAATCAGTCCGAGACCCCAAAACAGTGAGTAATAGTCCACGAACGAGCCAAAATCGGCCAAAACTGCGGGTGTTGATGACCGACATGTAAACGCACCCCGAGGTTCATCAGTCGGAGAAATCACTCCGGGACCCCAAAAAAGTGAGTAATAGTGCACGATACGGCCAAAATCGGCCAAAATTGCGGGTGTTGATGACCGACACATAAACGCATCCCGGGGTTCGTCAATCGTGGAAATCACTCCGGGACCCCAAAACCGCGAGTAATAGTCCATGAAACTGGCCAGAATCGGCCAAAACTATGAGTGTTTATGATCGACACGTAAACGCACCCTGGGGTTCATCAATCGTGGAAATCAGTCCGGGACACCAAAACAGTCAGTAATAGTCCATGAAACAGGCCAGAATCGACAAAAACTGCGAGTGTTGATCACCGACACGTAAACGCACCCCGGGGTTCGTCAATCGTGGAAATCACTCCACAATCCCAAAACAGTAAGTAATAGTCCACGAAACTGGCCAGGATCGGCCAAAACTACGAGTATTTATAACCAACACGAAAACGCGCCCCAGGGTTCATCAATCGTGGAAATAGTCCGAGACCCCAAAACAGTGAGTAATTGTGCACGAAACGGGCCAGAATCGGCCAAAACTACAAGTGTTGATGACCGACACGTAAACGCACCCCGGGGTTCGTCAATCGTGGAAATCACTCCGGGACCCCAAAACAGCGAGTAATAGTCCACGAAACGGGCCGGAATCGGCCAAAACTGCGGGTGTTGATGACCGACACGCAAACGCACCCCGGGGTTCGTCAAGCGTGGAAATCAGTCCGAGACCCCAAAACAGTGAGTAATAGTCCACGAACGAGCCAAAATCGGCCAAAACTGCGGGTGTTGATGACCGACATGTAAACGCACCCCGAGGTTCATCAGTCGGAGAAATCACTCCGGGACCCCAAAAAAGTGAGTAATAGTGCACGATACGGGCCAAAATCGGCCAAAATTGCGGGTGTTGATGACCGACACATAAACGCATCCCGGGGTTCGTCAATCGTGGAAATCACTCCGGGACCCCAAAACCGCGAGTAATAGTCCATGTAACTGGCCAGAATCGGCCAAAACTGTGAGTGTTTATGATCGACACGTAAACGCACCCTAGGGTTCATCAATCGTGGAAATCAGTCCGGGACACCAAAACAGTCAGTAATAGTCCATGAAACAGGCCAGAATCGACAAAAACTGCGAGTGTTGATCACCGACACGTAAACGCACCCCGGGGTTCGTCAATCGTGGAAATCACTCCACAATCCCAAAACAGTAAGTAATAGTCCACGAAACTGGCCAGGATCGGCCAAAACTACGAGTATTTATAACCAACACGAAAACGCGCCCCAGGGTTCATCAATCGTGGAAATAGTCCGAGACCCCAAAACAGTGAGTAATTGTGCACGAAACGGGCCAGAATCGGCCAAAACTACAAGTGTTGATGACCGACACGTAAACGCACCCCGGGGTTCGTCAATCGTGGAAATCACTCCGGGACCCCAAAACAGCGAGTAATAGTCCACGAAACGGGCCGGAATCGGCCAAAACTGCGGGTGTTGATGACCGACACGCAAACGCACCCCGGGGTTCGTCAAGCGTGGAAATCAGTCCGAGACCCCAAAACAGTGAGTAATAGTCCACGAACGAGCCAAAATCGGCCAAAACTGCGGGTGTTGATGACCGACATGTAAACGCACCCCGAGGTTCATCAGTCGGAGAAATCACTCCGGGACCCCAAAAAAGTGAGTAATAGTGCACGATACGGCCAAAATCGGCCAAAATTGCGGGTGTTGATGACCGACACATAAACGCATCCCGGGGTTCGTCAATCGTGGAAATCACTCCGGGACCCCAAAACCGCGAGTAATAGTCCATGAAACTGGCCAGAATCGGCCAAAACTATGAGTGTTTATGATCGACACGTAAACGCACCCTGGGGTTCATCAATCGTGGAAATCAGTCCGGGACACCAAAACAGTCAGTAATAGTCCATGAAACAGGCCAGAATCGACAAAAACTGCGAGTGTTGATCACCGACACGTAAACGCACCCCGGGGTTCGTCAATCGTGGAAATCACTCCACAATCCCAAAACAGTAAGTAATAGTCCACGAAACTGGCCAGGATCGGCCAAAACTACGAGTATTTATAACCAACACGAAAACGCGCCCCAGGGTTCATCAATCGTGGAAATAGTCCGAGACCCCAAAACACTGAGTAATTGTGCACGAAACGGGCCAGAATCGGCCAAAACTACAAGTGTTGATGACCGACACGTAAACGCACCCCGGGGTTCGTCAATCGTGGAAATCACTCCGGGACCCCAAAACAGCGAGTAATAGTCCACGAAACTGGCCAGGATCGGCCAAAACTGCGGGTATTTATGACCAACACGAAAACGCGCCCCAGGGTTCATCAATCATGGAAATCAGTCCGAGACCCCAAAACAGTGAGTAATAGTCCACGAACGAGCCAAAATCGGCCAAAACTGCGGGTGTTGATGACCGACATGTAAACGCACCCCGAGGTTCATCAGTCGGAGAAATCACTCCGGGACCCCAAAAAAGTGAGTAATAGTGCACGATACGGGCCAAAATCGGCCAAAATTGCGGGTGTTGATGACCAACACATAAACGCATCCCGGGGTTCGTCAATCGTGGAAATCACTCCGGGACCCCAAAACCGCGAGTAATAGTCCATGAAACTGGCCAAAATCGGCCAAAACTGTGAGTGTTTATGATCGACACGTAAACGCACCCTAGGGTTCATCAATCGTGGAAATCAGTCCGGGACACCAAAACAGTCAGTAATAGTCCATGAAACAGGCCAGAATCGACAAAAACTGCGAGTGTTGATCACCGACACGTAAACGCACCCCGGGGTTCGTCAATCGTGGAAATCACTCCACAATCCCAAAACAGTAAGTAATAGTCCACGAAACTGGCCAGGATCGGCCAAAACTACGAGTATTTATAACCAACACGAAAACGCGCCCCAGGGTTCATCAATCGTGGAAATAGTCCGAGACCCCAAAACAGTGAGTAATTGTGCAAGAAACGGGCCAGAATCGGCCAAAACTACAAGTGTTGATGACCGACACGTAAACGCACCCCGGGGTTCGTCAATCGTGGAAATCACTCCGGGACCCCAAAACAGCGAGTAATAGTCCACGAAACGGGCCGGAATCGGCCAAAACTGCGGGTGTTGATGACCGACACGCAAACGCACCCCGGGGTTCGTCAAGCGTGGAAATCAGTCCGAGACCCCAAAACAGTGAGTAATAGTCCACGAACGAGCCAAAATCGGCCAAAACTGCGGGTGTTGATGACCGACATGTAAACGCACCCCGAGGTTCATCAGTCGGAGAAATCACTCCGGGACCCCAAAAAAGTGAGTAATAGTGCACGATACGGGCCAAAATCGGCCAAAATTGCGGGTGTTGATGACCGACACATAAACGCATCCCGGGGTTCGTCAATCGTGGAAATCACTCCGGGACCCCAAAACCGCGAGTAATAGTCCATGAAACTGGCCAAAATCGGCCAAAACTGTGAGTGTTTATGATCGACACGTAAACGCACCCTAGGGTTCATCAATCGTGGAAATCAGTCCGGGACACCAAAACAGTCAGTAATAGTCCATGAAACAGGCCAGAATCGACAAAAACTGCGAGTGTTGATCACCGACACGTAAACGCACCCCGGGGTTCGTCAATCGTGGAAATCACTCCACAATCCCAAAACAGTAAGTAATAGTCCACGAAACTGGCCAGGATCGGCCAAAACTACGAGTATTTATAACCAACACGAAAACGCGCCCCAGGGTTCATCAATCGTGGAAATAGTCCGAGACCCCAAAACAGTGAGTAATTGTGCACGAAACGGGCCAGAATCGGCCAAAACTACAAGTGTTGATGACCGACACGTAAACGCACCCCGGGGTTCGTCAATCGTGGAAATCACTCCGGGACCCCAAAACAGCGAGTAATAGTCCACGAAACGGGCCGGAATCGGCCAAAACTGCGGGTGTTGATGATCGACACGCAAACGCACCCCGGGGTTCGTCAAGCGTGGAAATCAGTCCGAGACCCCAAAACAGTGAGTAATAGTCCACGAACGAGCCAAAATCGGCCAAAACTGCGGGTGTTGATGACCGACATGTAAACGCACCCCGAGGTTCATCAGTCGGAGAAATCACTCCGGGACCCCAAAAAAGTGAGTAATAGTGCACGATACGGGCCAAAATCGGCCAAAATTGCGGGTGTTGATGACCGACACATAAACGCATCCCGGGGTTCGTCAATCGTGGAAATCACTCCGGGACCCCAAAACCGCGAGTAATAGTCCATGAAACTGGCCAGAATCGGCCAAAACTATGAGTGTTTATGATCGACACGTAAACGCACCCTGGGGTTCATCAATCGTGGAAATCAGTCCGGGACACCAAAACAGTCAGTAATAGTCCATGAAACAGGCCAGAATCGACAAAAACTGCGAGTGTTGATCACCGACACGTAAACGCACCCCGGGGTTCGTCAATCGTGGAAATCACTCCGCAATCCCAAAACAGTAAGTAATAGTCCACGAAACTGGCCAGGATCGGCCAAAACTACGAGTATTTATAACCAACACGAAAACGCGTCCCAGGGTTCATCAATCGTGGAAATAGTCCGAGACCCCAAAACAGTGAGTAATTGTGCAAGAAACGGGCCAGAATCGGCCAAAACTACAAGTGTTGATGACCGACACGTAAACGCACCCCGGGGTTCGTCAATCGTGGAAATCACTCCGGGACCCCAAAACAGCGAGTAATAGTCCACGAAACGGGCCGGAATCGGCCAAAACTGCGGGTGTTGATGACCGACACGCAAACGCACCCCGGGGTTCGTCAAGCGTGGAAATCAGTCCGAGACCCCAAAACAGTGAGTAATAGTCCACGAACGAGCCAAAATCGGCCAAAACTGCGGGTGTTGATGACCGACATGTAAACGCACCCCGAGGTTCATCAGTCGGAGAAATCACTCCGGGACCCCAAAAAAGTGAGTAATAGTGCACGATACGGGCCAAAATCGGCCAAAATTGCGGGTGTTGATGACCGACACATAAACGCATCCCGGGGTTCGTCAATCGTGGAAATCACTCCGGGACCCCAAAACCGCGAGTAATAGTCCATGAAACTGGCCAAAATCGGCCAAAACTGTGAGTGTTTATGATCGACACGTAAACGCACCCTAGGGTTCATCAATCGTGGAAATCAGTCCGGGACACCAAAACAGTCAGTAATAGTCCATGAAACAGGCCAGAATCGACAAAAACTGCGAGTGTTGATCACCGACACGTAAACGCACCCCGGGGTTCGTCAATCGTGGAAATCACTCCACAATCCCAAAACAGTAAGTAATAGTCCACGAAACTGGCCAGGATCGGCCAAAACTACGAGTATTTATAACCAACACGAAAACGCGCCCCAGGGTTCATCAATCGTGGAAATAGTCCGAGACCCCAAAACAGTGAGTAATTGTGCACGAAACGGGCCAGAATCGGCCAAAACTACAAGTGTTGATGACCGACACGTAAACGCACCCCGGGGTTCGTCAATCGTGGAAATCACTCCGGGACCCCAAAACAGCGAGTAATAGTCCACGAAACGGGCCGGAATCGGCCAAAACTGCGGGTGTTGATGATCGACACGCAAACGCACCCCGGGGTTCGTCAAGCGTGGAAATCAGTCCGAGACCCCAAAACAGTGAGTAATAGTCCACGAACGAGCCAAAATCGGCCAAAACTGCGGGTGTTGATGACCGACATGTAAACGCACCCCGAGGTTCATCAGTCGGAGAAATCACTCCGGGACCCCAAAAAAGTGAGTAATAGTGCACGATACGGGCCAAAATCGGCCAAAATTGCGGGTGTTGATGACCGACACATAAACGCATCCCGGGGTTCGTCAATCGTGGAAATCACTCCGGGACCCCAAAACCGCGAGTAATAGTCCATGAAACTGGCCAGAATCGGCCAAAACTATGAGTGTTTATGATCGACACGTAAACGCACCCTGGGGTTCATCAATCGTGGAAATCAGTCCGGGACACCAAAACAGTCAGTAATAGTCCATGAAACAGGCCAGAATCGACAAAAACTGCGAGTGTTGATCACCGACACGTAAACGCACCCCGGGGTTCGTCAATCGTGGAAATCACTCCGCAATCCCAAAACAGTAAGTAATAGTCCACGAAACTGGCCAGGATCGGCCAAAACTACGAGTATTTATAACCAACACGAAAACGCGTCCCAGGGTTCATCAATCGTGGAAATAGTCCGAGACCCCAAAACAGTGAGTAATTGTGCAAGAAACGGGCCAGAATCGGCCAAAACTACAAGTGTTGATGACCGACACGTAAACGCACCCCGGGGTTCGTCAATCGTGGAAATCACTCCGGGACCCCAAAACAGCGAGTAATAGTCCACGAAACGGGCCGGAATCGGCCAAAACTGCGGGTGTTGATGACCGACACGCAAACGCACCCCGGGGTTCGTCAAGCGTGGAAATCAGTCCGAGACCCCAAAACAGTGAGTAATAGTCCACGAACGAGCCAAAATCGGCCAAAACTGCGGGTGTTGATGACCGACATGTAAACGCACCCCGAGGTTCATCAGTCGGAGAAATCACTCCGGGACCCCAAAAAAGTGAGTAATAGTGCACGATACGGGCCAAAATCGGCCAAAATTGCGGGTGTTGATGACCGACACATAAACGCATCCCGGGGTTCGTCAATCGTGGAAATCACTCCGGGACCCCAAAACCGCGAGTAATAGTCCATGAAACTGGCCAAAATCGGCCAAAACTGTGAGTGTTTATGATCGACACGTAAACGCACCCTAGGGTTCATCAATCGTGGAAATCAGTCCGGGACACCAAAACAGTCAGTAATAGTCCATGAAACAGGCCAGAATCGACAAAAACTGCGAGTGTTGATCACCGACACGTAAACGCACCCCGGGGTTCGTCAATCGTGGAAATCACTCCACAATCCCAAAACAGTAAGTAATAGTCCACGAAACTGGCCAGGATCGGCCAAAACTACGAGTATTTATAACCAACACGAAAACGCGCCCCAGGGTTCATCAATCGTGGAAATAGTCCGAGACCCCAAAACAGTGAGTAATTGTGCACGAAACGGGCCAGAATCGGCCAAAACTACAAGTGTTGATGACCGACACGTAAACGCACCCCGGGGTTCGTCAATCGTGGAAATCACTCCGGGACCCCAAAACAGCGAGTAATAGTCCACGAAACGGGCCGGAATCGGCCAAAACTGCGGGTGTTGATGACCGACACGCAAACGCACCCCGGGGTTCGTCAAGCGTGGAAATCAGTCCGAGACCCCAAAACAGTGAGTAATAGTCCACGAACGAGCCAAAATCGGCCAAAACTGCGGGTGTTGATGACCGACATGTAAACGCACCCCGAGGTTCATCAGTCGGAGAAATCACTCCGGGACCCCAAAAAAGTGAGTAATAGTGCACGATACGGGCCAAAATCGGCCAAAATTGCGGGTGTTGATGACCGACACATAAACGCATCCCGGGGTTCGTCAATCGTGGAAATCACTCCGGGACCCCAAAACCGCGAGTAATAGTCCATGAAACTGGCCAGAATCGGCCAAAACTATGAGTGTTTATGATCGACACGTAAACGCACCCTGGGGTTCATCAATCGTGGAAATCAGTCCGGGACACCAAAACAGTCAGTAATAGTCCATGAAACAGGCCAGAATCGACAAAAACTGCGAGTGTTGATCACCGACACGTAAACGCACCCCGGGGTTCGTCAATCGTGGAAATCACTCCGCAATCCCAAAACAGTAAGTAATAGTCCACGAAACTGGCCAGGATCGGCCAAAACTACGAGTATTTATAACCAACACGAAAACGCGCCCCAGGGTTCATCAATCGTGGAAATAGTCCGAGACCCCAAAACTGTGAGTAATTGTGCACGAAACGGGCCAGAATCGGCCAAAACTACAAGTGTTGATCACCGACACGTAAACGCACCCCGGGGTTCGTCAATCGTGGAAATCACTCCACAATCCCAAAACAGTAAGTAATAGTCCACGAAACTGGCCAGGATCGGCCAAAACTACGAGTATTTATAACCAACACGAAAACGCGCCCCAGGGTTCATCAATCGTGGAAATAGTCCGAGACCCCAAAACAGTGAGTAATTGTGCACGAAACGGGCCAGAATCGGCCAAAACTACAAGTGTTGATGACCGACACGTAAACGCACCCCGGGGTTCGTCAATCGTGGAAATCACTCCGGGACCCCAAAACAGCGAGTAATAGTCCACGAAACGGGCCGGAATCGGCCAAAACTGCGGGTGTTGATGACCGACACGCAAACGCACCCCGGGGTTCGTCAAGCGTGGAAATCAGTCCGAGACCCCAAAACAGTGAGTAATAGTCCACGAACGAGCCAAAATCGGCCAAAACTGCGGGTGTTGATGACCGACATGTAAACGCACCCCGAGGTTCATCAGTCGGAGAAATCACTCCGGGACCCCAAAAAAGTGAGTAATAGTGCACGATACGGGCCAAAATCGGCCAAAATTGCGGGTGTTGATGACCGACACATAAACGCATCCCGGGGTTCGTCAATCGTGGAAATCACTCCGGGACCCCAAAACCGCGAGTAATAGTCCATGAAACTGGCCAGAATCGGCCAAAACTATGAGTGTTTATGATCGACACGTAAACGCACCCTGGGGTTCATCAATCGTGGAAATCAGTCCGGGACACCAAAACAGTCAGTAATAGTCCATGAAACAGGCCAGAATCGACAAAAACTGCGAGTGTTGATCACCGACACGTAAACGCACCCCGGGGTTCGTCAATCGTGGAAATCACTCCGCAATCCCAAAACAGTAAGTAATAGTCCACGAAACTGGCCAGGATCGGCCAAAACTACGAGTATTTATAACCAACACGAAAACGCGCCCCAGGGTTCATCAATCGTGGAAATAGTCCGAGACCCCAAAACAGTGAGTAATTGTGCACGAAACGGGCCAGAATCGGCCAAAACTACAAGTGTTGATGACCGACACGTAAACGCACCCCGGGGTTCGTCAATCGTGGAAATCACTCCGGGACCCCAAAACAGCGAGTAATAGTCCACGAAACGGGCCGGAATCGGCCAAAACTGCGGGTGTTGATGACCGACACGCAAACGCACCCCGGGGTTCGTCAAGCGTGGAAATCAGTCCGAGACCCCAAAACAGTGAGTAATAGTCCACGAACGAGCCAAAATCGGCCAAAACTGCGGGTGTTGATGACCGACATGTAAACGCACCCCGAGGTTCTTCAGTCGGGGAAATCACTCCGGGACCCCAAAAAAGTGAGTAATAGTGCACGATACGGGCCAAAATCGGCCAAAACTGCGGGTGTTGATGACTCACACGTAAACGCACCCCGGGGTTCGTCAATCGTGGAAATCACTCCGGGACCCCAAAACCGCGAGTAATAGTCCATGAAACTGGCCAGAATCGGCCAAAACTGTGAGTGTTTATGATCGACACGTAAACGCACCCTGGGGTTCATCAATCGTGGAAATCAGTCCGGGACACCAAAACAGTGAGTAATTGTGCACGAAACGGGCCAGAATCGGCCAAAACTACAAGTGTTGATGACCGACACGTAAACGCACCCCGGGGTTCGTCAATCGTGGAAATCACTCCGGGACCCCAAAACAGCGAGTAATAGTCCACGAAACGGGCCGGAATCGGCCAAAACTGCGGGTGTTGATGACCGACACGCAAACGCACCCCGGGGTTCGTCAAGCGTGGAAATCAGTCCGAGACCCCAAAACAGTGAGTAATAGTCCACGAACGAGCCAAAATCGGCCAAAACTGCGGGTGTTGATGACCGACATGTAAACGCACCCCGAGGTTCTTCAGTCGGGGAAATCACTCCGGGACCCCAAAAAAGTGAGTAATAGTGCACGATACGGGCCAAAATCGGCCAAAACTGCGGGTGTTGATGACTGACACGTAAACGCACCCCGGGGTTCGTCAATCGTGGAAATCACTCCGGGACCCCAAAACCACGAGTAATAGTCCATGAAACTGGCCAGAATCGGCCAAAACTGTGAGTGTTTATGATCGACACGTAAACGCACCCTGGGGTTCATCAATCGTGGAAATCAGTCCGGGACACCAAAACAGTCAGTAATAGTCCATGAAACAGGCCAGAATCGACAAAAACTGCGAGTGTTGATCACCGACACGTAAACGCACCCCGGGGTTCGTCAATCGTGGAAATCACTCCACAATCCCAAAACAGTAAGTAATAGTCCACGAAACTGGCCAGGATCGGCCAAAACTACGAGTATTTATAACCAACACGAAAACGCGCCCCAGGGTTCATCAATCGTGGAAATAGTCCGAGACCCCAAAACAGTGAGTAATTGTGCACGAAACGGGCCAGAATCGGCCAAAACTACAAGTGTTGATGACCGACACGTAAACGCACCCCGAGGTTCGTCAATCGTGGAAATCACTCCGGGACCCCAAAACAGCGAGTAATAGTCCACGAAACTGGCCAGGATCGGCCAAAACTGCGGGTATTTATGACCAACACGAAAACGCGCCCCAGGGTTCATCAATCATGGAAATCAGTCCGAGACCCCAAAACAGTGAGTAATAGTCCACGAACGAGCCAAAATCGGCCAAAACTGCGGGTGTTGATGACCGACATGTAAACGCACCCCGAGGTTCATCAGTCGGAGAAATCACTCCGGGACCCCAAAAAAGTGAGTAATAGTGCACGATACGGGCCAAAATCGGCCAAAATTGCGGGTGTTGATGACCGACACATAAACGCATCCCGGGGTTCGTCAATCGTGGAAATCACTCCGGGACCCCAAAACCGCGAGTAATAGTCCATGAAACTGGCCAAAATCGGCCAAAACTGTGAGTGTTTATGATCGACACGTAAACGCACCCTAGGGTTCATCAATCGTGGAAATCAGTCCGGGACACCAAAACAGTCAGTAATAGTCCATGAAACAGGCCAGAATCGACAAAAACTGCGAGTGTTGATCACCGACACGTAAACGCACCCCGGGGTTCGTCAATCGTGGAAATCACTCCGCAATCCCAAAACAGTAAGTAATAGTCCACGAAACTGGCCAGGATCGGCCAAAACTACGAGTATTTATAACCAACACGAAAACGCGCCCCAGGGTTCATCAATCGTGGAAATAGTCCGAGACCCCAAAACTGTGAGTAATTGTGCACGAAACGGGCCAGAATCGGCCAAAACTACAAGTGTTGATGACCGACACGTAAACGCACCCCGGGGTTCGTCAATCGTGGAAATCACTCCGGGACCCCAAAACAGCGAGTAATAGTCCACGAAACGGGCCGGAATCGGCCAAAACTGCGGGTGTTGATGACCGACACGCAAACGCACCCCGGGGTTCGTCAAGCGTGGAAATCAGTCCGAGACCCCAAAACAGTGAGTAATAGTCCACGAACGAGCCAAAATCGGCCAAAACTGCGGGTGTTGATGACCGACATGTAAACGCACCCCGAGGTTCATCAGTCGGAGAAATCACTCCGGGACCCCAAAAAAGTGAGTAATAGTGCACGATACGGGCCAAAATCGGCCAAAATTGCGGGTGTTGATGACCGACACATAAACGCATCCCGGGGTTCGTCAATCGTGGAAATCACTCCGGGACCCCAAAACCGCGAGTAATAGTCCATGAAACTGGCCAGAATCGGCCAAAACTGTGAGTGTTTATGATCGACACGTAAACGCACCCTGGGGTTCATCAATCGTGGAAATCAGTCCGGGACACCAAAACAGTCAGTAATAGTCCATGAAACAGGCCAGAATCGACAAAAACTGCGAGTGTTGATCACCGACACGTAAACGCACCCCGGGGTTCGTCAATCGTGGAAATCACTCCACAATCCCAAAACAGTAAGTAATAGTCCACGAAACTGGCCAGGATCGGCCAAAACTACGAGTATTTATAACCAACACGAAAACGCGCCCCAGGGTTCATCAATCGTGGAAATAGTCCGAGACCCCATAACAGTGAGTAATTGTGCACGAAACGGGCCAGAATCGGCCAAAACTACAAGTGTTGATGACCGACACGTAAACGCACCCCGAGGTTCGTCAATCGTGGAAATCACTCCGGGACCCCAAAACAGCGAGTAATAGTCCACGAAACTGGCCAGGATCGGCCAAAACTGCGGGTATTTATGACCAACACGAAAACGCGCCCCAGGGTTCATCAATCATGGAAATCAGTCCGAGACCCCAAAACAGTGAGTAATAGTCCACGAACGAGCCAAAATCGGCCAAAACTGCGGGTGTTGATGACCGACATGTAAACGCACCCCGAGGTTCATCAGTCGGAGAAATCACTCCGGGACCCCAAAAAAGTGAGTAATAGTGCACGATACGGGCCAAAATCGGCCAAAATTGCGGGTGTTGATGACCGACACATAAACGCATCCCGGGGTTCGTCAATCGTGGAAATCACTCCGGGACCCCAAAACCACGAGTAATAGTCCATGAAACTGGCCAAAATCGGCCAAAACTGTGAGTGTTTATGATCGACACGTAAACGCACCCTAGGGTTCATCAATCGTGGAAATCAGTCCGGGACACCAAAACAGTCAGTAATAGTCCATGAAACAGGCCAGAATCGACAAAAACTGCGAGTGTTGATCACCGACACGTAAACGCACCCCGGGGTTCGTCAATCGTGGAAATCACTCCACAATCCCAAAACAGTAAGTAATAGTCCACGAAACTGGCCAGGATCGGCCAAAACTACGAGTATTTATAACCAACACGAAAACGCGCCCCAGGGTTCATCAATCGTGGAAATAGTCCGAGACCCCAAAACAGTGAGTAATTGTGCACGAAACGGGCCAGAATCGGCCAAAACTACAAGTGTTGATGACCGACACGTAAACGCACCCCGGGGTTCGTCAATCGTGGAAATCACTCCGGGACCCCAAAACAGCGAGTAATAGTCCACGAAACGGGCCGGAATCGGCCAAAACTGCGGGTGTTGATGACCGACACGCAAACGCACCCCGGGGTTCGTCAAGCGTGGAAATCAGTCCGAGACCCCAAAACAGTGAGTAATAGTCCACGAACGAGCCAAAATCGGCCAAAACTGCGGGTGTTGATGACCGACATGTAAACGCACCCCGAGGTTCATCAGTCGGAGAAATCACTCCGGGACCCCAAAAAAGTGAGTAATAGTGCACGATACGGGCCAAAATCGGCCAAAATTGCGGGTGTTGATGACCGACACATAAACGCATCCCGGGGTTCGTCAATCGTGGAAATCACTCCGGGACCCCAAAACCGCGAGTAATAGTCCATGTAACTGGCCAGAATCGGGCAAAACTGTGAGTGTTTATGATCGACACGTAAACGCACCCTAGGGTTCATCAATCGTGGAAATCAGTCCGGGACACCAAAACAGTCAGTAATAGTCCATGAAACAGGCCAGAATCGACAAAAACTGCGAGTGTTGATCACCGACACGTAAACGCACCCCGGGGTTCGTCAATCGTGGAAATCACTCCACAATCCCAAAACAGTAAGTAATAGTCCACGAAACTGGCCAGGATCGGCCAAAACTACGAGTATTTATAACCAACACGAAAACGCGCCCCAGGGTTCATCAATCGTGGAAATAGTCCGAGACCCCAAAACAGTGAGTAATTGTGCACGAAACGGGCCAGAATCGGCCAAAACTACAAGTGTTGATGACCGACACGTAAACGCACCCCGGGGTTCGTCAATCGTGGAAATCACTCCGGGACCCCAAAACAGCGAGTAATAGTCCACGAAACGGGCCGGAATCGGCCAAAACTGCGGGTGTTGATGACCGACACGCAAACGCACCCCGGGGTTCGTCAAGCGTGGAAAGCAGTCCGAGACCCCAAAACAGTGAGTAATAGTCCACGAACGAGCCAAAATCGGCCAAAACTGCGGGTGTTGATGACCGACATGTAAACGCACCCCGAGGTTCATCAGTCGGAGAAATCACTCCGGGACCCCAAAAAAGTGAGTAATAGTGCACGATACGGCCAAAATCGGCCAAAATTGCGGGTGTTGATGACCGACACATAAACGCATCCCGGGGTTCGTCAATCGTGGAAATCACTCCGGGACCCCAAAACCGCGAGTAATAGTCCATGAAACTGGCCAGAATCGGCCAAAACTATGAGTGTTTATGATCGACACGTAAACGCACCCTGGGGTTCATCAATCGTGGAAATCAGTCCGGGACACCAAAACAGTCAGTAATAGTCCATGAAACAGGCCAGAATCGACAAAAACTGCGAGTGTTGATCACCGACACGTAAACGCACCCCGGGGTTCGTCAATCGTGGAAATCACTCCACAATCCCAAAACAGTAAGTAATAGTCCACGAAACTGGCCAGGATCGGCCAAAACTACGAGTATTTATAACCAACACGAAAACGCGCCCCAGGGTTCATCAATCGTGGAAATAGTCCGAGACCCCAAAACAGTGAGTAATTGTGCACGAAACGGGCCAGAATCGGCCAAAACTACAAGTGTTGATGACCGACACGTAAACGCACCCCGGGGTTCGTCAATCGTGGAAATCACTCCGGGACCCCAAAACAGCGAGTAATAGTCCACGAAACTGGCCAGGATCGGCCAAAACTGCGGGTATTTATGACCAACACGAAAACGCGCCCCAGGGTTCATCAATCATGGAAATCAGTCCGAGACCCCAAAACAGTGAGTAATAGTCCACGAACGAGCCAAAATCGGCCAAAACTGCGGGTGTTGATGACCGACATGTAAACGCACCCCGAGGTTCATCAGTCGGAGAAATCACTCCGGGACCCCAAAAAAGTGAGTAATAGTGCACGATACGGGCCAAAATCGGCCAAAATTGCGGGTGTTGATGACCGACACATAAACGCATCCCGGGGTTCGTCAATCGTGGAAATCACTCCGGGACCCCAAAACCGCGAGTAATAGTCCATGAAACTGGCCAAAATCGGCCAAAACTGTGAGTGTTTATGATCGACACGTAAACGCACCCTAGGGTTCATCAATCGTGGAAATCAGTCCGGGACACCAAAACAGTCAGTAATAGTCCATGAAACAGGCCAGAATCGACAAAAACTGCGAGTGTTGATCACCGACACGTAAACGCACCCCGGGGTTCGTCAATCGTGGAAATCACTCCACAATCCCAAAACAGTAAGTAATAGTCCACGAAACTGGCCAGGATCGGCCAAAACTACGAGTATTTATAACCAACACGAAAACGCGCCCCAGGGTTCATCAATCGTGGAAATAGTCCGAGACCCCAAAACAGTGAGTAATTGTGCAAGAAACGGGCCAGAATCGGCCAAAACTACAAGTGTTGATGACCGACACGTAAACGCACCCCGGGGTTCGTCAATCGTGGAAATCACTCCGGGACCCCAAAACAGCGAGTAATAGTCCACGAAACGGGCCGGAATCGGCCAAAACTGCGGGTGTTGATGACCGACACGCAAACGCACCCCGGGGTTCGTCAAGCGTGGAAATCAGTCCGAGACCCCAAAACAGTGAGTAATAGTCCACGAACGAGCCAAAATCGGCCAAAACTGCGGGTGTTGATGACCGACATGTAAACGCACCCCGAGGTTCATCAGTCGGAGAAATCACTCCGGGACCCCAAAAAAGTGAGTAATAGTGCACGATACGGGCCAAAATCGGCCAAAATTGCGGGTGTTGATGACCGACACATAAACGCATCCCGGGGTTCGTCAATCGTGGAAATCACTCCGGGACCCCAAAACCGCGAGTAATAGTCCATGAAACTGGCCAAAATCGGCCAAAACTGTGAGTCTTTATGATCGACACGTAAACGCACCCTAGGGTTCATCAATCGTGGAAATCAGTCCGGGACACCAAAACAGTCAGTAATAGTCCATGAAACAGGCCAGAATCGACAAAAACTGCGAGTGTTGATCACCGACACGTAAACGCACCCCGGGGTTCGTCAATCGTGGAAATCACTCCACAATCCCAAAACAGTAAGTAATAGTCCACGAAACTGGCCAGGATCGGCCAAAACTACGAGTATTTATAACCAACACGAAAACGCGCCCCAGGGTTCATCAATCGTGGAAATAGTCCGAGACCCCAAAACAGTGAGTAATTGTGCACGAAACGGGCCAGAATCGGCCAAAACTACAAGTGTTGATGACCGACACGTAAACGCACCCCGGGGTTCGTCAATCGTGGAAATCACTCCGGGACCCCAAAACAGCGAGTAATAGTCCACGAAACTGGCCAGGATCGGCCAAAACTGCGGGTATTTATGACCAACACGAAAACGCGCCCCAGGGTTCATCAATCATGGAAATCAGTCCGAGACCCCAAAACAGTGAGTAATAGTCCACGAACGAGCCAAAATCGGCCAAAACTGCGGGTGTTGATGACCGACATGTAAACGCACCCCGAGGTTCATCAGTCGGAGAAATCACTCCGGGACCCCAAAAAAGTGAGTAATAGTGCACGATACGGGCCAAAATCGGCCAAAATTCCGGGTGTTGATGACCGACACATAAACGCATCCCGGGGTTCGTCAATCGTGGAAATCACTCCGGGACCCCAAAACCGCGAGTAATAGTCCATGAAACTGGCCAAAATCGGCCAAAACTGTGAGTGTTTATGATCGACACGTAAACGCACCCTAGGGTTCATCAATCGTGGAAATCAGTCCGGGACACCAAAACAGTCAGTAATAGTCCATGAAACAGGCCAGAATCGACAAAAACTGCGAGTGTTGATCACCGACACGTAAACGCACCCCGGGGTTCGTCAATCGTGGAAATCACTCCACAATCCCAAAACAGTAAGTAATAGTCCACGAAACTGGCCAGGATCGGCCAAAACTACGAGTATTTATAACCAACACGAAAACGCGCCCCAGGGTTCATCAATCGTGGAAATAGTCCGAGACCCCAAAACAGTGAGTAATTGTGCAAGAAACGGGCCAGAATCGGCCAAAACTACAAGTGTTGATGACCGACACGTAAACGCACCCCGGGGTTCGTCAATCGTGGAAATCACTCCGGGACCCCAAAACAGCGAGTAATAGTCCACGAAACGGGCCGGAATCGGCCAAAACTGCGGGTGTTGATGACCGACACGCAAACGCACCCCGGGGTTCGTCAAGCGTGGAAATCAGTCCGAGACCCCAAAACAGTGAGTAATAGTCCACGAACGAGCCAAAATCGGCCAAAACTGCGGGTGTTGATGACCGACATGTAAACGCACCCCGAGGTTCATCAGTCGGAGAAATCACTCCGGGACCCCAAAAAAGTGAGTAATAGTGCACGATACGGGCCAAAATCGGCCAAAATTGCGGGTGTTGATGACCGACACATAAACGCATCCCGGGGTTCGTCAATCGTGGAAATCACTCCGGGACCCCAAAACCGCGAGTAATAGTCCATGAAACTGGCCAAAATCGGCCAAAACTGTGAGTGTTTATGATCGACACGTAAACGCACCCTAGGGTTCATCAATCGTGGAAATCAGTCCGGGACACCAAAACAGTCAGTAATAGTCCATGAAACAGGCCAGAATCGACAAAAACTGCGAGTGTTGATCACCGACACGTAAACGCACCCCGGGGTTCGTCAATCGTGGAAATCACTCCACAATCCCAAAACAGTAAGTAATAGTCCACGAAACTGGCCAGGATCGGCCAAAACTACGAGTATTTATAACCAACACGAAAACGCGCCCCAGGGTTCATCAATCGTGGAAATAGTCCGAGACCCCAAAACAGTGAGTAATTGTGCACGAAACGGGCCAGAATCGGCCAAAACTACAAGTGTTGATGACCGACACGTAAACGCACCCCGGGGTTCGTCAATCGTGGAAATCACTCCGGGACCCCAAAACAGCGAGTAATAGTCCACGAAACGGGCCGGAATCGGCCAAAACTGCGGGTGTTGATGACCGACACGCAAACGCACCCCGGGGTTCGTCAAGCGTGGAAATCAGTCCGAGACCCCAAAACAGTGAGTAATAGTCCACGAACGAGCCAAAATCGGCCAAAACTGCGGGTGTTGATGACCGACATGTAAACGCACCCCGAGGTTCATTAGTCGGAGAAATCACTCCGGGACCCCAAAAAAGTGAGTAATAGTGCACGATACGGGCCAAAATCGGCCAAAATTGCGGGTGTTGATGACCGACACATAAACGCATCCCGGGGTTCGTCAATCGTGGAAATCACTCCGGGACCCCAAAACCGCGAGTAATAGTCCATGAAACTGGCCAGAATCGGCCAAAACTATGAGTGTTTATGATCGACACGTAAACGCACCCTGGGGTTCATCAATCGTGGAAATCAGTCCGGGACACCAAAACAGTCAGTAATAGTCCATGAAACAGGCCAGAATCGACAAAAACTGCGAGTGTTGATCACCGACACGTAAACGCACCCCGGGGTTCGTCAATCGTGGAAATCACTCCGCAATCCCAAAACAGTAAGTAATAGTCCACGAAACTGGCCAGGATCGGCCAAAACTACGAGTATTTATAACCAACACGAAAACGCGCCCCAGGGTTCATCAATCGTGGAAATAGTCCGAGACCCCAAAACAGTGAGTAATTGTGCACGAAACGGGCCAGAATCGGCCAAAACTACAAGTGTTGATGACCGACACGTAAACGCACCCCGGGGTTCGTCAATCGTGGAAATCACTCCGGGACCCCAAAACAGCGAGTAATAGTCCACGAAACGGGCCGGAATCGGCCAAAACTGCGGGTGTTGATGACCGACACGCAAACGCACCCCGGGGTTCGTCAAGCGTGGAAATCAGTCCGAGACCCCAAAACAGTGAGTAATAGTCCACGAACGAGCCAAAATCGGCCAAAACTGCGGGTGTTGATGACCGACATGTAAACGCACCCCGAGGTTCATCAGTCGGAGAAATCACTCCGGGACCCCAAAAAAGTGAGTAATAGTGCACGATACGGGCCAAAATCGGCCAAAATTGCGGGTGTTGATGACCGACACATAAACGCATCCCGGGGTTCGTCAATCGTGGAAATCACTCCGGGACCCCAAAACCGCGAGTAATAGTCCATGAAACTGGCCAGAATCGGCCAAAACTATGAGTGTTTATGATCGACACGTAAACGCACCCTGGGGTTCATCAATCGTGGAAATCAGTCCGGGACACCAAAACAGTCAGTAATAGTCCATGAAACAGGCCAGAATCGACAAAAACTGCGAGTGTTGATCACCGACACGTAAACGCACCCCGGGGTTCGTCAATCGTGGAAATCACTCCGCAATCCCAAAACAGTAAGTAATAGTCCACGAAACTGGCCAGGATCGGCCAAAACTACGAGTATTTATAACCAACACGAAAACGCGCCCCAGGGTTCATCAATCGTGGAAATAGTCCGAGACCCCAAAACTGTGAGTAATTGTGCACGAAACGGGCCAGAATCGGCCAAAACTACAAGTGTTGATCACCGACACGTAAACGCACCCCGGGGTTCGTCAATCGTGGAAATCACTCCACAATCCCAAAACAGTAAGTAATAGTCCACGAAACTGGCCGGAATCGGCCAAAACTGCGGGTGTTGATGACCGACACGCAAACGCACCCCGGGGTTCGTCAAGCGTGGAAATCAGTCCGAGACCCCAAAACAGTGAGTAATAGTCCACGAACGAGCCAAAATCGGCCAAAACTGCGGGTGTTGATGACCGACATGTAAACGCACCCCGAGGTTCATCAGTCGGAGAAATCACTCCGGGACCCCAAAAAAGTGAGTAATAGTGCACGATACGGGCCAAAATCGGCCAAAATTGCGGGTGTTGATGACCGACACATAAACGCATCCCGGGGTTCGTCAATCGTGGAAATCACTCCGGGACCCCAAAACCGCGAGTAATAGTCCATGAAACTGGCCAAAATCGGCCAAAACTGTGAGTGTTTATGATCGACACGTAAACGCACCCTAGGGTTCATCAATCGTGGAAATCAGTCCGGGACACCAAAACAGTCAGTAATAGTCCATGAAACAGGCCAGAATCGACAAAAACTGCGAGTGTTGATCACCGACACGTAAACGCACCCCGGGGTTCGTCAATCGTGGAAATCACTCCACAATCCCAAAACAGTAAGTAATAGTCCACGAAACTGGCCAGGATCGGCCAAAACTACGAGTATTTATAACCAACACGAAAACGCGCCCCAGGGTTCATCAATCGTGGAAATAGTCCGAGACCCCAAAACAGTGAGTAATTGTGCACGAAACGGGCCAGAATCGGCCAAAACTACAAGTGTTGATGACCGACACGTAAACGCACCCCGGGGTTCGTCAATCGTGGAAATCACTCCGGGACCCCAAAACAGCGAGTAATAGTCCACGAAACGGGCCGGAATCGGCCAAAACTGCGGGTGTTGATGACCGACACGCAAACGCACCCCGGGGTTCGTCAAGCGTGGAAATCAGTCCGAGACCCCAAAACAGTGAGTAATAGTCCACGAACGAGCCAAAATCGGCCAAAACTGCGGGTGTTGATGACCGACATGTAAACGCACCCCGAGGTTCATTAGTCGGAGAAATCACTCCGGGACCCCAAAAAAGTGAGTAATAGTGCACGATACGGGCCAAAATCGGCCAAAATTGCGGGTGTTGATGACCGACACATAAACGCATCCCGGGGTTCGTCAATCGTGGAAATCACTCCGGGACCCCAAAACCGCGAGTAATAGTCCATGAAACTGGCCAGAATCGGCCAAAACTATGAGTGTTTATGATCGACACGTAAACGCACCCTGGGGTTCATCAATCGTGGAAATCAGTCCGGGACACCAAAACAGTCAGTAATAGTCCATGAAACAGGCCAGAATCGACAAAAACTGCGAGTGTTGATCACCGACACGTAAACGCACCCCGGGGTTCGTCAATCGTGGAAATCACTCCGCAATCCCAAAACAGTAAGTAATAGTCCACGAAACTGGCCAGGATCGGCCAAAACTACGAGTATTTATAACCAACACGAAAACGCGCCCCAGGGTTCATCAATCGTGGAAATAGTCCGAGACCCCAAAACAGTGAGTAATTGTGCACGAAACGGGCCAGAATCGGCCAAAACTACAAGTGTTGATGACCGACACGTAAACGCACCCCGGGGTTCGTCAATCGTGGAAATCACTCCGGGACCCCAAAACAGCGAGTAATAGTCCACGAAACGGGCCGGAATCGGCCAAAACTGCGGGTGTTGATGACCGACACGCAAACGCACCCCGGGGTTCGTCAAGCGTGGAAATCAGTCCGAGACCCCAAAACAGTGAGTAATAGTCCACGAACGAGCCAAAATCGGCCAAAACTGCGGGTGTTGATGACCGACATGTAAACGCACCCCGAGGTTCATCAGTCGGAGAAATCACTCCGGGACCCCAAAAAAGTGAGTAATAGTGCACGATACGGGCCAAAATCGGCCAAAATTGCGGGTGTTGATGACCGACACATAAACGCATCCCGGGGTTCGTCAATCGTGGAAATCACTCCGGGACCCCAAAACCGCGAGTAATAGTCCATGAAACTGGCCAGAATCGGCCAAAACTATGAGTGTTTATGATCGACACGTAAACGCACCCTGGGGTTCATCAATCGTGGAAATCAGTCCGGGACACCAAAACAGTCAGTAATAGTCCATGAAACAGGCCAGAATCGACAAAAACTGCGAGTGTTGATCACCGACACGTAAACGCACCCCGGGGTTCGTCAATCGTGGAAATCACTCCGCAATCCCAAAACAGTAAGTAATAGTCCACGAAACTGGCCAGGATCGGCCAAAACTACGAGTATTTATAACCAACACGAAAACGCGCCCCAGGGTTCATCAATCGTGGAAATAGTCCGAGACCCCAAAACTGTGAGTAATTGTGCACGAAACGGGCCAGAATCGGCCAAAACTACAAGTGTTGATCACCGACACGTAAACGCACCCCGGGGTTCGTCAATCGTGGAAATCACTCCACAATCCCAAAACAGTAAGTAATAGTCCACGAAACTGGCCAGGATCGGCCAAAACTACGAGTATTTATAACCAACACGAAAACGCGCCCCAGGGTTCATCAATCGTGGAAATAGTCCGAGACCCCAAAACAGTGAGTAATTGTGCAAGAAACGGGCCAGAATCGGCCAAAACTACAAGTGTTGATGACCGACACGTAAACGCACCCCGGGGTTCGTCAATCGTGGAAATCACTCCGGGACCCCAAAACAGCGAGTAATAGTCCACGAAACGGGCCGGAATCGGCCAAAACTGCGGGTGTTGATGACCGACACGCAAACGCACCCCGGGGTTCGTCAAGCGTGGAAATCAGTCCGAGACCCCAAAACAGTGAGTAATAGTCCACGAACGAGCCAAAATCGGCCAAAACTGCGGGTGTTGATGACCGACATGTAAACGCACCCCGAGGTTCATCAGTCGGAGAAATCACTCCGGGACCCCAAAAAAGTGAGTAATAGTGCACGATACGGGCCAAAATCGGCCAAAATTGCGGGTGTTGATGACCGACACATAAACGCATCCCGGGGTTCGTCAATCGTGGAAATCACTCCGGGACCCCAAAACCGCGAGTAATAGTCCATGAAACTGGCCAAAATCGGCCAAAACTGTGAGTGTTTATGATCGACACGTAAACGCACCCTAGGGTTCATCAATCGTGGAAATCAGTCCGGGACACCAAAACAGTCAGTAATAGTCCATGAAACAGGCCAGAATCGACAAAAACTGCGAGTGTTGATCACCGACACGTAAACGCACCCCGGGGTTCGTCAATTGTGGAAATCACTCCACAATCCCAAAACAGTAAGTAATAGTCCACGAAACTGGCCAGGATCGGCCAAAACTACGAGTATTTATAACCAACACGAAAACGCGCCCCAGGGTTCATCAATCGTGGAAATAGTCCGAGACCCCAAAACAGTGAGTAATTGTGCACGAAACGGGCCAGAATCGGCCAAAACTACAAGTGTTGATGACCGACACGTAAACGCACCCCGGGGTTCGTCAATCGTGGAAATCACTCCGGGACCCCAAAACAGCGAGTAATAGTCCACGAAACGGGCCGGAATCGGCCAAAACTGCGGGTGTTGATGACCGACACGCAAACGCACCCCGGGGTTCGTCAAGCGTGGAAATCAGTCCGAGACCCCAAAACAGTGAGTAATAGTCCACGAACGAGCCAAAATCGGCCAAAACTGCGGGTGTTGATGACCGACATGTAAACGCACCCCGAGGTTCATCAGTCGGAGAAATCACTCTGGGACCCCAAAAAAGTGAGTAATAGTGCACGATACGGGCCAAAATCGGCCAAAATTGCGGGTGTTGATGACCGACACATAAACGCATCCCGGGGTTCGTCAATCGTGGAAATCACTCCGGGACCCCAAAACCGCGAGTAATAGTCCATGAAACTGGCCAGAATCGGCCAAAACTATGAGTGTTTATGATCGACACGTAAACGCACCCTGGGGTTCATCAATCGTGGAAATCAGTCCGGGACACCAAAACAGTCAGTAATAGTCCATGAAACAGGCCAGAATCGACAAAAACTGCGAGTGTTGATCACCGACACGTAAACGCACCCCGGGGTTCGTCAATCGTGGAAATCACTCCGCAATCCCAAAACAGTAAGTAATAGTCCACGAAACTGGCCAGGATCGGCCAAAACTACGAGTATTTATAACCAACACGAAAACGCGCCCCAGGGTTCATCAATCGTGGAAATAGTCCGAGACCCCAAAACTGTGAGTAATTGTGCACGAAACGGGCCAGAATCGGCCAAAACTACAAGTGTTGATCACCGACACGTAAACGCACCCCGGGGTTCGTCAATCGTGGAAATCACTCCACAATCCCAAAACAGTAAGTAATAGTCCACGAAACTGGCCAGGATCGGCCAAAACTACGAGTATTTATAACCAACACGAAAACGCGCCCCAGGGTTCATCAATCGTGGAAATAGTCCGAGACCCCAAAACAGTGAGTAATTGTGCACGAAACGGGCCAGAATCGGCCAAAACTACAAGTGTTGATGACCGACACGTAAACGCACCCCGGGGTTCGTCAATCGTGGAAATCACTCCGGGACCCCAAAACAGCGAGTAATAGTCCACGAAACGGGCCGGAATCGGCCAAAACTGCGGGTGTTGATGACCGACACGCAAACGCACCCCGGGGTTCGTCAAGCGTGGAAATCAGTCCGAGACCCCAAAACAGTGAGTAATAGTCCACGAACGAGCCAAAATCGGCCAAAACTGCGGGTGTTGATGACCGACATGTAAACGCACCCCGAGGTTCATCAGTCGGAGAAATCACTCCGGGACCCCAAAAAAGTGAGTAATAGTGCACGATACGGGCCAAAATCGGCCAAAATTGCGGGTGTTGATGACCGACACATAAACGCATCCCGGGGTTCGTCAATCGTGGAAATCACTCCGGGACCCCAAAACCGCGAGTAATAGTCCATGAAACTGGCCAGAATCGGCCAAAACTATGAGTGTTTATGATCGACACGTAAACGCACCCTGGGGTTCATCAATCGTGGAAATCAGTCCGGGACACCAAAACAGTCAGTAATAGTCCATGAAACAGGCCAGAATCGACAAAAACTGCGAGTGTTGATCACCGACACGTAAACGCACCCCGGGGTTCGTCAATCGTGGAAATCACTCCGCAATCCCAAAACAGTAAGTAATAGTCCACGAAACTGGCCAGGATCGGCCAAAACTACGAGTATTTATAACCAACACGAAAACGCGCCCCAGGGTTCATCAATCGTGGAAATAGTCCGAGACCCCAAAACTGTGAGTAATTGTGCACGAAACGGGCCAGAATCGGCCAAAACTACAAGTGTTGATGACCGACACGTAAACGCACCCCGGGGTTCGTCAATCGTGGAAATCACTCCGGGACCCCAAAACAGCGAGTAATAGTCCACGAAACGGGCCGGAATCGGCCAAAACTGCGGGTGTTGATGACCGACACGCAAACGCACCCCGGGGTTCGTCAAGCGTGGAAATCAGTCCGAGACCCCAAAACAGTGAGTAATAGTCCACGAACGAGCCAAAATCGGCCAAAACTGCGGGTGTTGATGACCGACATGTAAACGCACCCCGAGGTTCTTCAGTCGGGGAAATCACTCCGGGACCCCAAAAAAGTGAGTAATAGTGCACGATACGGGCCAAAATCGGCCAAAATTGCGGGTGTTGATGACCGACACATAAACGCATCCCGGGGTTCGTCAATCGTGGAAATCACTCCGGGACCCCAAAACCGCGAGTAATAGTCCATGAAACTGGCCAGAATCGGCCAAAACTGTGAGTGTTTATGATCGACACGTAAACGCACCCTGGGGTTCATCAATCGTGGAAATCAGTTCGGGACACCAAAACAGTCAGTAATAGTCCATGAAACAGGCCAGAATCGACAAAAACTGCGAGTGTTGATCACCGACACGTAAACGCACCCCGGGGTTCGTCAATCGTGGAAATCACTCCGGGACCCCAAAACCGCGAGTAATAGTCCATGAAACTGGCCAGAATCGGCCAAAACTATGAGTGTTTATGATCGACACGTAAACGCACCCTGGGGTTCATCAATCGTGGAAATCAGTCCGGGACACCAAAACAGTCAGTAATAGTCCATGAAACAGGCCAGAATCGACAAAAACTGCGAGTGTTGATCACCGACACGTAAACGCACCCCGGGGTTCGTCAATCGTGGAAATCACTCCGCAATCCCAAAACAGTAAGTAATAGTCCACGAAACTGGCCAGGATCGGCCAAAACTACGAGTATTTATAACCAACACGAAAACGCGCCCCAGGGTTCATCAATCGTGGAAATAGTCCGAGACCCCAAAACTGTGAGTAATTGTGCACGAAACGGGCCAGAATCGGCCAAAACTACAAGTGTTGATCACCGACACGTAAACGCACCCCGGGGTTCGTCAATCGTGGAAATCACTCCACAATCCCAAAACAGTAAGTAATAGTCCACGAAACTGGCCAGGATCGGCCAAAACTACGAGTATTTATAACCAACACGAAAACGCGCCCCAGGGTTCATCAATCGTGGAAATAGTCCGAGACCCCAAAACAGTGAGTAATTGTGCACGAAACGGGCCAGAATCGGCCAAAACTACAAGTGTTGATGACCGACACGTAAACGCACCCCGGGGTTCGTCAATCGTGGAAATCACTCCGGGACCCCAAAACAGCGAGTAATAGTCCACGAAACGGGCCGGAATCGGCCAAAACTGCGGGTGTTGATGACCGACACGCAAACGCACCCCGGGGTTCGTCAAGCGTGGAAATCAGTCCGAGACCCCAAAACAGTGAGTAATAGTCCACGAACGAGCCAAAATCGGCCAAAACTGCGGGTGTTGATGACCGACATGTAAACGCACCCCGAGGTTCATCAGTCGGAGAAATCACTCCGGGACCCCAAAAAAGTGAGTAATAGTGCACGATACGGGCCAAAATCGGCCAAAATTGCGGGTGTTGATGACCGACACATAAACGCATCCCGGGGTTCGTCAATCGTGGAAATCACTCCGGGACCCCAAAACCGCGAGTAATAGTCCATGAAACTGGCCAGAATCGGCCAAAACTATGAGTGTTTATGATCGACACGTAAACGCACCCTGGGGTTCATCAATCGTGGAAATCAGTCCGGGACACCAAAACAGTCAGTAATAGTCCATGAAACAGGCCAGAATCGACAAAAACTGCGAGTGTTGATCACCGACACGTAAACGCACCCCGGGGTTCGTCAATCGTGGAAATCACTCCGCAATCCCAAAACAGTAAGTAATAGTCCACGAAACTGGCCAGGATCGGCCAAAACTACGAGTATTTATAACCAACACGAAAACGCGCCCCAGGGTTCATCAATCGTGGAAATAGTCCGAGACCCCAAAACAGTGAGTAATTGTGCACGAAACGGGCCAGAATCGGCCAAAACTACAAGTGTTGATGACCGACACGTAAACGCACCCCGGGGTTCGTCAATCGTGGAAATCACTCCGGGACCCCAAAACAGCGAGTAATAGTCCACGAAACGGGCCGGAATCGGCCAAAACTGCGGGTGTTGATGACCGACACGCAAACGCACCCCGGGGTTCGTCAAGCGTGGAAATCAGTCCGAGACCCCAAAACAGTGAGTAATAGTCCACGAACGAGCCAAAATCGGCCAAAACTGCGGGTGTTGATGACCGACATGTAAACGCACCCCGAGGTTCTTCAGTCGGGGAAATCACTCCGGGACCCCAAAAAAGTGAGTAATAGTGCACGATACGGGCCAAAATCGGCCAAAATTGCGGGTGTTGATGACCGACACATAAACGCATCCCGGGGTTCGTCAATCGTGGAAATCACTCCGGGACCCCAAAACCGCGAGTAATAGTCCATGAAACTGGCCAGAATCGGCCAAAACTGTGAGTGTTTATGATCGACACGTAAACGCACCCTGGGGTTCATCAATCGTGGAAATCAGTCCGGGACACCAAAACAGTCAGTAATAGTCCATGAAACAGGCCAGAATCGACAAAAACTGCGAGTGTTGATCACCGACACGTAAACGCACCCCGGGGTTCGTCAATCGTGGAAATCACTCCGCAATCCCAAAACAGTAAGTAATAGTCCACGAAACTGGCCAGGATCGGCCAAAACTACGAGTATTTATAACCAACACGAAAACGCGCCCCAGGGTTCATCAATCGTGGAAATAGTCCGAGACCCCAAAACTGTGAGTAATTGTGCACGAAACGGGCCAGAATCGGCCAAAACTACAAGTGTTGATGACCGACACGTAAACGCACCCCGGGGTTCGTCAATCGTGGAAATCACTCCGGGACCCCAAAACAGCGAGTAATAGTCCACGAAACGGGCCGGAATCGGCCAAAACTGCGGGTGTTGATGACCGACACGCAAACGCACCCCGGGGTTCGTCAAGCGTGGAAATCAGTCCGAGACCCCAAAACAGTGAGTAATAGTCCACGAACGAGCCAAAATCGGCCAAAACTGCGGGTGTTGATGACCGACATGTAAACGCACCCCGAGGTTCTTCAGTCGGGGAAATCACTCCGGGACCCCAAAAAAGTGAGTAATAGTGCACGATACGGGCCAAAATCGGCCAAAATTGCGGGTGTTGATGACCGACACATAAACGCATCCCGGGGTTCGTCAATCGTGGAAATCACTCCGGGACCCCAAAACCGCGAGTAATAGTCCATGAAACTGGCCAGAATCGGCCAAAACTGTGAGTGTTTATGATCGACACGTAAACGCACCCTGGGGTTCATCAATCGTGGAAATCAGTCCGGGACACCAAAACAGTCAGTAATAGTCCATGAAACAGGCCAGAATCGACAAAAACTGCGAGTGTTGATCACCGACACGTAAACGCACCCCGGGGTTCGTCAATCGTGGAAATCACTCCGCAATCCCAAAACAGTAAGTAATAGTCCACGAAACTGGCCAGGATCGGCCAAAACTACGAGTATTTATAACCAACACGAAAACGCGCCCCAGGGTTCATCAATCGTGGAAATAGTCCGAGACCCCAAAACTGTGAGTAATTGTGCACGAAACGGGCCAGAATCGGCCAAAACTACAAGTGTTGATGACCGACACGTAAACGCACCCCGGGGTTCGTCAATCGTGGAAATCACTCCGGGACCCCAAAACAGCGAGTAATAGTCCACGAAACGGGCCGGAATCGGCCAAAACTGCGGGTGTTGATGACCGACACGCAAACGCACCCCGGGGTTCGTCAAGCGTGGAAATCAGTCCGAGACCCCAAAACAGTGAGTAATAGTCCACGAACGAGCCAAAATCGGCCAAAACTGCGGGTGTTGATGACCGACATGTAAACGCACCCCGAGGTTCTTCAGTCGGGGAAATCACTCCGGGACCCCAAAAAAGTGAGTAATAGTGCACGATACGGGCCAAAATCGGCCAAAACTGCGGGTGTTGATGACTGACACGTAAACGCACCCCGGGGTTCGTCAATCGTGGAAATCACTCCGGGACCCCAAAACCGCGAGTAATAGTCCATGAAACTGGCCAGAATCGGCCAAAACTGTGAGTGTTTATGATCGACACGTAAACGCACCCTGGGGTTCATCAATCGTGGAAATCAGTCCGGGACACCAAAACAGTCAGTAATAGTCCATGAAACAGGCCAGAATCGACAAAAACTGCGAGTGTTGATCACCGACACGTAAACGCACCCCGGGGTTCGTCAATCGTGGAAATCACTCCACAATCCCAAAACAGTAAGTAATAGTCCACGAAACTGGCCAGGATCGGCCAAAACTACGAGTATTTATAACCAACACGAAAACGCGCCCCAGGGTTCATCAATCGTGGAAATAGTCCGAGACCCCAAAACAGTGAGTAATTGTGCACGAAACGGGCCAGAATCGGCCAAAACTACAAGTGTTGATGACCGACACGTAAACGCACCCCGAGGTTCGTCAATCGTGGAAATCACTCCGGGACCCCAAAACAGCGAGTAATAGTCCACGAAACTGGCCAGGATCGGCCAAAACTGCGGGTATTTATGACCAACACGAAAACGCGCCCCAGGGTTCATCAATCATGGAAATCAGTCCGAGACCCCAAAACAGTGAGTAATAGTCCACGAACGAGCCAAAATCGGCCAAAACTGCGGGTGTTGATGACCGACATGTAAACGCACCCCGAGGTTCATCAGTCGGAGAAATCACTCCGGGACCCCAAAAAAGTGAGTAATAGTGCACGATACGGGCCAAAATCGGCCAAAATTGCGGGTGTTGATGACCGACACATAAACGCATCCCGGGGTTCGTCAATCGTGGAAATCACTCCGGGACCCCAAAACCGCGAGTAATAGTCCATGAAACTGGCCAAAATCGGCCAAAACTGTGAGTGTTTATGATCGACACGTAAACGCACCCTAGGGTTCATCAATCGTGGAAATCAGTCCGGGACACCAAAACAGTCAGTAATAGTCCATGAAACAGGCCAGAATCGACAAAAACTGCGAGTGTTGATCACCGACACGTAAACGCACCCCGGGGTTCGTCAATCGTGGAAATCACTCCGCAATCCCAAAACAGTAAGTAATAGTCCACGAAACTGGCCAGGATCGGCCAAAACTACGAGTATTTATAACCAACACGAAAACGCGCCCCAGGGTTCATCAATCGTGGAAATAGTCCGAGACCCCAAAACTGTGAGTAATTGTGCACGAAACGGGCCAGAATCGGCCAAAACTACAAGTGTTGATGACCGACACGTAAACGCACCCCGGGGTTCGTCAATCGTGGAAATCACTCCGGGACCCCAAAACAGCGAGTAATAGTCCACGAAACGGGCCGGAATCGGCCAAAACTGCGGGTGTTGATGACCGACACGCAAACGCACCCCGGGGTTCGTCAAGCGTGGAAATCAGTCCGAGACCCCAAAACAGTGAGTAATAGTCCACGAACGAGCCAAAATCGGCCAAAACTGCGGGTGTTGATGACCGACATGTAAACGCACCCCGAGGTTCATCAGTCGGAGAAATCACTCCGGGACCCCAAAAAAGTGAGTAATAGTGCACGATACGGGCCAAAATCGGCCAAAATTGCGGGTGTTGATGACCGACACATAAACGCATCCCGGGGTTCGTCAATCGTGGAAATCACTCCGGGACCCCAAAACCGCGAGTAATAGTCCATGAAACTGGCCAAAATCGGCCAAAACTGTGAGTGTTTATGATCGACACGTAAACGCACCCTAGGGTTCATCAATCGTGGAAATCAGTCCGGGACACCAAAACAGTCAGTAATAGTCCATGAAACAGGCCAGAATCGACAAAAACTGCGAGTGTTGATCACCGACACGTAAACGCACCCCGGGGTTCGTCAATCGTGGAAATCACTCCGGGACCCCAAAACCGCGAGTAATAGTCCATGAAACTGGCCAGAATCGGCCAAAACTATGAGTGTTTATGATCGACACGTAAACGCACCCTGGGGTTCATCAATCGTGGAAATCAGTCCGGGACACCAAAACAGTCAGTAATAGTCCATGAAACAGGCCAGAATCGACAAAAACTGCGAGTGTTGATCACCGACACGTAAACGCACCCCGGGGTTCGTCAATCGTGGAAATCACTCCGCAATCCCAAAACAGTAAGTAATAGTCCACGAAACTGGCCAGGATCGGCCAAAACTACGAGTATTTATAACCAACACGAAAACGCGCCCCAGGGTTCATCAATCGTGGAAATAGTCCGAGACCCCAAAACTGTGAGTAATTGTGCACGAAACGGGCCAGAATCGGCCAAAACTACAAGTGTTGATCACCGACACGTAAACGCACCCCGGGGTTCGTCAATCGTGGAAATCACTCCACAATCCCAAAACAGTAAGTAATAGTCCACGAAACTGGCCAGGATCGGCCAAAACTACGAGTATTTATAACCAACACGAAAACGCGCCCCAGGGTTCATCAATCGTGGAAATAGTCCGAGACCCCAAAACAGTGAGTAATTGTGCACGAAACGGGCCAGAATCGGCCAAAACTACAAGTGTTGATGACCGACACGTAAACGCACCCCGGGGTTCGTCAATCGTGGAAATCACTCCGGGACCCCAAAACAGCGAGTAATAGTCCACGAAACGGGCCGGAATCGGCCAAAACTGCGGGTGTTGATGACCGACACGCAAACGCACCCCGGGGTTCGTCAAGCGTGGAAATCAGTCCGAGACCCCAAAACAGTGAGTAATAGTCCACGAACGAGCCAAAATCGGCCAAAACTGCGGGTGTTGATGACCGACATGTAAACGCACCCCGAGGTTCATCAGTCGGAGAAATCACTCCGGGACCCCAAAAAAGTGAGTAATAGTGCACGATACGGGCCAAAATCGGCCAAAATTGCGGGTGTTGATGACCGACACATAAACGCATCCCGGGGTTCGTCAATCGTGGAAATCACTCCGGGACCCCAAAACCGCGAGTAATAGTCCATGAAACTGGCCAGAATCGGCCAAAACTATGAGTGTTTATGATCGACACGTAAACGCACCCTGGGGTTCATCAATCGTGGAAATCAGTCCGGGACACCAAAACAGTCAGTAATAGTCCATGAAACAGGCCAGAATCGACAAAAACTGCGAGTGTTGATCACCGACACGTAAACGCACCCCGGGGTTCGTCAATCGTGGAAATCACTCCGCAATCCCAAAACAGTAAGTAATAGTCCACGAAACTGGCCAGGATCGGCCAAAACTACGAGTATTTATAACCAACACGAAAACGCGCCCCAGGGTTCATCAATCGTGGAAATAGTCCGAGACCCCAAAACAGTGAGTAATTGTGCACGAAACGGGCCAGAATCGGCCAAAACTACAAGTGTTGATGACCGACACGTAAACGCACCCCGGGGTTCGTCAATCGTGGAAATCACTCCGGGACCCCAAAACAGCGAGTAATAGTCCACGAAACGGGCCGGAATCGGCCAAAACTGCGGGTGTTGATGACCGACACGCAAACGCACCCCGGGGTTCGTCAAGCGTGGAAATCAGTCCGAGACCCCAAAACAGTGAGTAATAGTCCACGAACGAGCCAAAATCGGCCAAAACTGCGGGTGTTGATGACCGACATGTAAACGCACCCCGAGGTTCTTCAGTCGGGGAAATCACTCCGGGACCCCAAAAAAGTGAGTAATAGTGCACGATACGGGCCAAAATCGGCCAAAATTGCGGGTGTTGATGACCGACACATAAACGCATCCCGGGGTTCGTCAATCGTGGAAATCACTCCGGGACCCCAAAACCGCGAGTAATAGTCCATGAAACTGGCCAGAATCGGCCAAAACTGTGAGTGTTTATGATCGACACGTAAACGCACCCTGGGGTTCATCAATCGTGGAAATCAGTCCGGGACACCAAAACAGTCAGTAATAGTCCATGAAACAGGCCAGAATCGACAAAAACTGCGAGTGTTGATCACCGACACGTAAACGCACCCCGGGGTTCGTCAATCGTGGAAATCACTCCGCAATCCCAAAACAGTAAGTAATAGTCCACGAAACTGGCCAGGATCGGCCAAAACTACGAGTATTTATAACCAACACGAAAACGCGCCCCAGGGTTCATCAATCGTGGAAATAGTCCGAGACCCCAAAACTGTGAGTAATTGTGCACGAAACGGGCCAGAATCGGCCAAAACTACAAGTGTTGATGACCGACACGTAAACGCACCCCGGGGTTCGTCAATCGTGGAAATCACTCCGGGACCCCAAAACAGCGAGTAATAGTCCACGAAACGGGCCGGAATCGGCCAAAACTGCGGGTGTTGATGACCGACACGCAAACGCACCCCGGGGTTCGTCAAGCGTGGAAATCAGTCCGAGACCCCAAAACAGTGAGTAATAGTCCACGAACGAGCCAAAATCGGCCAAAACTGCGGGTGTTGATGACCGACATGTAAACGCACCCCGAGGTTCTTCAGTCGGGGAAATCACTCCGGGACCCCAAAAAAGTGAGTAATAGTGCACGATACGGGCCAAAATCGGCCAAAATTGCGGGTGTTGATGACCGACACATAAACGCATCCCGGGGTTCGTCAATCGTGGAAATCACTCCGGGACCCCAAAACCGCGAGTAATAGTCCATGAAACTGGCCAGAATCGGCCAAAACTGTGAGTGTTTATGATCGACACGTAAACGCACCCTGGGGTTCATCAATCGTGGAAATCAGTCCGGGACACCAAAACAGTCAGTAATAGTCCATGAAACAGGCCAGAATCGACAAAAACTGCGAGTGTTGATCACCGACACGTAAACGCACCCCGGGGTTCGTCAATCGTGGAAATCACTCCGCAATCCCAAAACAGTAAGTAATAGTCCACGAAACTGGCCAGGATCGGCCAAAACTACGAGTATTTATAACCAACACGAAAACGCGCCCCAGGGTTCATCAATCGTGGAAATAGTCCGAGACCCCAAAACTGTGAGTAATTGTGCACGAAACGGGCCAGAATCGGCCAAAACTACAAGTGTTGATGACCGACACGTAAACGCACCCCGGGGTTCGTCAATCGTGGAAATCACTCCGGGACCCCAAAACAGCGAGTAATAGTCCACGAAACGGGCCGGAATCGGCCAAAACTGCGGGTGTTGATGACCGACACGCAAACGCACCCCGGGGTTCGTCAAGCGTGGAAATCAGTCCGAGACCCCAAAACAGTGAGTAATAGTCCACGAACGAGCCAAAATCGGCCAAAACTGCGGGTGTTGATGACCGACATGTAAACGCACCCCGAGGTTCTTCAGTCGGGGAAATCACTCCGGGACCCCAAAAAAGTGAGTAATAGTGCACGATACGGGCCAAAATCGGCCAAAACTGCGGGTGTTGATGACTGACACGTAAACGCACCCCGGGGTTCGTCAATCGTGGAAATCACTCCGGGACCCCAAAACCGCGAGTAATAGTCCATGAAACTGGCCAGAATCGGCCAAAACTGTGAGTGTTTATGATCGACACGTAAACGCACCCTGGGGTTCATCAATCGTGGAAATCAGTCCGGGACACCAAAACAGTCAGTAATAGTCCATGAAACAGGCCAGAATCGACAAAAACTGCGAGTGTTGATCACCGACACGTAAACGCACCCCGGGGTTCGTCAATCGTGGAAATCACTCCACAATCCCAAAACAGTAAGTAATAGTCCACGAAACTGGCCAGGATCGGCCAAAACTACGAGTATTTATAACCAACACGAAAACGCGCCCCAGGGTTCATCAATCGTGGAAATAGTCCGAGACCCCAAAACAGTGAGTAATTGTGCACGAAACGGGCCAGAATCGGCCAAAACTACAAGTGTTGATGACCGACACGTAAACGCACCCCGAGGTTCGTCAATCGTGGAAATCACTCCGGGACCCCAAAACAGCGAGTAATAGTCCACGAAACTGGCCAGGATCGGCCAAAACTGCGGGTATTTATGACCAACACGAAAACGCGCCCCAGGGTTCATCAATCATGGAAATCAGTCCGAGACCCCAAAACAGTGAGTAATAGTCCACGAACGAGCCAAAATCGGCCAAAACTGCGGGTGTTGATGACCGACATGTAAACGCACCCCGAGGTTCATCAGTCGGAGAAATCACTCCGGGACCCCAAAAAAGTGAGTAATAGTGCACGATACGGGCCAAAATCGGCCAAAATTGCGGGTGTTGATGACCGACACATAAACGCATCCCGGGGTTCGTCAATCGTGGAAATCACTCCGGGACCCCAAAACCGCGAGTAATAGTCCATGAAACTGGCCAAAATCGGCCAAAACTGTGAGTGTTTATGATCGACACGTAAACGCACCCTAGGGTTCATCAATCGTGGAAATCAGTCCGGGACACCAAAACAGTCAGTAATAGTCCATGAAACAGGCCAGAATCGACAAAAACTGCGAGTGTTGATCACCGACACGTAAACGCACCCCGGGGTTCGTCAATCGTGGAAATCACTCCGCAATCCCAAAACAGTAAGTAATAGTCCACGAAACTGGCCAGGATCGGCCAAAACTACGAGTATTTATAACCAACACGAAAACGCGCCCCAGGGTTCATCAATCGTGGAAATAGTCCGAGACCCCAAAACTGTGAGTAATTGTGCACGAAACGGGCCAGAATCGGCCAAAACTACAAGTGTTGATGACCGACACGTAAACGCACCCCGGGGTTCGTCAATCGTGGAAATCACTCCGGGACCCCAAAACAGCGAGTAATAGTCCACGAAACGGGCCGGAATCGGCCAAAACTGCGGGTGTTGATGACCGACACGCAAACGCACCCCGGGGTTCGTCAAGCGTGGAAATCAGTCCGAGACCCCAAAACAGTGAGTAATAGTCCACGAACGAGCCAAAATCGGCCAAAACTGCGGGTGTTGATGACCGACATGTAAACGCACCCCGAGGTTCATCAGTCGGAGAAATCACTCCGGGACCCCAAAAAAGTGAGTAATAGTGCACGATACGGGCCAAAATCGGCCAAAATTGCGGGTGTTGATGACCGACACATAAACGCATCCCGGGGTTCGTCAATCGTGGAAATCACTCCGGGACCCCAAAACCGCGAGTAATAGTCCATGAAACTGGCCAAAATCGGCCAAAACTGTGAGTGTTTATGATCGACACGTAAACGCACCCTAGGGTTCATCAATCGTGGAAATCAGTCCGGGACACCAAAACAGTCAGTAATAGTCCATGAAACAGGCCAGAATCGACAAAAACTGCGAGTGTTGATCACCGACACGTAAACGCACCCCGGGGTTCGTCAATCGTGGAAATCACTCCGCAATCCCAAAACAGTAAGTAATAGTCCACGAAACTGGCCAGGATCGGCCAAAACTACGAGTATTTATAACCAACACGAAAACGCGCCCCAGGGTTCATCAATCGTGGAAATAGTCCGAGACCCCAAAACTGTGAGTAATTGTGCACGAAACGGGCCAGAATCGGCCAAAACTACAAGTGTTGATGACCGACACGTAAACGCACCCCGGGGTTCGTCAATCGTGGAAATCACTCCGGGACCCCAAAACAGCGAGTAATAGTCCACGAAACGGGCCAGAATCGGCCAAAACTGCGGGTGTTGATGACCGACACGCAAACGCACCCCGGGGTTCGTCAAGCGTGGAAATCAGTCCGAGACCCCAAAACAGTGAGTAATAGTCCACGAACGAGCCAAAATCGGCCAAAACTGCGGGTGTTGATGACCGACATGTAAACGCACCCCGAGGTTCATCAGTCGGAGAAATCACTCCGGGACCCCAAAAAAGTGAGTAATAGTGCACGATACGGGCCAAAATCGGCCAAAATTGCGGGTGTTGATGACCGACACATAAACGCATCCCGGGGTTCGTCAATCGTGGAAATCACTCCGGGACCCCAAAACCGCGAGTAATAGTCCATGAAACTGGCCAGAATCGGCCAAAACTATGAGTGTTTATGATCGACACGTAAACGCACCCTGGGGTTCATCAATCGTGGAAATCAGTCCGGGACACCAAAACAGTCAGTAATAGTCCATGAAACAGGCCAGAATCGACAAAAACTGCGAGTGTTGATCACCGACACGTAAACGCACCCCGGGGTTCGTCAATCGTGGAAATCACTCCGCAATCCCAAAACAGTAAGTAATAGTCCACGAAACTGGCCAGGATCGGCCAAAACTACGAGTATTTATAACCAACACGAAAACGCGCCCCAGGGTTCATCAATCGTGGAAATAGTCCGAGACCCCAAAACTGTGAGTAATTGTGCACGAAACGGGCCAGAATCGGCCAAAACTACAAGTGTTGATGACCGACACGTAAACGCACCCCGGGGTTCGTCAATCGTGGAAATCACTCCGGGACCCCAAAACAGCGAGTAATAGTCCACGAAACGGGCCGGAATCGGCCAAAACTGCGGGTGTTGATGACCGACACGCAAACGCACCCCGGGGTTCGTCAAGCGTGGAAATCAGTCCGAGACCCCAAAACAGTGAGTAATAGTCCACGAACGAGCCAAAATCGGCCAAAACTGCGGGTGTTGATGACCGACATGTAAACGCACCCCGAGGTTCTTCAGTCGGGGAAATCACTCCGGGACCCCAAAAAAGTGAGTAATAGTGCACGATACGGGCCAAAATCGGCCAAAACTGCGGGTGTTGATGACTGACACGTAAACGCACCCCGGGGTTCGTCAATCGTGGAAATCACTCCGGGACCCCAAAACCGCGAGTAGTCCATGAAACTGGCCAGAATCGGCCAAAACTGTGAGTGTTTATGATCGACACGTAAACGCACCCTGGGGTTCATCAATCGTGGAAATCAGTCCGGGACACCAAAACAGTCAGTAATAGTCCATGAAACAGGCCAGAATCGACAAAAACTGCGAGTGTTGATCACCGACACGTAAACGCACCCCGGGGTTCGTCAATCGTGGAAATCACTCCGGGACCCCAAAACAGCGAGTAATAGTCCACGAAACTGGCCAGGATCGGCCAAAACTGCGGGTATTTATGACCAACACGAAAACGCGCCCCAGGGTTCATCAATCATGGAAATCAGTCCGAGACCCCAAAACAGTGAGTAATAGTCCACGAACGAGCCAAAATCGGCCAAAACTGCGGGTGTTGATGACCGACATGTAAACGCACCCCGAGGTTCATCAGTCGGAGAAATCACTCCGGGACCCCAAAAAAGTGAGTAATAGTGCACGATACGGGCCAAAATCGGCCAAAATTGCGGGTGTTGATGACCGACACATAAACGCATCCCGGGGTTCGTCAATCGTGGAAATCACTCCGGGACCCCAAAACCGCGAGTAATAGTCCATGAAACTGGCCAAAATCGGCCAAAACTGTGAGTGTTTATGATCGACACGTAAACGCACCCTAGGGTTCATCAATCGTGGAAATCAGTCCGGGACACCAAAACAGTCAGTAATAGTCCATGAAACAGGCCAGAATCGACAAAAACTGCGAGTGTTGATCACCGACACGTAAACGCACCCCGGGGTTCGTCAATCGTGGAAATCACTCCGCAATCCCAAAACAGTAAGTAATAGTCCACGAAACTGGCCAGGATCGGCCAAAACTACGAGTATTTATAACCAACACGAAAACGCGCCCCAGGGTTCATCAATCGTGGAAATAGTCCGAGACCCCAAAACTGTGAGTAATTGTGCACGAAACGGGCCAGAATCGGCCAAAACTACAAGTGTTGATGACCGACACGTAAACGCACCCCGGGGTTCGTCAATCGTGGAAATCACTCCGGGACCCCAAAACAGCGAGTAATAGTCCACGAAACGGGCCGGAATCGGCCAAAACTGCGGGTGTTGATGACCGACACGCAAACGCACCCCGGGGTTCGTCAAGCGTGGAAATCAGTCCGAGACCCCAAAACAGTGAGTAATAGTCCACGAACGAGCCAAAATCGGCCAAAACTGCGGGTGTTGATGACCGACATGTAAACGCACCCCGAGGTTCTTCAGTCGGGGAAATCACTCCGGGACCCCAAAAAAGTGAGTAATAGTGCACGATACGGGCCAAAATCGGCCAAAACTGCGGGTGTTGATGACTGACACGTAAACGCACCCCGGGGTTCGTCAATCGTGGAAATCACTCCGGGACCCCAAAACCGCGAGTAATAGTCCATGAAACTGGCCAGAATCGGCCAAAATTGTGAGTGTTTATGATCGACACGTAAACGCACCCTGGGGTTCATCAATCGTGGAAATCAGTCCGGGACACCAAAACAGTCAGTAATAGTCCATGAAACAGGCCAGAATCGACAAAAACTGCGAGTGTTGATCACCGACACGTAAACGCACCCCGGGGTTCGTCAATCGTGGAAATCACTCCGGGACCCCAAAACAGCGAGTAATAGTCCACGAAACTGGCCAGGATCGGCCAAAACTGCGGGTATTTATGACCAACACGAAAACGCGCCCCAGGGTTCATCAATCATGGAAATCAGTCCGAGACCCCAAAACAGTGAGTAATAGTCCACGAACGAGCCAAAATCGGCCAAAACTGCGGGTGTTGATGACCGACATGTAAACGCACCCCGAGGTTCATCAGTCGGAGAAATCACTCCGGGACCCCAAAAAAGTGAGTAATAGTGCACGATACGGGCCAAAATCGGCCAAAATTGCGGGTGTTGATGACCGACACATAAACGCATCCCGGGGTTCGTCAATCGTGGAAATCACTCCGGGACCCCAAAACCGCGAGTAATAGTCCATGAAACTGGCCAAAATCGGCCAAAACTGTGAGTGTTTATGATCGACACGTAAACGCACCCTAGGGTTCATCAATCGTGGAAATCAGTCCGGGACACCAAAACAGTCAGTAATAGTCCATGAAACAGGCCAGAATCGACAAAAACTGCGAGTGTTGATCACCGACACGTAAACGCACCCCGGGGTTCGTCAATCGTGGAAATCACTCCGCAATCCCAAAACAGTAAGTAATAGTCCACGAAACTGGCCAGGATCGGCCAAAACTACGAGTATTTATAACCAACACGAAAACGCGCCCCAGGGTTCATCAATCGTGGAAATAGTCCGAGACCCCAAAACTGTGAGTAATTGTGCACGAAACGGGCCAGAATCGGCCAAAACTACAAGTGTTGATGACCGACACGTAAACGCACCCCGGGGTTCGTCAATCGTGGAAATCACTCCGGGACCCCAAAACAGCGAGTAATAGTCCACGAAACGGGCCGGAATCGGCCAAAACTGCGGGTGTTGATGACCGACACGCAAACGCACCCCGGGGTTCGTCAAGCGTGGAAATCAGTCCGAGACCCCAAAACAGTGAGTAATAGTCCACGAACGAGCCAAAATCGGCCAAAACTGCGGGTGTTGATGACCGACATGTAAACGCACCCCGAGGTTCATCAGTCGGAGAAATCACTCCGGGACCCCAAAAAAGTGAGTAATAGTGCACGATACGGGCCAAAATCGGCCAAAATTGCGGGTGTTGATGACCGACACATAAACGCATCCCGGGGTTCGTCAATCGTGGAAATCACTCCGGGACCCCAAAACCGCGAGTAATAGTCCATGAAACTGGCCAAAATCGGCCAAAACTGTGAGTGTTTATGATCGACACGTAAACGCACCCTAGGGTTCATCAATCGTGGAAATCAGTCCGGGACACCAAAACAGTCAGTAATAGTCCATGAAACAGGCCAGAATCGACAAAAACTGCGAGTGTTGATCACCGACACGTAAACGCACCCCGGGGTTCGTCAATCGTGGAAATCACTCCGCAATCCCAAAACAGTAAGTAATAGTCCACGAAACTGGCCAGGATCGGCCAAAACTACGAGTATTTATAACCAACACGAAAACGCGCCCCAGGGTTCATCAATCGTGGAAATAGTCCGAGACCCCAAAACTGTGAGTAATTGTGCACGAAACGGGCCAGAATCGGCCAAAACTACAAGTGTTGATGACCGACACGTAAACGCACCCCGGGGTTCGTCAATCGTGGAAATCACTCCGGGACCCCAAAACAGCGAGTAATAGTCCACGAAACGGGCCGGAATCGGCCAAAACTGCGGGTGTTGATGACCGACACGCAAACGCACCCCGGGGTTCGTCAAGCGTGGAAATCAGTCCGAGACCCCAAAACAGTGAGTAATAGTCCACGAACGAGCCAAAATCGGCCAAAACTGCGGGTGTTGATGACCGACATGTAAACGCACCCCGAGGTTCTTCAGTCGGGGAAATCACTCCGGGACCCCAAAAAAGTGAGTAATAGTGCACGATACGGGCCAAAATCGGCCAAAACTGCGGGTGTTGATGACTGACACGTAAACGCACCCCGGGGTTCGTCAATCGTGGAAATCACTCCGGGACCCCAAAACCGCGAGTAATAGTCCATGAAACTGGCCAGAATCGGCCAAAACTGTGAGTGTTTATGATCGACACGTAAACGCACCCTGGGGTTCATCAATCGTGGAAATCAGTCCGGGACACCAAAACAGTCAGTAATAGTCCATGAAACAGGCCAGAATCGACAAAAACTGCGAGTGTTGATCACCGACACGTAAACGCACCCCGGGGTTCGTCAATCGTGGAAATCACTCCGCAATCCCAAAACAGTAAGTAATAGTCCACGAAACTGGCCAGGATCGGCCAAAACTACGAGTATTTATAACCAACACGAAAACGCGCCCCAGGGTTCATCAATCGTGGAAATAGTCCGAGACCCCAAAACTGTGAGTAATTGTGCACGAAACGGGCCAGAATCGGCCAAAACTACAAGTGTTGATGACCGACACGTAAACGCACCCCGGGGTTCGTCAATCGTGGAAATCACTCCGGGACCCCAAAACAGCGAGTAATAGTCCACGAAACGGGCCGGAATCGGCCAAAACTGCGGGTGTTGATGACCGACACGCAAACGCACCCCGGGGTTCGTCAAGCGTGGAAATCAGTCCGAGACCCCAAAACAGTGAGTAATAGTCCACGAACGAGCCAAAATCGGCCAAAACTGCGGGTGTTGATGACCGACATGTAAACGCACCCCGAGGTTCATCAGTCGGAGAAATCACTCCGGGACCCCAAAAAAGTGAGTAATAGTGCACGATACGGGCCAAAATCGGCCAAAATTGCGGGTGTTGATGACCGACACATAAACGCATCCCGGGGTTCGTCAATCGTGGAAATCACTCCGGGACCCCAAAACCACGAGTAATAGTCCATGAAACTGGCCAGAATCGGCCAAAACTATGAGTGTTTATGATCGACACGTAAACGCACCCTGGGGTTCATCAATCGTGGAAATCAGTCCGGGACACCAAAACAGTCAGTAATAGTCCATGAAACAGGCCAGAATCGACAAAAACTGCGAGTGTTGATCACCGACACGTAAACGCACCCCGGGGTTCGTCAATCGTGGAAATCACTCCGCAATCCCAAAACAGTAAGTAATAGTCCACGAAACTGGCCAGGATCGGCCAAAACTACGAGTATTTATAACCAACACGAAAACGCGCCCCAGGGTTCATCAATCGTGGAAATAGTCCGAGACCCCAAAACTGTGAGTAATTGTGCACGAAACGGGCCAGAATCGGCCAAAACTACAAGTGTTGATGACCGACACGTAAACGCACCCCGGGGTTCGTCAATCGTGGAAATCACTCCGGGACCCCAAAACAGCGAGTAATAGTCCACGAAACGGGCCGGAATCGGCCAAAACTGCGGGTGTTGATGACCGACACGCAAACGCACCCTGGGGTTCGTCAAGCGTGGAAATCAGTCCGAGACCCCAAAACAGTGAGTAATAGTCCACGAACGAGCCAAAATCGGCCAAAACTGCGGGTGTTGATGACCGACATGTAAACGCACCCCGAGGTTCTTCAGTCGGGGAAATCACTCCGGGACCCCAAAAAAGTGAGTAATAGTGCACGATACGGGCCAAAATCGGCCAAAACTGCGGGTGTTGATGACTGACACGTAAACGCACCCCGGGGTTCGTCAATCGTGGAAATCACTCCGGGACCCCAAAACCGCGAGTAATAGTCCATGAAACTGGCCAGAATCGGCCAAAACTGTGAGTGTTTATGATCGACACGTAAACGCACCCTGGGGTTCATCAATCGTGGAAATCAGTCCGGGACACCAAAACAGTCAGTAATAGTCCATGAAACAGGCCAGAATCGACAAAAACTGCGAGTGTTGATCACCGACACGTAAACGCACCCCGGGGTTCGTCAATCGTGGAAATCACTCCGCAATCCCAAAACAGTAAGTAATAGTCCACGAAACTGGCCAGGATCGGCCAAAACTACGAGTATTTATAACCAACACGAAAACGCGCCCCAGGGTTCATCAATCGTGGAAATAGTCCGAGACCCCAAAACAGTGAGTAATTGTGCACGAAACGGGCCAGAATCGGCCAAAACTACAAGTGTTGATGACCGACACGTAAACGCACCCCGAGGTTCGTCAATCGTGGAAATCACTCCGGGACCCCAAAACAGCGAGTAATAGTCCACGAAACTGGCCAGGATCGGCCAAAACTGCGGGTATTTATGACCAACACGAAAACGCGCCCCAGGGTTCATCAATCATGGAAATCAGTCCGAGACCCCAAAACAGTGAGTAATAGTCCACGAACGAGCCAAAATCGGCCAAAACTGCGGGTGTTGATGACCGACATGTAAACGCACCCCGAGGTTCATCAGTCGGAGAAATCACTCCGGGACCCCAAAAAAGTGAGTAATAGTGCACGATACGGGCCAAAATCGGCCAAAATTGCGGGTGTTGATGACCGACACATAAACGCATCCCGGGGTTCGTCAATCGTGGAAATCACTCCGGGACCCCAAAACCGCGAGTAATAGTCCATGAAACTGGCCAAAATCGGCCAAAACTGTGAGTGTTTATGATCGACACGTAAACGCACCCTAGGGTTCATCAATCGTGGAAATCAGTCCGGGACACCAAAACAGTCAGTAATAGTCCATGAAACAGGCCAGAATCGACAAAAACTGCGAGTGTTGATCACCGACACGTAAACGCACCCCGGGGTTCGTCAATCGTGGAAATCACTCCGCAATCCCAAAACAGTAAGTAATAGTCCACGAAACTGGCCAGGATCGGCCAAAACTACGAGTATTTATAACCAACACGAAAACGCGCCCCAGGGTTCATCAATCGTGGAAATAGTCCGAGACCCCAAAACTGTGAGTAATTGTGCACGAAACGGGCCAGAATCGGCCAAAACTACAAGTGTTGATGACCGACACGTAAACGCACCCCGGGGTTCGTCAATCGTGGAAATCACTCCGGGACCCCAAAACAGCGAGTAATAGTCCACGAAACGGGCCAGAATCGGCCAAAACTGCGGGTGTTGATGACCGACACGCAAACGCACCCCGGGGTTCGTCAAGCGTGGAAATCAGTCCGAGACCCCAAAACAGTGAGTAATAGTCCACGAACGAGCCAAAATCGGCCAAAACTGCGGGTGTTGATGACCGACATGTAAACGCACCCCGAGGTTCATCAGTCGGAGAAATCACTCCGGGACCCCAAAAAAGTGAGTAATAGTGCACGATACGGGCCAAAATCGGCCAAAATTGCGGGTGTTGATGACCGACACATAAACGCATCCCGGGGTTCGTCAATCGTGGAAATCACTCCGGGACCCCAAAACCGCGAGTAATAGTCCATGAAACTGGCCAAAATCGGCCAAAACTGTGAGTGTTTATGATCGACACGTAAACGCACCCTAGGGTTCATCAATCGTGGAAATCAGTCCGGGACACCAAAACAGTCAGTAATAGTCCATGAAACAGGCCAGAATCGACAAAAACTGCGAGTGTTGATCACCGACACGTAAACGCACCCCGGGGTTCGTCAATCGTGGAAATCACTCCGCAATCCCAAAACAGTAAGTAATAGTCCACGAAACTGGCCAGGATCGGCCAAAACTACGAGTATTTATAACCAACACGAAAACGCGCCCCAGGGTTCATCAATCGTGGAAATAGTCCGAGACCCCAAAACTGTGAGTAATTGTGCACGAAACGGGCCAGAATCGGCCAAAACTACAAGTGTTGATGACCGACACGTAAACGCACCCCGGGGTTCGTCAATCGTGGAAATCACTCCGGGACCCCAAAACAGCGAGTAATAGTCCACGAAACGGGCCGGAATCGGCCAAAACTGCGGGTGTTGATGACCGACACGCAAACGCACCCCGGGGTTCGTCAAGCGTGGAAATCAGTCCGAGACCCCAAAACAGTGAGTAATAGTCCACGAACGAGCCAAAATCGGCCAAAACTGCGGGTGTTGATGACCGACATGTAAACGCACCCCGAGGTTCTTCAGTCGGGGAAATCACTCCGGGACCCCAAAAAAGTGAGTAATAGTGCACGATACGGGCCAAAATCGGCCAAAACTGCGGGTGTTGATGACTGACACGTAAACGCACCCCGGGGTTCGTCAATCGTGGAAATCACTCCGGGACCCCAAAACCGCGAGTAATAGTCCATGAAACTGGCCAGAATCGGCCAAAACTGTGAGTGTTTATGATCGACACGTAAACGCACCCTGGGGTTCATCAATCGTGGAAATCAGTCCGGGACACCAAAACAGTCAGTAATAGTCCATGAAACAGGCCAGAATCGACAAAAACTGCGAGTGTTGATCACCGACACGTAAACGCACCCCGGGGTTCGTCAATCGTGGAAATCACTCCGCAATCCCAAAACAGTAAGTAATAGTCCACGAAACTGGCCAGGATCGGCCAAAACTACGAGTATTTATAACCAACACGAAAACGCGCCCCAGGGTTCATCAATCGTGGAAATAGTCCGAGACCCCAAAACAGTGAGTAATTGTGCACGAAACGGGCCAGAATCGGCCAAAACTACAAGTGTTGATGACCGACACGTAAACGCACCCCGAGGTTCGTCAATCGTGGAAATCACTCCGGGACCCCAAAACAGCGAGTAATAGTCCACGAAACTGGCCAGGATCGGCCAAAACTGCGGGTATTTATGACCAACACGAAAACGCGCCCCAGGGTTCATCAATCATGGAAATCAGTCCGAGACCCCAAAACAGTGAGTAATAGTCCACGAACGAGCCAAAATCGGCCAAAACTGCGGGTGTTGATGACCGACATGTAAACGCACCCCGAGGTTCATCAGTCGGAGAAATCACTCCGGGACCCCAAAAAAGTGAGTAATAGTGCACGATACGGGCCAAAATCGGCCAAAATTGCGGGTGTTGATGACCGACACATAAACGCATCCCGGGGTTCGTCAATCGTGGAAATCACTCCGGGACCCCAAAACCGCGAGTAATAGTCCATGAAACTGGCCAAAATCGGCCAAAACTGTGAGTGTTTATGATCGACACGTAAACGCACCCTAGGGTTCATCAATCGTGGAAATCAGTCCGGGACACCAAAACAGTCAGTAATAGTCCATGAAACAGGCCAGAATCGACAAAAACTGCGAGTGTTGATCACCGACACGTAAACGCACCCCGGGGTTCGTCAATCGTGGAAATCACTCCGCAATCCCAAAACAGTAAGTAATAGTCCACGAAACTGGCCAGGATCGGCCAAAACTACGAGTATTTATAACCAACACGAAAACGCGCCCCAGGGTTCATCAATCGTGGAAATAGTCCGAGACCCCAAAACTGTGAGTAATTGTGCACGAAACGGGCCAGAATCGGCCAAAACTACAAGTGTTGATGACCGACACGTAAACGCACCCCGGGGTTCGTCAATCGTGGAAATCACTCCGGGACCCCAAAACAGCGAGTAATAGTCCACGAAACGGGCCAGAATCGGCCAAAACTGCGGGTGTTGATGACCGACACGCAAACGCACCCCGGGGTTCGTCAAGCGTGGAAATCAGTCCGAGACCCCAAAACAGTGAGTAATAGTCCACGAACGAGCCAAAATCGGCCAAAACTGCGGGTGTTGATGACCGACATGTAAACGCACCCCGAGGTTCATCAGTCGGAGAAATCACTCCGGGACCCCAAAAAAGTGAGTAATAGTGCACGATACGGGCCAAAATCGGCCAAAATTGCGGGTGTTGATGACCGACACATAAACGCATCCCGGGGTTCGTCAATCGTGGAAATCACTCCGGGACCCCAAAACCGCGAGTAATAGTCCATGAAACTGGCCAAAATCGGCCAAAACTGTGAGTGTTTATGATCGACACGTAAACGCACCCTAGGGTTCATCAATCGTGGAAATCAGTCCGGGACACCAAAACAGTCAGTAATAGTCCATGAAACAGGCCAGAATCGACAAAAACTGCGAGTGTTGATCACCGACACGTAAACGCACCCCGGGGTTCGTCAATCGTGGAAATCACTCCGCAATCCCAAAACAGTAAGTAATAGTCCACGAAACTGGCCAGGATCGGCCAAAACTACGAGTATTTATAACCAACACGAAAACGCGCCCCAGGGTTCATCAATCGTGGAAATAGTCCGAGACCCCAAAACTGTGAGTAATTGTGCACGAAACGGGCCAGAATCGGCCAAAACTACAAGTGTTGATGACCGACACGTAAACGCACCCCGGGGTTCGTCAATCGTGGAAATCACTCCGGGACCCCAAAACAGCGAGTAATAGTCCACGAAACGGGCCGGAATCGGCCAAAACTGCGGGTGTTGATGACCGACACGCAAACGCACCCCGGGGTTCGTCAAGCGTGGAAATCAGTCCGAGACCCCAAAACAGTGAGTAATAGTCCACGAACGAGCCAAAATCGGCCAAAACTGCGGGTGTTGATGACCGACATGTAAACGCACCCCGAGGTTCTTCAGTCGGGGAAATCACTCCGGGACCCCAAAAAAGTGAGTAATAGTGCACGATACGGGCCAAAATCGGCCAAAACTGCGGGTGTTGATGACTGACACGTAAACGCACCCCGGGGTTCGTCAATCGTGGAAATCACTCCGGGACCCCAAAACCGCGAGTAATAGTCCATGAAACTGGCCAGAATCGGCCAAAACTGTGAGTGTTTATGATCGACACGTAAACGCACCCTGGGGTTCATCAATCGTGGAAATCAGTCCGGGACACCAAAACAGTCAGTAATAGTCCATGAAACAGGCCAGAATCGACAAAAACTGCGAGTGTTGATCACCGACACGTAAACGCACCCCGGGGTTCGTCAATCGTGGAAATCACTCCGGGACCCCAAAACAGCGAGTAATAGTCCACGAAACTGGCCAGGATCGGCCAAAACTGCGGGTATTTATGACCAACACGAAAACGCGCCCCAGGGTTCATCAATCATGGAAATCAGTCCGAGACCCCAAAACAGTGAGTAATAGTCCACGAACGAGCCAAAATCGGCCAAAACTGCGGGTGTTGATGACCGACATGTAAACGCACCCCGAGGTTCATCAGTCGGAGAAATCACTCCGGGACCCCAAAAAAGTGAGTAATAGTGCACGATACGGGCCAAAATCGGCCAAAATTGCGGGTGTTGATGACCGACACATAAACGCATCCCGGGGTTCGTCAATCGTGGAAATCACTCCGGGACCCCAAAACCGCGAGTAATAGTCCATGAAACTGGCCAAAATCGGCCAAAACTGTGAGTGTTTATGATCGACACGTAAACGCACCCTAGGGTTCATCAATCGTGGAAATCAGTCCGGGACACCAAAACAGTCAGTAATAGTCCATGAAACAGGCCAGAATCGACAAAAACTGCGAGTGTTGATCACCGACACGTAAACGCACCCCGGGGTTCGTCAATCGTGGAAATCACTCCGCAATCCCAAAACAGTAAGTAATAGTCCACGAAACTGGCCAGGATCGGCCAAAACTACGAGTATTTATAACCAACACGAAAACGCGCCCCAGGGTTCATCAATCGTGGAAATAGTCCGAGACCCCAAAACTGTGAGTAATTGTGCACGAAACGGGCCAGAATCGGCCAAAACTACAAGTGTTGATGACCGACACGTAAACGCACCCCGGGGTTCGTCAATCGTGGAAATCACTCCGGGACCCCAAAACAGCGAGTAATAGTCCACGAAACGGGCCGGAATCGGCCAAAACTGCGGGTGTTGATGACCGACACGCAAACGCACCCCGGGGTTCGTCAAGCGTGGAAATCAGTCCGAGACCCCAAAACAGTGAGTAATAGTCCACGAACGAGCCAAAATCGGCCAAAACTGCGGGTGTTGATGACCGACATGTAAACGCACCCCGAGGTTCTTCAGTCGGGGAAATCACTCCGGGACCCCAAAAAAGTGAGTAATAGTGCACGATACGGGCCAAAATCGGCCAAAACTGCGGGTGTTGATGACTGACACGTAAACGCACCCCGGGGTTCGTCAATCGTGGAAATCACTCCGGGACCCCAAAACCGCGAGTAATAGTCCATGAAACTGGCCAGAATCGGCCAAAACTGTGAGTGTTTATGATCGACACGTAAACGCACCCCAGGGTTCATCAATCGTGGAAATAGTCCGAGACCCCAAAACTGTGAGTAATTGTGCACGAAACGGGCCAGAATCGGCCAAAACTACAAGTGTTGATGACCGACACGTAAACGCACCCCGGGGTTCGTCAATCGTGGAAATCACTCCGGGACCCCAAAACAGCGAGTAATAGTCCACGAAACGGGCCGGAATCGGCCAAAACTGCGGGTGTTGATGACCGACACGCAAACGCACCCCGGGGTTCGTCAAGCGTGGAAATCAGTCCGAGACCCCAAAACAGTGAGTAATAGTCCACGAACGAGCCAAAATCGGCCAAAACTGCGGGTGTTGATGACCGACATGTAAACGCACCCCGAGGTTCATCAGTCGGAGAAATCACTCCGGGACCCCAAAAAAGGGAGTAATAGTGCACGATACGGGCCAAAATCGGCCAAAATTGCGGGTGTTGATGACCGACACATAAACGCATCCCGGGGTTCGTCAATCGTGGAAATCACTCCGGGACCCCAAAACCGCGAGTAATAGTCCATGAAACTGGCCAAAATCGGCCAAAACTGTGAGTGTTTATGATCGACACGTAAACGCACCCTAGGGTTCATCAATCGTGGAAATCAGTCCGGGACACCAAAACAGTCAGTAATAGTCCATGAAACAGGCCAGAATCGACAAAAACTGCGAGTGTTGATCACCGACACGTAAACGCACCCCGGGGTTCGTCAATCGTGGAAATCACTCCGCAATCCCAAAACAGTAAGTAATAGTCCACGAAACTGGCCAGGATCGGCCAAAACTACGAGTATTTATAACCAACACGAAAACGCGCCCCAGGGTTCATCAATCGTGGAAATAGTCCGAGACCCCAAAACTGTGAGTAATTGTGCACGAAACGGGCCAGAATCGGCCAAAACTACAAGTGTTGATGACCGACACGTAAACGCACCCCGGGGTTCGTCAATCGTGGAAATCACTCCGGGACCCCAAAACAGCGAGTAATAGTCCACGAAACGGGCCGGAATCGGCCAAAACTGCGGGTGTTGATGACCGACACGCAAACGCACCCCGGGGTTCGTCAAGCGTGGAAATCAGTCCGAGACCCCAAAACAGTGAGTAATAGTCCACGAACGAGCCAAAATCGGCCAAAACTGCGGGTGTTGATGACCGACATGTAAACGCACCCCGAGGTTCATCAGTCGGAGAAATCACTCCGGGACCCCAAAAAAGTGAGTAATAGTGCACGATACGGGCCAAAATCGGCCAAAATTGCGGGTGTTGATGACCGACACATAAACGCATCCCGGGGTTCGTCAATCGTGGAAATCACTCCGGGACCCCAAAACCGCGAGTAATAGTCCATGAAACTGGCCAAAATCGGCCAAAACTGTGAGTGTTTATGATCGACACGTAAACGCACCCTAGGGTTCATCAATCGTGGAAATCAGTCCGGGACACCAAAACAGTCAGTAATAGTCCATGAAACAGGCCAGAATCGACAAAAACTGCGAGTGTTGATCACCGACACGTAAACGCACCCCGGGGTTCGTCAATCGTGGAAATCACTCCGCAATCCCAAAACAGTAAGTAATAGTCCACGAAACTGGCCAGGATCGGCCAAAACTACGAGTATTTATAACCAACACGAAAACGCGCCCCAGGGTTCATCAATCGTGGAAATAGTCCGAGACCCCAAAACTGTGAGTAATTGTGCAAGAAACGGGCCAGAATCGGCCAAAACTACAAGTGTTGATGACCGACACGTAAACGCACCCCGGGGTTCGTCAATCGTGGAAATCACTCCGGGACCCCAAAACAGCGAGTAATAGTCCACGAAACGGGCCGGAATCGGCCAAAACTGCGGGTGTTGATGACCGACACGCAAACGCACCCCGGGGTTCGTCAAGCGTGGAAATCAGTCCGAGACCCCAAAACAGTGAGTAATAGTCCACGAACGAGCCAAAATCGGCCAAAACTGCGGGTGTTGATGACCGACATGTAAACGCACCCCGAGGTTCATCAGTCGGAGAAATCACTCCGGGACCCCAAAAAAGTGAGTAATAGTGCACGATATGGGCCAAAATCGGCCAAAATTGCGGGTGTTGATGACCGACACATAAACGCATCCCGGGGTTCGTCAATCGTGGAAATCACTCCGGGACCCCAAAACCGCGAGTAATAGTCCATGAAACTGGCCAGAATCGGCCAAAACTGTGAGTGTTTATGATCGACACGTAAACGCACCCTAGGGTTCATCAATCGTGGAAATCAGTCCGGGACACCAAAACAGTCAGTAATAGTCCATGAAACAGGCCAGAATCGACAAAAACTGCGAGTGTTGATCACCGACACGTAAACGCACCCCGGGGTTCGTCAATCGTGGAAATCACTCCGCAATCCCAAAACAGTAAGTAATAGTCCACGAAACTGGCCAGGATCGGCCAAAAGTACGAGTATTTATAACCAACACGAAAACGCGCCCCAGGGTTCATCAATCGTGGAAATAGTCCGAGACCCCAAAACTGTGAGTAATTGTGCACGAAACGGGCCAGAATCGGCCAAAACTACAAGTGTTGATGACCGACACGTAAACGCACCCCGGGGTTCGTCAATCGTGGAAATCACTCCGGGACCCCAAAACAGCGAGTAATAGTCCACGAAACGGGCCGGAATCGGCCAAAACTGCGGGTGTTGATGACCGACACGCAAACGCACCCCGGGGTTCGTCAAGCGTGGAAATCAGTCCGAGACCCCAAAACAGTGAGTAATAGTCCACGAACGAGCCAAAATCGGCCAAAACTGCGGGTGTTGATGACCGACATGTAAACGCACCCCGAGGTTCTTCAGTCGGGGAAATCACTCCGGGACCCCAAAAAAGTGAGTAATAGTGCACGATACGGGCCAAAATCGGCCAAAACTGCGGGTGTTGATGACTGACACGTAAACGCACCCCGGGGTTCGTCAATCGTGGAAATCACTCCGGGACCCCAAAACCGCGAGTAATAGTCCATGAAACTGGCCAGAATCGGCCAAAACTATGAGTGTTTATGATCGACACGTAAACGCACCCTGGGGTTCATCAATCGTGGAAATCAGTCCGGGACACCAAAACAGTCAGTAATAGTCCATGAAACAGGCCAGAATCGACAAAAACTGCGAGTGTTGATCACCGACACGTAAACGCACCCCGGGGTTCGTCAATCGTGGAAATCACTCCGCAATCCCAAAACAGTAAGTAATAGTCCACGAAACTGGCCAGGATCGGCCAAAACTACGAGTATTTATAACCAACACGAAAACGCGCCCCAGGGTTCATCAATCGTGGAAATAGTCCGAGACCCCAAAACTGTGAGTAATTGTGCACGAAACGGGCCAGAATCGGCCAAAACTACAAGTGTTGATGACCGACACGTAAACGCACCCCGGGGTTCGTCAATCGTGGAAATCACTCCGGGACCCCAAAACAGCGAGTAATAGTCCACGAAACGGGCCGGAATCGGCCAAAACTGCGGGTGTTGATGACCGACACGCAAACGCACCCCGGGGTTCGTCAAGCGTGGAAATCAGTCCGAGACCCCAAAACAGTGAGTAATAGTCCACGAACGAGCCAAAATCGGCCAAAACTGCGGGTGTTGATGACCGACATGTAAACGCACCCCGAGGTTCTTCAGTCGGGGAAATCACTCCGGGACCCCAAAAAAGTGAGTAATAGTGCACGATACGGGCCAAAATCGGCCAAAACTGCGGGTGTTGATGACCGACACGTAAACGCACCCCGGGGTTCGTCAATCGTGGAAATCACTCCGGGACCCCAAAACCACGAGTAATAGTCCATGAAACTGGCCAGAATCGGCCAAAACTATGAGTGTTTATGATCGACACGTAAACGCACCCTGGGGTTCATCAATCGTGGAAATCAGTCCGGGACACCAAAACAGTCAGTAATAGTCCATGAAACAGGCCAGAATCGACAAAAACTGCGAGTGTTGATCACCGACACGTAAACGCACCCCGGGGTTCGTCAATCGTGGAAATCACTCCGCAATCCCAAAACAGTAAGTAATAGTCCACGAAACTGGCCAGGATCGGCCAAAACTACGAGTATTTATAACCAACACGAAAACGCGCCCCAGGGTTCATCAATCGTGGAAATAGTCCGAGACCCCAAAACTGTGAGTAATTGTGCACGAAACGGGCCAGAATCGGCCAAAACTACAAGTGTTGATGACCGACACGTAAACGCACCCCGGGGTTCGTCAATCGTGGAAATCACTCCGGGACCCCAAAACAGCGAGTAATAGTCCACGAAACGGGCCGGAATCGGCCAAAACTGCGGGTGTTGATGACCGACACGCAAACGCACCCCGGGGTTCGTCAAGCGTGGAAATCAGTCCGAGACCCCAAAACAGTGAGTAATAGTCCACGAACGAGCCAAAATCGGCCAAAACTGCGGGTGTTGATGACCGACATGTAAACGCACCCCGAGGTTCTTCAGTCGGGGAAATCACTCCGGGACCCCAAAAAAGTGAGTAATAGTGCACGATACGGGCCAAAATCGGCCAAAACTGCGGGTGTTGATGACTGACACGTAAACGCACCCCGGGGTTCGTCAATCGTGGAAATCACTCCGGGACCCCAAAACCGCGAGTAATAGTCCATGAAACTGGCCAGAATCGGCCAAAACTGTGAGTGTTTATGATCGACACGTAAACGCACCCTGGGGTTCATCAATCGTGGAAATCAGTCCGGGACACCAAAACAGTCAGTAATAGTCCATGAAACAGGCCAGAATCGACAAAAACTGCGAGTGTTGATCACCGACACGTAAACGCACCCCGGGGTTCGTCAATCGTGGAAATCACTCCGCAATCCCAAAACAGTAAGTAATAGTCCACGAAACTGGCCAGGATCGGCCAAAACTACGAGTATTTATAACCAACACGAAAACGCGCCCCAGGGTTCATCAATCGTGGAAATAGTCCGAGACCCCAAAACTGTGAGTAATTGTGCACGAAACGGGCCAGAATCGGCCAAAACTACAAGTGTTGATGACCGACACGTAAACGCACCCCGGGGTTCGTCAATCGTGGAAATCACTCCGGGACCCCAAAACAGCGAGTAATAGTCCACGAAACGGGCCGGAATCGGCCAAAACTGCGGGTGTTGATGACCGACACGCAAACGCACCCCGGGGTTCGTCAAGCGTGGAAATCAGTCCGAGACCCCAAAACAGTGAGTAATAGTCCACGAACGAGCCAAAATCGGCCAAAACTGCGGGTGTTGATGACCGACATGTAAACGCACCCCGAGGTTCTTCAGTCGGGGAAATCACTCCGGGACCCCAAAAAAGTGAGTAATAGTGCACGATACGGGCCAAAATCGGCCAAAACTGCGGGTGTTGATGACTGACACGTAAACGCACCCCGGGGTTCGTCAATCGTGGAAATCACTCCGGGACCCCAAAACCGCGAGTAATAGTCCATGAAACTGGCCAGAATCGGCCAAAACTGTGAGTGTTTATGATCGACACGTAAACGCACCCTGGGGTTCATCAATCGTGGAAATCAGTCCGGGACACCAAAACAGTCAGTAATAGTCCATGAAACAGGCCAGAATCGACAAAAACTGCGAGTGTTGATCACCGACACGTAAACGCACCCCGGGGTTCGTCAATCGTGGAAATCACTCCGCAATCCCAAAACAGTAAGTAATAGTCCACGAAACTGGCCAGGATCGGCCAAAACTACGAGTATTTATAACCAACACGAAAACGCGCCCCAGGGTTCATCAATCGTGGAAATAGTCCGAGACCCCAAAACTGTGAGTAATTGTGCACGAAACGGGCCAGAATCGGCCAAAACTACAAGTGTTGATGACCGACACGTAAACGCACCCCGGGGTTCGTCAATCGTGGAAATCACTCCGGGACCCCAAAACAGCGAGTAATAGTCCACGAAACGGGCTGGAATCGGCCAAAACTGCGGGTGTTGATGACCGACACGCAAACGCACCCCGGGGTTCGTCAAGCGTGGAAATCAGTCCGAGACCCCAAAACAGTGAGTAATAGTCCACGAACGAGCCAAAATCGGCCAAAACTGCGGGTGTTGATGACCGACATGTAAACGCACCCCGAGGTTCTTCAGTCGGGGAAATCACTCCGGGACCCCAAAAAAGTGAGTAATAGTGCACGATACGGGCCAAAATCGGCCAAAACTGCGGGTGTTGATGACTGACACGTAAACGCACCCCGGGGTTCGTCAATCGTGGAAATCACTCCGGGACCCCAAAACCGCGAGTAATAGTCCATGAAACTGGCCAGAATCGGCCAAAACTGTGAGTGTTTATGATCGACACGTAAACGCACCCTGGGGTTCATCAATCGTGGAAATCAGTCCGGGACACCAAAACAGTCAGTAATAGTCCATGAAACAGGCCAGAATCGACAAAAACTGCGAGTGTTGATCACCGACACGTAAACGCACCCCGGGGTTCGTCAATCGTGGAAATCACTCCACAATCCCAAAACAGTAAGTAATAGTCCACGAAACTGGCCAGGATCGGCCAAAACTACGAGTATTTATAACCAACACGAAAACGCGCCCCAGGGTTCATCAATCGTGGAAATAGTCCGAGACCCCAAAACAGTGAGTAATTGTGCACGAAACGGGCCAGAATCGGCCAAAACTACAAGTGTTGATGACCGACACGTAAACGCACCCCGAGGTTCGTCAATCGTGGAAATCACTCCGGGACCCCAAAACAGCGAGTAATAGTCCACGAAACTGGCCAGGATCGGCCAAAACTGCGGGTATTTATGACCAACACGAAAACGCGCCCCAGGGTTCATCAATCATGGAAATCAGTCCGAGACCCCAAAACAGTGAGTAATAGTCCACGAACGAGCCAAAATCGGCCAAAACTGCGGGTGTTGATGACCGACATGTAAACGCACCCCGAGGTTCATCAGTCGGAGAAATCACTCCGGGACCCCAAAAAAGTGAGTAATAGTGCACGATACGGGCCAAAATCGGCCAAAATTGCGGGTGTTGATGACCGACACATAAACGCATCCCGGGGTTCGTCAATCGTGGAAATCACTCCGGGACCCCAAAACCGCGAGTAATAGTCCATGAAACTGGCCAAAATCGGCCAAAACTGTGAGTGTTTATGATCGACACGTAAACGCACCCTAGGGTTCATCAATCGTGGAAATCAGTCCGGGACACCAAAACAGTCAGTAATAGTCCATGAAACAGGCCAGAATCGACAAAAACTGCGAGTGTTGATCACCGACACGTAAACGCACCCCGGGGTTCGTCAATCGTGGAAATCACTCCGCAATCCCAAAACAGTAAGTAATAGTCCACGAAACTGGCCAGGATCGGCCAAAACTACAAGTGTTGATGACCGACACGTAAACGCACCCCGGGGTTCGTCAATCGTGGAAATCACTCCGGGACCCCAAAACAGCGAGTAATAGTCCACGAAACGGGCCGGAATCGGCCAAAACTGCGGGTGTTGATGACCGACACGCAAACGCATCCCGGGGTTCGTCAATCGTGGAAATCACTCCGGGACCCCAAAACCGCGAGTAATAGTCCATGAAACTGGCCAAAATCGGCCAAAACTATGAGTGTTTATGATCGACACGTAAACGCACCCTAGGGTTCATCAATCGTGGAAATCAGTCCGGGACACCAAAACAGTCAGTAATAGTCCATGAAACAGGCCAGAATCGACAAAAACTGCGAGTGTTGATCACCGACACGTTAACGCACCCCGGGGTTCGTCAATCGTGGAAATCACTCCACAATCCCAAAACAGTAAGTAATAGTCCACGAAACTGGCCAGGATCGGCCAAAACTACGAGTATTTATAACCAACACGAAAACGCGCCCCAGGGTTCATCAATCGTGGAAATAGTCCGAGACCCCAAAACAGTGAGTAATTGTGCACGAAACGGGCCAGAATCGGCCAAAACTACAAGTGTTGATGACCGACACGTAAACGCACCCCGAGGTTCGTCAATCGTGGAAATCACTCCGGGACCCCAAAACAGCGAGTAATAGTCCACGAAACTGGCCAGGATCGGCCAAAACTGCGGGTATTTATGACCAACACGAAAACGCGCCCCAGGGTTCATCAATCATGGAAATCAGTCCGAGACCCCAAAACAGTGAGTAATAGTCCACGAACGAGCCAAAATCGGCCAAAACTGCGGGTGTTGATGACCGACATGTAAACGCACCCCGAGGTTCATCAGTCGGAGAAATCACTCCGGGACCCCAAAAAAGTGAGTAATAGTGCACGATACGGGCCAAAATCGGCCAAAATTGCGGGTGTTGATGACCGACACATAAACGCATCCCGGGGTTCGTCAATCGTGGAAATCACTCCGGGACCCCAAAACCGCGAGTAATAGTCCATGAAACTGGCCAGAATCGGCCAAAACTGTGAGTGTTTATGATCTACACGTAAACGCACCCTAGGGTTCATCAATCGTGGAAATCAGTCCGGGACACCAAAACAGTCAGTAATAGTCCATGAAACAGGCCAGAATCGACAAAAACTGCGAGTGTTGATCACCGACACGTAAACGCACCCCGGGGTTCGTCAATCGTGGAAATCACTCCACAATCCCAAAACAGTAAGTAATAGTCCACGAAACTGGCCAGGATCGGCCAAAACTACGAGTATTTATAACCAACACGAAAACGCGCCCCAGGGTTCATCAATCGTGGAAATAGTCCGAGACCCCAAAACAGTGAGTAATTGTGCACGAAACGGGCCAGAATCGGCCAAAACTACAAGTGTTGATGACCGACACGTAAACGCACCCCGAGGTTCGTCAATCGTGGAAATCACTCCGGGACCCCAAAACAGCGAGTAATAGTCCACGAAACTGGCCAGGATCGGCCAAAACTGCGGGTATTTATGACCAACACGAAAACGCGCCCCAGGGTTCATCAATCATGGAAATCAGTCCGAGACCCCAAAACAGTGAGTAATAGTCCACGAACGAGCCAAAATCGGCCAAAACTGCGGGTGTTGATGACCGACATGTAAACGCACCCCGAGGTTCATCAGTCGGAGAAATCACTCCGGGACCCCAAAAAAGTGAGTAATAGTGCACGATACGGGCCAAAATCGGCCAAAATTGCGGGTGTTGATGACCGACACATAAACGCATCCCGGGGTTCGTCAATCGTGGAAATCACTCCGGGACCCCAAAACCGCGAGTAATAGTCCATGAAACTGGCCAAAATCGGCCAAAACTGTGAGTGTTTATGATCGACACGTAAACGCACCCTAGGGTTCATCAATCGTGGAAATCAGTCCGGGACACCAAAACAGTCAGTAATAGTCCATGAAACAGGCCAGAATCGACAAAAACTGCGAGTGTTGATCACCGACACGTAAACGCACCCCGGGGTTCGTCAATCGTGGAAATCACTCCGCAATCCCAAAACAGTAAGTAATAGTCCACGAAACTGGCCAGGATCGGCCAAAACTACAAGTGTTGATGACCGACACGTAAACGCACCCCGGGGTTCGTCAATCGTGGAAATCACTCCGGGACCCCAAAACAGCGAGTAATAGTCCACGAAACGGGCCGGAATCGGCCAAAACTGCGGGTGTTGATGACCGACACGCAAACGCACCCCGGGGTTCGTCAAGCGTGGAAATCAGTCCGAGACCCCAAAACAGTGAGTAATAGTCCACGAACGAGCCAAAATCGGCCAAAACTGCGGGTGTTGATGACCGACATGTAAACGCACCCCGAGGTTCATCAGTCGGAGAAATCACTCCGGGACCCCAAAAAAGTGAGTAATAGTGCACGATACGGGCCAAAATCGGCCAAAATTGCGGGTGTTGATGACCGACACATAAACGCATCCCGGGGTTCGTCAATCGTGGAAATCACTCCGGGACCCCAAAACCGCGAGTAATAGTCCATGAAACTGGCCAGAATCGGCCAAAACTGTGAGTGTTTATGATCAACACGTAAACGCACCCTGGGGTTCATCAATCGTGGAAATCAGTCCGGGACACCAAAACAGTCAGTAATAGTCCATGAAACAGGCCAGAATCGACAAAAACTGCGAGTGTTGATCACCGACACGTAAACGCACCCCGGGGTTCGTCAATCGTGGAAATCACTCCACAATCCCAAAACAGTAAGTAATAGTCCACGAAACTGGCCAGGATCGGCCAAAACTACGAGTATTTATAACCAACACGAAAACGCGCCCCAGGGTTCATCAATCGTGGAAATAGTCCGAGACCCCAAAACAGTGAGTAATTGTGCACGAAACGGGCCAGAATCGGCCAAAACTACAAGTGTTGATGACCGACACGTAAACGCACCCCGAGGTTCGTCAATCGTGGAAATCACTCCGGGACCCCAAAACAGCGAGTAATAGTCCACGAAACTGGCCAGGATCGGCCAAAACTGCGGGTATTTATGACCAACACGAAAACGCGCCCCAGGGTTCATCAATCATGGAAATCAGTCCGAGACCCCAAAACAGTGAGTAATAGTCCACGAACGAGCCAAAATCGGCCAAAACTGCGGGTGTTGATGACCGACATGTAAACGCACCCCGAGGTTCATCAGTCGGAGAAATCACTCCGGGACCCCAAAAAAGTGAGTAATAGTGCACGATACGGGCCAAAATCGGCCAAAATTGCGGGTGTTGATGACCGACACATAAACGCATCCCGGGGTTCGTCAATCGTGGAAATCACTCCGGGACCCCAAAACCGCGAGTAATAGTCCATGAAACTGGCCAGAATCGGCCAAAACTGTGAGTGTTTATGATCTACACGTAAACGCACCCTAGGGTTCATCAATCGTGGAAATCAGTCCGGGACACCAAAACAGTCAGTAATAGTCCATGAAACAGGCCAGAATCGACAAAAACTGCGAGTGTTGATCACCGACACGTAAACGCACCCCGGGGTTCGTCAATCGTGGAAATCACTCCACAATCCCAAAACAGTAAGTAATAGTCCACGAAACTGGCCAGGATCGGCCAAAACTACGAGTATTTATAACCAACACGAAAACGCGCCCCAGGGTTCATCAATCGTGGAAATAGTCCGAGACCCCAAAACAATGAGTAATTGTGCACGAAACGGGCCAGAATCGGCCAAAACTACAAGTGTTGATGACCGACACGTAAACGCACCCCGGGGTTCGTCAATCGTGGAAATCACTCCGGGACCCCAAAACAGCGAGTAATAGTCCACGAAACGGGCCGGAATCGGCCAAAACTGCGGGTGTTGATGACCGACACGCAAACGCACACCGGGGTTCGTCAAGCGTGGAAATCAGTCCGAGACCCCAAAACAGTGAGTAATAGTCCACGAACGAGCCAAAATCGGCCAAAACTGCGGGTGTTGATGACCGACATGTAAACGCACCCCGAGGTTCATCAGTCGGAGAAATCACTCCGGGACCCCAAAAAAGTGAGTAATAGTGCACGATACGGGCCAAAATCGGCCAAAATTGCGGGTGTTGATGACCGACACATAAACGCATCCCGGGGTTCGTCAATCGTGGAAATCACTCCGGGACCCCAAAACCGCGAGTAATAGTCCATGAAACTGGCCAGAACCGGCCAAAACTATGAGTGTTTATGATCGACACGTAAACGCACCCTGGGGTTCATCAATCGTGGAAATCAGTCCGGGACACCAAAACAGTCAGTAATAGTCCATGAAACAGGCCAGAATCGACAAAAACTGCGAGTGTTGATCACCGACACGTAAACGCACCCCGGGGTTCGTCAATCATGGAAATCACTCCGCAATCCCAAAACAGTAAGTAATAGTCCACGAAACTGGCCAGGATCGGCCAAAACTACGAGTATTTATAACCAACACGAAAACGCGCCCCAGGGTTCATCAATCGTGGAAATAGTCCGAGACCCCAAAACATTGAGTAATTGTGCACGAAACGGGCCAGAATCGGCCAAAACTACAAGTGTTGATGACCGACACGTAAACGCACCCCGGGGTTCGTCAATCGTGGAAATCACTCCGGGACCCCAAAACAGCGAGTAATAGTCCACGAAACGGGCCGGAATCGGCCAAAACTGCGGGTGTTGATGACCGACACGCAAACGCACCCCGGGGTTCGTCAAGCGTGGAAATCAGTCCGAGACCCCAAAACAGTGAGTAATAGTCCACGAACGAGCCAAAATCGGCCAAAACTGCGGGTGTTGATGACCGACATGTAAACGCACCCCGAGGTTCTTCAGTCGGGGAAATCACTCCGGGACCCCAAAAAAGTGAGTAATAGTGCACGATACGGGCCAAAATCGGCCAAAACTGCGGGTGTTGATGACTGAAACGTAAACGCACCCCGGGGTTCGTCAATCGTGGAAATCACTCCGGGACCCCAAAACCGCGAGTAATAGTCCATGAAACTGGCCAGAATCGGCCAAAACTGTGAGTGTTTATGATCTACACGTAAACGCACCCTAGGGTTCATCAATCGTGGAAATCAGTCCGGGACACCAAAACAGTCAGTAATAGTCCATGAAACAGGCCAGAATCGACAAAAACTGCGAGTGTTGATCACCGACACGTAAACGCACCCCGGGGTTCGTCAATCGTGGAAATCACTCCACAATCCCAAAACAGTAAGTAATAGTCCACGAAACTGGCCAGGATCGGCCAAAACTACGAGTATTTATAACCAACACGAAAACGCGCCCCAGGGTTCGTCAATCGTGGAAATAATCCGAGACCCCAAAACAGTGAGTAATTGTGCACGAAACGGGCCAGAATCGGCCAAAACTACAAGTGTTGATGACCGACACGTAAACGCACCCCGGGGTTCGTCAATCGTGGAAATCACTCCGGGACCCCAAAACAGCGAGTAATAGTCCACGAAACGGGCCGGAATCGGCCAAAACTGCGGGTGTTGATGACCGACACGCAAACGCACCCCGGGGTTCGTCAAGCGTGGAAATCAGTCCGAGACCCCAAAACAGTGAGTAATAGTCCACGAACGAGCCAAAATCGGCCAAAACTGCGGGTGTTGATGACCGACATGTAAACGCACCCCGAGGTTCTTCAGTCGGGGAAATCACTCCGGGACCCCAAAAAAGTGAGTAATAGTGCACGATACGGGCCAAAATCGGCCAAAACTGCGGGTGTTGATGACTGAAACGTAAACGCACCCCGGGGTTCGTCAATCGTGGAAATCACTCCGGGACCCCAAAACCGCGAGTAATAGTCCACGAAACTGGCCAGAATCGGCCAAAACTGTGAGTGTTTATGATCTACACGTAAACGCACCCTAGGGTTCATCAATCGTGGAAATCAGTCCGGGACACCAAAACAGTCAGTAATAGTCCATGAAACAGGCCAGAATCGACAAAAACTGCGAGTGTTGATCACCGACACGTAAACGCACCCCGGGGTTCGTCAATCGTGGAAATCACTCCCCAATCCCAAAACAGTAAGTAATAGTCCACGAAACTGGCCAGGATCGGCCAAAACTACGAGTATTTATAACCAACACGAAAACGCGCCCCAGGGTTCATCAATCGTGGAAATAGTCCGAGACCCCAAAACAGTGAGTAATTGTGCACGAAACGGGCCAGAATCGGCCAAAACTACAAGTGTTGATGACCGACACGTAAACGCACCCCGGGGTTCGTCAATCGTGGAAATCACTCCGGGACCCCAAAACAGCGAGTAATAGTCCACGAAACGGGCCGGAATCGGCCAAAACTGCGGGTGTTGATGACCGACACGCAAACGCACCCCGGGGTTCGTCAAGCGTGGAAATCAGTCCGAGACCCCAAAACAGTGAGTAATAGTCCACGAACGAGCCAAAATCGGCCAAAACTGCGGGTGTTGATGACCGACATGTAAACGCACCCCGAGGTTCATCAGTCGGGGAAATCACTCCGGGACCCCAAAAAAGTGAGTAATAGTGCACGATACGGGCCAAAATCGGCCAAAATTGCGGGTGTTGATGACCGACACATAAACGCATCCCGGGGTTCGTCAATCGTGGAAATCACTCCGGGACCCCAAAACCGCGAGTAATAGTCCATGAAACTGGCCAGAATCGGCCAAAACTGTGAGTGTTTATGATCGACACGTAAACGCACCCTGGGGTTCATCAATCGTGGAAATCAGTCCGGGACACCAAAACAGTCAGTAATAGTCCATGAAACAGGCCAGAATCGACAAAAACTGCGAGTGTTGATCACCGACACGTAAACGCACCCCGGGGTTCGTCAATCGTGGAAATCACTCCACAATCCCAAAACAGTAAGTAATAGTCCACGAAACTGGCCAGGATCGGCCAAAACTACGAGTATTTATAACCAACACGAAAACGCGCCCCAGGGTTCATCAATCGTGGAAATAGTCCGAGACCCCAAAACAGTGAGTAATTGTGCACGAAACGGGCCAGAATCGGCCAAAACTACAAGTGTTGATGACCGACACGTAAACGCACCCCGAGGTTCGTCAATCGTGGAAATCACTCCGGGACCCCAAAACAGCGAGTAATAGTCCATGAAACTGGCCAGGATCGGCCAAAACTGCGGGTATTTATGACCAACACGAAAACGCGCCCCAGGGTTCATCAATCATGGAAATCAGTCCGAGACCCCAAAACAATGAGTAATAGTCCACGAACGAGCCAAAATCGGCCAAAACTGCGGGTGTTGATGACCGACATGTAAACGCACCCCGAGGTTCATCAGTCGGAGAAATCACTCCGGGACCCCAAAAAAGTGAGTAATAGTGCACGATACGGGCCAAAATCGGCCAAAACTGCGGGTGTTGATGACTGAAACGTAAACGCACCCCGGGGTTCGTCAATCGTGGAAATCACTCCGGGACCCCAAAACCGCGAGTAATAGTCCACGAAACTGGCCAGAATCGGCCAAAACTGTGAGTGTTTATGATCTACACGTAAACGCACCCTAGGGTTCATCAATCGTGGAAATCAGTCCGGGACACCAAAACAGTCAGTAATAGTCCATGAAACAGGCCAGAATCGACAAAAACTGCGAGTGTTGATCACCGACACGTAAACGCACCCCGGGGTTCGTCAATCGTGGAAATCACTCCCCAATCCCAAAACAGTAAGTAATAGTCCACGAAACTGGCCAGGATCGGCCAAAACTACGAGTATTTATAACCAACACGAAAACGCGCCCCAGGGTTCATCAATCGTGGAAATAGTCCGAGACCCCAAAACATTGAGTAATTGTGCACGAAACGGGCCAGAATCGGCCAAAACTACAAGTGTTGATGACCGACACGTAAACGCACCCCGGGGTTCGTCAATCGTGGAAATCACTCCGGGACCCCAAAACAGCGAGTAATAGTCCACGAAACGGGCCGGAATCGGCCAAAACTGCGGGTGTTGATGACCGACACGCAAACGCACCCCGGGGTTCGTCAAGCGTGGAAATCAGTCCGAGACCCCAAAACAGTGAGTAATAGTCCACGAACGAGCCAAAATCGGCCAAAACTGCGGGTGTTGATGACCGACATGTAAACGCACCCCGAGGTTCTTCAGTCGGGGAAATCACTCCGGGACCCCAAAAAAGTGAGTAATAGTGCACGATACGGGCCAAAATCGGCCAAAACTGCGGGTGTTGATGACTGAAACGTAAACGCACCCCGGGGTTCGTCAATCGTGGAAATCACTCCGGGACCCCAAAACCGCGAGTAATAGTCCATGAAACTGGCCAGAATCGGCCAAAACTGTGAGTGTTTATGATCTACACGTAAACGCACCCTAGGGTTCATCAATCGTGGAAATCAGTCCGGGACACCAAAACAGTCAGTAATAGTCCATGAAACAGGCCAGAATCGACAAAAACTGCGAGTGTTGATCACCGACACGTAAACGCACCCCGGGGTTCGTCAATCGTGGAAATCACTCCACAATCCCAAAACAGTAAGTAATAGTCCACGAAACTGGCCAGGATCGGCCAAAACTACGAGTATTTATAACCAACACGAAAACGCGCCCCAGGGTTCGTCAATCGTGGAAATAATCCGAGACCCCAAAACAGTGAGTAATTGTGCACGAAACGGGCCAGAATCGGCCAAAACTACAAGTGTTGATGACCGACACGTAAACGCACCCCGGGGTTCGTCAATCGTGGAAATCACTCCGGGACCCCAAAACAGCGAGTAATAGTCCACGAAACGGGCCGGAATCGGCCAAAACTGCGGGTGTTGATGACCGACACGCAAACGCACCCCGGGGTTCGTCAAGCGTGGAAATCAGTCCGAGACCCCAAAACAGTGAGTAATAGTCCACGAACGAGCCAAAATCGGCCAAAACTGCGGGTGTTGATGACCGACATGTAAACGCACCCCGAGGTTCTTCAGTCGGGGAAATCACTCCGGGACCCCAAAAAAGTGAGTAATAGTGCACGATACGGGCCAAAATCGGCCAAAACTGCGGGTGTTGATGACTGAAACGTAAACGCACCCCGGGGTTCGTCAATCGTGGAAATCACTCCGGGACCCCAAAACCGCGAGTAATAGTCCACGAAACTGGCCAGAATCGGCCAAAACTGTGAGTGTTTATGATCTACACGTAAACGCACCCTAGGGTTCATCAATCGTGGAAATCAGTCCGGGACACCAAAACAGTCAGTAATAGTCCATGAAACAGGCCAGAATCGACAAAAACTGCGAGTGTTGATCACCGACACGTAAACGCACCCCGGGGTTCGTCAATCGTGGAAATCACTCCCCAATCCCAAAACAGTAAGTAATAGTCCACGAAACTGGCCAGGATCGGCCAAAACTACGAGTATTTATAACCAACACGAAAACGCGCCCCAGGGTTCATCAATCGTGGAAATAGTCCGAGACCCCAAAACAGTGAGTAATTGTGCACGAAACGGGCCAGAATCGGCCAAAACTACAAGTGTTGATGACCGACACGTAAACGCACCCCGGGGTTCGTCAATCGTGGAAATCACTCCGGGACCCCAAAACAGCGAGTAATAGTCCACGAAACGGGCCGGAATCGGCCAAAACTGCGGGTGTTGATGACCGACACGCAAACGCACCCCGGGGTTCGTCAAGCGTGGAAATCAGTCCGAGACCCCAAAACAGTGAGTAATAGTCCACGAACGAGCCAAAATCGGCCAAAACTGCGGGTGTTGATGACCGACATGTAAACGCACCCCGAGGTTCATCAGTCGGGGAAATCACTCCGGGACCCCAAAAAAGTGAGTAATAGTGCACGATACGGGCCAAAATCGGCCAAAATTGCGGGTGTTGATGACCGACACATAAACGCATCCCGGGGTTCGTCAATCGTGGAAATCACTCCGGGACCCCAAAACCGCGAGTAATAGTCCATGAAACTGGCCAGAATCGGCCAAAACTGTGAGTGTTTATGATCGACACGTAAACGCACCCTGGGGTTCATCAATCGTGGAAATCAGTCCGGGACACCAAAACAGTCAGTAATAGTCCATGAAACAGGCCAGAATCGACAAAAACTGCGAGTGTTGATCACCGACACGTAAACGCACCCCGGGGTTCGTCAATCGTGGAAATCACTCCACAATCCCAAAACAGTAAGTAATAGTCCACGAAACTGGCCAGGATCGGCCAAAACTACGAGTATTTATAACCAACACGAAAACGCGCCCCAGGGTTCATCAATCGTGGAAATAGTCCGAGACCCCAAAACAGTGAGTAATTGTGCACGAAACGGGCCAGAATCGGCCAAAACTACAAGTGTTGATGACCGACACGTAAACGCACCCCGAGGTTCGTCAATCGTGGAAATCACTCCGGGACCCCAAAACAGCGAGTAATAGTCCATGAAACTGGCCAGGATCGGCCAAAACTGCGGGTATTTATGACCAACACGAAAACGCGCCCCAGGGTTCATCAATCATGGAAATCAGTCCGAGACCCCAAAACAATGAGTAATAGTCCACGAACGAGCCAAAATCGGCCAAAACTGCGGGTGTTGATGACCGACATGTAAACGCACCCCGAGGTTCATCAGTCGGAGAAATCACTCCGGGACCCCAAAAAAGTGAGTAATAGTGCACGATACGGGCCAAAATCGGCCAAAACTGCGGGTGTTGATGACTGAAACGTAAACGCACCCCGGGGTTCGTCAATCGTGGAAATCACTCCGGGACCCCAAAACCGCGAGTAATAGTCCACGAAACTGGCCAGAATCGGCCAAAACTGTGAGTGTTTATGATCTACACGTAAACGCACCCTAGGGTTCATCAATCGTGGAAATCAGTCCGGGACACCAAAACAGTCAGTAATAGTCCATGAAACAGGCCAGAATCGACAAAAACTGCGAGTGTTGATCACCGACACGTAAACGCACCCCGGGGTTCGTCAATCGTGGAAATCACTCCCCAATCCCAAAACAGTAAGTAATAGTCCACGAAACTGGCCAGGATCGGCCAAAACTACGAGTATTTATAACCAACACGAAAACGCGCCCCAGGGTTCATCAATCGTGGAAATAGTCCGAGACCCCAAAACAGTGAGTAATTGTGCACGAAACGGGCCAGAATCGGCCAAAACTACAAGTGTTGATGACCGACACGTAAACGCACCCCGGGGTTCGTCAATCGTGGAAATCACTCCGGGACCCCAAAACAGCGAGTAATAGTCCACGAAACGGGCCGGAATCGGCCAAAACTGCGGGTGTTGATGACCGACACGCAAACGCACCCCGGGGTTCGTCAAGCGTGGAAATCAGTCCGAGACCCCAAAACAGTGAGTAATATTCCACGAACGAGCCAAAATCGGCCAAAACTGCGGGTGTTGATGACCGACATGTAAACGCACCCCGAGGTTCATCAGTCGGGGAAATCACTCCGGGACCCCAAAAAAGTGAGTAATAGTGCACGATACGGGCCAAAATCGGCCAAAATTGCGGGTGTTGATGACCGACACATAAACGCATCCCGGGGTTCGTCAATCGTGGAAATCACTCCGGGACCCCAAAACCGCGAGTAATAGTCCATGAAACTGGCCAGAATCGGCCAAAACTGTGAGTGTTTATGATCGACACGTAAACGCACCCTGGGGTTCATCAATCGTGGAAATCAGTCCGGGACACCAAAACAGTCAGTAATAGTCCATGAAACAGGCCAGAATCGACAAAAACTGCGAGTGTTGATCACCGACACGTAAACGCACCCCGGGGTTCGTCAATCGTGGAAATCACTCCGCAATCCCAAAACAGTAAGTAATAGTCCACGAAACTGGCCAGGATCGGCCAAAACTACGAGTATTTATAACCAACACGAAAACGCGCCCCAGGGTTCATCAATCGTGGAAATAGTCCGAGACCCCAAAACTGTGAGTAATTGTGCACGAAACGGGCCAGAATCGGCCAAAACTACAAGTGTTGATGACCGACACGTAAACGCACCCCGGGGTTCGTCAATCGTGGAAATCACTCCGGGACCCCAAAACAGCGAGTAATAGTCCACGAAACGGGCCGGAATCGGCCAAAACTGCGGGTGTTGATGACCGACACGCAAACGCACCCCGGGGTTCGTCAAGCGTGGAAATCAGTCCGAGACCCCAAAACAGTGAGTAATAGTCCACGAACGAGCCAAAATCGGCCAAAACTGCGGGTGTTGATGACCGACATGTAAACGCACCCCGAGGTTCATCAGTCGGGGAAATCACTCCGGGACCCCAAAAAAGTGAGTAATAGTGCACGATACGGGCCAAAATCGGCCAAAATTGCGGGTGTTGATGACCGACACATAAACGCATCCCGGGGTTCGTCAATCGTGGAAATCACTCCGGGACCCCAAAACCGCGAGTAATAGTCCATGAAACTGGCCAGAATCGGCCAAAACTGTGAGTGTTTATGATCGACACGAAAACGCACCCTGGGGTTCATCAATCGTGGAAATCAGTCCGGGACACCAAAACAGTCAGTAATAGTCCATGAAACAGGCCAGAATCGACAAAAACTGCGAGTGTTGATCACCGACACGTAAACGCACCCCGGGGTTCGTCAATCGTGGAAATCACTCCACAATCCCAAAACAGTAAGTAATAGTCCACGAAACTGGCCAGGATCGGCCAAAACTACGAGTATTTATAACCAACACGAAAACGCGCCCCAGGGTTCATCAATCGTGGAAATAGTCCGAGACCCCAAAACAGTGAGTAATTGTGCACGAAACGGGCCAGAATCGGCCAAAACTACAAGTGTTGATGACCGACACGTAAACGCACCCCGAGGTTCGTCAATCGTGGAAATCACTCCGGGACCCCAAAACAGCGAGTAATAGTCCACGAAACTGGCCAGGATCGGCCAAAACTGCGGGTATTTATGACCAACACGAAAACGCGCCCCAGGGTTCATCAATCATGGAAATCAGTCCGAGACCCCAAAACAATGAGTAATAGTCCACGAACGAGCCAAAATCGGCCAAAACTGCGGGTGTTGATGACCGACATGTAAACGCACCCCGAGGTTCATCAGTCGGAGAAATCACTCCGGGACCCCAAAAAAGTGAGTAATAGTGCACGATACGGGCCAAAATCGGCCAAAACTGCGGGTGTTGATGACTGAAACGTAAACGCACCCCGGGGTTCGTCAATCGTGGAAATCACTCCGGGACCCCAAAACCGCGAGTAATAGTCCACGAAACTGGCCAGAATCGGCCAAAACTGTGAGTGTTTATGATCTACACGTAAACGCACCCTAGGGTTCATCAATCGTGGAAATCAGTCCGGGACACCAAAACAGTCAGTAATAGTCCATGAAACAGGCCAGAATCGACAAAAACTGCGAGTGTTGATCACCGACACGTAAACGCACCCCGGGGTTCGTCAATCGTGGAAATCACTCCCCAATCCCAAAACAGTAAGTAATAGTCCACGAAACTGGCCAGGATCGGCCAAAACTACGAGTATTTATAACCAACACGAAAACGCGCCCCAGGGTTCATCAATCGTGGAAATAGTCCGAGACCCCAAAACAGTGAGTAATTGTGCACGAAACGGGCCAGAATCGGCCAAAACTACAAGTGTTGATGACCGACACGTAAACGCACCCCGGGGTTCGTCAATCGTGGAAATCACTCCGGGACCCCAAAACAGCGAGTAATAGTCCACGAAACGGGCCGGAATCGGCCAAAACTGCGGGTGTTGATGACCGACACGCAAACACACCCCGGGGTTCGTCAAGCGTGGAAATCAGTCCGAGACCCCAAAACAGTGAGTAATAGTCCACGAACGAGCCAAAATCGGCCAAAACTGCGGGTGTTGATGACCGACATGTAAACGCACCCCGAGGTTCATCAGTCGGGGAAATCACTCCGGGACCCCAAAAAAGTGAGTAATAGTGCACGATACGGGCCAAAATCGGCCAAAATTGCGGGTGTTGATGACCGACACATAAACGCATCCCGGGGTTCGTCAATCGTGGAAATCACTCCGGGACCCCAAAACCGCGAGTAATAGTCCATGAAACTGGCCAGAACCGGCCAAAACTATGAGTGTTTATGATCGACACGTAAACGCACCCTGGGGTTCATCAATCGTGGAAATCAGTCCGGGACACCAAAACAGTCAGTAATAGTCCATGAAACAGGCCAGAATCGACAAAAACTGCGAGTGTTGATCACCGACACGTAAACGCACCCCGGGGTTCGTCAATCATGGAAATCACTCCGCAATCCCAAAACAGTAAGTAATAGTCCATGAAACTGGCCAGGATCGGCCAAAACTACGAGTATTTATAACCAACACTAAAACGCGCCCCAGGGTTCATCAATCGTGGAAATAGTCCGAGACCCCAAAACATTGAGTAATTGTGCACGAAACGGGCCAGAATCGGCCAAAACTACAAGTGTTGATGACCGACACGTAAACGCACCCCGGGGTTCGTCAATCGTGGAAATCACTCCGGGACCCCAAAACAGCGAGTAATAGTCCACGAAACGGGCCGGAATCGGCCAAAACTGCGGGTGTTGATGACCGACACGCAAACGCACCCCGGGGTTCGTCAAGCGTGGAAATCAGTCCGAGACCCCAAAACAGTGAGTAATAGTCCACGAACGAGCCAAAATCGGCCAAAACTGCGGGTGTTGATGACCGACATGTAAACGCACCCCGAGGTTCTTCAGTCGGGGAAATCACTCCGGGACCCCAAAAAAGTGAGTAATAGTGCACGATACGGGCCAAAATCGGCCAAAACTGCGGGTGTTGATGACTGAAACGTAAACGCACCCCGGGGTTCGTCAATCGTGGAAATCACTCCGGGACCCCAAAACCGCGAGTAATAGTCCATGAAACTGGCCAGAATCGGCCAAAACTGTGAGTGTTTATGATCTACACGTAAACGCACCCTAGGGTTCATCAATCGTGGAAATCAGTCCGGGACACCAAAACAGTCAGTAATAGTCCATGAAACAGGCCAGAATCGACAAAAACTGCGAGTGTTGATCACCGACACGTAAACGCACCCCGGGGTTCGTCAATCGTGGAAATCACTCCACAATCCCAAAACAGTAAGTAATAGTCCACGAAACTGGCCAGGATCGGCCAAAACTACGAGTATTTATAACCAACACGAAAACGCGCCCCAGGGTTCATCAATCGTGGAAATAGTCCGAGACCCCAAAACAGTGAGTAATTGTGCACGAAACGGGCCAGAATCGGCCAAAACTACAAGTGTTGATGACCGACACGTAAACGCACCCCGAGGTTCGTCAATCGTGGAAATCACTCCGGGACCCCAAAACAGCGAGTAATAGTCCACGAAACTGGCCAGGATCGGCCAAAACTGCGGGTATTTATGACCAACAAGAAAACGCGCCCCAGGGTTCATCAATCATGGAAATCAGTCCGAGACCCCAAAACAATGAGTAATAGTCCACGAACGAGCCAAAATCGGCCAAAACTGCGGGTGTTGATGACCGACATGTAAACGCACCCCGAGGTTCATCAGTCGGAGAAATCACTCCGGGACCCCAAAAAAGTGAGTAATAGTGCACGATACGGGCCAAAATCGGCCAAAATTGCGGGTGTTGATGACCGACACATAAACGCATCCCGGGGTTCGTCAATCGTGGAAATCACTCCGGGACCCCAAAACCGCGAGTAATAGTCCATGAAACTGGCCAAAATCGGCCAAAACTGTGAGTGTTTATGATCGACACGTAAACGCACCCTAGGGTTCATCAATCGTGGAAATCAGTCCGGGACACCAAAACAGTCAGTAATAGTCCATGAAACAGGCCAGAATCGACAAAAACTGCGAGTGTTGATCACCGACACGTAAACGCACCCCGGGGTTCGTCAATCGTGGAAATCACTCCACAATCCCAAAACAGTAAGTAATAGTCCACGAAACTGGCCAGGATCGGCCAAAACTACGAGTATTTATAACCAACACGAAAACGCGCCCCAGGGTTCATCAATCGTGGAAATAGTCCGAGACCCCAAAACAATGAGTAATTGTGCACGAAACGGGCCAGAATCGGCCAAAACTACAAGTGTTGATGACCGACACGTAAACGCACCCCGGGGTTCGTCAATCGTGGAAATCACTCCGGGACCCCAAAACAGCGAGTAATAGTCCACGAAACGGGCCGGAATCGGCCAAAACTGCGGGTGTTGATGACCGACACGCAAACGCACACCGGGGTTCGTCAAGCGTGGAAATCAGTCCGAGACCCCAAAACAGTGAGTAATAGTCCACGAACGAGCCAAAATCGGCCAAAACTGCGGGTGTTGATGACCGACATGTAAACGCACCCCGAGGTTCATCAGTCGGAGAAATCACTCCGGGACCCCAAAAAAGTGAGTAATAGTGCACGATACGGGCCAAAATCGGCCAAAATTGCGGGTGTTGATGACCGACACATAAACGCATCCCGGGATTCGTCAATCGTGGAAATCACTCCGGGACCCCAAAACCGCGAGTAATAGTCCATGAAACTGGCCAGAACCGGCCAAAACTATGAGTGTTTATGATCGACACGTAAACGCACCCTGGGGTTCATCAATCGTGGAAATCAGTCCGGGACACCAAAACAGTCAGTAATAGTCCATGAAACAGGCCAGAATCGACAAAAACTGCGAGTGTTGATCACCGACACGTAAACGCACCCCGGGGTTCGTCAATCGTGGAAATCACTCCACAATCCCAAAACAGTAAGTAATAGTCCACGAAACTGGCCAGGATCGGCCAAAACTACGAGTATTTATAACCAACACGAAAACGCGCCCCAGGGTTCATCAATCGTGGAAATAGTCCGAGACCCCAAAACAGTGAGTAATTGTGCACGAAACGGGCCAGAATCGGCCAAAACTACAAGTGTTGATGACCGACACGTAAACGCACCCCGAGGTTCGTCAATCGTGGAAATCACTCCGGGACCCCAAAACAGCGAGTAATAGTCCACGAAACTGGCCAGGATCGTCCAAAACTGCGGGTATTTATGACCAACAAGAAAACGCGCCCCAGGGTTCATCAATCATGGAAATCAGTCCGAGACCCCAAAACAATGAGTAATAGTCCACGAACGAGCCAAAATCGGCCAAAACTGCGGGTGTTGATGACCGACATGTAAACGCACCCCGAGGTTCATCAGTCGGAGAAATCACTCCGGGACCCCAAAAAAGTGAGTAATAGTGCACGATACGGGCCAAAATCGGCCAAAATTGCGGGTGTTGATGACCGACACATAAACGCATCCCGGGGTTCGTCAATCGTGGAAATCACTCCGGGACCCCAAAACCGCGAGTAATAGTCCATGAAACTGGCCAAAATCGGCCAAAACTGTGAGTGTTTATGATCGACACGTAAACGCACCCTAGGGTTCATCAATCGTGGAAATCAGTCCGGGACACCAAAACAGTCAGTAATAGTCCATGAAACAGGCCAGAATCGACAAAAACTGCGAGTGTTGATCACCGACACGTAAACGCACCCCGGGGTTCGTCAATCGTGGAAATCACTCCACAATCCCAAAACAGTAAGTAATAGTCCACGAAACTGGCCAGGATCGGCCAAAACTACGAGTATTTATAACCAACACGAAAACGCGCCCCAGGGTTCATCAATCGTGGAAATAGTCCGAGACCCCAAAACAATGAGTAATTGTGCACGAAACGGGCCAGAATCGGCCAAAACTACAAGTGTTGATCACCGACACGTAAACGCACCCCGGGGTTCGTCAATCGTGGAAATCACTCCGGGACCCCAAAACAGCGAGTAATAGTCCACGAAACGGGCCGGAATCGGCCAAAACTGCGGGTGTTGATGACCGACACGCAAACGCACACCGGGGTTCGTCAAGCGTGGAAATCAGTCCGAGACCCCAAAACAGTGAGTAATAGTCCACGAACGAGCCAAAATCGGCCAAAACTGCGGGTGTTGATGACCGACATGTAAACGCACCCCGAGGTTCATCAGTCGGAGAAATCACTCCGGGACCCCAAAAAAGTGAGTAATAGTGCACGATACGGGCCAAAATCGGCCAAAATTGCGGGTGTTGATGACCGACACATAAACGCATCCCGGGATTCGTCAATCGTGGAAATCACTCCGGGACCCCAAAACCGCGAGTAATAGTCCATGAAACTGGCCAGAACCGGCCAAAACTATGAGTGTTTATGATCGACACGTAAACGCACCCTGGGGTTCATCAATCGTGGAAATCAGTCCGGGACACCAAAACAGTCAGTAATAGTCCATGAAACAGGCCAGAATCGACAAAAACTGCGAGTGTTGATCACCGACACGTAAACGCACCCCGGGGTTCGTCAATCATGGAAATCACTCCGCAATCCCAAAACAGTAAGTAATAGTCCACGAAACTGGCCAGGATCGGCCAAAACTACGAGTATTTATAACCAACACTAAAACGCGCCCCAGGGTTCATCAATCGTGGAAATAGTCCGAGACCCCAAAACATTGAGTAATTGTGCACGAAACGGGCCAGAATCGGCCAAAACTACAAGTGTTGATGACCGACACGTAAACGCACCCCGAGGTTCGTCAATCGTGGAAATCACTCCGGGACCCCAAAACAGCGAGTAATAGTCCACGAAACTGGCCAGCATCGGCCAAAACTGCGGGTATTTATGACCAACACGAAAACGCGCCCCAGGGTTCATCAATCATGGAAATCAGTCCGAGACCCCAAAACAATGAGTAATAGTCCACGAACGAGCCAAAATCGGCCAAAACTGCGGGTGTTGATGACCGACATGTAAACGCACCCCGAGGTTCATCAGTCGGAGAAATCACTCCGGGACCCCAAAAAAGTGAGTAATAGTGCACGATACGGGCCAAAATCGGCCAAAATTGCGGGTGTTGATGACCGACACATAAACGCATCCCGGGGTTCGTCAATCGTGGAAATCACTCCGGGACCCCAAAACCGCGAGTAATAGTCCATGAAACTGGCCAAAATCGGCCAAAACTGTGAGTGTTTATGATCGACACGTAAACGCACCCTAGGGTTCATCAATCGTGGAAATCAGTCCGGGACACCAAAACAGTCAGTAATAGTCCATGAAACAGGCCAGAATCGACAAAAACTGCGAGTGTTGATCACCGACACGTAAACGCACCCCGGGGTTCGTCAATCGTGGAAATCACTCCACAATCCCAAAACAGTAAGTAATAGTCCACGAAACTGGCCAGGATCGGCCAAAACTACGAGTATTTATAACCAACACGAAAACGCGCCCCAGGGTTCATCAATCGTGGAAATAGTCCGAGACCCCAAAACAATGAGTAATTGTGCACGAAACGGGCCAGAATCGGCCAAAACTACAAGTGTTGATGACCGACACGTAAACGCACCCCGGGGTTCGTCAATCGTGGAAATCACTCCGGGACCCCAAAACAGCGAGTAATAGTCCACGAAACGGGCCGGAATCGGCCAAAACTGCGGGTGTTGATGACCGACACGCAAACGCACACCGGGGTTCGTCAAGCGTGGAAATCAGTCCGAGACCCCAAAACAGTGAGTAATAGTCCACGAACGAGCCAAAATCGGCCAAAACTGCGGGTGTTGATGACCGACATGTAAACGCACCCCGAGGTTCATCAGTCGGAGAAATCACTCCGGGACCCCAAAAAAGTGAGTAATAGTGCACGATACGGGCCAAAATCGGCCAAAATTGCGGGTGTTGATGACCGACACATAAACGCATCCCGGGGTTCGTCAATCGTGGAAATCACTCCGGGACCCCAAAACCGCGAGTAATAGTCCATGAAACTGGCCAGAACCGGCCAAAACTATGAGTGTTTATGATCGACACGTAAACGCACCCTGGGGTTCATCAATCGTGGAAATCAGTCCGGGACACCAAAACAGTCAGTAATAGTCCATGAAACAGGCCAGAATCGACAAAAACTGCGAGTGTTGATCACCGACACGTAAACGCACCCCGGGGTTCGTCAATCATGGAAATCACTCCGCAATCCCAAAACAGTAAGTAATAGTCCACGAAACTGGCCAGGATCGGCCAAAACTACGAGTATTTATAACCAACACTAAAACGCGCCCCAGGGTTCATCAATCGTGGAAATAGACCGAGACCCCAAAACATTGAGTAATTGTGCACGAAACGGGCCAGAATCGGCCAAAACTACAAGTGTTGATGACCGACACGTAAACGCACCCCGGGGTTCGTCAATCGTGGAAATCACTCCGGGACCCCAAAACAGCGAGTAATAGTCCACGAAACGGGCCGGAATCGGCCAAAACTGCGGGTGTTGATGACCGACACGCAAACGCACCCCGGGGTTCGTCAAGCGTGGAAATCAGTCCGAGACCCCAAAACAGTGAGTAATAGTCCACGAACGAGCCAAAATCGGCCAAAACTGCGGGTGTTGATGACCGACATGTAAACGCACCCCGAGGTTCTTCAGTCGGGGAAATCACTCCGGGACCCCAAAAAAGTGAGTAATAGTGCACGATACGGGCCAAAATCGGCCAAAACTGCGGGTGTTGATGACTGAAACGTAAACGCACCCCGGGGTTCGTCAATCGTGGAAATCACTCCGGGACCCCAAAACCGCGAGTAATAGTCCATGAAACTGGCCAGAATCGGCCAAAACTGTGAGTGTTTATGATCTACACGTAAACGCACCCTAGGGTTCATCAATCGTGGAAATCAGTCCGGGACACCAAAACAGTCAGTAATAGTCCATGAAACAGGCCAGAATCGACAAAAACTGCGAGTGTTGATCACCGACACGTAAACGCACCCCGGGGTTCGTCAATCGTGGAAATCACTCCACAATCCCAAAACAGTAAGTAATAGTCCACGAAACTGGCCAGGATCGGCCAAAACTACGAGTATTTATAACCAACACGAAAACGCGCCCCAGGGTTCATCAATCGTGGAAATAGTCCGAGACCCCAAAACAGTGAGTAATTGTGCACGAAACGGGCCAGAATCGGCCAAAACTACAAGTGTTGATGACCGACACGTAAACGCACCCCGAGGTTCGTCAATCGTGGAAATCACTCCGGGACCCCAAAACAACGAGTAATAGTCCACGAAACTGGCCAGGATCGGCCAAAACTGCGGGTATTTATGACCAACACGAAAACGCGCCCCAGGGTTCATCAATCATGGAAATCAGTCCGAGACCCCAAAACAATGAGTAATAGTCCACGAACGAGCCAAAATCGGCCAAAACTGCGGGTGTTGATGACCGACATGTAAACGCACCCCGAGGTTCATCAGTCGGAGAAATCACTCCGGGACCCCAAAAAAGTGAGTAATAGTGCACGATACGGGCCAAAATCGGCCAAAATTGCGGGTGTTGATGACCGACACATAAACGCATCCCGGGGTTCGTCAATCGTGGAAATCACTCCGGGACCCCAAAACCGCGAGTAATAGTCCATGAAACTGGCCAAAATCGGCCAAAACTGTGAGTGTTTATGATCGACACGTAAACGCACCCTAGGGTTCATCAATCGTGGAAATCAGTCCGGGACACCAAAACAGTCAGTAATAGTCCATGAAACAGGCCAGAATCGACAAAAACTGCGAGTGTTGATCACCGACACGTAAACGCACCCCGGGGTTCGTCAATCGTGGAAATCACTCCACAATCCCAAAACAGTAAGTAATAGTCCACGAAACTGGCCAGGATCGGCCAAAACTACGAGTATTTATAACCAACACGAAAACGCGCCCCAGGGTTCATCAATCGTGGAAATAGTCCGAGACCCCAAAACAATGAGTAATTGTGCACGAAACGGGCCAGAATCGGCCAAAACTACAAGTGTTGATGACCGACACGTAAACGCACCCCGGGGTTCGTCAATCGTGGAAATCACTCCGGGACCCCAAAACAGCGAGTAATAGTCCACGAAACGGGCCGGAATCGGCCAAAACTGCGGGTGTTGATGACCGACACGCAAACGCACACCGGGGTTCGTCAAGCGTGGAAATCAGTCCGAGACCCCAAAACAGTGAGTAATAGTCCACGAACGAGCCAAAATCGGCCAAAACTGCGGGTGTTGATGACCGACATGTAAACGCACCCCGAGGTTCATCAGTCGGAGAAATCACTCCGGGACCCCAAAAAAGTGAGTAATAGTGCACGATACGGGCCAAAATCGGCCAAAATTGCGGGTGTTGATGACCGACACATAAACGCATCCCGGGGTTCGTCAATCGTGGAAATCACTCCGGGACCCCAAAACCGCGAGTAATAGTCCATGAAACTGGCCAGAACCGGCCAAAACTATGAGTGTTTATGATCGACACGTAAACGCACCCTGGGGTTCATCAATCGTGGAAATCAGTCCGGGACACCAAAACAGTCAGTAATAGTCCATGAAACAGGCCAGAATCGACAAAAACTGCGAGTGTTGATCACCGACACGTAAACGCACCCCGGGGTTCGTCAATCATGGAAATCACTCCGCAATCCCAAAACAGTAAGTAATAGTCCACGAAACTGGCCAGGATCGGCCAAAACTACGAGTATTTATAACCAACACTAAAACGCGCCCCAGGGTTCATCAATCGTGGAAATAGTCCGAGACCCCAAAACATTGAGTAATTGTGCACGAAACGGGCCAGAATCGGCCAAAACTACAAGTGTTGATGACCGACACGTAAACGCACCCCGGGGTTCGTCAATCGTGGAAATCACTCCGGGACCCCAAAACAGCGAGTAATAGTCCACGAAACGGGCCGGAATCGGCCAAAACTGCGGGTGTTGATGACCGACACGCAAACGCACCCCGGGGTTCGTCAAGCGTGGAAATCAGTCCGAGACCCCAAAACAGTGAGTAATAGTCCACGAACGAGCCAAAATCGGCCAAAACTGCGGGTGTTGATGACCGACATGTAAACGCACCCCGAGGTTCTTCAGTCGGGGAAATCACTCCGGGACCCCAAAAAAGTGAGTAATAGTGCACGATACGGGCCAAAATCGGCCAAAACTGCGGGTGTTGATGACTGAAACGTAAACGCACCCCGGGGTTCGTCAATCGTGGAAATCACTCCGGGACCCCAAAACCGCGAGTAATAGTCCATGAAACTGGCCAGAATCGGCCAAAACTGTGAGTGTTTATGATCTACACGTAAACGCACCCTAGGGTTCATAAATCGTGGAAATCAGTCCGGGACACCAAAACAGTCAGTAATAGTCCATGAAACAGGCCAGAATCGACAAAAACTGCGAGTGTTGATCACCGACACGTAAACGCACCCCGGGGTTCGTCAATCGTGGAAATCACTCCACAATCCCAAAACAGTAAGTAATAGTCCACGAAACTGGCCAGGATCGGCCAAAACTACGAGTATTTATAACCAACACGAAAACGCGCCCCAGGGTTCGTCAATCGTGGAAATAATCCGAGACCCCAAAACAGTGAGTAATTGTGCACGAAACGGGCCAGAATCGGCCAAAACTACAAGTGTTGATGACCGACACGTAAACGCACCCCGGGGTTCGTCAATCGTGGAAATCACTCCGGGACCCCAAAACAGCGAGTAATAGTCCACGAAACGGGCCGGAATCGGCCAAAACTGCGGGTGTTGATGACCGACACGCAAACGCACCCCGGGGTTCGTCAAGCGTGGAAATCAGTCCGAGACCCCAAAACAGTGAGTAATAGTCCACGAACGAGCCAAAATCGGCCAAAACTGCGGGTGTTGATGACCGACATGTAAACGCACCCCGAGGTTCTTCAGTCGGGGAAATCACTCCGGGACCCCAAAAAAGTGAGTAATAGTGCACGATACGGGCCAAAATCGGCGAAAACTGCGGGTGTTGATGACTGAAACGTAAACGCACCCCGGGGTTCGTCAATCGTGGAAATCACTCCGGGACCCCAAAACCGCGAGTAATAGTCCATGAAACTGGCCAGAACCGGCCAAAACTATGAGTGTTTATGATCGACACGTAAACGCACCCTGGGGTTCATCAATCGTGGAAATCAGTCCGGGACACCAAAACAGTCAGTAATAGTCCATGAAACAGGCCAGAATCGACAAAAACTGCGAGTGTTGATCACTGACACGTAAACGCACCCCGGGGTTCGTCAATCATGGAAATCACTCCGCAACCCAAAACAGTAAGTAATAGTCCACGAAACTGGCCAGGATCGGCCAAAACTACGAGTATTTATAACCAACACTAAAACGCGCCCCAGGGTTCATCAATCGTGGAAATAGTCCGAGACCCCAAAACATTGAGTAATTGTGCACGAAACGGGCCAGAATCGGCCAAAACTACAAGTGTTGATGACCGACACGTAAACGCACCCCGGGGTTCGTCAATCGTGGAAATCACTCCGGGACCCCAAAACAGCGAGTAATAGTCCACGAAACGGGCCGGAATCGGCCAAAACTGCGGGTGTTGATGACCGACACGCAAACGCACCCCGGGGTTCGTCAAGCGTGGAAATCAGTCCGAGACCCCAAAACAGTGAGTAATAGTCCACGAACGAGCCAAAATCGGCCAAAACTGCGGGTGTTGATGACCGACATGTAAACGCACCCCGAGGTTCTTCAGTCGGGGAAATCACTCCGGGACCCCAAAAAAGTGAGTAATAGTGCACGATACGGGCCAAAATCGGCCAAAACTGCGGGTGTTGATGACTGAAACGTAAACGCACCCCGGGGTTCGTCAATCGTGGAAATCACTCCGGGACCCCAAAACCGCGAGTAATAGTCCATGAAACTGGCCAGAATCGGCCAAAACTGTGAGTGTTTATGATCTACACGTAAACGCACCCTAGGGTTCATCAATCGTGGAAATCAGTCCGGGACACCAAAACAGTCAGTAATAGTCCATGAAACAGGCCAGAATCGACAAAAACTGCGAGTGTTGATCACCGACACGTAAACGCACCCCGGGGTTCGTCAATCGTGGAAATCACTCCACAATCCCAAAACAGTAAGTAATAGTCCACGAAACTGGCCAGGATCGGCCAAAACTACGAGTATTTATAACCAACACGAAAACGCGCCCCAGGGTTCGTCAATCGTGGAAATAATCCGAGACCCCAAAACAGTGAGTAATTGTGCACGAAACGGGCCAGAATCGGCCAAAACTACAAGTGTTGATGACCGACACGTAAACGCACCCCGGGGTTCGTCAATCGTGGAAATCACTCCGGGACCCCAAAACAGCGAGTAATAGTCCACGAAACGGGCCGGAATCGGCCAAAACTGCGGGTGTTGATGACCGACACGCAAACGCACCCCGGGGTTCGTCAAGCGTGGAAATCAGTCCGAGACCCCAAAACAGTGAGTAATAGTCCACGAACGAGCCAAAATCGGCCAAAACTGCGGGTGTTGATGACCGACATGTAAACGCACCCCGAGGTTCTTCAGTCGGGGAAATCACTCCGGGACCCCAAAAAAGTGAGTAATAGTGCACGATACGGGCCAAAATCGGCGAAAACTGCGGGTGTTGATGACTGAAACGTAAACGCACCCCGGGGTTCGTCAATCGTGGAAATCACTCCGGGACCCCAAAACCGCGAGTAATAGTCCATGAAACTGGCCAGAATCGGCCAAAACTGTGAGTGTTTATGATCTACACGTAAACGCACCCTAGGGTTCATCAATCGTGGAAATCAGTCCGGGACACCAAAACAGTCAGTAATAGTCCATGAAACAGGCCAGAATCGACAAAAACTGCGAGTGTTGATCACCGACACGTAAACGCACCCCGGGGTTCGTCAATCGTGGAAATCACTCCACAATCCCAAAACAGTAAGTAATAGTCCACGAAACTGGCCAGGATCGGCCAAAACTACGAGTATTTATAACCAACACGAAAACGCGCCCCAGGGTTCATCAATCGTGGAAATAGTCCGAGACCCCAAAACAGTGAGTAATTGTGCACGAAACGGGCCAGAATCGGCCAAAACTACAAGTGTTGATGACCGACACGTAAACGCACCCCGAGGTTCGTCAATCGTGGAAATCACTCCGGGACCCCAAAACAGCGAGTAATAGTCCACGAAACTGGCCAGGATCGGCCAAAACTGCGGGTATTTATGACCAACACGAAAACGCGCCCCAGGGTTCATCAATCATGGAAATCAGTCCGAGACCCCAAAACAATGAGTAATAGTCCACGAACGAGCCAAAATCGGCCAAAACTGCGGGTGTTGATGACCGACATGTAAACGCACCCCGAGGTTCATCAGTCGGAGAAATCACTCCGGGACCCCAAAAAAGTGAGTAATAGTGCACGATACGGGCCAAAATCGGCCAAAATTGCGGGTGTTGATGACCGACACATAAACGCATCCCGGGGTTCGTCAATCGTGGAAATCACTCCGGGACCCCAAAACCGCGAGTAATAGTCCATGAAACTGGCCAAAATCGGCCAAAACTGTGAGTGTTTATGATCGACACGTAAACGCACCCTAGGGTTCATCAATCGTGGAAATCAGTCCGGGACACCAAAACAGTCAGTAATAGTCCATGAAACAGGCCAGAATCGACAAAAACTGCGAGTGTTGATCACCGACACGTAAACGCACCCCGGGGTTCGTCAATCGTGGAAATCACTCCACAATCCCAAAACAGTAAGTAATAGTCCACGAAACTGGCCAGGATCGGCCAAAACTACGAGTATTTATAACCAACACGAAAACGCGCCCCAGGGTTCATCAATCGTGGAAATAGTCCGAGACCCCAAAACAATGAGTAATTGTGCACGAAACGGGCCAGAATCGGCCAAAACTACAAGTGTTGATGACCGACACGTAAACGCACCCCGGGGTTCGTCAATCGTGGAAATCACTCCGGGACCCCAAAACAGCGAGTAATAGTCCACGAAACGGGCCGGAATCGGCCAAAACTGCGGGTGTTGATGACCGACACGCAAACGCACACCGGGGTTCGTCAAGCGTGGAAATCAGTCCGAGACCCCAAAACAGTGAGTAATAGTCCACGAACGAGCCAAAATCGGCCAAAACTGCGGGTGTTGATGACCGACATGTAAACGCACCCCGAGGTTCATCAGTCGGGAAATCACTCCGGGACCCCAAAACCGCGAGTAATAGTCCATGAAACTGGCCAGAACCGGCCAAAACTATGAGTGTTTATGATCGACACGTAAACGCACCCTGGGGTTCATCAATCATGGAAATCAGTCCGGGACACCAAAACAGTCAGTAATAGTCCATGAAACAGGCCAGAATCGACAAAAACTGCGAGTGTTGATCACCGACACGTAAACGCACCCCGGGGTTCGTCAATCATGGAAATCACTCCGCAATCCCAAAACAGTAAGTAATAGTCCACGAAACTGGCCAGGATCGGCCAAAACTACGAGTATTTATAACCAACACTAAAACGCGCCCCAGGGTTCATCAATCGTGGAAATAGTCCGAGACCCCAAAACATTGAGTAATTGTGCACGAAACGGGCCAGAATCGGCCAAAACTACAAGTGTTGATGACCGACACGTAAACGCACCCCGGGGTTCGTCAATCGTGGAAATCACTCCGGGACCCCAAAACAGCGAGTAATAGTCCACGAAACGGGCCGGAATCGGCCAAAACTGCGGGTGTTGATGACCGACACGCAAACGCACCCCGGGGTTCGTCAAGCGTGGAAATCAGTCCGAGACCCCAAAACAGTGAGTAATAGTCCACGAACGAGCCAAAATCGGCCAAAACTGCGGGTGTTGATGACCGACATGTAAACGCACCCCGAGGTTCTTCAGTCGGGGAAATCACTCCGGGACCCCAAAAAAGTGAGTAATAGTGCACGATACGGGCCAAAATCGGCCAAAACTGCGGGTGTTGATGACTGAAACGTAAACGCACCCCGGGGTTCGTCAATCGTGGAAATCACTCCGGGACCCCAAAACCGCGAGTAATAGTCCATGAAACTGGCCAGAATCGGCCAAAACTGTGAGTGTTTATGATCTACACGTAAACGCACCCTAGGGTTCATCAATCGTGGAAATCAGTCCGGGACACCAAAACAGTCAGTAATAGTCCATGAAACAGGCCAGAATCGACAAAAACTGCGAGTGTTGATCACCGACACGTAAACGCACCCCGGGGTTCGTCAATCGTGGAAATCACTCCACAATCCCAAAACAGTAAGTAATAGTCCACGAAACTGGCCAGGATCGGCCAAAACTACGAGTATTTATAACCAACACGAAAACGCGCCCCAGGGTTCGTCAATCGTGGAAATAATCCGAGACCCCAAAACAGTGAGTAATTGTGCACGAAACGGGCCAGAATCGGCCAAAACTACAAGTGTTGATGACCGACACGTAAACGCACCCCGGGGTTCGTCAATCGTGGAAATCACTCCGGGACCCCAAAACAGCGAGTAATAGTCCACGAAACGGGCCGGAATCGGCCAAAACTGCGGGTGTTGATGACCGACACGCAAACGCACCCCGGGGTTCGTCAAGCGTGGAAATCAGTCCGAGACCCCAAAACAGTGAGTAATAGTCCACGAACGAGCCAAAATCGGCCAAAACTGCGGGTGTTGATGACCGACATGTAAACGCACCCCGAGGTTCTTCAGTCGGGGAAATCACTCCGGGACCCCAAAAAAGTGAGTAATAGTGCACGATACGGGCCAAAATCGGCGAAAACTGCGGGTGTTGATGACTGAAACGTAAACGCACCCCGGGGTTCGTCAATCGTGGAAATCACTCCGGGACCCCAAAACCGCGAGTAATAGTCCATGAAACTGGCCAGAATCGGCCAAAACTGTGAGTGTTTATGATCTACACGTAAACGCACCCTAGGGTTCATCAATCGTGGAAATCAGTCCGGGACACCAAAACAGTCAGTAATAGTCCATGAAACAGGCCAGAATCGACAAAAACTGCGAGTGTTGATCACCGACACGTAAACGCACCCCGGGGTTCGTCAATCGTGGAAATCACTCCACAATCCCAAAACAGTAAGTAATAGTCCACGAAACTGGCCAGGATCGGCCAAAACTACGAGTATTTATAACCAACACGAAAACGCGCCCCAGGGTTCATCAATCGTGGAAATAGTCTGAGACCCCAAAACAGTGAGTAATTGTGCACGAAACGGGCCAGAATCGGCCAAAACTACAAGTGTTGATGACCGACACGTAAACGCACCCCGGGGTTCGTCAATCGTGGAAATCACTCCGGGACCCCAAAACAGCGAGTAATAGTCCACGAAACGGGCCGGAATCGGCCAAAACTGCGGGTGTTGATGACCGACACGCAAACGCACCCCGGGGTTCGTCAAGCGTGGAAATCAGTCCGAGACCCCAAAACAGTGAGTAATAGTCCACGAACGAGCCAAAATCGGCCAAAACTGCGGGTGTTGATGACCGACATGTAAACTCACCCCGAGGTTCTTCAGTCGGGGAAATCACTCCGGGACCCCAAAAAAGTGAGTAATAGTGCACGATACGGGCCAAAATCGGCCAAAACTGCGGGTGTTGATGACTGAAACGTAAACGCACCCCGGGGTTCGTCAATCGTGGAAATCACTCCGGGACCCCAAAACCGCGAGTAATAGTCCATGAAACTGGCCAGAATCGGCCAAAACTGTGAGTGTTTATGATCTACACGTAAACGCACCCTAGGGTTCATCAATCGTGGAAATCAGTCCGGGACACCAAAACAGTCAGTAATAGTCCATGAAACAGGCCAGAATCGACAAAAACTGCGAGTGTTGATCACCGACACGTAAACGCACCCCGGGGTTCGTCAATCGTGGAAATCACTCCACAATCCCAAAACAGTAAGTAATAGTCCACGAAACTGGCCAGGATCGGCCAAAACTACGAGTATTTATAACCAACACAAAAACGCGCCCCAGGGTTCATCAATCGTGGAAATAATCCGAGACCCCAAAACAGTGAGTAATTGTGCACGAAACGGGCCAGAATCGGCCAAAACTACAAGTGTTGATGACCGACACGTAAACGCACCCCGGGGTTCGTCAATCGTGGAAATCACTCCGGGACCCCAAAAAAGCGAGTAATAGTCCACGAAACGGGCCGGAATCGGCCAAAACTGCGGGTGTTGATGACCGACACGCAAACGCACCCCGGGGTTCGTCAAGCGTGGAAATCAGTCCGAGACCCCAAAACAGTGAGTAATAGTCCACGAACGAGCCAAAATCGGCCAAAACTGCGGGTGTTGATGACCGACATGTAAACGCACCCCGAGGTTCTTCAGTCGGGGAAATCACTCCGGGACCCCAAAAAAGTGAGTAATAGTGCACGATACGGGCCAAAATCGGCCAAAACTGCGGGTGTTGATGACTGAAACGTAAACGCACCCCGGGGTTCGTCAATCGTGGAAATCACTCCGGGACCCCAAAACCGCGAGTAATAGTCCATGAAACTGGCCAGAATCGGCCAAAACTGTGAGTGTTTATGATCTACACGTAAACGCACCCTAGGGTTCATCAATCGTGGAAATCAGTCCGGGACACCAAAACAGTCAGTAATAGTCCATGAAACAGGCCAGAATCGACAAAAACTGCGAGTGTTGATCACCGACACGTAAACGCACCCCGGGGTTCGTCAATCGTGGAAATCACTCCACAATCCCAAAACAGTAAGTAATAGTCCACGAAACTGGCCAGGATCGGCCAAAACTACGAGTATTTATAACCAACACGAAAACGCGCCCCAGGGTTCATCAATCGTGGAAATAGTCCGAGACCCCAAAACAGTGAGTAATTGTGCACGAAACGGGCCAGAATCGGCCAAAACTACAAGTGTTGATGACCGACACGTAAACGCACCCCGGGGTTCGTCAATCGTGGAAATCACTCCGGGACCCCAAAACAGCGAGTAATAGTCCACGAAACGGGCCGGAATCGGCCAAAACTGCGGGTGTTGATGACCGACACGCAAACGCACCCCGGGGTTCGTCAAGCGTGGAAATCAGTCCGAGACCCCAAAACAGTGAGTAATAGTCCACGAACGAGCCAAAATCGGCCAAAACTGCGGGTGTTGATGACCGACATGTAAACGCACCCCGAGGTTCTTCAGTCGGGGAAATCACTCCGGGACCCCAAAAAAGTGAGTAATAGTGCACGATACGGGCCAAAATCGGCCAAAACTGCGGGTGTTGATGACTGAAACGTAAACGCACCCCGGGGTTCGTCAATCGTGGAAATCACTCCGGGACCCCAAAACCGCGAGTAATAGTCCATGAAACTGGCCAGAATCGGCCAAAACTGTGAGTGTTTATGATCTACACGTAAACGCACCCTAGGGTTCATCAATCGTGGAAATCAGTCCGGGACACCAAAACAGTCAGTAATAGTCCATGAAACAGGCCAGAATCGACAAAAACTGCGAGTGTTGATCACCGACACGTAAACGCACCCCGGGGTTCGTCAATCGTGGAAATCACTCCACAATCCCAAAACAGTAAGTAATAGTCCACGAAACTGGCCAGGATCGGCCAAAACTACGAGTATTTATAACCAACACGAAAACGCGCCCCAGGGTTCATCAATCGTGGAAATAATCCGAGACCCCAAAACAGTGAGTAATTGTGCACGAAACGGGCCAGAATCGGCCAAAACTACAAGTGTTGATGACCGACACGTAAACGCACCCCGGGGTTCGTCAATCGTGGAAATCACTCCGGGACCCCAAAACAGCGAGTAATAGTCCACGAAACGGGCCGGAATCGGCCAAAACTGCGGGTGTTGATGACCGACACGCAAACGCACCCCGGGGTTCGTCAAGCGTGGAAATCAGTCCGAGACCCCAAAACAGTGAGTAATAGTCCACGAACGAGCCAAAATCGGCCAAAACTGCGGGTGTTGATGACCGACATGTAAACGCACCCCGAGGTTCTTCAGTCGGGGAAATCACTCCGGGACCCCAAAAAAGTGAGTAATAGTGCACGATACGGGCCAAAATCGGCCAAAACTGCGGGTGTTGATGACTGAAACGTAAACGCACCCCGGGGTTCGTCAATCGTGGAAATCACTCCGGGACCCCAAAACCGCGAGTAATAGTCCATGAAACTGGCCAGAATCGGCCAAAACTGTGAGTGTTTATGATCTACACGTAAACGCACCCTAGGGTTCATCAATCGTGGAAATCAGTCCGGGACACCAAAACAGTCAGTAATAGTCCATGAAACAGGCCAGAATCGACAAAAACTGCGAGTGTTGATCACCGACACGTAAACGCACCCCGGGGTTCGTCAATCGTGGAAATCACTCCACAATCCCAAAACAGTAAGTAATAGTCCACGAAACTGGCCAGGATCGGCCAAAACTACGAGTATTTATAACCAACACGAAAACGCGCCCCAGGGTTCATCAATCGTGGAAATAATCCGAGACCCCAAAACAGTGAGTAATTGTGCACGAAACGGGCCAGAATCTGCCAAAACTACAAGTGTTGATGACCGACACGTAAACGCACCCCGGGGTTCGTCAATCGTGGAAATCACTCCGGGACCCCAAAACAGCGAGTAATAGTCCACGAAACGGGCCGGAATCGGCCAAAACTGCGGGTGTTGATGACCGACACGCAAACGCACCCCGGGGTTCGTCAAGCGTGGAAATCAGTCCGAGACCCCAAAACAGTGAGTAATAGTCCACGAACGAGCCAAAATCGGCCAAAACTGCGGGTGTTGATGACCGACATGTAAACGCACCCCGAGGTTCTTCAGTCGGGGAAATCACTCCGGGACCCCAAAAAAGTGAGTAATAGTGCACGATACGGGCCAAAATCGGCCAAAACTGCGGGTGTTGATGACTGAAACGTAAACGCACCCCGGGGTTCGTCAATCGTGGAAATCACTCCGGGACCCCAAAACCGCGAGTAATAGTCCATGAAACTGGCCAGAATCGGCCAAAACTGTGAGTGTTTATGATCTACACGTAAACGCACCCTAGGGTTCATCAATCGTGGAAATCAGTCCGGGACACCAAAACAGTCAGTAATAGTCCATGAAACAGGCCAGAATCGACAAAAACTGCGAGTGTTGATCACCGACACGTAAACGCACCCCGGGGTTCGTCAATCGTGGAAATCACTCCCCAATCCCAAAACAGTAAGTAATAGTCCACGAAACTGGCCAGGATCGGCCAAAACTACGAGTATTTATAACCAACACGAAAACGCGCCCCAGGGTTCATCAATCGTGGAAATAGTCCGAGACCCCAAAACAGTGAGTAATTGTGCACGAAACGGGCCAGAATCGGCCAAAACTACAAGTGTTGATGACCGACACGTAAACGCACCCCGGGGTTCGTCAATCGTGGAAATCACTCCGGGACCCCAAAACAGCGAGTAATAGTCCACGAAACGGGCCGGAATCGGCCAAAACTGCGGGTGTTGATGACCGACACGCAAACGCACCCCGGGGTTCGTCAAGCGTGGAAATCAGTCCGAGACCCCAAAACAGTGAGTAATAGTCCACGAACGAGCCAAAATCGGCCAAAACTGCGGGTGTTGATGACCGACATGTAAACGCACCCCGAGGTTCTTCAGTCGGGGAAATCACTCCGGGACCCCAAAAAAGTGAGTAATAGTGCACGATACGGGCCAAAATCGGCCAAAACTGCGGGTGTTGATGACTGAAACGTAAACGCACCCCGGGGTTCGTCAATCGTGGAAATCACTCCGGGACCCCAAAACCGCGAGTAATAGTCCATGAAACTGGCCAGAATCGGCCAAAACTGTGAGTGTTTATGATCTACACGTAAACGCACCCTAGGGTTCATCAATCGTGGAAATCAGTCCGGGACACCAAAACAGTCAGTAATAGTCCATGAAACAGGCCAGAATCGACAAAAACTGCGAGTGTTGATCACCGACACGTAAACGCACCCCGGGGTTCGTCAATCGTGGAAATCACTCCACAATCCCAAAACAGTAAGTAATAGTCCACGAAACTGGCCAGGATCGGCCAAAACTACGAGTATTTATAACCAACACGAAAACGCGCCCCAGGGTTCATCAATCGTGGAAATAGTCCGAGACCCCAAAACAGTGAGTAATTGTGCACGAAACGGGCCAGAATCGGCCAAAACTACAAGTGTTGATGACCGACACGTAAACGCACCCCGGGGTTCGTCAATCGTGGAAATCACTCCGGGACCCCAAAACAGCGAGTAATAGTCCACGAAACGGGCCGGAATCGGCCAAAACTGCGGGTGTTGTGATGACCGACACGCAAACGCACCCCGGGGTTCGTCAAGCGTGGAAATCAGTCCGAGACCCCAAAACAGTGAGTAATAGTCCACGAACGAGCCAAAATCGGCCAAAACTGCGGGTGTTGATGACCGACATGTAAACGCACCCCGAGGTTCTTCAGTCGGGGAAATCACTCCGGGACCCCAAAAAAGTGAGTAATAGTGCACGATACGGGCCAAAATCGGCCAAAACTGCGGGTGTTGATGACTGAAACGTAAACGCACCCCGGGGTTCGTCAATCGTGGAAATCACTCCGGGACCCCAAAACCGCGAGTAATAGTCCATGAAACTGGCCAGAATCGGCCAAAACTGTGAGTGTTTATGATCTACACGTAAACGCACCCTAGGGTTCATCAATCGTGGAAATCAGTCCGGGACACCAAAACAGTCAGTAATAGTCCATGAAACAGGCCAGAATCGACAAAAACTGCGAGTGTTGATCACCGACACGTAAACGCACCCCGGGGTTCGTCAATCGTGGAAATCACTCCACAATCCCAAAACAGTAAGTAATAGTCCACGAAACTGGCCAGGATCGGCCAAAACTACGAGTATTTATAACCAACACGAAAACGCGCCCCAGGGTTCATCAATCGTGGAAATAGTCCGAGACCCCAAAACAGTGAGTAATTGTGCACGAAACGGGCCAGAATCGGCCAAAACTACAAGTGTTGATGACCGACACGTAAACGCACCCCGGGGTTCGTCAATCGTGGAAATCACTCCGGGACCCCAAAACAGCGAGTAATAGTCCATGAAACGGGCCGGAATCGGCCAAAACTGCGGGTGTTGATGACCGACACGCAAACGCACCCCGGGGTTCGTCAAGCGTGGAAATCAGTCCGAGACCCCAAAACAGTGAGTAATAGTCCACGAACGAGCCAAAATCGGCCAAAACTGCGGGTGTTGATGACCGACATGTAAACGCACCCCGAGGTTCTTCAGTCGGGGAAATCACTCCGGGACCCCAAAAAAGTGAGTAATAGTGCACGATACGGGCCAAAATCGGCCAAAACTGCGGGTGTTGATGACTGAAACGTAAACGCACCCCGGGGTTCGTCAATCGTGGAAATCACTCCGGGACCCCAAAACCGCGAGTAATAGTCCATGAAACTGGCCAGAATCGGCCAAAACTGTGAGTGTTTATGATCTACACGTAAACGCACCCTAGGGTTCATCAATCGTGGAAATCAGTCCGGGACACCAAAACAGTCAGTAATAGTCCATGAAACAGGCCAGAATCGACAAAAACTGCGAGTGTTGATCACCGACACGTAAACGCACCCCGGGGTTCGTCAATCGTGGAAATCACTCCACAATCCCAAAACAGTAAGTAATAGTCCACGAAACTGGCCAGGATCGGCCAAAACTACGAGTATTTATAACCAACACGAAAACGCGCCCCAGGGTTCATCAATCGTGGAAATAGTCCGAGACCCCAAAACAGTGAGTAATTGTGCACGAAACGGGCCAGAATCGGCCAAAACTACAAGTGTTGATGACCGACACGTAAACGCACCCCGGGGTTCGTCAATCGTGGAAATCACTCCGGGACCCCAAAACAGCGAGTAATAGTCCACGAAACGGGCCGGAATCGGCCAAAACTGCGTGTGTTGATGACCGACACGCAAACGCACCCCGGGGTTCGTCAAGCGTGGAAATCAGTCCGAGACCCCAAAACAGTGAGTAATAGTCCACGAACGAGCCAAAATCGGCCAAAACTGCGGGTGTTGATGACCGACATGTAAACGCACCCCGAGGTTCTTCAGTCGGGGAAATCACTCCGGGACCCCAAAAAAGTGAGTAATAGTGCACGATACGGGCCAAAATCGGCCAAAACTGCGGGTGTTGATGACTGAAACGTAAACGCACCCCGGGGTTCGTCAATCGTGGAAATCACTCCGGGACCCCAAAACCGCGAGTAATAGTCCATGAAACTGGCCAGAATCGGCCAAAACTGTGAGTGTTTATGATCTACACGTAAACGCACCCTAGGGTTCATCAATCGTGGAAATCAGTCCGGGACACCAAAACAGTCAGTAATAGTCCATGAAACAGGCCAGAATCGACAAAAACTGCGAGTGTTGATCACCGACACGTAAACGCACCCCGGGGTTCGTCAATCGTGGAAATCACTCCACAATCCCAAAACAGTAAGTAATAGTCCACGAAACTGGCCAGGATCGGCCAAAACTACGAGTATTTATAACCAACACGAAAACGCGCCCCAGGGTTCATCAATCGTGGAAATAGTCCGAGACCCCAAAACAGTGAGTAATTGTGCACGAAACGGGCCAGAATCGGCCAAAACTACAAGTGTTGATGACCGACACGTAAACGCACCCCGGGGTTCGTCAATCGTGGAAATCACTCCGGGACCCCAAAACAGCGAGTAATAGTCCACGAAACGGGCCGGAATCGGCCAAAACTGCGGGTGTTGATGACCGACACGCAAACGCACCCCGGGGTTCGTCAAGCGTGGAAATCAGTCCGAGACCCCAAAACAGTGAGTAATAGTCCACGAACGAGCCAAAATCGGCCAAAACTGCGGGTGTTGATGACCGACATGTAAACGCACCCCGAGGTTCTTCAGTCGGGGAAATCACTCCGGGACCCCAAAAAAGTGAGTAATAGTGCACGATACGGGCCAAAATCGGCCAAAACTGCGGGTGTTGATGACTGAAACGTAAACGCACCCCGGGGTTCGTCAATCGTGGAAATCACTCCGGGACCCCAAAACCGCGAGTAATAGTCCATGAAACTGGCCAGAATCGGCCAAAACTGTGAGTGTTTATGATCTACACGTAAACGCACCCTAGGGTTCATCAATCGTGGAAATCAGTCCGGGACACCAAAACAGTCAGTAATAGTCCATGAAACAGGCCAGAATCGACAAAAACTGCGAGTGTTGATCACCGACACGTAAACGCACCCCGGGGTTCGTCAATCGTGGAAATCACTCCCCAATCCCAAAACAGTAAGTAATAGTCCACGAAACTGGCCAGGATCGGCCAAAACTACGAGTATTTATAACCAACACGAAAACGCGCCCCAGGGTTCATCAATCGTGGAAATAGTCCGAGACCCCAAAACAGTGAGTAATTGTGCACCAAACGGGCCAGAATCGGCCAAAACTACAAGTGTTGATGACCGACACGTAAACGCACCCCGGGGTTCGTCAATCGTGGAAATCACTCCGGGACCCCAAAACAGCGAGTAATAGTCCACGAAACGGGCCGGAATCGGCCAAAACTGCGGGTGTTGATGACCGACACGCAAACGCACCCCGGGGTTCGTCAAGCGTGGAAATCAGTCCGAGACCCCAAAACAGTGAGTAATAGTCCACGAACGAGCCAAAATCGGCCAAAACTGCGGGTGTTGATGACCGACATGTAAACGCACCCCGAGGTTCTTCAGTCGGGGAAATCACTCCGGGACCCCAAAAAAGTGAGTAATAGTGCACGATACGGCCAAAATCGGCCAAAACTGCGGGTGTTGATGACTGAAACGTAAACGCACCCCGGGGTTCGTCAATCGTGGAAATCACTCCGGGACCCCAAAACCGCGAGTAATAGTCCATGAAACTGGCCAGAATCGGCCAAAACTGTGAGTGTTTATGATCTACACGTAAACGCACCCTAGGGTTCATCAATCGTGGAAATCAGTCCGGGACACCAAAACAGTCAGTAATAGTCCATGAAACAGGCCAGAATCGACAAAAACTGCGAGTGTTGATCACCGACACGTAAACGCACCCCGGGGTTCGTCAATCGTGGAAATCACTCCACAATCCCAAAACAGTAAGTAATAGTCCACGAAACTGGCCAGGATCGGCCAAAACTACGAGTATTTATAACCAACACGAAAACGCGCCCCAGGGTTCATCAATCGTGGAAATAGTCCGAGACCCCAAAACAGTGAGTAATTGTGCACGAAACGGGCCAGAATCGGCCAAAACTACAAGTGTTGATGACCGACACGTAAACGCACCCCGGGGTTCGTCAATCGTGGAAATCACTCCGGGACCCCAAAACAGCGAGTAATAGTCCACGAAACGGGCCGGAATCGGCCAAAACTGCGGGTGTTGATGACCGACACGCAAACGCACCCCGGGGTTCGTCAAGCGTGGAAATCAGTCCGAGACCCCAAAACAGTGAGTAATAGTCCACGAACGAGCCAAAATCGGCCAAAACTGCGGGTGTTGATGACCGACATGTAAACGCACCCCGAGGTTCTTCAGTCGGGGAAATCACTCCGGGACCCCAAAAAAGTGAGTAATAGTGCACGATACGGGCCAAAATCGGCCAAAACTGCGGGTGTTGATGACTGAAACGTAAACGCACCCCGGGGTTCGTCAATCGTGGAAATCACTCCGGGACCCCAAAACCGCGAGTAATAGTCCATGAAACTGGGCAGAATCGGCCAAAACTGTGAGTGTTTATGATCTACACGTAAACGCACCCTAGGGTTCATCAATCGTGGAAATCAGTCCGGGACACCAAAACAGTCAGTAATAGTCCATGAAACAGGCCAGAATCGACAAAAACTGCGAGTGTTGATCACCGACACGTAAACGCACCCCGGGGTTCGTCAATCGTGGAAATCACTCCCCAATCCCAAAACAGTAAGTAATAGTCCACGAAACTGGCCAGGATCGGCCAAAACTACGAGTATTTATAACCAACACGAAAACGCGCCCCAGGGTTCATCAATCGTGGAAATAGTCCGAGACCCCAAAACAGTGAGTAATTGTGCACGAAACGGGCCAGAATCGGCCAAAACTACAAGTGTTGATGACCGACACGTAAACGCACCCCGGGGTTCGTCAATCGTGGAAATCACTCCGGGACCCCAAAACAGCGAGTAATAGTCCACGAAACGGGCCGGAATCGGCCAAAACTGCGGGTGTTGATGACCGACACGCAAACGCACCCCGGGGTTCGTCAAGCGTGGAAATCAGTCCGAGACCCCAAAACAGTGAGTAATAGTCCACGAACGAGCCAAAATCGGCCAAAACTGCGGGTGTTGATGACCGACATGTAAACGCACCCCGAGGTTCTTCAGTCGGGGAAATCACTCCGGGACCCCAAAAAAGTGAGTAATAGTGCACGATACGGCCAAAATCGGCCAAAACTGCGGGTGTTGATGACTGAAACGTAAACGCACCCCGGGGTTCGTCAATCGTGGAAATCACTCCGGGACCCCAAAACCGCGAGTAATAGTCCATGAAACTGGCCAGAATCGGCCAAAACTGTGAGTGTTTATGATCTACACGTAAACGCACCCTAGGGTTCATCAATCGTGGAAATCAGTCCGGGACACCAAAACAGTCAGTAATAGTCCATGAAACAGGCCAGAATCGACAAAAACTGCGAGTGTTGATCACCGACACGTAAACGCACCCCGGGGTTCGTCAATCGTGGAAATCACTCCACAATCCCAAAACAGTAAGTAATAGTCCACGAAACTGGCCAGGATCGGCCAAAACTACGAGTATTTATAACCAACACGAAAACGCGCCCCAGGGTTCATCAATCGTGGAAATAGTCCGAGACCCCAAAACAGTGAGTAATTGTGCACGAAACGGGCCAGAATCGGCCAAAACTACAAGTGTTGATGACCGACACGTAAACGCACCCCGGGGTTCGTCAATCGTGGAAATCACTCCGGGACCCCAAAACAGCGAGTAATAGTCCACGAAACGGGCCGGAATCGGCCAAAACTGCGGGTGTTGATGACCGACACGCAAACGCACCCCGGGGTTCATCAAGCGTGGAAATCAGTCCGAGACCCCAAAACAGTGAGTAATAGTCCACGAACGAGCCAAAATCGGCCAAAACTGCGGGTGTTGATGACCGACATGTAAACGCACCCCGAGGTTCTTCAGTCGGGGAAATCACTCCGGGACCCCAAAAAAGTGAGTAATAGTGCACGATACGGGCCAAAATCGGCCAAAACTGCGGGTGTTGATGACTGAAACGTAAACGCACCCCGGGGTTCGTCAATCGTGGAAATCACTCCGGGACCCCAAAACCGCGAGTAATAGTCCATGAAACTGGCCAGAATCGGCCAAAACTGTGAGTGTTTATGATCTACACGTAAACGCACCCTAGGGTTCATCAATCGTGGAAATCAGTCCGGGACACCAAAACAGTCAGTAATAGTCCATGAAACAGGCCAGAATCGACAAAAACTGCGAGTGTTGATCACCGACACGTAAACGCACCCCGGGGTTCGTCAATCGTGGAAATCACTCCCCAATCCCAAAACAGTAAGTAATAGTCCACGAAACTGGCCAGGATCGGCCAAAACTACGAGTATTTATAACCAACACGAAAACGCGCCCCAGGGTTCATCAATCGTGGAAATAGTCCGAGACCCCAAAACAGTGAGTAATTGTGCACGAAACGGGCCAGAATCGGCCAAAACTACAAGTGTTGATGACCGACACGTAAACGCACCCCGGGGTTCGTCAATCGTGGAAATCACTCCGGGACCCCAAAACAGCGAGTAATAGTCCACGAAACGGGCCGGAATCGGCCAAAACTGCGGGTGTTGATGACCGACACGCAAACGCACCCCGGGGTTCGTCAAGCGTGGAAATCAGTCCGAGACCCCAAAACAGTGAGTAATAGTCCACGAACGAGCCAAAATCGGCCAAAACTGCGGGTGTTGATGACCGACATGTAAACGCACCCCGAGGTTCTTCAGTCGGAGAAATCACTCCGGGACCCCAAAAAAGTGAGTAATAGTGCACGATACGGGCCAAAATCGGCCAAAACTGCGGGTGTTGATGACTGAAACGTAAACGCACCCCGGGGTTCGTCAATCGTGGAAATCACTCCGGGACCCCAAAACCGCGAGTAATAGTCCATGAAACTGGCCAGAATCGGCCAAAACTGTGAGTGTTTATGATCTACACGTAAACGCACCCTGGGGTTCATCAATCGTGGAAATCAGTCCGGGACACCAAAACAGTCAGTAATAGTCCATGAAACAGGCCAGAATCGACAAAAACTGCGAGTGTTGATCACCGACACGTAAACGCACCCCGGGGTTCGTCAATCGTGGAAATCACTCCCCAATCCCAAAACAGTAAGTAATAGTCCACGAAACTGGCCAGGATCGGCCAAAACTACGAGTATTTATAACCAACACGAAAACGCGCCCCAGGGTTCATCAATCGTGGAAATAGTCCGAGACCCCAAAACAGTGAGTAATTGTGCACGAAACGGGCCAGAATCGGCCAAAACTACAAGTGTTGATGACCGACACGTAAACGCACCCCGGGGTTCGTCAATCGTGGAAATCACTCCGGGACCCCAAAACAGCGAGTAATAGTCCACGAAACGGGCCGGAATCGGCCAAAACTGCGGGTGTTGATGACCGACACGCAAACGCACCCCGGGGTTCGTCAAGCGTGGAAATCAGTCCGAGACCCCAAAACAGTGAGTAATAGTCCACGAACGAGCCAAAATCGGCCAAAACTGCGGGTGTTGATGACCGACACGTAAACGCACCCCGAGGTTCTTCAGTCGGAGAAATCACTCCGGGACCCCAAAACAGCGAGTAATAGTCCACGAAACTGGCCAGGATCGGCCAAAACTGCGGGTATTTATGACCGACACATAAACGCATCCCGGGGTTCGTCAATCGTGGAAATCACTCCGGGACCCCAAAACCGCGAGTAATAGTCCATGAAACTGGCCAGAATCGGCCAAAACTATGAGTGTTTATGATCGACACGTAAACGCACCCTGGGGTTCATCAATCGTGGAAATCAGTCCGGGACACCAAAACAGTCAGTAATAGTCCATGAAACAGGCCAGAATCGACAAAAACTGCGAGTGTTGATCACCGACACGTAAACGCACCCCGGGGTTCGTCAATCGTGGAAATCACTCCACAATCCCAAAACAGTAAGTAATAGTCCACGAAACTGGCCAGGATCGGCCAAAACTACGAGTATTTATAACCAACATGAAAACGCGCCCCAGGGTTCATCAATCGTGGAAATAGTCCGAGACCCCAAAACAGTGAGTAATTGTGCACGAAACGGGCCAGAATCGGCCAAAACTACAAGTGTTGATGACCGACACGTAAACGCACCCCGGGGTTCGTCAATCGTGGAAATCACTCCGGGACCCCAAAACAGCGAGTAATAGTCCACGAAACTGGCCAGGATCGGCCAAAACTGCGGGTATTTATGACCGACACGAAAACGCGCCCCAGGGTTCATCAATCATGGAAATCAGTCCGAGACCCCAAAACAGTGAGTAATAGTCCACGAACGAGCCAAAATCGGCCAAAACTGCGGGTGTTGATGACCGACATGTAAACGCACCCCGAGGTTCATCAGTCGGAGAAATCACTCCGGGACCCCAAAAAAGTGAGTAATAGTGCACGATACGGGCCAAAATCGGCCAAAATTGCGGGTGTTGATGACCGACACATAAACGCATCCCGGGGTTCGTCAATCGTGGAAATCACTCCGGGACCCCAAAACCGCGAGTAATAGTCCATGAAACTGGCCAAAATCGGCCAAAACTGTGAGTGTTTATGATCGACACGTAAACGCACCCTAGGGTTCATCAATCGTGGAAATCAGTCCGGGACACCAAAACAGTCAGTAATAGTCCATGAAACAGGCCAGAATCGACAAAAACTGCGAGTGTTGATCACCGACACGTAAACGCACCCCGGGGTTCGTCAATCGTGGAAATCACTCCACAATCCCAAAACAGTAAGTAATAGTCCACGAAACTGGCCAGGATCGGCCAAAACTACGAGTATTTATAACCAACACGAAAACGCGCCCCAGGGTTCATCAATCGTGGAAATAGTCCGAGACCCCAAAACAGTGAGTAATTGTGCACGAAACGGGCCAGAATCGGCCAAAACTACAAGTGTTGATGACCGACACGTAAACGCACCCCGGGGTTCGTCAATCGTGGAAATCACTCCGGGACCCCAAAACAGCGAGTAATAGTCCACGAAACGGGCCGGAATCGGCCAAAACTGCGGGTGTTGATGACCGACACGCAAACGCACCCCGGGGTTCGTCAAGCGTGGAAATCAGTCCGAGACCCCAAAACAGTGAGTAATAGTCCACGAACGAGCCAAAATCGGCCAAAACTGCGGGTGTTGATGACCGACATGTAAACGCACCCCGAGGTTCATCAGTGGGAGAAATCACTCCGGGACCCCAAAAAAGTGAGTAATAGTGCACGATACGGGCCAAAATCGGCCAAAATTGCGGGTGTTGATGACCGACACATAAACGCATCCCGGGGTTCGTCAATCGTGGAAATCACTCCGGGACCCCAAAACCGCGAGTAATAGTCCATGAAACTGGCCAGAATCGGCCAAAACTATGAGTGTTTATGATCGACACGTAAACGCACCCTGGGGTTCATCAATCGTGGAAATCAGCCCGGGACCCCAAAACAGTGAGTAATTGTCCATGAAACTGGCCAGAATCGGCCAAAACTGCGTGTGTTTATGATCGACACGTAAACGCACCCTGGGGTTCATCAATCGTGGAAATCAGTCCGGGACACCAAAACAGTCAGTAATAGTCCACGAAATAGGCCAGAATCGGCCAAAACTGCGGGTGTTGATGACCGACACGCAAACGCACCCCGGGGTTCGTCAAGCGTGGAAATCAGTCTGAGACCCCAAAACAGTGAGTAATAGTCCACGAACGAGCCAAAATTGGCCAAAACTGCGGGTGTTGATGACCGACATGTAAACGCACCCGAGGTTCATCAGTCGGGGAAATCACTCCGGGACCCCAAAAAAGTGAGTAATAGTGCACGATACGGGCCAAAATCGGCCAAAACTGCGGGTGTTGATGACCGACACGTAAACGCACCGCGGGGTTCGTCAATCGTGGAAATCACTCCGGGACCCCAAAACCGCGAGTAATAGTCCATGAAACTGGCCAGAATCGGCCAAAACTGTGAGTGTTTATGATCGACACGTAAACGCACCCTGGGGTTCATCAATCGTGGAAATCAGTCCGGGACACCAAAACAGTCAGTAATAGTCCATGAAACAGGCCAGAATCGACAAAAACTGCGAGTGTTGATGACCGACACGTAAACGCACCCCGGGGTTCGTCAATCGTGGAAATCACTCCGCAATCCCAAAACAGTAAGTAATAGTCCACGAAACTGGCCAGGATTGGGCAAAACTACGAGTATTTATGACCAACACGAAAACGCGCCCCAGGGTTCATCAATCGTGGAAATAGTCCGAGACCCCAAAACAGTGAGTAATTGTGCACGAAACGGGCCAGAATCGGCCAAAACTACAAGTGTTGATGACCGACACGTAAACGCACCCCGGGGTTCGTCAATCGTGGAAATCACTCCGGGACCCCAAAACAGCGAGTAATAGTCCACGAAACGGGCCGGAATCGGCCAAAACTGCGGGTGTTGATGACCGACACGCAAACGCACCCCGGGGTTCGTCAAGCGTGGAAATCAGTCCGAGACCCCAAAACAGTGAGTAATAGTCCACGAACGAGCCAAAATCGGCCAAAACTGCGGGTGTTGATGACCGACATGTAAACGCACCCCGAGGTTCATCAGTGGGAGAAATCACTCCGGGACCCCAAAAAAGTGAGTAATAGTGCACGATACGGGCCAAAATCGGCCAAAATTGCGGGTGTTGATGACCGACACATAAACGCATCCCGGGGTTCGTCAATCGTGGAAATCACTCCGGGACCCCAAAACCGCGAGTAATAGTCCATGAAACTGGCCAGAATCGGCCAAAACTATGAGTGTTTATGATCGACACGTAAACGCACCCTGGGGTTCATCAATCGTGGAAATCAGCCCGGGACCCCAAAACAGTGAGTAATTGTCCATGAAACTGGCCAGAATCGGCCAAAACTGCGTGTGTTTATGATCGACACGTAAACGCACCCTGGGGTTCATCAATCGTGGAAATCAGTCCGGGACACCAAAACAGTCAGTAATAGTCCACGAAATAGGCCAGAATCGGCCAAAACTGCGGGTGTTGATGACCGACACGCAAACGCACCCCGGGGTTCGTCAAGCGTGGAAATCAGTCTGAGACCCCAAAACAGTGAGTAATAGTCCACGAACGAGCCAAAATTGGCCAAAACTGCGGGTGTTGATGACCGACATGTAAACGCACCCGAGGTTCATCAGTCGGGGAAATCACTCCGGGACCCCAAAAAAGTGAGTAATAGTGCACGATACGGGCCAAAATCGGCCAAAACTGCGGGTGTTGATGACCGACACGTAAACGCACCGCGGGGTTCGTCAATCGTGGAAATCACTCCGGGACCCCAAAACCGCGAGTAATAGTCCATGAAACTGGCCAGAATCGGCCAAAACTGTGAGTGTTTATGATCGACACGTAAACGCACCCTGGGGTTCATCAATCGTGGAAATCAGTCCGGGACACCAAAACAGTCAGTAATAGTCCATGAAACAGGCCAGAATCGACAAAAACTGCGAGTGTTGATGACCGACACGTAAACGCACCCCGGGGTTCGTCAATCGTGGAAATCACTCCGCAATCCCAAAACAGTAAGTAATAGTCCACGAAACTGGCCAGGATTGGGCAAAACTACGAGTATTTATGACCAACACGAAAACGCGCCCCAGGGTTCATCAATCGTGGAAATAGTCCGAGACCCCAAAACAGTGAGTAATTGTGCACGAAACGGGCCAGAATCGGCCAAAACTACAAGTGTTGATGACCGACACGTAAACGCACCCCGGGGTTCGTCAATCGTGGAAATCACTCCGGGACCCCAAAACAGCGAGTAATAGTCCACGAAACGGGCCGGAATCGGCCAAAACTGCGGGTGTTGATGACCGACACGCAAACGCACCCCGGGGTTCGTCAAGCGTGGAAATCAGTCCGAGACCCCAAAACAGTGAGTAATAGTCCACGAACGAGCCAAAATCGGCCAAAACTGCGGGTGTTGATGACCGACATGTAAACGCACCCCGAGGTTCATCAGTGGGAGAAATCACTCCGGGACCCCAAAAAAGTGAGTAATAGTGCACGATACGGGCCAAAATCGGCCAAAATTGCGGGTGTTGATGACCGACACATAAACGCATCCCGGGGTTCGTCAATCGTGGAAATCACTCCGGGACCCCAAAACCGCGAGTAATAGTCCATGAAACTGGCCAGAATCGGCCAAAACTATGAGTGTTTATGATCGACACGTAAACGCACCCTGGGGTTCATCAATCGTGGAAATCAGCCCGGGACCCCAAAACAGTGAGTAATTGTCCATGAAACTGGCCAGAATCGGCCAAAACTGCGTGTGTTTATGATCGACACGTAAACGCACCCTGGGGTTCATCAATCGTGGAAATCAGTCCGGGACACCAAAACAGTCAGTAATAGTCCACGAAATAGGCCAGAATCGGCCAAAACTGCGGGTGTTGATGACCGACACGCAAACGCACCCCGGGGTTCGTCAAGCGTGGAAATCAGTCTGAGACCCGAAAACAGTGAGTAATAGTCCACGAACGAGCCAAAATTGGCCAAAACTGCGGGTGTTGATGACCGACATGTAAACGCACCCGAGGTTCATCAGTCGGGGAAATCACTCCGGGACCCCAAAAAAGTGAGTAATAGTGCACGATACGGGCCAAAATCGGCCAAAACTGCGGGTGTTGATGACCGACACGTAAACGCACCGCGGGGTTCGTCAATCGTGGAAATCACTCCGGGACCCCAAAACCGCGAGTAATAGTCCATGAAACTGGCCAGAATCGGCCAAAACTGTGAGTGTTTATGATCGACACGTAAACGCACCCTGGGGTTCATCAATCGTGGAAATCAGTCCGGGACACCAAAACAGTCAGTAATAGTCCATGAAACAGGCCAGAATCGACAAAAACTGCGAGTGTTGATGACCGACACGTAAACGCACCCCGGGGTTCGTCAATCGTGGAAATCACTCCGCAATCCCAAAACAGTAAGTAATAGTCCACGAAACTGGCCAGGATTGGGCAAAACTACGAGTATTTATGACCAACACGAAAACGCGCCCCAGGGTTCATCAATCGTGGAAATAGTCCGAGACCCCAAAACAGTGAGTAATTGTGCACGAAACGGGCCAGAATCGGCCAAAACTACAAGTGTTGATGACCGACACGTAAACGCACCCCGGGGTTCGTCAATCGTGGAAATCACTCCGGGACCCCAAAACAGCGAGTAATAGTCCACGAAACGGGCCGGAATCGGCCAAAACTGCGGGTGTTGATGACCGACACGCAAACGCACCCCGGGGTTCGTCAAGCGTGGAAATCAGTCCGAGACCCCAAAACAGTGAGTAATAGTCCACGAACGAGCCAAAATCGGCCAAAACTGCGGGTGTTGATGACCGACACGCAAACGCACCCCGGGGTTCGTCAAGCGTGGAAATCAGTCTGAGACCCGAAAACAGTGAGTAATAGTCCACGAACGAGCCAAAATTGGCCAAAACTGCGGGTGTTGATGACCGACATGTAAACGCACCCGAGGTTCATCAGTCGGGGAAATCACTCCGGGACCCCAAAAAAGTGAGTAATAGTGCACGATACGGGCCAAAATCGGCCAAAACTGCGGGTGTTGATGACCGACACGTAAACGCACCGCGGGGTTCGTCAATCGTGGAAATCACTCCGGGACCCCAAAACCGCGAGTAATAGTCCATGAAACTGGCCAGAATCGGCCAAAACTGTGAGTGTTTATGATCGACACGTAAACGCACCCTGGGGTTCATCAATCGTGGAAATCAGTCCGGGACACCAAAACAGTCAGTAATAGTCCATGAAACAGGCCAGAATCGACAAAAACTGCGAGTGTTGATGACCGACACGTAAACGCACCCCGGGGTTCGTCAATCGTGGAAATCACTCCGCAATCCCAAAACAGTAAGTAATAGTCCACGAAACTGGCCAGGATTGGGCAAAACTACGAGTATTTATGACCAACACGAAAACGCGCCCCAGGGTTCATCAATCGTGGAAATAGTCCGAGACCCCAAAACAGTGAGTAATTGTGCACGAAACGGGCCAGAATCGGCCAAAACTACAAGTGTTGATGACCGACACGTAAACGCACCCCGGGGTTCGTCAATCGTGGAAATCACTCCGGGACCCCAAAACAGCGAGTAATAGTCCACGAAACGGGCCGGAATCGGCCAAAACTGCGGGTGTTGATGACCGACACGCAAACGCACCCCGGGGTTCGTCAAGCGTGGAAATCAGTCCGAGACCCCAAAACAGTGAGTAATAGTCCACGAACGAGCCAAAATCGGCCAAAACTGCGGGTGTTGATGACCGACATGTAAACGCACCCCGAGGTTCTTCAGTCGGGGAAATCACTCCGGGACCCCAAAAAAGTGAGTAATAGTGCACGATACAGGCCAAAATCGGCCAAAACTGCGGGTGTTGATGACTGAAACGTAAACGCACCCCGGGGTTCGTCAATCGTGGAAATCACTCCGGGACCCCAAAACCGCGAGTAATAGTCCATGAAACTGGGCAGAATCGGCCAAAACTGTGAGTGTTTATGATCTACACGTAAACGCACCCTAGGGTTCATCAATCGTGGAAATCAGTCCGGGACACCAAAACAGTCAGTAATAGTCCATGAAACAGGCCAGAATCGACAAAAACTGCGAGTGTTGATCACCGACACGTAAACGCACCCCGGGGTTCGTCAATCGTGGAAATCACTCCCCAATCCCAAAACAGTAAGTAATAGTCCACGAAACTGGCCAGGATCGGCCAAAACTACGAGTATTTATAACCAACACGAAAACGCGCCCCAGGGTTCATCAATCGTGGAAATAGTCCGAGACCCCAAAACAGTGAGTAATTGTGCACGAAACGGGCCAGAATCGGCCAAAACTACAAGTGTTGATGACCGACACGTAAACGCACCCCGGGGTTCGTCAATCGTGGAAATCACTCCGGGACCCCAAAACAGCGAGTAATAGTCCACGAAACGGGCCGGAATCGGCCAAAACTGCGGGTGTTGATGACCGACACGCAAACGCACCCCGGGGTTCGTCAAGCGTGGAAATCAGTCCGAGACCCCAAAACAGTGAGTAATAGTCCACGAACGAGCCAAAATCGGCCAAAACTGCGGGTGTTGATGACCGACATGTAAACGCACCCCGAGGTTCTTCAGTCGGGGAAATCACTCCGGGACCCCAAAAAAGTGAGTAATAGTGCACGATACGGCCAAAATCGGCCAAAACTGCGGGTGTTGATGACTGAAACGTAAACGCACCCCGGGGTTCGTCAATCGTGGAAATCACTCCGGGACCCCAAAACCGCGAGTAATAGTCCATGAAACTGGCCAGAATCGGCCAAAACTGTGAGTGTTTATGATCTACACGTAAACGCACCCTAGGGTTCATCAATCGTGGAAATCAGTCCGGGACACCAAAACAGTCAGTAATAGTCCATGAAACAGGCCAGAATCGACAAAAACTGCGAGTGTTGATCACCGACACGTAAACGCACCCCGGGGTTCGTCAATCGTGGAAATCACTCCACAATCCCAAAACAGTAAGTAATAGTCCACGAAACTGGCCAATATCGGCCAAAACTACGAGTATTTATAACCAACACGAAAACGCGCCCCAGGGTTCATCAATCGTGGAAATAGTCCGAGACCCCAAAACAGTGAGTAATTGTGCACGAAACGGGCCAGAATCGGCCAAAACTACAAGTGTTGATGACCGACACGTAAACGCACCCCGGGGTTCGTCAATCGTGGAAATCACTCCGGGACCCCAAAACAGCGAGTAATAGTCCACGAAACGGGCCGGAATCGGCCAAAACTGCGGGTGTTGATGACCGACACGCAAACGCACCCCGGGGTTCGTCAAGCGTGGAAATCAGTCCGAGACCCCAAAACAGTGAGTAATAGTCCACGAACGAGCCAAAATCGGCCAAAACTGCGGGTGTTGATGACCGACATGTAAACGCACCCCGAGGTTCTTCAGTCGGGGAAATCACTCCGGGACCCCAAAAAAGTGAGTAATAGTGCACGATACGGGCCAAAATCGGCCAAAACTGCGGGTGTTGATGACTGAAACGTAAACGCACCCCGGGGTTCGTCAATCGTGGAAATCACTCCGGGACCCCAAAACCGCGAGTAATAGTCCATGAAACTGGCCAGAATCGGCCAAAACTGTGAGTGTTTATGATCTACACGTAAACGCACCCTAGGGTTCATCAATCGTGGAAATCAGTCCGGGACACCAAAACAGTCAGTAATAGTCCATGAAACAGGCCAGAATCGACAAAAACTGCGAGTGTTGATCACCGACACGTAAACGCACCCCGGGGTTCGTCAATCGTGGAAATCACTCCCCAATCCCAAAACAGTAAGTAATAGTCCACGAAACTGGCCAGGATCGGCCAAAACTACGAGTATTTATAACCAACACGAAAACGCGCCCCAGGGTTCATCAATCGTGGAAATAGTCCGAGACCCCAAAACAGTGAGTAATTGTGCACGAAACGGGCCAGAATCGGCCAAAACTACAAGTGTTGATGACCGACACGTAAACGCACCCCGGGGTTCGTCAATCGTGGAAATCACTCCGGGACCCCAAAACAGCGAGTAATAGTCCACGAAACTGGCCAGGATCGGCCAAAACTGCGGGTATTTATGACCGACACGAAAACGCGCCCCAGGGTTCATCAATCATGGAAATCAGTCCGAGACCCCAAAACAGTGAGTAATAGTCCACGAACGAGCCAAAATCGGCCAAAACTGCGGGTGTTGATGACCGACATGTAAACGCACCCCGAGGTTCATCAGTCGGAGAAATCACTCCGGGACCCCAAAAAAGTGAGTAATAGTGCACGATACGGGCCAAAATCGGCCAAAATTGCGGGTGTTGATGACCGACACATAAACGCATCCCGGGGTTCGTCAATCGTGGAAATCACTCCGGGACCCCAAAACCGCGAGTAATAGTCCATGAAACTGGCCAAAATCGGCCAAAACTGTGAGTGTTTATGATCGACACGTAAACGCACCCTAGGGTTCATCAATCGTGGAAATCAGTCCGGGACACCAAAACAGTCAGTAATAGTCCATGAAACAGGCCAGAATCGACAAAAACTGCGAGTGTTGATCACCGACACGTAAACGCACCCCGGGGTTCGTCAATCGTGGAAATCACTCCACAATCCCAAAACAGTAAGTAATAGTCCACGAAACTGGCCAGGATCGGCCAAAACTACGAGTATTTATAACCAACACGAAAACGCGCCCCAGGGTTCATCAATCGTGGAAATAGTCCGAGACCCCAAAACAGTGAGTAATTGTGCACGAAACGGGCCAGAATCGGCCAAAACTACAAGTGTTGATGACCGACACGTAAACGCACCCCGGGGTTCGTCAATCGTGGAAATCACTCCGGGACCCCAAAACAGCGAGTAATAGTCCACGAAACGGGCCGGAATCGGCCAAAACTGCGGGTGTTGATGACCGACACGCAAACGCACCCCGGGGTTCGTCAAGCGTGGAAATCAGTCCGAGACCCCAAAACAGTGAGTAATAGTCCACGAACGAGCCAAAATCGGCCAAAACTGCGGGTGTTGATGACCGACATGTAAACGCACCCCGAGGTTCATCAGTGGGAGAAATCACTCCGGGACCCCAAAAAAGTGAGTAATAGTGCACGATACGGGCCAAAATCGGCCAAAATTGCGGGTGTTGATGACCGACACATAAACGCATCCCGGGGTTCGTCAATCGTGGAAATCACTCCGGGACCCCAAAACCGCGAGTAATAGTCCATGAAACTGGCCAGAATCGGCCAAAACTATGAGTGTTTATGATCGACACGTAAACGCACCCTGGGGTTCATCAATCGTGGAAATCAGCCCGGGACCCCAAAACAGTGAGTAATTGTCCATGAAACTGGCCAGAATCGGCCAAAACTGCGTGTGTTTATGATCGACACGTAAACGCACCCTGGGGTTCATCAATCGTGGAAATCAGTCCGGGACACCAAAACAGTCAGTAATAGTCCACGAAATAGGCCAGAATCGGCCAAAACTGCGGGTGTTGATGACCGACACGCAAACGCACCCCGGGGTTCGTCAAGCGTGGAAATCAGTCTGAGACCCCAAAACAGTGAGTAATAGTCCACGAACGAGCCAAAATTGGCCAAAACTGCGGGTGTTGATGACCGACATGTAAACGCACCCGAGGTTCATCAGTCGGGGAAATCACTCCGGGACCCCAAAAAAGTGAGTAATAGTGCACGATACGGGCCAAAATCGGCCAAAACTGCGGGTGTTGATGACCGACACGTAAACGCACCGCGGGGTTCGTCAATCGTGGAAATCACTCCGGGACCCCAAAACCGCGAGTAATAGTCCATGAAACTGGCCAGAATCGGCCAAAACTGTGAGTGTTTATGATCGACACGTAAACGCACCCTGGGGTTCATCAATCGTGGAAATCAGTCCGGGACACCAAAACAGTCAGTAATAGTCCATGAAACAGGCCAGAATCGACAAAAACTGCGAGTGTTGATGACCGACACGTAAACGCACCCCGGGGTTCGTCAATCGTGGAAATCACTCCGCAATCCCAAAACAGTAAGTAATAGTCCACGAAACTGGCCAGGATCGGCCAAAACTACGAGTATTTATAACCAACACGAAAACGCGCCCCAGGGTTCATCAATCGTGGAAATAGTCCGAGACCCCAAAACAGTGAGTAATTGTGCACGAAACGGGCCAGAATCGGCCAAAACTACAAGTGTTGATGACCGACACGTAAACGCACCCCGGGGTTCGTCAATCGTGGAAATCACTCCGGGACCCCAAAACAGCGAGTAATAGTCCACGAAACGGGCCGGAATCGGCCAAAACTATGGGTGTTGATGACCGACACGCAAACGCACCCCGGGGTTCGTCAAGCGTGGAAATCAGTCCGAGACCCCAAAACAGTGAGTAATAGTCCACGAACGAGCCAAAATCGGCCAAAACTGCGGGTGTTGATGACCGACATGTAAACGCACCCCGAGGTTCATCAGTGGGAGAAATCACTCCGGGACCCCAAAAAAGTGAGTAATAGTGCACGATACGGGCCAAAATCGGCCAAAATTGCGGGTGTTGATGACCGACACATAAACGCATCCCGGGGTTCGTCAATCGTGGAAATCACTCCGGGACCCCAAAACCACGAGTAATAGTCCATGAAACTGGCCAGAATCGGCCAAAACTGTGAGTGTTTATGATCGACACGTAAACGCACCCTGGGGTTCATCAATCGTGGAAATCAGCCCGGGACCCCAAAACAGTGAGTAATTGTCCATGAAACTGGCCAGAATCGGCCAAAACTGCGTGTGTTTATGATCGACACGTAAACGCACCCTGGGGTTCATCAATCGTGGAAATCAGTCCGGGACACCAAAACAGTCAGTAATAGTCCACGAAATAGGCCAGAATCGGCCAAAACTGCGGGTGTTGATGACCGACACGCAAACGCACCCCGGGGTTCGTCAAGCGTGGAAATCAGTCTGAGACCCCAAAACAGTGAGTAATAGTCCACGAACGAGCCAAAATTGGCCAAAACTGCGGGTGTTGATGACCGACATGTAAACGCACCCGAGGTTCATCAGTCGGGGAAATCACTCCGGGACCCCAAAAAAGTGAGTAATAGTGCACGATACGGGCCAAAATCGGCCAAAACTGCGGGTGTTGATGACCGACACGTAAACGCACCGCGGGGTTCGTCAATCGTGGAAATCACTCCGGGACCCCAAAACCGCGAGTAATAGTCCATGAAACTGGCCAGAATCGGCCAAAACTGTGAGTGTTTATGATCGACACGTAAACGCACCCTGGGGTTCATCAATCGTGGAAATCAGTCCGGGACACCAAAACAGTCAGTAATAGTCCATGAAACAGGCCAGAATCGACAAAAACTGCGAGTGTTGATGACCGACACGTAAACGCACCCCGGGGTTCGTCAATCGTGGAAATCACTCCGCAATCCCAAAACAGTAAGTAATAGTCCACGAAACTGGCCAGGATTGGGCAAAACTACGAGTATTTATGACCAACACGAAAACGCGCCCCAGGGTTCATCAATCGTGGAAATAGTCCGAGACCCCAAAACAGTGAGTAATTGTGCACGAAACGGGCCAGAATCGGCCAAAACTACAAGTGTTGATGACCGACACGTAAACGCACCCCGGGGTTCGTCAATCGTGGAAATCACTCCGGGACCCCAAAACAGCGAGTAATAGTCCACGAAACGGGCCGGAATCGGCCAAAACTATGGGTGTTGATGACCGACATGCAAACGCACCCCGGGGTTCGTCAAGCGTGGAAATCAGTCCGAGACCCCAAAACAGTGAGTAATAGTCCACGAACGAGCCAAAAATCGGCCAAAACTGCGGGTGTTGATGACCGACATGTAAACGCACCCCGAGGTTCATCAGTCGGGGAAATCACTCCGGGACCCCAAAAAAGTGAGTAATAGTGCACGATACGGGCCAAAATCGGCCAAAACTGCGGGTGTTGATGACCGACACGTAAACGCACCCCGGGGTTCGTCAATCGTGGAAATCACTCCGGGACCCCAAAACCACGAGTAATAGTCCATGAAACTGGCCAGAATCGGCCAAAACTGTGAGTGTTTATGATCGACACGTAAACGCACCCTGGGGTTCATCAATCGTGGAAATCAGTCCGGGACACCAAAACAGTCAGTAATAGTCCATGAAACAGGCCAGAATCGACAAAAACTGCGAGTGTTGATCACCGACACGTAAACGCACCCCGGGGTTCGTCAATCGTGGAAATCACTCCACAATCCCAAAACAGTAAGTAATAGTCCACGAAACTGGCCAGGATCGGCCAAAACTACGAGTATTTATAACCAACACGAAAACGCGCCCCAGGGTTCATCAATCGTGGAAATAGTCCGAGACCCCAAAACAGTGAGTAATTGTGCACGAAACGGGCCAGAATCGGCCAAAACTACAAGTGTTGATGACCGACACGTAAACGCACCCCGAGGTTCGTCAATCGTGGAAATCACTCCGGGACCCCAAAACAGCGAGTAATAGTCCACGAAACGGGCCGGAATCGGCCAAAACTGCGGGTGTTGATGACCGACACGCAAACGCACCCCGGGGTTCGTCAAGCATGGAAATCAGTCCGAGACCCCAAAACAGTGAGTAATAGTCCACGAACGAGCCAAAATCGGCCAAAACTGCGGGTGTTGATGACCGACATGTAAACACACCCCGAGGTTCATCAGTCGGGGAAATCACTCCGGGACCCCAAAAAAGTGAGTAATAGTGCACGATACGGGCCAAAATCGGCCAAAACAGCGGGTGTTGATGACCGACACGTAAACGCACCCCGGGGTTCGTCAATCGTGGAAATCACTCCGGGACCCCAAAACCGCGAGTAATAGTCCATGAAACTGGCCAGAATCGGCCAAAACTGTGAGTGTTTATGATCGACACGTAAAGGCACCCTGGGGTTCATCAATCGTGGAAATCAGTCCAGGACACCAAAACAGTCAGTAATAGTCCATGAAACAGGCCAGAATCGACAAAAACTGCGAGTGTTGATCACCGACACGTAAACGCACCCCGGGGTTCGTCAATCGTGGAAATCACTCCGCAATCCCAAAACAGTAAGTAATAGTCCACGAAACTGGCCAGGATCGGCCAAAACTACGAGTATTTATAACCAACACGAAAACGCGCCCCAGGGTTCATCAATCGTGGAAATAGTCCGAGACCCCAAAACAGTGAGTAATTGTGCACGAAACGGGCCAGAATCGGCCAAAACTACAAGTGTTGATGACCGACACGTAAACGCACCCCGGGGTTCGTCAATCGTGGAAATCACTCCGGGACCCCAAAACAGCGAGAAATAGTCCACCAAACGGGCCGGAATCGGCCAAAACTGCGGGTGTTGATGACCGACACGGAAACGCACCCCGGGGTTCGTGAAGCGTGGAAATCAGTCCGAGACCCCAAAACAGTGAGTAATAGTCCACGAACGAGCCAAAATCGGCCAAAACTGCGGGTGTTGATGACCGACATGTAAACGCACCCCGAGGTTCATCAGTCGGAGAAATCACTCCGGGAACCCAAAAAAGTGAGTAATAGTGCACGATACGGGCCAAAATCGGCCAAAACTGCGGGTGTTGATGACCGACACATAAACGCACCCCGGGGTTCGTCAATCGTGGAAATCACTCCGGGACCCCAAAACCGCGAGTAATAGTCCATGAAACTGGCCAGAATCGGCCAAAACTGTGAGTGTTTATGATCGACACGTAAACGCACCCTGGGGTTCATCAATCGTGGAAATCAGTCCGGGACACCAAAACAGTCAGTAATAGTCCATGAAACAGGCCAGAATCGACAAAAACTGCGAGTGTTGATGACCGACACGTAAACGCACCCCGGGGTTCGTCAATCGTGGAAATCACTCCGCAATCCCAAAACAGTAAGTAATAGTCCACGAAACTGGCCAGGATCGGCCAAAACTGCGAATATTTATGACCAACACGAAAACGCGCCCCAGGGTTCATCAATCGTGGAAATAGTCCGAGACCCCAAAACAGTGAGTAATTGTGCACGAAACGGGCCAGAATCGGCCAAAACTACAAGTGTTGATGACCGACACGTAAACGCACCCCGGGGTTCGTCAATCGTGGAAATCACTCCGCAATCCCAAAACAGTAAGTAATAGTCCACGAAACCGGCCAGGATCGGCCAAAACTACGAGTATTTATGACCAACACGAGAACGCGCCCCAGGGTTCATCAATCGTGGAAATAGTCCGAGACCCCAAAACAGTGAGTAATTGTGCACGAAACGGGCCAGAATCGGCCAAAACTACAAGTGTTGATGACCGACACGAAAACGCACCCCGGGGTTCGTCAATCGTGGAAATCACTCCGGGACCCCAAAACCGCGAGTAATAGTCCATGAAACTGGCCAGAATCGGCCAAAACTGTGAGTGTTTATGATCGACACGTAAACGCACCCTGGGGTTCATCAATCGTGGAAATCAGTCCGGGACACCAAAACAGTCAGTAATAGTCCATGAAACAGGCCAGAATCGACAAAAACTGCGAGTGTTGATGACCGACACGTAAACGCACCCCGGGGTTCGTCAATCGTGGAAATCACTCCGCAATCCCAAAACAGTAAGTAATAGTCCACGAAACTGGCCAGGATCGGCCAAAACTGCGAATATTTATGACCAACACGAAAACGCGCCCCAGGGTTCATCAATCGTGGAAATAGTCCGAGACCCCAAAACAGTGAGTAATTGTGCACGAAACGGGCCAGAATCGGCCAAAACTACAAGTGTTGATGACCGACACGTAAACGCACCCCGGGGTTCGTCAATCGTGGAAATCACTCCGCAATCCCAAAACAGTAAGTAATAGTCCACGAAACCGGCCAGGATCGGCCAAAACTACGAGTATTTATGACCAACACGAGAACGCGCCCCAGGGTTCATCAATCGTGGAAATAGTCCGAGACCCCAAAACAGTGAGTAATTGTGCACGAAACGGGCCAGAATCGGCCAAAACTACAAGTGTTGATGACCGACACGAAAACGCACCCCGGGGTTCGTCAATCGTGGAAATCACTCCGGGACCCCAAAACCGCGAGTAATAGTCCACGAAACGGGCCGGAATAGGCCAAAACTGCAGGTGTTGATGACCGACACGAAAACGCACCCCGGGGTTCGTCAATCGTGGAAATCAGTCCGAGACCCCAAAACAGTGAGTAATAGTCCACGAACGAGCCAAAATCGGCCAAAACTGCGGGTGTTGATGATCGACATGTAAACGCACCCCGAGGTTCATCAATCCGGGACCCCAAAAAAGTGAGTAATAGTGCACGATACGGGTCAAAATCGGCCAAAACTGCGGGTGTTGATGACCGACACGTAAACGCACCCCGGGGTTCGTCAATCGTGGAAATCAATCCGGGACCCCAAAACAGTGAGTAATAGTCCATGAAACTGGCGAGAATCGGCCAAAACTATGAGTGTTTATGATCGACACGTAAACGCACCCTGGGGTTCATCAATCGTGGAAATCAGTCCGGGACCCCAAAACAGTGAGTAATTGTCCATGAAACTGGCCAGAATCGGCCAAAACTGCGTGTGTTTATGATCGACACGTAAACGCACCCTGGGGTTCATCAATCGTGGAAATCAGTCCGGGACACCAAAACAGTCAGTAATAGTCCACGAAATAGGCCGGAATCGGCCAAAACTGCGGGTGTTGATGACCGACACGCAAACGCACCCCGGGGTTCGTCAAGCGTGGAAATCAGTCCGAGACCCCAAAACAGTGAGTAATAGTCCACGAACGAGCCAAAATTGGCCAAAACTGCGGGTGTTGATGACCGACATGTAAACGCACCCGAGGTTCATCAGTCGGGGAAATCACTCCGGGACCCCAAAAAAGTGAGTAATAGTGCACGATACGGGCCAAAATCGGCCAAAACTGCGGGTGTTGATGACCGACACGTAAACGCACCCCGGGGTTCGTCAATCGTGGAAATCACTCCGGGACCCCAAAACCGCGAGTAATAGTCCATGAAACTGGCCAGAATCGGCCAAAACTGTGAGTGTTTATGATCGACACGTAAACGCACCCTGGGGTTCATCAATCGTGGAAATCAGTCCGGGACCCCAAAACAGTCAGTAATAGTCCATGAAACTGGCCAGGATCGGCCAAAACTGCGAATATTTATGACCAACACGAAAACGCGCCCCAGGGTTCATCAATCGTGGAAATAGTCCGAGACCCCAAAACAGTGAGTAATTGTGCACGAAACGGGCCAGAATCGGCCAAAACTACAAGTGTTGATGACCGACACGTAAACGCACCCCGGGGTTCGTCAATCGTGGAAATCACTCCGCAATCCCAAAACAGTAAGTAATAGTCCACGAAACCGGCCAGGATCGGCCAAAACTACGAGTATTTATGACCAACACGAAAACGCGCCACAGGGTTCATCAATCGTGGAAATAGTCCGAGACCCCAAAACAGTGAGTAATTGTGCACGAAACGGGCCAGAATCGGCCAAAACTACAAGTGTTGATGACCGACACGAAAACGCACCCCGGGGTTCGTCAATCGTGGAAATCACTCCGGGACCCCAAAACCACGAGTAATAGTCCATGAAACTGGCCAGAATCGGCCAAAACTGTGAGTGTTTATGATCGACACGTAAACGCACCCTGGGGTTCATCAATCGTGGAAATCAGTCCGGGACACCAAAACAGTCAGTAATAGTCCATGAAACAGGCCAGAATCGACAAAAACTGCGAGTGTTGATCACCGACACGTAAACGCACCCCGGGGTTCGTCAATCGTGGAAATCACTCCACAATCCCAAAACAGTAAGTAATAGTCCACGAAACTGGCCAGGATCGGCCAAAACTACGAGTATTTATAACCAACACGAAAACGCGCCCCAGGGTTCATCAATCGTGGAAATAGTCCGAGACCCCAAAACAGTGAGTAATTGTGCACGAAACGGGCCAGAATCGGCCAAAACTACAAGTGTTGATGACCGACACGTAAACGCACCCCGAGGTTCGTCAATCGTGGAAATCACTCCGGGACCCCAAAACAGCGAGTAATAGTCCACGAAACGGGCCGGAATCGGCCAAAACTGCGGGTGTTGATGACCGACACGCAAACGCACCCCGGGGTTCGTCAAGCGTGGAAATCAGTCCGAGACCCCAAAACAGTGAGTAATAGTCCACGAACGAGCCAAAATCGGCCAAAACTGCGGGTGTTGATGACCGACATGTAAACACACCCCGAGGTTCATCAGTCGGGGAAATCACTCCGGGACCCCAAAAAAGTGAGTAATAGTGCACGATACGGGCCAAAATCGGCCAAAACAGCGGGTGTTGATGACCGACACGTAAACGCACCCCGGGGTTCGTCAATCGTGGAAATCACTCCGGGACCCCAAAACCGCGAGTAATAGTCCATGAATCTGGCCAGAATCGGCCAAAACTGTGAGTGTTTATGATCGACACGTAAACGCACCCTGGGGTTCATCAATCGTGGAAATCAGTCCAGGACACCAAAACAGTCAGTAATAGTCCATGAAACAGGCCAGAATCGACAAAAACTGCGAGTGTTGATCACCGACACGTAAACGCACCCCGGGGTTCGTCAATCGTGGAAATCACTCCGCAATCCCAAAACAGTAAGTAATAGTCCACGAAACTGGCCAGGATCGGCCAAAACTACGAGTATTTATAACCAACACGAAAACGCGCCCCAGGGTTCATCAATCGTGGAAATAGTCCGAGACCCCAAAACAGTGAGTAATTGTGCACGAAACGGGCCAGAATCGGCCAAAACTACAAGTGTTGATGACCGACACGTAAACGCACCCCGGGGTTCGTCAATCGTGGAAATCACTCCGGGACCCCAAAACAGCGAGAAATAGTCCACGAAACGGGCCGGAATCGGCCAAAACTGCGGGTGTTGATGACCGACACGGAAACGCACCCCGGGGTTCGTGAAGCGTGGAAATCAGTCCGAGACCCCAAAACAGTGAGTAATAGTCCACGAACGAGCCAAAATCGGCCAAAACTGCGGGTGTTGATGACCGACATGTAAACGCACCCCGAGGTTCATCAGTCGGAGAAATCACTCCGGGAACCCAAAAAAGTGAGTAATAGTGCACGATACGGGCCAAAATCGGCCAAAACTGCGGGTGTTGATGACCGACACATAAACGCACCCCGGGGTTCGTCAATCGTGGAAATCACTCCGGGACCCCAAAACCGCGAGTAATAGTCCATGAAACTGGCCAGAATCGGCCAAAACTGTGAGTGTTTATGATCGACACGTAAACGCACCCTGGGGTTCATCAATCGTGGAAATCAGTCCGGGACACCAAAACAGTCAGTAATAGTCCATGAAACAGGCCAGAATCGACAAAAACTGCGAGTGTTGATGACCGACACGTAAACGCACCCCGGGGTTCGTCAATCGTGGAAATCACTCCGCAATCCCAAAACAGTAAGTAATAGTCCACGAAACTGGCCAGGATCGGCCAAAACTGCGAATATTTATGACCAACACGAAAACGCGCCCCAGGGTTCATCAATCGTGGAAATAGTCCGAGACCCCAAAACAGTGAGTAATTGTGCACGAAACGGGCCAGAATCGGCCAAAACTACAAGTGTTGATGACCGACACGTAAACGCACCCCGGGGTTCGTCAATCGTGGAAATCACTCCGCAATCCCAAAACAGTAAGTAATAGTCCACGAAACCGGCCAGGATCGGCCAAAACTACGAGTATTTATGACCAACACGAGAACGTGCCCCAGGGTTCATCAATCGTGGAAATAGTCCGAGACCCCAAAACAGTGAGTAATTGTGCACGAAACGGGCCAGAATCGGCCAAAACTACAAGTGTTGATGACCGACACGAAAACGCACCCCGGGGTTCGTCAATCGTGGAAATCACTCCGGGACCCCAAAACCGCGAGTAATAGTCCACGAAACGGGCCGGAATAGGCCAAAACTGCAGGTGTTGATGACCGACACGAAAACGCACCCCGGGGTTCGTCAATCGTGGAAATCAGTCCGAGACCCCAAAACAGTGAGTAATAGTCCACGAACGAGCCAAAATCGGCCAAAACTGCGGGTGTTGATGATCGACATGTAAACGCACCCCGAGGTTCATCAATCCGGGACCCCAAAAAAGTGAGTAATAGTGCACGATACGGGTCAAAATCGGCCAAATCTGCGGGTGTTGATGACCGACACGTAAACGCACCCCGGGGTTCGTCAATCGTGGAAATCAATCCGGGACCCCAAAACAGTGAGTAATAGTCCATGAAACTGGCGAGAATCGGCCAAAACTATGAGTGTTTATGATCGACACGTAAACGCACCCTGGGGTTCATCAATCGTGGAAATCAGTCCGGGACCCCAAAACAGTGAGTAATTGTCCATGAAACTGGCCAGAATCGGCCAAAACTGCGTGTGTTTATGATCGACACGTAAACGCACCCTGGGGTTCATCAATCGTGGAAATCAGTCCGGGACACCAAAACAGTCAGTAATAGTCCACGAAATAGGCCGGAATCGGCCAAAACTGCGGGTGTTGATGACCGACATGCAAACGCACCCCGGGGTTCGTCAAGCGTGGAAATCAGTCCGAGACCCCAAAACAGTGAGTAATAGTCCACGAACGAGCCAAAATTGGCCAAAACTGCGGGTGTTGATGACCGACATGTAAACGCACCCGAGGTTCATCAGTCGGGGAAATCACTCCGGGACCCCAAAAAAGTGAGTAATAGTGCACGATACGGGCCAAAATCGGCCAAAACTGCGGGTGTTGATGACCGACACGTAAACGCACCCCGGGGTTCGTCAATCGTGGAAATCACTCCGGGACCACAAAACCGCGAGTAATAGTCCATGAAACTGGCCAGAATCGGCCAAAACTGTGAGTGTTTATGATCGACACGTAAACGCACCCTGGGGTTCATCAATCGTGGAAATCAGTCCGGGACCCCAAAACAGTCAGTAATAGTCCATGAAACAGGCCAGAATCGACAAAAACTGCGAGTGTTGATGACCGACACGTAAACGCACCCCGGGGTTCGTCAATCGTGGAAATCACTCCACAATCCCAAAACAGTAAGTAATAGTCCACGAAACTGGCCAGGATCGGCCAAAACTGCGAATATTTATGACCAACACGAAAACGCGCCCCAGGGTTCATCAATCGTGGAAATAGTCCGAGACCCCAAAACAGTGAGTAATTGTGCACGAAACGGGCCAGAATCGGCCAAAACTACAAGTGTTGATGACCGACACGTAAACGCACCCCGGGGTTCGTCAATCGTGGAAATCACTCCGCAATCCCAAAACAGTAAGTAATAGTCCACGAAACCGGCCAGGATCGGCCAAAACTACGAGTATTTATGACCAACACGAAAACGCGCCCCAGGGTTCATCAATCGTGGAAATAGTCCGAGACCCCAAAACAGTGAGTAATTGTGCACGAAACGGGCCAGAATCGGCCAAAACTACAAGTGTTGATCACCGACACGTAAACGCACCCCGGGGTTCGTCAATCGTGGAAATCACTCCGGGACCCCAAAACAGCGAGAAATAGTCCACGAAACGGGCCGGAATCGGCCAAAACTGCGGGTGTTGATGACCGACACGGAAACGCACCCCGGGGTTCGTGAAGCGTGGAAATCAGTCCGAGACCCCAAAACAGTGAGTAATAGTCCACGAACGAGCCAAAATCGGCCAAAACTGCGGGTGTTGATGACCGACATGTAAACGCACCCCGAGGTTCATCAGTCGGAGAAATCACTCCGGGAACCCAAAAAAGTGAGTAATAGTGCACGATACGGGCCAAAATCGGCCAAAACTGCGGGTGTTGATGACCGACACATAAACGCACCCCGGGGTTCGTCAATCGTGGAAATCACTCCGGGACCCCAAAACCGCGAGTAATAGTCCATGAAACTGGCCAGAATCGGCCAAAACTGTGAGTGTTTATGATCGACACGTAAACGCACCCTGGGGTTCATCAATCGTGGAAATCAGTCCGGGACACCAAAACAGTCAGTAATAGTCCATGAAACAGGCCAGAATCGACAAAAACTGCGAGTGTTGATGACCGACACGTAAACGCACCCCGGGGTTCGTCAATCGTGGAAATCACTCCGCAATCCCAAAACAGTAAGTAATAGTCCACGAAACTGGCCAGGATCGGCCAAAACTGCGAATATTTATGACCAACACGAAAACGCGCCCCAGGGTTCATCAATCGTGGAAATAGTCCGAGACCCCAAAACAGTGAGTAATTGTGCACGAAACGGGCCAGAATCGGCCAAAACTACAAGTGTTGATGACCGACACGTAAACGCACCCCGGGGTTCGTCAATCGTGGAAATCACTCCGCAATCCCAAAACAGTAAGTAATAGTCCACGAAACCGGCCAGGATCGGCCAAAACTACGAGTATTTATGACCAACACGAGAACGCGCCCCAGGGTTCATCAATCGTGGAAATAGTCCGAGACCCCAAAACAGTGAGTAATTGTGCACGAAACGGGCCAGAATCGGCCAAAACTACAAGTGTTGATGACCGACACGAAAACGCACCCCGGGGTTCGTCAATCGTGGAAATCACTCCGGGACCCCAAAACCGCGAGTAATAGTCCACGAAACGGGCCGGAATAGGCCAAAACTGCAGGTGTTGATGACCGACACGAAAACGCACCCCGGGGTTCGTCAATCGTGGAAATCAGTCCGAGACCCCAAAACAGTGAGTAATAGTCCACGAACGAGCCAAAATCGGCCAAAACTGCGGGTGTTGATGATCGACATGTAAACGCACCCCGAGGTTCATCAATCCGGGACCCCAAAAAAGTGAGTAATAGTGCACGATACGGGTCAAAATCGGCCAAATCTGCGGGTGTTGATGACCGACACGTAAACGCACCCCGGGGTTCGTCAATCGTGGAAATCAATCCGGGACCCCAAAACAGTGAGTAATAGTCCATGAAACTGGCGAGAATCGGCCAAAACTATGAGTGTTTATGATCGACACGTAAACGCACCCTGGGGTTCATCAATCGTGGAAATCAGTCCGGGACCCCAAAACAGTGAGTAATTGTCCATGAAACTGGCCAGAATCGGCCAAAACTGCGTGTGTTTATGATCGACACGTAAACGCACCCTGGGGTTCATCAATCGTGGAAATCAGTCCGGGACACCAAAACAGTCAGTAATAGTCCACGAAATAGGCCGGAATCGGCCAAAACTGCGGGTGTTGATGACCGACATGCAAACGCACCCCGGGGTTCGTCAAGCGTGGAAATCAGTCCGAGACCCCAAAACAGTGAGTAATAGTCCACGAACGAGCCAAAATTGGCCAAAACTGCGGGTGTTGATGACCGACATGTAAACGCACCCGAGGTTCATCAGTCGGGGAAATCACTCCGGGACCCCAAAAAAGTGAGTAATAGTGCACGATACGGGCCAAAATCGGCCAAAACTGCGGGTGTTGATGACCGACACGTAAACGCACCCCGGGGTTCGTCAATCGTGGAAATCACTCCGGGACCACAAAACCGCGAGTAATAGTCCATGAAACTGGCCAGAATCGGCCAAAACTGTGAGTGTTTATGATCGACACGTAAACGCACCCTGGGGTTCATCAATCGTGGAAATCAGTCCGGGACCCCAAAACAGTCAGTAATAGTCCATGAAACAGGCCAGAATCGACAAAAACTGCGAGTGTTGATGACCGACACGTAAACGCACCCCGGGGTTCGTCAATCGTGGAAATCACTCCACAATCCCAAAACAGTAAGTAATAGTCCACGAAACTGGCCAGGATCGGCCAAAACTGCGAATATTTATGACCAACACGAAAACGCGCCCCAGGGTTCATCAATCGTGGAAATAGTCCGAGACCCCAAAACAGTGAGTAATTGTGCACGAAACGGGCCAGAATCGGCCAAAACTACAAGTGTTGATGACCGACACGTAAACGCACCCCGGGGTTCGTCAATCGTGGAAATCACTCCGCAATCCCAAAACAGTAAGTAATAGTCCACGAAACCGGCCAGGATCGGCCAAAACTACAAGTGTTGATGACCGACACGAAAACGCACCCCGGGGTTCGTCAATCGTGGAAATCACTCCGGGACCCCAAAACCGCGAGTAATAGTCCATGAAACTGGCCAGAATCGGCCAAAACTGTGAGTGTTTATGATCGACACGTAAACGCACCCTGGGGTTCATCAATCGTGGAAATCAGTCCGGGACACCAAAACAGTCAGTAATAGTCCATGAAACAGGCCAGAATCGACAAAAACTGCGAGTGTTGATGACCGACACGTAAACGCACCCCGGGGTTCGTCAATCGTGGAAATCACTCCGCAATCCCAAAACAGTAAGTAATAGTCCACGAAACTGGCCAGGATCGGCCAAAACTGCGAATATTTATGACCAACACGAAAACGCGCCCCAGGGTTCATCAATCGTGGAAATAGTCCGAGACCCCAAAACAGTGAGTAATTGTGCACGAAACGGGCCAGAATCGGCCAAAACTACAAGTGTTGATGACCGACACGTAAACGCACCCCGGGGTTCGTCAATCGTGGAAATCACTCCGCAATCCCAAAACAGTAAGTAATAGTCCACGAAACCGGCCAGGATCGGCCAAAACTACGAGTATTTATGACCAACACGAGAACGCGCCCCAGGGTTCATCAATCGTGGAAATAGTCCGAGACCCCAAAACAGTGAGTAATTGTGCACGAAACGGGCCAGAATCGGCCAAAACTACAAGTGTTGATGACCGACACGAAAACGCACCCCGGGGTTCGTCAATCGTGGAAATCACTCCGGGACCCCAAAACCGCGAGTAATAGTCCACGAAACGGGCCGGAATAGGCCAAAACTGCAGGTGTTGATGACCGACACGAAAACGCACCCCGGGGTTCGTCAATCGTGGAAATCAGTCCGAGACCCCAAAACAGTGAGTAATAGTCCACGAACGAGCCAAAATCGGCCAAAACTGCGGGTGTTGATGATCGACATGTAAACGCACCCCGAGGTTCATCAATCCGGGACCCCAAAAAAGTGAGTAATAGTGCACGATACGGGTCAAAATCGGCCAAATCTGCGGGTGTTGATGACCGACACGTAAACGCACCCCGGGGTTCGTCAATCGTGGAAATCAATCCGGGACCCCAAAACAGTGAGTAATAGTCCATGAAACTGGCGAGAATCGGCCAAAACTATGAGTGTTTATGATCGACACGTAAACGCACCCTGGGGTTCATCAATCGTGGAAATCAGTCCGGGACCCCAAAACAGTGAGTAATTGTCCATGAAACTGGCCAGAATCGGCCAAAACTGCGTGTGTTTATGATCGACACGTAAACGCACCCTGGGGTTCATCAATCGTGGAAATCAGTCCGGGACACCAAAACAGTCAGTAATAGTCCACGAAATAGGCCGGAATCGGCCAAAACTGCGGGTGTTGATGACCGACATGCAAACGCACCCCGGGGTTCGTCAAGCGTGGAAATCAGTCCGAGACCCCAAAACAGTGAGTAATAGTCCACGAACGAGCCAAAATTGGCCAAAACTGCGGGTGTTGATGACCGACATGTAAACGCACCCGAGGTTCATCAGTCGGGGAAATCACTCCGGGACCCCAAAAAAGTGAGTAATAGTGCACGATACGGGCCAAAATCGGCCAAAACTGCGGGTGTTGATGACCGACACGTAAACGCACCCCGGGGTTCGTCAATCGTGGAAATCACTCCGGGACCACAAAACCGCGAGTAATAGTCCATGAAACTGGCCAGAATCGGCCAAAACTGTGAGTGTTTATGATCGACACGTAAACGCACCCTGGGGTTCATCAATCGTGGAAATCAGTCCGGGACCCCAAAACAGTCAGTAATAGTCCATGAAACAGGCCAGAATCGACAAAAACTGCGAGTGTTGATGACCGACACGTAAACGCACCCCGGGGTTCGTCAATCGTGGAAATCACTCCACAATCCCAAAACAGTAAGTAATAGTCCACGAAACTGGCCAGGATCGGCCAAAACTGCGAATATTTATGACCAACACGAAAACGCGCCCCAGGGTTCATCAATCGTGGAAATAGTCCGAGACCCCAAAACAGTGAGTAATTGTGCACGAAACGGGCCAGAATCGGCCAAAACTACAAGTGTTGATGACCGACACGTAAACGCACCCCGGGGTTCGTCAATCGTGGAAATCACTCCGCAATCCCAAAACAGTAAGTAATAGTCCACGAAACCGGCCAGGATCGGCCAAAACTACGAGTATTTATGACCAACACGAAAACGCGCCCCAGGGTTCATCAATCGTGGAAATAGTCCGAGACCCCAAAACAGTGAGTAATTGTGCACGAAACGGGCCAGAATCGGCCAAAACTACAAGTGTTGATGACCGACACGAAAACGCACCCCGGGGTTCGTCAATCGTGGAAATCACTCCGGGACCCCAAAACCGCGAGTAATAGTCCACGAAACGGGCCGGAATAGGCCAAAACTGCAGGTGTTGATGACCGACACGAAAACGCACCCCGGGGTTCGTCAATCGTGGAAATCAGTCCGAGACCCCAAAACAGTGAGTAATAGTCCACGAACGAGCCAAAATCGGCCAAAACTGCGGGTGTTGATGATCGACATGTAAACGCACCCCGAGGTTCATCAATCCGGGACCCCAAAAAAGTGAGTAATAGTGCACGATACGGGTCAAAATCGGCCAAAACTGCGGGTGTTGATGACCGACACGTAAACGCACCCCGGGGTTCGTCAATCGTGGAAATCAATCCGGGACCCCAAAACAGTGAGTAATAGTCCATGAAACTGGCGAGAATCGGCCAAAACTATGAGTGTTTATGATCGACACGTAAACGCACCCTGGGGTTCATCAATCGTGGAAATCAGTCCGGGACCCCAAAACAGTGAGTAATTGTCCATGAAACTGGCCAGAATCGGCCAAAACTGCGTGTGTTTATGATCGACACGTAAACGCACCCCGGGGTTCGTCAATCGTGGAAATCACTCCGGGACCCCAAAACAGCGAGTAATAGTCCACGAAACGGGCCGGAATCGGCCAAAACTATGGGTGTTGATGACCGACACGCAAACGCACCCCGGGGTTCGTCAAGCGTGGAAATCAGTCCGAGACCCCAAAACAGTGAGTAATAGTCCACGAACGAGCCAAAATCGGCCAAAACTGCGGGTGTTGATGACCGACATGTAAACGCACCCCGAGGTTCATCAGTCGGAGAAATCACTCCGGGAACCCAAAAAAGTGAGTAATAGTGCACGATACGGGCCAAAATCGGCCAAAACTGCGGGTGTTGATGACCGACACATAAACGCACCCCGGGGTTCGTCAATCGTGGAAATCACTCCGGGACCCCAAAACCGCGAGTAATAGTCCATGAAACTGGCCAGAATCGGCCAAAACTGTGAGTGTTTATGATCGACACGTAAACGCACCCTGGGGTTCATCAATCGTGGAAATCAGTCCGGGACACCAAAACAGTCAGTAATAGTCCATGAAACAGGCCAGAATCGACAAAAACTGCGAGTGTTGATGACCGACACGTAAACGCACCCCGGGGTTCGTCAATCGTGGAAATCACTCCGCAATCCCAAAACAGTAAGTAATAGTCCACGAAACTAGCCAGGATCGGCCAAAACTGCGAATATTTATGACCAACACGAAAACGCGCCCCAGGGTTCATCAATCGTGGAAATAGTCCGAGACCCCAAAACAGTGAGTAATTGTGCACGAAACGGGCCAGAATCGGCCAAAACTACAAGTGTTGATGACCGACACGTAAACGCACCCCGGGGTTCGTCAATCGTGGAAATCACTCCGCAATCCCAAAACAGTAAGTAATAGTCCACGAAACCGGCCAGGATCGGCCAAAACTACGAGTATTTATGACCAACACGAGAACGCGCCCCAGGGTTCATCAATCGTGGAAATAGTCCGAGACCCCAAAACAGTGAGTAATTGTGCACGAAACGGGCCAGAATCGGCCAAAACTACAAGTGTTGATGACCGACACGAAAACGCACCCCGGGGTTCGTCAATCGTGGAAATCAGTCCGAGACCCCAAAACAGTGAGTAATAGTCCACGAACGAGCCAAAATCGGCCAAAACTGCGGGTGTTGATGATCGACATGTAAACGCACCCCGAGGTTCATCAATCCGGGACCCCCAAAAAGTGAGTAATAGTGCACGATACGGGTCAAAATCGGCCAAATCTGCGGGTGTTGATGACCGACACGTAAACGCACCCCGGGGTTCGTCAATCGTGGAAATCAATCCGGGACCCCAAAACAGTGAGTAATAGTCCATGAAACTGGCGAGAATCGGCCAAAACTATGAGTGTTTATGATCGACACGTAAACGCACCCTGGGGTTCATCAATCGTGGAAATCAGTCCGGGACCCCAAAACAGTGAGTAATTGTCCATGAAACTGGCCAGAATCGGCCAAAACTGCGTGTGTTTATGATCGACACGTAAACGCACCCTGGGGTTCATCAATCGTGGAAATCAGTCCGGGACACCAAAACAGTCAGTAATAGTCCACGAAATAGGCCGGAATCGGCCAAAACTGCGGGTGTTGATGACCGACATGCAAACGCACCCCGGGGTTCGTCAAGCGTGGAAATCAGTCCGAGACCCCAAAACAGTGAGTAATAGTCCACGAACGAGCCAAAATTGGCCAAAACTGCGGGTGTTGATGACCGACATGTAAACGCACCCGAGGTTCATCAGTCGGGGAAATCACTCCGGGACCCCAAAAAAGTGAGTAATAGTGCACGATACGGGCCAAAATCGGCCAAAACTGCGGGTGTTGATGACCGACACGTAAACGCACCCCGGGGTTCGTCAATCGTGGAAATCACTCCGGGACCACAAAACCGCGAGTAATAGTCCATGAAACTGGCCAGAATCGGCCAAAACTGTGAGTGTTTATGATCGACACGTAAACGCACCCTGGGGTTCATCAATCGTGGAAATCAGTCCGGGACCCCAAAACAGTCAGTAATAGTCCATGAAACAGGCCAGAATCGACAAAAACTGCGAGTGTTGATGACCGACACGTAAACGCACCCCGGGGTTCGTCAATCGTGGAAATCACTCCACAATCCCAAAACAGTAAGTAATAGTCCACGAAACTGGCCAGGATCGGCCAAAACTGCGAATATTTATGACCAACACGAAAACGCGCCCCAGGGTTCATCAATCGTGGAAATAGTCCGAGACCCCAAAACAGTGAGTAATTGTGCACGAAACGGGCCAGAATCGGCCAAAACTACAAGTGTTGATGACCGACACGTAAACGCACCCCGGGGTTCGTCAATCGTGGAAATCACTCCGCAATCCCAAAACAGTAAGTAATAGTCCACGAAACCGGCCAGGATCGGCCAAAACTACGAGTATTTATGACCAACACGAAAACGCGCCCCAGGGTTCATCAATCGTGGAAATAGTCCGAGACCCCAAAACAGTGAGTAATTGTGCACGAAACGGGCCAGAATCGGCCAAAACTACAAGTGTTGATGACCGACACGAAAACGCACCCCGGGGTTCGTCAATCGTGGAAATCACTCCGGGACCCCAAAACCGCGAGTAATAGTCCACGAAACGGGCCGGAATAGGCCAAAACTGCAGGTGTTGATGACCGACACGAAAACGCACCCCGGGGTTCGTCAATCGTGGAAATCAGTCCGAGACCCCAAAACAGTGAGTAATAGTCCACGAACGAGCCAAAATCGGCCAAAACTGCGGGTGTTGATGATCGACATGTAAACGCACCCCGAGGTTCATCAATCCGGGACCCCAAAAAAGTGAGTAATAGTGCACGATACGGGTCAAAATCGGCCAAAACTGCGGGTGTTGATGACCGACACGTAAACGCACCCCGGGGTTCGTCAATCGTGGAAATCAATCCGGGACCCCAAAACAGTGAGTAATAGTCCATGAAACTGGCGAGAATCGGCCAAAACTATGAGTGTTTATGATCGACACGTAAACGCACCCTGGGGTTCATCAATCGTGGAAATCAGTCCGGGACCCCAAAACAGTGAGTAATTGTCCATGAAACTGGCCAGAATCGGCCAAAACTGCGTGTGTTTATGATCGACACGTAAACGCACCCTGGGGTTCATCAATCGTGGAAATCAGTCCGGGACACCAAAACAGTCAGTAATAGTCCACGAAATAGGCCGGAATCGGCCAAAACTGCGGGTGTTGATGACCGACACGCAAACGCACCCCGGGGTTCGTCAAGCGTGGAAATCAGTCCGAGACCCCAAAACAGTGAGTAATAGTCCACGAACGAGCCAAAATTGGCCAAAACTGCGGGTTTTGATGACCGACATGTAAACGCACCCGAGGTTCATCAGTCGGGGAAATCACTCCGGGACCCCAAAAAAGTGAGTAATAGTGCACGATACGGGCCAAAATCGGCCAAAACTGCGGGTGTTGATGACCGACACGTAAACGCACCCCGGGGTTCGTCAATCGTGGAAATCACTCCGGGACCCCAAAATCGCGAGTAATAGTCCATGAAACTGGCCAGAATCGGCCAAAACTGTGAGTGTTTATGATCGACACGTAAACGCACCCTGGGGTTCATCAATCGTGGAAATCAGTCCGGGACACCAAAACAGTCAGTAATAGTCCATGAAACAGGCCAGAATCGACAAAAACTGTGAGTGTTGATCACCGACACGTAAACGCACCCCGGGGTTCCTCAATCGTGGAAATCACTCCACAATCCCAAAACAGTAAGTAATAGTCCACGAAACTGGCCAGGATCGGCCAAAACTACGAGTATTTATAACCAACACGAAAACGCGCCCCAGGGTTCATCAATCGTGGAAATAGTCCGAGACCCCAAAACAGTGAGTAATTGTGCACGAAACGGGCCAGAATCGGCCAAAACTACAAGTGTTGATGACCGACACGTAAACGCACCCCGAGGTTCGTCAATCGTGGAAATCACTCCGGGACCCCAAAACAGCGAGTAATAGTCCACGAAACGGGCCGGAATCGGCCAAAACTGCGGGTGTTGATGACCGACACGCAAACGCACCCCGGGGTTCGTCAAGCGTGGAAATCAGTCCGAGACCCCAAAACAGTGAGTAATAGTCCACGAACGAGCCAAAATCGGCCAAAACTGCGGGTGTTGATGACCGACATGTAAACACACCCCGAGGTTCATCAGTCGGGGAAATCACTCCGGGACCCCAAAAAAGTGAGTAATAGTGCACGATACGGGCCAAAATCGGCCAAAACAGCGGGTGTTGATGACCGACACGTAAACGCACCCCGGGGTTCGTCAATCGTGGAAATCACTCCGGGACCCCAAAACCGCGAGTAATAGTCCATGAAACTGGCCAGAATCGGCCAAAACTGTGAGTGTTTATGATCGACACGTAAACGCACCCTGGGGTTCATCAATCGTGGAAATCAGTCCAGGACACCAAAATAGTCAGTAATAGTCCATGAAACAGGCCAGAATCGACAAAAACTGCGAGTGTTGATCACCGACACGTAAACGCACCCCGGGGTTCGTCAATCGTGGAAATCACTCCGCAATCCCAAAACAGTAAGTAATAGTCCACGAAACTGGCCAGGATCGGCCAAAACTACGAGTATTTATAACCAACACGAAAACGCGCCCCAGGGTTCATCAATCGTGGAAATAGTCCGAGACCCCAAAACAGTGAGTAATTGTGCACGAAACGGGCCAGAATCGGCCAAAACTACAAGTGTTGATGACCGACACGTAAACGCACCCCGGGGTTCGTCAATCGTGGAAATCACTCCGGGACCCCAAAACAGCGAGAAATAGTCCACGAAACGGGCCGGAATCGGCCAAAACTGCGGGTGTTGATGACCGACACGGAAACGCACCCCGGGGTTCGTGAAGCGTGGAAATCAGTCCGAGACCCCAAAACAGTGAGTAATAGTCCACGAACGAGCCAAAATCGGCCAAAACTGCGGGTGTTGATGACCGACATGTAAACGCACCCCGAGGTTCATCAGTCGGAGAAATCACTCCGGGAACCCAAAAAAGTGAGTAATAGTGCACGATACGGGCCAAAATCGGCCAAAACTGCGGGTGTTGATGACCGACACATAAACGCACCCCGGGGTTCGTCAATCGTGGAAATCACTCCGGGACCCCAAAACCGCGAGTAATAGTCCATGAAACTGGCCAGAATCGGCCAAAACTGTGAGTGTTTATGATCGACACGTAAACGCACCCTGGGGTTCATCAATCGTGGAAATCAGTCCGGGACACCAAAACAGTCAGTAATAGTCCATGAAACAGGCCAGAATCGACAAAAACTGCGAGTGTTGATGACCGACACGTAAACGCACCCCGGGGTTCGTCAATCGTGGAAATCACTCCGCAATCCCAAAACAGTAAGTAATAGTCCACGAAACTGGCCAGGATCGGCCAAAACTGCGAATATTTATGACCAACACGAAAACGCGCCCCAGGGTTCATCAATCGTGGAAATAGTCCGAGACCCCAAAACAGTGAGTAATTGTGCACGAAACGGGCCAGAATCGGCCAAAACTACAAGTGTTGATGACCGACACGTAAACGCACCCCGGGGTTCGTCAATCGTGGAAATCACTCCGCAATCCCAAAACAGTAAGTAATAGTCCACGAAACCGGCCAGGATCGGCCAAAACTACGAGTATTTATGACCAACACGAAAACGCGCCCCAGGGTTCATCAATCGTGGAAATAGTCCGAGACCCCAAAACAGTGAGTAATTGTGCACGAAACGGGCCAGAATCGGCCAAAACTACAAGTGTTGATGACCGACACGTAAACGCACCCCGAGGTTCGTCAATCGTGGAAATCACTCCGGGACCCCAAAACAGCGAGTAATAGTCCACGAAACGGGCCGGAATCGGCCAAAAATGCGGGTGTTGATGACCGACACGCAAACGCACCCCGGGGTTCGTCAAGCGTGGAAATCAGTCCGAGACCCCAAAACAGTGAGTAATAGTCCACGAACGAGCCAAAATCGGCCAAAACTGCGGGTGTTGATGACCGACATGTAAACACACCCCGAGGTTCATCAGTCGGGGAAATCACTCCGGGACCCCAAAAAAGTGAGTAATAGTGCACGATACGGGCCAAAATCGGCCAAAACAGCGGGTGTTGATGACCGACACGTAAACGCACCCCGGGGTTCGTCAATCGTGGAAATCACTCCGGGACCCCAAAACCGCGAGTAATAGTCCATGAAACTGGCCAGAATCGGCCAAAACTGTGAGTGTTTATGATCGACACGTAAACGCACCCTGGGGTTCATCAATCGTGGAAATCAGTCCAGGACACCAAAATAGTCAGTAATAGTCCATGAAACAGGCCAGAATCGACAAAAACTGCGAGTGTTGATCACCGACACGTAAACGCACCCCGGGGTTCGTCAATCGTGGAAATCACTCCGCAATCCCAAAACAGTAAGTAATAGTCCACGAAACTGGCCAGGATCGGCCAAAACTACGAGTATTTATAACCAACACGAAAACGCGCCCCAGGGTTCATCAATCGTGGAAATAGTCCGAGACCCCAAAACAGTGAGTAATTGTGCACGAAACGGGCCAGAATCGGCCAAAACTACAAGTGTTGATGACCGACACGTAAACGCACCCCGGGGTTCGTCAATCGTGGAAATCACTCCGGGACCCCAAAACAGCGAGAAATAGTCCACGAAACGGGCCGGAATCGGCCAAAACTGCGGGTGTTGATGACCGACACGGAAACGCACCCCGGGGTTCGTGAAGCGTGGAAATCAGTCCGAGACCCCAAAACAGTGAGTAATAGTCCACGAACGAGCCAAAATCGGCCAAAACTGCGGGTGTTGATGACCGACATGTAAACGCACCCCGAGGTTCATTAGTCGGAGAAATCACTCCGGGAACCCAAAAAAGTGAGTAATAGTGCACGATACGGGCCAAAATCGGCCAAAACTGCGGGTGTTGATGACCGACACATAAACGCACCCCGGGGTTCGTCAATCGTGGAAATCACTCCGGGACCCCAAAACCGCGAGTAATAGTCCATGAAACTGGCCAGAATCGGCCAAAACTGTGAGTGTTTATGATCGACACGTAAACGCACCCTGGGGTTCATCAATCGTGGAAATCAGTCCGGGACACCAAAACAGTCAGTAATAGTCCATGAAACAGGCCAGAATCGACAAAAACTGCGAGTGTTGATCACCGACACGTAAACGCACCCCGGGGTTCGTCAATCGTGGAAATCACTCCGCAATCCCAAAACAGTAAGTAATAGTCCACGAAACTGGCCAGGATCGGCCAAAACTACGAGTATTTATAACCAACACGAAAACGCGCCCCAGGGTTCATCAATCGTGGAAATAGTCCGAGACCCCAAAACAGTGAGTAATTGTGCACGAAACGGGCCAGAATCGGCCAAAACTACAAGTGTTGATGACCGACACGTAAACGCACCCCGGGGTTCGTCAATCGTGGAAATCACTCCGCAATCCCAAAACAGTAAGTAATAGTCCACGAAACCGGCCAGGATCGGCCAAAACTACGAGTATTTATGACCAACACGAAAACGCGCCCCAGGGTTCATCAATCGTGGAAATAGTCCGAGACCCCAAAACAGTGAGTAATTGTGCACGAAACGGGCCAGAATCGGCCAAAACTACAAGTGTTGATGACCGACACGTAAACGCACCCCGAGGTTCGTCAATCGTGGAAATCACTCCGGGACCCCAAAACAGCGAGTAATAGTCCACGAAACGGGCCGGAATCGGCCAAAAATGCGGGTGTTGATGACCGACACGCAAACGCACCCCGGGGTTCGTCAAGCGTGGAAATCAGTCCGAGACCCCAAAACAGTGAGTAATAGTCCACGAACGAGCCAAAATCGGCCAAAACTGCGGGTGTTGATGACCGACATGTAAACACACCCCGAGGTTCATCAGTCGGGGAAATCACTCCGGGACCCCAAAAAAGTGAGTAATAGTGCACGATACGGGCCAAAATCGGCCAAAACAGCGGGTGTTGATGACCGACACGTAAACGCACCCCGGGGTTCGTCAATCGTGGAAATCACTCCGGGACCCCAAAACCGCGAGTAATAGTCCATGAAACTGGCCAGAATCGGCCAAAACTGTGAGTGTTTATGATCGACACGTAAACGCACCCTGGGGTTCATCAATCGTGGAAATCAGTCCAGGACACCAAAATAGTCAGTAATAGTCCATGAAACAGGCCAGAATCGACAAAAACTGCGAGTGTTGATCACCGACACGTAAACGCACCCCGGGGTTCGTCAATCGTGGAAATCACTCCGCAATCCCAAAACAGTAAGTAATAGTCCACGAAACTGGCCAGGATCGGCCAAAACTACGAGTATTTATAACCAACACGAAAACGCGCCCCAGGGTTCATCAATCGTGGAAATAGTCCGAGACCCCAAAACAGTGAGTAATTGTGCACGAAACGGGCCAGAATCGGCCAAAACTACAAGTGTTGATGACCGACACGTAAACGCACCCCGGGGTTCGTCAATCGTGGAAATCACTCCGGGACCCCAAAACAGCGAGAAATAGTCCACGAAACGGGCCGGAATCGGCCAAAACTGCGGGTGTTGATGACCGACACGGAAACGCACCCCGGGGTTCGTGAAGCGTGGAAATCAGTCCGAGACCCCAAAACAGTGAGTAATAGTCCACGAACGAGCCAAAATCGGCCAAAACTGCGGGTGTTGATGACCGACATGTAAACGCACCCCGAGGTTCATTAGTCGGAGAAATCACTCCGGGAACCCAAAAAAGTGAGTAATAGTGCACGATACGGGCCAAAATCGGCCAAAACTGCGGGTGTTGATGACCGACACATAAACGCACCCCGGGGTTCGTCAATCGTGGAAATCACTCCGGGACCCCAAAACCGCGAGTAATAGTCCATGAAACTGGCCAGAATCGGCCAAAACTGTGAGTGTTTATGATCGACACGTAAACGCACCCTGGGGTTCATCAATCGTGGAAATCAGTCCAGGACACCAAAATAGTCAGTAATAGTCCATGAAACAGGCCAGAATCGACAAAAACTGCGAGTGTTGATCACCGACACGTAAACGCACCCCGGGGTTCGTCAATCGTGGAAATCACTCCGCAATCCCAAAACAGTAAGTAATAGTCCACGAAACTGGCCAGGATCGGCCAAAACTACGAGTATTTATAACCAACACGAAAACGCGCCCCAGGGTTCATCAATCGTGGAAATAGTCCGAGACCCCAAAACAGTGAGTAATTGTGCACGAAACGGGCCAGAATCGGCCAAAACTACAAGTGTTGATGACCGACACGTAAACGCACCCCGGGGTTCGTCAATCGTGGAAATCACTCCGGGACCCCAAAACAGCGAGAAATAGTCCACGAAACGGGCCGGAATCGGCCAAAACTGCGGGTGTTGATGACCGACACGGAAACGCACCCCGGGGTTCGTGAAGCGTGGAAATCAGTCCGAGACCCCAAAACAGTGAGTAATAGTCCACGAACGAGCCAAAATCGGCCAAAACTGCGGGTGTTGATGACCGACATGTAAACGCACCCCGAGGTTCATTAGTCGGAGAAATCACTCCGGGAACCCAAAAAAGTGAGTAATAGTGCACGATACGGGCCAAAATCGGCCAAAACTGCGGGTGTTGATGACCGACACATAAACGCACCCCGGGGTTCGTCAATCGTGGAAATCACTCCGGGACCCCAAAACCGCGAGTAATAGTCCATGAAACTGGCCAGAATCGGCCAAAACTGTGAGTGTTTATGATCGACACGTAAACGCACCCTGGGGTTCATCAATCGTGGAAATCAGTCCGGGACACCAAAACAGTCAGTAATAGTCCATGAAACAGGCCAGAATCGACAAAAACTGCGAGTGTTGATCACCGACACGTAAACGCACCCCGGGGTTCGTCAATCGTGGAAATCACTCCGCAATCCCAAAACAGTAAGTAATAGTCCACGAAACTGGCCAGGATCGGCCAAAACTACGAGTATTTATAACCAACACGAAAACGCGCCCCAGGGTTCATCAATCGTGGAAATAGTCCGAGACCCCAAAACAGTGAGTAATTGTGCACGAAACGGGCCAGAATCGGCCAAAACTACAAGTGTTGATGACCGACACGTAAACGCACCCCGGGGTTCGTCAATCGTGGAAATCACTCCGCAATCCCAAAACAGTAAGTAATAGTCCACGAAACCGGCCAGGATCGGCCAAAACTACGAGTATTTATGACCAACACGAAAACGCGCCCCAGGGTTCATCAATCGTGGAAATAGTCCGAGACCCCAAAACAGTGAGTAATTGTGCACGAAACGGGCCAGAATCGGCCAAAACTACAAGTGTTGATGACCGACACGTAAACGCACCCCGAGGTTCGTCAATCGTGGAAATCACTCCGGGACCCCAAAACAGCGAGTAATAGTCCACGAAACGGGCCGGAATCGGCCAAAAATGCGGGTGTTGATGACCGACACGCAAACGCACCCCGGGGTTCGTCAAGCGTGGAAATCAGTCCGAGACCCCAAAACAGTGAGTAATAGTCCACGAACGAGCCAAAATCGGCCAAAACTGCGGGTGTTGATGACCGACATGTAAACACACCCCGAGGTTCATCAGTCGGGGAAATCACTCCGGGACCCCAAAAAAGTGAGTAATAGTGCACGATACGGGCCAAAATCGGCCAAAACAGCGGGTGTTGATGACCGACACGTAAACGCACCCCGGGGTTCGTCAATCGTGGAAATCACTCCGGGACCCCAAAACCGCGAGTAATAGTCCATGAAACTGGCCAGAATCGGCCAAAACTGTGAGTGTTTATGATCGACACGTAAACGCACCCTGGGGTTCATCAATCGTGGAAATCAGTCCAGGACACCAAAATAGTCAGTAATAGTCCATGAAACAGGCCAGAATCGACAAAAACTGCGAGTGTTGATCACCGACACGTAAACGCACCCCGGGGTTCGTCAATCGTGGAAATCACTCCGCAATCCCAAAACAGTAAGTAATAGTCCACGAAACTGGCCAGGATCGGCCAAAACTACGAGTATTTATAACCAACACGAAAACGCGCCCCAGGGTTCATCAATCGTGGAAATAGTCCGAGACCCCAAAACAGTGAGTAATTGTGCACGAAACGGGCCAGAATCGGCCAAAACTACAAGTGTTGATGACCGACACGTAAACGCACCCCGGGGTTCGTCAATCGTGGAAATCACTCCGGGACCCCAAAACAGCGAGAAATAGTCCACGAAACGGGCCGGAATCGGCCAAAACTGCGGGTGTTGATGACCGACACGGAAACGCACCCCGGGGTTCGTGAAGCGTGGAAATCAGTCCGAGACCCCAAAACAGTGAGTAATAGTCCACGAACGAGCCAAAATCGGCCAAAACTGCGGGTGTTGATGACCGACATGTAAACGCACCCCGAGGTTCATTAGTCGGAGAAATCACTCCGGGAACCCAAAAAAGTGAGTAATAGTGCACGATACGGGCCAAAATCGGCCAAAACTGCGGGTGTTGATGACCGACACATAAACGCACCCCGGGGTTCGTCAATCGTGGAAATCACTCCGGGACCCCAAAACCGCGAGTAATAGTCCATGAAACTGGCCAGAATCGGCCAAAACTGTGAGTGTTTATGATCGACACGTAAACGCACCCTGGGGTTCATCAATCGTGGAAATCAGTCCGGGACACCAAAACAGTCAGTAATAGTCCATGAAACAGGCCAGAATCGACAAAAACTGCGAGTGTTGATCACCGACACGTAAACGCACCCCGGGGTTCGTCAATCGTGGAAATCACTCCGCAATCCCAAAACAGTAAGTAATAGTCCACGAAACTGGCCAGGATCGGCCAAAACTACGAGTATTTATAACCAACACGAAAACGCGCCCCAGGGTTCATCAATCGTGGAAATAGTCCGAGACCCCAAAACAGTGAGTAATTGTGCACGAAACGGGCCAGAATCGGCCAAAACTACAAGTGTTGATGACCGACACGTAAACGCACCCCGGGGTTCGTCAATCGTGGAAATCACTCCGCAATCCCAAAACAGTAAGTAATAGTCCACGAAACCGGCCAGGATCGGCCAAAACTACGAGTATTTATGACCAACACGAAAACGCGCCCCAGGGTTCATCAATCGTGGAAATAGTCCGAGACCCCAAAACAGTGAGTAATTGTGCACGAAACGGGCCAGAATCGGCCAAAACTACAAGTGTTGATGACCGACACGTAAACGCACCCCGAGGTTCGTCAATCGTGGAAATCACTCCGGGACCCCAAAACAGCGAGTAATAGTCCACGAAACGGGCCGGAATCGGCCAAAAATGCGGGTGTTGATGACCGACACGCAAACGCACCCCGGGGTTCGTCAAGCGTGGAAATCAGTCCGAGACCCCAAAACAGTGAGTAATAGTCCACGAACGAGCCAAAATCGGCCAAAACTGCGGGTGTTGATGACCGACATGTAAACACACCCCGAGGTTCATCAGTCGGGGAAATCACTCCGGGACCCCAAAAAAGTGAGTAATAGTGCACGATACGGGCCAAAATCGGCCAAAACAGCGGGTGTTGATGACCGACACGTAAACGCACCCCGGGGTTCGTCAATCGTGGAAATCACTCCGGGACCCCAAAACCGCGAGTAATAGTCCATGAAACTGGCCAGAATCGGCCAAAACTGTGAGTGTTTATGATCGACACGTAAACGCACCCTGGGGTTCATCAATCGTGGAAATCAGTCCAGGACACCAAAATAGTCAGTAATAGTCCATGAAACAGGCCAGAATCGACAAAAACTGCGAGTGTTGATCACCGACACGTAAACGCACCCCGGGGTTCGTCAATCGTGGAAATCACTCCGCAATCCCAAAACAGTAAGTAATAGTCCACGAAACTGGCCAGGATCGGCCAAAACTACGAGTATTTATAACCAACACGAAAACGCGCCCCAGGGTTCATCAATCGTGGAAATAGTCCGAGACCCCAAAACAGTGAGTAATTGTGCACGAAACGGGCCAGAATCGGCCAAAACTACAAGTGTTGATGACCGACACGTAAACGCACCCCGGGGTTCGTCAATCGTGGAAATCACTCCGGGACCCCAAAACAGCGAGAAATAGTCCACGAAACGGGCCGGAATCGGCCAAAACTGCGGGTGTTGATGACCGACACGGAAACGCACCCCGGGGTTCGTGAAGCGTGGAAATCAGTCCGAGACCCCAAAACAGTGAGTAATAGTCCACGAACGAGCCAAAATCGGCCAAAACTGCGGGTGTTGATGACCGACATGTAAACGCACCCCGAGGTTCATTAGTCGGAGAAATCACTCCGGGAACCCAAAAAAGTGAGTAATAGTGCACGATACGGGCCAAAATCGGCCAAAACTGCGGGTGTTGATGACCGACACATAAACGCACCCCGGGGTTCGTCAATCGTGGAAATCACTCCGGGACCCCAAAACCGCGAGTAATAGTCCATGAAACTGGCCAGAATCGGCCAAAACTGTGAGTGTTTATGATCGACACGTAAACGCACCCTGGGGTTCATCAATCGTGGAAATCAGTCCGGGACACCAAAACAGTCAGTAATAGTCCATGAAACAGGCCAGAATCGACAAAAACTGCGAGTGTTGATGACCGACACGTAAACGCACCCCGGGGTTCGTCAATCGTGGAAATCACTCCGCAATCCCAAAACAGTAAGTAATAGTCCACGAAACTGGCCAGGATCGGCCAAAACTGCGAATATTTATGACCAACACGAAAACGCGCCCCAGGGTTCATCAATCGTGGAAATAGTCCGAGACCCCAAAACAGTGAGTAATTGTGCACGAAACGGGCCAGAATCGGCCAAAACTACAAGTGTTGATGACCGACACGTAAACGCACCCCGGGGTTCGTCAATCGTGGAAATCACTCCACAATCCCAAAACAGTAAGTAATAGTCCACGAAACCGGCCAGGATCGGCCAAAACTACGAGTATTTATGACCAACACGAAAACGCGCCCCAGGGTTCATCAATCGTGGAAATAGTCCGAGACCCCAAAACAGTGAGTAATTGTGCACGAAACGGGCCAGAATCGGCCAAAACTACAAGTGTTGATGACCGACACGAAAACGCACCCCGGGGTTCGTCAATCGTGGAAATCACTCCGGGACCCCAAAACCGCGAGTAATAGTCCACGAAACTGGCCGGAATAGGCCAAAACTGCAGGTGTTGATGACCGACACGAAAACGCACCCCGGGGTTCGTCAATCGTGGAAATCAGTCCGAGACCCCAAAACAGTGAGTAATAGTCCACGAACGAGCCAAAATCGGCCAAAACTGCGGGTGTTGCTGATCGACATGTAAACGCACCCCGAGGTTCATCAATCCGGGACCCCAAAAAAGTGAGTAATAGTGCACGATACGGGTCAAAATCGGCCAAAACTGCGGGTGTTGATGACCGACACGTAAACGCACCCCGGGGTTCGTCAATCGTGGAAATCAATCCGGGACCCCAAAACAGTGAGTAATAGTCCATGAAACTGGCGAGAATCGGCCAAAACTATGAGTGTTTATGATCGACACGTAAACGCACCCTGGGGTTCATCAATCGTGGAAATCAGTCCGGGACCCCAAAACAGTGAGTAATTGTCCATGAAACTGGCCAGAATCGGCCAAAACTGCGTGTGTTTATGATCGACACGTAAACGCACCCTGGGGTTCATCAATCGTGGAAATCAGTCCGGGACACCAAAACAGTCAGTAATAGTCCACGAAATAGGCCGGAATCGGCCAAAACTGCGGGTGTTGATGACCGACACGCAAACGCACCCCGGGGTTCGTCAAGCGTGGAAATCAGTCCGAGACCCCAAAACAGTGAGTAATAGTCCACGAACGAGCCAAAATTGGCCAAAACTGCGGGTGTTGATGACCGACATGTAAACGCACCCGAGGTTCATCAGTCGGGGAAATCACTCCGGGACCCCAAAAAAGTGAGTAATAGTGCACGATACGGGCCAAAATCGGCCAAAACTGCGGGTGTTGATGACCGACACGTAAACGCACCCCGGGGTTCGTCAATCGTGGAAATCACTCCGGGACCCCAAAACCGCGAGTAATAGTCCATGAAACTGGCCAGAATCGGCCAAAACTGTGAGTGTTTATGATCGACACGTAAACGCACCCTGGGGTTCATCAATCGTGGAAATCAGTCCGGGACACCAAAACAGTCAGTAATAGTCCATGAAACAGGCCAGAATCGACAAAAACTGCGAGTGTTGATGACCGACACGTAAACGCACCCCGGGGTTCGTCAATCGTGGAAATCACTCCGCAATCCCAAAACAGTAAGTAATAGTCCACGAAACTGGCCAGGATTGGCCAAAACTACGAGTATTTATGACCAACACGAAAACGCGCCCCAGGGTTCATCAATCGTGGAAATAGTCCGAGACCCCAAAACAGTGAGTAATTGTGCACGAAACGGGCCAGAATCGGCCAAAACTACAAGTGTTGATGACCGACACGTAAACGCACCCCGGGGTTCGTCAAGCGTGGAAATCAGTCCGAGACCCCAAAACAGTGAGTAATAGTCCACGAACGAGCCAAAATTGGCCAAAACTGCGGGTGTTGATGACCGACATGTAAACGCACCCGAGGTTCATCAGTCGGGGAAATCACTCCGGGACCCCAAAAAAGTGAGTAATAGTGCACGATACGGGCCAAAATCGGCCAAAACTGCGGGTGTTGATGACCGACACGTAAACGCACCCCGGGGTTCGTCAATCGTGGAAATCACTCCGGGACCCCAAAACCGCGAGTAATAGTCCATGAAACTGGCCAGAATCGGCCAAAACTGTGAGTGTTTATGATCGACACGTAAACGCACCCTGGGGTTCATCAATCGTGGAAATCAGTCCGGGACACCAAAACAGTCAGTAATAGTCCATGAAACAGGCCAGAATCGACAAAAACTGCGAGTGTTGATGACCGACACGTAAACGCACCCCGGGGTTCGTCAATCGTGGAAATCACTCCACAATCCCAAAACAGTAAGTAATAGTCCACGAAACCGGCCAGGATCGGCCAAAACTACGAGTATTTATGACCAACACGAAAACGCGCCCCAGGGTTCATCAATCGTGGAAATAGTCCGAGACCCCAAAACAGTGAGTAATTGTGCACGAAACGGGCCAGAATCGGCCAAAACTACAAGTGTTGATGACCGACACGAAAACGCACCCCGGGGTTCGTCAATCGTGGAAATCACTCCGGGACCCCAAAACCGCGAGTAATAGTCCACGAAACTGGCCGGAATAGGCCAAAACTGCAGGTGTTGATGACCGACACGAAAACGCACCCCGGGGTTCGTCAATCGTGGAAATCAGTCCGAGACCCCAAAACAGTGAGTAATAGTCCACGAACGAGCCAAAATCGGCCAAAACTGCGGGTGTTGCTGATCGACATGTAAACGCACCCCGAGGTTCATCAATCCGGGACCCCAAAAAAGTGAGTAATAGTGCACGATACGGGTCAAAATCGGCCAAAACTGCGGGTGTTGATGACCGACACGTAAACGCACCCCGGGGTTCGTCAATCGTGGAAATCAATCCGGGACCCCAAAACAGTGAGTAATAGTCCATGAAACTGGCGAGAATCGGCCAAAACTATGAGTGTTTATGATCGACACGTAAACGCACCCTGGGGTTCATCAATCGTGGAAATCAGTCCGGGACCCCAAAACAGTGAGTAATTGTCCATGAAACTGGCCAGAATCGGCCAAAACTGCGTGTGTTTATGATCGACACGTAAACGCACCCTGGGGTTCATCAATCGTGGAAATCAGTCCGGGACACCAAAACAGTCAGTAATAGTCCACGAAATAGGCCGGAATCGGCCAAAACTGCGGGTGTTGATGACCGACACGCAAACGCACCCCGGGGTTCGTCAAGCGTGGAAATCAGTCCGAGACCCCAAAACAGTGAGTAATAGTCCACGAACGAGCCAAAATTGGCCAAAACTGCGGGTGTTGATGACCGACATGTAAACGCACCCGAGGTTCATCAGTCGGGGAAATCACTCCGGGACCCCAAAAAAGTGAGTAATAGTGCACGATACGGGCCAAAATCGGCCAAAACTGCGGGTGTTGATGACCGACACGTAAACGCACCCCGGGGTTCGTCAATCGTGGAAATCACTCCGGGACCCCAAAACCGCGAGTAATAGTCCATGAAACTGGCCAGAATCGGCCAAAACTGTGAGTGTTTATGATCGACACGTAAACGCACCCTGGGGTTCATCAATCGTGGAAATCAGTCCGGGACACCAAAACAGTCAGTAATAGTCCATGAAACAGGCCAGAATCGACAAAAACTGCGAGTGTTGATGACCGACACGTAAACGCACCCCGGGGTTCGTCAATCGTGGAAATCACTCCGCAATCCCAAAACAGTAAGTAATAGTCCACGAAACTGGCCAGGATTGGCCAAAACTACGAGTATTTATGACCAACACGAAAACGCGCCCCAGGGTTCATCAATCGTGGAAATAGTCCGAGACCCCAAAACAGTGAGTAATTGTGCACGAAACGGGCCAGAATCGGCCAAAACTACAAGTGTTGATGACCGACACGTAAACGCACCCCGGGGTTCGTCAAGCGTGGAAATCAGTCCGAGACCCCAAAACAGTGAGTAATAGTCCACGAACGAGCCAAAATTGGCCAAAACTGCGGGTGTTGATGACCGACATGTAAACGCACCCGAGGTTCATCAGTCGGGGAAATCACTCCGGGACCCCAAAAAAGTGAGTAATAGTGCACGATACGGGCCAAAATCGGCCAAAACTGCGGGTGTTGATGACCGACACGTAAACGCACCCCGGGGTTCGTCAATCGTGGAAATCACTCCGGGACCCCAAAACCGCGAGTAATAGTCCATGAAACTGGCCAGAATCGGCCAAAACTGTGAGTGTTTATGATCGACACGTAAACGCACCCTGGGGTTCATCAATCGTGGAAATCAGTCCGGGACACCAAAACAGTCAGTAATAGTCCATGAAACAGGCCAGAATCGACAAAAACTGCGAGTGTTGATGACCGACACGTAAACGCACCCCGGGGTTCGTCAATCGTGGAAATCACTCCGCAATCCCAAAACAGTAAGTAATAGTCCACGAAACTGGCCAGGATCGGCCAAAACTACGAGTATTTATGACCAACACGAAAACGCGCCCCAGGGTTCATCAATCGTGGAAATAGTCCGAGACCCCAAAACAGTGAGTAATTGTGCACGAAACGGGCCAGAATCGGCCAAAACTACAAGTGTTGATGACCGACACGTAAACGCACCCCGGGGTTCGTCAATCGTGGAAATCACTCCGCAATCCCAAAACAGTAAGTAATAGTCCACGAAACCGGCCAGGATCGGCCAAAACTGCGGGTGTTGATGACCGACACGCAAACGCACCCCGGGGTTCGTCAAGCGTGGAAATCAGTCCGAGACCCCAAAACAGTGAGTAATAGTCCACGAACGAGCCAAAATCGGCCAAAACTGCGGGTGTTGATGACCGACATGTAAACACACCCCGAGGTTCATCAGTCGGGGAAATCACTCCGGGACCCCAAAAAAGTGAGTAATAGTGCACGATACGGGCCAAAATCGGCCAAAACAGCGGGTGTTGATGACCGACACGTAAACGCACCCCGGGGTTCGTCAATCGTGGAAATCACTCCGGGACCCCAAAACCGCGAGTAATAGTCCACGAAACGGGCCGGAATAGGCCAAAACTGCAGGTGTTGATGACCGACACGAAAACGCACCCCGGGGTTCGTCAATCGTGGAAATCAGTCCGAGACCCCAAAACAGTGAGTAATAGTCCACGAACGAGCCAAAATCGGCCAAAACTGCGGGTGTTGATGATCGACATGTAAACGCACCCCGAGGTTCATCAATCCGGGACCCCAAAAAAGTGAGTAATTGTGCACGATACGGGTCAAAATCGGCCAAAACTGCGGGTGTTGATGACCGACACGTAAACGCACCCCGGGGTTCGTCAATCGTGGAAATCAATCCGGGACCCCAAAACAGTGAGTAATAGTCCATGAAACTGGCGAGAATCGGCCAAAACTATGAGTGTTTATGATCGACACGTAAACGCACCCTGGGGTTCATCAATCGTAGAAATCAGTCCGGGACCCCAAAACAGTGAGTAATTGTCCATGAAACTGGCCAGAATCGGCCAAAACTGCGTGTGTTTATGATCGACACGTAAACGCACCCTGGGGTTCATCAATCGTGGAAATCAGTCCGGGACACCAAAACAGTCAGTAATAGTCCACGAAATAGGCCGGAATCGGCCAAAACTGCGGGTGTTGATGACCGACACGCAAACGCACCCCGGGGTTCGTCAAGCGTGGAAATCAGTCCGAGACCCCAAAACAGTGAGTAATAGTCCACGAACGAGCCAAAATTGGCCAAAACTGCGGGTGTTGATGACCGACATGTAAACGCACCCGAGGTTCATCAGTCGGGGAAATCACTCCGGGACCCCAAAAAAGTGAGTAATAGTGCACGATACGGGCCAAAATCGGCCAAAACTGCGGGTGTTGATGACCGACACGTAAACGCACCCCGGGGTTCGTCAATCGTGGAAATCACTCCGGGACCCCAAAACCGCGAGTAATAGTCCATGAAACTGGCCAGAATCGGCCAAAACTGTGAGTGTTTATGATCGACACGTAAACGCACCCTGGGGTTCATCAATCGTGGAAATCAGTCCGGGACACCAAAACAGTCAGTAATAGTCCATGAAACAGGCCAGAATCGACAAAAACTGCGAGTGTTGATGACCGACACGTAAACGCACCCCGGGGTTCGTCAATCGTGGAAATCACTCCGCAATCCCAAAACAGTAAGTAATAGTCCACGAAACTGGCCAGGATTGGCCAAAACTACGAGTATTTATGACCAACACGAAAACGCGCCCCAGGGTTCATCAATCGTGGAAATAGTCCGAGACCCCAAAACAGTGAGTAATTGTGCACGAAACGGGCCAGAATCGGCCAAAACTACAAGTGTTGATGACCGACACGTAAACGCACCCCGGGGTTCGTCAAGCGTGGAAATCAGTCCGAGACCCCAAAACAGTGAGTAATAGTCCACGAACGAGCCAAAATTGGCCAAAACTGCGGGTGTTGATGACCGACATGTAAACGCACCCGAGGTTCATCAGTCGGGGAAATCACTCCGGGACCCCAAAAAAGTGAGTAGTAGTGCACGATACGGGCCAAAATCGGCCAAAACTGCGGGTGTTGATGACCGACACGTAAACGCACCCCGGGGTTCGTCAATCGTGGAAATCACTCCGGGACCCCAAAACCGCGAGTAATAGTCCATGAAACTGGCCAGAATCGGCCAAAACTGTGAGTGTTTATGATCGACACGTAAACGCACCCTAGGGTTCATCAATCGTGGAAATCAGTCCGGGACACCAAAACAGTCAGTAATAGTCCATGAAACAGGCCAGAATCGACAAAAACTGCGAGTGTTGATGACCGACACGTAAACGCACCCCGGGGTTCGTCAATCGTGGAAATCACTCCGCAATCCCAAAACAGTAAGTAATAGTCCACGAAACTGGCCAGGATTGTCCAAAACTACGAGTATTTATGACCAACACGAAAACGCGCCCCAGGGTTCATCAATCGTGGAAATAGTCCGAGACCCCAAAACAGTGAGTAATTGTGCACGAAACGGGCCAGAATCGGCCAAAACTACAAGTGTTGATGACCGACACGTAAACGCACCCCGGGGTTCGTCAATCGTGGAAATCACTCCGGGACCCCAAAACAGCGAGTAATAGTCCACGAAACGGGCCGGAATCGGCCAAAACTATGGGTGTTGATGACCGACACGCAAACGCACCCCGGGGTTCGTCAAGCGTGGAAATCAGTCCGAGACCCCAAAACAGTGAGTAATAGTCCACGAACGAGCCAAAAATCGGCCAAAACTGCGGGTGTTGATGACCGACATGTAAACGCACCCCGAGGTTCATCAGTCGGGGAAATCACTCCGGGACCCCAAAAAAGTGAGTAATAGTGCACGATACGGGCCAAAATCGACCAAAACTGCGGGTGTTGATGACCGACACGTAAACGCACCCCGGGGTTCGTCAATCGTGGAAATCACTCCGGGACCCCAAAACCGCGAGTAATAGTCCATGAAACTGGCCAGAATCGGCCAAAACTGTGAGTGTTTATGATCGACACGTAAACGCACCCTGGGGTTCATCAATCGTGGAAATCAGTCCGGGACACCAAAACAGTCAGTAATAGTCCATGAAACAGGCCAGAATCGACAAAAACTGCGAGTGTTGATCACCGACACGTAAACGCACCCCGGGGTTCGTCAATCGTGGAAATCACTCCACAATCCCAAAACAGTAAGTAATAGTCCACGAAACTGGCCAGGATCGGCCAAAACTACGAGTATTTATAACCAACACGAAAATGCGCCCCAGGGTTCATCAATCGTGGAAATAGTCCGAGACCCCAAAACAGTGAGTAATTGTGCACGAAACGGGCCAGAATCGGCCAAAACTACAAGTGTTGATGACCGACACGTAAACGCACCCCGGGGTTCGTCAATCGTGGAAATCACTCCGGGACCCCAAAACAACGAGTAATAGTCCACGAAACGGGCCGGAATCGGCCAAAACTGCGGGTGTTGATGACCGACACGCAAACGCACCCCGGGGTTCGTCAAGCGTGGAAATCAGTCCGAGACCCCAAAACAGTGAGTAATAGTCCACGAACGAGCCAAAATCGGCCAAAACTGCGGGTGTTGATGACCGACATGTAAACACACCCCGAGGTTCATCAGTCGGGGAAATCACTCCGGGACCCCAAAAAAGTGAGTAATAGTGCACGATACGGGCCAAAATCGGCCAAAACAGCGGGTGTTGATGACCGACACGTAAACGCACCCCGGGGTTCGTCAATCGTGGAAATCACTCCGGGACCCCAAAACCGCGAGTAATAGTCCACGAAACGGGCCGGAATAGGCCAAAACTGCAGGTGTTGATGACCGACACGAAAACGCACCCCGGGGTTCGTCAATCGTGGAAATCAGTCCGAGACCCCAAAACAGTGAGTAATAGTCCACGAACGAGCCAAAATCGGCCAAAACTGCGGGTGTTGATGATCGACATGTAAACGCACCCCGAGGTTCATCAATCCGGGACCCCAAAAAAGTGAGTAATTGTGCACGATACGGGTCAAAATCGGCCAAAACTGCGGGTGTTGATGACCGACACGTAAACGCACCCCGGGGTTCGTCAATCGTGGAAATCAATCCGGGACCCCAAAACAGTGAGTAATAGTCCATGAAACTGGCGAGAATCGGCCAAAACTATGAGTGTTTATGATCGACACGTAAACGCACCCTGGGGTTCATCAATCGTGGAAATCAGTCCGGGACCCCAAAACAGTGAGTAATTGTCCATGAAACTGGCCAGAATCGGCCAAAACTGCGTGTGTTTATGATCGACACGTAAACGCACCCTGGGGTTCATCAATCGTGGAAATCAGTCCGGGACACCAAAACAGTCAGTAATAGTCCACGAAATAGGCCGGAATCGGCCAAAACTGCGGGTGTTGATGACCGACACGCAAACGCACCCCGGGGTTCGTCAAGCGTGGAAATCAGTCCGAGACCCCAAAACAGTGAGTAATAGTCCACGAACGAGCCAAAATTGGCCAAAACTGCGGGTGTTGATGACCGACATGTAAACGCACCCGAGGTTCATCAGTCGGGGAAATCACTCCGGGACCCCAAAAAAGTGAGTAATAGTGCACGATACGGGCCAAAATCGGCCAAAACTGCGGGTGTTGATGACCGACACGTAAACGCACCCCGGGGTTCGTCAATCGTGGAAATCACTCCGGGACCCCAAAACCGCGAGTAATAGTCCATGAAACTGGCCAGAATCGGCCAAAACTGTGAGTGTTTATGATCGACACGTAAACGCACCCTGGGGTTCATCAATCGTGGAAATCAGTCCGGGACACCAAAACAGTCAGTAATAGTCCATGAAACAGGCCAGAATCGACAAAAACTGCGAGTGTTGATGACCGACACGTAAACGCACCCCGGGGTTCGTCAATCGTGGAAATCACTCCGCAATCCCAAAACAGTAAGTAATAGTCCACGAAACTGGCCAGGATTGGCCAAAACTACGAGTATTTATGACCAACACGAAAACGCGCCCCAGGGTTCATCAATCGTGGAAATAGTCCGAGACCCCAAAACAGTGAGTAATTGTGCACGAAACGGGCCAGAATCGGCCAAAACTACAAGTGTTGATGACCGACACGTAAACGCACCCCGGGGTTCGTCAAGCGTGGAAATCAGTCCGAGACCCCAAAACAGTGAGTAATAGTCCACGAACGAGCCAAAATTGGCCAAAACTGCGGGTGTTGATGACCGACATGTAAACGCACCCGAGGTTCATCAGTCGGGGAAATCACTCCGGGACCCCAAAAAAGTGAGTAATAGTGCACGATACGGGCCAAAATCGGCCAAAACTGCGGGTGTTGATGACCGACACGTAAACGCACCCCGGGGTTCGTCAATCGTGGAAATCACTCCGCAATCCCAAAACAGTAAGTAATAGTCCACGAAACTGGCCAGGATCGGCCAAAACTACGAGTATTTATAACCAACACGAAAACGCGCCCCAGGGTTCATCAATCGTGGAAATAGTCCGAGACCCCAAAACAGTGAGTAATTGTGCACGAAACGGGCCAGAATCGGCCAAAACTACAAGTGTTGATGACCGACACGTAAACGCACCCCGGGGTTCGTCAATCGTGGAAATCACTCCGCAATCCCAAAACAGTAAGTAATAGTCCACGAAACCGGCCAGGATCGGCCAAAACTGCGGGTGTTGATGACCGACACGCAAACGCACCCCGGGGTTCGTCAAGCGTGGAAATCAGTCCGAGACCCCAAAACAGTGAGTAATAGTCCACGAACGAGCCAAAATCGGCCAAAACTGCGGGTGTTGATGACCGACATGTAAACACACCCCGAGGTTCATCAGTCGGGGAAATCACTCCGGGACCCCAAAAAAGTGAGTAATAGTGCACGATACGGGCCAAAATCGGCCAAAACAGCGGGTGTTGATGACCGACACGTAAACGCACCCCGGGGTTCGTCAATCGTGGAAATCACTCCGGGACCCCAAAACCGCGAGTAATAGTCCACGAAACGGGCCGGAATAGGCCAAAACTGCAGGTGTTGATGACCGACACGAAAACGCACCCCGGGGTTCGTCAATCGTGGAAATCAGTCCGAGACCCCAAAACAGTGAGTAATAGTCCACGAACGAGCCAAAATCGGCCAAAACTGCGGGTGTTGATGATCGACATGTAAACGCACCCCGAGGTTCATCAATCCGGGACCCCAAAAAAGTGAGTAATTGTGCACGATACGGGTCAAAATCGGCCAAAACTGCGGGTGTTGATGACCGACACGTAAACGCACCCCGGGGTTCGTCAATCGTGGAAATCAATCCGGGACCCCAAAACAGTGAGTAATAGTCCATGAAACTGGCGAGAATCGGCCAAAACTATGAGTGTTTATGATCGACACGTAAACGCACCCTGGGGTTCATCAATCGTAGAAATCAGTCCGGGACCCCAAAACAGTGAGTAATTGTCCATGAAACTGGCCAGAATCGGCCAAAACTGCGTGTGTTTATGATCGACACGTAAACGCACCCTGGGGTTCATCAATCGTGGAAATCAGTCCGGGACACCAAAACAGTCAGTAATAGTCCACGAAATAGGCCGGAATCGGCCAAAACTGCGGGTGTTGATGACCGACACGCAAACGCACCCCGGGGTTCGTCAAGCGTGGAAATCAGTCCGAGACCCCAAAACAGTGAGTAATAGTCCACGAACGAGCCAAAATTGGCCAAAACTGCGGGTGTTGATGACCGACATGTAAACGCACCCGAGGTTCATCAGTCGGGGAAATCACTCCGGGACCCCAAAAAAGTGAGTAATAGTGCACGATACGGGCCAAAATCGGCCAAAACTGCGGGTGTTGATGACCGACACGTAAACGCACCCCGGGGTTCGTCAATCGTGGAAATCACTCCGGGACCCCAAAACCGCGAGTAATAGTCCATGAAACTGGCCAGAATCGGCCAAAACTGTGAGTGTTTATGATCGACACGTAAACGCACCCTGGGGTTCATCAATCGTGGAAATCAGTCCGGGACACCAAAACAGTCAGTAATAGTCCATGAAACAGGCCAGAATCGAAGAAAACTCCGAGTGTTGATGACCGACACGTAAACGCACCCCGGGGTTCGTCAATCGTGGAAATCACTCCGCAATCCCAAAACAGTAAGTAATAGTCCACGAAACTGGCCAGGATTGGCCAAAACTACGAGTATTTATGACCAACACGAAAACGCGCCCCAGGGTTCATCAATCGTGGAAATAGTCCGAGACCCCAAAACAGTGAGTAATTGTGCACGAAACGGGCCAGAATCGGCCAAAACTACAAGTGTTGATGACCGACACGTAAACGCACCCCGGGGTTCGTCAAGCGTGGAAATCAGTCCGAGACCCCAAAACAGTGAGTAATAGTCCACGAACGAGCCAAAATTGGCCAAAACTGCGGGTGTTGATGACCGACATGTAAACGCACCCGAGGTTCATCAGTCGGGGAAATCACTCCGGGACCCCAAAAAAGTGAGTAATAGTGCACGATACGGGCCAAAATCGGCCAAAACTGCGGGTGTTGATGACCGACACGTAAACGCACCCCGGGGTTCGTCAATCGTGGAAATCACTCCGGGACCCCAAAACCGCGAGTAATAGTCCATGAAACTGGCCAGAATCGGCCAAAACTGTGAGTGTTTATGATCGACACGTAAACGCACCCTAGGGTTCATCAATCGTGGAAATCAGTCCGGGACACCAAAACAGTCAGTAATAGTCCATCAAACAGGCCAGAATCGACAAAAACTGCGAGTGTTGATGACCGACACGTAAACGCACCCCGGGGTTCGTCAATCGTGGAAATCACTCCGCAATCCCAAAACAGTAAGTAATAGTCCACGAAACTGGCCAGGATTGTCCAAAACTACGAGTATTTATGACCAACACGAAAACGCGCCCCAGGGTTCATCAATCGTGGAAATAGTCCGAGACCCCAAAACAGTGAGTAATTGTGCACGAAACGGGCCAGAATCGGCCAAAACTACAAGTGTTGATGACCGACACGTAAACGCACCCCGGGGTTCGTCAATCGTGGAAATCACTCCGGGACCCCAAAACAGCGAGTAATAGTCCACGAAACGGGCCGGAATCGGCCAAAACTATGGGTGTTGATGACCGACACGCAAACGCACCCCGGGGTTCGTCAAGCGTGGAAATCAGTCCGAGACCCCAAAACAGTGAGTAATAGTCCACGAACGAGCCAAAAATCGGCCAAAACTGCGGGTGTTGATGACCGACATGTAAACGCACCCCGAGGTTCATCAGTCGGGGAAATCACTCCGGGACCCCAAAAAAGTGAGTAATAGTGCACGATACGGGCCAAAATCGACCAAAACTGCGGGTGTTGATGACCGACACGTAAACGCACCCCGGGGTTCGTCAATCGTGGAAATCACTCCGGGACCCCAAAACCGCGAGTAATAGTCCATGAAACTGGCCAGAATCGGCCAAAACTGTGAGTGTTTATGATCGACACGTAAACGCACCCTGGGGTTCATCAATCGTGGAAATCAGTCCGGGACACCAAAACAGTCAGTAATAGTCCATGAAACAGGCCAGAATCGACAAAAACTGCGAGTGTTGATCACCGACACGTAAACGCACCCCGGGGTTCGTCAATCGTGGAAATCACTCCACAATCCCAAAACAGTAAGTAATAGTCCACGAAACTGGCCAGGATCGGCCAAAACTACGAGTATTTATAACCAACACGAAAATGCGCCCCAGGGTTCATCAATCGTGGAAATAGTCCGAGACCCCAAAACAGTGAGTAATTGTGCACGAAACGGGCCAGAATCGGCCAAAACTACAAGTGTTGATGACCGACACGTAAACGCACCCCGGGGTTCGTCAATCGTGGAAATCACTCCGGGACCCAAAAACAACGAGTAATAGTCCACGAAACGGGCCGGAATCGGCCAAAACTGCGGGTGTTGATGACCGACACGCAAACGCACCCCGGGGTTCGTCAAGCGTGGAAATCAGTCCGAGACCCCAAAACAGTGAGTAATAGTCCACGAACGAGCCAAAATCGGCCAAAACTGCGGGTGTTGATGACCGACATGTAAACACACCCCGAGGTTCATCAGTCGGGGAAATCACTCCGGGACCCCAAAAAAGTGAGTAATAGTGCACGATACGGGCCAAAATCGGCCAAAACAGCGGGTGTTGATGACCGACACGTAAACGCACCCCGGGGTTCGTCAATCGTGGAAATCACTCCGGGACCCCAAAACCGCGAGTAATAGTCCACGAAACGGGCCGGAATAGGCCAAAACTGCAGGTGTTGATGACCGACACGAAAACGCACCCCGGGGTTCGTCAATCGTGGAAATCAGTCCGAGACCCCAAAACAGTGAGTAATAGTCCACGAACGAGCCAAAATCGGCCAAAACTGCGGGTGTTGATGATCGACATGTAAACGCACCCCGAGGTTCATCAATCCGGGACCCCAAAAAAGTGAGTAATTGTGCACGATACGGGTCAAAATCGGCCAAAACTGCGGGTGTTGATGACCGACACGTAAACGCACCCCGGGGTTCGTCAATCGTGGAAATCAATCCGGGACCCCAAAACAGTGAGTAATAGTCCATGAAACTGGCGAGAATCGGCCAAAACTATGAGTGTTTATGATCGACACGTAAACGCACCCTGGGGTTCATCAATCGTGGAAATCAGTCCGGGACCCCAAAACAGTGAGTAATTGTCCATGAAACTGGCCAGAATCGGCCAAAACTGCGTGTGTTTATGATCGACACGTAAACGCACCCTGGGGTTCATCAATCGTGGAAATCAGTCCGGGACACCAAAACAGTCAGTAATAGTCCACGAAATAGGCCGGAATCGGCCAAAACTGCGGGTGTTGATGACCGACACGCAAACGCACCCCGGGGTTCGTCAAGCGTGGAAATCAGTCCGAGACCCCAAAACAGTGAGTAATAGTCCACGAACGAGCCAAAATTGGCCAAAACTGCGGGTGTTGATGACCGACATGTAAACGCACCCGAGGTTCATCAGTCGGGGAAATCACTCCGGGACCCCAAAAAAGTGAGTAATAGTGCACGATACGGGCCAAAATCGGCCAAAACTGCGGGTGTTGATGACCGACACGTAAACGCACCCCGGGGTTCGTCAATCGTGGAAATCACTCCGGGACCCCAAAACCGCGAGTAATAGTCCATGAAACTGGCCAGAATCGGCCAAAACTGTGAGTGTTTATGATCGACACGTAAACGCACCCTGGGGTTCATCAATCGTGGAAATCAGTCCGGGACACCAAAACAGTCAGTAATAGTCCATGAAACAGGCCAGAATCGACAAAAACTGCGAGTGTTGATGACCGACACGTAAACGCACCCCGGGGTTCGTCAATCGTGGAAATCACTCCGCAATCCCAAAACAGTAAGTAATAGTCCACGAAACTGGCCAGGATTGGCCAAAACTACGAGTATTTATGACCAACACGAAAACGCGCCCCAGGGTTCATCAATCGTGGAAATAGTCCGAGACCCCAAAACAGTGAGTAATTGTGCACGAAACGGGCCAGAATCGGCCAAAACTACAAGTGTTGATGACCGACACGTAAACGCACCCCGGGGTTCGTCAAGCGTGGAAATCAGTCCGAGACCCCAAAACAGTGAGTAATAGTCCACGAACGAGCCAAAATTGGCCAAAACTGCGGGTGTTGATGACCGACATGTAAACGCACCCGAGGTTCATCAGTCGGGGAAATCACTCCGGGACCCCAAAAAAGTGAGTAATAGTGCACGATACGGGCCAAAATCGGCCAAAACTGCGGGTGTTGATGACCGACACGTAAACGCACCCCGGGGTTCGTCAATCGTGGAAATCACTCCGGGACCCCAAAACCGCGAGTAATAGTCCATGAAACTGGCCAGAATCGGCCAAAACTGTGAGTGTTTATGATCGACACGTAAACGCACCCTGGGGTTCATCAATCGTGGAAATCAGTCCGGGACACCAAAACAGTCAGTAATAGTCCATGAAACAGGCCAGAATCGACAAAAACTGCGAGTGTTGATGACCGACACGTAAACGCACCCCGGGGTTCGTCAATCGTGGAAATCACTCCGCAATCCCAAAACAGTAAGTAATAGTCCACGAAACTGGCCAGGATTGGCCAAAACTACGAGTATTTATGACCAACACGAAAACGCGCCCCAGGGTTCATCAATCGTGGAAATAGTCCGAGACCCCAAAACAGTGAGTAATTGTGCACGAAACGGGCCAGAATCGGCCAAAACTACAAGTGTTGATGACCGACACGTAAACGCACCCCGGGGTTCGTCAATCGTGGAAATCACTCCGGGACCCCAAAACAACGAGTAATAGTCCACGAAACGGGCCGGAATCGGCCAAAACTGCGGGTGTTGATGACCGACACGCAAACGCACCCCGGGGTTCGTCAAGCGTGGAAATCAGTCCGAGACCCCAAAACAGTGAGTAATAGTCCACGAACGAGCCAAAATCGGCCAAAACTGCGGGTGTTGATGACCGACATGTAAACACACCCCGAGGTTCATCAGTCGGGGAAATCACTCCGGGACCCCAAAAAAGTGAGTAATAGTGCACGATACGGGCCAAAATCGGCCAAAACTGCGGGTGTTGATGACCGACACGTAAACGCACCCCGGGGTTCGTCAATCGTGGAAATCACTCCGGGACCCCAAAACCGCGAGTAATAGTCCATGAAACTGGCCAGAATCGGCCAAAACTGTGAGTGTTTATGATCGACACGTAAACGCACCCTGGGGTTCATCAATCGTGGAAATCAGTCCGGGACACCAAAACAGTCAGTAATAGTCCATGAAACAGGCCAGAATCGAAGAAAACTCCGAGTGTTGATGACCGACACGTAAACGCACCCCGGGGTTCGTCAATCGTGGAAATCACTCCGCAATCCCAAAACAGTAAGTAATAGTCCACGAAACTGGCCAGGATTGGCCAAAACTACGAGTATTTATGACCAACACGAAAACGCGCCCCAGGGTTCATCAATCGTGGAAATAGTCCGAGACCCCAAAACAGTGAGTAATTGTGCACGAAACGGGCCAGAATCGGCCAAAACTACAAGTGTTGATGACCGACACGTAAACGCACCCCGGGGTTCGTCAAGCGTGGAAATCAGTCCGAGACCCCAAAACAGTGAGTAATAGTCCACGAACGAGCCAAAATTGGCCAAAACTGCGGGTGTTGATGACCGACATGTAAACGCACCCGAGGTTCATCAGTCGGGGAAATCACTCCGGGACCCCAAAAAAGTGAGTAATAGTGCACGATACGGGCCAAAATCGGCCAAAACTGCGGGTGTTGATGACCGACACGTAAACGCACCCCGGGGTTCGTCAATCGTGGAAATCACTCCGGGACCCCAAAACCGCGAGTAATAGTCCATGAAACTGGCCAGAATCGGCCAAAACTGTGAGTGTTTATGATCGACACGTAAACGCACCCTAGGGTTCATCAATCGTGGAAATCAGTCCGGGACACCAAAACAGTCAGTAATAGTCCATGAAACAGGCCAGAATCGACAAAAACTGCGAGTGTTGATGACCGACACGTAAACGCACCCCGGGGTTCGTCAATCGTGGAAATCACTCCGCAATCCCAAAACAGTAAGTAATAGTCCACGAAACTGGCCAGGATTGTCCAAAACTACGAGTATTTATGACCAACACGAAAACGCGCCCCAGGGTTCATCAATCGTGGAAATAGTCCGAGACCCCAAAACAGTGAGTAATTGTGCACGAAACGGGCCAGAATCGGCCAAAACTACAAGTGTTGATGACCGACACGTAAACGCACCCCGGGGTTCGTCAATCGTGGAAATCACTCCGGGACCCCAAAACAGCGAGTAATAGTCCACGAAACGGGCCGGAATCGGCCAAAACTATGGGTGTTGATGACCGACACGCAAACGCACCCCGGGGTTCGTCAAGCGTGGAAATCAGTCCGAGACCCCAAAACAGTGAGTAATAGTCCACGAACGAGCCAAAAATCGGCCAAAACTGCGGGTGTTGATGACCGACATGTAAACGCACCCCGAGGTTCATCAGTCGGGGAAATCACTCCGGGACCCCAAAAAAGTGAGTAATAGTGCACGATACGGGCCAAAATCGACCAAAACTGCGGGTGTTGATGACCGACACGTAAACGCACCCCGGGGTTCGTCAATCGTGGAAATCACTCCGGGACCCCAAAACCGCGAGTAATAGTCCATGAAACTGGCCAGAATCGGCCAAAACTGTGAGTGTTTATGATCGACACGTAAACGCACCCTGGGGTTCATCAATCGTGGAAATCAGTCCGGGACACCAAAACAGTCAGTAATAGTCCATGAAACAGGCCAGAATCGACAAAAACTGCGAGTGTTGATCACCGACACGTAAACGCACCCCGGGGTTCGTCAATCGTGGAAATCACTCCACAATCCCAAAACAGTAAGTAATAGTCCACGAAACTGGCCAGGATCGGCCAAAACTACGAGTATTTATAACCAACACGAAAATGCGCCCCAGGGTTCATCAATCGTGGAAATAGTCCGAGACCCCAAAACAGTGAGTAATTGTGCACGAAACGGGCCAGAATCGGCCAAAACTACAAGTGTTGATGACCGACACGTAAACGCACCCCGGGGTTCGTCAATCGTGGAAATCACTCCGGGACCCAAAAACAACGAGTAATAGTCCACGAAACGGGCCGGAATCGGCCAAAACTGCGGGTGTTGATGACCGACACGCAAACGCACCCCGGGGTTCGTCAAGCGTGGAAATCAGTCCGAGACCCCAAAACAGTGAGTAATAGTCCACGAACGAGCCAAAATCGGCCAAAACTGCGGGTGTTGATGACCGACATGTAAACACACCCCGAGGTTCATCAGTCGGGGAAATCACTCCGGGACCCCAAAAAAGTGAGTAATAGTGCACGATACGGGCCAAAATCGGCCAAAACAGCGGGTGTTGATGACCGACACGTAAACGCACCCCGGGGTTCGTCAATCGTGGAAATCACTCCGGGACCCCAAAACCGCGAGTAATAGTCCACGAAACGGGCCGGAATAGGCCAAAACTGCAGGTGTTGATGACCGACACGAAAACGCACCCCGGGGTTCGTCAATCGTGGAAATCAGTCCGAGACCCCAAAACAGTGAGTAATAGTCCACGAACGAGCCAAAATCGGCCAAAACTGCGGGTGTTGATGATCGACATGTAAACGCACCCCGAGGTTCATCAATCCGGGACCCCAAAAAAGTGAGTAATTGTGCACGATACGGGTCAAAATCGGCCAAAACTGCGGGTGTTGATGACCGACACGTAAACGCACCCCGGGGTTCGTCAATCGTGGAAATCAATCCGGGACCCCAAAACAGTGAGTAATAGTCCATGAAACTGGCGAGAATCGGCCAAAACTATGAGTGTTTATGATCGACACGTAAACGCACCCTGGGGTTCATCAATCGTGGAAATCAGTCCGGGACCCCAAAACAGTGAGTAATTGTCCATGAAACTGGCCAGAATCGGCCAAAACTGCGTGTGTTTATGATCGACACGTAAACGCACCCTGGGGTTCATCAATCGTGGAAATCAGTCCGGGACACCAAAACAGTCAGTAATAGTCCACGAAATAGGCCGGAATCGGCCAAAACTGCGGGTGTTGATGACCGACACGCAAACGCACCCCGGGGTTCGTCAAGCGTGGAAATCAGTCCGAGACCCCAAAACAGTGAGTAATAGTCCACGAACGAGCCAAAATTGGCCAAAACTGCGGGTGTTGATGACCGACATGTAAACGCACCCGAGGTTCATCAGTCGGGGAAATCACTCCGGGACCCCAAAAAAGTGAGTAATAGTGCACGATACGGGCCAAAATCGGCCAAAACTGCGGGTGTTGATGACCGACACGTAAACGCACCCCGGGGTTCGTCAATCGTGGAAATCACTCCGGGACCCCAAAACCGCGAGTAATAGTCCATGAAACTGGCCAGAATCGGCCAAAACTGTGAGTGTTTATGATCGACACGTAAACGCACCCTGGGGTTCATCAATCGTGGAAATCAGTCCGGGACACCAAAACAGTCAGTAATAGTCCATGAAACAGGCCAGAATCGACAAAAACTGCGAGTGTTGATGACCGACACGTAAACGCACCCCGGGGTTCGTCAATCGTGGAAATCACTCCGCAATCCCAAAACAGTAAGTAATAGTCCACGAAACTGGCCAGGATTGGCCAAAACTACGAGTATTTATGACCAACACGAAAACGCGCCCCAGGGTTCATCAATCGTGGAAATAGTCCGAGACCCCAAAACAGTGAGTAATTGTGCACGAAACGGGCCAGAATCGGCCAAAACTACAAGTGTTGATGACCGACACGTAAACGCACCCCGGGGTTCGTCAAGCGTGGAAATCAGTCCGAGACCCCAAAACAGTGAGTAATAGTCCACGAACGAGCCAAAATTGGCCAAAACTGCGGGTGTTGATGACCGACATGTAAACGCACCCGAGGTTCATCAGTCGGGGAAATCACTCCGGGACCCCAAAAAAGTGAGTAATAGTGCACGATACGGGCCAAAATCGGCCAAAACTGCGGGTGTTGATGACCGACACGTAAACGCACCCCGGGGTTCGTCAATCGTGGAAATCACTCCGGGACCCCAAAACCGCGAGTAATAGTCCATGAAACTGGCCAGAATCGGCCAAAACTGTGAGTGTTTATGATCGACACGTAAACGCACCCTGGGGTTCATCAATCGTGGAAATCAGTCCGGGACACCAAAACAGTCAGTAATAGTCCATGAAACAGGCCAGAATCGACAAAAACTGCGAGTGTTGATGACCGACACGTAAACGCACCCCGGGGTTCGTCAATCGTGGAAATCACTCCGCAATCCCAAAACAGTAAGTAATAGTCCACGAAACTGGCCAGGATTGGCCAAAACTACGAGTATTTATGACCAACACGAAAACGCGCCCCAGGGTTCATCAATCGTGGAAATAGTCCGAGACCCCAAAACAGTGAGTAATTGTGCACGAAACGGGCCAGAATCGGCCAAAACTACAAGTGTTGATGACCGACACGTAAACGCACCCCGGGGTTCGTCAATCGTGGAAATCACTCCGGGACCCCAAAACAACGAGTAATAGTCCACGAAACGGGCCGGAATCGGCCAAAACTGCGGGTGTTGATGACCGACACGCAAACGCACCCCGGGGTTCGTCAAGCGTGGAAATCAGTCCGAGACCCCAAAACAGTGAGTAATAGTCCACGAACGAGCCAAAATCGGCCAAAACTGCGGGTGTTGATGACCGACATGTAAACACACCCCGAGGTTCATCAGTCGGGGAAATCACTCCGGGACCCCAAAAAAGTGAGTAATAGTGCACGATACGGGCCAAAATCGGCCAAAACAGCGGGTGTTGATGACCGACACGTAAACGCACCCCGGGGTTCGTCAATCGTGGAAATCACTCCGGGACCCCAAAACCGCGAGTAATAGTCCACGAAACGGGCCGGAATAGGCCAAAACTGCAGGTGTTGATGACCGACACGAAAACGCACCCCGGGGTTCGTCAATCGTGGAAATCAGTCCGAGACCCCAAAACAGTGAGTAATAGTCCACGAACGAGCCAAAATCGGCCAAAACTGCGGGTGTTGATGATCGACATGTAAACGCACCCCGAGGTTCATCAATCCGGGACCCCAAAAAAGTGAGTAATTGTGCACGATACGGGTCAAAATCGGCCAAAACTGCGGGTGTTTATGATCGACACGTAAACGCACCCCTGGGGTTCATCAATCGTGGAAATCAGTCCGGGACCCCAAAACAGTGAGTAATTGTCCATGAAACTGGCCAGAATCGGCCAAAACTGCGTGTGTTTATGATCGACACGTAAACGCACCCTGGGGTTCATCAATCGTGGAAATCAGTCCGGGACACCAAAACAGTCAGTAATAGTCCACGAAATAGGCCGGAATCGGCCAAAACTGCGGGTGTTGATGACCGACACGCAAACGCACCCCGGGGTTCGTCAAGCGTGGAAATCAGTCCGAGACCCCAAAACAGTGAGTAATAGTCCACGAACGAGCCAAAATTGGCCAAAACTGCGGGTGTTGATGACCGACATGTAAACGCACCCGAGGTTCATCAGTCGGGGAAATCACTCCGGGACCCCAAAAAAGTGAGTAATAGTGCACGATACGGGCCAAAATCGGCCAAAACTGCGGGTGTTGATGACCGACACGTAAACGCACCCCGGGGTTCGTCAATCGTGGAAATCACTCCGGGACCCCAAAACCGCGAGTAATAGTCCATGAAACTGGCCAGAATCGGCCAAAACTGTGAGTGTTTATGATCGACACGTAAACGCACCCTGGGGTTCATCAATCGTGGAAATCAGTCCGGGACACCAAAACAGTCAGTAATAGTCCATGAAACAGGCCAGAATCGACAAAAACTGCGAGTGTTGATGACCGACACGTAAACGCACCCCGGGGTTCGTCAATCGTGGAAATCACTCCGCAATCCCAAAACAGTAAGTAATAGTCCACGAAACTGGCCAGGATTGGCCAAAACTACGAGTATTTATGACCAACACGAAAACGCGCCCCAGGGTTCATCAATCGTGGAAATAGTCCGAGACCCCAAAACAGTGAGTAATTGTGCACGAAACGGGCCAGAATCGGCCAAAACTACAAGTGTTGATGACCGACACGTAAACGCACCCCGGGGTTCGTCAAGCGTGGAAATCAGTCCGAGACCCCAAAACAGTGAGTAATAGTCCACGAACGAGCCAAAATTGGCCAAAACTGCGGGTGTTGATGACCGACATGTAAACGCACCCGAGGTTCATCAGTCGGGGAAATCACTCCGGGACCCCAAAAAAGTGAGTAATAGTGCACGATACGGGCCAAAATCGGCCAAAACTGCGGGTGTTGATGACCGACACGTAAACGCACCCCGGGGTTCGTCAATCGTGGAAATCACTCCGGGACCCCAAAACCGCGAGTAATAGTCCATGAAACTGGCCAGAATCGGCCAAAACTGTGAGTGTTTATGATCGACACGTAAACGCACCCTGGGGTTCATCAATCGTGGAAATCAGTCCGGGACACCAAAACAGTCAGTAATAGTCCATGAAACAGGCCAGAATCGACAAAAACTGCGAGTGTTGATGACCGACACGTAAACGCACCCCGGGGTTCGTCAATCGTGGAAATCACTCCGCAATCCCAAAACAGTAAGTAATAGTCCACGAAACTGGCCAGGATTGGCCAAAACTACGAGTATTTATGACCAACACGAAAACGCGCCCCAGGGTTCATCAATCGTGGAAATAGTCCGAGACCCCAAAACAGTGAGTAATTGTGCACGAAACGGGCCAGAATCGGCCAAAACTACAAGTGTTGATGACCGACACGTAAACGCACCCCGGGGTTCGTCAATCGTGGAAATCACTCCGGGACCCCAAAACAGCGAGTAATAGTCCACGAAACGGGCCGGAATCGGCCAAAACTATGGGTGTTGATGACCGACACGCAAACGCACCCCGGGGTTCGTCAAGCGTGGAAATCAGTCCGAGACCCCAAAACAGTGAGTAATAGTCCATGAAACTGGCGAGAATCGGCCAAAACTGCGGGTGTTGATGACCGACACGTAAACGCACCCCGGGGTTCGTCAATCGTGGAAATCACTCCGGGACCCCAAAACCGCGAGTAATAGTCCATGAAACTGGCCAGAATCGGCCAAAACTGTGAGTGTTTATGATCGACACGTAAACGCACCCTGGGGTTCATCAATCGTGGAAATCAGTCCGGGACACCAAAACAGTCAGTAATAGTCCATGAAACAGGCCAGAATCGACAAAAACTGCGAGTGTTGATGACCGACACGTAAACGCACCCCGGGGTTCGTCAATCGTGGAAATCACTCCGCAATCCCAAAACAGTAAGTAATAGTCCACGAAACTGGCCAGGATTGGCCAAAACTACGAGTATTTATGACCAACACGAAAACGCGCCCCAGGGTTCATCAATCGTGGAAATAGTCCGAGACCCCAAAACAGTGAGTAATTGTGCACGAAACGGGCCAGAATCGGCCAAAACTACAAGTGTTGATGACCGACACGTAAACGCACCCCGGGGTTCGTCAATCGTGGAAATCACTCCGGGACCCCAAAACAGCGAGTAATAGTCCACGAAACGGGCCGGAATCGGCCAAAACTATGGGTGTTGATGACCGACACGCAAACGCACCCCGGGGTTCGTCAAGCGTGGAAATCAGTCCGAGACCCCAAAACAGTGAGTAATAGTCCATGAAACTGGCGAGAATCGGCCAAAACTATGAGTGTTTATGATCGACACGTAAACGCACCCTGGGGTTCATCAATCGTGGAAATCAGTCCGGGACCCCAAAACAGTGAGTAATTGTCCATGAAACTGGCCAGAATCGGCCAAAACTGCGTGTGTTTATGATCGACACGTAAACGCACCCTGGGGTTCATCAATCGTGGAAATCAGTCCGGGACACCAAAACAGTCAGTAATAGTCCACGAAATAGGCCGGAATCGGCCAAAACTGCGGGTGTTGATGACCGACACGCAAACGCACCCCGGGGTTCGTCAAGCGTGGAAATCAGTCCGAGACCCCAAAACAGTGAGTAATAGTCCACGAACGAGCCAAAATTGGCCAAAACTGCGGGTGTTGATGACCGACATGTAAACGCACCCGAGGTTCATCAGTCGGGGAAATCACTCCGGGACCCCAAAAAAGTGAGTAATAGTGCACGATACGGGCCAAAATCGGCCAAAACTGCGGGTGTTGATGACCGACACGTAAACGCACCCCGGGGTTCGTGAATCGTGGAAATCACTCCGGGACCCCAAAACCGCGAGTAATAGTCCATGAAACTGGCCAGAATCGGCCAAAACTGTGAGTGTTTATGATCGACACGTAAACGCACCCTGGGGTTCATCAATCGTGGAAATCAGTCCGGGACACCAAAACAGTCAGTAATAGTCCATGAAACAGGCCAGAATCGACAAAAACTGCGAGTGTTGATCACCGACACGTAAACGCACCCCGTGGTTCGTCAATCGTGGAAATCACTCCGCAATCCCAAAACAGTAAGTAATAGTCCACGAAACTGGCCAGGATTGGCCAAAACTACGAGTATTTATGACCAACACGAAAACGCGCCCCAGGGTTCATCAATCGTGGAAATAGTCCGAGACCCCAAAACAGTGAGTAATTGTGCACGAAACGGGCCAGAATCGGCCAAAACTACAAGTGTTGATGACCGACACGTAAACGCACCCCGGGGTTCGTCAAGCGTGGAAATCAGTCCGAGACCCCAAAACAGTGAGTAATAGTCCACGAACGAGCCAAAATTGGCCAAAACTGCGGGTGTTGATGACCGACATGTAAACGCACCCGAGGTTCATCAGTCGGGGAAATCACTCCGGGACCCCAAAAAAGTGAGTAATAGTGCACGATACGGGCCAAAATCGGCCAAAACTGCGGGTGTTGATGACCGACACGTAAACGCACCCCGGGGTTCGTCAATCGTGGAAATCACTCCGGGACCCCAAAACCGCGAGTAATAGTCCATGAAACTGGCCAGAATCGGCCAAAACTGTGAGTGTTTATGATCGACACGTAAACGCACCCTGGGGTTCATCAATCGTGGAAATCAGTCCGGGACACCAAAACAGTCAGTAATAGTCCATGAAACAGGCCAGAATCGACAAAAACTGCGAGTGTTGATGACCGACACGTAAACGCACCCCGGGGTTCGTCAATCGTGGAAATCACTCCGCAATCCCAAAACAGTAAGTAATAGTCCACGAAACTGGCCAGGATTGGCCAAAACTACGAGTATTTATGACCAACACGAAAACGCGCCCCAGGGTTCATCAATCGTGGAAATAGTCCGAGACCCCAAAACAGTGAGTAATTGTGCACGAAACGGGCCAGAATCGGCCAAAACTACAAGTGTTGATGACCGACACGTAAACGCACCCCGGGGTTCGTCAAGCGTGGAAATCAGTCCGAGACCCCAAAACAGTGAGTAATAGTCCATGAACGAGCCAAAATTGGCCAAAACTGCGGGTGTTGATGACCGACATGTAAACGCACCCGAGGTTCATCAGTCGGGGAAATCACTCCGGGACCCCAAAAAAGTGAGTAATAGTGCACGATACGGGCCAAAATCGGCCAAAACTGCGGGTGTTGATGACCGACACGTAAACGCACCCCGGGGTTCGTCAATCGTGGAAATCACTCCGGGACCCCAAAACCGCGAGTAATAGTCCATGAAACTGGCCAGAATCGGCCAAAACTGTGAGTGTTTATGATCGACACGTAAACGCACCCTGGGGTTCATCAATCGTGGAAATCAGTCCGGGACACCAAAACAGTCAGTAATAGTCCATGAAACAGGCCAGAATCGACAAAAACTGTGAGTGTTGATCACCGACACGTAAACGCACCCCGGGGTTCGTCAATCGTGGAAATCACTCCGCAATCCCAAAACAGTAAGTAATAGTCCACGAAACTGGCCAGGATTGGCCAAAACTACGAGTATTTATGACCAACACGAAAACGCGCCCCAGGGTTCATCAATCGTGGAAATAGTCCGAGACCCCAAAACAGTGAGTAATTGTGCACGAAACGGGCCAGAATCGGCCAAAACTACAAGTGTTGATGACCGACACGTAAACGCACCCCGGGGTTCGTCAAGCGTGGAAATCAGTCCGAGACCCCAAAACAGTGAGTAATAGTCCACGAACGAGCCAAAATTGGCCAAAACTGCGGGTGTTGATGACCGACATGTAAACGCACCCGAGGTTCATCAGTCGGGGAAATCACTCCGGGACCCCAAAAAAGTGAGTAATAGTGCACGATACGGGCCAAAATCGGCCAAAACTGCGGGTGTTGATGACCGACACGTAAACGCACCCCGGGGTTCGTCAATCGTGGAAATCACTCCGGGACCCCAAAACCGCGAGTAATAGTCCATGAAACTGGCCAGAATCGGCCAAAACTGTGAGTGTTTATGATCGACACGTAAACGCACCCTGGGGTTCATCAATCGTGGAAATCAGTCCGGGACACCAAAACAGTCAGTAATAGTCCATGAAACAGGCCAGAATCGACAAAAACTGCGAGTGTTGATGACCGACACGTAAACGCACCCCGGGGTTCGTCAATCGTGGAAATCACTCCGCAATCCCAAAACAGTAAGTAATAGTCCACGAAACTGGCCAGGATTGGCCAAAACTACAAGTATTTATGACCAACACGAAAACGCGCCCCAGGGTTCATCAATCGTGGAAATAGTCCGAGACCCCAAAACAGTGAGTAATTGTGCACGAAACGGGCCAGAATCGGCCAAAACTACAAGTGTTGATGACCGACACGTAAACGCACCCCGGGGTTCGTCAATCGTGGAAATCACTCCGGGACCCCAAAACAGCGAGTAATAGTCCACGAAACGGGCCGGAATCGGCCAAAACTATGGGTGTTGATGACCGACACGCAAACGCACCCCGGGGTTCGTCAAGCGTGGAAATCAGTCCGAGACCCCAAAACAGTGAGTAATAGTCCACGAACGAGCCAAAAATCGGCCAAAACTGCGGGTGTTGATGACCGACATGTAAACGCACCCCGAGGTTCATCAGTCGGGGAAATCACTCCGGGACCCCAAAAAAGTGAGTAATAGTGCACGATACGGGCCAAAATCGGCCAAAACTGCGGGTGTTGATGACCGACACGTAAACGCACCCCGGGGTTCGTCAATCGTGGAAATCACTCCGGGACCCCAAAACCGCGAGTAATAGTCCATGAAACTGGCCAGAATCGGCCAAAACTGTGAGTGTTTATGATCGACACGTAAACGCACCCTGGGGTTCATCAATCGTGGAAATCAGTCCGGGACACCAAAACAGTCAGTAATAGTCCATGAAACAGGCCAGAATCGACAAAAACTGCGAGTGTTGATGACCGACACGTAAACGCACCCCGGGGTTCGTCAATCGTGGAAATCACTCCGCAATCCCAAAACAGTAAGTAATAGTCCACGAAACTGGCCAGGATTGGCCAAAACTACAAGTATTTATGACCAACACGAAAACGCGCCCCAGGGTTCATCAATCGTGGAAATAGTCCGAGACCCCAAAACAGTGAGTAATTGTGCACGAAACGGGCCAGAATCGGCCAAAACTACAAGTGTTGATGACCGACACGTAAACGCACCCCGGGGTTCGTCAATCGTGGAAATCACTCCGGGACCCCAAAACAGCGAGTAATAGTCCACGAAACGGGCCGGAATCGGCCAAAACTATGGGTGTTGATGACCGACACGCAAACGCACCCCGGGGTTCGTCAAGCGTGGAAATCAGTCCGAGACCCCAAAACAGTGAGTAATAGTCCACGAACGAGCCAAAAATCGGCCAAAACTGCGGGTGTTGATGACCGACATGTAAACGCACCCCGAGGTTCATCAGTCGGGGAAATCACTCCGGGACCCCAAAAAAGTGAGTAATAGTGCACGATACGGGCCAAAATCGGCCAAAACTGCGGGTGTTGATGACCGACACGTAAACGCACCCCGGGGTTCGTCAATCGTGGAAATCACTCCGGGACCCCAAAACCGCGAGTAATAGTCCATGAAACTGGCCAGAATCGGCCAAAACTGTGAGTGTTTATGATCGACACGTAAACGCACCCTGGGGTTCATCAATCGTGGAAATCAGTCCGGGACACCAAAACAGTCAGTAATAGTCCATGAAACAGGCCAGAATCGACAAAAACTGCGAGTGTTGATCACCGACACGTAAACGCACCCCGTGGTTCGTCAATCGTGGAAATCACTCCGCAATCCCAAAACAGTAAGTAATAGTCCACGAAACTGGCCAGGATTGGCCAAAACTACGAGTATTTATGACCAACACGAAAACGCGCCCCAGGGTTCATCAATCGTGGAAATAGTCCGAGACCCCAAAACAGTGAGTAATTGTGCACGAAACGGGCCAGAATCGGCCAAAACTACAAGTGTTGATGACCGACACGTAAACGCACCCCGGGGTTCGTCAAGCGTGGAAATCAGTCCGAGACCCCAAAACAGTGAGTAATAGTCCACGAACGAGCCAAAATTGGCCAAAACTGCGGGTGTTGATGACCGACATGTAAACGCACCCGAGGTTCATCAGTCGGGGAAATCACTCCGGGACCCCAAAAAAGTGAGTAATAGTGCACGATACGGGCCAAAATCGGCCAAAACTGCGGGTGTTGATGACCGACACGTAAACGCACCCCGGGGTTCGTCAATCGTGGAAATCACTCCGGGACCCCAAAACCGCGAGTAATAGTCCATGAAACTGGCCAGAATCGGCCAAAACTGTGAGTGTTTATGATCGACACGTAAACGCACCCTGGGGTTCATCAATCGTGGAAATCAGTCCGGGACACCAAAACAGTCAGTAATAGTCCATGAAACAGGCCAGAATCGACAAAAACTGCGAGTGTTGATGACCGACACGTAAACGCACCCCGGGGTTCGTCAATCGTGGAAATCACTCCGCAATCCCAAAACAGTAAGTAATAGTCCACGAAACTGGCCAGGATTGGCCAAAACTACGAGTATTTATGACCAACACGAAAACGCGCCCCAGGGTTCATCAATCGTGGAAATAGTCCGAGACCCCAAAACAGTGAGTAATTGTGCACGAAACGGGCCAGAATCGGCCAAAACTACAAGTGTTGATGACCGACACGTAAACGCACCCCGGGGTTCGTCAAGCGTGGAAATCAGTCCGAGACCCCAAAACAGTGAGTAATAGTCCATGAACGAGCCAAAATTGGCCAAAACTGCGGGTGTTGATGACCGACATGTAAACGCACCCGAGGTTCATCAGTCGGGGAAATCACTCCGGGACCCCAAAAAAGTGAGTAATAGTGCACGATACGGGCCAAAATCGGCCAAAACTGCGGGTGTTGATGACCGACACGTAAACGCACCCCGGGGTTCGTCAATCGTGGAAATCACTCCGGGACCCCAAAACCGCGAGTAATAGTCCATGAAACTGGCCAGAATCGGCCAAAACTGTGAGTGTTTATGATCGACACGTAAACGCACCCTGGGGTTCATCAATCGTGGAAATCAGTCCGGGACACCAAAACAGTCAGTAATAGTCCATGAAACAGGCCAGAATCGACAAAAACTGTGAGTGTTGATCACCGACACGTAAACGCACCCCGGGGTTCGTCAATCGTGGAAATCACTCCGCAATCCCAAAACAGTAAGTAATAGTCCACGAAACTGGCCAGGATTGGCCAAAACTACGAGTATTTATGACCAACACGAAAACGCGCCCCAGGGTTCATCAATCGTGGAAATAGTCCGAGACCCCAAAACAGTGAGTAATTGTGCACGAAACGGGCCAGAATCGGCCAAAACTACAAGTGTTGATGACCGACACGTAAACGCACCCCGGGGTTCGTCAAGCGTGGAAATCAGTCCGAGACCCCAAAACAGTGAGTAATAGTCCACGAACGAGCCAAAATTGGCCAAAACTGCGGGTGTTGATGACCGACATGTAAACGCACCCGAGGTTCATCAGTCGGGGAAATCACTCCGGGACCCCAAAAAAGTGAGTAATAGTGCACGATACGGGCCAAAATCGGCCAAAACTGCGGGTGTTGATGACCGACACGTAAACGCACCCCGGGGTTCGTCAATCGTGGAAATCACTCCGGGACCCCAAAACCGCGAGTAATAGTCCATGAAACTGGCCAGAATCGGCCAAAACTGTGAGTGTTTATGATCGACACGTAAACGCACCCTGGGGTTCATCAATCGTGGAAATCAGTCCGGGACACCAAAACAGTCAGTAATAGTCCATGAAACAGGCCAGAATCGACAAAAACTGCGAGTGTTGATGACCGACACGTAAACGCACCCCGGGGTTCGTCAATCGTGGAAATCACTCCGCAATCCCAAAACAGTAAGTAATAGTCCACGAAACTGGCCAGGATTGGCCAAAACTACAAGTATTTATGACCAACACGAAAACGCGCCCCAGGGTTCATCAATCGTGGAAATAGTCCGAGACCCCAAAACAGTGAGTAATTGTGCACGAAACGGGCCAGAATCGGCCAAAACTACAAGTGTTGATGACCGACACGTAAACGCACCCCGGGGTTCGTCAATCGTGGAAATCACTCCGGGACCCCAAAACAGCGAGTAATAGTCCACGAAACGGGCCGGAATCGGCCAAAACTATGGGTGTTGATGACCGACACGCAAACGCACCCCGGGGTTCGTCAAGCGTGGAAATCAGTCCGAGACCCCAAAACAGTGAGTAATAGTCCACGAACGAGCCAAAAATCGGCCAAAACTGCGGGTGTTGATGACCGACATGTAAACGCACCCCGAGGTTCATCAGTCGGGGAAATCACTCCGGGACCCCAAAAAAGTGAGTAATAGTGCACGATACGGGCCAAAATCGGCCAAAACTGCGGGTGTTGATGACCGACACGTAAACGCACCCCGGGGTTCGTCAATCGTGGAAATCACTCCGGGACCCCAAAACCGCGAGTAATAGTCCATGAAACTGGCCAGAATCGGCCAAAACTGTGAGTGTTTATGATCGACACGTAAACGCACCCTGGGGTTCATCAATCGTGGAAATCAGTCCGGGACACCAAAACAGTCAGTAATAGTCCATGAAACAGGCCAGAATCGACAAAAACTGCGAGTGTTGATGACCGACACGTAAACGCACCCCGGGGTTCGTCAATCGTGGAAATCACTCCGCAATCCCAAAACAGTAAGTAATAGTCCACGAAACTGGCCAGGATTGGCCAAAACTACAAGTATTTATGACCAACACGAAAACGCGCCCCAGGGTTCATCAATCGTGGAAATAGTCCGAGACCCCAAAACAGTGAGTAATTGTGCACGAAACGGGCCAGAATCGGCCAAAACTACAAGTGTTGATGACCGACACGTAAACGCACCCCGGGGTTCGTCAATCGTGGAAATCACTCCGGGACCCCAAAACAGCGAGTAATAGTCCACGAAACGGGCCGGAATCGGCCAAAACTATGGGTGTTGATGACCGACACGCAAACGCACCCCGGGGTTCGTCAAGCGTGGAAATCAGTCCGAGACCCCAAAACAGTGAGTAATAGTCCACGAACGAGCCAAAAATCGGCCAAAACTGCGGGTGTTGATGACCGACATGTAAACGCACCCCGAGGTTCATCAGTCGGGGAAATCACTCCGGGACCCCAAAAAAGTGAGTAATAGTGCACGATACGGGCCAAAATCGGCCAAAACTGCGGGTGTTGATGACCGACACGTAAACGCACCCCGGGGTTCGTCAATCGTGGAAATCACTCCGGGACCCCAAAACCGCGAGTAATAGTCCATGAAACTGGCCAGAATCGGCCAAAACTGTGAGTGTTTATGATCGACACGTAAACGCACCCTGGGGTTCATCAATCGTGGAAATCAGTCCGGGACACCAAAACAGTCAGTAATAGTCCATGAAACAGGCCAGAATCGACAAAAACTGCGAGTGTTGATGACCGACACGTAAACGCACCCCGGGGTTCGTCAATCGTGGAAATCACTCCGCAATCCCAAAACAGTAAGTAATAGTCCACGAAACTGGCCAGGATTGGCCAAAACTACGAGTATTTATGACCAACACGAAAACGCGCCCCAGGGTTCATCAATCGTGGAAATAGTCCGAGACCCCAAAACAGTGAGTAATTGTGCACGAAACGGGCCAGAATCGGCCAAAACTACAAGTGTTGATGACCGACACGTAAACGCACCCCGGGGTTCGTCAATCGTGGAAATCACTCCAGGACTCCAAAACAGCGAGTAATAGTCCACGAAACGGGCCGGAATCGGCCAAAACTATGGGTGTTGATGACCGACACGCAAACGCACCCCGGGGTTCGTCAAGCGTGGAAATCAGTCCGAGACCCCAAAACAGTGAGTAATAGTCCACGAACGAGCCAAAAATCGGCCAAAACTGCGGGTGTTGATGACCGACATGTAAACGCACCCCGAGGTTCATCAGTCGGGGAAATCACTCCGGGACCCCAAAAAAGTGAGTAATAGTGCACGATACGGGCCAAAATCGGCCAAAACTGCGGGTGTTGATGACCGACACGTAAACGCACCCCGGGGTTCGTCAATCGTGGAAATCACTCCGCAATCCCAAAACAGTAAGTAATAGTCCACGAAACTGGCCAGGATTGGCCAAAACTACGAGTATTTATGACCAACACGAAAACGCGCCCCAGGGTTCATCAATCGTGGAAATAGTCCGAGACCCCAAAACAGTGAGTAATTGTGCACGAAACGGGCCAGAATCGGCCAAAACTACAAGTGTTGATGACCGACACGTAAACGCACCCCGGGGTTCGTCAATCGTGGAAATCACTCCGGGACCCCAAAACAGCGAGTAATAGTCCACGAAACGGGCCGGAATCGGCCAAAACTATGGGTGTTGATGACCGACACGCAAACGCACCCCGGGGTTCGTCAAGCGTGGAAATCAGTCCGAGACCCCAAAACAGTGAGTAATAGTCCACGAACGAGCCAAAAATCGGCCAAAACTGCGGGTGTTGATGACCGACATGTAAACGCACCCCGAGGTTCATCAGTCGGGGAAATCACTCCGGGACCCCAAAAAAGTGAGTAATAGTGCACGATACGGGCCAAAATCGGCCAAAACTGCGGGTGTTGATGACCGACACGTAAACGCACCCCGGGGTTCGTCAATCGTGGAAATCACTCCGGGACCCCAAAACCGCGAGTAATAGTCCATGAAACTGGCCAGAATCGGCCAAAACTGTGAGTGTTTATGATCGACACGTAAACGCACCCTGGGGTTCATCAATCGTGGAAATCAGTCCGGGACACCAAAACAGTCAGTAATAGTCCATGAAACAGGCCAGAATCGACAAAAACTGCGAGTGTTGATGACCGACACGTAAACGCACCCCGGGGTTCGTCAATCGTGGAAATCACTCCGCAATCCCAAAACAGTAAGTAATAGTCCACGAAACTGGCCAGGATTGGCCAAAACTACGAGTATTTATGACCAACACGAAAACGCGCCCCAGGGTTCATCAATCGTGGAAATAGTCCGAGACCCCAAAACAGTGAGTAATTGTGCACGAAACGGGCCAGAATCGGCCAAAACTACAAGTGTTGATGACCGACACGTAAACGCACCCCGGGGTTCGTCAATCGTGGAAATCACTCCGGGACCCCAAAACAGCGAGTAATAGTCCACGAAACGGGCCGGAATCGGCCAAAACTATGGGTGTTGATGACCGACACGCAAACGCACCCCGGGGTTCGTCAAGCGTGGAAATCAGTCCGAGACCCCAAAACAGTGAGTAATAGTCCACGAACGAGCCAAAAATCGGCCAAAACTGCGGGTGTTGATGACCGACATGTAAACGCACCCCGAGGTTCATCAGTCGGGGAAATCACTCCGGGACCCCAAAAAAGTGAGTAATAGTGCACGATACGGGCCAAAATCGGCCAAAACTGCGGGTGTTGATGACCGACACGTAAACGCACCCCGGGGTTCGTCAATCGTGGAAATCACTCCGGGACCCCAAAACAGTAAGTAATAGTCCACGAAACTGGCCAGGATCGGCCAAAACTGTGAGTGTTTATGACCAACACGAAAACGCGCCCCAGGGTTCATCAATCGTGGAAATAGTCCGAGACCCCAAAACAGTGAGTAATTGTGCACGAAACGGGCCAGAATCGGCCAAAACTACAAGTGTTGATGACCGACACGTAAACGCACCCCGGGGTTCGTCAATCGTGGAAATCACTCCGGGACCCCAAAACAGCGAGTAATAGTCCACGAAACGGGCCGGAATCGGCCAAAACTATGGGTGTTGATGACCGACACGCAAACGCACCCCGGGGTTCGTCAAGCGTGGAAATCAGTCCGAGACCCCAAAACAGTGAGTAATAGTCCACGAACGAGCCAAAAATCGGCCAAAACTGCGGGTGTTGATGACCGACATGTAAACGCACCCCGAGGTTCATCAGTCGGGGAAATCACTCCGGGACCCCAAAAAAGTGAGTAATAGTGCACGATACGGGCCAAAATCGGCCAAAACTGCGGGTGTTGATGACCGACACGTAAACGCACCCCGGGGTTCGTCAATCGTGGAAATCACTCCGGGACCCCAAAACAGTAAGTAATAGTCCACGAAACTGGCCAGGATCGGCCAAAACTGTGAGTGTTTATGACCAACACGAAAACGCGCCCCAGGGTTCATCAATCGTGGAAATAGTCCGAGACCCCAAAACAGTGAGTAATTGTGCACGAAACGGGCCAGAATCGGCCAAAACTACAAGTGTTGATGACCGACACGTAAACGCACCCCGGGGTTCGTCAATCGTGGAAATCACTCCGGGACCCCAAAACAGCGAGTAATAGTCCACGAAACGGGCCGGAATCGGCCAAAACTATGGGTGTTGATGACCGACACGCAAACGCACCCCGGGGTTCGTCAAGCGTGGAAATCAGTCCGAGACCCCAAAACAGTGAGTAATAGTCCACGAACGAGCCAAAAATCGGCCAAAACTGCGGGTGTTGATGACCGACATGTAAACGCACCCCGAGGTTCATCAGTCGGGGAAATCACTCCGGGACCCCAAAAAAGTGAGTAATAGTGCACGATACGGGCCAAAATCGGCCAAAACTGCGGGTGTTGATGACCGACACGTAAACGCACCCCGGGGTTCGTCAATCGTGGAAATCACTCCGGGACCCCAAAACCGCGAGTAATAGTCCATGAAACTGGCCAGAATCGGCCAAAACTGTGAGTGTTTATGATCGACACGTAAACGCACCCTGGGGTTCATCAATCGTGGAAATCAGTCCAGGACACCAAAACAGTCAGTAATAGTCCATGAAACAGGCCAGAATCGACAAAAACTATGAGTGTTTATGATCGACACGTAAACGCACCCTGGGGTTCATCAATCGTGGAAATCAGTCCGGGACCCCAAAACAGTGAGTAATTGTCCATGAAACTGGCCAGAATCGGCCAAAACTGCGTGTGTTTATGATCGACACGTAAACGCACCCTGGGGTTCATCAATCGTGGAAATCAGTCCGGGACACCAAAACAGTCAGTAATAGTCCACGAAATAGGCCGGAATCGGCCAAAACTGCGGGTGTTGATGACCGACACGCAAACGCACCCCGGGGTTCGTCAAGCGTGGAAATCAGTCCGAGACCCCAAAACAGTGAGTAATAGTCCACGAACGAGCCAAAATTGGCCAAAACTGCGGGTGTTGATGACCGACATGTAAACGCACCCGAGGTTCATCAGTCGGGGAAATCACTCCGGGACCCCAAAAAAGTGAGTAATAGTGCACGATACGGGCCAAAATCGGCCAAAACTGCGGGTGTTGATGACCGACACGTAAACGCACCCCGGGGTTCGTCAATCGTGGAAATCACTCCGGGACCCCAAAACCGCGAGTAATAGTCCATGAAACTGGCCAGAATCGGCCAAAACTGTGAGTGTTTATGATCGACACGTAAACGCACCCTGGGGTTCATCAATCGTGGAAATCAGTCCGGGACACCAAAACAGTCAGTAATAGTCCATGAAACAGGCCAGAATCGACAAAAACTGCGAGTGTTGATGACCGACACGTAAACGCACCCCGGGGTTCGTCAATCGTGGAAATCACTCCGCAATCCCAAAACAGTAAGTAATAGTCCACGAAACTGGCCAGGATTGGCCAAAACTACGAGTATTTATGACCAACACGAAAACGCGCCCCAGGGTTCATCAATCGTGGAAATAGTCCGAGACCCCAAAACAGTGAGTAATTGTGCACGAAACGGGCCAGAATCGGCCAAAACTACAAGTGTTGATGACCGACACGTAAACGCACCCCGGGGTTCGTCAATCGTGGAAATCACTCCAGGACCCCAAAACAGCGAGTAATAGTCCACGAAACGGGCCGGAATCGGCCAAAACTATGGGTGTTGATGACCGACACGCAAACGCACCCCGGGGTTCGTCAAGCGTGGAAATCAGTCCGAGACCCCAAAACAGTGAGTAATAGTCCACGAACGAGCCAAAAATCGGCCAAAACTGCGGGTGTTGATGACCGACATGTAAACGCACCCCGAGGTTCATCAGTCGGGGAAATCACTCCGGGACCCCAAAAAAGTGAGTAATAGTGCACGATACGGGCCAAAATCGGCCAAAACTGCGGGTGTTGATGACCGACACGTAAACGCACCCCGGGGTTCGTCAATCGTGGAAATCACTCCGCAATCCCAAAACAGTAAGTAATAGTCCACGAAACTGGCCAGGATTGGCCAAAACTACGAGTATTTATGACCAACACGAAAACGCGCCCCAGGGTTCATCAATCGTGGAAATAGTCCGAGACCCCAAAACAGTGAGTAATTGTGCACGAAACGGGCCAGAATCGGCCAAAACTACAAGTGTTGATGACCGACACGTAAACGCACCCCGGGGTTCGTCAATCGTGGAAATCACTCCGGGACCCCAAAACAGCGAGTAATAGTCCACGAAACGGGCCGGAATCGGCCAAAACTATGGGTGTTGATGACCGACACGCAAACGCACCCCGGGGTTCGTCAAGCGTGGAAATCAGTCCGAGACCCCAAAACAGTGAGTAATAGTCCACGAACGAGCCAAAAATCGGCCAAAACTGCGGGTGTTGATGACCGACATGTAAACGCACCCCGAGGTTCATCAGTCGGGGAAATCACTCCGGGACCCCAAAAAAGTGAGTAATAGTGCACGATACGGGCCAAAATCGGCCAAAACTGCGGGTGTTGATGACCGACACGTAAACGCACCCCGGGGTTCGTCAATCGTGGAAATCACTCCGGGACCCCAAAACCGCGAGTAATAGTCCATGAAACTGGCCAGAATCGGCCAAAACTGTGAGTGTTTATGATCGACACGTAAACGCACCCTGGGGTTCATCAATCGTGGAAATCAGTCCGGGACACCAAAACAGTCAGTAATAGTCCATGAAACAGGCCAGAATCGACAAAAACTGCGAGTGTTGATGACCGACACGTAAACGCACCCCGGGGTTCGTCAATCGTGGAAATCACTCCGCAATCCCAAAACAGTAAGTAATAGTCCACGAAACTGGCCAGGATTGGCCAAAACTACGAGTATTTATGACCAACACGAAAACGCGCCCCAGGGTTCATCAATCGTGGAAATAGTCCGAGACCCCAAAACAGTGAGTAATTGTGCACGAAACGGGCCAGAATCGGCCAAAACTACAAGTGTTGATGACCGACACGTAAACGCACCCCGGGGTTCGTCAATCGTGGAAATCACTCCGGGACCCCAAAACAGCGAGTAATAGTCCACGAAACGGGCCGGAATCGGCCAAAACTATGGGTGTTGATGACCGACACGCAAACGCACCCCGGGGTTCGTCAAGCGTGGAAATCAGTCCGAGACCCCAAAACAGTGAGTAATAGTCCACGAACGAGCCAAAAATCGGCCAAAACTGCGGGTGTTGATGACCGACATGTAAACGCACCCCGAGGTTCATCAGTCGGGGAAATCACTCCGGGACCCCAAAAAAGTGAGTAATAGTGCACGATACGGGCCAAAATCGGCCAAAACTGCGGGTGTTGATGACCGACACGTAAACGCACCCCGGGGTTCGTCAATCGTGGAAATCACTCCGGGACCCCAAAACAGTAAGTAATAGTCCACGAAACTGGCCAGGATCGGCCAAAACTGTGAGTGTTTATGACCAACACGAAAACGCGCCCCAGGGTTCATCAATCGTGGAAATAGTCCGAGACCCCAAAACAGTGAGTAATTGTGCACGAAACGGGCCAGAATCGGCCAAAACTACAAGTGTTGATGACCGACACGTAAACGCACCCCGGGGTTCGTCAATCGTGGAAATCACTCCGGGACCCCAAAACAGCGAGTAATAGTCCACGAAACGGGCCGGAATCGGCCAAAACTATGGGTGTTGATGACCGACACGCAAACGCACCCCGGGGTTCGTCAAGCGTGGAAATCAGTCCGAGACCCCAAAACAGTGAGTAATAGTCCACGAACGAGCCAAAAATCGGCCAAAACTGCGGGTGTTGATGACCGACATGTAAACGCACCCCGAGGTTCATCAGTCGGGGAAATCACTCCGGGACCCCAAAAAAGTGAGTAATAGTGCACGATACGGGCCAAAATCGGCCAAAACTGCGGGTGTTGATGACCGACACGTAAACGCACCCCGGGGTTCGTCAATCGTGGAAATCACTCCGGGACCCCAAAACAGTAAGTAATAGTCCACGAAACTGGCCAGGATTGGCCAAAACTGTGAGTGTTTATGACCAACACGAAAACGCGCCCCAGGGTTCATCAATCGTGGAAATAGTCCGAGACCCCAAAACAGTGAGTAATTGTGCACGAAACGGGCCAGAATCGGCCAAAACTACAAGTGTTGATGACCGACACGTAAACGCACCCCGGGGTTCGTCAATCGTGGAAATCACTCCGGGACCCCAAAACAGCGAGTAATAGTCCACGAAACGGGCCGGAATCGGCCAAAACTATGGGTGTTGATGACCGACACGCAAACGCACCCCGGGGTTCGTCAAGCGTGGAAATCAGTCCGAGACCCCAAAACAGTGAGTAATAGTCCACGAACGAGCCAAAAATCGGCCAAAACTGCGGGTGTTGATGACCGACATGTAAACGCACCCCGAGGTTCATCAGTCGGGGAAATCACTCCGGGACCCCAAAAAAGTGAGTAATAGTGCACGATACGGGCCAAAATCGGCCAAAACTGCGGGTGTTGATGACCGACACGTAAACGCACCCCGGGGTTCGTCAATCGTGGAAATCACTCCGGGACCCCAAAACCGCGAGTAATAGTCCATGAAACTGGCCAGAATCGGCCAAAACTGTGAGTGTTTATGATCGACACGTAAACGCACCCTGGGGTTCATCAATCGTGGAAATCAGTCCAGGACACCAAAACAGTCAGTAATAGTCCATGAAACAGGCCAGAATCGACAAAAACTATGAGTGTTTATGATCGACACGTAAACGCACCCTGGGGTTCATCAATCGTGGAAATCAGTCCGGGACCCCAAAACAGTGAGTAATTGTCCATGAAACTGGCCAGAATCGGCCAAAACTGCGTGTGTTTATGATCGACACGTAAACGCACCCTGGGGTTCATCAATCGTGGAAATCAGTCCGGGACACCAAAACAGTCAGTAATAGTCCACGAAATAGGCCGGAATCGGCCAAAACTGCGGGTGTTGATGACCGACACGCAAACGCACCCCGGGGTTCGTCAAGCGTGGAAATCAGTCCGAGACCCCAAAACAGTGAGTAATAGTCCACGAACGAGCCAAAATTGGCCAAAACTGCGGGTGTTGATGACCGACATGTAAACGCACCCGAGGTTCATCAGTCGGGGAAATCACTCCGGGACCCCAAAAAAGTGAGTAATAGTGCACGATACGGGCCAAAATCGGCCAAAACTGCGGGTGTTGATGACCGACACGTAAACGCACCCCGGGGTTCGTCAATCGTGGAAATCACTCCGGGACCCCAAAACCGCGAGTAATAGTCCATGAAACTGGCCAGAATCGGCCAAAACTGTGAGTGTTTATGATCGACACGTAAACGCACCCTGGGGTTCATCAATCGTGGAAATCAGTCCGGGACACCAAAACAGTCAGTAATAGTCCATGAAACAGGCCAGAATCGACAAAAACTGCGAGTGTTGATGACCGACACGTAAACGCACCCCGGGGTTCGTCAATCGTGGAAATCACTCCGCAATCCCAAAACAGTAAGTAATAGTCCACGAAACTGGCCAGGATTGGCCAAAACTACGAGTATTTATGACCAACACGAAAACGCGCCCCAGGGTTCATCAATCGTGGAAATAGTCCGAGACCCCAAAACAGTGAGTAATTGTGCACGAAACGGGCCAGAATCGGCCAAAACTACAAGTGTTGATGACCGACACGTAAACGCACCCCGGGGTTCGTCAATCGTGGAAATCACTCCGGGACCCCAAAACAGCGAGTAATAGTCCACGAAACGGGCCGGAATCGGCCAAAACTATGGGTGTTGATGACCGACACGCAAACGCACCCCGGGGTTCGTCAAGCGTGGAAATCAGTCCGAGACCCCAAAACAGTGAGTAATAGTCCACGAACGAGCCAAAAATCGGCCAAAACTGCGGGTGTTGATGACCGACATGTAAACGCACCCCGAGGTTCATCAGTCGGGGAAATCACTCCGGGACCCCAAAAAAGTGAGTAATAGTGCACGATACGGGCCAAAATCGGCCAAAACTGCGGGTGTTGATGACCGACACGTAAACGCACCCCGGGGTTCGTCAATCGTGGAAATCACTCCGGGACCCCAAAACAGTAAGTAATAGTCTACGAAACTGGCCAGGATCGGCCAAAACTGTGAGTGTTTATGATCGACACGTAAACGCACCCTGGGGTTCATCAATCGTGGAAATCAGTCCGGGACACCAAAACAGTCAGTAATAGTCCATGAAACAGGCCAGAATCGACAAAAACTGCGAGTGTTGATGACCGACACGTAAACGCACCCCGGGGTTCGTCAATCGTGGAAATCACTCCGCAATCCCAAAACAGTAAGCAATAGTCCACGAAACTGGCCAGGATTGGCCAAAACTACGAGTATTTATGACCAACACGAAAACGCGCCCCAGGGTTCATCAATCGTGGAAATAGTCCGAGACCCCAAAACAGTGAGTAATTGTGCACGAAACGGGCCAGAATCGGCCAAAACTACAAGTGTTGATGACCGACACGTAAACGCACCCCGGGGTTCGTCAATCGTGGAAATCACTCCGGGACCCCAAAACAGCGAGTAATAGTCCACGAAACGGGCCGGAATCGGCCAAAACTATGGGTGTTGATGACCGACACGCAAACGCACCCCGGGGTTTCGTCAAGCGTGGAAATCAGTCCGAGACCCCAAAACAGTGAGTAATAGTCCACGAACGAGCCAAAAATCGGCCAAAACTGCGGGTGTTGATGACCGACATGTAAACGCACCCCGAGGTTCATCAGTCGGGGAAATCACTCCGGGACCCCAAAAAAGTGAGTAATAGTGCACGATACGGGCCAAAATCGGCCAAAACTGCGGGTGTTGATGACCGACACGTAAACGCACCCCGGGGTTCGTCAATCGTGGAAATCACTCCGCAATCCCAAAACAGTAAGTAATAGTCCACGAAACTGGCCAGGATTGGCCAAAACTACGAGTATTTATGACCAACACGAAAACGCGCCCCAGGGTTCATCAATCGTGGAAATAGTCCGAGACCCCAAAACAGTGAGTAATTGTGCACGAAACGGGCCAGAATCGGCCAAAACTACAAGTGTTGATGACCGACACGTAAACGCACCCCGGGGTTCGTCAATCGTGGAAATCACTCCGGGACCCCAAAACAGCGAGTAATAGTCCACGAAACGGGCCGGAATCGGCCAAAACTATGGGTGTTGATGACCGACACGCAAACGCACCCCGGGGTTCGTCAAGCGTGGAAATCAGTCCGAGACCCCAAAACAGTGAGTAATAGTCCACGAACGAGCCAAAAATCGGCCAAAACTGCGGGTGTTGATGACCGACATGTAAACGCACCCCGAGGTTCATCAGTCGGGGAAATCACTCCGGGACCCCAAAAAAGCGAGTAATAGTGCACGATACGGGCCAAAATCGGCCAAAACTGCGGGTGTTGATGACCGACACGTAAACGCACCCCGGGGTTCGTCAATCGTGGAAATCACTCCGGGACCCCAAAACCGCGAGTAATAGTCCATGAAACTGGCCAGAATCGGCCAAAACTGTGAGTGTTTATGATCGACACGTAAACGCACCCTGGGGTTCATCAATCGTGGAAATCAGTCCGGGACACCAAAACAGTCAGTAATAGTCCATGAAACAGGCCAGAATCGACAAAAACTGCGAGTGTTGATCACCGACACGTAAACGCACCCCGGGGTTCGTCAATCGTGGAAATCACTCCGCAATCCCAAAACAGTAAGTAATAGTCCACGAAACTGGCCAGGATTGGCCAAAACTACGAGTATTTATGACCAACACGAAAACGCGCCCCAGGGTTCATCAATCGTGGAAATAGTCCGAGACCCCAAAACAGTGAGTAATTGTGCACGAAACGGGCCAGAATCGGCCAAAACTACAAGTGTTGATGACCGACACGTAAACGCACCCCGGGGTTCGTCAATCGTGGAAATCACTCCGGGACCCCAAAACAGCGAGTAATAGTCCACGAACGAGCCAAAATTGGCCAAAACTGCGGGTGTTGATGACCGACATGTAAACGCACCCGAGGTTCATCAGTCGGGGAAATCACTCCGGGACCCCAAAAAAGTGAGTAATAGTGCACGATACGGGCCAAAATCGGCCAAAACTGCGGGTGTTGATGACCGACACGTAAACGCACCCCGGGGTTCGTCAATCGTGGAAATCACTCCGGGACCCCAAAACCGCGAGTAATAGTCCATGAAACTGGCCAGAATCGGCCAAAACTGTGAGTGTTTATGATCGACACGTAAACGCACCCTGGGGTTCATCAATCGTGGAAATCAGTCCGGGACACCAAAACAGTCAGTAATAGTCCATGAAACAGGCCAGAATCGACAAAAACTGCGAGTGTTGATGACCGACACGTAAACGCACCCCGGGGTTCGTCAATCGTGGAAATCACTCCGCAATCCCAAAACAGTAAGTAATAGTCCACGAAACTGGCCAGGATTGGCCAAAACTACGAGTATTTATGACCAACACGAAAACGCGCCCCAGGGTTCATCAATCGTGGAAATAGTCCGAGACCCCAAAACAGTGAGTAATTGTGCACGAAACGGGCCAGAATCGGCCAAAACTACAAGTGTTGATGACCGACACGTAAACGCACCCCGGGGTTCGTCAATCGTGGAAATCACTCCGGGACCCCAAAACAGCGAGTAATAGTCCACGAAACGGGCCGGAATCGGCCAAAACTATGGGTGTTGATGACCGACACGCAAACGCACCCCGGGGTTCGTCAAGCGTGGAAATCAGTCCGAGACCCCAAAACAGTGAGTAATAGTCCACGAACGAGCCAAAAATCGGCCAAAACTGCGGGTGTTGATGACCGACATGTAAACGCACCCCGAGGTTCATCAGTCGGGGAAATCACTCCGGGACCCCAAAAAAGTGAGTAATAGTGCACGATACGGGCCAAAATCGGCCAAAACTGCGGGTGTTGATGACCGACACGTAAACGCACCCCGGGGTTCGTCAATCGTGGAAATCACTCCGGGACCCCAAAACCGCGAGTAATAGTCCACGAAACGGGCCGGAATCGGCCAAAACTATGGGTGTTGATGACCGACACGCAAACGCACCCCGGGGTTCGTCAAGCGTGGAAATCAGTCCGAGACCCCAAAACAGTGAGTAATAGTCCACGAACGAGCCAAAAATCGGCCAAAACTGCGGGTGTTGATGACCGACATGTAAACGCACCCCGAGGTTCATCAGTCGGGGAAATCACTCCGGGACCCCAAAAAAGTGAGTAATAGTGCACGATACGGGCCAAAATCGGCCAAAACTGCGGGTGTTGATGACCGACACGTAAACGCACCCCGGGGTTCGTCAATCGTGGAAATCACTCCGGGACCCCAAAACCGCGAGTAATAGTCCATGAAACTGGCCAGAATCGGCCAAAACTGTGAGTGTTTATGATCGACACGTAAACGCACCCTGGGGTTCATCAATCGTGGAAATCAGTCCGGGACACCAAAACAGTCAGTAATAGTCCATGAAACAGGCCAGAATCGACAAAAACTGCGAGTGTTGATGACCGACACGTAAACGCACCCCGGGGTTCGTCAATCGTGGAAATCACTCCGCAATCCCAAAACAGTAAGTAATAGTCCACGAAACTGGCCAGGATTGGCCAAAACTACGAGTATTTATGACCAACACGAAAACGCGCCCCAGGGTTCATCAATCGTGGAAATAGTCCGAGACCCCAAAACAGTGAGTAATTGTGCACGAAACGGGCCAGAATCGGCCAAAACTACAAGTGTTGATGACCGACACGTAAACGCACCCCGGGGTTCGTCAATCGTGGAAATCACTCCGGGACCCCAAAACAGCGAGTAATAGTCCACGAAACGGGCCGGAATCGGCCAAAACTATGGGTGTTGATGACCGACACGCAAACGCACCCCGGGGTTCGTCAAGCGTGGAAATCAGTCCGAGACCCCAAAACAGTGAGTAATAGTCCACGAACGAGCCAAAAATCGGCCAAAACTGCGGGTGTTGATGACCGACATGTAAACGCACCCCGAGGTTCATCAGTCGGGGAAATCACTCCGGGACCCCAAAAAAGTGAGTAATAGTGCACGATACGGGCCAAAATCGGCCAAAACTGCGGGTGTTGATGACCGACACGTAAACGCACCCCGGGGTTCGTCAATCGTGGAAATCACTCCGGGACCCCAAAACCGCGAGTAATAGTCCATGAAACTGGCCAGAATCGGCCAAAACTGTGAGTGTTTATGATCGACACGTAAACGCACCCTGGGGTTCATCAATCGTGGAAATCAGTCCAGGACACCAAAACAGTCAGTAATAGTCCATGAAACAGGCCAGAATCGACAAAAACTGCGAGTGTTGATGACCGACACGTAAACGCACCCCGGGGTTCATCAATCGTGGAAATCACTCCGCAATCCCAAAACAGTAAGTAATAGTCCACGAAACTGGCCAGGATTGGCCAAAACTACGAGTATTTATGACCAACACGAAAACGCGCCCCAGGGTTCATCAATCGTGGAAATAGTCCGAGACCCCAAAACAGTGAGTAATTGTGCACGAAACGGGCCAGAATCGGCCAAAACTACAAGTGTTGATGACCGACACGTAAACGCACCCCGGGGTTCGTCAATCGTGGAAATCACTCCGGGACCCCAAAACAGCGAGTAATAGTCCACGAAACGGGCCGGAATCGGCCAAAACTATGGGTGTTGATGACCGACACGCAAACGCACCCCGGGGTTCGTCAAGCGTGGAAATCAGTCCGAGACCCCAAAACAGTGAGTAATAGTCCACGAACGAGCCAAAAATCGGCCAAAACTGCGGGTGTTGATGACCGACATGTAAACGCACCCCGAGGTTCATCAGTCGGGGAAATCACTCCGGGACCCCAAAAAAGTGAGTAATAGTGCACGATACGGGCCAAAATCGGCCAAAACTGCGGGTGTTGATGACCGACACGTAAACGCACCCCGGGGTTCGTCAATCGTGGAAATCACTCCGGGACCCCAAAACCGCGAGTAATAGTCCATGAAACTGGCCAGAATCGGCCAAAACTGTGAGTGTTTATGATCGACACGTAAACGCACCCTGGGGTTCATCAATCGTGGAAATCAGTCCGGGACACCAAAACAGTCAGTAATAGTCCATGAAACAGGCCAGAATCGACAAAAACTGCGAGTGTTGATGACCGACACGTAAACGCACCCCGGGGTTCGTCAATCGTGGAAATCACTCCGCAATCCCAAAACAGTAAGTAATAGTCCACGAAACTGGCCAGGATTGGCCAAAACTACGAGTATTTATGACCAACACGAAAACGCGCCCCAGGGTTCATCAATCGTGGAAATAGTCCGAGACCCCAAAACAGTGAGTAATTGTGCACGAAACGGGCCAGAATCGGCCAAAACTACAAGTGTTGATGACCGACACGTAAACGCACCCCGGGGTTCGTCAATCGTGGAAATCACTCCGGGACCCCAAAACAGCGAGTAATAGTCCACGAAACGGGCCGGAATCGGCCAAAACTATGGGTGTTGATGACCGACACGCAAACGCACCCCGGGGTTCGTCAAGCGTGGAAATCAGTCCGAGACCCCAAAACAGTGAGTAATAGTCCACGAACGAGCCAAAAATCGGCCAAAACTGCGGGTGTTGATGACCGACATGTAAACGCACCCCGAGGTTCATCAGTCGGGGAAATCACTCCGGGACCCCAAAAAAGTGAGTAATAGTGCACGATACGGGCCAAAATCGGCCAAAACTGCGGGTGTTGATGACCGACACGTAAACGCACCCCAGGGTTCGTCAATCGTGGAAATCACTCCGGGACCCCAAAACCGCGAGTAATAGTCCATGAAACTGGCCAGAATCGGCCAAAACTGTGAGTGTTTATGATCGACACGTAAACGCACCCTGGGGTTCATCAATCGTGGAAATCAGTCCGGGACACCAAAACAGTCAGTAATAGTCCATGAAACAGGCCAGAATCGACAAAAACTGCGAGTGTTGATGACCGACACGTAAACGCACCCCGGGGTTCGTCAATCGTGGAAATCACTCCGCAATCCCAAAACAGTAAGTAATAGTCCACGAAACTGGCCAGGATTGGCCAAAACTACGAGTATTTATGACCAACACGAAAACGCGCCCCAGGGTTCATCAATCGTGGAAATAGTCCGAGACCCCAAAACAGTGAGTAATTGTGCACGAAACGGGCCAGAATCGGCCAAAACTACAAGTGTTGATGACCGACACGTAAACGCACCCCGGGGTTCGTCAATCGTGGAAATCACTCCGGGACCCCAAAACAGCGAGTAATAGTCCACGAAACGGGCCGGAATCGGCCAAAACTATGGGTGTTGATGACCGACACGCAAACGCACCCCGGGGTTCGTCAAGCGTGGAAATCAGTCCGAGACCCCAAAACAGTGAGTAATAGTCCACGAACGAGCCAAAAATCGGCCAAAACTGCGGGTGTTGATGACCGACATGTAAACGCACCCCGAGGTTCATCAGTCGGGGAAATCACTCCGGGACCCCAAAAAAGTGAGTAATAGTGCACGATACGGGCCAAAATCGGCCAAAACTGCGGGTGTTGATGACCGACACGTAAACGCACCCCAGGGTTCGTCAATCGTGGAAATCACTCCGGGACCCCAAAACCGCGAGTAATAGTCCATGAAACTGGCCAGAATCGGCCAAAACTGTGAGTGTTTATGATCGACACGTAAACGCACCCTGGGGTTCATCAATCGTGGAAATCAGTCCGGGACACCAAAACAGTCAGTAATAGTCCATGAAACAGGCCAGAATCGACAAAAACTGCGAGTGTTGATGACCGACACGTAAACGCACCCCGGGGTTCGTCAATCGTGGAAATCACTCCGCAATCCCAAAACAGTAAGTAATAGTCCACGAAACTGGCCAGGATTGGCCAAAACTACGAGTATTTATGACCAACACGAAAACGCGCCCCAGGGTTCATCAATCGTGGAAATAGTCCGAGACCCCAAAACAGTGAGTAATTGTGCACGAAACGGGCCAGAATCGGCCAAAACTACAAGTGTTGATGACCGACACGTAAACGCACCCCGGGGTTCGTCAATCGTGGAAATCACTCCGGGACCCCAAAACAGCGAGTAATAGTCCACGAAACGGGCCGGAATCGGCCAAAACTATGGGTGTTGATGACCGACACGCAAACGCACCCCGGGGTTCGTCAAGCGTGGAAATCAGTCCGAGACCCCAAAACAGTGAGTAATAGTCCACGAACGAGCCAAAAATCGGCCAAAACTGCGGGTGTTGATGACCGACATGTAAACGCACCCCGAGGTTCATCAGTCGGGGAAATCACTCCGGGACCCCAAAAAAGTGAGTAATAGTGCACGATACGGGCCAAAATCGGCCAAAACTGCGGGTGTTGATGACCGACACGTAAACGCACCCCGGGGTTCGTCAATCGTGGAAATCACTCCGCAATCCCAAAACAGTAAGTAATAGTCCACGAAACTGGCCAAGATTGGCCAAAACTACGAGTATTTATGACCAACACGAAAACGCGCCCCAGGGTTCATCAATCGTGGAAATAGTCCGAGACCCCAAAACAGTGAGTAATTGTGCACGAAACGGGCCAGAATCGGCCAAAACTACAAGTGTTGATGACCGACACGTAAACGCACCCCGGGGTTCGTCAATCGTGGAAATCACTCCGGGACCCCAAAACAGCGAGTAATAGTCCACGAAACGGGCCGGAATCGGCCAAAACTATGGGTGTTGATGACCGACACGCAAACGCACCCCGGGGTTCGTCAAGCGTGGAAATCAGTCCGAGACCCCAAAACAGTGAGTAATAGTCCACGAACGAGCCAAAAATCGGCCAAAACTGCGGGTGTTGATGACCGACATGTAAACGCACCCCGAGGTTCATCAGTCGGGGAAATCACTCCGGGACCCCAAAAAAGTGAGTAATAGTGCACGATACGGGCCAAAATCGGCCAAAACTGCGGGTGTTGATGACCGACACGTAAACGCACCCCGGGGTTCGTCAATCGTGGAAATCACTCCGGGACCCCAAAACCGCGAGTAATAGTCCATGAAACTGGCCAGAATCGGCCAAAACTGTGAGTGTTTATGATCGACACGTAAACGCACCCTGGGGTTCATCAATCGTGGAAATCAGTCCGGGACACCAAAACAGTCAGTAATAGTCCATGAAACAGGCCAGAATCGACAAAAACTGCGAGTGTTGATGACCGACACGTAAACGCACCCCGGGGTTCGTCAATCGTGGAAATCACTCCGCAATCCCAAAACAGTAAGTAATAGTCCACGAAACTGGCCAGGATTGGCCAAAACTACGAGTATTTATGACCAACACGAAAACGCGCCCCAGGGTTCATCAATCGTGGAAATAGTCCGAGACCCCAAAACAGTGAGTAATTGTGCACGAAACGGGCCAGAATCGGCCAAAACTACAAGTGTTGATGACCGACACGTAAACGCACCCCGGGGTTCGTCAATCGTGGAAATCACTCCGGGACCCCAAAACAGCGAGTAATAGTCCACGAAACGGGCCGGAATCGGCCAAAACTATGGGTGTTGATGACCGACACGCAAACGCACCCCGGGGTTCGTCAAGCGTGGAAATCAGTCCGAGACCCCAAAACAGTGAGTAATAGTCCACGAACGAGCCAAAAATCGGCCAAAACTGCGGGTGTTGATGACCGACATGTAAACGCACCCCGAGGTTCATCAGTCGGGGAAATCACTCCGGGACCCCAAAAAAGTGAGTAATAGTGCACGATACGGGCCAAAATCGGCCAAAACTGCGGGTGTTGATGACCGACACGTAAACGCACCCCGGGGTTCGTCAATCGTGGAAATCACTCCGCAATCCCAAAACAGTAAGTAATAGTCCACGAAACTGGCCAAGATTGGCCAAAACTACGAGTATTTATGACCAACACGAAAACGCGCCCCAGGGTTCATCAATCGTGGAAATAGTCCGAGACCCCAAAACAGTGAGTAATTGTGCACGAAACGGGCCAGAATCGGCCAAAACTACAAGTGTTGATGACCGACACGTAAACGCACCCCGGGGTTCGTCAATCGTGGAAATCACTCCGGGACCCCAAAACAGCGAGTAATAGTCCACGAAACGGGCCGGAATCGGCCAAAACTATGGGTGTTGATGACCGACACGCAAACGCACCCCGGGGTTCGTCAAGCGTGGAAATCAGTCCGAGACCCCAAAACAGTGAGTAATAGTCCACGAACGAGCCAAAAATCGGCCAAAACTGCGGGTGTTGATGACCGACATGTAAACGCACCCCGAGGTTCATCAGTCGGGGAAATCACTCCGGGACCCCAAAAAAGTGAGTAATAGTGCACGATACGGGCCAAAATCGGCCAAAACTGCGGGTGTTGATGACCGACACGTAAACGCACCCCGGGGTTCGTCAATCGTGGAAATCACTCCGGGACCCCAAAACCGCGAGTAATAGTCCATGAAACTGGCCAGAATCGGCCAAAACTGTGAGTGTTTATGATCGACACGTAAACGCACCCTGGGGTTCATCAATCGTGGAAATCAGTCCGGGACACCAAAACAGTCAGTAATAGTCCATGAAACAGGCCAGAATCGACAAAAACTGCGAGTGTTGATGACCGACACGTAAACGCACCCCGGGGTTCGTCAATCGTGGAAATCACTCCGCAATCCCAAAACAGTAAGTAATAGTCCACGAAACTGGCCAGGATTGGCCAAAACTACGAGTATTTATGACCAACACGAAAACGCGCCCCACGGTTCATCAATCGTGGAAATAGTCCGAGACCCCAAAACAGTGAGTAATTGTGCACGAAACGGGCCAGAATCGGCCAAAACTACAAGTGTTGATGACCGACACGTAAACGCACCCCGGGGTTCGTCAATCGTGGAAATCACTCCGGGACCCCAAAACAGCGAGTAATAGTCCACGAAACGGGCCGGAATCGGCCAAAACTATGGGTGTTGATGACCGACACGCAAACGCACCCCGGGGTTCGTCAAGCGTGGAAATCAGTCCGAGACCCCAAAACAGTGAGTAATAGTCCACGAACGAGCCAAAAATCGGCCAAAACTGCGGGTGTTGATGACCGACATGTAAACGCACCCCGAGGTTCATCAGTCGGGGAAATCACTCCGGGACCCCAAAAAAGTGAGTAATAGTGCACGATACGGGCCAAAATCGGCCAAAACTGCGGGTGTTGATGACCGACACGTAAACGCACCCCGGGGTTCGTCAATCGTGGAAATCACTCCGGGACCCCAAAACCGCGAGTAATAGTCCATGAAACTGGCCAGAATCGGCCAAAACTGTGAGTGTTTATGATCGACACGTAAACGCACCCTGGGGTTCATCAATCGTGGAAATCAGTCCGGGACACCAAAACAGTCAGTAATAGTCCATGAAACAGGCCAGAATCGACAAAAACTGCGAGTGTTGATCACCGACACGTAAACGCACCCCGGGGTTCGTCAATCATGGAAATCACTCCGCAATCCCAAAACAGTAAGTAATAGTCCACGAAACTGGCCAGGATTGGCCAAAACTACGAGTATTTATGACCAACACGAAAACGCGCCCCAGGGTTCATCAATCGTGGAAATAGTCCGAGACCCCAAAACAGTGAGTAATTGTGCACGAAACGGGCCAGAATCGGCCAAAACTACAAGTGTTGATGACCGACACGTAAACGCACCCCGGGGTTCGTCAATCGTGGAAATCACTCCGGGACCCCAAAACAGCGAGTAATAGTCCACGAAACGGGCCGGAATCGGCCAAAACTATGGGTGTTGATGACCGACACGCAAACGCACCCCGGGGTTCGTCAAGCGTGGAAATCAGTCCGAGACCCCAAAACAGTGAGTAATAGTCCACGAACGAGCCAAAAATCGGCCAAAACTGCGGGTGTTGATGACCGACATGTAAACGCACCCCGAGGTTCATCAGTCGGGGAAATCACTCCGGGACCCCAAAAAAGTGAGTAATAGTGCACGATACGGGCCAAAATCGGCCAAAACTGCGGGTGTTGATGACCGACACGTAAACGCACCCCGGGGTTCGTCAATCGTGGAAATCACTCCGCAATCCCAAAACAGTAAGTAATAGTCCACGAAACTGGCCAGGATTGGCCAAAACTACGAGTATTTATGACCAACACGAAAACGCGCCCCAGGGTTCATCAATCGTGGAAATAGTCCGAGACCCCAAAACAGTGAGTAATTGTGCACGAAACGGGCCAGAATCGGCCAAAACTACAAGTGTTGATGACCGACACGTAAACGCACCCCGGGGTTCGTCAATCGTGGAAATCACTCCGGGACCCCAAAACAGCGAGTAATAGTCCACGAAACGGGCCGGAATCGGCCAAAACTATGGGTGTTGATGACCGACACGCAAACGCACCCCGGGGTTCGTCAAGCGTGGAAATCAGTCCGAGACCCCAAAACAGTGAGTAATAGTCCACGAACGAGCCAAAAATCGGCCAAAACTGCGGGTGTTGATGACCGACATGTAAACGCACCCCGAGGTTCATCAGTCGGGGAAATCACTCCGGGACCCCAAAAAAGTGAGTAATAGTGCACGATACGGGCCAAAATCGGCCAAAACTGCGGGTGTTGATGACCGACACGTAAACGCACCCCGGGGTTCGTCAATCGTGGAAATCACTCCGGGACCCCAAAACCGCGAGTAATAGTCCATGAAACTGGCCAGAATCGGCCAAAACTGTGAGTGTTTATGATCGACACGTAAACGCACCCTGGGGTTCATCAATCGTGGAAATCAGTCCGGGACACCAAAACAGTCAGTAATAGTCCATGAAACAGGCCAGAATCGACAAAAACTGCGAGTGTTGATCACCGACACGTAAACGCACCCCGGGGTTCGTCAATCGTGGAAATCACTCCGCAATCCCAAAACAGTAAGTAATAGTCCACGAAACTGGCCAGGATTGGCCAAAACTACGAGTATTTATGACCAACACGAAAACGCGCCCCAGGGTTCATCAATCGTGGAAATAGTCCGAGACCCCAAAACAGTGAGTAATTGTGCACGAAACGGGCCAGAATCGGCCAAAACTACAAGTGTTGATGACCGACACGTAAACGCACCCCGGGGTTCGTCAATCGTGGAAATCACTCCGGGACCCCAAAACAGCGAGTAATAGTCCACGAAACGGGCCGGAATCGGCCAAAACTATGGGTGTTGATGACCGACACGCAAACGCACCCCGGGGTTCGTCAAGCGTGGAAATCAGTCCGAGACCCCAAAACAGTGAGTAATAGTCCACGAACGAGCCAAAAATCGGCCAAAACTGCGGGTGTTGATGACCGACATGTAAACGCACCCCGAGGTTCATCAGTCGGGGAAATCACTCCGGGACCCCAAAAAAGTGAGTAATAGTGCACGATACGGGCCAAAATCGGCCAAAACTGCGGGTGTTGATGACCGACACGTAAACGCACCCCGGGGTTCGTCAATCGTGGAAATCACTCCGCAATCCCAAAACAGTAAGTAATAGTCCACGAAACTGGCCAGGATTGGCCAAAACTACGAGTATTTATGACCAACACGAAAACGCGCCCCAGGGTTCATCAATCGTGGAAATAGTCCGAGACCCCAAAACAGTGAGTAATTGTGCACGAAACGGGCCAGAATCGGCCAAAACTACAAGTGTTGATGACCGACACGTAAACGCACCCCGGGGTTCGTCAATCGTGGAAATCACTCCGGGACCCCAAAACAGCGAGTAATAGTCCACGAAACGGGCCGGAATCGGCCAAAACTATGGGTGTTGATGACCGACACGCAAACGCACCCCGGGGTTCGTCAAGCGTGGAAATCAGTCCGAGACCCCAAAACAGTGAGTAATAGTCCACGAACGAGCCAAAAATCGGCCAAAACTGCGGGTGTTGATGACCGACATGTAAACGCACCCCGAGGTTCATCAGTCGGGGAAATCACTCCGGGACCCCAAAAAAGTGAGTAATAGTGCACGATACGGGCCAAAATCGGCCAAAACTGCGGGTGTTGATGACCGACACGTAAACGCACCCCGGGGTTCGTCAATCGTGGAAATCACTCCGGGACCCCAAAACCGCGAGTAATAGTCCATGAAACTGGCCAGAATCGGCCAAAACTGTGAGTGTTTATGATCGACACGTAAACGCACCCTGGGGTTCATCAATCGTGGAAATCAGTCCGGGACACCAAAACAGTCAGTAATAGTCCATGAAACAGGCCAGAATCGACAAAAACTGCGAGTGTTGATGACCGACACGTAAACGCACCCCGGGGTTCGTCAATCGTGGAAATCACTCCGCAATCCCAAAACAGTAAGTAATAGTCCACGAAACTGGCCAGGATTGGCCAAAACTACGAGTATTTATGACCAACACGAAAACGCGCCCCAGGGTTCATCAATCGTGGAAATAGTCCGAGACCCCAAAACAGTGAGTAATTGTGCACGAAACGGGCCAGAATCGGCCAAAACTACAAGTGTTGATGACCGACACGTAAACGCACCCCGGGGTTCGTCAATCGTGGAAATCACTCCGGGACCCCAAAACAGCGAGTAATAGTCCACGAAACGGGCCGGAATCGGCCAAAACTATGGGTGTTGATGACCGACACGCAAACGCACCCCGGGGTTCGTCAAGCGTGGAAATCAGTCCGAGACCCCAAAACAGTGAGTAATAGTCCACGAACGAGCCAAAAATCGGCCTAAACTGCGGGTGTTGATGACCGACATGTAAACGCACCCCGAGGTTCATCAGTCGGGGAAATCACTCCGGGACCCCAAAAAAGTGAGTAATAGTGCACGATACGGGCCAAAATCGGCCAAAACTGCGGGTGTTGATGACCGACACGTAAACGCACCCCGGGGTTCGTCAATCGTGGAAATCACTCCGGGACCCCAAAACCGCGAGTAATAGTCCATGAAACTGGCCAGAATCGGCCAAAACTGTGAGTGTTTATGATCGACACGTAAACGCACCCTGGGGTTCATCAATCGTGGAAATCAGTCCGGGACACCAAAACAGTCAGTAATAGTCCATGAAACAGGCCAGAATCGACAAAAACTGCGAGTGTTGATCACCGACACGTAAACGCACCCCGGGGTTCGTCAATCGTGGAAATCACTCCGCAATCCCAAAACAGTAAGTAATAGTCCACGAAACTGGCCAGGATTGGCCAAAACTACGAGTATTTATGACCAACACGAAAACGCGCCCCAGGGTTCATCAATCGTGGAAATAGTCCGAGACCCCAAAACAGTGAGTAATTGTGCACGAAACGGGCCAGAATCGGCCAAAACTACAAGTGTTGATGACCGACACGTAAACGCACCCCGGGGTTCGTCAATCGTGGAAATCACTCCGGGACCCCAAAACAGCGAGTAATAGTCCACGAAACGGGCCGGAATCGGCCAAAACTATGGGTGTTGATGACCGACACGCAAACGCACCCCGGGGTTCGTCAAGCGTGGAAATCAGTCCGAGACCCCAAAACAGTGAGTAATAGTCCACGAACGAGCCAAAAATCGGCCAAAACTGCGGGTGTTGATGACCGACATGTAAACGCACCCCGAGGTTCATCAGTCGGGGAAATCACTCCGGGACCCCAAAAAAGTGAGTAATAGTGCACGATACGGGCCAAAATCGGCCAAAACTGCGGGTGTTGATGACCGACACGTAAACGCACCCCGGGGTTCGTCAATCGTGGAAATCACTCCGCAATCCCAAAACAGTAAGTAATAGTCCACGAAACTGGCCAGGATTGGCCAAAACTACGAGTATTTATGACCAACACGAAAACGCGCCCCAGGGTTCATCAATCGTGGAAATAGTCCGAGACCCCAAAACAGTGAGTAATTGTGCACGAAACGGGCCAGAATCGGCCAAAACTACAAGTGTTGATGACCGACACGTAAACGCACCCCGGGGTTCGTCAATCGTGGAAATCACTCCGGGACCCCAAAACAGCGAGTAATAGTCCACGAAACGGGCCGGAATCGGCCAAAACTATGGGTGTTGATGACCGACACGCAAACGCACCCCGGGGTTCGTCAAGCGTGGAAATCAGTCCGAGACCCCAAAACAGTGAGTAATAGTCCACGAACGAGCCAAAAATCGGCCAAAACTGCGGGTGTTGATGACCGACATGTAAACGCACCCCGAGGTTCATCAGTCGGGGAAATCACTCCGGGACCCCAAAAAAGTGAGTAATAGTGCACGATACGGGCCAAAATCGGCCAAAACTGCGGGTGTTGATGACCGACACGTAAACGCACCCCGGGGTTCGTCAATCGTGGAAATCACTCCGGGACCCCAAAACCGCGAGTAATAGTCCATGAAACTGGCCAGAATCGGCCAAAACTGTGAGTGTTTATGATCGACACGTAAACGCACCCTGGGGTTCATCAATCGTGGAAATCAGTCCGGGACACCAAAACAGTCAGTAATAGTCCATGAAACAGGCCAGAATCGACAAAAACTGCGAGTGTTGATGACCGACACGTAAACGCACCCCGGGGTTCATCAATCGTGGAAATCACTCCGCAATCCCAAAACAGTAAGTAATAGTCCACGAAACTGGCCAGGATTGGCCAAAACTACGAGTATTTATGACCAACACGAAAACGCGCCCCAGGGTTCATCAATCGTGGAAATAGTCCGAGACCCCAAAACAGTGAGTAATTGTGCACGAAACGGGCCAGAATCGGCCAAAACTACAAGTGTTGATGACCGACACGTAAACGCACCCCGGGGTTCGTCAATCGTGGAAATCACTCCGGGACCCCAAAACAGCGAGTAATAGTCCACGAAACGGGCCGGAATCGGCCAAAACTATGGGTGTTGATGACCGACACGCAAACGCACCCCGGGGTTCGTCAAGCGTGGAAATCAGTCCGAGACCCCAAAACAGTGAGTAATAGTCCACGAACGAGCCAAAAATCGGCCAAAACTGCGGGTGTTGATGACCGACATGTAAACGCACCCCGAGGTTCATCAGTCGGGGAAATCACTCCGGGACCCCAAAAAAGTGAGTAATAGTGCACGATACGGGCCAAAATCGGCCAAAACTGCGGGTGTTGATGACCGACACGTAAACGCACCCCGGGGTTCGTCAATCGTGGAAATCACTCCGGGACCCCAAAACCGCGAGTAATAGTCCATGAAACTGGCCAGAATCGGCCAAAACTGTGAGTGTTTATGATCGACACGTAAACGCACCCTGGGGTTCATCAATCGTGGAAATCAGTCCGGGACACCAAAACAGTCAGTAATAGTCCATGAAACAGGCCAGAATCGACAAAAACTGCGAGTGTTGATCACCGACACGTAAACGCACCCCGGGGTTCGTCAATCGTGGAAATCACTCCACAATCCCAAAACAGTAAGTAATAGTCCACGAAACTGGCCAGGATCGGCCAAAACTACGAGTATTTATAACCAACACGAAAACGCGCCCCAGGGTTCATCAATCGTGGAAATAGTCCGAGACCCCAAAACAGTGAGTAATTGTGCACGAAACGGGCCAGAATCGGCCAAAACTACAAGTGTTGATGACCGACACGTAAACGCACCCCGGGGTTCGTCAATCGTGGAAATAACTCCGGGACCCCAAAACAGCGAGTAATAGTCCACGAAACGGGCCGGAATCGGCCAAAACTGCGGGTGTTGATGACCGACACGCAAACGCACCCCGGGGTTCGTCAAGCGTGGAAATCAGTCCGAGACCCCAAAACAGTGAGTAATAGTCCACGAACGAGCCAAAATCGGCCAAAACTGCGGGTGTTGATGACCGACATGTAAACACACCCCGAGGTTCATCAGTCGGGGAAATCACTCAGGGACCACAAAAAAGTGAGTAATAGTGCACGATACGGGCCAAAATCGGCCAAAACAGCGGGTGTTGATGACCGACACGTAAACGCACCCCGGGGTTCGTCAATCGTGGAAATCACTCCGGGACCCCAAAACCGCGAGTAATAGTCCACGAAACGGGCCCGAATAGGCCAAAACTGCAGGTGTTGATGACCGACACGAAAACGCACCCCGGGGTTCGTCAATCGTGGAAATCAGTCCGAGACCCCAAAACAGTGAGTAATAGTCCACGAACGAGCCAAAATCGGCCAAAACTGCGGGTGTTGATGATCGACATGTAAACGCACCCCGAGGTTCATCAATCCGGGACCCCAAAAAAGTGAGTAATTGTGCACGATACGGGTCAAAATCGGCCAAAACTGCGGGTGTTGATGACCGACACGTAAACGCACCCCGGGGTTCGTCAATCGTGGAAATCAATCCGGGACCCCAAAACAGTGAGTAATAGTCCATGAAACTGGCGAGAATCGGCCAAAACTATGAGTGTTTATGATCGACACGTAAACGCACCCTGGGGTTCATCAATCGTGGAAATCAGTCCCGGACCCCAAAACAGTGAGTAATTGTCCATGAAACTGGCCAGAATCGGCCAAAACTGCGTGTGTTTATGATCGACACGTAAACGCTCCCTGGGGTTCATCAATCGTGGAAATCAGTCCGGGACACCAAAACAGTCAGTAATAGTCCACGAAATAGGCCGAAATCGGCCAAAACTGCGGGTGTTGATGACCGACACGCAAACGCACCCCGGGGTTCGTCAAGCGTGGAAATCAGTCCGAGACCCCAAAACAGTGAGTAATAGTCCACGAACGAGCCAAAATTGGCCAAAACTGCGGGTGTTGATGACCGACATGTAAACGCACCCGAGGTTCATCAGTCGGGGAAATCACTCCGGGACCCCAAAAAAGTGAGTAATAGTGCACGATACGGGCCAAAATCGGCCAAAACTGCGGGTGTTGATGACCGACACGTAAACGCACCCCGGGGTTCGTCAATCGTGGAAATCACTCCGGGACCACAAAACCGCGAGTAATAGTCCATGAAACTGGCCAGAATCGGCCAAAACTGTGAGTGTTTATGATCGACACGTAAACGCACCCTGGGGTTCATCAATCGTGGAAATCAGTCCGGGACACCAAAACAGTCAGTAATAGTCCATGAAACAGGCCAGAATCGACAAAAACTGCGAGTGTTGATGACCGACACGTAAACGCACCCCGGGGTTCGTCAATCGTGGAAATCACTCCGCAATCCCAAAACAGTAAGTAATAGTCCACGAAACTGGCCAGGATTGGCCAAAACTACGAGTATTTATGACCAACACGAAAACGCGCCCCAGGGTTCATCAATCGTGGAAATAGTCCGAGACCCCAAAACAGTGAGTAATTGTGCACGAAACGGGCCAGAATCGGCCAAAACTACAAGTGTTGATGACCGACACGTAAACGCACCCCGGGGTTCGTCAAGCGTGGAAATCAGTCCGAGACCCCAAAACAGTGAGTAATAGTCCACGAACGAGCCAAAATTGGCCAAAACTGCGGGTGTTGATGACCGACATGTAAACGCACCCGAGGTTCATCAGTCGGGGAAATCACTCCGGGACCCCAAAAAAGTGAGTAATAGTGCACGATACGGGCCAAAATCGGCCTAAACTGCGGGTGTTGATGACCGACACGTAAACGCACCCCGGGGTTCGTCAATCGTGGAAATCACTCCGGGACCCCAAAACCGCGAGTAATAGTCCATGAAACTGGCCAGAATCGGCCAAAACTATGAGTGTTTATGATCGACACGTAAACGCACCCTGGGGTTCATCAATCGTGGAAATCAGTCCGGGACACCAAAACAGTCAGTAATAGTCCATGAAACAGGCCAGAATCGACAAAAACTGCGAGTGTTGATGACCGACACGTAAACGCACCCCGGGGTTCGTCAATCGTGGAAATCACTCCGCAATCCCAAAACAGTAAGTAATAGTCCATGAAACTGGCCAGGATTGGCCAAAACTACGAGTATTTATGACCAACACGAAAACGCGCCCCAGGGTTCATCAATCGTGGAAATAGTCCGAGACCCCAAAACAGTGAGTAATTGTGCACGAAACGGGCCAGAATCGGCCAAAACTACAAGTGTTGATGACCGACACGTAAACGCACCCCGGGGTTCGTCAATCGTGGAAATCACTCCGGGACCCCAAAACAGCGAGTAATAGTCCACGAAACGGGCCGGAATCGGCCAAAACTATGGGTGTTGATGACCGACACGCAAACGCACCCCGGGGTTCGTCAAGCGTGGAAATCAGTCCGAGACCCCAAAACAGTGAGTAATAGTCCACGAACGAGCCAAAAATCGGCCAAAACTGCGGGTGTTGATGACCGACACGTAAACGCACCCCGGGGTTCGTCAGTCGTGGAAATCACTCCGGGACCCCAAAACCGCGAGTAATAGTCCATGAAACTGGCCAGAATCGGCCAAAACTGTGAGTGTTTATGATCGACACGTAAACGCACCCTGGGGTTCATCAATCGTGGAAATCAGTCCGGGACACCAAAACAGTCAGTAATAGTCCATGAAACAGGCCAGAATCGACAAAAACTGCGAGTGTTGATGACCGACACGTAAACGCACCCCGGGGTTCGTCAATCGTGGAAATCACTCCGCAATCCCAAAACAGTAAGTAATAGTCCACGAAACTGGCCAGGATTGGCCAAAACTACGAGTATTTATGACCAACACGAAAACGCGCCCCAGGGTTCATCAATCGTGGAAATAGTCCGAGACCCCAAAACAGTGAGTAATTGTGCACGAAACGGGCCAGAATCGGCCAAAACTACAAGTGTTGATGACCGACACGTAAACGCACCCCGGGGTTCGTCAATCGTGGAAATCACTCCGGGACCCCAAAACAGCGAGTAATAGTCCACGAAACTGGCCAGGATCGGCCAAAACTGCGGGTATTTATGACCAACACGAAAACGCGCCCCAGGGTTCATCAATCATGGAAATCAGTCCGAGACCCCAAAACAGTGAGTAATAGTCCACGAACGAGCCAAAATCGGCCAAAACTGCGGGTGTTGATGACCGACATGTAAACGCACCCCGAGGTTCATCAGTCGGCGAAATCACTCCGGGACCCCAAAAAAGTGAGTAATAGTGCACGATACGGGCCAAAATCGGCCAAAATTGCGGGTGTTGATGACCGACACATAAACGCATCCCGGGGTTCGTCAATCGTGGAAATCACTCCGGGACCCCAAAACCGCGAGTAATAGTCCATGAAACTGGCCAGAATCGGCCAAAACTGTGAGTGTTTATGATCGACACGTAAACGCACCCTGGGGTTCATCAATCGTGGAAATCAGTCCGGGACACCAAAACAGTCAGTAATAGTCCATGAAACAGGCCAGAATCGACAAAAACTGCGAGTGTTGATCACCGACACGTAAACGCACCCCGGGGTTCGTCAATCGTGGAAATCACTCCACAATCCCAAAACAGTAAGTAATAGTCCACGAACCGGGCCAGGATCGGCCAAAACTACGAGTATTTATAACCAACACGAAAACGCGCCCCAGGGTTCATCAATCGTGGAAATAGTCCGAGACCCCAAAACAGTGAGTAATTGTGCACGAAACGGGCCAGAATCGGCCAAAACTACAAGTGTTGATGACCGACACGTAAACGCACCCCGGGGTTCGTCAATCGTGGAAATCACTCCGGGACCCCAAAACAGCGAGTAATAGTCCACGAAACGGGCCGGAATCGGCCAAAACTGCGGGTGTTGATGACCGACACGCAAACGCACCCCGGGGTTCGTCAAGCGTGGAAATCAGTCCGAGACCCCAAAACAGTGAGTAATAGTCCACGAACGAGCCAAAATCGGCCAAAACTGCGGGTGTTGATGACCGACATGTAAACACACCCCGAGGTTCATCAGTCGGGGAAATCACTCCGGGACCCCAAAAAAGTGAGTAATAGTGCACGATACGGGCCAAAATCGGCCAAAACAGCGGGTGTTGATGACCGACACGTAAACGCACCCCGGGGTTCGTCAATCGTGGAAATCACTCCGGGACCCCAAAACCGCGAGTAATAGTCCACGAAACGGGCCGGAATAGGCCAAAACTGCAGGTGTTGATGACCGACACGAAAACGCACCCGGGGTTCGTCAATCGTGGAAATCAGTCCGAGACCCCAAAACAGTGAGTAATAGTCCACGAACGAGCCAAAATCGGCCAAAACTGCGGGTGTTGATGATCGACATGTAAACGCACCCCGAGGTTCATCAATCCGGGACCCCAAAAAAGTGAGTAATTGTGCACGATACGGGTCAAAATCGGCCAAAACTGCGGGTGTTGATGACCGACACGTAAACGCACCCCGGGGTTCGTCAATCGTGGAAATCAATCCGGGACCCCAAAACAGTGAGTAATAGTCCATGAAACTGGCGAGAATCGGCCAAAACTATGAGTGTTTATGATCGACACGTAAACGCACCCTGGGGTTCATCAATCGTGGAAATCAGTCCGGGACCCCAAAACAGTGAGTAATTGTCCATGAAACTGGCCAGAATCGGCCAAAACTGCGTGTGTTTATGATCGACACGTAAACGCACCCTGGGGTTCATCAATCGTGGAAATCAGTCCGGGACACCAAAACAGTCAGTAATAGTCCACGAAATAGGCCGGAATCGGCCAAAACTGCGGGTGTTGATGACCGACACGCAAACGCACCCCGGGGTTCGTCAAGCGTGGAAATCAGTCCGAGACAACAAAACAGTGAGTAATAGTCCACGAACGAGCCAAAATTGGCCAAAACTGCGGGTGTTGATGACCGACATGTAAACGCACCCGAGGTTCATCAGTCGGGGAAATCACTCCGGGACCCCAAAAAAGTGAGTAATAGTGCACGATACGGGCCAAAATCGGCCAAAACTGCGGGTGTTGATGACCGACACGTAAACGCACCCCGGGGTTCGTCAATCGTGGAAATCACTCCGGGACCCCAAAACCGCGAGTAATAGTCCATGAAACTGGCCAGAATCGGCCAAAACTGTGAGTGTTTATGATCGACACGTAAACGCACCCTGGGGTTCATCAATCGTGGAAATCAGTCCGGGACACCAAAACAGTCAGTAATAGTCCATGAAACAGGCCAGAATCGACAAAAACTGCGAGTGTTGATGACCGACACGTAAACGCACCCCGGGGTTCGTCAATCGTGGAAATCACTACGCAATCCCAAAACAGTAAGTAATAGTCCACGAAACTGGCCAGGATTGGCCAAAACTACGAGTATTTATGACCAACACGAAAACGCGCCCCAGGGTTCATCAATCGTGGAAATAGTCCGAGACCCCAAAACAGTGAGTAATTGTGCACGAAACGGGCCAGAATCGGCCAAAACTACAAGTGTTGATGACCGACACGTAAACGCACCCCGGGGTTCGTCAATCGTGGAAATCACTCCGGGACCCCAAAACAGCGAGTAATAGTCCACGAAACGGGCCGGAATCGGCCAAAACTATGGGTGTTGATGACCGACACGCAAACGCACCCCGGGGTTCGTCAAGCGTGGAAATCAGTCCGAGACCCCAAAACAGTGAGTAATAGTCCACGAACGAGCCAAAAATCGGCCAAAACTGCGGGTGTTGATGACCGACATGTAAACGCACCCCGAGGTTCATCAGTCGGGGAAATCACTCCGGGACCCCAAAAAAGTGAGTAATAGTGCACGATACGGGCCAAAATCGGCCAAAACTGCGGGTGTTGATGACCGACACGTAAACGCACCCCGGGGTTCGTCAATCGTGGAAATCACTCCGGGACCCCAAAACCGCGAGTAATAGTCCATGAAACTGGCCAGAATCGGCCAAAACTGTGAGTGTTTATGATCGACACGTAAACGCACCCTGGGGTTCATCAATCGTGGAAATCAGTCCGGGACACCAAAACAGTCAGTAATAGTCCATGAAACAGGCCAGAATCGACAAAAACTGCGAGTGTTGATCACCGACACGTAAACGCACCCCGGGGTTCGTCAATCGTGGAAATCACTCCGCAATCCCAAAACAGTAAGTAATAGTCCACGAAACTGGCCAGGATCGGCCAAAACTACGAGTATTTATAACCAACACGAAAACGCGCCCCAGGGTTCATCAATCGTGGAAATAGTCCGAGACCCCAAAACAGTGAGTAATTGTGCACGAAACGGGCCAGAATCGGCCAAAACTACAAGTGTTGATGACCGACACGTAAACGCACCCCGGGGTTCGTCAATCGTGGAAATCACTACGCAATCCCAAAACAGTAAGTAATAGTCCACGAAACTGGCCAGGATTGGCCAAAACTACGAGTATTTATGACCAACACGAAAACGCGCCCCAGGGTTCATCAATCGTGGAAATAGTCCGAGACCCCAAAACAGTGAGTAATTGTGCACGAAACGGGCCAGAATCGGCCAAAACTACAAGTGTTGATGACCGACACGTAAACGCACCCCGGGGTTCGTCAATCGTGGAAATCACTCCGGGACCCCAAAACAGCGAGTAATAGTCCACGAAACGGGCCGGAATCGGCCAAAACTATGGGTGTTGATGACCGACACGCAAACGCACCCCGGGGTTCGTCAAGCGTGGAAATCAGTCCGAGACCCCAAAACAGTGAGTAATAGTCCACGAACGAGCCAAAAATCGGCCAAAACTGCGGGTGTTGATGACCGACATGTAAACGCACCCCGAGGTTCATCAGTCGGGGAAATCACTCCGGGACCCCAAAAAAGTGAGTAATAGTGCACGATACGGGCCAAAATCGGCCAAAACTGCGGGTGTTGATGACCGACACGTAAACGCACCCCGGGGTTCGTCAATCGTGGAAATCACTCCGGGACCCCAAAACCGCGAGTAATAGTCCATGAAACTGGCCAGAATCGGCCAAAACTGTGAGTGTTTATGATCGACACGTAAACGCACCCTGGGGTTCATCAATCGTGGAAATCAGTCCGGGACACCAAAACAGTCAGTAATAGTCCATGAAACAGGCCAGAATCGACAAAAACTGCGAGTGTTGATGACCGACACGTAAACGCACCCCGGGGTTCGTCAATCGTGGAAATCACTACGCAATCCCAAAACAGTAAGTAATAGTCCACGAAACTGGCCAGGATTGGCCAAAACTACGAGTATTTATGACCAACACGAAAACGCGCCCCAGGGTTCATCAATCGTGGAAATAGTCCGAGACCCCAAAACAGTGAGTAATTGTGCACGAAACGGGCCAGAATCGGCCAAAACTACAAGTGTTGATGACCGACACGTAAACGCACCCCGGGGTTCGTCAATCGTGGAAATCACTCCGGGACCCCAAAACAGCGAGTAATAGTCCACGAAACGGGCCGGAATCGGCCAAAACTATGGGTGTTGATGACCGACACGCAAACGCACCCCGGGGTTCGTCAAGCGTGGAAATCAGTCCGAGACCCCAAAACAGTGAGTAATAGTCCACGAACGAGCCAAAAATCGGCCAAAACTGCGGGTGTTGATGACCGACATGTAAACGCACCCCGAGGTTCATCAGTCGGGGAAATCACTCCGGGACCCCAAAAAAGTGAGTAATAGTGCACGATACGGGCCAAAATCGGCCAAAACTGCGGGTGTTGATGACCGACACGTAAACGCACCCCGGGGTTCGTCAATCGTGGAAATCACTCCGGGACCCCAAAACCGCGAGTAATAGTCCATGAAACTGGCCAGAATCGGCCAAAACTGTGAGTGTTTATGATCGACACGTAAACGCACCCTGGGGTTCATCAATCGTGGAAATCAGTCCGGGACACCAAAACAGTCAGTAATAGTCCATGAAACAGGCCAGAATCGACAAAAACTGCGAGTGTTGATCACCGACACGTAAACGCACCACGGGGTTCGTCAATCGTGGAAATCACTCCACAATCCCAAAACAGTAAGTAATAGTCCACGAAACTGGCCAGGATTGGCCAAAACTACGAGTATTTATAACCAACACGAAAACGCGCCCCAGGGTTCATCAATCGTGGAAATAGTCCGAGACCCCAAAACAGTGAGTAATTGTGCACGAAACGGGCCAGAATCGGCCAAAACTACAAGTGTTGATGACCGACACGTAAACGCACCCCGGGGTTCGTCAATCGTGGATATCACTCCGGGACCCCAAAACAGCGAGTAATAGTCCACGAAACGGGCCGGAATCGGCCAAAACTGCGGGTGTTGATGACCGACACGCAAACGCACCCCGGGGTTCGTCAAGCGTGGAAATCAGTCCGAGACCCCAAAACAGTGAGTAATAGTCCACGAACGAGCCAAAATCGGCCAAAACAGCGGGTGTTGATGACCGACATGTAAACACACCCCGAGGTTCATCAGTCGGGGAAATCACTCCGGAACCCCAAAAAAGTGAGTAATAGTGCACGATACGGGCCAAAATCGGCCAAAACAGCGGGTGTTGATGACCGACACGTAAACGCACCCCGGGGTTCGTCAATCGTGGAAATCACTCCGGGACCCCAAAACCGCGAGTAATAGTCCATGAAACTGGCCAGAATCGGCCAAAACTATGAGTGTTTATGATCGACACGTAAACGCACCCTGGGGTTCATCAATCGTGGAAATCAGTCCGGGACACCAAAACAGTCAGTAATAGTCCATGAAACAGGCCAGAATCGACAAAAACTGCGAGTGTTGATCACCGACACGTAAACGCACCCCGGGGTTCGTCAATCGTGGAAATCACTCCGCAATCCCAAAACAGTAAGTAATAGTCCACGAAACTGGCCAGGATCGGCCAAAACTACGAGTATTTATAACCAACACGAAAACGCGCCCCAGGGTTCATCAATCGTGGAAATAGTCCGAGACCCCAAAACAGTGAGTAATTGTGCACGAAACGGGCCAGAATCGGCCAAAACTACAAGTGTTGATGACCGACACGTAAACGCACCCCGGGGTTCGTCAATCGTGGAAATCACTACGCAATCCCAAAACAGTAAGTAATAGTCCACGAAACTGGCCAGGATTGGCCAAAACTACGAGTATTTATGACCAACACGAAAACGCGCCCCAGGGTTCATCAATCGTGGAAATAGTCCGAGACCCCAAAACAGTGAGTAATTGTGCACGAAACGGGCCAGAATCGGCCAAAACTACAAGTGTTGATGACCGACACGTAAACGCACCCCGGGGTTCGTCAATCGTGGAAATCACTCCGGGACCCCAAAACAGCGAGTAATAGTCCACGAAACGGGCCGGAATCGGCCAAAACTATGGGTGTTGATGACCGACACGCAAACGCACCCCGGGGTTCGTCAAGCGTGGAAATCAGTCCGAGACCCCAAAACAGTGAGTAATAGTCCACGAACGAGCCAAAAATCGGCCAAAACTGCGGGTGTTGATGACCGACATGTAAACGCACCCCGAGGTTCATCAGTCGGGGAAATCACTCCGGGACCCCAAAAAAGTGAGTAATAGTGCACGATACGGGCCAAAATCGGCCAAAACTGCGGGTGTTGATGACCGACACGTAAACGCACCCCGGGGTTCGTCAATCGTGGAAATCACTCCGGGACCCCAAAACCGCGAGTAATAGTCCATGAAACTGGCCAGAATCGGCCAAAACTGTGAGTGTTTATGATCGACACGTAAACGCACCCTGGGGTTCATCAATCGTGGAAATCAGTCCGGGACACCAAAACAGTCAGTAATAGTCCATGAAACAGGCCAGAATCGACAAAAACTGCGAGTGTTGATGACCGACACGTAAACGCACCCCGGGGTTCGTCAATCGTGGAAATCACTACGCAATCCCAAAACAGTAAGTAATAGTCCACGAAACTGGCCAGGATTGGCCAAAACTACGAGTATTTATGACCAACACGAAAACGCGCCCCAGGGTTCATCAATCGTGGAAATAGTCCGAGACCCCAAAACAGTGAGTAATTGTGCACGAAACGGGCCAGAATCGGCCAAAACTACAAGTGTTGATGACCGACACGTAAACGCACCCCGGGGTTCGTCAATCGTGGAAATCACTCCGGGACCCCAAAACAGCGAGTAATAGTCCACGAAACGGGCCGGAATCGGCCAAAACTATGGGTGTTGATGACCGACACGCAAACGCACCCCGGGGTTCGTCAAGCGTGGAAATCAGTCCGAGACCCCAAAACAGTGAGTAATAGTCCACGAACGAGCCAAAAATCGGCCAAAACTGCGGGTGTTGATGACCGACATGTAAACGCACCCCGAGGTTCATCAGTCGGGGAAATCACTCCGGGACCCCAAAAAAGTGAGTAATAGTGCACGATACGGGCCAAAATCGGCCAAAACTGCGGGTGTTGATGACCGACACGTAAACGCACCCCGGGGTTCGTCAATCGTGGAAATCACTCCGGGACCCCAAAACCGCGAGTAATAGTCCATGAAACTGGCCAGAATCGGCCAAAACTGTGAGTGTTTATGATCGACACGTAAACGCACCCTGGGGTTCATCAATCGTGGAAATCAGTCCGGGACACCAAAACAGTCAGTAATAGTCCATGAAACAGGCCAGAATCGACAAAAACTGCGAGTGTTGATCACCGACACGTAAACGCACCACGGGGTTCGTCAATCGTGGAAATCACTCCACAATCCCAAAACAGTAAGTAATAGTCCACGAAACTGGCCAGGATCGGCCAAAACTACGAGTATTTATAACCAACACGAAAACGCGCCCCAGGGTTCATCAATCGTGGAAATAGTCCGAGACCCCAAAACAGTGAGTAATTGTGCACGAAACGGGCCAGAATCGGCCAAAACTACAAGTGTTGATGACCGACACGTAAACGCACCCCGGGGTTCGTCAATCGTGGATATCACTCCGGGACCCCAAAACAGCGAGTAATAGTCCACGAAATGGGCCGGAATCGGCCAAAACTGCGGGTGTTGATGACCGACACGCAAACGCACCCCGGGGTTCGTCAAGCGTGGAAATCAGTCCGAGACCCCAAAACAGTGAGTAATAGTCCACGAACGAGCCAAAATCGGCCAAAACAGCGGGTGTTGATGACCGACATGTAAACACACCCCGAGGTTCATCAGTCGGGGAAATCACTCCGGGACCCCAAAAAAGTGAGTAATAGTGCACGATACGGGCCAAAATCGGCCAAAACAGCGGGTGTTGATGACCGACACGTAAACGCACCCCGGGGTTCGTCAATCGTGGAAATCACTCCGGGACCCCAAAACCGCGAGTAATAGTCCATGAAACTGGCCAGAATCGGCCAAAACTATGAGTGTTTATGATCGACACGTAAACGCACCCTGGGGTTCATCAATCGTGGAAATCAGTCCGGGACACCAAAACAGTCAGTAATAGTCCATGAAACAGGCCAGAATCGACAAAAACTGCGAGTGTTGATCACCGACACGTAAACGCACCCCGGGGTTCGTCAATCGTGGAAATCACTCCGCAATCCCAAAACAGTAAGTAATAGTCCACGAAACTGGCCAGGATCGGCCAAAACTACGAGTATTTATAACCAACACGAAAACGCGCCCCAGGGTTCATCAATCGTGGAAATAGTCCGAGACCCCAAAACTGTGAGTAATTGTGCACGAAACGGGCCAGAATCGGCCAAAACTACAAGTGTTGATGACCGACACGTAAACGCACCCCGGGGTTCGTCAATCGTGGAAATCACTCCGGGACCCCAAAACAGCGAGTAATAGTCCACGAAACGGGCCGGAATCGGCCAAAACTGCGGGTGTTGATGACCGACACGCAAACGCACCCCGGGGTTCGTCAAGCGTGGAAATCAGTCCGAGACCCCAAAACAGTGAGTAATAGTCCACGAACGAGCCAAAATCGGCCAAAACTGCGGGTGTTGATGACCGACATGTAAACGCACCCCGAGGTTCATCAGTCGGAGAAATCACTCCGGGACCCCAAAAAAGTGAGTAATAGTGCACGATACGGGCCAAAATCGGCCAAAATTGCGGGTGTTGATGACCGACACATAAACGCATCCCGGGGTTCGTCAATCGTGGAAATCACTCCGGGACCCCAAAACCGCGAGTAATAGTCCATGAAACTGGCCAGAATCGGCCAAAACTATGAGTGTTTATGATCGACACGTAAACGCACCCTGGCGTTCATCAATCGTGGAAATCAGTCCGGGACACCAAAACAGTCAGTAATAGTCCATGAAACAGGCCAGAATCGACAAAAACTGCGAGTGTTGATCACCGACACGTAAACGCACCCCGGGGTTCGTCAATCATGGAAATCACTCCGCAATCCCAAAACAGTAAGTAATAGTCCACGAAACTGGCCAGGATCGGCCAAAACTACGAGTATTTATAACCAACACGAAAACGCGCCCCAGGGTTCATCAATCGTGGAAATAGTCCGAGACCCCAAAACAGTGAGTAATTGTGCACGAAACGGGCCAGAATCGGCCAAAACTACAAGTGTTGATGACCGACACGTAAACGCACCCCGGGGTTCGTCAATCGTGGAAATCACTCCGGGACCCCAAAACAGCGAGTAATAGTGCACGAAACGGGCCGGAATCGGCCAAAACTGCGGGTGTTGATGACCGACACGCAAACGCACCCCGGGGTTCGTCAAGCGTGGAAATCAGTCCGAGACCCCAAAACAGTGAGTAATAGTCCACGAACGAGCCAAAATCGGCCAAAACTGCGGGTGTTGTTGACCGACATGTAAACGCACCCCGAGGTTCTTCAGTCGGGGAAATCACTCCGGGACCCCAAAAAAGTGAGTAATAGTGCACGATACGGGCCAAAATCGGCCAAAACTGCGGGTGTTGATGACTGACACGTAAACGCACCCCGGGGTTCGTCAATCGTGGAAATCACTCCGGGACCCCAAAACCGCGAGTAATAGTCCATGAAACTGGCCAGAATCGGCCAAAACTGTGAGTGTTTATGATCGACACGTAAACGCACCCTGGGGTTCATCAATCGTGGAAATCAGTCCGGGACACCAAAACAGTCAGTAATAGTCCATGAAACAGGCCAGAATCGACAAAAACTGCGAGTGTTGATCACCGACACGTAAACGCACCCCGGGGTTCGTCAATCGTGGAAATCACTCCGCAACCCCAAAAAATTAAGTAATAGTCCACGAAACTGGCCAGGATCGGCCAAAACTACGAGTATTTATAACCAACACGAAAACGCGCCCCAGGGTTCATCAATCGTGGAAATAGTCCGAGACCCCAAAACAGTGAGTAATTGTGCACGAAACGGGCCAGAATCGGCCAAAACTACAAGTGTTGATGACCGACACGTAAACGCACCCCGGGGTTCGTCAATCGTGGAAATCACTCCGGGACCCCAAAACAGCGAGTAATAGTCCACGAAACTGGCCAGGATCGGCCAAAACTGCGGGTATTTATGACCAACACGAAAACGCGCCCCAGGGTTCATCAATCATGGAAATCAGTCCGAGACCCCAAAACAGTGAGTAATAGTCCACGAACGAGCCAAAATCGGCCAAAACTGCGGGTGTTGATGACCGACATGTAAACGCACCCCGAGGTTCATCAGTCGGAGAAATCACTCCGGGACCCCAAAAAAGTGAGTAATAGTGCATGATACGGGCCAAAATCGGCCAAAATTGCGGGTGTTGATGACCGACACATAAACGCATCCCGGGGTTCGTCAATCGTGGAAATCACTCCGGGACCCCAAAACCGCGAGTAATAGTCCATGAAACTGGCCAAAATCGGCCAAAACTGTGAGTGTTTATGATCGACACGTAAACGCACCCTAGGGTTCATCAATCGTGGAAATCAGTCCGGGACACCAAAACAGTCAGTAATAGTCCATGAAACAGGCCAGAATCGACAAAAACTGCGAGTGTTGATCACCGACACGTAAACGCACCCCGGGGTTCGTCAATCGTGGAAATCACTCCACAATCCCAAAACAGTAAGTAATAGTCCACGAAACTGGCCAGGATCGGCCAAAACTACGAGTATTTATAACCAACACGAAAACGCGCCCCAGGGTTCATCAATCGTGGAAATAGTCCGAGACCCCAAAACAGTGAGTAATTGTGCACGAAACGGGCCAGAATCGGCCAAAACTACAAGTGTTGATGACCGACACGTAAACGCACCCCGGGGTTCGTCAATCGTGGAAATCACTCCGGGACCCCAAAACAGCGAGTAATAGTCCACGAAACGGGCCGGAATCGGCCAAAACTGCGGGTGTTGATGACCGACACGCAAACGCACCCCGGGGTTCGTCAAGCGTGGAAATCAGTCCGAGACCCCAAAACAGTGAGTAATAGTCCACGAACGAGCCAAAATCGGCCAAAACTGCGGGTGTTGATGACCGACATGTAAACGCACCCCGAGGTTCATCAGTCGGAGAAATCACTCCGGGACCCCAAAAAAGTGAGTAATAGTGCACGATACGGGCCAAAATCGGCCAAAATTGCGGGTTTTGATGACCGACACATAAACGCATCCCGGGGTTCGTCAATCGTGGAAATCACTCCGGGACCCCAAAACCGCGAGTAATAGTCCATGAAACTGGCCAGAATCGGCCAAAACTATGAGTGTTTATGATCGACACGTAAACGCACCCTGGGGTTCATCAATCGTGGAAATCAGTCCGGGACACCAAAACAGTCAGTAATAGTCCATGAAACAGGCCAGAATCGACAAAAACTGCGAGTGTTGATCACCGACACGTAAACGCACCCCGGGGTTCGTCAATCGTGGAAATCACTCCGCAATCCCAAAACAGTAAGTAATAGTCCACGAAACTGGCCAGGATCGGCCAAAACTACGAGTATTTATAACCAACACGAAAACGCGCCCCAGGGTTCACCAATCGTGGAAATAGTCCGAGACCCCAAAACTGTGAGTAATTGTGCACGAAACGGGCCAGAATCGGCCAAAACTACAAGTGTTGATGACCGACACGTAAACGCACCCCGGGGTTCGTCAATCGTGGAAATCACTCCGGGACCCCAAAACAGCGAGTAATAGTCCACGAAACGGGCCGGAATCGGCCAAAACTATGGGTGTTGATGACCGACACGCAAACGCACCCCGGGGTTCGTCAAGCGTGGAAATCAGTCCGAGACCCCAAAACAGTGAGTAATAGTCCACGAACGAGCCAAAAATCGGCCAAAACTGCGGGTGTTGATGACCGACATGTAAACGCACCCCGAGGTTCATCAGTCGGGGAAATCACTCCGGGACCCCAAAAAAGTGAGTAATAGTGCACGATACGGGCCAAAATCGGCCAAAACTGCGGGTGTTGATGACCGACACGTAAACGCACCCCGGGGTTCGTCAATCGTGGAAATCACTCCGGGACCCCAAAACCGCGAGTAATAGTCCATGAAACTGGCCAGAATCGGCCAAAACTGTGAGTGTTTATGATCGACACGTAAACGCACCCTGGGGTTCATCAATCGTGGAAATCAGTCCGGGACACCAAAACAGTCAGTAATAGTCCATGAAACAGGCCAGAATCGACAAAAACTGCGAGTGTTGATCACCGACACGTAAACGCACCCCGGGGTTCGTCAATCGTGGAAATCACTCCGCAATCCCAAAACAGTAAGTAATAGTCCACGAAACTGGCCAGGATCGGCCAAAACTACGAGTATTTATAACCAACACGAAAACGCGCCCCAGGGTTCACCAATCGTGGAAATAGTCCGAGACCCCAAAACTGTGAGTAATTGTGCACGAAACGGGCCAGAATCGGCCAAAACTACAAGTGTTGATGACCGACACGTAAACGCACCCCGGGGTTCGTCAATCGTGGAAATCACTCCGGGACCCCAAAACAGCGAGTAATAGTCCACGAAACGGGCCGGAATCGGCCAAAACTATGGGTGTTGATGACCGACACGCAAACGCACCCCGGGGTTCGTCAAGCGTGGAAATCAGTCCGAGACCCCAAAACAGTGAGTAATAGTCCACGAACGAGCCAAAAATCGGCCAAAACTGCGGGTGTTGATGACCGACATGTAAACGCACCCCGAGGTTCATCAGTCGGGGAAATCACTCCGGGACCCCAAAAAAGTGAGTAATAGTGCACGATACGGGCCAAAATCGGCCAAAACTGCGGGTGTTGATGACCGACACGTAAACGCACCCCGGGGTTCGTCAATCGTGGAAATCACTCCGGGACCCCAAAACCGCGAGTAATAGTCCATGAAACTGGCCAGAATCGGCCAAAACTGTGAGTGTTTATGATCGACACGTAAACGCACCCTGGGGTTCATCAATCGTGGAAATCAGTCCGGGACACCAAAACAGTCAGTAATAGTCCATGAAACAGGCCAGAATCGACAAAAACTGCGAGTGTTGATCACCGACACGTAAACGCACCCCGGGGTTCGTCAATCGTGGAAATCACTCCACAATCCCAAAACAGTAAGTAATAGTCCACGAAACTGGCCAGGATCGGCCAAAACTACGAGTATTTATAACCAACACGAAAACGCGCCCCAGGGTTCATCAATCGTGGAAATAGTCCAAGACCCCAAAACAGTGAGTAATTGTGCACGAAACGGGCCAGAATCGGCCAAAACTACAAGTGTTGATGACCGACACGTAAACGCACCCCGGGGTTCGTCAATCGTGGAAATCACTCCGGGACCCCAAAACAGCGAGTAATAGTCCACGAAACGGGCCGGAATCGGCCAAAACTGCGGGTGTTGATGACCGACACGCAAACGCACCCCGGGGTTCGTCAAGCGTGGAAATCAGTCCGAGACCCCAAAACAGTGAGTAATAGTCCACGAACGAGCCAAAATCGGCCAAAACTGCGGGTGTTGATGACCGACATGTAAACACACCCCGAGGTTCATCAGTCGGGGAAATCACTCCGGGACCCCAAAAAAGTGAGTAATAGTGCACGATACGGGCCAAAATCGGCCAAAACTGCGGGTGTTGATGACCGACACGTAAACGCACCCCGGGGTTCGTCAATCGTGGAAATCACTCCGGGACCCCAAAACCGCGAGTAATAGTCCATGAAACTGGCCAGAATCGGCCAAAACTGTGAGTGTTTATGATCGACACGTAAACGCACCCTGGGGTTCATCAATCGTGGAAATCAGTCCGGGACACCAAAACAGTCAGTAATAGTCCATGAAACAGGCCAGAATCGACAAAAACTGCGAGTGTTGATCACCGACACGTAAACGCACCCCGGGGTTCGTCAATCGTGGAAATCACTCCACAATCCCAAAACAGTAAGTAATAGTCCACGAAACTGGCCAGGATCGGCCAAAACTACGAGTATTTATAACCAACACGAAAACGCGCCCCAGGGTTCATCAATCGTGGAAATAGTCCGAGACCCCAAAACAGTGAGTAATTGTGCACGAAACGGGCCAGAATCGGCCAAAACTACAAGTGTTGATGACCGACACGTAAACGCACCCCGGGGTTCGTCAATCGTGGAAATCACTCCGGGACCCCAACACAGCGAGTAATAGTCCACGAAACGGGCCGGAATCGGCCAAAACTGCGGGTGTTGATGACCGACACGCAAACGCACCCCGGGGTTCGTCAAGCGTGGAAATCAGTCCGAGACCCCAAAACAGTGAGTAATAGTCCACGAACGAGCCAAAATCGGCCAAAACTGCGGGTGTTGATGACCGACATGTAAACACACCCCGAGGTTCATCAGTCGGGGAAATCACTCCGGGACCCCAAAAAAGTGAGTAATAGTGCACGATACGGGCCAAAATCGGCCAAAACAGCGGGTGTTGATGACCGACACGTAAACGCACCCCGGGGTTCGTCAATCGTGGAAATCACTCCGGGACCCCAAAACCGCGAGTAATAGTCCACGAAACGGGCCGGAATAGGCCAAAACTGCAGGTGTTGATGACCGACACGAAAACGCACCCCGGGGTTCGTCAATCGTGGAAATCAGTCCGAGACCCCAAAACAGTGAGTAATAGTCCACGAACGAGCCAAAATCGGCCAAAACTGCGGGTGTTGATGATCGACATGTAAACGCACCCCGAGGTTCATCAATCCGGGACCCCAAAAAAGTGAGTAATTGTGCACGATACGGGTCAAAATCGGCCAAAACTGCGGGTGTTGATGACCGACACGTAAACGCACCCCGGGGTTCGTCAATCGTGGAAATCAATCCGGGACCCCAAAACAGTGAGTAATAGTCCATGAAACTGGCGAGAATCGGCCAAAACTATGAGTGTTTATGATCGACACGTAAACGCACCCTGGGGTTCATCAATCGTGGAAATCAGTCCGGGACCCCAAAACAGTGAGTAATTGTCCATGAAACTGGCCAGAATCAGCCAAAACTGCGTGTGTTTATGATCGACACGTAAACGCACCCTGGGGTTCATCAATCGTGGAAATCAGTCCGGGACACCAAAACAGTCAGTAATAGTCCACGAAATAGGCCGGAATCGGCCAAAACTGCGGGTGTTGATGACCGACACGCAAACGCACCCCGGGGTTCGTCAAGCGTGGAAATCAGTCCGAGACCCCAAAACAGTGAGTAATAGTCCACGAACGAGCCAAAATTGGCCAAAACTGCGGGTGTTGATGACCGACATGTAAACGCACCCGAGGTTCATCAGTCGGGGAAATCACTCCGGGACCCCAAAAAAGTGAGTAATAGTGCACGATACGGGCCAAAATCGGCCAAAACTGCGGGTGTTGATGACCGACACGTAAACGCACCCCGGGGTTCGTCAATCGTGGAAATCACTCCGGGACCCCAAAACCGCGAGTAATAGTCCATGAAACTGGCCAGAATCGGCCAAAACTGTGAGTGTTTATGATCGACACGTAAACGCACCCTGGGGTTCATCAATCGTGGAAATCAGTCCGGGACACCAAAACAGTCAGTAATAGTCCATGAAACAGGCCAGAATCGACAAAAACTGCGAGTGTTGATGACCGACACGTAAACGCACCCCGGGGTTCGTCAATCGTGGAAATCACTCCGCAATCCCAAAACAGTAAGTAATAGTCCACGAAACTGGCCAGGATTGGCCAAAACTACGAGTATTTATGACCAACACGAAAACGCGCCCCAGGGTTCATCAATCGTGGAAATAGTCCGAGACCCCAAAACAGTGAGTAATTGTGCACGAAACGGGCCAGAATCGGCCAAAACTACAAGTGTTGATGACCGACACGTAAACGCACCCCGGGGTTCGTCAATCGTGGAAATCACTCCGGGACCCCAAAACAGCGAGTAATAGTCCACGAAACGGGCCGGAATCGGCCAAAACTATGGGTGTTGATGACCGACACGCAAACGCACCCCGGGGTTCGTCAAGCGTGGAAATCAGTCCGAGACCCCAAAACAGTGAGTAATAGTCCACGAACGAGCCAAAAATCGGCCAAAACTGCGGGTGTTGATGACCGACATGTAAACGCACCCCGAGGTTCATCAGTCGGGGAAATCACTCCGGGACCCCAAAAAAGTGAGTAATAGTGCACGATACGGGCCAAAATCGGCCAAAACTGCGGGTGTTGATGACCGACACGTAAACGCACCCCGGGGTTCGTCAATCGTGGAAATCACTCCGGGACCCCAAAACCGCGAGTAATAGTCCATGAAACTGGCCAGAATCGGCCAAAACTGTGAGTGTTTATGATCGACACGTAAACGCACCCTGGGGTTCATCAATCGTGGAAATCAGTCCGGGACACCAAAACAGTCAGTAATAGTCCATGAAACAGGCCAGAATCGACAAAAACTGCGAGTGTTGATCACCGACACGTAAACGCACCACGGGGTTCGTCAATCGTGGAAATCACTCCACAATCCCAAAACAGTAAGTAATAGTCCACGAAACTGGCCAGGATCGGCCAAAACTACGAGTATTTATAACCAACACGAAAACGCGCCCCAGGGTTCATCAATCGTGGAAATAGTCCGAGACCCCAAAACAGTGAGTAATTGTGCACGAAACGGGCCAGAATCGGCCAAAACTACAAGTGTTGATGACCGACACGTAAACGCACCCCGGGGTTCGTCAATCGTGGAAATCACTCCGGGACCCCAAAACAGCGAGTAATAGTCCACGAAACGGGCCGGAATCGGCCAAAACTGCGGGTGTTGATGACCGACACGCAAACGCACCCCGGGGTTCGTCAAGCGTGGAAATCAGTCCGAGACCCCAAAACAGTGAGTAATAGTCCACGAACGAGCCAAAATCGGCCAAAACTGCGGGTGTTGATGACCGACATGTAAACACACCCCGAGGTTCATCAGTCGGGGAAATCACTCCGGGACCCCAAAAAAGTGAGTAATAGTGCACGATACGGGCCAAAATCGGCCAAAACAGCGGGTGTTGATGACCGACACGTAAACGCACCCCGGGGTTCGTCAATCGTGGAAATCACTCCGGGACCCCAAAACCGCGAGTAATAGTCCATGAAACTGGCCAGAATCGGCCAAAACTATGAGTGTTTATGATCGACACGTAAACGCACCCTGGGGTTCATCAATCGTGGAAATCAGTCCGGGACACCAAAACAGTCAGTAATAGTCCATGAAACAGGCCAGAATCGACAAAAACTGCGAGTGTTGATCACCGACACGTAAACGCACCCCGGGGTTCGTCAATCGTGGAAATCACTCCGCAATCCCAAAACAGTAAGTAATAGTCCACGAAACTGGCCAGGATCGGCCAAAACTACGAGTATTTATAACCAACACGAAAACGCGCCCCAGGGTTCATCAATCGTGGAAATAGTCCGAGACCCCAAAACTGTGAGTAATTGTGCACGAAACGGGCCAGAATCGGCCAAAACTACAAGTGTTGATGACCGACACGTAAACGCACCCCGGGGTTCGTCAATCGTGGAAATCACTCCGGGACCCCAAAACAGCGAGTAATAGTCCACGAAACGGGCCGGAATCGGCCAAAACTGCGGGTGTTGATGACCGACACGCAAACGCACCCCGGGGTTCGTCAAGCGTGGAAATCAGTCCGAGACCCCAAAACAGTGAGTAATAGTCCACGAACGAGCCAAAATCGGCCAAAACTGCGGGTGTTGATGATCGACATGTAAACGCACCCCGAGGTTCATCAATCCGGGACCCCAAAAAAGTGAGTAATTGTGCACGATACGGGTCAAAATCGGCCAAAACTGCGGGTGTTGATGACCGACACGTAAACGCACCCCGGGGTTCGTCAATCGTGGAAATCAGTCCGAGACCCCAAAACAGTGAGTAATAGTCCACGAACGAGCCAAAATCGGCCAAAACTGCGGGTGTTGATGATCGACATGTAAACGCACCCCGAGGTTCATCAATCCGGGACCCCAAAAAAGTGAGTAATTGTGCACGATACGGGTCAAAATCGGCCAAAACTGCGGGTGTTGATGACCGACACGTAAACGCACCCCGGGGTTCGTCAATCGTGGAAATCAATCCGGGACCCCAAAACAGTGAGTAATAGTCCATGAAACTGGCGAGAATCGGCCAAAACTATGAGTGTTTATGATCGACACGTAAACGCACCCTGGGGTTCATCAATCGTGGAAATCAGTCCGGGACCCCAAAACAGTGAGTAATTGTCCATGAAACTGGCCAGAATCAGCCAAAACTGCGTGTGTTTATGATCGACACGTAAACGCACCCTGGGGTTCATCAATCGTGGAAATCAGTCCGGGACACCAAAACAGTCAGTAATAGTCCACGAAATAGGCCGGAATCGGCCAAAACTGCGGGTGTTGATGACCGACACGCAAACGCACCCCGGGGTTCGTCAAGCGTGGAAATCAGTCCGAGACCCCAAAACAGTGAGTAATAGTCCACGAACGAGCCAAAATTGGCCAAAACTGCGGGTGTTGATGACCGACATGTAAACGCACCCGAGGTTCATCAGTCGGGGAAATCACTCCGGGACCCCAAAAAAGTGAGTAATAGTGCACGATACGGGCCAAAATCGGCCAAAACTGCGGGTGTTGATGACCGACACGTAAACGCACCCCGGGGTTCGTCAATCGTGGAAATCACTCCGGGACCCCAAAACCGCGAGTAATAGTCCATGAAACTGGCCAGAATCGGCCAAAACTGTGAGTGTTTATGATCGACACGTAAACGCACCCTGGGGTTCATCAATCGTGGAAATCAGTCCGGGACACCAAAACAGTCAGTAATAGTCCATGAAACAGGCCAGAATCGACAAAAACTGCGAGTGTTGATGACCGACACGTAAACGCACCCCGGGGTTCGTCAATCGTGGAAATCACTCCGCAATCCCAAAACAGTAAGTAATAGTCCACGAAACTGGCCAGGATTGGCCAAAACTACGAGTATTTATGACCAACACGAAAACGCGCCCCAGGGTTCATCAATCGTGGAAATAGTCCGAGACCCCAAAACAGTGAGTAATTGTGCACGAAACGGGCCAGAATCGGCCAAAACTACAAGTGTTGATGACCGACACGTAAACGCACCCCGGGGTTCGTCAATCGTGGAAATCACTCCGGGACCCCAAAACAGCGAGTAATAGTCCACGAAACGGGCCGGAATCGGCCAAAACTATGGGTGTTGATGACCGACACGCAAACGCACCCCGGGGTTCGTCAAGCGTGGAAATCAGTCCGAGACCCCAAAACAGTGAGTAATAGTCCACGAACGAGCCAAAAATCGGCCAAAACTGCGGGTGTTGATGACCGACATGTAAACGCACCCCGAGGTTCATCAGTCGGGGAAATCACTCCGGGACCCCAAAAAAGTGAGTAATAGTGCACGATACGGGCCAAAATCGGCCAAAACTGCGGGTGTTGATGACCGACACGTAAACGCACCCCGGGGTTCGTCAATCGTGGAAATCACTCCGGGACCCCAAAACCGCGAGTAATAGTCCATGAAACTGGCCAGAATCGGCCAAAACTGTGAGTGTTTATGATCGACACGTAAACGCACCCTGGGGTTCATCAATCGTGGAAATCAGTCCGGGACACCAAAACAGTCAGTAATAGTCCATGAAACAGGCCAGAATCGACAAAAACTGCGAGTGTTGATCACCGACACGTAAACGCACCACGGGGTTCGTCAATCGTGGAAATCACTCCACAATCCCAAAACAGTAAGTAATAGTCCACGAAACTGGCCAGGATCGGCCAAAACTACGAGTATTTATAACCAACACGAAAACGCGCCCCAGGGTTCATCAATCGTGGAAATAGTCCGAGACCCCAAAACAGTGAGTAATTGTGCACGAAACGGGCCAGAATCGGCCAAAACTACAAGTGTTGATGACCGACACGTAAACGCACCCCGGGGTTCGTCAATCGTGGAAATCACTCCGGGACCCCAAAACAGCGAGTAATAGTCCACGAAACGGGCCGGAATCGGCCAAAACTGCGGGTGTTGATGACCGACACGCAAACGCACCCCGGGGTTCGTCAAGCGTGGAAATCAGTCCGAGACCCCAAAACAGTGAGTAATAGTCCACGAACGAGCCAAAATCGGCCAAAACTGCGGGTGTTGATGACCGACATGTAAACACACCCCGAGGTTCATCAGTCGGGGAAATCACTCCGGGACCCCAAAAAAGTGAGTAATAGTGCACGATACGGGCCAAAATCGGCCAAAACAGCGGGTGTTGATGACCGACACGTAAACGCACCCCGGGGTTCGTCAATCGTGGAAATCACTCCGGGACCCCAAAACCGCGAGTAATAGTCCATGAAACTGGCCAGAATCGGCCAAAACTATGAGTGTTTATGATCGACACGTAAACGCACCCTGGGGTTCATCAATCGTGGAAATCAGTCCGGGACACCAAAACAGTCAGTAATAGTCCATGAAACAGGCCAGAATCGACAAAAACTGCGAGTGTTGATCACCGACACGTAAACGCACCCCGGGGTTCGTCAATCGTGGAAATCACTCCGCAATCCCAAAACAGTAAGTAATAGTCCACGAAACTGGCCAGGATCGGCCAAAACTACGAGTATTTATAACCAACACGAAAACGCGCCCCAGGGTTCATCAATCGTGGAAATAGTCCGAGACCCCAAAACTGTGAGTAATTGTGCACGAAACGGGCCAGAATCGGCCAAAACTACAAGTGTTGATGACCGACACGTAAACGCACCCCGGGGTTCGTCAATCGTGGAAATCACTCCGGGACCCCAAAACAGCGAGTAATAGTCCACGAAACGGGCCGGAATCGGCCAAAACTGCGGGTGTTGATGACCGACACGCAAACGCACCCCGGGGTTCGTCAAGCGTGGAAATCAGTCCGAGACCCCAAAACAGTGAGTAATAGTCCACGAACGAGCCAAAATCGGCCAAAACTGCGGGTGTTGATGACCGACATGTAAACGCACCCCGAGGTTCATCAGTCGGAGAAATCACTCCGGGACCCCAAAAAAGTGAGTAATAGTGCACGATACGGGCCAAAATCGGCCAAAATTGCGGGTGTTGATGACCGACACATAAACGCATCCCGGGGTTCGTCAATCGTGGAAATCACTCCGGGACCCCAAAACCGCGAGTAATAGTCCATGAAACTGGCCAGAATCGGCCAAAACTATGAGTGTTTATGATCGACACGTAAACGCACCCTGGGGTTCATCAATCGTGGAAATCAGTCCGGGACACCAAAACAGTCAGTAATAGTCCATGAAACAGGCCAGAATCGACAAAAACTGCGAGTGTTGATGACCGACACGTAAACGCACCCCGGGGTTCGTCAATCGTGGAAATCACTCCGCAATCCCAAAACAGTAAGTAATAGTCCACGAAACTGGCCAGGATTGGCCAAAACTACGAGTATTTATGACCAACACGAAAACGCGCCCCAGGGTTCATCAATCGTGGAAATAGTCCGAGACCCCAAAACAGTGAGTAATTGTGCACGAAACGGGCCAGAATCGGCCAAAACTACAAGTGTTGATGACCGACACGTAAACGCACCCCGGGGTTCGTCAATCGTGGAAATCACTCCGGGACCCCAAAACAGCGAGTAATAGTCCACGAAACGGGCCGGAATCGGCCAAAACTATGGGTGTTGATGACCGACACGCAAACGCACCCCGGGGTTCGTCAAGCGTGGAAATCAGTCCGAGACCCCAAAACAGTGAGTAATAGTCCACGAACGAGCCAAAAATCGGCCAAAACTGCGGGTGTTGATGACCGACATGTAAACGCACCCCGAGGTTCATCAGTCGGGGAAATCACTCCGGGACCCCAAAAAAGTGAGTAATAGTGCACGATACGGGCCAAAATCGGCCAAAACTGCGGGTGTTGATGACCGACACGTAAACGCACCCCGGGGTTCGTCAATCGTGGAAATCACTCCGGGACCCCAAAACCGCGAGTAATAGTCCATGAAACTGGCCAGAATCGGCCAAAACTGTGAGTGTTTATGATCGACACGTAAACGCACCCTGGGGTTCATCAATCGTGGAAATCAGTCCGGGACACCAAAACAGTCAGTAATAGTCCATGAAACAGGCCAGAATCGACAAAAACTGCGAGTGTTGATCACCGACACGTAAACGCACCACGGGGTTCGTCAATCGTGGAAATCACTCCACAATCCCAAAACAGTAAGTAATAGTCCACGAAACTGGCCAGGATCGGCCAAAACTACGAGTATTTATAACCAACACGAAAACGCGCCCCAGGGTTCATCAATCGTGGAAATAGTCCGAGACCCCAAAACAGTGAGTAATTGTGCACGAAACGGGCCAGAATCGGCCAAAACTACAAGTGTTGATGACCGACACGTAAACGCACCCCGGGGTTCGTCAATCGTGGAAATCACTCCGGGACCCCAAAACAGCGAGTAATAGTCCACGAAACGGGCCGGAATCGGCCAAAACTGCGGGTGTTGATGACCGACACGCAAACGCACCCCGGGGTTCGTCAAGCGTGGAAATCAGTCCGAGACCCCAAAACAGTGAGTAATAGTCCACGAACGAGCCAAAATCGGCCAAAACTGCGGGTGTTGATGACCGACATGTAAACACACCCCGAGGTTCATCAGTCGGGGAAATCACTCCGGGACCCCAAAAAAGTGAGTAATAGTGCACGATACGGGCCAAAATCGGCCAAAACAGCGGGTGTTGATGACCGACACGTAAACGCACCCCGGGGTTCGTCAATCGTGGAAATCACTCCGGGACCCCAAAACCGCGAGTAATAGTCCATGAAACTGGCCAGAATCGGCCAAAACTATGAGTGTTTATGATCGACACGTAAACGCACCCTGGGGTTCATCAATCGTGGAAATCAGTCCGGGACACCAAAACAGTCAGTAATAGTCCATGAAACAGGCCAGAATCGACAAAAACTGCGAGTGTTGATCACCGACACGTAAACGCACCCCGGGGTTCGTCAATCGTGGAAATCACTCCGCAATCCCAAAACAGTAAGTAATAGTCCACGAAACTGGCCAGGATCGGCCAAAACTACGAGTATTTATAACCAACACGAAAACGCGCCCCAGGGTTCATCAATCGTGGAAATAGTCCGAGACCCCAAAACTGTGAGTAATTGTGCACGAAACGGGCCAGAATCGGCCAAAACTACAAGTGTTGATGACCGACACGTAAACGCACCCCGGGGTTCGTCAATCGTGGAAATCACTCCGGGACCCCAAAACAGCGAGTAATAGTCCACGAAACGGGCCGGAATCGGCCAAAACTGCGGGTGTTGATGACCGACACGCAAACGCACCCCGGGGTTCGTCAAGCGTGGAAATCAGTCCGAGACCCCAAAACAGTGAGTAATAGTCCACGAACGAGCCAAAATCGGCCAAAACTGCGGGTGTTGATGACCGACATGTAAACGCACCCCGAGGTTCATCAGTCGGAGAAATCACTCCGGGACCCCAAAAAAGTGAGTAATAGTGCACGATACGGGCCAAAATCGGCCAAAATTGCGGGTGTTGATGACCGACACATAAACGCATCCCGGGGTTCGTCAATCGTGGAAATCACTCCGGGACCCCAAAACCGCGAGTAATAGTCCATGAAACTGGCCAGAATCGGCCAAAACTATGAGTGTTTATGATCGACACGTAAACGCACCCTGGGGTTCATCAATCGTGGAAATCAGTCCGGGACACCAAAACAGTCAGTAATAGTCCATGAAACAGGCCAGAATCGACAAAAACTGCGAGTGTTGATCACCGACACGTAAACGCACCCCGGGGTTCGTCAATCATGGAAATCACTCCGCAATCCCAAAACAGTAAGTAATAGTCCACGAAACTGGCCAGGATCGGCCAAAACTACGAGTATTTATAACCAACACGAAAACGCGCCCCAGGGTTCATCAATCGTGGAAATAGTCCGAGACCCCAAAACAGTGAGTAATTGTGCACGAAACGGGCCAGAATCGGCCAAAACTACAAGTGTTGATGACCGACACGTAAACGCACCCCGGGGTTCGTCAATCGTGGAAATCACTCCGGGACCCCAAAACAGCGAGTAATAGTCCACGAAACGGGCCGGAATCGGCCAAAACTGCGGGTGTTGATGACCGACACGCAAACGCACCCCGGGGTTCGTCAAGCGTGGAAATCAGTCCGAGACCCCAAAACAGTGAGTAATAGTCCACGAACGAGCCAAAATCGGCCAAAACTGCGGGTGTTGATGACCGACATGTAAACGCACCCCGAGGTTCTTCAGTCGGGGAAATCACTCCGGGACCCCAAAAAAGTGAGTAATAGTGCACGATACGGGCCAAAATCGGCCAAAACTGCGGGTGTTGATGACTGACACGTAAACGCACCCCGGGGTTCGTCAATCGTGGAAATCACTCCGGGACCCCAAAACCGCGAGTAATAGTCCATGAAACTGGCCAGAATCGGCCAAAACTGTGAGTGTTTATGATCGACACGTAAACGCACCGTGGGGTTCATCAATCGTGGAAATCAGTCCGGGACACCAAAACAGTCAGTAATAGTCCATGAAACAGGCCAGAATCGACAAAAACTGCGAGTGTTGATCACCGACACGTAAACGCACCACGGGGTTCGTCAATCGTGGAAATCACTCCACAATCCCAAAACAGTAAGTAATAGTCCACGAAACTGGCCAGGATCGGCCAAAACTACGAGTATTTATAACCAACACGAAAACGCGCCCCAGGGTTCATCAATCGTGGAAATAGTCCGAGACCCCAAAACAGTGAGTAATTGTGCACGAAACGGGCCAGAATCGGCCAAAACTACAAGTGTTGATGACCGACACGTAAACGCACCCCGGGGTTCGTCAATCGTGGAAATCACTCCGGGACCCCAAAACAGCGAGTAATAGTCCACGAAACGGGCCGGAATCGGCCAAAACTGCGGGTGTTGATGACCGACACGCAAACGCACCCCGGGGTTCGTCAAGCGTGGAAATCAGTCCGAGACCCCAAAACAGTGAGTAATAGTCCACGAACGAGCCAAAATCGGCCAAAACTGCGGGTGTTGATGACCGACATGTAAACACACCCCGAGGTTCATCAGTCGGGGAAATCACTCCGGGACCCCAAAAAAGTGAGTAATAGTGCACGATACGGGCCAAAATCGGCCAAAACAGCGGGTGTTGATGACCGACACGTAAACGCACCCCGGGGTTCGTCAATCGTGGAAATCACTCCGGGACCCCAAAACCGCGAGTAATAGTCCATGAAACTGGCCAGAATCGGCCAAAACTATGAGTGTTTATGATCGACACGTAAACGCACCCTGGGGTTCATCAATCGTGGAAATCAGTCCGGGACACCAAAACAGTCAGTAATAGTCCATGAAACAGGCCAGAATCGACAAAAACTGCGAGTGTTGATCACCGACACGTAAACGCACCCCGGGGTTCGTCAATCGTGGAAATCACTCCGCAATCCCAAAACAGTAAGTAATAGTCCACGAAACTGGCCAGGATCGGCCAAAACTACGAGTATTTATAACCAACACGAAAACGCGCCCCAGGGTTCATCAATCGTGGAAATAGTCCGAGACCCCAAAACTGTGAGTAATTGTGCACGAAACGGGCCAGAATCGGCCAAAACTACAAGTGTTGATGACCGACACGTAAACGCACCCCGGGGTTCGTCAATCGTGGAAATCACTCCGGGACCCCAAAACAGCGAGTAATAGTCCACGAAACGGGCCGGAATCGGCCAAAACTGCGGGTGTTGATGACCGACACGCAAACGCACCCCGGGGTTCGTCAAGCGTGGAAATCAGTCCGAGACCCCAAAACAGTGAGTAATAGTCCACGAACGAGCCAAAATCGGCCAAAACTGCGGGTGTTGATGACCGACATGTAAACGCACCCCGAGGTTCATCAGTCGGAGAAATCACTCCGGGACCCCAAAAAAGTGAGTAATAGTGCACGATACGGGCCAAAATCGGCCAAAATTGCGGGTGTTGATGACCGACACATAAACGCATCCCGGGGTTCGTCAATCGTGGAAATCACTCCGGGACCCCAAAACCGCGAGTAATAGTCCATGAAACTGGCCAGAATCGGCCAAAACTATGAGTGTTTATGATCGACACGTAAACGCACCCTGGGGTTCATCAATCGTGGAAATCAGTCCGGGACACCAAAACAGTCAGTAATAGTCCATGAAACAGGCCAGAATCGACAAAAACTGCGAGTGTTGATCACCGACACGTAAACGCACCCCGGGGTTCGTCAATCATGGAAATCACTCCGCAATCCCAAAACAGTAAGTAATAGTCCACGAAACTGGCCAGGATCGGCCAAAACTACGAGTATTTATAACCAACACGAAAACGCGCCCCAGGGTTCATCAATCGTGGAAATAGTCCGAGACCCCAAAACAGTGAGTAATTGTGCACGAAACGGGCCAGAATCGGCCAAAACTACAAGTGTTGATGACCGACACGTAAACGCACCCCGGGGTTCGTCAATCGTGGAAATCACTCCGGGACCCCAAAACAGCGAGTAATAGTCCACGAAACGGGCCGGAATCGGCCAAAACTGCGGGTGTTGATGACCGACACGCAAACGCACCCCGGGGTTCGTCAAGCGTGGAAATCAGTCCGAGACCCCAAAACAGTGAGTAATAGTCCACGAACGAGCCAAAATCGGCCAAAACTGCGGGTGTTGATGACCGACATGTAAACGCACCCCGAGGTTCTTCAGTCGGGGAAATCACTCCGGGACCCCAAAAAAGTGAGTAATAGTGCACGATACGGGCCAAAATCGGCCAAAACTGCGGGTGTTGATGACTGACACGTAAACGCACCCCGGGGTTCGTCAATCGTGGAAATCACTCCGGGACCCCAAAACCGCGAGTAATAGTCCATGAAACTGGCCAGAATCGGCCAAAACTGTGAGTGTTTATGATCGACACGTAAACGCACCCTGGGGTTCATCAATCGTGGAAATCAGTCCGGGACACCAAAACAGTCAGTAATAGTCCACGAAACAGGCCAGAATCGACAAAAACTGCGAGTGTTGATCACCGACACGTAAACGCACCCCGGGGTTCGTCAATCGTGGAAATCACTCCGCAACCCCAAAAAATTAAGTAATAGTCCACGAAACTGGCCAGGATCGGCCAAAACTACGAGTATTTATAACCAACACGAAAACGCGCCCCAGGGTTCATCAATCGTGGAAATAGTCCGAGACCCCAAAACAGTGAGTAATTGTGCACGAAACGGACCAGAATCGGCCAAAACTACAAGTGTTGATGACCGACACGTAAACGCACCCCGGGGTTCGTCAATCGTGGAAATCACTCCGGGACCCCAAAACAGCGAGTAATAGTCCACGAAACTGGCCAGGATCGGCCAAAACTGCGGGTATTTATGACCAACACGAAAACGCGCCCCAGGGTTCATCAATCATGGAAATCAGTCCGAGACCCCAAAACAGTGAGTAATAGTCCACGAACGAGCCAAAATCGGCCAAAACTGCGGGTGTTGATGACCGACATGTAAACGCACCCCGAGGTTCATCAGTCGGAGAAATCACTCCGGGACCCCAAAAAAGTGAGTAATAGTGCACGATACGGGCCAAAATCGGCCAAAATTGCGGGTGTTGATGACCGACACATAAACGCATCCCGGGGTTCGTCAATCGTGGAAATCACTCCGGGACCCCAAAACCGCGAGTAATAGTCCATGAAACTGGCCAAAATCGGCCAAAACTGTGAGTGTTTATGATCGACACGTAAACGCACCCTAGGGTTCATCAATCGTGGAAATCAGTCCGGGACACCAAAACAGTCAGTAATAGTCCATGAAACAGGCCAGAATCGACAAAAACTGCGAGTGTTGATCACCGACACGTAAACGCACCCCGGGGTTCGTCAATCGTGGAAATCACTCCACAATCCCAAAACAGTAAGTAATAGTCCACGAAACTGGCCAGGATCGGCCAAAACTACGAGTATTTATAACCAACACGAAAACGCGCCCCAGGGTTCATCAATCGTGGAAATAGTCCGAGACCCCAAAACAGTGAGTAATTGTGCACGAAACGGGCCAGAATCGGCCAAAACTACAAGTGTTGATGACCGACACGTAAACGCACCCCGGGGTTCGTCAATCGTGGAAATCACTCCGGGACCCCAAAACAGCGAGTAATAGTCCACGAAACGGGCCGGAATCGGCCAAAACTGCGGGTGTTGATGACCGACACGCAAACGCACCCCGGGGTTCGTCAAGCGTGGAAATCAGTCCGAGACCCCAAAACAGTGAGTAATAGTCCACGAACGAGCCAAAATCGGCCAAAACTGCGGGTGTTGATGACCGACATGTAAACGCACCCCGAGGTTCATCAGTCGGAGAAATCACTCCGGGACCCCAAAAAAGTGAGTAATAGTGCACGATACGGGCCAAAATCGGCCAAAATTGCGGGTGTTGATGACCGACACATAAACGCATCCCGGGGTTCGTCAATCGTGGAAATCACTCCGGGACCCCAAAACCGCGAGTAATAGTCCATGAAACTGGCCAGAATCGGCCAAAACTATGAGTGTTTATGATCGACACGTAAACGCACCCTGGGGTTCATCAATCGTGGAAATCAGTCCGGGACACCAAAACAGTCAGTAATAGTCCATGAAACAGGCCAGAATCGACAAAAACTGCGAGTGTTGATCACCGACACGTAAACGCACCCCGGGGTTCGTCAATCGTGGAAATCACTCCGCAATCCCAAAACAGTAAGTAATAGTCCACGAAACTGGCCAGGATCGGCCAAAACTACGAGTATTTATAACCAACACGAAAACGCGCCCCAGGGTTCATCAATCGTGGAAATAGTCCGAGACCCCAAAACAGTGAGTAATTGTGCACGAAACGGGCCAGAATCGGCCAAAACTACAAGTGTTGATGACCGACACGTAAACGCACCCCGGGGTTCGTCAATCGTGGAAATCACTCCGGGACCCCAAAACAGCGAGTAATAGTCCACGAAACGGGCCGGAATCGGCCAAAACTGCGGGTGTTGATGACCGACACGCAAACGCACCCCGGGGTTCGTCAAGCGTGGAAATCAGTCCGAGACCCCAAAACAGTGAGTAATAGTCCACGAACGAGCCAAAATCGGCCAAAACTGCGGGTGTTGATGACCGACATGTAAACGCACCCCGAGGTTCATCAGTCGGAGAAATCACTCCGGGACCCCAAAAAAGTGAGTAATAGTGCACGATACGGGCCAAAATCGGCCAAAATTGCGGGTGTTGATGACCGACACATAAACGCATCCCGGGGTTCGTCAATCGTGGAAATCACTCCGGGACCCCAAAACCGCGAGTAATAGTCCATGAAACTGGCCAGAATCGGCCAAAACTATGAGTGTTTATGATCGACACGTAAACGCACCCTGGGGTTCATCAATCGTGGAAATCAGTCCGGGACACCAAAACAGTCAGTAATAGTCCATGAAACAGGCCAGAATCGACAAAAACTGCGAGTGTTGATCACCGACACGTAAACGCACCCCGGGGTTCGTCAATCGTGGAAATCACTCCGCAATCCCAAAACAGTAAGTAATAGTCCACGAAACTGGCCAGGATCGGCCAAAACTACGAGTATTTATAACCAACACGAAAACGCGCCCCAGGGTTCATCAATCGTGGAAATAGTCCGAGACCCCAAAACTGTGAGTAATTGTGCACGAAACGGGCCAGAATCGGCCAAAACTACAAGTGTTGATGACCGACACGTAAACGCACCCCGGGGTTCGTCAATCGTGGAAATCACTCCGGGACCCCAAAACAGCGAGTAATAGTCCACGAAACGGGCCGGCATCGGCCAAAACTGCGGGTGTTGATGACCGACACGCAAACGCGCCCCGGGGTTCGTCAAGCGTGGAAATCAGTCCGAGACCCCAAAACAGTGAGTAATAGTCCACGAACGAGCCAAAATCGGCCAAAACTGCGGGTGTTGATGACCGACATGTAAACGCACCCCGAGGTTCATCAGTCGGAGAAATCACTCCGGGACCCCAAAAAAGTGAGTAATAGTGCACGATACGGGCCAAAATCGGCCAAAATTGCGGGTGTTGATGACCGACACATAAACGCATCCCGGGGTTCGTCAATCGTGGAAATCACTCCGGGACCCCAAAACCGCGAGTAATAGTCCATGAAACTGGCCAGAATCGGCCAAAACTATGAGTGTTTATGATCGACACGTAAACGCACCCTGGGGTTCATCAATCGTGGAAATCAGTCCGGGACACCAAAACAGTCAGTAATAGTCCATGAAACAGGCCAGAATCGACAAAAACTGCGAGTGTTGATCACCGACACGTAAACGCACCCCGGGGTTCGTCAATCGTGGAAATCACTCCGCAATCCCAAAACAGTAAGTAATAGTCCACGAAACTGGCCAGGATCGGCCAAAACTACGAGTATTTATAACCAACACGAAAACGCGCCCCAGGGTTCATCAATCGTGGAAATAGTCCGAGACCCCAAAACTGTGAGTAATTGTGCACGAAACGGGCCAGAATCGGCCAAAACTACAAGTGTTGATGACCGACACGTAAACGCACCCCGGGGTTCGTCAATCGTGGAAATCACTCCGGGACCCCAAAACAGCGAGTAATAGTCCACGAAACGGGCCGGAATCGGCCAAAACTGCGGGTGTTGATGACCGACACGCAAACGCACCCCGGGGTTCGTCAAGCGTGGAAATCAGTCCGAGACCCCAAAACAGTGAGTAATAGTCCACGAACGAGCCAAAATCGGCCAAAACTGCGGGTGTTGATGACCGACATGTAAACGCACCCCGAGGTTCTTCAGTCGGGGAAATCACTCCGGGACCCCAAAAAAGTGAGTAATAGTGCACGATACGGGCCAAAATCGGCCAAAACTGCGGGTGTTGATGACTGACACGTAAACGCACCCCGGGGTTCGTCAATCGTGGAAATCACTCCGGGACCCCAAAACCGCGAGTAATAGTCCATGAAACTGGCCAGAATCGGCCAAAACTGTGAGTGTTTATGATCGACACGTAAACGCACCCTGGGGTTCATCAATCGTGGAAATCAGTCCGGGACACCAAAACAGTCAGTAATAGTCCATGAAACAGGCCAGAATCGACAAAAACTGCGAGTGTTGATCACCGACACGTAAACGCACCCCGGGGTTCGTCAATCGTGGAAATCACTCCACAATCCCAAAACAGTAAGTAATAGTCCACGAAACTGGCCAGGATCGGCCAAAACTACGAGTATTTATAACCAACACGAAAACGCGCCCCAGGGTTCATCAATCGTGGAAATAGTCCGAGACCCCAAAACAGTGAGTAATTGTGCACGAAACGGGCCAGAATCGGCCAAAACTACAAGTGTTGATGACCGACACGTAAACGCACCCCGGGGTTCGTCAATCGTGGAAATCACTCCGGGACCCCAAAACAGCGAGTAATAGTCCACGAAACGGGCCGGAATCGGCCAAAACTGCGGGTGTTGATGACCGACACGCAAACGCACCCCGGGGTTCGTCAAGCGTGGAAATCAGTCCGAGACCCCAAAACAGTGAGTAATAGTCCACGAACGAGCCAAAATCGGCCAAAACTGCGGGTGTTGATGACCGACATGTAAACGCACCCCGAGGTTCATCAGTCGGAGAAATCACTCCGGGACCCCAAAAAAGTGAGTAATAGTGCACGATACGGGCCAAAATCGGCCAAAATTGCGGGTGTTGATGACCGACACATAAACGCATCCCGGGGTTCGTCAATAGTGGAAATCACTCCGGGACCCCAAAACCGCGAGTAATAGTCCATGAAACTGGCCAGAATCGGCCAAAACTATGAGTGTTTATGATCGACACGTAAACGCACCCTGGGGTTCATCAATCGTGGAAATCAGTCCGGGACACCAAAACAGTCAGTAATAGTCCATGAAACAGGCCAGAATCGACAAAAACTGCGAGTGTTGATCACCGACACGTAAACGCACCCCGGGGTTCGTCAATCGTGGAAATCACTCCGCAATCCCAAAACAGTAAGTAATAGTCCACGAAACTGGCCAGGATCGGCCAAAACTACGAGTATTTATAACCAACACGAAAACGCGCCCCAGGGTTCATCAATCGTGGAAATAGTCCGAGACCCCAAAACTGTGAGTAATTGTGCACGAAACGGGCCAGAATCGGCCAAAACTACAAGTGTTGATGACTGACACGTAAACGCACCCCGGGGTTCGTCAATCGTGGAAATCACTCCGGGACCCCAAAACAGCGAGTAATAGTCCACGAAACGGGCCGGAATCGGCCAAAACTGCGGGTGTTGATGACCGACACGCAAACGCACCCCGGGGTTCGTCAAGCGTGGAAATCAATCCGAGACCCCAAAACAGTGAGTAATAGTCCACGAACGAGCCAAAATCGGCCAAAACTGCGGGTGTTGATGACCGACATGTAAACGCACCCCGAGGTTCTTCAGTCGGGGAAATCACTCCGGGACCCCAAAAAAGTGAGTAATAGTGCACGATACGGGCCAAAATCGGCCAAAACTGCGGGTGTTGATGACTGACACGTAAACGCACCCCGGGGTTCGTCAATCGTGGAAATCACTCCGGGACCCCAAAACCGCGAGTAATAGTCCATGAAACTGGCCAGAATCGGCCAAAACTGTGAGTGTTTATGATCGACACGTAAACGCACCCTGGGGTTCATCAATCGTGGAAATCAGTCCGGGACACCAAAACAGTCAGTAATAGTCCATGAAACAGGCCAGAATCGACAAAAACTGCGAGTGTTGATCACCGACACGTAAACGCACCCCGGGGTTCGTCAATCATGGAAATCACTCCGCAATCCCAAAACAGTAAGTAATAGTCCACGAAACTGGCCAGGATCGGCCAAAACTACGAGTATTTATAACCAACACGAAAACGCGCCCCAGGGTTCATCAATCGTGGAAATAGTCCGAGACCCCAAAACTGTGAGTAATTGTGCACGAAACGGGCCAGAATCGGCCAAAACTACAAGTGTTGATGACCGACACGTAAACGCACCCCGGGGTTCGTCAATCGTGGAAATCACTCCGGGACCCCAAAACAGCGAGTAATAGTCCACGAAACGGGCCGGAATCGGCCAAAACTGCGGGTGTTGATGACCGACACGCAAACGCACCCCGGGGTTCGTCAAGCGTGGAAATCAGTCCGAGACCCCAAAACAGTGAGTAATAGTCCACGAACGAGCCAAAATCGGCCAAAACTGCGGGTGTTGATGACCGACATGTAAACGCACCCCGAGGTTCTTCAGTCGGGGAAATCACTCCGGGACCCCAAAAAAGTGAGTAATAGTGCACGATACGGGCCAAAATCGGCCAAAATTGCGGGTGTTGATGACCGACACATAAACGCATCCCGGGGTTCGTCAATCGTGGAAATCACTCCGGGACCCCAAAACCGCGAGTAATAGTCCATGAAACTGGCCAAAATCGGCCAAAACTGTGAGTGTTTATGATCGACACGTAAACGCACCCTAGGGTTCATCAATCGTGGAAATCAGTCCGGGACACCAAAACAGTCAGTAATAGTCCATGAAACAGGCCAGAATCGACAAAAACTGCGAGTGTTGATCACCGACACGTAAACGCACCCCGGGGTTCGTCAATCGTGGAAATCACTCCACAATCCCAAAACAGTAAGTAATAGTCCACGAAACTGGCCAGGATCGGCCAAAACTACGAGTATTTATAACCAACACGAAAATGCGCCCCAGGGTTCATCAATCGTGGAAATAGTCCGAGACCCCAAAACAGTGAGTAATTGTGCACGAAACGGGCCAGAATCGGCCAAAACTACAAGTGTTGATGACCGACACGTAAACGCACCCTGGGGTTCGTCAATCGTGGAAATCACTCCGGGACCCCAAAACAGCGAGTAATAGTCCACGAAACGGGCCGGAATCGGCCAAAACTGCGGGTGTTGATGACCGACACGCAAATGCACCCCGGGGTTCGTCAAGCGTGGAAATCAATCCGAGACCCCAAAACAGTGAGTAATAGTCCACGAACGAGCCAAAATCGGCCAAAACTGCGGGTGTTGATGACCGACATGTAAACGCACCCCGAGGTTCTTCAGTCGGGGAAATCACTCCGGGACCCCAAAAAAGTGAGTAATAGTGCACGATACGGGCCAAAATCGGCCAAAACTGCGGGTGTTGATGACTGACACGTAAACGCACCCCGGGGTTCGTCAATCGTGGAAATCACTCCGGGACCCCAAAACCGCGAGTAATAGTCCATGAAACTGGCCAGAATCGGCCAAAACTGTGAGTGTTTATGATCGACACGTAAACGCACCCTGGGGTTCATCAATCGTGGAAATCAGTCCGGGACACCAAAACAGTCAGTAATAGTCCATGAAACAGGCCAGAATCGACAAAAACTGCGAGTGTTGATCACCGACACGTAAACGCACCCCGGGGTTCGTCAATCGTGGAAATCACTCCACAATCCCAAAACAGTAAGTAATAGTCCACGAAACTGGCCAGGATCGGCCAAAACTACGAGTATTTATAACCAACACGAAAACGCGCCCCAGGGTTCATCAATCGTGGAAATAGTCCGAGACCCCAAAACAGTGAGTAATTGTGCACGAAACGGGCCAGAATCGGCCAAAACTACAAGTGTTGATGACCGACACGTAAACGCACCCCGGGGTTCGTCAATCGTGGAAATCACTCCGGGACCCCAAAACAGCGAGTAATAGTCCACGAAACTGGCCAGGATCGGCCAAAACTGCGGGTATTTATGACCAACACGAAAACGCGCCCCAGGGTTCATCAATCATGGAAATCAGTCCGAGACCCCAAAACAGTGAGTAATAGTCCACGAACGAGCCAAAATCGGCCAAAACTGCGGGTGTTGATGACCGACATGTAAACGCACCCCGAGGTTCATCAGTCGGAGAAATCACTCCGGGACCCCAAAAAAGTGAGTAATAGTGCACGATACGGGCCAAAATCGGCCAAAATTGCGGGTGTTGATGACCGACACATAAACGCATCCCGGGGTTCGTCAATCGTGGAAATCACTCCGGGACCCCAAAACCGCGAGTAATAGTCCATGAAACTGGCCAAAATCGGCCAAAACTGTGAGTGTTTATGATCGACACGTAAACGCACCCTAGGGTTCATCAATCGTGGAAATCAGTCCGGGACACCAAAACAGTCAGTAATAGTCCATGAAACAGGCCAGAATCGACAAAAACTGCGAGTGTTGATCACCGACACGTAAACGCACCCCGGGGTTCGTCAATCGTGGAAATCACTCCACAATCCCAAAACAGTAAGTAATAGTCCACGAAACTGGCCAGGATCGGCCAAAACTACGAGTATTTATAACCAACACGAAAACGCGCCCCAGGGTTCATCAATCGTGGAAATAGTCCGAGACCCCAAAACAGTGAGTAATTGTGCACGAAACGGGCCAGAATCGGCCAAAACTACAAGTGTTGATGACCGACACGTAAACGCACCCCGGGGTTCGTCAATCGTGGAAATCACTCCGGGACCCCAAAACAGCGAGTAATAGTCCACGAAACGGGCCGGAATCGGCCAAAACTGCGGGTGTTGATGACCGACACGCAAACGCACCCCGGGGTTCGTCAAGCGTGGAAATCAGTCCGAGACCCCAAAACAGTGAGTAATAGTCCACGAACGAGCCAAAATCGGCCAAAACTGCGGGTGGTGATGACCGACATGTAAACGCACCCCGAGGTTCATCAGTCGGAGAAATCACTCCGGGACCCCAAAAAAGTGAGTAATAGTGCACGATACGGGCCAAAATCGGCCAAAATTGCGGGTGTTGATGACCGACACATAAACGCATCCCGGGGTTCGTCAATCGTGGAAATCACTCCGGGACCCCAAAACCGCGAGTAATAGTCCATGAAACTGGCCAGAACCGGCCAAAACTATGAGTGTTTATGATCGACACGTAAACGCACCCTGGGGTTCATCAATCGTGGAAAACAGTCCGGGACACCAAAACAGTCAGTAATAGTCCATGAAACAGGCCAGAATCGACAAAAACTGCGAGTGTTGATCACCGACACGTAAACGCACCCCGGGGTTCGTCAATCGTGGAAATCACTCCGGGACCCCAAAACCGCGAGTAATAGTCCATGAAACTGGCCAGAATCGGCCAAAACTGTGAGTGTTTATGATCGACACGTAAACGCACCCTGGGGTTCATCAATCGTGGAAATCAGTCCGGGACACCAAAACAGTCAGTAATAGTCCATGAAACAGGCCAGAATCGACAAAAACTGCGAGTGTTGATCACCGACACGTAAACGCAACCCGGGGTTCGTCAATCGTGGAAATCACTCCACAATCCCAAAACAGTAAGTAATAGTCCACGAAACTGGCCAGGATCGGCCAAAACTACGAGTATTTATAACCAACACGAAAACGCGCCCCAGGGTTCATCAATCGTGGAAATAGTCCGAGACCCCAAAACAGTGAGTAATTGTGCACGAAACGGGCCAGAATCGGCCAAAACTACAAGTGTTGATGACCGACACGTAAACGCACCCCGGGGTTCGTCAATCGTGGAAATCACTCCGGGACCCCAAAACAGCGAGTAATAGTCCACGAAACTGGCCAGGATCGGCCAAAACTGCGGGTATTTATGACCAACACGAAAACGCGCCCCAGGGTTCATCAATCATGGAAATCAGTCCGAGACCCCAAAACAGTGAGTAATAGTCCACGAACGAGCCAAAATCGGCCAAAACTGCGGGTGTTGATGACCGACATGTAAACGCACCCCGAGGTTCATCAGTCGGAGAAATCACTCCGGGACCCCAAAAAAGTGAGTAATAGTGCACGATACGGGCCAAAATCGGCCAAAATTGCGGGTGTTGATGACCGACACATAAACGCATCCCGGGGTTCGTCAATCGTGGAAATCACTCCGGGACCCCAAAACCGCGAGTAATAGTCCATGAAACTGGCCAAAATCGGCCAAAACTGTGAGTGTTTATGATCGACACGTAAACGCACCCTAGGGTTCATCAATCGTGGAAATCAGTCCGGGACACCAAAACAGTCAGTAATAGTCCATGAAACAGGCCAGAATCGACAAAAACTGCGAGTGTTGATCACCGACACGTAAACGCACCCCGGGGTTCGTCAATCGTGGAAATCACTCCACAATCCCAAAACAGTAAGTAATAGTCCACGAAACTGGCCAGGATCGGCCAAAACTACGAGTATTTATAACCAACACGAAAATGCGCCCCAGGGTTCATCAATCGTGGAAATAGTCCGAGACCCCAAAACAGTGAGTAATTGTGCACGAAACGGGCCAGAATCGGCCAAAACTACAAGTGTTGATGACCGACACGTAAACGCACCCCGGGGTTCGTCAATCGTGGAAATCACTCCGGGACCCCAAAACAGCGAGTAATAGTCCACGAAACGGGCCGGAATCGGCCAAAACTGCGGGTGTTGATGACCGACACGCAAACGCACCCCGGGGTTCGTCAAGCGTGGAAATCAGTCCGAGACCCCAAAACAGTGAGTAATAGTCCACGAACGAGCCAAAATCGGCCAAAACTGCGGGTGTTGATGACCGACATGTAAACGCACCCCGAGGTTCATCAGTCGGAGAAATCACTCCGGGACCCCAAAAAAGTGAGTAATAGTGCACGATACGGGCCAAAATCGGCCAAAATTGCGGGTGTTGATCACCGACACGTAAACGCACCCCGGGGTTCGTCAATCGTGGAAATCACTCCGGGACCCCAAAACCGCGAGTAATAGTCCATGAAACTGGCCAGAATCGGCCAAAACTGTGAGTGTTTATGATCGACACGTAAACGCACCCTGGGGTTCATCAATCGTGGAAATCAGTCCGGGACACCAAAACAGTCAGTAATAGTCCATGAAACAGGCCAGAATCGACAAAAACTGCGAGTGTTGATCACCGACACGTAAACGCAACCCGGGGTTCGTCAATCGTGGAAATCACTCCACAATCCCAAAACAGTAAGTAATAGTCCACGAAACTGGCCAGGATCGGCCAAAACTACGAGTATTTATAACCAACACGAAAACGCGCCCCAGGGTTCATCAATCGTGGAAATAGTCCGAGACCCCAAAAAGTGAGTAATTGTGCACGAAACGGGCCAGAATCGGCCAAAACTACAAGTGTTGATGACCGACACGTAAACGCACCCCGGGGTTCGTCAATCGTGGAAATCACTCCGGGACCCCAAAACAGCGAGTAATAGTCCACGAAACTGGCCAGGATCGGCCAAAACTGCGGGTATTTATGACCAACACGAAAACGCGCCCCAGGGTTCATCAATCATGGAAATCAGTCCGAGACCCCAAAACAGTGAGTAATAGTCCACGAACGAGCCAAAATCGGCCAAAACTGCGGGTGTTGATGACCGACATGTAAACGCACCCCGAGGTTCATCAGTCGGAGAAATCACTCCGGGACCCCAAAAAAGTGAGTAATAGTGCACGATACGGGCCAAAATCGGCCAAAATTGCGGGTGTTGATGACCGACACATAAACGCATCCCGGGGTTCGTCAATCGTGGAAATCACTCCGGGACCCCAAAACCGCGAGTAATAGTCCATGAAACTGGCCAAAATCGGCCAAAACTGTGAGTGTTTATGATCGACACGTAAACGCACCCTAGGGTTCATCAATCGTGGAAATCAGTCCGGGACACCAAAACAGTCAGTAATAGTCCATGAAACAGGCCAGAATCGACAAAAACTGCGAGTGTTGATCACCGACACGTAAACGCACCCCGGGGTTCGTCAATCGTGGAAATCACTCCACAATCCCAAAACAGTAAGTAATAGTCCACGAAACTGGCCAGGATCGGCCAAAACTACGAGTATTTATAACCAACACGAAAACGCGCCCCAGGGTTCATCAATCGTGGAAATAGTCCGAGACCCCAAAACAGTGAGTAATTGTGCACGAAACGGGCCAGAATCGGCCAAAACTACAAGTGTTGATGACCGACACGTAAACGCACCCCGGGGTTCGTCAATCGTGGAAATCACTCCGGGACCCCAAAACAGCGAGTAATAGTCCATGAAACGGGCCGGAATCGGCCAAAACTGCGGGTGTTGATGACCGACACGCAAACGCACCCCGGGGTTCGTCAAGCGTGGAAATCAGTCCGAGACCCCAAAACAGTGAGTAATAGTCCACGAACGAGCCAAAATCGGCCAAAACTGCGGGTGTTGATGACCGACATGTAAACGCACCCCGAGGTTCATCAGTCGGAGAAATCACTCCGGGACCCCAAAAAAGTGAGTAATAGTGCACGATACGGGCCAAAATCGGCCAAAATTGCGGGTGTTGATGACCGACACATAAACGCATCCCGGGGTTCGTCAATCGTGGAAATCACTCCGGGACCCCAAAACCGCGAGTAATAGTCCATGAAACTGGCCAGAACCGGCCAAAACTATGAGTGTTTATGATCGACACGTAAACGCACCCTGGGGTTCATCAATCGTGGAAATCAGTCCGGGACACCAAAACAGTCAGTAATAGTCCATGAAACAGGCCAGAATCGACAAAAACTGCGAGTGTTGATCACCGACACGTAAACGCACCCCGGGGTTCGTCAATCATGGAAATCACTCCGCAATCCCAAAACAGTAAGTAATAGTCCACGAAACTGGCCAGGATCGGCCAAAACTACGAGTATTTATAACCAACACGAAAACGCGCCCCAGGGTTCATCAATCGTGGAAATAGTCCGAGACCCCAAAACAGTGAGTAATTGTGCACGAAACGGGCCAGAATCGGCCAAAACTACAAGTGTTGATGACCGACACGTAAACGCACCCCGGGGTTCGTCAATCGTGGAAATCACTCCGGGACCCCAAAACAGCGAGTAATAGTCCACGAAACGGGCCGGAATCGGCCAAAACTGCGGGTGTTGATGACCGACACGCAAACGCACCCCGGGGTTCGTCAAGCGTGGAAATCAGTCCGAGACCCCAAAACAGTGAGTAATAGTCCACGAACGAGCCAAAATCGGCCAAAACTGCGGGTGTTGATGACCGACATGTAAACGCACCCCGAGGTTCTTCAGTCGGGGAAATCACTCCGGGACCCCAAAAAAGTGAGTAATAGTGCACGATACGGGCCAAAATCGGCCAAAATTGCGGGTGTTGATGACCGACACATAAACGCATCCCGGGGTTCGTCAATCGTGGAAATCACTCCGGGACCCCAAAACCGCGAGTAATAGTCCATGAAACTGGCCAGAACCGGCCAAAACTATGAGTGTTTATGATCGACACGTAAACGCACCCTGGGGTTCATCAATCGTGGAAATCAGTCCGGGACACCAAAACAGTCAGTAATAGTCCATGAAACAGGCCAGAATCGACAAAAACTGCGAGTGTTGATCACCGACACGTAAACGCACCCCGGGGTTCGTCAATCGTGGAAATCACTCCACAATCCCAAAACAGTAAGTAATAGTCCACGAAACTGGCCAGGATCGGCCAAAACTACGAGTATTTATAACCAACACGAAAACGCGCCCCAGGGTTCATCAATCGTGGAAATAGTCCGAGACCCCAAAACAGTGAGTAATTGTGCACGAAACGGGCCAGAATCGGCCAAAACTACAAGTGTTGATGACCGACACGTAAACGCACCCCGGGGTTCGTCAATCGTGGAAATCACTCCGGGACCCCAAAACAGCGAGTAATAGTCCACGAAACGGGCCGGAATCGGCCAAAACTGCGGGTGTTGATGACCGACACGCAAACGCACCCCGGGGTTCGTCAAGCGTGGAAATCAGTCCGAGACCCCAAAACAGTGAGTAATAGTCCACGAACGAGCCAAAATCGGCCAAAACTGCGGGTGTTGATGACCGACATGTAAACGCACCCCGAGGTTCTTCAGTCGGGGAAATCACTCCGGGACCCCAAAAAAGTGAGTAATAGTGCACGATACGGGCCAAAATCGGCTAAAATTGCGGGTGTTGATGACCGACACATAAACGCATCCCGGGGTTCGTCAATCGTGGAAATCACTCCGGGACCCCAAAACCGCGAGTAATAGTCCATGAAACTGGCCAGAACCGGCCAAAACTATGAGTGTTTATGATCGACACGTAAACGCACCCTGGGGTTCATCAATCGTGGAAATCAGTCCGGGACACCAAAACAGTCAGTAATAGTCCATGAAACAGGCCAGAATCGACAAAAACTGCGAGTGTTGATCACCGACACGTAAACGCACCCCGGGGTTCGTCAATCGTGGAAATCACTCCACAATCCCAAAACAGTAAGTAATAGTCCACGAAACTGGCCAGGATCGGCCAAAACTACGAGTATTTATAACCAACACGAAAACGCGCCCCAGGGTTCATCAATCGTGGAAATAGTCCGAGACCCCAAAACAGTGAGTAATTGTGCACGAAACGGGCCAGAATCGGCCAAAACTACAAGTGTTGATGACCGACACGTAAACGCACCCCGGGGTTCGTCAATCGTGGAAATCACTCCGGGACCCCAAAACAGCGAGTAATAGTCCACGAAACGGGCCGGAATCGGCCAAAACTGCGGGTGTTGATGACCGACACGCAAACGCACCCCGGGGTTCGTCAAGCGTGGAAATCAGTCCGAGACCCCAAAACAGTGAGTAATAGTCCACGAACGAGCCAAAATCGGCCAAAACTGCGGGTGTTGATGACCGACATGTAAACGCACCCCGAGGTTCATCAGTCGGAGAAATCACTCCGGGACCCCAAAAAAGTGAGTAATAGTGCACGATACGGGCCAAAATCGGCCAAAATTGCGGGTGTTGATGACCGACACATAAACGCATCCCGGGGTTCGTCAATCGTGGAAATCACTCCGGGACCCCAAAACCGCGAGTAATAGTCCATGAAACTGGCCAGAACCGGCCAAAACTATGAGTGTTTATGATCGACACGTAAACGCACCCTGGGGTTCATCAATCGTGGAAATCAGTCCGGGACACCAAAACAGTCAGTAATAGTCCATGAAACAGGCCAGAATCGACAAAAACTGCGAGTGTTGATCACCGACACGTAAACGCACCCCGGGGTTCGTCAATCATGGAAATCACTCCGCAATCCCAAAACAGTAAGTAATAGTCCACGAAACTGGCCAGGATCGGCCAAAACTACGAGTATTTATAACCAACACGAAAACGCGCCCCAGGGTTCATCAATCGTGGAAATAGTCCGAGACCCCAAAACAGTGAGTAATTGTGCACGAAACGGGCCAGAATCGGCCAAAACTACAAGTGTTGATGACCGACACGTAAACGCACCCCGGGGTTCGTCAATCGTGGAAATCACTCCGGGACCCCAAAACAGCGAGTAATAGTCCACGAAACGGGCCGGAATCGGCCAAAACTGCGGGTGTTGATGACCGACACGCAAACGCACCCCGGGGTTCGTCAAGCGTGGAAATCAGTCCGAGACCCCAAAACAGTGAGTAATAGTCCACGAACGAGCCAAAATCGGCCAAAACTGCGGGTGTTGATGACCGACATGTAAACGCACCCCGAGGTTCTTCAGTCGGGGAAATCACTCCGGGACCCCAAAAAAGTGAGTAATAGTGCACGATACGGGCCAAAATCGGCCAAAATTGCGGGTGTTGATGACCGACACATAAACGCATCCCGGGGTTCGTCAATCGTGGAAATCACTCCGGGACCCCAAAACCGCGAGTAATAGTCCATGAAACTGGCCAGAATCGGCCAAAACTATGAGTGTTTATGATCGACACGTAAACGCACCCTGGGGTTCATCAATCGTGGAAATCAGTCCGGGACACCAAAACAGTCAGTAATAGTCCATGAAACAGGCCAGAATCGACAAAAACTGCGAGTGTTGATCACCGACACGTAAACGCACCCCGGGGTTCGTCAATCGTGGAAATCACTCCGCAATCCCAAAACAGTAAGTAATAGTCCACGAAACTGGCCAGGATCGGCCAAAACTACGAGTATTTATAACCAACACGAAAACGCGCCCCAGGGTTCATCAATCGTGGAAATAGTCCGAGACCCCAAAACTGTGAGTAATTGTGCACGAAACGGGCCAGAATCGGCCAAAACTACAAGTGTTGATGACCGACACGTAAACGCACCCCGGGGTTCGTCAATCGTGGAAATCACTCCGGGACCCCAAAACAGCGAGTAATAGTCCACGAAACGGGCCGGAATCGGCCAAAACTGCGGGTGTTGATGACCGACACGCAAACGCACCCCGGGGTTCGTCAAGCGTGGAAATCAGTCCGAGACCCCAAAACAGTGAGTAATAGTCCACGAACGAGCCAAAATCGGCCAAACCTGCGGGTGTTGATGACCGACATGTAAACGCACCCCGAGGTTCTTCAGTCGGGGAAATCACTCCGGGACCCCAAAAAAGTGAGTAATAGTGCACGATACGGGCCAAAATCGGCCAAAACTGCGGGTGTTGATGACTGACACGTAAACGCACCCCGGGGTTCGTCAATCGTGGAAATCACTCCGGGACCCCAAAACCGCGAGTAATAGTCCATGAAACTGGCCAGAATCGGCCAAAACTGTGAGTGTTTATGATCGACACGTAAACGCACCCTGGGGTTCATCAATCGTGGAAATCAGTCCGGGACACCAAAACAGTCAGTAATAGTCCATGAAACAGGCCAGAATCGACAAAAACTGCGAGTGTTGATCACCGACACGTAAACGCACCCCGGGGTTCGTCAATCGTGGAAATCACTCCACAATCCCAAAACAGTAAGTAATAGTCCACGAAACTGGCCAGGATCGGCCAAAACTACGAGTATTTATAACCAACACGAAAACGCGCCCCAGGGTTCATCAATCGTGGAAATAGTCCGAGACCCCAAAACAGTGAGTAATTGTGCACGAAACGGGCCAGAATCGGCCAAAACTACAAGTGTTGATGACCGACACGTAAACGCACCCCGGGGTTCGTCAATCGTGGAAATCACTCCGGGACCCCAAAACAGCGAGTAATAGTCCACGAAACTGGCCAGGATCGGCCAAAACTGCGGGTATTTATGACCAACACGAAAACGCGCCCCAGGGTTCATCAATCATGGAAATAAGTCCGAGACCCCAAAACAGTGAGTAATAGTCCACGAACGAGCCAAAATCGGCCAAAACTGCGGGTGTTGATGACCGACATGTAAACGCACCCCGAGGTTCATCAGTCGGAGAAATCACTCCGGGACCCCAAAAAAGTGAGTAATAGTGCACGATACGGGCCAAAATCGGCCAAAATTGCGGGTGTTGATGACCGACACATAAACGCATCCCGGGGTTCGTCAATCGTGGAAATCACTCCGGGACCCCAAAACCGCGAGTAATAGTCCATGAAACTGGCCAAAATCGGCCAAAACTGTGAGTGTTTATGATCGACACGTAAACGCACCCTAGGGTTCATCAATCGTGGAAATCAGTCCGGGACACCAAAACAGTCAGTAATAGTCCATGAAACAGGCCAGAATCGACAAAAACTGCGAGTGTTGATCACCGACACGTAAACGCACCCCGGGGTTCGTCAATCGTGGAAATCACTCCACAATCCCAAAACAGTAAGTAATAGTCCACGAAACTGGCCAGGATCGGCCAAAACTACGAGTATTTATAACCAACACGAAAACGCGCCCCAGGGTTCATCAATCGTGGAAATAGTCCGAGACCCCAAAACAGTGAGTAATTGTGCACGAAACGGGCCAGAATCGGCCAAAACTACAAGTGTTGATGACCGACACGTAAACGCACCCCGGGGTTCGTCAATCGTGGAAATCAGTCCGAGACCCCAAAACAGTGAGTAATAGACCACGAACGAGCCAAAATCGGCCAAAACTGCGGGTGTTGATGACCGACATGTAAACGCACCCCGAGGTTCATCAGTCGGAGAAATCACTCCGGGACCCCAAAAAAGTGAGTAATAGTGCACGATACGGGCCAAAATCGGCCAAAATTGCGGGTGTTGATGACCGACACATAAACGCATCCCGGGGTTCGTCAATCGTGGAAATCACTCCGGGACCCCAAAACCGCGAGTAATAGTCCATGAAACTGGCCAGAACCGGCCAAAACTATGAGTGTTTACGATCGACACGTAAACGCACCCTGGGGTTCATCAATCGTGGAAATCAGTCCGGGACACCAAAACAGTCAGTAATAGTCCATGAAACAGGCCAGAATCGACAAAAACTGCGAGTGTTGATCACCGACACGTAAACGCACCCCGGGGTTCGTCAATCATGGAAATCACTCCGCAATCCCAAAACAGTAAGTAATAGTCCACGAAACTGGCCAGGATCGGCCAAAACTACGAGTATTTATAACCAACACGAAAACGCGCCCCAGGGTTCATCAATCGTGGAAATAGTCCGAGACCCCAAAACAGTGAGTAATTGTGCACGAAACGGGCCAGAATCGGCCAAAACTACAAGTGTTGATGACCGACACGTAAACGCACCCCGGGGTTCGTCAATCGTGGAAATCACTCCGGGACCCCAAAACAGCGAGTAATAGTCCACGAAACGGGCCGGAATCGGCCAAAACTGCGGGTGTTGATGACCGACACGCAAACGCACCCCGGGGTTCGTCAAGCGTGGAAATCAGTCCGAGACCCCAAAACAGTGAGTAATAGTCCACGAACGAGCCAAAATCGGCCAAAACTGCGGGTGTTGATGACCGACATGTAAACGCACCCCGAGGTTCTTCAGTCGGGGAAATCACTCCGGGACCCCAAAAAAGTGAGTAATAGTGCACGATACGGGCCAAAATCGGCCAAAATTGCGGGTGTTGATGACCGACACATAAACGCATCCCGGGGTTCGTCAATCGTGGAAATCACTCCGGGACCCCAAAACCGCGAGTAATAGTCCATGAAACTGGCCAGAATCGGCCAAAACTATGAGTGTTTATGATCGACACGTAAACGCACCCTGGGGTTCATCAATCGTGGAAATCAGTCCGGGACACCAAAACAGTCAGTAATAGTCCATGAAACAGGCCAGAATCGACAAAAACTGCGAGTGTTGATCACCGACACGTAAACGCACCCCGGGGTTCGTCAATCGTGGAAATCACTCCGCAATCCCAAAACAGTAAGTAATAGTCCACGAAACTGGCCAGGATCGGCCAAAACTACGAGTATTTATAACCAACACGAAAACGCGCCCCAGGGTTCATCAATCGTGGAAATAGTCCGAGACCCCAAAACTGTGAGTAATTGTGCACGAAACGGGCCAGAATCGGCCAAAACTACAAGTGTTGATGACCGACACGTAAACGCACCCCGGGGTTCGTCAATCGTGGAAATCACTCCGGGACCCCAAAACAGCGAGTAATAGTCCACGAAACGGGCCGGAATCGGCCAAAACTGCGGGTGTTGATGACCGACACGCAAACGCACCCCGGGGTTCGTCAAGCGTGGAAATCAGTCCGAGACCCCAAAACAGTGAGTAATAGTCCACGAACGAGCCAAAATCGGCCAAACCTGCGGGTGTTGATGACCGACATGTAAACGCACCCCGAGGTTCTTCAGTCGGGGAAATCACTCCGGGACCCCAAAAAAGTGAGTAATAGTGCACGATACGGGCCAAAATCGGCCAAAACTGCGGGTGTTGATGACTGACACGTAAACGCACCCCGGGGTTCGTCAATCGTGGAAATCACTCCGGGACCCCAAAACCGCGAGTAATAGTCCATGAAACTGGCCAGAATCGGCCAAAACTGTGAGTGTTTATGATCGACACGTAAACGCACCCTGGGGTTCATCAATCGTGGAAATCAGTCCGGGACACCAAAACAGTCAGTAATAGTCCATGAAACAGGCCAGAATCGACAAAAACTGCGAGTGTTGATCACCGACACGTAAACGCACCCCGGGGTTCGTCAATCGTGGAAATCACTCCACAATCCCAAAACAGTAAGTAATAGTCCACGAAACTGGCCAGGATCGGCCAAAACTACGAGTATTTATAACCAACACGAAAACGCGCCCCAGGGTTCATCAATCGTGGAAATAGTCCGAGACCCCAAAACAGTGAGTAATTGTGCACGAAACGGGCCAGAATCGGCCAAAACTACAAGTGTTGATGACCGACACGTAAACGCACCCCGGGGTTCGTCAATCGTGGAAATCACTCCGGGACCCCAAAACAGCGAGTAATAGTCCACGAAACTGGCCAGGATCGGCCAAAACTGCGGGTATTTATGACCAACACGAAAACGCGCACCAGGGTTCATCAATCATGGAAATCAGTCCGAGACCCCAAAACAGTGAGTAATAGTCCACGAACGAGCCAAAATCGGCCAAAACTGCGGGTGTTGATGACCGACATGTAAACGCACCCCGAGGTTCATCAGTCGGAGAAATCACTCCGGGACCCCAAAAAAGTGAGTAATAGTGCACGATACGGGCCAAAATCGGCCAAAATTGCGGGTGTTGATGACCGACACATAAACGCATCCCGGGGTTCGTCAATCGTGGAAATCACTCCGGGACCCCAAAACCGCGAGTAATAGTCCATGAAACTGGCCAGAACCGGCCAAAACTATGAGTGTTTATGATCGACACGTAAACGCACCCTGGGGTTCATCAATCGTGGAAATCAGTCCGGGACACCAAAACAGTCAGTAATAGTCCATGAAACAGGCCAGAATCGACAAAAACTGCGAGTGTTGATCACCGACACGTAAACGCACCCCGGGGTTCGTCAATCGTGGAAATCACTCCACAATCCCAAAACAGTAAGTAATAGTCCACGAAACTGGCCAGGATCGGCCAAAACTACGAGTATTTATAACCAACACGAAAACGCGCCCCAGGGTTCATCAATCGTGGAAATAGTCCGAGACCCCAAAACAGTGAGTAATTGTGCACGAAACGGGCCAGAATCGGCCAAAACTACAAGTGTTGATGACCGACACGTAAACGCACCCCGGGGTTCGTCAATCGTAGAAATCACTCCGGGACCCCAAAACAGCGAGTAATAGTCCACGAAACGGGCCGGAATCGGCCAAAACTGCGGGTGTTGATGACCGACACGCAAACGCACCCCGGGGTTCGTCAAGCGTGGAAATCAGTCCGAGACCCCAAAACAGTGAGTAATAGTCCACGAACGAGCCAAAATCGGCCAAAACTGCGGGTGTTGATGACCGACATGTAAACGCACCCCGAGGTTCATCAGTCGGAGAAATCACTCCGGGACCCCAAAAAAGTGAGTAATAGTGCACGATACGGGCCAAAATCGGCCAAAATTGCGGGTTTTGATGACCGACACATAAACGCATCCCGGGGTTCGTCAATCGTGGAAATCACTCCGGGACCCCAAAACCGCGAGTAATAGTCCATGAAACTGGCCAGAACCGGCCAAAACTATGAGTGTTTATGATCGACACGTAAACGCACCCTGGGGTTCATCAATCGTGGAAATCAGTCCGGGACACCAAAACAGTCAGTAATAGTCCATGAAACAGGCCAGAATCGACAAAAACTGCGAGTGTTGATCACCGACACGTAAACGCACCCCGGGGTTCGTCAATCGTGGAAATCACTCCACAATCCCAAAACAGTAAGTAATAGTCCACGAAACTGGCCAGGATCGGCCAAAACTACGAGTATTTATAACCAACACGAAAACGCGCCCCAGGGTTCATCAATCGTGGAAATAGTCCGAGACCCCAAAACAGTGAGTAATTGTGCACGAAACGGGCCAGAATCGGCCAAAACTACAAGTGTTGATGACCGACATGTAAACGCACCCCGGGGTTCGTCAATCGTGGAAATCACTCCGGGACCCCAAAACAGCGAGTAATAGTCCACGAAACTGGCCAGGATCGGCCAAAACTGCGGGTATTTATGACCAACACGAAAACGCGCCCCAGGGTTCATCAATCATGGAAATCAGTCCGAGACCCCAAAACAGTGAGTAATAGTCCACGAACGAGCCAAAATCGGCCAAAACTGCGGGTGTTGATGACCGACATGTAAACGCACCCCGAGGTTCATCAGTCGGAGAAATCACTCCGGGACCCCAAAAAAGTGAGTAATAGTGCACGATACGGGCCAAAATCGGCCAAAATTGCGGGTGTTGATGACCGACACATAAACGCATCCCGGGGTTCGTCAATCGTGGAAATCACTCCGGGACCCCAAAACCGCGAGTAATAGTCCATGAAACTGGCCAGAATCGGCCAAAACTGTGAGTGTTTATGATCGACACGTAAACGCACCCTAGGGTTCATCAATAGTGGAAATCAGTCCGGGACACCAAAACAGTCAGTAATAGTCCATGAAACAGGCCAGAATCGACAAAAACTGCGAGTGTTGATGACCGACACGTAAACGCACCCCGGGGTTCGTCAATCGTGGAAATCACTCCGCAATCCCAAAACAGTAAGTAATAGTCCACGAAACTGGCCAGGATTGGCCAAAACTACGAGTATTTATGACCAACACGAAAACGCGCCCCAGGGTTCATCAATCGTGGAAATAGTCCGAGACCCCAAAACAGTGAGTAATTGTGCACGAAACGGGCCAGAATCGGCCAAAACTACAAGTGTTGATGACCGACACGTAAACGCACCCCGGGGTTCGTCAATCGTGGAAATCACTCCGGGACCCCAAAACAGCGAGTAATAGTCCACGAAACGGGCCGGAATCGGCCAAAACTGCGGGTGTTGATGACCGACACGCAAACGCACCCCGGGGTTCGTCAAGCGTGGAAATCAGTCCGAGACCCCAAAACAATGAGTAATAGTCCACGAACGAGCCAAAATCGGCCAAAACTGCGGGTGTTGATGACCGACATGTAAACGCACCCCGAGGTTCATCAGTCGGAGAAATCACTCCGGGACCCCAAAAAAGTGAGTAATAGTGCACGATACGGGCCAAAATCGGCCAAAATTGCGGGTGTTGATGACCGACACATAAACGCATCCCGGGGTTCGTCAATCGTGGAAATCACTCACGGACCCCAAAACCGCGAGTAATAGTCCATGAAACTGGCCAGAATCGGCCAAAACTGTGAGTGTTTATGATCGACACGTAAACGCACCCTAGGGTTCATCAATCGTGGAAATCAGTCCGGGACACCAAAACAGTCAGTAATAGTCCATGAAACAGGCCAGAATCGACAAAAACTGCGAGTGTTGATCACCGACACGTAAACGCACCCCGGGGTTCGTCAATCGTGGAAATCACTCCACAATCCCAAAACAGTAAGTAATAGTCCACGAAACTGGCCAGGATCGGCCAAAACTACGAGTATTTATAACCAACACGAAAACGCGCCCCAGGGTTCATCAATCGTGGAAATAGTCCGAGACCCCAAAACAGTGAGTAATTGTGCACGAAACGGGCCAGAATCGGCCAAAACTACAAGTGTTGATGACCGACACGTAAACGCACCCCGGGGTTCGTCAATCGTGGAAATCACTCCGGGACCCCAAAACAGCGAGTAATAGTCCACGAAACGGGCCGGAATCGGCCAAAACTGCGGGTGTTGATGACCGACACGCAAACGCACCCCGGGGTTCGTCAAGCGTGGAAATCAGTCCGAGACCCCAAAACAGTGAGTAATAGTCCACGAACGAGCCAAAATCGGCCAAAACTGCGGGTGTTGATGACCGACATGTAAACGCACCCCGAGGTTCATCAGTCGGAGAAATCACTCCGGGACCCCAAAAAAGTGAGTAATAGTGCACGATACGGGCCAAAATCGGCCAAAATTGCGGGTGTTGATGACCGACACATAAACGCATCCCGGGGTTCGTCAATCGTGGAAATCACTCCGGGACCCCAAAACCGCGAGTAATAGTCCATGAAACTGGCCAGAACCGGCCAAAACTATGAGTGTTTATGATCGACACGTAAACGCACCCTGGGGTTCATCAATCGTGGAAATCAGTCCGGGACACCAAAACAGTCAGTAATAGTCCATGAAACAGGCCAGAATCGACAAAAACTGCGAGTGTTGATCACCGACACGTAAACGCACCCCGGGGTTCGTCAATCATGGAAATCACTCCGCAATCCCAAAACAGTAAGTAATAGTCCACGAAACTGGCCAGGATCGGCCAAAACTACGAGTATTTATAACCAACACGAAAACGCGCCCCAGGGTTCATCAATCGTGGAAATAGTCCGAGACCCCAAAACAGTGAGTAATTGTGCACGAAACGGGCCAGAATCGGCCAAAACTACAAGTGTTGATGACCGACACGTAAACGCACCCCGGGGTTCGTCAATCGTGGAAATCACTCCGGGACCCCAAAACAGCGAGTAATAGTCCACGAAACGGGCCGGAATCGGCCAAAAATACGGGTGTTGATGACCGACACGCAAACGCACCCCGGGGTTCGTCAAGCGTGGAAATCAGTCCGAGACCCCAAAACAGTGAGTAATAGTCCACGAACGAGCCAAAATCGGCCAAAACTGCGGGTGTTGATGACCGACATGTAAACGCACCCCGAGGTTCATCAGTCGGAGAAATCACTCCGGGACCCCAAAACCGCGAGTAATAGTCCATGAAACTGGCCAAAATCGGCCAAAACTGTGAGTGTTTATGATCGACACGTAAACGCACCCTAGGGTTCATCAATCGTGGAAATCACTCCGGGACACCAAAACAGTCAGTAATAGTCCATGAAACAGGCCAGAATCGACAAAAACTGCGAGTGTTGATCACCGACACGTAAACGCACCCCGGGGTTCGTCAATCGTGGAAATCACTCCACAATCCCAAAACAGTAAGTAATAGTCCACGAAACTGGCCAGGATCGGCCAAAACTACGAGTATTTATAACCAACACGAAAACGCGCCCCAGGGTTCATCAATCGTGGAAATAGTCCGAGACCCCAAAACAGTGAGTAATTGTGCACGAAACGGGCCAGAATCGGCCAAAACTACAAGTGTTGATGACCGACACGTAAACGCACCCTGGGGTTCGTCAATCGTGGAAATCACTCCGGGACCCCAAAACAGCGAGTAATAGTCCACGAAACGGGCCGGAATCGGCCAAAACTGCGGGTGTTGTTGACCGACACGCAAACGCACCCCGGGGTTCGTCAAGCGTGGAAATCAGTCCGAGACCCCAAAACAGTGAGTAATAGTCCACGAACGAGCCAAAATCGGCCAAAACTGCGGGTGTTGATGACCGACATGTAAACGCACCCCGAGGTTCATCAGTCGGAGAAATCACTCCGGGACCCCAAAAAAGTGAGTAATAGTGCACGATACGGGCCAAAATCGGCCAAAATTGCGGGTGTTGATGACCGACACATAAACGCATCCCGGGGTTCGTCAATCGTGGAAATCACTCCGGGACCCCAAAACCGCGAGTAATAGTCCATGAAACTGGCCAGAACCGGCCAAAACTATGAGTGTTTATGATCGACACGTAAACGCACCCTGGGGTTCATCAATCGTGGAAATCAGTCCGGGACACCAAAACAGTCAGTAATAGTCCATGAAACAGGCCAGAATCGACAAAAACTGCGAGTGTTGATCACCGACACGTAAACGCACCCCGGGGTTCGTCAATCATGGAAATCACTCCGCAATCCCAAAACAGTAAGTAATAGTCCACGAAACTGGCCAGGATCGGCCAAAACTACGAGTATTTATAACCAACACGAAAACGCGCCCCAGGGTTCATCAATCGTGGAAATAGTCCGAGACCCCAAAACAGTGAGTAATTGTGCACGAAACGGGCCAGAATCGGCCAAAACTACAAGTGTTGATGACCGACACGTAAACGCACCCCGGGGTTCGTCAATCGTGGAAATCACTCCGGGACCCCAAAACAGCGAGTAATAGTCCACGAAACGGGCCGGAATCGGCCAAAAATACGGGTGTTGATGACCGACACGCAAACGCACCCCGGGGTTCGTCAAGCGTGGAAATCAGTCCGAGACCCCAAAACAGTGAGTAATAGTCCACGAACGAGCCAAAATCGGCCAAAACTGCGGGTGTTGATGACCGACATGTAAACGCACCCCGAGGTTCATCAGTCGGAGAAATCACTCCGGGACCCCAAAACCGCGAGTAATAGTCCATGAAACTGGCCAAAATCGGCCAAAACTGTGAGTGTTTATGATCGACACGTAAACGCACCCTAGGGTTCATCAATCGTGGAAATCACTCCGGGACACCAAAACAGTCAGTAATAGTCCATGAAACAGGCCAGAATCGACAAAAACTGCGAGTGTTGATCACCGACACGTAAACGCACCCCGGGGTTCGTCAATCGTGGAAATCACTCCACAATCCCAAAACAGTAAGTAATAGTCCACGAAACTGGCCAGGATCGGCCAAAACTACGAGTATTTATAACCAACACGAAAACGCGCCCCAGGGTTCATCAATCGTGGAAATAGTCCGAGACCCCAAAACAGTGAGTAATTGTGCACGAAACGGGCCAGAATCGGCCAAAACTACAAGTGTTGATGACCGACACGTAAACGCACCCTGGGGTTCGTCAATCGTGGAAATCACTCCGGGACCCCAAAACAGCGAGTAATAGTCCACGAAACGGGCCGGAATCGGCCAAAACTGCGGGTGTTGATGACCGACACGCAAACGCACCCCGGGGTTCGTCAGGCGTGGAAATCAGTCCGAGACCCCAAAATAGTGAGTAATAGTCCACGAACGAGCCAAAATCGGCCAAAACTGCGGGTGTTGATGACCGACATGTAAACGCACCCCGAGGTTCATCAGTCGGAGAAATCACTCCGGGACCCCAAAAAAGTGAGTAATAGTGCACGATACGGGCCAAAATCGGCCAAAACTGCGGGTGTTGATGACCGACATGTAAACGCACCCCGAGGTTCATCAGTCGGAGAAATCACTCCGGGACCCCAAAACCGCGAGTAATAGTCCATGAAACTGGCCAGAACCGGCCAAAACTGTGAGTGTTTATGATCGACACGTAAACGCACCCTGGGGTTCATCAATCGTGGAAATCACTCCGGGACACCAAAACAGTCAGTAATAGTCCATGAAACAGGCCAGAATCGACAAAAACTGCGAGTGTTGATCACCGACACGTAAACGCACCCCGGGGTTCGTCAATCATGGAAATCACTCCGCAATCCCAAAACAGTAAGTAATAGTCCACGAAACTGGCCAGGATCGGCCAAAACTACGAGTATTTATAACCAACACGAAAACGCGCCCCAGGGTTCATCAATCGTGGAAATAGTCCGAGACCCCAAAACAGTGAGTAATTGTGCACGAAACGGGCCAGAATCGGCCAAAACTACAAGTGTTGATGACCGACACGTAAACGCACCCTGGGGTTCGTCAATCGTGGAAATCACTCCGGGACCCCAAAACAGCGAGTAATAGTCCACGAAACGGGCCGGAATCGGCCAAAACTGCGGGTGTTGATGACCGACACGCAAACGCACCCCGGGGTTCGTCAAGCGTGGAAATCAGTCCGAGACCCCAAAATAGTGAGTAATAGTCCACGAACGAGCCAAAATCGGCCAAAACTGCGGGTGTTGATGACCGACATGTAAACGCACCCCGAGGTTCATCAGTCGGAGAAATCACTCCGGGACCCCAAAAAAGTGAGTAATAGTGCACGATACGGGCCAAAATCGGCCAAAACTGCGGGTGTTGATGACCGACATGTAAACGCACCCCGAGGTTCATCAGTCGGAGAAATCACTCCGGGACCCCAAAACCGCGAGTAATAGTCCATGAAACTGGCCAGAACCGGCCAAAACTGTGAGTGTTTATGATCGACACGTAAACGCACCCTGGGGTTCATCAATCGTGGAAATCACTCCGGGACACCAAAACAGTCAGTAATAGTCCATGAAACAGGCCAGAATCGACAAAAACTGCGAGTGTTGATCACCGACACGTAAACGCACCCCGGGGTTCGTCAATCATGGAAATCACTCCGCAATCCCAAAACAGTAAGTAATAGTCCACGAAACTGGCCAGGATCGGCCAAAACTACGAGTATTTATAACCAACACGAAAACGCGCCCCAGGGTTCATCAATCGTGGAAATAGTCCGAGACCCCAAAACAGTGAGTAATTGTGCACGAAACGGGCCAGAATCGGCCAAAACTACAAGTGTTGATGACCGACACGTAAACGCACCCTGGGGTTCGTCAATCGTGGAAATCACTCCGGGACCCCAAAACAGCGAGTAATAGTCCACGAAACGGGCCGGAATCGGCCAAAACTGCGGGTGTTGATGACCGACACGCAAACGCACCCCGGGGTTCGTCAAGCGTGGAAATCAGTCCGAGACCCCAAAATAGTGAGTAATAGTCCACGAACGAGCCAAAATCGGCCAAAACTGCGGGTGTTGATGACCGACATGTAAACGCACCCCGAGGTTCATCAGTCGGAGAAATCACTCCGGGACCCCAAAAAAGTGAGTAATAGTGCACGATACGGGCCAAAATCGGCCAAAACTGCGGGTGTTGATGACCGACATGTAAACGCACCCCGAGGTTCATCAGTCGGAGAAATCACTCCGGGACCCCAAAACCGCGAGTAATAGTCCATGAAACTGGCCAGAACCGGCCAAAACTGTGAGTGTTTATGATCGACACGTAAACGCACCCTGGGGTTCATCAATCGTGGAAATCACTCCGGGACACCAAAACAGTCAGTAATAGTCCATGAAACAGGCCAGAATCGACAAAAACTGCGAGTGTTGATCACCGACACGTAAACGCACCCCGGGGTTCGTCAATCATGGAAATCACTCCGCAATCCCAAAACAGTAAGTAATAGTCCACGAAACTGGCCAGGATCGGCCAAAACTACGAGTATTTATAACCAACACGAAAACGCGCCCCAGGGTTCATCAATCGTGGAAATAGTCCGAGACCCCAAAACAGTGAGTAATTGTGCACGAAACGGGCCAGAATCGGCCAAAACTACAAGTGTTGATGACCGACACGTAAACGCACCCTGGGGTTCGTCAATCGTGGAAATCACTCCGGGACCCCAAAACAGCGAGTAATAGTCCACGAAACGGGCCGGAATCGGCCAAAACTGCGGGTGTTGATGACCGACACGCAAACGCACCCCGGGGTTCGTCAAGCGTGGAAATCAGTCCGAGACCCCAAAATAGTGAGTAATAGTCCACGAACGAGCCAAAATCGGCCAAAACTGCGGGTGTTGATGACCGACATGTAAACGCACCCCGAGGTTCATCAGTCGGAGAAATCACTCCGGGACCCCAAAAAAGTGAGTAATAGTGCACGATACGGGCCAAAATCGGCCAAAATTGCGGGTGTTGATGACCGACACATAAACGCATCCCGGGGTTCGTCAATCGTGGAAATCACTCCGGGACCCCAAAACCGCGAGTAATAGTCCATGAAACTGGCCAGAACCGGCCAAAACTATGAGTGTTTATGATCGACACGTAAACGCACCCTGGGGTTCATCAATCGTGGAAATCAGTCCGGGACACCAAAACAGTCAGTAATAGTCCATGAAACAGGCCAGAATCGACAAAAACTGCGAGTGTTGATCACCGACACGTAAACGCACCCCGGGGTTCGTCAATCATGGAAATCACTCCGCAATCCCAAAACAGTAAGTAATAGTCCACGAAACTGGCCAGGATCGGCCAAAACTACGAGTATTTATAACCAACACGAAAACGCGCCCCAGGGTTCATCAATCGTGGAAATAGTCCGAGACCCCAAAACAGTGAGTAATTGTGCACGAAACGGGCCAGAATCGGCCAAAACTACAAGTGTTGATGACCGACACGTAAACGCACCCCGGGGTTCGTCAATCGTGGAAATCACTCCGGGACCCCAAAACAGCGAGTAATAGTCCACGAAACGGGCCGGAATCGGCCAAAACTGCGGGTGTTGATGACCGACACGCAAACGCACCCCGGGGTTCGTCAAGCGTGGAAATCAGTCCGAGACCCCAAAACAGTGAGTAATAGTCCACGAACGAGCCAAAATCGGCCAAAACTGCGGGTGTTGATGACCGACATGTAAACGCACCCCGAGGTTCATCAGTCGGAGAAATCACTCCGGGACCCCAAAAAAGTGAGTAATAGTGCACGATACGGGCCAAAATCGGCCAAAATTGCGGGTGTTGATGACCGACACATAAACGCATCCCGGGGTTCGTCAATCGTGGAAATCACTCCGGGACCCCAAAACCGCGAGTAATAGTCCATGAAACTGGCCAGAATCGGCCAAAACTGTGAGTGTTTATGATCGACACGTAAACGCACCCTAGGGTTCATCAATCGTGGAAATCAGTCCGGGACACCAAAACAGTCAGTAATAGTCCATGAAACAGGCCAGAATCGACAAAAACTGCGAGTGTTGATCACCGACACGTAAACGCACCCCGGGGTTCGTCAATCGTGGAAATCACTCCACAATCCCAAAACAGTAAGTAATAGTCCACGAAACTGGCCAGGATCGGCCAAAACTACGAGTATTTATAACCAACACGAAAACGCGCCCCAGGGTTCATCAATCGTGGAAATAGTCCGAGACCCCAAAACAGTGAGTAATTGTGCACGAAACGGGCCAGAATCGGCCAAAACTACAAGTGTTGATGACCGACACGTAAACGCACCCCGGGGTTCGTCAATCGTGGAAATCACTCCGGGACCCCAAAACAGCGAGTAATAGTCCACGAAACGGGCCGGAATCGGCCAAAACTGCGGGTGTTGATGACCGACACGCAAACGCACCCCGGGGTTCGTCAAGCGTGGAAATCAGTCCGAGACCCCAAAACAGTGAGTAATAGTCCACGAACGAGCCAAAATCGGCCAAAACTGCGGGTGTTGATGACCGACATGTAAACGCACCCCGAGGTTCATCAGTCGGAGAAATCACTCCGGGACCCCAAAAAAGTGAGTAATAGTGCACGATACGGGCCAAAATCGGCCAAAATTGCGGGTGTTGATGACCGACACATAAACGCATCCCGGGGTTCGTCAATCGTGGAAATCACTCCGGGACCCCAAAACCGCGAGTAATAGTCCATGAAACTGGCCAGAACCGGCCAAAACTATGAGTGTTTATGATCGACACGTAAACGCACCCTGGGGTTCATCAATCGTGGAAATCACTCCACAATCCCAAAACAGTAAGTAATAGTCCACGAAACTGGCCAGGATCGGCCAAAACTACGAGTATTTATAACCAACACGAAAACGCGCCCCAGGGTTCATCAATCGTGGAAATAGTCCGAGACCCCAAAACAGTGAGTAATTGTGCACGAAACGGGCCAGAATCGGCCAAAACTACAAGTGTTGATGACCGACACGTAAACGCACCCCGGGGTTCGTCAATCGTGGAAATCACTCCGGGACCCCAAAACAGCGAGTAATAGTCCACGAAACGGGCCGGAATCGGCCAAAACTGCGGGTGTTGATGACCGACACGCAAACGCACCCCGGGGTTCGTCAAGCGTGGAAATCAGTCCGAGACCCCAAAACAGTGAGTAATAGTCCACGAACGAGCCAAAATCGGCCAAAACTGCATGTGTTGATGACCGACATGTAAACGCACCCCGAGGTTCATCAGTCGGAGAAATCACTCCGGGACCCCAAAAAAGTGAGTAATAGTGCACGATACGGGCCAAAATCGGCCAAAATTGCGGGTGTTGATGACCGACACATAAACGCATCCCGGGGTTCGTCAATCGTGGAAATCACTCCGGGACCCCAAAACCGTGAGTAATAGTCCATGAAACTGGCCAGAACCGGCCAAAACTATGAGTGTTTATGATCGACACGTAAATGCACCCTGGGGTTCATCAATCGTGGAAATCAGTCCGGGACACCAAAACAGTCAGTAATAGTCCATGAAACAGGCCAGAATCGACAAAAACTGCGAGTGTTGATCACCGACACGTAAACGCACCCCGGGGTTCGTCAATCGTGGAAATCACTCCACAATCCCAAAACAGTAAGTAATAGTCCACGAAACTGGCCAGGATCGGCCAAAACTACGAGTATTTATAACCAACACGAAAACGCGCCCCAGGGTTCATCAATCGTGGAAATAGTCCGAGACCCCAAAACAGTGAGTAATTGTGCACGAAACGGGCCAGAATCGGCCAAAACTACAAGTGTTGATGACCGACACGTAAACGCACCCCGGGGTTCGTCAATCGTGGAAATCACTCCGGGACCCCAAAACAGCGAGTAATAGTCCACGAAACGGGCCGGAATCGGCCAAAACTGCGGGTGTTGATGACCGACACGCAAACGCACCCCGGGGTTCGTCAAGCGTGGAAATCAGTCCGAGACCCCAAAACAGTGAGTAATAGTCCACGAACGAGCCAAAATCGGCCAAAACTGCGGGTGTTGATGACCGACATGTAAACGCACCCCGAGGTTCATCAGTCGGAGAAATCACTCCGGGACCCCAAAAAAGTGAGTAATAGTGCACGATACGGGCCAAAATCGGCCAAAATTGCGGGTGTTGATGACCGACACATAAACGCATCCCGGGGTTCGTCAATCGTGGAAATCACTCCGGGACCCCAAAACCGCGAGTAATAGTCCATGAAACTGGCCAGAACCGGCCAAAACTATGAGTGTTTATGATCGACACGTAAACGCACCCTGGGGTTCATCAATCGTGGAAATCACTCCACAATCCCAAAACAGTAAGTAATAGTCCACGAAACTGGCCAGGATCGGCCAAAACTACGAGTATTTATAACCAACACGAAAACGCGCCCCAGGGTTCATCAATCGTGGAAATAGTCCGAGACCCCAAAACAGTGAGTAATTGTGCACGAAACGGGCCAGAATCGGCCAAAACTACAAGTGTTGATGACCGACATGTAAACGCACCCCGGGGTTCGTCAATCGTGGAAATCACTCCGGGACCCCAAAACAGCGAGTAATAGTCCACGAAACGGGCCGGAATCGGCCAAAACTGCGGGTGTTGATGACCGACACGCAAACGCACCCCGGGGTTCGTCAAGCGTGGAAATCAGTCCGAGACCCCAAAACAGTGAGTAATAGTCCACGAACGAGCCAAAATCGGCCAAAACTGCGGGTGTTGATGACCGACATGTAAACGCACCCCGAGGTTCATCAGTCGGAGAAATCACTCCGGGACCCCAAAAAAGTGAGTAATAGTGCACGATACGGGCCAAAATCGGCCAAAATTGCGGGTGTTGATGACCGACACATAAACGCATCCCGGGGTTCGTCAATCGTGGAAATCACTCCGGGACCCCAAAACCGTGAGTAATAGTCCATGAAACTGGCCAGAACCGGCCAAAACTATGAGTGTTTATGATCGACACGTAAACGCACCCTGGGGTTCATCAATCGTGGAAATCAGTCCGGGACACCAAAACAGTCAGTAATAGTCCATGAAACAGGCCAGAATCGACAAAAACTGCGAGTGTTGATCACCGACACGTAAACGCACCCCGGGGTTCGTCAATCATGGAAATCACTCCGCAATCCCAAAACAGTAAGTAATAGTCCACGAAACTGGCCAGGATCGGCCAAAACTACGAGTATTTATAACCAACACGAAAACGCGCCCCAGGGTTCATCAATCGTGGAAATAGTCCGAGACCCCAAAACAGTGAGTAATTGTGCACGAAACGGGCCAGAATCGGCCAAAACTACAAGTGTTGATGACCGACACGTAAACGCACCCCGGGGTTCGTCAATCGTGGAAATCACTCCGGGACCCCAAAACAGCGAGTAATAGTCCACGAAACGGGCCGGAATCGGCCAAAACTGCGGGTGTTGATGACCGACACGCAAACGCACCCCGGGGTTCGTCAAGCGTGGAAATCAGTCCGAGACCCCAAAACAGTGAGTAATAGTCCACGAACGAGCCAAAATCGGCCAAAACTGCGGGTGTTGATGACCGACATGTAAACGCACCCCGAGGTTCTTCAGTCGGGGAAATCACTCCGGGACCCCAAAAAAGTGAGTAATAGTGCACGATACGGGCCAAAATCGGCCAAAACTGCGGGTGTTGATGACTGAAACGTAAACGCACCCCGGGGTTCGTCAATCGTGGAAATCACTCCGGGACCCCAAAACCGCGAGTAATAGTCCATGAAACTGGCCAGAATCGGCCAAAACTGTGAGTGTTTATGATCTACACGTAAACGCACCCTAGGGTTCATCAATCGTGGAAATCAGTCCGGGACACCAAAACAGTCAGTAATAGTCCATGAAACAGGCCAGAATCGACAAAAACTGCGAGTGTTGATCACCGACACGTAAACGCACCCCGGGGTTCGTCAATCGTGGAAATCACTCCACAATCCCAAAACAGTAAGTAATAGTCCACGAAACTGGCCAGGATCGGCCAAAACTACGAGTATTTATAACCAACACGAAAACGCGCCCCAGGGTTCATCAATCGTGGAAATAGTCCGAGACCCCAAAACAGTGAGTAATTGTGCACGAAACGGGCCAGAATCGGCCAAAACTACAAGTGTTGATGACCGACACGTAAACGCACCCCGGGGTTCGTCAATCGTGGAAATCACTCCGGGACCCCAAAACAGCGAGTAATAGTCCACGAAACGGGCCGGAATCGGCCAAAACTGCGGGTGTTGATGACCGACACGCAAACGCACCCCGGGGTTCGTCAAGCGTGGAAATCAGTCCGAGACCCCAAAACAGTGAGTAATAGTCCACGAACGAGCCAAAATCGGCCAAAACTGCGGGTGTTGATGACCGACATGTAAACGCACCCCGAGGTTCTTCAGTCGGGGAAATCACTCCGGGACCCCAAAAAAGTGAGTAATAGTGCACGATACGGGCCAAAATCGGCCAAAACTGCGGGTGTTGATGACTGAAACGTAAACGCACCCCGGGGTTCGTCAATCGTGGAAATCACTCCGGGACCCCAAAACCGCGAGTAATAGTCCATGAAACTGGCCAGAATCGGCCAAAACTGTGAGTGTTTATGATCTACACGTAAACGCACCCTAGGGTTCATCAATCGTGGAAATCAGTCCGGGACACCAAAACAGTCAGTAATAGTCCATGAAACAGGCCAGAATCGACAAAAACTGCGAGTGTTGATCACCGACACGTAAACGCACCCCGGGGTTCGTCAATCGTGGAAATCACTCCACAATCCCAAAACAGTAAGTAATAGTCCACGAAACTGGCCAGGATCGGCCAAAACTACGAGTATTTATAACCAACACGAAAACGCGCCCCAGGGTTCATCAATCGTGGAAATAGTCCGAGACCCCAAAACAGTGAGTAATTGTGCACGAAACGGGCCAGAATCGGACAAAACTACAAGTGTTGATGACCGACACGTAAACGCACCCCGGGGTTCGTCAATCGTGGAAATCACTCCGGGACCCCAAAACAGCGAGTAATAGTCCACGAAACGGGCCGGAATCGGCCAAAACTGCGGGTGTTGATGACCGACACGCAAACGCACCCCGGGGTTCGTCAAGCGTGGAAATCAGTCCGAGACCCCAAAACAGTGAGTAATAGTCCACGAACGAGCCAAAATCGGCCAAAACTGCGGGTGTTGATGACCGACATGTAAACGCACCCCGAGGTTCATCAGTCGGAGAAATCACTCCGGGACCCCAAAAAAGTGAGTAATAGTGCACGATACGGGCCAAAATCGGCCAAAATTGCGGGTGTTGATGACCGACACATAAACGCATCCCGGGGTTCGTCAATCGTGGAAATCACTCCGGGACCCCAAAACCGCGAGTAATAGTCCATGAAACTGGCCAGAATCGGCCAAAACTATGAGTGTTTATGATCGACACGTAAACGCACCCTGGGGTTCATCAATCGTGGAAATCAGTCCGGGACACCAAAACAGTCAGTAATAGTCCATGAAACAGGCCAGAATCGACAAAAACTACGAGTGTTGATCACCGACACGTAAACGCACCCCGGGGTTCGTCAATCGTGGAAATCACTCCGCAATCCCAAAACAGTAAGTAATAGTCCACGAAACTGGCCAGGATCGGCCAAAACTACGAGTATTTATAACCAACACGAAAACGCGCCCCAGGGTTCATCAATCGTGGAAATAGTCCGAGACCCCAAAACTGTGAGTAATTGTGCACGAAACGGGCCAGAATCGGCCAAAACTACAAGTGTTGATGACCGACACGTAAACGCACCCCGGGGTTCGTCAATCGTGGAAATCACTCCGGGACCCCAAAACAGCGAGTAATAGTCCACGAAACGGGCCGGAATCGGCCAAAACTGCGGGTGTTGATGACCGACACGCAAACGCACCCCGGGGTTCGTCAAGCGTGGAAATCAGTCCGAGACCCCAAAACAGTGAGTAATAGTCCACGAACGAGCCAAAATCGGCCAAACCTGCGGGTGTTGATGACCGACATGTAAACGCACCCCGAGGTTCTTCAGTCGGGGAAATCACTCCGGGACCCCAAAAAAGTGAGTAATAGTTCACGATACGGGCCAAAATCGGCCAAAACTGCGGGTGTTGATGACTGACATGTAAACGCACCCCGGGGTTCGTCAATCGTGGAAATCACTCCGGGACCCCAAAACCGCGAGTAATAGTCCATGAAACTGGCCAGAATCGGCCAAAACTGTGAGTGTTTATGATCGACACGTAAACGCACCCTGGGGTTCATCAATCGTGGAAATCAGTCCGGGACACCAAAACAGTCAGTAATAGTCCATGAAACAGGCCAGAATCGACAAAAACTGCGAGTGTTGATCACCGACACGTAAACGCACCCCGGGGTTCGTCAATCGTGGAAATCACTCCACAATCCCAAAACAGTAAGTAATAGTCCACGAAACTGGCCAGGATCGGCCAGAACTACGAGTATTTATAACCAACACGAAAACGCGCCCCAGGGTTCATCAATCGTGGAAATAGTCCGAGACCCCAAAACAGTGAGTAATTGTGCACGAAACGGGCCAGAATCGGCCAAAACTACAAGTGTTGATGACCGACACGTAAACGCACCCCGGGGTTCGTCAATCGTGGAAATCACTCCGGGACCCCAAAACAGCGAGTAATAGTCCACGAAACTGGCCAGGATCGGCCAAAACTGCGGGTATTTATGACCAACACGAAAACGCGCCCCAGGGTTCATCAATCATGGAAATCAGTCCGAGACCCCAAAACAGTGAGTAATAGTCCACGAACGAGCCAAAATCGGCCAAAACTGCGGGTGTTGATGACCGACATGTAAACGCACCCCGAGGTTCATCAGTCGGAGAAATCACTCCGGGACCCCAAAAAAGTGAGTAATAGTGCACGATACGGGCCAAAATCGGCCAAAATTGCGGGTGTTGATGACCGACACATAAACGCATCCCGGGGTTCGTCAATCGTGGAAATCACTCCGGGACCCCAAAACCGCGAGTAATAGTCCATGAAACTGGCCAGAATCGGCCAAAACTGTGAGTGTTTATGATCGACACGTAAACGCACCCTGGGGTTCATCAATCGTGGAAATCAGTCCGGGACACCAAAACAGTCAGTAATAGTCCATGAAACAGGCCAGAATCGACAAAAACTGCGAGTGTTGATCACCGACACGTAAACGCACCCCGGGGTTCGTCAATCGTGGAAATCACTCCACAATCCCAAAACAGTAAGTAATAGTCCACGAAACTGGCCAGGATCGGCCAAAACTACGAGTATTTATAACCAACACGAAAACGCGCCCCAGGGTTCATCAATCGTGGAAATAGTCCGAGACCCCAAAACAGTGAGTAATTGTGCACGAAACGGGCCAGAATCGGCCAAAACTACAAGTGTTGATGACCGACACGTAAACGCACCCCGGGGTTCGTCAATCGTGGAAATCACTCCGGGACCCCAAAACAGCGAGTAATAGTCCACGAAACGGGCCGGAATCGGCCAAAACTGCGGGTGTTGATGACCGACACGCAAACGCACCCCGGGGTTCGTCAAGCGTGGAAATCAGTCCGAGACCCCAAAACAGTGAGTAATAGTCCACGAACGAGCCAAAATCGGCCAAAACTGCGGGTGTTGATGACCGACATGTAAACGCACCCCGAGGTTCATCAGTCGGAGAAATCACTCCGGGACCCCAAAAAAGTGAGTAATAGTGCACGATACGGGCCAAAATCGGCCAAAATTGCGGGTTTTGATGACCGACACATAAACGCATCCCGGGGTTCGTCAATCGTGGAAATCACTCCGGGACCCCAAAACCGCGAGTAATAGTCCATGAAACTGGCCAGAATCGGCCAAAACTGTGAGTGTTTATGATCGACACGTAAACGCACCCTGGGGTTCATCAATCGTGGAAATCAGTCCGGGACACCAAAACAGTCAGTAATAGTCCATGAAACAGGCCAGAATCGACAAAAACTGCGAGTGTTGATCACCGACACGTAAACGCACCCCGGGGTTCGTCAATCGTGGAAATCACTCCACAATCCCAAAACAGTAAGTAATAGTCCACGAAACTGGCCAGGATCGGCCAAAACTACGAGTATTTATAACCAACACGAAAACGCGCCCCAGGGTTCATCAATCGTGGAAATAGTCCGAGACCCCAAAACAGTGAGTAATTGTGCACGAAACGGGCCAGAATCGGCCAAAACTACAAGTGTTGATGACCGACACGTAAACGCACCCCGGGGTTCGTCAATCGTGGAAATCACTCCGGGACCCCAAAACAGCGAGTAATAGTCCACGAAACGGGCCGGAATCGGCCAAAACTGCGGGTGTTGATGACCGACACGCAAACGCACCCCGGGGTTCGTCAAGCGTGGAAATCAGTCCGAGACCCCAAAACAGTGAGTAATAGTCCACGAACGAGCCAAAATCGGCCAAAACTGCGGGTGTTGATGACCGACATGTAAACGCACCCCGAGGTTCATCAGTCGGAGAAATCACTCCGGGACCCCAAAAAAGTGAGTAATAGTGCACGATACGGGCCAAAATCGGCCAAAATTGCGGGTTTTGATGACCGACACATAAACGCATCCCGGGGTTCGTCAATCGTGGAAATCACTCCGGGACCCCAAAACCGCGAGTAATAGTCCATGAAACTGGCCAGAATCGGCCAAAACTGTGAGTGTTTATGATCGACACGTAAACGCACCCTGGGGTTCATCAATCGTGGAAATCAGTCCGGGACACCAAAACAGTCAGTAATAGTCCATGAAACAGGCCAGAATCGACAAAAACTGCGAGTGTTGATCACCGACACGTAAACGCACCCCGGGGTTCGTCAATCGTGGAAATCACTCCACAATCCCAAAACAGTAAGTAATAGTCCACGAAACTGGCCAGGATCGGCCAAAACTACGAGTATTTATAACCAACACGAAAACGCGCCCCAGGGTTCATCAATCGTGGAAATAGTCCGAGACCCCAAAACAGTGAGTAATTGTGCACGAAACTGGCCAGAATCGGCCAAAACTACAAGTGTTGATGACCGACACGTAAACGCACCCCGGGGTTCGTCAATCGTGGAAATCACTCCGGGACCCCAAAACAGCGAGTAATAGTCCACGAAACTGGCCAGGATCGGCCAAAACTGCGGGTATTTATGACCAACACGAAAACGCGCCCCAGGGTTCATCAATCATGGAAATCAGTCCGAGACCCCAAAACAGTGAGTAATAGTCTACGAACGAGCCAAAATCGGCCAAAACTGCGGGTGTTGATGACCGACATGTAAACGCACCCCGAGGTTCATCAATCGGAGAAATCACTCCGGGACCCCAAAAAAGTGAGTAATAGTGCACGATACGGGCCAAAATCGGCCAAAATTGCGGGTGTTGATGACCGACACATAAACGCATCCCGGGGTTCGTCAATCGTGGAAATCACTCCGGGACCCCAAAACCGCGAGTAATAGTCCATGAAACTGGCCAAAATCGGCCAAAACTGTGAGTGTTTATGATCGACACGTAAACGCACCCTAGGGTTCATCAATCGTGGAAATCAGTCCGGGACACCAAAACAGTCAGTAATAGTCCATGAAACAGGCCAGAATCGACAAAAACTGCGAGTGTTGATCACCGACACGTAAACGCACCCCGGGGTTCGTCAATCGTGGAAATCACTCCACAATCCCAAAACAGTAAGTAATAGTCCACGAAACTGGCCAGGATCGGCCAAAACTACGAGTATTTATAACCAACACGAAAACGCGCCCCAGGGTTCATCAATCGTGGAAATAGTCCGAGACCCCAAAACAGTGAGTAATTGTGCACGAAACGGGCCAGAATCGGCCAAAACTACAAGTGTTGATGACCGACACGTAAACGCACCCCGGGGTTCGTCAATCGTGGAAATCACTCCGGGACCCCAAAAAAGTGAGTAATAGTGCACGATACGGGCCAAAATCGGCCAAAATTGCGGGTGTTGATGACCGACACATAAACGCATCCCGGGGTTCGTCAATCGTGGAAATCACTCCGGGACCCCAAAACCGCGAGTAATAGTCCATGAAACTGGCCAAAATCGGCCAAAACTGTGAGTGTTTATGATCGACACGTAAACGCACCCTAGGGTTCATCAATCGTGGAAATCAGTCCGGGACACCAAAACAGTCAGTAATAGTCCATGAAACAGGCCAGAATCGACAAAAACTGCGAGTGTTGATCACCGACACGTAAACGCACCCCGGGGTTCGTCAATCGTGGAAATCACTCCACAATCCCAAAACAGTAAGTAATAGTCCACGAAACTGGCCAGGATCGGCCAAAACTACGAGTATTTATAACCAACACGAAAACGCGCCCCAGGGTTCATCAATCGTGGAAATAGTCCGAGACCCCAAAACAGTGAGTAATTGTGCACGAAACGGGCCAGAATCGGCCAAAACTACAAGTGTTGATGACCGACACGTAAACGCACCCCGGGGTTCGTCAATCGTGGAAATCACTCCGGGACCCCAAAACAGCGAGTAATAGTCCACGAAACGGGCCGGAATCGGCCAAAACTGCGGGTGTTGATGACCGACACGCAAACGCACCCCTGGGTTCGTCAAGCGTGGAAATCAGTCCGAGACCCCAAAACAGTGAGTAATAGTCCACGAACGAGCCAAAATCGGCCAAAACTGCGGGTGTTGATGACCGACATGTAAACGCACCCCGAGGTTCATCAGTCGGAGAAATCACTCCGGGACCCCAAAAAAGTGAGTAATAGTGCACGATACGGGCCAAAATCGGCCAAAATTGCGGGTTTTGATGACCGACACATAAACGCATCCCGGGGTTCGTCAATCGTGGAAATCACTCCGGGACCCCAAAACCGCGAGTAATAGTCCATGAAACTGGCCAGAATCGGCCAAAACTATGAGTGTTTATGATCGACACGTAAACGCACCCTGGGGTTCATCAATCGTGGAAATCAGCCCGGGACCCCAAAACAGTGAGTAATTGTCCATGAAACTGGCCAGAATCGGCCAAAACTGCGTGTGTTTATGATCGACACGTAAACGCACCCTGGGGTTCATCAATCGTGGAAATCAGTCCGGGACACCAAAACAGTCAGTAATAGTCCACGAAATAGGCCAGAATCGGCCAAAACTGCGGGTGTTGATGACCGACACGCAAACTGTCGTGGAATTGTCACGTCAGATGTCCTAGTAAGAGGACTTAGTCGTAGAGCCATCGCAACGGGTTAGCTTGAAGGGGTTAAAGTGGAGACAAGGACACGGTTTTTATACTAGTTCGGCCCCTTCGATGAAGGTAAAAGCCTACGTCTAGTTGTGATGGAATTGATGGGTTTCGAGGGCTTAGGGAGCGATATGATTCGCCTAAACCTCGAGTTCTTCTTCTCTGTCCTCAAACCGCCGTCGGGTCGTCCCCTTATATACACGGGTGACGCCCGTCGGTCTGCAAAGTCTCGACCTCCGGCTTATAAACGTGCCCGTGTCGGTCTCTCTATTCCTATCTTACAGTACAAGTTGGCCCCAGGCCGGTTTACACCATAAACCTTTAAACACTTTATAGATCTTGGGCCTTTCTACTCCTCCTTGGGCTTTAACATCTCGGGTCTTGTTGACGGTGGTAACCCGGGCCCTGCAGGCCGGTTTACCCCGGATAGCAACATCCCCAACATTAGGCCCCAGATTGATTTGAACAGGTTCATGTCAATCCTTAATAAGAATTTCTGTCTTCAAATGTCTTCCAGTGACTTGTTAAACCGTCGTTTCTCCGTCTCCTCTGCTGTGGTAAACCGATGTGACGTCAACGCAGGCTACCGTCTCCTTTCGCTAACCCGCAAGAATCAAGGCGACGGCTGGGCTTCCGAAATCTCCGGCCCCTGGATTCGCGCGCCTGATACACGCGCCGCGCCTTATAAATAGGACTTGAAGGCCATCTTCCTTTCCTCCCCTTCTTCGTCTTCCTCGCGACCCAGACCTCAGAGCTCCGCCGCCGCCGTCAACTGCTGCATCAACTCCGGCCGCTGCATCAACCTGATCGGTTCAGAGCACCGCGGCGACCTTCCGCATCTGTTTGGACCCCGGTAAGGCCCCTGTTCTTGTTGCTTTAGATCTGTTCTAGGGTTCATCGTCCTGCTACTGTTTCTTGCTCATCCCCATAGCAGCCTTTACGAAAAGACGACGATACCTGTACCTGGATTTGTAGTTTCTCTTAGCAGGCGCCATAAACCTGCATTCATTTCCTTAGATCTCACTCTTGTTCCTGCTTGTCGAACTTATGTTGTTCTGCTGTGAGCCCGACTTCATATTACCTGTTTTTATTTCTTTTTCGCCCTAGCTGTAGATCCATTGCTTTGAAAGAATCCGTACGGGATCTGTTTCTGCTTTCATACTCACAGCTGTTAGATCTGGTCGGTTTAACTCTTAGCAAAAAGTGAACAAAACAACCCACACATCCATTAGTCCCCTTGATGAACCGCTGGTTGATATCATTGTGGATAACCTGACTCTATAAGATCATCTTCGGTTTATAATCACACTTGTTCTCAAACCGGAAAACATTTATCTTGTAGATCTCCTCATGGCCAAACAGGTGTACGAATGCAACTGGGTTCCCTCTTGCATCACTGAGACCCATTTAAACAACTTAGTCCTGACTGGTGCTTTGAGTAGCAAAAATACCATCCATTGGAGGGTTCCAGGAGACGAATGTCCTCCTACCCCGCAGGAGGGAGAAGTGGTGGTGTTTGCGGATCACCTGGCCCGGGGGTTTAACCCACCCGGTTCGAAATTTTATCGGGACGTTTTGGCTAATTTTAGGTTGCGCCCACAAGATGTTGGTCCAAATTCAGTCACGAACATCTGCCATTTTCAAGTACTTTGCGAGGCGTACTTTCAAGAGGAACCCACTGTAGAGCTGTTCCGGGACTTTTTCCATCTGAACCGACGTACTGAATTCACCGATGGTCCTAATATGGAACTGGGCGGTATGGCGATCCAGAAGAGGAAAGAGGTGACTTATCCTCACGCCAAGTTGCATAGTCATCCGCAAGAATGGAACTGCACTTGGTTCTATTGCAAGGATACTTCCCCTGCTGAAGAAAATCCACTGCCCGGTTTCCGTCCAGAGAGACTTAGCAACACTCACCCCTTCCCCCCACGGCTAACTGCCAAAGAGAGGAGTAAGTATGCCCCTCAGTTGTCCAAGCTCAGAGCCTTTATGGCTAATGGTTTAACGGGGGTTGATCTTGCTCGTTGCTGGATTTCATGGAGCATCCTGCCCCTTAGCATCCGCTCCGGTTTGATGTGCCAATACACGGGTCGGGTTGATGATCCTTTGAGGCACTGTAACATTCAGCTGACGGAGGACGAAGTCGCTGAAGCTGTGAAGAAGATGCTGAACGAACCGGAACATGTCTGCGCTCGAGCCGGCCTGCTTCCATTTTGTGCCACAAACAAGCCACCTGCTGTAAGCAACTCCTCTGTTCATAGAATCTTTGATCCCCTTATATACATGCTGTTAACTTCCAGTCCTTTTCGAAACAGGGAGATGATCCATTTTGGAGCAAGAAGTTACAAGAGCCGACCGAAAAGGTAACCCGACCCAAGACGAGGGTGAAGAAGCCTGCTCAGAGGAAAAGGAACACCGCTTCCTCCACTCCGGATTTAGAGGAGGACGATGTGGGTAATCCGGATCTCGGGGTAGACCTCGATTCAGTTGGTTTGCTTTTTATACGTCTTATTGATGATGATATTTGTCAGGACGACGCTGAAGTGAGCCATGCCGAAGGCCCAGAGGTAACTATTCTTTCTTCTGATGCCGTTCTTTTGCCTTTGAAAAAACCTCGCCAAGCAAACCGGAGAATTAAATTTTCTCACCCTCTTGCTTACTTGGATCCCGAATTTCTTGTGAAGACCCAGCAACATGAAGCTCGACGCACCACCCGACATAGCGGCCAGGTAGTCACCTCCGCCGGTTTACCGAACAGCCCGGTTCGGAAACGCCGCTCAGAGGTCTCCGATTTACGCGCTAGCTTTCCTCCTAAAGCAGGTTTAACCCGTCAGCCTCTAAATCCATCTGACTCCGATTATCAGGTCACTTCCCATTCCTCTTCCGGTGAATCTTCAGCCACTCAACTGCCCCCGTTGAAGACAGTTATTGGGTAAGTTGGACCGATCACAACATATCTCTGTATGGGTCTCTTAATCCATTCTATACCGTTTTTTCAATCTTTGTGCTTTTTTCAGGGCTAAGCCTAGACCGAGCAAGAAGGCTCGTCTGGATAATCCGGCTGAAGGAACTGCCGCTCCTGAACCGGAGAAAACTCCTGGTGCTGACGCTCTGGGTTGTGAAGATACTCAGAACTATCCATCTCCGCAAGATGACATCTGCGCTGAAGAAAGGACTACCGAACCTGCTAACCGTACTGATCCGCCTGCCAGTCCTGTTCGGGTTGAAGGATCCATCCCCCCTTCTGCAACTGCTGATAAACCGACAGGGCCACTGCAGAGCAGCGACTCCAAGGATGATGATGTCGTTATTACCGGTATTGGCCGCTCTGAACCGGGGAACACTGCTACTTTGACCAAGCATACTGCCAAAGACGAAATCTCGGCCACAAAGGGCAAATGGGACCTTGACTTGTCTACGTTCGCCTCTTTAAGCGCCCCGGATCTTTATTCTGGGTATCTGAACCGGCTGTACACCAGTCGGGATTATGAGGCTGCCATGATCAAGATGATGAAGGAGAAACTTGAGGTAACTCCCTTGTGCTTCATTCTATTGCAACTTAGCTTATCAATATTTCCAAACTGAGGTAGTAAACCGGACCAGGCTGCTTTTGACAACTAAGGTCTGGTTTAGAAAACCCCAGGTTTCAACATCGGTCATAATCAGAAAACATCATCAGATAACCATTAGCCCCCAAGTGCCAAGTTTAAATACTTGTATTAATCTTGGGACTCTTTGTAATGGAAAACTTGCGTTAAAATCAAGTATGCATTAGCCCCCAAGTATCGAGCACATAACTTGCTTGTGTGGTTGATACTTCCAAACCGTGCAATATTTTCTGAACACTGTTGATGACCTGCTGCAGGGGGATTTGAAGACCAAAGAGAACCAAGTCTCGGACCTTCAGGAAGCTTTAAAAGCCCAGCAGATTGAAACTGAAAAAGCAAAGGAGGAATTGACCAAAGCCTTAACTGTTATGGAGCAGCTGAAAGCAAGCCGCAAAAAGGAGCAAGCCGATTGGGCTACTGAAAGAGCTCTTTTGACGAAGAGGGCTGAAAATGCCGAAGCTGCTCTTAAACCGGTGGTTGATGAGTTATCCACCGTGAAGCGACAAATACACTCCATGACATCTGCCGTCTTTGGTAAACCCTTCAATGCCCTTCTTCCAATTTGTACCTTGTTTGCTACACCCTATGTCCGGTTTGTAATCCACCTTGAAACACTGCAGGCTCACGTATTGGACACTTGGGTTCTGATGTGCGGATGAAACTCAAAGCTGCTTATACTCTGATTGAACAGTTATACACCGGAGCCCAAAGAGCTATCACCACTGCATCGCACAACAACCCTGCGCCGGCTCTGATTCAAGATACATTAAAGAGGCTGTCCATGCTTCCGGCCCGGATTGAAGAGTTGAAAAGATCAGCTGCTCGAACTGGAGCTATCACTGCCTTGATCCGGGCCAAAGCGTGGGTACCAGATTTCGATCCTGTCGAAGCGGCCCAAGGATACCCCAGCTTGAAGGAAGACGGTTCAGACTTCGGTGAAGATGATTTGAGGGCGATAAACCGGGCGGTGCGCCCCCTAGCTTGTCAATTGGCTGAGGAGGCAGATCTGTCACGTTACCAAGCCCAATATGACAACCAGAACAAACGAGTATCTGCCCCGGTCCCTGAAGCGGGAAACCTTGTTCCTCCAATCCGTAAGCATACTTACGCCCCAGACATTGAACCGTCTTCGCTGATTCACGAAGAAGCCGTCTTCCAAGCGCTAATGGGAATCGACTGGACCACCGCTGATTTCCAGCCAATGGGTAATCAAGATGGAGCTGAAGCGGCGCGAGATGACGCCCAGCCTTCGAACCGAGGCGTCGAACAGGCGTAATCAACGCTCCGGTTTACTGGGTGACGTCTTAATCCGTCAACGAACAATATATTCAGGCACTACGTTGCCTTGTAATAAGACAGTTTAACACTTCTGCCTTTGAACGTGCCTTCGCGCACGGGTACTGATGCTCTTTCCAGCGACATTTCCAACTTATGTTTCCCGTCTTTACTGAGTGCACAATATGATTTTTCGACCACCTGAACCGTGCTGCGCCTCTGCCAAACCGGGCAATTTGCCTCCGGGTTTAAAACGGACCAGGCTATGCCAGCTGAATCGGTTTAAGGATACTTGACGTTCCGAAGAACCAAAAAACACCACAATAAAGGCAGAAAACAAAACCAAATATGAAAAGGCAACGCGATAGTAAAACGCATGCGAATAGTGGTTACTATGAACCGTTCAGAAGGCGTGACCATCGTCAAGACAAAACCGAGCCCCCAAGAGGTGTAGCTACGGTTTAAGTCGACTAGGTTCCTTACTGAATCGTGGCAAATATGCCGGCCAAATGGCATTGCATTGGTTCGTCAACCAAGCCCCCAAGTGACTCAATGGCTAAAAAGCCGACCAGAAGGCATTACCATCATCAAGACATGACCGAGTTCCCATAAGGCGTAATCTACGGTTCAAGTCGATTAGGTCCCCAACTGATTCTGTGGCAAATATGCCAGCCAGAAAGCATTACCGTCGTCAAGGCCTGACCAAGCCCCCCGGAGGTGTAGCTACGGTTCAGGCCGACTAGGTCCCCAACTGACTTTATAGGGATAGCTATGTTCTCTTTGGTTCGAATACGACCTATGTTTGAACAGCTGTGTTCTCTTTGGTTCGAATACGACCTATGTTTGAACAGAAAACCCCATGTTTGAATAGCTATGTTCTCTTTGGTTCGAATACGACCTATGTTTGAACAGGAAGCCTCATGTTTGAATAGCTGTGTTCTCTTTGGTTCGAATACGACCTATGTTTGAACAGGAAGCCTCATACTTGAACCGGGTATTGAACCGGATATTAAGAGTTTCACGACCCTGTAGGAGACATCTTCCCTTGAACCAGCTTTTAAACCGGAATTTGAACTTCTGTGAAGCGACCTCCAGGGGTAAGTACACGTGATGTGAAAAACAGTAGAGACCCCGCTTTACTTGAGGCTCTGGTTTATTGTATTCAATCATAATATATACATGGTCATGATATGTACATAAACAGAGCCCAGGGCTCATGTATAATAAGGTCGAAGATGAGCTATGTTCCACGGCCTGCTGGTCTCCTCTTCTGACGTGCGTGAATCCTTGCGCTCTCTAATATCAATCAAGTAATATGACCCATTATTCAGATTCTTGCTGACCACAAAAGGTCCCTCCCAAGGCGGGGATAATTTATGCTGATCAGATTGATCCTGGATGAGCCGAAGCACCAAATCCCCCTCCTGAAAGGTTCTGGTCCTAACCCGACGGCTGTGGTAACGGCGGAGATCTTGCTGGTAAATCGCTGAACGGGCAGCTGCCAAGTCACGCTCCTCATCCAACAAGTCAAGAGCGTCCTGCCGTGCCTGCTCATTGTCCGCTTCAACATATGCTGCCACTCGAGGCGAGTCATGTCGTATATCACTTGGGAAAACCGCCTCTGCTCCATAGACCATAAAAAACGGCGTAAACCCCGTGGATCTGTTAGGCGTGGTGTTGATGCTCCATAACACAGACGGTAGTTCCTCCACCCAACAACCCGGCGTCCTTTGCAAAGGGACCAGAAGCCGGGGTTTGATACCTCTCAAGATCTCTTGGTTCGCTCGTTCCGCCTGACCATTAGACTGTGGGTGCGCTACCGAAGAAACATCAAGCCGTATATGCTCCCGTGCACAGAACTCCTTCATGGCCCCTTTGGATAGATTGGTACCATTATCTGTGATGATGCTATGTGGAAAGCCAAACCGGAAAATCACCTTCTTTATAAATTGAACCGCCGTGGCAGCATCACACTTACTGACAGGTTCTGCCTCCACCCACTTGGTAAATTTGTCAACCGCCACCAGTAGGTGGGTCTTCTTATCTTTAGAACGCTTAAAAGGCCCAACCATATCAAGCCCCCAAGTCGCAAACGGCCAAGTGATTGGAATCATCCTCAATTCTTGAGCCGGTATGTGTGCTCGTCTAGAAAATTTCTGGCACCCATCACATAACCTGACTAGGTCTTCCGCATCAGCATGAGCAGTTAACCAGTAGAAACCGTGGCGGAACGCTTTAGCCACCAATGATTTTGAACCAGCGTGGTGGCCGCAATCCCCTTCATGTATTTCTCGTAATATCTCACACCCCTCCTTAGGGGATATGCACCGTTGCAGCGCTCCTGATACGCTGCGATGATGTAACTCTCCTTGGAAAATGGTCATAGACTTGGACCGTCGTACTATCTGTCGAGCCAAGCTTTCATCTTCTGGCAACTCACCCCGGTTCATATATGCCAGGTAAGGGAGCGTCCAATCCGGGGTGGCGTGAAGAGCCGCCACTAACTGAGCCTCCGGATCAGGAACAGCCAACTCCAGCTCACCGGGCAGCTGTACCGATGGGTGGTATAATACATCCAAGAAAACATTGGGTGGGACCGGTTTACGCTGAGAGCCCAAGCGGCTTAAAGCGTCTGCTGCCTCATTTTTTCTGCGGTCCACATGATCCACTTGATAGCCTTTGAAATGCCCAGCCACCATATCTACTTCACGTCGGTATGCAGCCATAAGCGGATCCTTAGAGTCCCAGGTGCCAGATACTTGCTGAGCCACCAGATCCGAATCACCAAAGCACCTAACTCTGCTCAGATTCATCTCTTTAGCCACCCGAAGACCATGAAGCAAAGCTTCATACTCCGCCGCATTATTTGTACAGGGGAACATTAAACGGAGGACATAACAAAACTTATCTCCTCGTGGGGAAGTTAAAACGACTCCAGCCCCCGAGCCTTCCAATTGTCTTGATTCGTCAAAATGAACGGTCCAATAGGTGTTATCTGGCTTCTCCTCAGGCGCTTGTAACTCCGTCCAATCGTTTATGAAATCGACAAGTGCCTGTGATTTTATGGCTGTTCGGGGTACGTACCTTAAATCGTGCGGCCCGAGCTCGATAGCCCACTTGGCAATCCGACCAGTCGCCTCGCGGTTCTGTATAATGTCACCCAAAGGAGCAGAACTGACCACCGTGATTGGGTGCCCTTGGAAATATTGTCTCAGCTTCCGGCTTGCCATAAAAACTCCATATACCAGCTTCTGCCAATGCGGATACCTTTGTTTGGACTCGATAAGTACTTCACTGATGTAGTAAACCGGTCGCTGAACCGGATGTTCCTTTCCAGCCTCTTTTCGTTCTACCACCATCGCCACACTGACTGCTCTGGCATTCGCTGCAACATATAACAGAAGTGGCTCTTTATCCACAGGGGCTGCCAACACTGGCGGATTGACTAGTTGTCGCTTCAAGTCCTCAAACGCTTTATCAGCCTCCGGACTCCAGACAAACTGATCCGTCTTCTTGAGCATCTGATACAAAGGGATCGCCTTCTCACCAAGGCGACTAATAAACTGGCTTAACGCTGCAATCCGCCCGGCCATGCGCTGAACATCATTGATGCATTTCGGTTTGGCCAGGGAGGTGATGGCTGTGATCTTTTCTGGATTGGCCTCAATTCCTCTATGGGACACTAAAAATCCCAACAGCTTGCCTGCAGGTACACCAAAAACACATTTAGCCGGGTTGAGCATCATTTGGTACACTCTCAAGTTATCGAAAGTCTCCTTCAAATCGTCAACCAGGGTCTCCTTCTTTCGTGACTTGACCACAATATCATCCACATAAGCATGCACATTACGACCAATCTGCTCGTGGAGGCAATTTTGCACACATCGTTGATAAGTAGCCTGCGCACTCTTAAGCCCAAAGGGCATAGACACATAGCAGAAGGCTCCAAAGGGAGTAATGAACGTTGTCTTCTCCTGGTCCTTAACTGCCATCTTGATCTGATGATAGCCCGAATAGGCATCCAAAAAACTTAAACGCTCGCAACCTGCCGTGGCATCAATGATCTGATCAATCCGGGGGAGAGCAAAAGGATCTGTTGGGCAAGCTTTATTCAAGTCTGTGTAGTCCACACACATGCGCCAGGTACCGTTTTTCTTAAGAACTAGCACCGGATTAGCGAGCCATTCGGGATGAAAAACCTCAATGATAAACCCAGCTGCTAGGAGCCTGGCCACTTCCTCACCAATCGCTTTACGTCTTTCTTCGTTAAACCGCCGTAAGAACTGCTTTACCGGCTTGTACTTAGGATCCACATTAAGGGTGTGCTCAGCGAGTTGCCTCGGTACACCAGGCATGTCAGATGGCTTCCATGCAAAGATGTCCCGATTCTCACGGATGAACTCGATGAGCGCGCTTTCCTATTTTGGATCCAAGTTTGCACTGATGCTGAACTGCTTGGATGAATCGCCAGGTACAAAGTCAACAAGCTTAGTTTCGGCCGCTGACTTGAACTTCAAGGCCAGATCGTGGTCCGTAGTTGGCTTTTTTAATGAAGTCATATCCTCCGGATCAACACTGTCTTTGTATTGCTTTAGCTCCTCCGTAGCACAAACCGATTCAGCATAAGTCGCATCTCCTTCCTCGCATTCCAAAGCGATTCGGCGGCTCCCGTGAACCGTTATAGTACCCTTGTACCCTGGCATCTTAAGTTGCAGATATACGTAGCAGGGCCGTGCCATAAATTTTGCATAAGCTGGCCGCCCGAACAAAGCGTGGTACGGACTTTGGATTTTAACCACCTCGAACGTCAGCGTCTCTGATCTGGAATCGTGGCTATCGCCAAATACCACTTCAAGGGCTATCTTACCAACCGGATATGCAGACTTGCCAGGCACCACCCCATGGAACACGGTGTTGGTCGGTCTGAGATCCTTATCTACCAGTCCCATACGACGGAAGGTCTCATAATACAAGATGTTAATGCTGCTCCCTCCGTCCATGAGCACCTTGGTGAGCTTATAACCTCCCACCTGTGGCGCTACCACCAGTGCTAACTGACCCGGATTATACACCCTGGGAGGATGATCTTCTCGGCTCCATGTGATAGGCTGCTCCGACCAACGCAGATAGTGAGGAGTGGCCGGTTCGACAGCACTGACTGCCCGCCTCTGAAGCTTCCTATCTCGTTTATCCAAGCTCGTAGTAAAGACATGATACTGTCCACCACTCAACTGCTTCGGGTTGCTCTGATAACCGCTTTGATTCCCTTGATTATTCTGATTGTTTTGGCTGACCTGTCCGCCCGGGTTACCCTGGAACCCTGGACCGGAATTCCCGCCACCGTACCCTGATCCGGAACCGGAACCGCCACCGGAGCTGTGATCATATTGGAAAGTGTTTGAGCTTTTGAACTCCTTCATGATATAACAATCCTTCCAAAGATGGGCTGCTGGTTCCTCCTTTGTTCCGTGCTTCGGACAGGGCTGGTTTAAGAAAAAGTTCAAACGCTCCGGATTAGGACCGGGATGCTCGCGAAAACTCGGCTGTTTCCCCTTACGCCGCTGGCCTTTAACCTGTGCACTTGTGCTGGCCACCAAGTCCATGCTCCCGTCCGGTTTACGCTTTCCTCCGTCTCCATTACCTGTCGGCCGATGCTGCTGGCCTTTGGTGTTGCCATTCTTCTTTCCCTTCCCTGCTTTGTCATCACCAGAGTCAGGATCCTTGGTACTGTCAGAATCCGCATACTTCACTAAAGCGGTCATGAGCGTTCCTATATCTGTACAGTCACGCTTCATCCGGCCCAGCTTTAGCTTCAAAGGGCCAAACCGACAGTTGCTCTCCAACAGCACCACGGCGGTGTCTGCGTTGATGCGATCTGACGAGTGCAAAACTTCTGATACCCGCCGTACCCAATGGGTAGTTGATTCCCCTTCTTGCTGAACGCAGGCTGCTAGGTCAACTATTGACATTGGCTGCTTGCACGTGTCCTTGAAGTTCTTGATAAACCGGGCGCGTAATTGGGCCCATGAACTAATTGAATTAGGCGGTAAGCTTTTTAGCCAAGTCCGGGCCGTTCCTTCTAACATCATAGTGAAATACTTGGCACATGCCGTCTCGTCCACATCCAGCATCTCCATAGCCATTTCATAACTCTCCACCCATGTCTCCGGAGGCTGATCTGCCGTGTAGTTTGGTACCTTGCGGGAGCCTTTGAAATCTTTGGGCAAGCGTACATTGCGTAAAGCGGGAACAAGGCACGGTACTCCCAAAGAGCTGGAAACCAACCCCGGTTCAACCGTAGCCGCCGGGAAGGTAGGTGTAAGCTGACGAGCCTGATGCTGCGCTGCTAATCCGGCCTCCCGTGCACGGGCGCGATCCACATTCTCGTGAGCATTGTCGACGCCCGCCGGATTGTTACCGCGGAGCGCTTCACGCCTGTCATTAGAAGAGACGGCCGGCTCCTCCACGCGCCTACTATAGCTCCTGCTGGGGCGAGGGGTGGAGTGAATCCGATCACGGCTTTGTGAATACGCTTCTTGCTGGGCCAACGCGGTCCTAAGGAGCTCCTTGACCCGGCGTGTCTCTTCATCCTGCGGTGAATCTCCTTCGATCGGAATGGCTTCCAACCGAGCCGCCGCCGCGACGAGGTTATCCATCGGGTTGGAATAATGACCTGACGGCGTTGGCATGGCCGGTGGCGTATCAGTGTTATGACGAGGCAAGTTTATAATCCGGTGCTGAACCGGGGCGCCGGCCGTTGCTTCCGCACGGTTTACCCCCGGGGTGTTGAAGAGATTTCGAGCGTCGAGGGCGGCGGGCAACCGAGACCGGGATTTTCTCTTCAGGAACTCCTGAGATGCCTTCTGGTCCATCATGAGCCTGTAAGCCTGTGCTTCTAAAGCGGCGCGCTCCGCCGTCATCCTGATCTCTTCTGCTGCCAGCTCCGCTTTAGCCCGAGTGATCTGCTCTCTCACTTTGGCAATCTCAGCGTTGTGAACCTCCTGATCCACCGGGTTAGCCTCCGCCATGAGCGCTGCTAGTGCGTCAAACAGGTCTGACAAAACTTGGGCTGGTGAACCGGCAGGGCCTCCTGCCCGCGCAGCCGTTGCTGCTGCCGATCCGGAGATCGCTGCTGCTGCAGTTGATGATCGTGGCGTCGCCTGTGTCCCAGCCATGAAGATCCCAACCCGATAGGGCAGATCAGAGGGGTCCGGAATACTGTTGCCATCGGAGCCGCCCCCAACCCGATCATCTTGTAGCTGGTAAAGAGATTCAGTCTCCCCGGTTGTCATTTCATCGCCAGAGTAGATGGCGGTTTCGTCACCAGATCCTTCCTCATAGCTTCCCCCGTGGATGACTCCCACGAAGGCGTGCTTCCTGGCCGGTTTAGCCAGGGTCGATCTTGTGCACTGAGCTGTCTCAATGAGGTCGGCGCAGTCGCCTAACTCGGGGCCCGGTTCTCCGATCTTGCCGATGAAAACATGGATGCCGCCAAAGGGGACCCGGTACCCGTACTCGATCGAACCGGCGTCGGGGCCCCAGCCTGTGCTGTCGATGTAGAGTTTTCCGCGGCGGCTCTTGGTCATCCGTCCCACAGCGTAACCCTCGAGTCCTTCAAAGCGGCCCTCCAAGAACCTGAAACCATCTCGCGATAGCCCCACGGTGGGCGCCAACTGTCGTGGAATTGTCACGTCAGATGTCCTAGTAAGAGGACTTAGTCGTAGAGCCATCGCAACGGGTTAGCTTGAAGGGGTTAAAGTGGAGACAAGGACACGGTTTTTATACTAGTTCGGCCCCTTCGATGAAGGTAAAAGCCTACGTCTAGTTGTGATGGAATTGATGGGTTTCGAGGGCTTAGGGAGCGATATGATTCGCCTAAACCTCGAGTTCTTCTTCTCTGTCCTCAAACCGCCGTCGGGTCGTCCCCTTATATACACGGGTGACGCCCGTCGGTCTGCAAAGTCTCGACCTCCGGCTTATAAACGTGCCCGTGTCGGTCTCTCTATTCCTATCTTACAGTACAAGTTGGCCCCAGGCCGGTTTACACCATAAACCTTTAAACACTTTATAGATCTTGGGCCTTTCTACTCCTCCTTGGGCTTTAACATCTCGGGTCTTGTTGACGGTGGTAACCCGGGCCCTGCAGGCCGGTTTACCCCGGATAGCAACATCCCCAACACAAACGCACCCCGGGGTTCGTCAAGCGTGGAAATCAGTCCGAGACCCCAAAACAGTGAGTAATAGTCCACGAACGAGCCAAAATTGGCCAAAACTGCGGGTGTTGATGACCGACATGTAAACGCACCCGAGGTTCATCAGTCGGGGAAATCACTCCGGGACCCCAAAAAAGTGAGTAATAGCGCACCATACGGGCCAAAATCGGCCAAAACTGCGGGTGTTGATGACCGACACGTAAACGCACCCCGGAGTTCGTCAATCGTGGAAATCACTCCGGGACCCCAAAACCGCGAGTAATAGTCCATGAAACTGGCCAGAATCGGCCAAAACTGTGAGTGTTTATGATCGACACGTAAACGCACCCTGGGGTTCATCAATCGTGGAAATCAGTCCGGGACACCAAAACAGTCAGTAATAGTCCATGAAATAGGCCAGAATCGACAAAAACTGCGAGTGTTGATGACCGACACGTAAACGCACCCCGGGGTTCGTCAATCGTGGAAATCACTCCGCAATCCCAAAACAGTAAGTAATAGTCCACGAAACTGGCCAGGATTGGCCAAAACTACGAGTATTTATGACCAACACGAAAACGCGCCCCAGGGTTCATCAATCGTGGAAATAGTCCGAGACCCCAAAACAGTGAGTAATTGTGCACGAAACGGGCCAGAATCGGCCAAAACTACAAGTGTTGATGACCGACACGTAAACGCACCCCGGGGTTCGTCAATCGTGGAAATCACTCCGGGACCCCAAAACAGCGAGTAATAGTCCACGAAACGGGCCGGAATCGGCCAAAACTATGGGTGTTGATGACCGACACGCAAACGCACCCCGGGGTTCGTCAAGCGTGGAAATCAGTCCGAGACCCCAAAACAGTGAGTAATAGTCCACGAACGAGCCAAAAATCGGCCAAAACTGCGGGTGTTGATGACCGACATGTAAACGCACCCCGAGGTTCATCAGTCGGGGAAATCACTCCGGGACCCCAAAACAGTGAGTAATTGTGCACGAAACGGGCCAGAATCGGCCAAAACTACAAGTGTTGATGACCGACACGTAAACGCACCCCGGGGTTCGTCAATCGTGGAAATCACTCCGGGACCCCAAAACAGCGAGTAATAGTCCACGAAACTGGCCAGGATCGGCCAAAACTGCGGGTATTTATGACCAACACGAAAACGCGCCCCAGGGTTCATCAATCATGGAAATCAGTCCGAGACCCCAAAACAGTGAGTAATAGTCCACGAACGAGCCAAAATCGGCCAAAACTGCGGGTGTTGATGACCGACATGTAAACGCACCCCGAGGTTCATCAGTCGGAGAAATCACTCCGGGACCCCAAAAAAGTGAGTAATAGTGCACGATACGGGCCAAAATCGGCCAAAATTGCGGGTGTTGATGACCGACACATAAACGCATCCCGGGGTTCGTCAATCGTGGAAATCACTCCGGGACCCCAAAACCGCGAGTAATAGTCCATGAAACGGGCCAAAATCGGCCAAAACTGTGAGTGTTTATGATCGACACGTAAACGCACCCTAGGGTTCATCAATCGTGGAAATCAGTCCGGGACACCAAAACAGTCAGTAATAGTCCATGAAACAGGCCAGAATCGACAAAAACTGCGAGTGTTGATGACCGACACGTAAACGCACCCCGGGGTTCGTCAATCGTGGAAATCACTCCGCAATCCCAAAACAGTAAGTAATAGTCCACGAAACTGGCCAGGATTGGCCAAAACTACGAGTATTTATGACCAACACGAAAACGCGCCCCAGGGTTCATCAATCGTGGGAATAGTCCGAGACCCCAAAACAGTGAGTAATTGTGCACGAAACGGGCCAGAATCGGCCAAAACTACAAGTGTTGATGACCGACACGTAAACGCACCCCGGGGTTCGTCAATCGTGGAAATCACTCCGGGACCCCAAAACAGCGAGTAATAGTCCACGAAACGGGCCGGAATCGGCCAAAACTATGGGTGTTGATGACCGACACGCAAACGCACCCCGGGGTTCGTCAAGCGTGGAAATCAGTCCGAGACCCCAAAACAGTGAGTAATAGTCCACGAACGAGCCAAAAATCGGCCAAAACTGCGGGTGTTGATGACCGACATGTAAACGCACCCCGAGGTTCATCAGTCGGGGAAATCACTCCGGGACCCCAAAACAGTGAGTAATTGTGCACGAAACGGGCCAGAATCGGCCAAAACTACAAGTGTTGATGACCGACACGTAAACGCACCCCGGGGTTCGTCAATCGTGGAAATCACTCCGGGACCCCAAAACAGCGAGTAATAGTCCACGAAACTGGCCAGGATCGGCCAAAACTGCGGGTATTTATGACCAACACGAAAACGCGCCCCAGGGTTCATCAATCATGGAAATCAGTCCGAGACCCCAAAACAGTGAGTAATAGTCCACGAACCAGCCAAAATCGGCCAAAACTGCGGGTGTTGATGACCGACATGTAAACGCACCCCGAGGTTCATCAGTCGGAGAAATCACTCCGGGACCCCAAAAAAGTGAGTAATAGTGCACGATACGGGCCAAAATCGGCCAAAATTGCGGGTGTTGATGACCGACACATAAACGCATCCCGGGGTTCGTCAATCGTGGAAATCACTCCGGGACCCCAAAACCGCGAGTAATAGTCCATGAAACTGGCCAAAATCGGCCAAAACTGTGAGTGTTTATGATCGACACGTAAACGCACCCTAGGGTTCATCAATCGTGGAAATCAGTCCGGGACACCAAAACAGTCAGTAATAGTCCATGAAACAGGCCAGAATCGACAAAAACTGCGAGTGTTGATGACCGACACGTAAACGCACCCCGGGGTTCGTCAATCGTGGAAATCACTCCGCAATCCCAAAACAGTAAGTAATAGTCCACGAAACTGGCCAGGATTGGCCAAAACTACGAGTATTTATGACCAACACGAAAACGCGCCCCAGGGTTCATCAATCGTGGAAATAGTCCGAGACCCCAAAACAGTGAGTAATTGTGCACGAAACGGGCCAGAATCGGCCAAAACTACAAGTGTTGATGACCGACACGTAAACGCACCCCGGGGTTCGTCAATCGTGGAAATCACTCCGGGACCCCAAAACAGCGAGTAATAGTCCACGAAACGGGCCGGAATCGGCCAAAACTATGGGTGTTGATGACCGACACGCAAACGCACCCCGGGGTTCGTCAAGCGTGGAAATCAGTCCGAGACCCCAAAACAGTGAGTAATAGTCCACGAACGAGCCAAAAATCGGCCAAAACTGCGGGTGTTGATGACCGACATGTAAACGCACCCCGAGGTTCATCAGTCGGGGAAATCACTCCGGGACCCCAAAACAGTGAGTAATTGTGCACGAAACGGGCCAGAATCGGCCAAAACTACATGTGTTGATGACCGACACGTAAACGCACCCCGGGGTTCGTCAATCGTGGAAATCACTCCGGGACCCCAAAACAGCGAGTAATAGTCCACGAAACTGGCCAGGATCGGCCAAAACTGCGGGTATTTATGACCAACACGAAAACGCGCCCCAGGGTTCATCAATCATGGAAATCAGTCCGAGACCCCAAAACAGTGAGTAATAGTCCACGAACGAGCCAAAATCGGCCAAAACTGCGGGTGTTGATGACCGACATGTAAACGCACCCCGAGGTTCATCAGTCGGAGAAATCACTCCGGGACCCCAAAAAAGTGAGTAATAGTGCACGATACGGGCCAAAATCGGCCAAAATTGCGGGTGTTGATGACCGACACATAAACGCATCCCGGGGTTCGTCAATCGTGGAAATCACTCCGGGACCCCAAAACCGCGAGTAATAGTCCATGAAACTGGCCAAAATCGGCCAAAACTGTGAGTGTTTATGATCGACACGTAAACGCACCCTAGGGTTCATCAATCGTGGAAATCAGTCCGGGACACCAAAACAGTCAGTAATAGTCCATGAAACAGGCCAGAATCGACAAAAACTGCGAGTGTTGATGACCGACACGTAAACGCACCCCGGGGTTCGTCAATCGTGGAAATCACTCCGCAATCCCAAAACAGTAAGTAATAGTCCACGAAACTGGCCAGGATTGGCCAAAACTACGAGTATTTATGACCAACACGAAAACGCGCCCCAGGGTTCATCAATCGTGGAAATAGTCCGAGACCCCAAAACAGTGAGTAATTGTGCACGAAACGGGCCAGAATCGGCCAAAACTACAAGTGTTGATGACCGACACGTAAACGCACCCCGGGGTTCGTCAATCGTGGAAATCACTCCGGGACCCCAAAACAGCGAGTAATAGTCCACGAAACGGGCCGGAATCGGCCAAAACTATGGGTGTTGATGACCGACACGCAAACGCACCCCGGGGTTCGTCAAGCGTGGAAATCAGTCCGAGACCCCAAAACAGTGAGTAATAGTCGACGAACGAGCCAAAAATCGGCCAAAACTGCGGGTGTTGATGACCGACATGTAAACGCACCCCGAGGTTCATCAGTCGGGGAAATCACTCCGGGACCCCAAAACAGTGAGTAATTGTGCACGAAACGGGCCAGAATCGGCCAAAACTACATGTGTTGATGACCGACACGTAAACGCACCCCGGGGTTCGTCAATCGTGGAAATCACTCCGGGACCCCAAAACAGCGAGTAATAGTCCACGAAACTGGCCAGGATCGGCCAAAACTGCGGGTATTTATGACCAACACGAAAACGCGCCCCAGGGTTCATCAATCATGGAAATCAGTCCGAGACCCCAAAACAGTGAGTAATAGTCCACGAACGAGCCAAAATCGGCCAAAACTGCGGGTGTTGATGACCGACATGTAAACGCACCCCGAGGTTCATCAGTCGGAGAAATCACTCCGGGACCCCAAAAAAGTGAGTAATAGTGCACGATACGGGCCAAAATCGGCCAAAATTGCGGGTGTTGATGACCGACACATAAACGCATCCCGGGGTTCGTCAATCGTGGAAATCACTCCGGGACCCCAAAACCGCGAGTAATAGTCCATGAAACTGGCCAAAATCGGCCAAAACTGTGAGTGTTTATGATCGACACGTAAACGCACCCTAGGGTTCATCAATCGTGGAAATCAGTCCGGGACACCAAAACAGTCAGTAATAGTCCATGAAACAGGCCAGAATCGACAAAAACTGCGAGTGTTGATGACCGACACGTAAACGCACCCCGGGGTTCGTCAATCGTGGAAATCACTCCGCAATCCCAAAACAGTAAGTAATAGTCCACGAAACTGGCCAGGATTGGCCAAAACTACGAGTATTTATGACCAACACGAAAACGCGCCCCAGGGTTCATCAATCGTGGAAATAGTCCGAGACCCCAAAACAGTGAGTAATTGTGCACGAAACGGGCCAGAATCGGCCAAAACTACAAGTGTTGATGACCGACACGTAAACGCACCCCGGGGTTCGTCAATCGTGGAAATCACTCCGGGACCCCAAAACAGCGAGTAATAGTCCACGAAACGGGCCGGAATCGGCCAAAACTATGGGTGTTGATGACCGACACGCAAACGCACCCCGGGGTTCGTCAAGCGTGGAAATCAGTCCGAGACCCCAAAACAGTGAGTAATAGTCCACGAACGAGCCAAAAATCGGCCAAAACTGCGGGTGTTGATGACCGACATGTAAACGCACCCCGAGGTTCATCAGTCGGGGAAATCACTCCGGGACCCCAAAACAGTGAGTAATTGTGCACGAAACGGGCCAGAATCGGCCAAAACTACATATGTTGATGACCGACACGTAAACGCACCCCGGGGTTCGTCAATCGTGGAAATCACTCCGGGACCCCAAAACAGCGAGTAATAGTCCACGAAACTGGCCAGGATCGGCCAAAACTGCGGGTATTTATGACCAACACGAAAACGCGCCCCAGGGTTCATCAATCATGGAAATCAGTCCGAGACCCCAAAACAGTGAGTAATAGTCCACGAACGAGCCAAAATCGGCCAAAACTGCGGGTGTTGATGACCGACATGTAAACGCACCCCGAGGTTCATCAGTCGGAGAAATCACTCCGGGACCCCAAAAAAGTGAGTAATAGTGCACGATACGGGCCAAAATCGGCCAAAATTGCGGGTGTTGATGACCGACACATAAACGCATCCCGGGGTTCGTCAATCGTGGAAATCACTCCGGGACCCCAAAACCGCGAGTAATAGTCCATGAAACTGGCCAAAATCGGCCAAAACTGTGAGTGTTTATGATCGACACGTAAACGCACCCTAGGGTTCATCAATCGTGGAAATCAGTCCGGGACACCAAAACAGTCAGTAATAGTCCATGAAACAGGCCAGAATCGACAAAAACTGCGAGTGTTGATGACCGACACGTAAACGCACCCCGGGGTTCGTCAATCGTGGAAATCACTCCGCAATCCCAAAACAGTAAGTAATAGTCCACGAAACTGGCCAGGATTGGCCAAAACTACGAGTATTTATGACCAACACGAAAACGCGCCCCAGGGTTCATCAATCGTGGAAATAGTCCGAGACCCCAAAACAGTGAGTAATTGTGCACGAAACGGGCCAGAATCGGCCAAAACTACAAGTGTTGATGACCGACACGTAAACGCACCCCGGGGTTCGTCAATCGTGGAAATCACTCCGGGACCCCAAAACAGCGAGTAATAGTCCACGAAACGGGCCGGAATCGGCCAAAACTATGGGTGTTGATGACCGACACGCAAACGCACCCCGGGGTTCGTCAAGCGTGGAAATCAGTCCGAGACCCCAAAACAGTGAGTAATAGTCCACGAACGAGCCAAAAATCGGCCAAAACTGCGGGTGTTGATGACCGACATGTAAACGCACCCCGAGGTTCATCAGTCGGGGAAATCACTCCGGGACCCCAAAACAGTGAGTAATTGTGCACGAAACGGGCCAGAATCGGCCAAAACTACATATGTTGATGACCGACACGTAAACGCACCCCGGGTTTCGTCAATCGTGGAAATCACTCCGGGACCCCAAAACAGCGAGTAATAGTCCACGAAACTGGCCAGGATCGGCCAAAACTGCGGGTATTTATGACCAACACGAAAACGCGCCCCAGGGTTCATCAATCATGGAAATCAGTCCGAGACCCCAAAACAGTGAGTAATAGTCCACGAACGAGCCAAAATCGGCCAAAACTGCGGGTGTTGATGACCGACATGTAAACGCACCCCGAGGTTCATCAGTCGGAGAAATCACTCCGGGACCCCAAAAAAGTGAGTAATAGTGCACGATACGGGCCAAAATCGGCCAAAATTGCGGGTGTTGATGACCGACACATAAACGCATCCCGGGGTTCGTCAATCGTGGAAATCACTCCGGGACCCCAAAACCGCGAGTAATAGTCCATGAAACTGGCCAAAATCGGCCAAAACTGTGAGTGTTTATGATCGACACGTAAACGCACCCTAGGGTTCATCAATCGTGGAAATCAGTCCGGGACACCAAAACAGTCAGTAATAGTCCATGAAACAGGCCAGAATCGACAAAAACTGCGAGTGTTGATGACCGACACGTAAACGCACCCCGGGGTTCGTCAATCGTGGAAATCACTCCGCAATCCCAAAACAGTAAGTAATAGTCCACGAAACTGGCCAGGATTGGCCAAAACTACGAGTATTTATGACCAACACGAAAACGCGCCCCAGGGTTCATCAATCGTGGAAATAGTCCGAGACCCCAAAACAGTGAGTAATTGTGCACGAAACGGGCCAGAATCGGCCAAAACTACAAGTGTTGATGACCGACACGTAAACGCACCCCGGGGTTCGTCAATCGTGGAAATCACTCCGGGACCCCAAAACAGCGAGTAATAGTCCACGAAACGGGCCGGAATCGGCCAAAACTATGGGTGTTGATGACCGACACGCAAACGCACCCCGGGGTTCGTCAAGCGTGGAAATCAGTCCGAGACCCCAAAACAGTGAGTAATAGTCGACGAACGAGCCAAAAATCGGCCAAAACTGCGGGTGTTGATGACCGACATGTAAACGCACCCCGAGGTTCATCAGTCGGGGAAATCACTCCGGGACCCCAAAACAGTGAGTAATTGTGCACGAAACGGGCCAGAATCGGCCAAAACTACATGTGTTGATGACCGACACGTAAACGCACCCCGGGGTTCGTCAATCGTGGAAATCACTCCGGGACCCCAAAACAGCGAGTAATAGTCCACGAAACTGGCCAGGATCGGCCAAAACTGCGGGTATTTATGACCAACACGAAAACGCGCCCCAGGGTTCATCAATCATGGAAATCAGTCCGAGACCCCAAAACAGTGAGTAATAGTCCACGAACGAGCCAAAATCGGCCAAAACTGCGGGTGTTGATGACCGACATGTAAACGCACCCCGAGGTTCATCAGTCGGAGAAATCACTCCGGGACCCCAAAAAAGTGAGTAATAGTGCACGATACGGGCCAAAATCGGCCAAAATTGCGGGTGTTGATGACCGACACATAAACGCATCCCGGGGTTCGTCAATCGTGGAAATCACTCCGGGACCCCAAAACCGCGAGTAATAGTCCATGAAACTGGCCAAAATCGGCCAAAACTGTGAGTGTTTATGATCGACACGTAAACGCACCCTAGGGTTCATCAATCGTGGAAATCAGTCCGGGACACCAAAACAGTCAGTAATAGTCCATGAAACAGGCCAGAATCGACAAAAACTGCGAGTGTTGATGACCGACACGTAAACGCACCCCGGGGTTCGTCAATCGTGGAAATCACTCCGCAATCCCAAAACAGTAAGTAATAGTCCACGAAACTGGCCAGGATTGGCCAAAACTACGAGTATTTATGACCAACACGAAAACGCGCCCCAGGGTTCATCAATCGTGGAAATAGTCCGAGACCCCAAAACAGTGAGTAATTGTGCACGAAACGGGCCAGAATCGGCCAAAACTACAAGTGTTGATGACCGACACGTAAACGCACCCCGGGGTTCGTCAATCGTGGAAATCACTCCGGGACCCCAAAACAGCGAGTAATAGTCCACGAAACGGGCCGGAATCGGCCAAAACTATGGGTGTTGATGACCGACACGCAAACGCACCCCGGGGTTCGTCAAGCGTGGAAATCAGTCCGAGACCCCAAAACAGTGAGTAATAGTCCACGAACGAGCCAAAAATCGGCCAAAACTGCGGGTGTTGATGACCGACATGTAAACGCACCCCGAGGTTCATCAGTCGGGGAAATCACTCCGGGACCCCAAAACAGTGAGTAATTGTGCACGAAACGGGCCAGAATCGGCCAAAACTACATATGTTGATGACCGACACGTAAACGCACCCCGGGTTTCGTCAATCGTGGAAATCACTCCGGGACCCCAAAACAGCGAGTAATAGTCCACGAAACTGGCCAGGATCGGCCAAAACTGCGGGTATTTATGACCAACACGAAAACGCGCCCCAGGGTTCATCAATCATGGAAATCAGTCCGAGACCCCAAAACAGTGAGTAATAGTCCACGAACGAGCCAAAATCGGCCAAAACTGCGGGTGTTGATGACCGACATGTAAACGCACCCCGAGGTTCATCAGTCGGAGAAATCACTCCGGGACCCCAAAAAAGTGAGTAATAGTGCACGATACGGGCCAAAATCGGCCAAAATTGCGGGTGTTGATGACCGACACATAAACGCATCCCGGGGTTCGTCAATCGTGGAAATCACTCCGGGACCCCAAAACCGCGAGTAATAGTCCATGAAACTGGCCAAAATCGGCCAAAACTGTGAGTGTTTATGATCGACACGTAAACGCACCCTAGGGTTCATCAATCGTGGAAATCAGTCCGGGACACCAAAACAGTCAGTAATAGTCCATGAAACAGGCCAGAATCGACAAAAACTGCGAGTGTTGATGACCGACACGTAAACGCACCCCGGGGTTCGTCAATCGTGGAAATCACTCCGCAATCCCAAAACAGTAAGTAATAGTCCACGAAACTGGCCAGGATTGGCCAAAACTACGAGTATTTATGACCAACACGAAAACGCGCCCCAGGGTTCATCAATCGTGGAAATAGTCCGAGACCCCAAAACAGTGAGTAATTGTGCACGAAACGGGCCAGAATCGGCCAAAACTACAAGTGTTGATGACCGACACGTAAACGCACCCCGGGGTTCGTCAATCGTGGAAATCACTCCGGGACCCCAAAACAGCGAGTAATAGTCCACGAAACGGGCCGGAATCGGCCAAAACTATGGGTGTTGATGACCGACACGCAAACGCACCCCGGGGTTCGTCAAGCGTGGAAATCAGTCCGAGACCCCAAAACAGTGAGTAATAGTCGACGAACGAGCCAAAAATCGGCCAAAACTGCGGGTGTTGATGACCGACATGTAAACGCACCCCGAGGTTCATCAGTCGGGGAAATCACTCCGGGACCCCAAAACAGTGAGTAATTGTGCACGAAACGGGCCAGAATCGGCCAAAACTACATGTGTTGATGACCGACACGTAAACGCACCCCGGGGTTCGTCAATCGTGGAAATCACTCCGGGACCCCAAAACAGCGAGTAATAGTCCACGAAACTGGCCAGGATCGGCCAAAACTGCGGGTATTTATGACCAACACGAAAACGCGCCCCAGGGTTCATCAATCATGGAAATCAGTCCGAGACCCCAAAACAGTGAGTAATAGTCCACGAACGAGCCAAAATCGGCCAAAACTGCGGGTGTTGATGACCGACATGTAAACGCACCCCGAGGTTCATCAGTCGGAGAAATCACTCCGGGACCCCAAAAAAGTGAGTAATAGTGCACGATACGGGCCAAAATCGGCCAAAATTGCGGGTGTTGATGACCGACACATAAACGCATCCCGGGGTTCGTCAATCGTGGAAATCACTCCGGGACCCCAAAACCGCGAGTAATAGTCCATGAAACTGGCCAAAATCGGCCAAAACTGTGAGTGTTTATGATCGACACGTAAACGCACCCTAGGGTTCATCAATCGTGGAAATCAGTCCGGGACACCAAAACAGTCAGTAATAGTCCATGAAACAGGCCAGAATCGACAAAAACTGCGAGTGTTGATGACCGACACGTAAACGCACCCCGGGGTTCGTCAATCGTGGAAATCACTCCGCAATCCCAAAACAGTAAGTAATAGTCCACGAAACTGGCCAGGATTGGCCAAAACTACGAGTATTTATGACCAACACGAAAACGCGCCCCAGGGTTCATCAATCGTGGAAATAGTCCGAGACCCCAAAACAGTGAGTAATTGTGCACGAAACGGGCCAGAATCGGCCAAAACTACAAGTGTTGATGACCGACACGTAAACGCACCCCGGGGTTCGTCAATCGTGGAAATCACTCCGGGACCCCAAAACAGCGAGTAATAGTCCACGAAACGGGCCGGAATCGGCCAAAACTATGGGTGTTGATGACCGACACGCAAACGCACCCCGGGGTTCGTCAAGCGTGGAAATCAGTCCGAGACCCCAAAACAGTGAGTAATAGTCCACGAACGAGCCAAAAATCGGCCAAAACTGCGGGTGTTGATGACCGACATGTAAACGCACCCCGAGGTTCATCAGTCGGGGAAATCACTCCGGGACCCCAAAACAGTGAGTAATTGTGCACGAAACGGGCCAGAATCGGCCAAAACTACATATGTTGATGACCGACACGTAAACGCACCCCGGGTTTCGTCAATCGTGGAAATCACTCCGGGACCCCAAAACAGCGAGTAATAGTCCACGAAACTGGCCAGGATCGGCCAAAACTGCGGGTATTTATGACCAACACGAAAACGCGCCCCAGGGTTCATCAATCATGGAAATCAGTCCGAGACCCCAAAACAGTGAGTAATAGTCCACGAACGAGCCAAAATCGGCCAAAACTGCGGGTGTTGATGACCGACATGTAAACGCACCCCGAGGTTCATCAGTCGGAGAAATCACTCCGGGACCCCAAAAAAGTGAGTAATAGTGCACGATACGGGCCAAAATCGGCCAAAATTGCGGGTGTTGATGACCGACACATAAACGCATCCCGGGGTTCGTCAATCGTGGAAATCACTCCGGGACCCCAAAACCGCGAGTAATAGTCCATGAAACTGGCCAAAATCGGCCAAAACTGTGAGTGTTTATGATCGACACGTAAACGCACCCTAGGGTTCATCAATCGTGGAAATCAGTCCGGGACACCAAAACAGTCAGTAATAGTCCATGAAACAGGCCAGAATCGACAAAAACTGCGAGTGTTGATGACCGACACGTAAACGCACCCCGGGGTTCGTCAATCGTGGAAATCACTCCGCAATCCCAAAACAGTAAGTAATAGTCCACGAAACTGGCCAGGATTGGCCAAAACTACGAGTATTTATGACCAACACGAAAACGCGCCCCAGGGTTCATCAATCGTGGAAATAGTCCGAGACCCCAAAACAGTGAGTAATTGTGCACGAAACGGGCCAGAATCGGCCAAAACTACAAGTGTTGATGACCGACACGTAAACGCACCCCGGGGTTCGTCAATCGTGGAAATCACTCCGGGACCCCAAAACAGCGAGTAATAGTCCACGAAACGGGCCGGAATCGGCCAAAACTATGGGTGTTGATGACCGACACGCAAACGCACCCCGGGGTTCGTCAAGCGTGGAAATCAGTCCGAGACCCCAAAACAGTGAGTAATAGTCCACGAACGAGCCAAAAATCGGCCAAAACTGCGGGTGTTGATGACCGACATGTAAACGCACCCCGAGGTTCATCAGTCGGGGAAATCACTCCGGGACCCCAAAACAGTGAGTAATTGTGCACGAAACGGGCCAGAATCGGCCAAAACTACATGTGTTGATGACCGACACGTAAACGCACCCCGGGGTTCGTCAATCGTGGAAATCACTCCGGGACCCCAAAACAGCGAGTAATAGTCCACGAAACTGGCCAGGATCGGCCAAAACTGCGGGTATTTATGACCAACACGAAAACGCGCCCCAGGGTTCATCAATCATGGAAATCAGTCCGAGACCCCAAAACAGTGAGTAATAGTCCACGAACGAGCCAAAATCGGCCAAAACTGCGGGTGTTGATGACCGACATGTAAACGCACCCCGAGGTTCATCAGTCGGAGAAATCACTCCGGGACCCCAAAAAAGTGAGTAATAGTGCACGATACGGGCCAAAATCGGCCAAAATTGCGGGTGTTGATGACCGACACATAAACGCATCCCGGGGTTCGTCAATCGTGGAAATCACTCCGGGACCCCAAAACCGCGAGTAATAGTCCATGAAACTGGCCAAAATCGGCCAAAACTGTGAGTGTTTATGATCGACACGTAAACGCACCCTAGGGTTCATCAATCGTGGAAATCAGTCCGGGACACCAAAACAGTCAGTAATAGTCCATGAAACAGGCCAGAATCGACAAAAACTGCGAGTGTTGATGACCGACACGTAAACGCACCCCGGGGTTCGTCAATCGTGGAAATCACTCCGCAATCCCAAAACAGTAAGTAATAGTCCACGAAACTGGCCAGGATTGGCCAAAACTACGAGTATTTATGACCAACACGAAAACGCGCCCCAGGGTTCATCAATCGTGGAAATAGTCCGAGACCCCAAAACAGTGAGTAATTGTGCACGAAACGGGCCAGAATCGGCCAAAACTACAAGTGTTGATGACCGACACGTAAACGCACCTCGGGGTTCGTCAATCGTGGAAATCACTCCGGGACCCCAAAACAGCGAGTAATAGTCCACGAAACGGGCCGGAATCGGCCAAAACTATGGGTGTTGATGACCGACACGCAAACGCACCCCGGGGTTCGTCAAGCGTGGAAATCAGTCCGAGACCCCAAAACAGTGAGTAATAGTCCACGAACGAGCCAAAAATCGGCCAAAACTGCGGGTGTTGATGACCGACATGTAAACGCACCCCGAGGTTCATCAGTCGGGGAAATCACTCCGGGACCCCAAAACAGTGAGTAATTGTGCACGAAACGGGCCAGAATCGGCCAAAACTACATGTGTTGATGACCGACACGTAAACGCACCCCGGGGTTCGTCAATCGTGGAAATCACTCCGGGACCCCAAAACAGCGAGTAATAGTCCACGAAACTGGCCAGGATCGGCCAAAACTGCGGGTATTTATGACCAACACGAAAACGCGCCCCAGGGTTCATCAATCATGGAAATCAGTCCGAGACCCCAAAACAGTGAGTAATAGTCCACGAACGAGCCAAAATCGGCCAAAACTGCGGGTGTTGATGACCGACATGTAAACGCACCCCGAGGTTCATCAGTCGGAGAAATCACTCCGGGACCCCAAAAAAGTGAGTAATAGTGCACGATACGGGCCAAAATCGGCCAAAATTGCGGGTGTTGATGACCGACACATAAACGCATCCCGGGGTTCGTCAATCGTGGAAATCACTCCGGGACCCCAAAACCGCGAGTAATAGTCCATGAAACTGGCCAAAATCGGCCAAAACTGTGAGTGTTTATGATCGACACGTAAACGCACCCTAGGGTTCATCAATCGTGGAAATCAGTCCGGGACACCAAAACAGTCAGTAATAGTCCATGAAACAGGCCAGAATCGACAAAAACTGCGAGTGTTGATGACCGACACGTAAACGCACCCCGGGGTTCGTCAATCGTGGAAATCACTCCGCAATCCCAAAACAGTAAGTAATAGTCCACGAAACTGGCCAGGATTGGCCAAAACTACGAGTATTTATGACCAACACGAAAACGCGCCCCAGGGTTCATCAATCGTGGAAATAGTCCGAGACCCCAAAACAGTGAGTAATTGTGCACGAAACGGGCCAGAATCGGCCAAAACTACAAGTGTTGATGACCGACACGTAAACGCACCTCGGGGTTCGTCAATCGTGGAAATCACTCCGGGACCCCAAAACAGCGAGTAATAGTCCACGAAACGGGCCGGAATCGGCCAAAACTATGGGTGTTGATGACCGACACGCAAACGCACCCCGGGGTTCGTCAAGCGTGGAAATCAGTCCGAGACCCCAAAACAGTGAGTAATAGTCCACGAACGAGCCAAAAATCGGCCAAAACTGCGGGTGTTGATGACCGACATGTAAACGCACCCCGAGGTTCATCAGTCGGGGAAATCACTCCGGGACCCCAAAACAGTGAGTAATTGTGCACGAAACGGGCCAGAATCGGCCAAAACTACATGTGTTGATGACCGACACGTAAACGCACCCCGGGGTTCGTCAATCGTGGAAATCACTCCGGGACCCCAAAACAGCGAGTAATAGTCCACGAAACTGGCCAGGATCGGCCAAAACTGCGGGTATTTATGACCAACACGAAAACGCGCCCCAGGGTTCATCAATCATGGAAATCAGTCCGAGACCCCAAAACAGTGAGTAATAGTCCACGAACGAGCCAAAATCGGCCAAAACTGCGGGTGTTGATGACCGACATGTAAACGCACCCCGAGGTTCATCAGTCGGAGAAATCACTCCGGGACCCCAAAAAAGTGAGTAATAGTGCACGATACGGGCCAAAATCGGCCAAAATTGCGGGTGTTGATGACCGACACATAAACGCATCCCGGGGTTCGTCAATCGTGGAAATCACTCCGGGACCCCAAAACCGCGAGTAATAGTCCATGAAACTGGCCAAAATCGGCCAAAACTGTGAGTGTTTATGATCGACACGTAAACGCACCCTAGGGTTCATCAATCGTGGAAATCAGTCCGGGACACCAAAACAGTCAGTAATAGTCCATGAAACAGGCCAGAATCGACAAAAACTGCGAGTGTTGATGACCGACACGTAAACGCACCCCGGGGTTCGTCAATCGTGGAAATCACTCCGCAATCCCAAAACAGTAAGTAATAGTCCACGAAACTGGCCAGGATTGGCCAAAACTACGAGTATTTATGACCAACACGAAAACGCGCCCCAGGGTTCATCAATCGTGGAAATAGTCCGAGACCCCAAAACAGTGAGTAATTGTGCACGAAACGGGCCAGAATCGGCCAAAACTACAAGTGTTGATGACCGACACGTAAACGCACCCCGGGGTTCGTCAATCGTGGAAATCACTCCGGGACCCCAAAACAGCGAGTAATAGTCCACGAAACGGGCCGGAATCGGCCAAAACTATGGGTGTTGATGACCGACACGCAAACGCACCCCGGGGTTCGTCAAGCGTGGAAATCAGTCCGAGACCCCAAAACAGTGAGTAATAGTCCACGAACGAGCCAAAAATCGGCCAAAACTGCGGGTGTTGATGACCGACATGTAAACGCACCCCGAGGTTCATCAGTCGGGGAAATCACTCCGGGACCCCAAAACAGTGAGTAATTGTGCACGAAACGGGCCAGAATCGGCCAAAACTACATGTGTTGATGACCGACACGTAAACGCACCCCGGGGTTCGTCAATCGTGGAAATCACTCCGGGACCCCAAAACAGCGAGTAATAGTCCACGAAACTGGCCAGGATCGGCCAAAACTGCGGGTATTTATGACCAACACGAAAACGCGCCCCAGGGTTCATCAATCATGGAAATCAGTCCGAGACCCCAAAACAGTGAGTAATAGTCCACGAACGAGCCAAAATCGGCCAAAACTGCGGGTGTTGATGACCGACATGTAAACGCACCCCGAGGTTCATCAGTCGGAGAAATCACTCCGGGACCCCAAAAAAGTGAGTAATAGTGCACGATACGGGCCAAAATCGGCCAAAATTGCGGGTGTTGATGACCGACACATAAACGCATCCCGGGGTTCGTCAATCGTGGAAATCACTCCGGGACCCCAAAACCGCGAGTAATAGTCCATGAAACTGGCCAAAATCGGCCAAAACTGTGAGTGTTTATGATCGACACGTAAACGCACCCTAGGGTTCATCAATCGTGGAAATCAGTCCGGGACACCAAAACAGTCAGTAATAGTCCATGAAACAGGCCAGAATCGACAAAAACTGCGAGTGTTGATGACCGACACGTAAACGCACCCCGGGGTTCGTCAATCGTGGAAATCACTCCGCAATCCCAAAACAGTAAGTAATAGTCCACGAAACTGGCCAGGATTGGCCAAAACTACGAGTATTTATGACCAACACGAAAACGCGCCCCAGGGTTCATCAATCGTGGAAATAGTCCGAGACCCCAAAACAGTGAGTAATTGTGCACGAAACGGGCCAGAATCGGCCAAAACTACAAGTGTTGATGACCGACACGTAAACGCACCCCGGGGTTCGTCAATCGTGGAAATCACTCCGGGACCCCAAAACAGCGAGTAATAGTCCACGAAACGGGCCGGAATCGGCCAAAACTATGGGTGTTGATGACCGACACGCAAACGCACCCCGGGGTTCGTCAAGCGTGGAAATCAGTCCGAGACCCCAAAACAGTGAGTAATAGTCCACGAACGAGCCAAAAATCGGCCAAAACTGCGGGTGTTGATGACCGACATGTAAACGCACCCCGAGGTTCATCAGTCGGGGAAATCACTCCGGGACCCCAAAACAGTGAGTAATTGTGCACGAAACGGGCCAGAATCGGCCAAAACTACATGTGTTGATGACCGACACGTAAACGCACCCCGGGGTTCGTCAATCGTGGAAATCACTCCGGGACCCCAAAACAGCGAGTAATAGTCCACGAAACTGGCCAGGATCGGCCAAAACTGCGGGTATTTATGACCAACACGAAAACGCGCCCGAGGGTTCATCAATCATGGAAATCAGTCCGAGACCCCAAAACAGTGAGTAATAGTCCACGAACGAGCCAAAATCGGCCAAAACTGCGGGTGTTGATGACCGACATGTAAACGCACCCCGAGGTTCATCAGTCGGAGAAATCACTCCGGGACCCCAAAAAAGTGAGTAATAGTGCACGATACGGGCCAAAATCGGCCAAAATTGCGGGTGTTGATGACCGACACATAAACGCATCCCGGGGTTCGTCAATCGTGGAAATCACTCCGGGACCCCAAAACCGCGAGTAATAGTCCATGAAACTGGCCAAAATCGGCCAAAACTGTGAGTGTTTATGATCGACACGTAAACGCACCCTAGGGTTCATCAATCGTGGAAATCAGTCCGGGACACCAAAACAGTCAGTAATAGTCCATGAAACAGGCCAGAATCGACAAAAACTGCGAGTGTTGATGACCGACACGTAAACGCACCCCGGGGTTCGTCAATCGTGGAAATCACTCCGCAATCCCAAAACAGTAAGTAATAGTCCACGAAACTGGCCAGGATTGGCCAAAACTACGAGTATTTATGACCAACACGAAAACGCGCCCCAGGGTTCATCAATCGTGGAAATAGTCCGAGACCCCAAAACAGTGAGTAATTGTGCACGAAACGGGCCAGAATCGGCCAAAACTACAAGTGTTGATGACCGACACGTAAACGCACCCCGGGGTTCGTCAATCGTGGAAATCACTCCGGGACCCCAAAACAGCGAGTAATAGTCCACGAAACGGGCCGGAATCGGCCAAAACTATGGGTGTTGATGACCGACACGCAAACGCACCCCGGGGTTCGTCAAGCGTGGAAATCAGTCCGAGACCCCAAAACAGTGAGTAATAGTCCACGAACGAGCCAAAAATCGGCCAAAACTGCGGGTGTTGATGACCGACATGTAAACGCACCCCGAGGTTCATCAGTCGGGGAAATCACTCCGGGACCCCAAAACAGTGAGTAATTGTGCACGAAACGGGCCAGAATCGGCCAAAACTACATGTGTTGATGACCGACACGTAAACGCACCCCGGGGTTCGTCAATCGTGGAAATCACTCCGGGACCCCAAAACAGCGAGTAATAGTCCACGAAACTGGCCAGGATCGGCCAAAACTGCGGGTATTTATGACCAACACGAAAACGCGCCCGAGGGTTCATCAATCATGGAAATCAGTCCGAGACCCCAAAACAGTGAGTAATAGTCCACGAACGAGCCAAAATCGGCCAAAACTGCGGGTGTTGATGACCGACATGTAAACGCACCCCGAGGTTCATCAGTCGGAGAAATCACTCCGGGACCCCAAAAAAGTGAGTAATAGTGCACGATACGGGCCAAAATCGGCCAAAATTGCGGGTGTTGATGACCGACACATAAACGCATCCCGGGGTTCGTCAATCGTGGAAATCACTCCGGGACCCCAAAACCGCGAGTAATAGTCCATGAAACTGGCCAAAATCGGCCAAAACTGTGAGTGTTGATGACCGACACGTAAACGCACCCCGGGGTTCGTCAATCGTGGAAATCACTCCGCAATCCCAAAACAGTAAGTAATAGTCCACGAAACTGGCCAGGATTGGCCAAAACTACGAGTATTTATGACCAACACGAAAACGCGCCCCAGGGTTCATCAATCGTGGAAATAGTCCGAGACCCCAAAACAGTGAGTAATTGTGCACGAAACGGGCCAGAATCGGCCAAAACTACAAGTGTTGATGACCGACACGTAAACGCACCCCGGGGTTCGTCAATCGTGGAAATCACTCCGGGACCCCAAAACAGCGAGTAATAGTCCACGAAACGGGCCGGAATCGGCCAAAACTATGGGTGTTGATGACCGACACGCAAACGCACCCCGGGGTTCGTCAAGCGTGGAAATCAGTCCGAGACCCCAAAACAGTGAGTAATAGTCCACGAACGAGCCAAAAATCGGCCAAAACTGCGGGTGTTGATGACCGACATGTAAACGCACCCCGAGGTTCATCAGTCGGGGAAATCACTCCGGGACCCCAAAACAGTGAGTAATTGTGCACGAAACGGGCCAGAATCGGCCAAAACTACATGTGTTGATGACCGACACGTAAACGCACCCCGGGGTTCGTCAATCGTGGAAATCACTCCGGGACCCCAAAACAGCGAGTAATAGTCCACGAAACTGGCCAGGATCGGCCAAAACTGCGGGTATTTATGACCAACACGAAAACGCGCCCGAGGGTTCATCAATCATGGAAATCAGTCCGAGACCCCAAAACAGTGAGTAATAGTCCACGAACGAGCCAAAATCGGCCAAAACTGCGGGTGTTGATGACCGACATGTAAACGCACCCCGAGGTTCATCAGTCGGAGAAATCACTCCGGGACCCCAAAAAAGTGAGTAATAGTGCACGATACGGGCCAAAATCGGCCAAAATTGCGGGTGTTGATGACCGACACATAAACGCATCCCGGGGTTCGTCAATCGTGGAAATCACTCCGGGACCCCAAAACCGCGAGTAATAGTCCATGAAACTGGCCAAAATCGGCCAAAACTGTGAGTGTTTATGATCGACACGTAAACGCACCCTAGGGTTCATCAATCGTGGAAATCAGTCCGGGACACCAAAACAGTCAGTAATAGTCCATGAAACAGGCCAGAATCGACAAAAACTGCGAGTGTTGATGACCGACACGTAAACGCACCCCGGGGTTCGTCAATCGTGGAAATCACTCCGCAATCCCAAAACAGTAAGTAATAGTCCACGAAACTGGCCAGGATTGGCCAAAACTACGAGTATTTATGACCAACACGAAAACGCGCCCCAGGGTTCATCAATCGTGGAAATAGTCCGAGACCCCAAAACAGTGAGTAATTGTGCACGAAACGGGCCAGAATCGGCCAAAACTACAAGTGTTGATGACCGACACGTAAACGCACCCCGGGGTTCGTCAATCGTGGAAATCACTCCGGGACCCCAAAACAGCGAGTAATAGTCCACGAAACGGGCCGGAATCGGCCAAAACTATGGGTGTTGATGACCGACACGCAAACGCACCCCGGGGTTCGTCAAGCGTGGAAATCAGTCCGAGACCCCAAAACAGTGAGTAATAGTCCACGAACGAGCCAAAAATCGGCCAAAACTGCGGGTGTTGATGACCGACATGTAAACGCACCCCGAGGTTCATCAGTCGGGGAAATCACTCCGGGACCCCAAAACAGTGAGTAATTGTGCACGAAACGGGCCAGAATCGGCCAAAACTACATGTGTTGATGACCGACACGTAAACGCACCCCGGGGTTCGTCAATCGTGGAAATCACTCCGGGACCCCAAAACAGCGAGTAATAGTCCACGAAACTGGCCAGGATCGGCCAAAACTGCGGGTATTTATGACCAACACGAAAACGCGCCCGAGGGTTCATCAATCATGGAAATCAGTCCGAGACCCCAAAACAGTGAGTAATAGTCCACGAACGAGCCAAAATCGGCCAAAACTGCGGGTGTTGATGACCGACATGTAAACGCACCCCGAGGTTCATCAGTCGGAGAAATCACTCCGGGACCCCAAAAAAGTGAGTAATAGTGCACGATACGGGCCAAAATCGGCCAAAATTGCGGGTGTTGATGACCGACACATAAACGCATCCCGGGGTTCGTCAATCGTGGAAATCACTCCGGGACCCCAAAACCGCGAGTAATAGTCCATGAAACTGGCCAAAATCGGCCAAAACTGTGAGTGTTGATGACCGACACGTAAACGCACCCCGGGGTTCGTCAATCGTGGAAATCACTCCGCAATCCCAAAACAGTAAGTAATAGTCCACGAAACTGGCCAGGATTGGCCAAAACTACGAGTATTTATGACCAACACGAAAACGCGCCCCAGGGTTCATCAATCGTGGAAATAGTCCGAGACCCCAAAACAGTGAGTAATTGTGCACGAAACGGGCCAGAATCGGCCAAAACTACAAGTGTTGATGACCGACACGTAAACGCACCCCGGGGTTCGTCAATCGTGGAAATCACTCCGGGACCCCAAAACAGCGAGTAATAGTCCACGAAACGGGCCGGAATCGGCCAAAACTATGGGTGTTGATGACCGACACGCAAACGCACCCCGGGGTTCGTCAAGCGTGGAAATCAGTCCGAGACCCCAAAACAGTGAGTAATAGTCCACGAACGAGCCAAAAATCGGCCAAAACTGCGGGTGTTGATGATCGACATGTAAACGCACCCCGAGGTTCATCAGTCGGGGAAATCACTCCGGGACCCCAAAACAGTGAGTAATTGTGCACGAAACGGGCCAGAATCGGCCAAAACTACATGTGTTGATGACCGACACGTAAACGCACCCCGGGGTTCGTCAATCGTGGAAATCACTCCGGGACCCCAAAACAGCGAGTAATAGTCCACGAAACTGGCCAGGATCGGCCAAAACTGCGGGTATTTATGACCAACACGAAAACGCGCCCCAGGGTTCATCAATCATGGAAATCAGTCCGAGACCCCAAAACAGTGAGTAATAGTCCACGAACGAGCCAAAATCGGCCAAAACTGCGGGTGTTGATGACCGACATGTAAACGCACCCCGAGGTTCATCAGTCGGAGAAATCACTCCGGGACCCCAAAAAAGTGAGTAATAGTGCACGATACGGGCCAAAATCGGCCAAAATTGCGGGTGTTGATGACCGACACATAAACGCATCCCGGGGTTCGTCAATCGTGGAAATCACTCCGGGACCCCAAAACCGCGAGTAATAGTCCATGAAACTGGCCAAAATCGGCCAAAACTGTGAGTGTTTATGATCGACACGTAAACGCACCCTAGGGTTCATCAATCGTGGAAATCAGTCCGGGACACCAAAACAGTCAGTAATAGTCCATGAAACAGGCCAGAATCGACAAAAACTGCGAGTGTTGATGACCGACACGTAAACGCACCCCGGGGTTCGTCAATCGTGGAAATCACTCCGCAATCCCAAAACAGTAAGTAATAGTCCATGAAACTGGCCAGGATTGGCCAAAACTACGAGTATTTATGACCAACACGAAAACGCGCCCCAGGGTTCATCAATCGTGGAAATAGTCCGAGACCCCAAAACAGTGAGTAATTGTGCACGAAACGGGCCAGAATCGGCCAAAACTACAAGTGTTGATGACCGACACGTAAACGCACCCCGGGGTTCGTCAATCGTGGAAATCACTCCGGGACCCCAAAACAGCGAGTAATAGTCCACGAAACGGGCCGGAATCGGCCAAAACTATGGGTGTTGATGACCGACACGCAAACGCACCCCGGGGTTCGTCAAGCGTGGAAATCAGTCCGAGACCCCAAAACAGTGAGTAATAGTCCACGAACGAGCCAAAAATCGGCCAAAACTGCGGGTGTTGATGACCGACATGTAAACGCACCCCGAGGTTCATCAGTCGGGGAAATCACTCCGGGACCCCAAAAAAGTGAGTAATAGTGCACGATACGGGCCAAAATCGGCCAAAACTGCGGGTGTTGATGACCGACACGTAAACGCACCCCGGGGTTCGTCAATCGTGGAAATCACTCCGGGACCCCAAAACCGCGAGTAATAGTCCATGAAACTGGCCAGAATCGGCCAAAACTGTGAGTGTTTATGATCGACACGTAAACGCACCCTGGGGTTCATCAATCGTGGAAATCAGTCCGGGACACCAAAACAGTCAGTAATAGTCCATGAAACAGGCCAGAATCGACAAAAACTGCGAGTGTTGATCACCGACACGTAAACGCACCCCGGGGTTCGTCAATCGTGGAAATCACTCCACAATCCCAAAACAGTAAGTAATAGTCCACGAAACTGGCCAGGATCGGCCAAAACTACGAGTATTTATAACCAACACGAAAACGCGCCCCAGGGTTCATCAATCGTGGAAATAGTCCGAGACCCCAAAACAGTGAGTAATTGTGCACGAAACGGGCCATAATCGGCCAAAACTACAAGTGTTGATGACCGACACGTAAACGCACCCCGGGGTTCGTCAATCGTGGAAATCACTCCGGGACCCCAAAACAGCGAGTAATAGTCCACGAAACGGGCCGGAATCGGCCAAAACTGCGGGTGTTGATGACCGACACGCAAACGCACCCCGGGGTTCGTCAAGCGTGGAAATCAGTCCGAGACCCCAAAACAGTGAGTAATAGTCCACGAACGAGCCAAAATCGGCCAAAACTGCGGGTGTTGATGACCGACATGTAAACACACCCCGAGGTTCATCAGTCGGGGAAATCACTCCGGGACCCCAAAAAAGTGAGTAATAGTGCACGATACGGGCCAAAATCGGCCAAAACTGCGGTTGTTGATGACCGACACGTAAACGCACCCCGGGGTTCGTCAATCGTGGAAATCACTCCGGGACCCCAAAACCGCGAGTAATAGTCCATGAAACTGGCCAGAATCGGCCAAAACTGTGAGTGTTTATGATCGACACGTAAACGCACCCTGGGGTTCATCAATCGTGGAAATCAGTCCGGGACACCAAAACAATCAGTAATAGTCCACGAAACTGGCCAGGATCGGCCAAAACTACGAGTATTTATAACCAACACGAAAACGCGCCCCAGGGTTCATCAATCGTGGAAATAGTCCGAGACCCCAAAACAGTGAGTAATTGTGCACGAAACGGGCCAGAATCGGCCAAAACTACAAGTGTTGATGACCGACACGTAAACGCACCCCGGGGTTCGTCAATCGTGGAAATCACTCCGGGACCCCAAAACAGCGAGTAATAGTCCACGAAACTGGCCAGGATCGGCCAAAACTGCGGGGATTTATGACCAACACGAAAACGCGCCCCAGGGTTCATCAATCATGGAAATCAGTCCGAGACCCCAAAACAGTGAGTAATAGTCCACGAACGAGCCAAAATCGGCCAAAACTGCGGGTGTTGATGACCGACATGTAAACGCACCCCGAGGTTCATCAGTCGGAGAAATCACTCCGGGACCCCAAAAAAGTGAGTAATAGTGCACGATACGGGCCAAAATCGGCCAAAATTGCGGGTGTTGATGACCGACACATAAACGCATCCCGGGGTTCGTCAATCGTGGAAATCACTCCGGGACCCCAAAACCGCGAGTAATAGTCCATGAAACTGGCCAAAATCGGCCAAAACTGTGAGTGTTTATGATCGACACGTAAACGCACCCTAGGGTTCATCAATCGTGGAAATCAGTCCGGGACACCAAAACAGTCAGTAATAGTCCATGAAACAGGCCAGAATCGACAAAAACTGCGAGTGTTGATCACCGACACGTAAACGCACCCCGGGGTTCGTCAATCGTGGAAATCACTCCACAATCCCAAAACAGTAAGTAATAGTCCACGAAACTGGCCAGGATCGGCCAAAACTACGAGTATTTATAACCAACACGAAAACGCGCCCCAGGGTTCATCAATCGTGGAAATAGTCCGAGACCCCAAAACAGTGAGTAATTGTGCACGAAACGGGCCAGAATCGGCCAAAACTACAAGTGTTGATGACCGACACGTAAACGCACCCCGGGGTTCGTCAATCGTGGAAATCACTCCGGGACCCCAAAACAGCGAGTAATAGTCCACGAAACGGGCCGGAATCGGCCAAAACTGCGGGTGTTGATGACCGACACGCAAACGCACCCCGGGGTTCGTCAAGCGTGGAAATCAGTCCGAGACCCCAAAACAGTGAGTAATAGTCCACGAACGAGCCAAAATCGGCCAAAACTGCGGGTGTTGATGACCGACATGTAAACGCACCCCGAGGTTCATCAGTCGGAGAAATCACTCCGGGACCCCAAAAAAGTGAGTAATAGTGCACGATACGGGCCAAAATCGGCCAAAATTGCGGGTGTTGATGACCGACACATGAACGCATCCCGGGGTTCGTCAATCGTGGAAATCACTCCGGGACCCCAAAACCGCGAGTAATAGTCCATGAAACTGGCCAGAATCGGCCAAAACTATGAGTGTTTATGATCGACACGTAAACGCACCCTGGGGTTCATCAATCGTGGAAATCAGCCCGGGACCCCAAAACAGTGAGTAATTGTCCATGAAACTGGCCAGAATCGGCCAAAACTGCGTGTGTTTATGATCGACACGTAAACGCACCCTGGGCTTCATCAATCGTGGAAATCAGTCCGGGACACCAAAATAGTCAGTAATAGTCCACGAAATAGGCCAGAATCGGCCAAAACTGCGGGAGTTTATGACCGACACGCAAACGCACCCCGGGGTTCGTCAAGCGTGGAAATCAGTCCGAGACCCCAAAACAGTGAGTAATAGTCCACGAACGAGCCAAAATTGGCCAAAACTGCGGGTGTTGATGACCGACATGTAAACGCACCCGAGGTTCATCAGTCGGGGAAATCACTCCGGGACCCCAAAAAAGTGAGTAATAGTGCACGATACGGGCCAAAATCGGCCAAAACTGCGGGTGTTGATGACCGACACGTAAACGCACCCCGGAGTTCGTCAATCGTGGAAATCACTCCGGGACCCCAAAACCGCGAGTAATAGTCCATGAAACTGGCCAGAATCGGCCAAAACTGTGAGTGTTTATGATCGACACGTAAACGCACCCTGGGGTTCATCAATCGTGGAAATCAGTCCGGGACACCAAAACAGTCAGTAATAGTCCATGAAACAGGCCAGAATCGACAAAAACTGCGAGTGTTGATGACCGACACGTAAACGCACCCCGGGGTTCGTCAATCGTGGAAATCACTCCGCAATCCCAAAACAGTAAGTAATAGTCCACGAAACTGGCCAGGATTGGCCAAAACTACGAGTATTTATGACCAACACGAAAACGCGCCCCAGGGTTCATCAATCGTGGAAATAGTCCGAGACCCCAAAACAGTGAGTAATTGTGCACGAAACGGGCCAGAATCGGCCAAAACTACAAGTGTTGATGACCGACACGTAAACGCACCCCGGGGTTCGTCAATAGTGGAAATCACTCCGGGACCCCAAAACAGCGAGTAATAGTCCACGAAACGGGCCGGAATCGGCCAAAACTATGGGTGTTGATGACCGACACGCAAACGCACCTCGGGGTTCGTCAAGCGTGGAAATCAGTCCGAGACCCCAAAACAGTGAGTAATAGTCCACGAACGAGCCAAAAATCGGCCAAAACTGCGGGTGTTGATGACCGACATGTAAACGCACCCCGAGGTTCATCAGTCGGGGAAATCACTCCGGGACCCCAAAAAAGTGAGTAATAGTGCATGATACGGGCCAAAATCGGCCAAAATTGCGGGTGTTGATGACCGACACATAAACGCATCCCGGGGTTCGTCAATCGTGGAAATCACTCCGGGACCCCAAAACCGCGAGTAATAGTCCATGAAACTGGCCAAAATCGGCCAAAACTGTGAGTGTTTATGATCGACACGTAAACGCACCCTAGGGTTCATCAATCGTGGAAATCAGTCCGGGACACCAAAACAGTCAGTAATAGTCCATGAAACAGGCCAGAATCGACAAAAACTGCGAGTGTTGATCACCGACACGTAAACGCACCCCGGGGTTCGTCAATCGTGGAAATCACTCCACAATCCCAAAACAGTAAGTAATAGTCCACGAAACTGGCCAGGATCGGCCAAAACTACGAGTATTTATAACCAACATGAAAACGCGCCCCAGGGTTCATCAATCGTGGAAATAGTCCGAGACCCCAAAACAGTGAGTAATTGTCCATGAAACTGGCCAGAATCGGCCAAAACTGCGTGTGTTTATGATCGACACGTAAACGCACCCTGGGCTTCATCAATCGTGGAAATCAGTCCGGGACACCAAAACAGTCAGTAATAGTCCACGAAATAGGCCAGAATCGGCCAAAACTGCGGGAGTTGATGACCGACACGCAAACGCACCCCGGGGTTCGTCAAGCGTGGAAATCAGTCCGAGACCCCAAAACAGTGAGTAATAGTCCACGAACGAGCCAAAATTGGCCAAAACTGCGGGTGTTGATGACCGACATGTAAACGCACCCGAGGTTCATCAGTCGGGGAAATCACTCCGGGACCCCAAAAAAGTGAGTAATAGTGCACGATACGGGCCAAAATCGGCCAAAACTGCGGGTGTTGATGACCGACACGTAAACGCACCCCGGAGTTCGTCAATCGTGGAAATCACTCCGGGACCCCAAAACCGCGAGTAATAGTCCATGAAACTGGCCAGAATCGTCCAAAACTGTGAGTGTTTATGATCGACACGTAAACGCACCCTGGGGTTCATCAATCGTGGAAATCAGTCCGGGACACCAAAACAGTCAGTAATAGTCCATGAAACAGGCCAGAATCGACAAAAACTGCGAGTGTTGATGACCGACACGTAAACGCACCCCGGGGTTCGTCAATCGTGGAAATCATTCCGCAATCCCAAAACAGTAAGTAATAGTCCACGAAACTGGCCAGGATTGGCCAAAACTACGAGTATTTATGACCAACACGAAAACGCGCCCCAGGGTTCATCAATCGTGGAAATAGTCCGAGACCCCAAAACAGTGAGTAATTGTGCACGAAACGGGCCAGAATCGGCCAAAACTACAAGTGTTGATGACCGACACGTAAACGCACCCCGGGGTTCGTCAATAGTGGAAATCACTCCGGGACCCCAAAACAGCGAGTAATAGTCCACGAAACGGGCCGGAATCGGCCAAAACTATGGGTGTTGATGACCGACACGCAAACGCACCTCGGGGTTCGTCAAGCGTGGAAATCAGTCCGAGACCCCAAAACAGTGAGTAATAGTCCACGAACGAGCCAAAAATCGGCCAAAACTGCGGGTGTTGATGACCGACATGTAAACGCACCCCGAGGTTCATCAGTCGGGGAAATCACTCCGGGACCCCAAAAAAGTGAGTAATAGTGCATGATACGGGCCAAAATCGGCCAAAATTGCGGGTGTTGATGACCGACACATAAACGCATCCCGGGGTTCGTCAATCGTGGAAATCACTCCGGGACCCCAAAACCGCGAGTAATAGTCCATGAAACTGGCCAAAATCGGCCAAAACTGTGAGTGTTTATGATCGACACGTAAACGCACCCTAGGGTTCATCAATCGTGGAAATCAGTCCGGGACACCAAAACAGTCAGTAATAGTCCATGAAACAGGCCAGAATCGACAAAAACTGCGAGTGTTGATCACCGACACGTAAACGCACCCCGGGGTTCGTCAATCGTGGAAATCACTCCACAATCCCAAAACAGTAAGTAATAGTCCACGAAACTGGCCAGGATCGGCCAAAACTACGAGTATTTATAACCAACATGAAAACGCGCCCCAGGGTTCATCAATCGTGGAAATAGTCCGAGACCCCAAAACAGTGAGTAATTGTCCATGAAACTGGCCAGAATCGGCCAAAACTGCGTGTGTTTATGATCGACACGTAAACGCACCCTGGGCTTCATCAATCGTGGAAATCAGTCCGGGACACCAAAACAGTCAGTAATAGTCCACGAAATAGGCCAGAATCGGCCAAAACTGCGGGAGTTGATGACCGACACGCAAACGCACCCCGGGGTTCGTCAAGCGTGGAAATCAGTCCGAGACCCCAAAACAGTGAGTAATAGTCCACGAACGAGCCAAAATTGGCCAAAACTGCGGGTGTTGATGACCGACATGTAAACGCACCCGAGGTTCATCAGTCGGGGAAATCACTCCGGGACCCCAAAAAAGTGAGTAATAGTGCACGATACGGGCCAAAATCGGCCAAAACTGCGGGTGTTGATGACCGACACGTAAACGCACCCCGGAGTTCGTCAATCGTGGAAATCACTCCGGGACCCCAAAACCGCGAGTAATAGTCCATGAAACTGGCCAGAATCGGCCAAAACTGTGAGTGTTTATGATCGACACGTAAACGCACCCTGGGGTTCATCAATCGTGGAAATCAGTCCGGGACACCAAAACAGTCAGTAATAGTCCATGAAACAGGCCAGAATCGACAAAAACTGCGAGTGTTGATGACCGACACGTAAACGCACCCCGGGGTTCGTCAATCGTGGAAATCATTCCGCAATCCCAAAACAGTAAGTAATAGTCCACGAAACTGGCCAGGATTGGCCAAAACTACGAGTATTTATGACCAACACGAAAACGCGCCCCAGGGTTCATCAATCGTGGAAATAGTCCGAGACCCCAAAACAGTGAGTAATTGTGCACGAAACGGGCCAGAATCGGCCAAAACTACAAGTGTTGATGACCGACACGTAAACGCACCCCGGGGTTCGTCAATCGTGGAAATCACTCCGGGACCCCAAAACAGCGAGTAATAGTCCACGAAACGGGCCGGAATCGGCCAAAACTATGGGTGTTGATGACCGACACGCAAACGCACCTCGGGGTTCGTCAAGCGTGGAAATCAGTCCGAGACCCCAAAACAGTGAGTAATAGTCCACGAACGAGCCAAAAATCGGCCAAAACTGCGGGTGTTGATGACCGACATGTAAACGCACCCCGAGGTTCATCAGTCGGGGAAATCACTCCGGGACCCCAAAAAAGTGAGTAATAGTGCACGATACGGGCCAAAATCGGCCAAAACTGCGGGTGTTGATGACCGACACGTAAACGCACCCCGGGGTTCGTCAATCGTGGAGGGACCCCAAAACCGCGAGTAATAGTCCATGAAACTGGCCAGAATCGGCCAAAACTGTGAGTGTTTATGATCGACACGTAAACGCACCCTGGGGTTCATCAATCGTGGAAATCAGTCCGGGACACCAAAACAATCAGTAATAGTCCATGAAACAGGCCAGAATCGACAAAAACTGCGAGTGTTGATCACCGACACGTAAACGCACCCCGGGGTTCGTCAATCGTGGAAATCACTCCGCAATCCCAAAACAGTAAGTAATAGTCCACGAAACTGGCCAGGATCGGCCAAAACTACGAGTATTTATAACCAACACGAAAACGCGCCCCAGGGTTCATCAATCGTGGAAATAGTCCGAGACCCCAAAACAGTGAGTAATTGTGCACGAAACGGGCCAGAATCGGCCAAAACTACAAGTGTTGATGACCGACACGTAAACGCACCCCGGGGTTCGTCAATCGTGGAAATCACTCCGGGACCCCAAAACAGCGAGTAATAGTCCACGAAACGGGCCGGAATCGGCCAAAACTGCGGGTGTTGATGACCGACACGCAAACGCACCCCGGGGTTCGTCAAGCGTGGAAATCAGTCCGAGACCCCAAAACAGTGAGTAATAGTCCACGAACGAGCCAAAATCGGCCAAAACTGCGGGTGTTGATGACCGACATGTAAACGCACCCCGAGGTTCTTCAGTCGGGGAAATCACTCCGGGACCCCAAAAAAGTGAGTAATAGTGCACGATACGGGCCAAAATCGGCCAAAACTGCGGGTGTTGATGACTGACACGTAAACGCACCCCGGGGTTCGTCAATCGTGGAAATCACTCCGGGACCCCAAAACCGCGAGTAATAGTCCATGAAACTGGCCAGAATCGGCCAAAACTGTGAGTGTTTATGATCGACACGTAAACGCACCCTGGGGTTCATCAATCGTGGAAATCAGTCCGGGACACCAAAACAGTCAGTAATAGTCCATGAAACAGGCCAGAATCGACAAAAACTGCGAGTGTTGATCACCGACACGTAAACGCACCCCGGGGTTCGTCAATCGTGGAAATCACTCCACAATCCCAAAACAGTAAGTAATAGTCCACGAAACTGGCCAGGATCGGCCAAAACTACGAGTATTTATAACCAACACGAAAACGCGCCCCAGGGTTCATCAATCGTGGAAATAGTCCGAGACCCCAAAACAGTGAGTAATTGTGCACGAAACGGGCCAGAATCGGCCAAAACTACAAGTGTTGATGACCGACACGTAAACGCACCCCGGGGTTCGTCAATCGTGGAAATCACTCCGGGACCCCAAAACAGCGAGTAATAGTCCACGAAACGGGCCGGAATCGGCCAAAACTGCGGGTGTTGATGACCGACACGCAAACGCACCCCGGGGTTCGTCAAGCGTGGAAATCAGTCCGAGACCCCAAAACAGTGAGTAATAGTCCACGAACGAGCCAAAATCGGCCAAAACTGCGGGTGTTGATGACCGACATGTAAACGCACCCGAGGTTCATCAGTCGGGGAAATCACTCCGGGACCCCAAAAAAGTGAGTAATAGTGCACGATACGGGCCAAAATCGGCCAAAACTGCGGGTGTTGATGACCGACACGTAAACGCACCCCGGAGTTCGTCAATCGTGGAAATCACTCCGGGACCCCAAAACCGCGAGTAATAGTCCATGAAACTGGCCAGAATCGGCCAAAACTGTGAGTGTTTATGATCGACACGTAAACGCACCCTGGGGTTCATCAATCGTGGAAATCAGTCCGGGACACCAAAACTGTCAGTAATAGTCCATGAAACAGGCCAGAATCGACAAAAACTGCGAGTGTTGATGACCGACACGTAAACGCACCCCGGGGTTCGTCAATCGTGGAAATCACTCCGCAATCCCAAAACAGTAAGTAATAGTCCACGAAACTGGCCAGGATTGGCCAAAACTACGAGTATTTATGACCAACACGAAAACGCGCCCCAGGGTTCATCAATCGTGGAAATAGTCCGAGACCCCAAAACAGTGAGTAATTGTGCACGAAACGGGCCAGAATCGGCCAAAACTACAAGTGTTGATGACCGACACGTAAACGCACCCCGGGGTTCGTCAATCGTGGAAATCACTCCGGGACCCCAAAACAGCGAGTAATAGTCCACGAAACGGGCCGGAATCGGCCAAAACTATGGGTGTTGATGACCGACACGCAAACGCACCCCGGGGTTCGTCAAGCGTGGAAATCAGTCCGAGACCCCAAAACAGTGAGTAATAGTCCACGAACGAGCCAAAATCGGCCAAAACTGCGGGTGTTGATGACCGACATGTAAACGCACCCCGAGGTTCTTCAGTCGGGGAAATCACTCCGGGACCCCAAAAAAGTGAGTAATAGTGCACGATACGGGCCAAAATCGGCCAAAACTGCGGGTGTTGATGACTGACACGTAAACGCACCCCGGGGTTCGTCAATCGTGGAAATCACTCCGGGACCCCAAAACCGCGAGTAATAGTCCATGAAACTGGCCAGAATCGGCCAAAACTGTGAGTGTTTATGATCGACACGTAAACGCACCCTGGGGTTCATCAATCGTGGAAATCAGTCCGGGACACCAAAACAGTCAGTAATAGTCCATGAAACAGGCCAGAATCGACAAAAACTGCGAGTGTTGATCACCGACACGTAAACGCACCCCGGGGTTCGTCAATCGTGGAAATCACTCCACAATCCCAAAACAGTAAGTAATAGTCCACGAAACTGGCCAGGATCGGCCAAAACTACGAGTATTTATAACCAACACGAAAACGCGCCCCAGGGTTCATCAATCGTGGAAATAGTCCGAGACCCCAAAACAGTGAGTAATTGTGCACGAAACGGGCCAGAATCGGCCAAAACTACAAGTGTTGATGACCGACACGTAAACGCACCCCGGGGTTCGTCAATCGTGGAAATCACTCCGGGACCCCAAAACAGCGAGTAATAGTCCACGAAACGGGCCGGAATCGGCCAAAACTGCGGGTGTTGATGACCGACACGCAAACGCACCCCGGGGTTCGTCAAGCGTGGAAATCAGTCCGAGACCCCAAAACAGTGAGTAATAGTCCACGAACGAGCCAAAATCGGCCAAAACTGCGGGTGTTGATGACCGACATGTAAACGCACCCGAGGTTCATCAGTCGGGGAAATCACTCCGGGACCCCAAAAAAGTGAGTAATAGTGCACGATACGGGCCAAAATCGGCCAAAACTGCGGGTGTTGATGACCGACACGTAAACGCACCCCGGAGTTCGTCAATCGTGGAAATCACTCCGGGACCCCAAAACCGCGAGTAATAGTCCATGAAACTGGCCAGAATCGGCCAAAACTGTGAGTGTTTATGATCGACACGTAAACGCACCCTGGGGTTCATCAATCGTGGAAATCAGTCCGGGACACCAAAACTGTCAGTAATAGTCCATGAAACAGGCCAGAATCGACAAAAACTGCGAGTGTTGATGACCGACACGTAAACGCACCCCGGGGTTCGTCAATCGTGGAAATCACTCCGCAATCCCAAAACAGTAAGTAATAGTCCACGAAACTGGCCAGGATTGGCCAAAACTACGAGTATTTATGACCAACACGAAAACGCGCCCCAGGGTTCATCAATCGTGGAAATAGTCCGAGACCCCAAAACAGTGAGTAATTGTGCACGAAACGGGCCAGAATCGGCCAAAACTACAAGTGTTGATGACCGACACGTAAACGCACCCCGGGGTTCGTCAATCGTGGAAATCACTCCGGGACCCCAAAACAGCGAGTAATAGTCCACGAAACGGGCCGGAATCGGCCAAAACTATGGGTGTTGATGACCGACACGCAAACGCACCTCGGGGTTCGTCAAGCGTGGAAATCAGTCCGAGACCCCAAAACAGTGAGTAATAGTCCACGAACGAGCCAAAAATCGGCCAAAACTGCGGGTGTTGATGACCGACATGTAAACGCACCCCGAGGTTCATCAGTCGGGGAAATCACTCCGGGACCCCAAAAAAGTGAGTAATAGTGCACGATACGGGCCAAAATCGGCCAAAACTGCGGGTGTTGATGACCGACACGTAAACGCACCCCGGGGTTCGTCAATCGTGGAAATCACTCCGGGACCCCAAAACCGCGAGTAATAGTCCATGAAACTGGCCAGAATCGGCCAAAACTGTGAGTGTTTATGATCGACACGTAAACGCACCCTGGGGTTCATCAATCGTGGAAATCAGTCCGGGACACCAAAACAATCAGTAATAGTCCATGAAACAGGCCAGAATCGACAAAAACTGCGAGTGTTGATCACCGACACGTAAACGCACCCCGGGGTTCGTCAATCGTGGAAATCACTCCGCAATCCCAAAACAGTAAGTAATAGTCCACGAAACTGGCCAGGATCGGCCAAAACTACGAGTATTTATAACCAACACGAAAACGCGCCCCAGGGTTCATCAATCGTGGAAATAGTCCGAGACCCCAAAACAGTGAGTAATTGTGCACGAAACGGGCCAGAATCGGCCAAAACTACAAGTGTTGATGACCGACACGTAAACGCACCCCGGGGTTCGTCAATCGTGGAAATCACTCCGGGACCCCAAAACAGCGAGTAATAGTCCACGAAACGGGCCGGAATCGGCCAAAACTGCGGGTGTTGATGACCGACACGCAAACGCACCCCGGGGTTCGTCAAGCGTGGAAATCAGTCCGAGACCCCAAAACAGTGAGTAATAGTCCACGAACGAGCCAAAATCGGCCAAAACTGCGGGTGTTGATGACCGACATGTAAACGCACCCCGAGGTTCTTCAGTCGGGGAAATCACTCCGGGACCCCAAAAAAGTGAGTAATAGTGCACGATACGGGCCAAAATCGGCCAAAACTGCGGGTGTTGATGACTGACACGTAAACGCACCCCGGGGTTCGTCAATCGTGGAAATCACTCCGGGACCCCAAAACCGCGAGTAATAGTCCATGAAACTGGCCAGAATCGGCCAAAACTGTGAGTGTTTATGATCGACACGTAAACGCACCCTGGGGTTCATCAATCGTGGAAATCAGTCCGGGACACCAAAACAGTCAGTAATAGTCCATGAAACAGGCCAGAATCGACAAAAACTGCGAGTGTTGATCACCGACACGTAAACGCACCCCGGGGTTCGTCAATCGTGGAAATCACTCCACAATCCCAAAACAGTAAGTAATAGTCCACGAAACTGGCCAGGATCGGCCAAAACTACGAGTATTTATAACCAACACGAAAACGCGCCCCAGGGTTCATCAATCGTGGAAATAGTCCGAGACCCCAAAACAGTGAGTAATTGTGCACGAAACGGGCCAGAATCGGCCAAAACTACAAGTGTTGATGACCGACACGTAAACGCACCCCGGGGTTCGTCAATCGTGGAAATCACTCCGGGACCCCAAAACAGCGAGTAATAGTCCACGAAACGGGCCGGAATCGGCCAAAACTGCGGGTGTTGATGACCGACACGCAAACGCACCCCGGGGTTCGTCAAGCGTGGAAATCAGTCCGAGACCCCAAAACAGTGAGTAATAGTCCACGAACGAGCCAAAATCGGCCAAAACTGCGGGTGTTGATGACCGACATGTAAACGCACCCCGAGGTTCATCAGTCGGAGAAATCACTCCGGGACCCCAAAAAAGTGAGTAATAGTGCACGATACGGGCCAAAATCGGCCAAAATTGCGGGTGTTGATGACCGACACATAAACGCATCCCGGGGTTCGTCAATCGTGGAAATCACTCCGGGACCCCAAAACCTCGAGTAATAGTCCATGAAACTGGCCAGAATCGGCCAAAACTATGAGTGTTTATGATCGACACGTAAACGCACCCTGGGGTTCATCAATCGTGGAAATCAGTCCGGGACACCAAAACAGTCAGTAATAGTCCATGAAACAGGCCAGAATCGACAAAAACTGCGAGTGTTGATCACCGACACGTAAACGCACCCCGGGGTTCGTCAATCGTGGAAATCACTCCACAATCCCAAAACAGTAAGTAATAGTCCACGAAACTGGCCAGGATCGGCCAAAACTACGAGTATTTATAACCAACACGAAAACGCGCCCCAGGGTTCATCAATCGTGGAAATAGTCCGAGACCCCAAAACAGTGAGTAATTGTGCACGAAACGGGCCAGAATCGGCCAAAACTACAAGTGTTGATGACCGACACGTAAACGCACCCCGGGGTTCGTCAATCGTGGAAATCACTCCGGGACCCCAAAACAGCGAGTAATAGTCCACGAAACGGGCCGGAATCGGCCAAAACTGCGGGTGTTGATGACCGACACGCAAACGCACCCCGGGGTTCGTCAAGCGTGGAAATCAGTCCGAGACCCCAAAACAGTGAGTAATAGTCCACGAACGAGCCAAAATCGGCCAAAACTGCGGGTGTTGATGACCGACATGTAAACGCACCCCGAGGTTCATCAGTCGGAGAAATCACTCCGGGACCCCAAAAAAGTGAGTAATAGTGCACGATACGGGCCAAAATCGGCCAAAATTGCGGGTGTTGATGACCGACACATAAACGCATCCCGGGGTTCGTCAATCGTGGAAATCACTCCGGGACCCCAAAACCTCGAGTAATAGTCCATGAAACTGGCCAGAATCGGCCAAAACTATGAGTGTTTATGATCGACACGTAAACGCACCCTGGGGTTCATCAATCGTGGAAATCAGTCCGGGACACCAAAACCGCGAGTAATAGTCCACGAAACGGGCCGGAATCGGCCAAAACTGCGGGTGTTGATGACCGACACGTAAACGCACCCCGGGGTTCGTCAATCGTGGAAATCACTCCGGGACCCCAAAACCGCGAGTAATAGTCCACGAAACGGGCCGGAATCGGCCAAAACTATGGGTGTTGATGACCGACACGCAAACGCACCTCGGGGTTCGTCAAGCGTGGAAATCAGTCCGAGACCCCAAAACAGTGAGTAATAGTCCACGAACGAGCCAAAAATCGGCCAAAACTGCGGGTGTTGATGACCGACATGTAAACGCACCCCGAGGTTCATCAGTCGGGGAAATCACTCCGGGACCCCAAAAAAGTGAGTAATAGTGCACGATACGGGCCAAAATCGGCCAAAACTGCGGGTGTTGATGACCGACACGTAAACGCACCCCGGGGTTCGTCAATCGTGGAAATCACTCCGGGACCCCAAAACCGCGAGTAATAGTCCATGAAACTGGCCAGAATCGGCCAAAACTGTGAGTGTTTATGATCGATACGTAAACGCACCCTGGGGTTCATCAATCGTGGAAATCAGTCCGGGACACCAAAACAATCAGTAATAGTCCATGAAACAGGCCAGAATCGACAAAAACTGCGAGTGTTGATCACCGACACGTAAACGCACCCCGGGGTTCGTCAATCGTGGAAATCACTCCGCAATCCCAAAACAGTAAGTAATAGTCCACGAAACTGGCCAGGATCGGCCAAAACTACGAGTATTTATAACCAACACGAAAACGCGCCCCAGGGTTCATCAATCGTGGAAATAGTCCGAGACCCCAAAACAGTGAGTAATTGTGCATGAAACGGGCTAGAATCGGCCAAAACTACAAGTGTTGATGACCGACACGTAAACGCACCCCGGGGTTCGTCAATAGTGGAAATCACTCCGGGACCCCAAAACAGCGAGTAATAGTCCACGAAACGGGCCGGAATCGGCCAAAACTGCGGGTGTTGATGACCGACACGCAAACGCACCCCGGGGTTCGTCAAGCGTGGAAATCAGTCCGAGACCCCAAAATAGTGAGTAATAGTCCACGAACGAGCCAAAATCGGCCAAAACTGCGGGTGTTGATGACCGACATGTAAACGCACCCCGAGGTTCTTCAGTCGGGGAAATCACTCCGGGACCCCAAAAAAGTGAGTAATAGTGCATGATACGGGCCAAAATCGGCCAAAACTGCGGGTGTTGATGACTGACACGTAAACGCACCCCGGGGTTCGTCAATCGTGGAAATCACTCCGGGACCCCAAAACCGCGAGTAATAGTCCATGAAACTGGCCAGAATCGGCCAAAACTGTGAGTGTTTATGATCGACACGTAAACGCACCCTGGGGTTCATCAATCGTGGAAATCAGTCCGGGACACCAAAACAGTCAATAATAGTCCATGAAACAGGCCAGGATCGGCCAAAACTACGAGTATTTATAACCAACACGAAAACGCGCCCCAGGGTTCATCAATCGTGGAAATAGTCCGAGACCCCAAAACAGTGAGTAATTGTGCACGAAACGGGCCAGAATCGGCCAAAACTACAAGTGTTGATGACCGACACGTAAACGCACCCCGGGGTTCGTCAATCGTGGAAATCACTCCGGGACCCCAAAACAGCGAGTAATAGTCCACGAAACGGGCCGGAATCGGCCAAAACTGCGGGTGTTGATGACCGACACGCAAACGCACCCCGGGGTTCGTCAAGCGTGGAAATCAGTCCGAGACCCCAAAACAGTGAGTAATAGTCCACGAACGAGCCAAAATCGGCCAAAACTGCGGGTGTTGATGACCGACATGTAAACGCACCCCGAGGTTCTTCAGTCGGGGAAATCACTCCGGGACCCCAAAAAAGTGAGTAATAGTGCACGATACGGGCCAAAATCGGCCAAAACTGCGGGTGTTGATGACTGACACGTAAACGCACCCCGGGGTTCGTCAATCGTGGAAATCACTCCGGGACCCCAAAACCGCGAGTAATAGTCCATGAAACTGGCCAGAATCGGCCAAAACTGTGAGTTTATGATCGACACGTAAACGCACCCTGGGGTTCATCAATCGTGGAAATCAGTCCGGGACACCAAAACAGTCAGTAATAGTCCATGAAACAGGCCAGAATCGACAAAAACTGCGAGTGTTGATCACCGACACGTAAACGCACCCCGGGGTTCGTCAATCGTGGAAATCACTCCACAATCCCAAAACAGTAAGTAATAGTCCACGAAACTTGCCAGGATCGGCCAAAACTACGAGTATTTATAACCAACACGAAAACGCGCCCCAGGGTTCATCAATCGTGGAAATAGTCCGAGACCCCAAAACAGTGAGTAATTGTGCACGAAACGGGCCAGAATCGGCCAAAACTACAAGTGTTGATGACCGACACGTAAACGCACCCCGGGGTTCGTCAATCGTGGAAATCACTCCGGGACCCCAAAACAGCGAGTAATAGTCCACGAAACGGGCCGGAATCGGCCAAAACTGCGGGTGTTGATGACCGACACGCAAACGCACCCCGGGGTTCGTCAAGCGTGGAAATCAGTCCGAGACCCCAAAACAGTGAGTAATAGTCCACGAACGAGCCAAAATCGGCCAAAACTGCGGGTGTTGATGACCGACATGTAAACGCACCCCGAGGTTCATCAGTCGGAGAAATCACTCCGGGACCCCAAAAAAGTGAGTAATAGTGCACGATACGGGCCAAAATCGGCCAAAATTGCGGGTGTTGATGACCGACACATAAACGCATCCCGGGGTTCGTCAATCGTGGAAATCACTCCGGGACCCCAAAACCGCGAGTAATAGTCCATGAAACTCGCCAGAATCGGCCAAAACTATGAGTGTTTATGATCGACACGTAAACGCACCCTGGGGTTCATCAATCGTGGAAATCAGTCCGGGACACCAAAACAGTCAGTAATAGTCCATGAAATAGGCCAGAATCGACAAAAACTGCGAGTGTTGATCACCGACACGTAAACGCACCCCGGGGTTCGTCAATCGTGGAAATCACTCCGCAATCCCAAAACAGTAAGTAATAGTCCACGAAACTGGCCAGGATCGGCCAAAACTACGAGTATTTATAACCAACACGAAAACGCGCCCCAGGGTTCATCAATCGTGGAAATAGTCCGAGACCCCAAAACAGTGAGTAATTGTGCACGAAACGGGCCAGAATCGGCCAAAACTACAAGTGTTGATGACCGACACGTAAACGCACCCCGGGGTTCGTCAATCGTGGAAATCACTCCGGGACCCCAAAACAGCGAGTAATAGTCCACGAAACGGGCCGGAATCGGCCAAAACTGCGGGTGTTGATGACCGACACGCAAACGCACCCCGGGGTTCGTCAAGCGTGGAAATCAGTCCGAGACCCCAAAACAGTGAGTAATAGTCCACGAACGAGCCAAAATCGGCCAAAACTGCGGGTGTTGATGCCCGACATGTAAACGCACCCCGAGGTTCTTCAGTCGGGGAAATCACTCCGGGACCCCAAAAAAGTGAGTAATAATGCACGATACGGGCCAAAATCGGCCAAAACTGCGGGTGTTGATGACTGACACGTAAACGCACCCCGGGGTTCGTCAATCGTGGAAATCACTCCGGGACCCCAAAACCGCGAGTAATAGTCCATGAAACTGGCCAGAATCGGCCAAAACTGTGAGTGTTTATGATCGACACGTAAACGCACCCTGGGGTTCATCAATCGTGGAAATCAGTCCGGGACACCAAAACAGTCAGTAATAGTCCATGAAACAGGCCAGAATCGACAAAAACTGCGAGTGTTGATCACCGACACGTAAACGCACCCGGGGTTCGTCAATCGTGGAAATCACTCCACAATCCCAAAACAGTAAGTAATAGTCCACGAAACTGGCCAGGATCGGCCAAAACTATGAGTATTTATAACCAACACGAAAACGCGCCCCAGGGTTCATCAATCGTGGAAATAGTCCGAGACCCCAAAACAGTGAGTAATTGTGCACGAAACGGGCCAGAATCGGCCAAAACTACAAGTGTTGATGACCGACACGTAAACGCACCCCGGGGTTCGTCAATCGTGGAAATCACTCCGGGACCCCAAAACAGCGAGTAATAGTCCACGAAACTGGCCAGGATCGGCCAAAACTGCGGGTATTCATGACCAACACGAAAACGCGCCCCAGGGTTCATCAATCATGGAAATCAGTCCGAGACCCCAAAACAGTGAGTAATAGTCCACGAACGAGCCAAAATCGGCCAAAACTGCGGGTGTTGATGACCGACATGTAAACGCACCCCGAGGTTCATCAGTCGGAGAAATCACTCCGGGACCCCAAAAAAGTGAGTAATAGTGCACGATACGGGCCAAAATCGGCCAAAATTGCGGGTGTTGATGACCGACACATAAACGCATCCCGGGGTTCGTCAATCGGGGAAATCACTCCGGGACCCCAAAACCGCGAGTAATAGTCCATGAAACTGGCCAAAATCGGCCAAAACTGTGAGTGTTTATGATCGACACGTAAACGCACCCTGGGGTTCATCAATCGTGGAAATCAGTCCGGGACACCAAAACAGTCAGTAATAGTCCATGAAACAGGCCAGAATCGACAAAAACTGCGAGTGTTGATCACCGACACGTAAACGCACCCCGGGGTTCGTCAATCGTGGAAATCACTCCACAATCCCAAAACAGTAAGTAATAGTCCACGAAACTGGCCAGGATCGGCCAAAACTACGAGTATTTATAACCAACACGAAAACGCGCCCCAGGGTTCATCAATCGTGGAAATAGTCCGAGACCCCAAAACAGTGAGTAATTGTGCACGAAACGGGCCAGAATCGGCCAAAACTACAAGTGTTGATGACCGACACGTAAACGCACCCCGGGGTTCGTCAATCGTGGAAATCACTCCGGGACCCCAAAACAGCGAGTAATAGTCCACGAAACGGGCCGGAATCGGCCAAAACTGCGGGTGTTGATGACCGACACGCAAACGCACCCCGAGGTTCGTCAAGCGTGGAAATCAGTCCGAGACCCCAAAACAGTGAGTAATAGTCCACGAACGAGCCAAAATCGGCCAAAACTGCGGGTGTTGATGACCGACATGTAAACGCACCCCGAGGTTCATCAGTCGGAGAAATCACTCCGGGACCCCAAAAAAGTGAGTAATAGTGCACGATACGGGCCAAAATCGGCCAAAATTGCGGGTGTTGATGACCGACACATAAACGCATCCCGGGGTTCGTCAATCGTGGAAATCACTCCGGGACCCCAAAACCGCGAGTAATAGTCCATGAAACTGGCCAGAATCGGCCAAAACTATGAGTGTTTATGATCGACACGTAAACGCACCCTGGGGTTCATCAATCGTGGAAATCAGTCCGGGACACCAAAACAGTCAGTAATAGTCCATGAAACAGGCCAGAATCGACAAAAACTGCGAGTGTTGATCACCGACACGTAAACGCACCCCGGGGTTCGTCAATCGTGGAAATCACTCCGCAATCCCAAAACAGTAAGTAATAGTCCACGAAACTGGCCAGGATCGGCCAAAACTACGAGTATTTATAACCAACACGAAAACGCGCCCCAGGGTTCATCAATCGTGGAAATAGTCCGAGACCCCAAAACAGTGAGTAATTGTGCACGAAACGGGCCAGAATCGGCCAAAACTACAAGTGTTGATGACCGACACGTAAACGCACCCCGGGGTTCGTCAATCGTGGAAATCACTCCGGGACCCCAAAACAGCGAGTAATAGTCCACGAAACGGGCCGGAATCGGCCAAAACTGCGGGTGTTGATGACCGACACGCAAACGCACCCCGGGGTTCGTCAAGCGTGGAAATCAGTCCGAGACCCCAAAACAGTGAGTAATAGTCCACGAACGAGCCAAAATCGGCCAAAACTGCGGGTGTTGATGACCGACATGTAAACGCACCCCGAGGTTCATCAGTCGGAGAAATCACTCCGGGACCCCAAAAAAGTGAGTAA